>CM042689.1:124466051-125716051 GCA_023614405.1 Avena insularis | reverse complement strand
CATCGTCCCATGATAGTTCTGGCATCTAACGGTTTATAGAAACCATTGCCGTAATTCTTTTATGTGGGCATGGTGTACACCAAGGAGGAATGCGAGGTCGCGAAGGGGGCAGTTATTGGCTTGGATCATCTTCTGGGCCCCACATCATGGAATTGTGGACGGGAATAAGCTGCCCGGTTGTGCAACAAAGAGTTGATCTCTCATGGCTAAAGTAACGCACCTCTGTAGAGTGTAAGAACTGTAACTTGTTACTCCCTGTTCCGGGAAGGAGCTGCGAATGCGGCGGGAAAGGAACTCCATGAAAGTTCTGGTAAACCCGTGAAGGCTGACGGACATAGATTTTCAGAATAAAAGCAACCTTTGAAGAAATGTTTATGAAAACTTTCATTGCCTACGACCTACGGTCTGTGGCTCTAGATATAGTGCATCAAACACTCCTTTTTCTAGTGAATTTGCTGAGTACGCTCGTACTCAAAGTATCTCCTTAACCCTTGCTAGATTCTGAATCCATTAAAACGATGTCTAAATCAAGATATGCTCTAGGACTTATCAAGACCAACTAAAGCTCTTCAATGAAGACAAGGAAGTCAACATATACCTCAACTCAAGTGAAGAAAAAAGTTACTGATTAGATAGGAGTATTATCTCTAGCCAAATAACCTATTTCTGTAGTGCGTTGCAATAGCAGCAATGCCAACCTCTTAGTCTGAATATTAGACTTAATAGTATAATCATTCTTGCGTTGTTTATTTTTGATTCTTCTCCGTAAGAAGTCTTTCTCTCTCTTGAACCTAGAGTGTGCTCTGGATCTTATGTAAAAGAGTGAGTTGTAACCTTTAAGCCATGTTTTGGACCCGCTGTGTTTCTGTTGTGCCATTCTGAGGGATGTAATAAATATGTTAACAACTATAGTATACTACATCATGTAGTGGTATGATGGGTCACCGCAGTTGTACAACCCTGCAGGGTAATAATATTTTCGAAAATCCGTGTTCACGGTTATGACCGCTTGGTGACTAGATTCTAAGATCATAGAAAACTATAACCTAATTGTAAAACTTGGCAGAACAACTTGTGCTTAAGGATACTTCCTCATGGGTACGAGGGGGTGATCCTAGTTCAGATCATGATGATTCGGTGGATATCAAAAGATGATGATCAATGTTTCGGAGACGTCGCTCTCTTATCCCCTTTTAAAATACTCTGATTAGACGAGCTTCTTTTCCCTCTTGTTTTATAAACAAAAGTGGCTTTATGCAAAACAACTCCACCAGCCATAAGTCTTACAGAGTACACCATGTACTCACCCTTTATTTGTTGATAGTTTTGGCAGAGTAAGTGTTCACCTGAAGACGAGTTCCATACTACATCGACATCGACGAGTAGCTTGGGGTTCCCGGCCGGCAACCTGGAATCTATGGGCTGGGACGTCATCGTTATGCTTCAGGCCTCTTAGGCCATTTGTTAAGTTTGTTATACTTAATAGCATAATTTGCCTTCTGTTGTTTGATGTTTGTGGTCAGTGACATCTGCTTGTAATAATTTGGTTATCTGCTCAGTTATGAGCTTGCTGTAATAAATTTTGTGTCGTAGGGTCACTGTTGTGTTACCGATTCTTCACTGGATATCCTCGAGCTCAAGGTTAAGCTTATGTCAGACGGAGGTCTGGGATTTGTTTAGCCCTGATCCCGGGGGTGTCACACCTTGTTCATCATATTCATGAAATAGGCTGGTGCATTTGTCAAACCAAATGGCATCACGGTGTACTCATAAAATCCATACCTAGTGGTGAAAGAAGTCTTAGGTATGTCTTGTTCCCTTATTTTTAGTTGAAAGTAGCCTGACCGGAGATCAATCTTTGAGAACACATGGGCTCCTTCTAACTAATCAAACAAGTCATTGATTCTGGGGAAAGGATACTTGTTCGTGATAGTCACCTCATTGAGTGATCGGTAATCTATGCATAACCTTTGACTTCTATCTTTCTTTTCAACAAACAAAACTGGTGCTCCCCAAGATGAAGAACTTGGTTGGATAAATCCTTTTTGTAGCTGTTCTCCAAGTTGTTTCTTGAGTTCTTTCAACTCATCAACTGACATCTTTTAAGGTCTCTTTGCTATTGGTCCAGATCCTAGCAGCAAGTCAATTAGAAACTCAACATCTCTATCTGGTGGCATTCCAAGTAATTCCTCTCGAAACACATCCGGATATTCTCTCACGATTAGCACACTGTCTATGCTAACCCCCTTAAGAGATTTTAGCTTACTCCCTTTTGATTCAAAGTTAGACTTTAATCTAATCCGTTTCTTATCCGGGGTTGTGAGTGTGACAGTATGATTGGCACAAACTAGTACTCCTTCGTACTTAGTCATCCAATCCATTCCCAAAATGACATCCAATCCTTGGGAATCTAAGATGATCAAACTAACGGGAAACTTATACCTCCCAAATTCTATCACTAGATCATGACATCTTGAGTTCACTATCATTTCTCCACCAGGAGAACTTACTTTTGTAGGACACCCAATAGTTTCAACTAGAAGACCATTTCTATCAACAAATGCTCTTGATATGAATGAATGAGATGTGCCAGTATCAAAAAGAACAAGTGCTGAAACAAAATTGAGTTTGAACTTACTAGCCATAGCATCAGATTCTTCATAGATTTCTTCCACATTGATGTGGTTCACTTGTCCCTTTTGGAAGGGATTGGGCTTGTTGGCACCATCATCTTTCTTTTCTAGGCACTCATTAGCATAGTGCCCCATCTTACTATACTTGAAGCATTCAACTTGACTGAGATCTTTCTTTACAGGCTGACTTCCACTTCCACTTCCACCTCCACTTTGGTGGCTCTTGTGTCCACTCTTGTGGTTCTTATACTATCATTATCATGACTGCGGTGATGCTTGTTGTCATGATGATGGTTGTGGCTGTGGTGGTTGTTGTACTTTCCATGTTTGTGGGATCCAAAACTCCCATTATCATCATGATGGGATTGCTTGTGAGACGATCCTGAGTTGTGCTTAACAAAGCTATGCTTACTCTTTCTGCTCTCCACCTGTTTCATCTTGTTTTCCAAGATGGTAGCCTTGTCACAAAGTGATTGGTATGTTGGGACATGGGCAACAGACAGCTGAAGGTTCAACTCATCGTTCAGTACTTCGAGGAATTTTTTCCTTCCTCTTGGCATCTATATCAACTTCATCCGGTGCATAACGCGCCAGATTGTTGAACTCCTCAATGTACTCAGCCACACTGCGGTGACACTGTTTCAGATTATGGAACTCCTTTTTCTTAAAATTCATCACTCCGGATGAGTGTGAGCTGTACGGAATCCATCCTCAAAGATAGCCCAAGTCACATCCTCAATGGGAGTGGTGATCTGAAAGTTGTCCCACCAGGTTGCTGCTGGCCTTTCAATCAGATGTGATCGGAATCTGACCTTTTCTTCGTTGGTGCAGCCAACAGTCACTAAGTCCTTGTTCACTGAACGTAACCAGTCATTGTATACCATTGGATCAGTGGTTCCCGAGAACTTTGTAGGCCTCAGTCTTAGAAATCCGGTGAGCATGTCAAATCCTGGCGGATTATTCTGGTTGTTGTTGTTATTGTTGTTATTATTCTGGTTCTAGTTCTTCATGAATGTTGTCATCATCTGCATTAGTTGAGCTTGCGCTGTCATCAAATTTTGCATCTCGGAAGTGACATTGTTGTTGTTGTTTTGGTTGGGATTGGCACGTCAAGGAGGCATCTGTGGTTTTAATATGGATAAGAATGAGATACCCATAGATGCTTAACATGCACAATACACCACATAGAACCATCACAATAACCAAGCATCAAAATAACATAGAGTTTAAACGACATAAACAACAAGTTTTGGAAAATGCAAACACACTATAGCAAGCCATCCACATGTTGGATGGTCATTACGACTCAATAATCAAAGTATGGTAGATGAAAGATAATCGAGTAGTCTACACTACCCTATGCATCAATCTCCACATCAACAAGGGTAAGACCTGCATTCTCCATGGCGGTCTTGTACTCCTCAACACTAGCAGTCAAGGCCTCAATCTTGGCCCTAAGAGCCCTCTTCTGTGAGAGAAGCCTCTCGATCACTCCCTGATGATGCTCAAGCTCGAAGTCCTTGGCCTCTAACTCTTCCTTCATCTCCCAAATCTTCTTATTCCTGTCTTGGACTCTTTTCTCCTGGCTCTTGAACTTCTTGTCCTAACTTTCAAATTTGTCCTCCATTTCCTTGACGATCTCATCTTGCTCCACGAAGAGCTTGTCCTTATCTCGTAGCTGAACCTGGAGCTCGTCATTGCTAAGCATAACGTTGGTCCTATCAGTATCAAGGTGTCTAATAAGACCCTCTATGTCCTGAAGGTACAGACAAATCGGCTCCATCGTCTCTCTGGTAGCATCTTTGTACTCTATAGCCTCACCCTCCTCGTTGCGTCTCCCGAAGGGGTGAAAGTAAAGACCTCTAAGCTCGGTGGAGTGTCTCCCTACCAGGCGCCCAAGTAACTCCTGCATGACTACATCTAAGCCTTTCTCCTTGTCGTCATGCATTAGCTTGAAAGTGATAGCCTCCATGGGTGGCTCTGCCTGGCGTCCCGGCTGTGTGACTCTGAAGCCCCATAGGTCCTTCCTCTCAAACTTGGTGAGCTGAAGTGTCGTGATGCTAGGAAGTGGAAGGTTGAGCATGCTAGTGAGCTCAATGAGACGAGTACCAAAACGAGTTCCCTTGAACTCCTCGGCCGTGCTGATAACAACATTAGGAATCTATTTTTATAAGATAGAGAAAAGTTAGAATCAACACAAGTAGAGAAAATTCACAAGACAAAATATCACAAGCACGTCTTTTAACAACAAACACACAATTCATGGTATACACAATTCCATTACAAACATCAAAGGTTCAATATAACTTAGACAAATTTTTGGAAGTAAAAACGATAAGTGTGGTGGTACAACTAACGAAGTACGTTACAACTCTCACTCACTAGACAAAATAGCTATCAGGGCATCCTTAGTGGCCATCTGTCTATCTTGTTCACAAGACTCCCATATTAGGTCTATGATGTCTCCCCTTAGTTGTTGGTTGGTAGTCTCTAATTCTTGGGTATGCTTCTTTTCTTCTTGAAGGTCATTTTGGGTGTTGAGCATTCTGCACTTGAGTCTATCACCAAGCTCCTTGATAGCATTCCAAGCTGCATTTCTTGCAGAGTCAAAGAATGTTGTGTGCATTTCGGAGTTGGTGACCATGCAAAATCCTGACTCCTCGTGGTTGTCTTCCTTGTTTTTGTACAAGTGAAGTTGCACCCACCAATACTCTTCTCCTTCATCCATCACAGGGAATCCCTTGTACACAGCTGCACCATGTATACCCATGGTAACCATAAGGTTCTTGAGTGCCTTGGGAAATTCAGTCTCACACTCCAAAGTCATGGTCATGAGTGGTCCCTTCCTCACGGCTTCGTTGATGGAGTTCATCTACAAATAGAGATGAGAAAGAAGATTAGAAAAGTTTACGAGAAGAAAAAGACAAGTGTGGAATTTTTAGTGTTGAAATTTTTCCTTAGTGGTTTCTTAGTCTAATCCAATCCTAGGGTCATAATCCTACAAGCAACAAAGTGCTCTGATACCATCTGTAAGACCCCACCTTTATAAAGGTAAATGTCCCTATGATTGCAATGCTAGTCCCTGGATCAAATGCTAACATCCACAGTTTAAGATGAAGTACACAGAAACAAAGGTCATTATTACATCGTCATTCCAGAGATAACATAGTCTTTTACAACTCCATAGCCATAGGCTAGTACAAGAGTTTAACTTAACAATATAAGTAAAAGTCTTCATCTTCATGTGCCACAGTCAAGCATGTTGAGTGTAGACTCATAACCCTAATCCTCATCAGATTAACCTGCAACATCACAAGTTACAGCCACAGTGGGTCAATACATTGGAATAGTATTGGCAAGTGATACCTTAGTAGAATAATAGTATCTAGCTTCTACATGAATTTGGTTAAGTGTAGCTTAGGCTTGCTTTGCTCAAAATAGGTTTTACCTATCATTTAAAAACACTAAGTTTTTGTTTGGCAAAAACTCCCAAGGAACCACCAATAGACATTGGTGAAACTTTACCCTTTTTCAACCACAAGTTTTTAACTTAGAAATTGGGATGAGGAGATTCTTGATATCTTCCATGTATTGATGCTCAAATTGTCCATTGTCGGGGACACAGCTAAGTACATAGATTTTTGCTTCTCAAGAAGTGGTGCACTTTCCCCAAAAGACTTGACATTCATCAAGACGAGACCTTTCAAAAGCCTTCCCTTTGTTCCTGGGTGTCCATCCACAAGTGCGATACACCAGGGTAAGCCATAGAAATGGGCCCTGAGTAACCACTCAACATAATCCATACAAGTCCCAATTCCACCCAGGTGTTTCATTAACATCGGTTGTTTTCTTAGTCAAAAATAAATAAGTATATAAACTTTCCATACCATCATAATATGAATTTCCACCCATGAATTCTAATAGCAAGGCTAAGCATTCTAGCATATGATGTCTCCTAACATAGTAAAAATACTACCAAAGTATATTCTATAGGATAACTATAGCATAGCAATATAAGTAAAAACTATCATGCAATGTTCTACTAAAATATCACTAATGCAATAGTTAAAATAATAGGACATATGATGAAATATCACTTGCCTTGATAGTATAATATTTAGGTACCCTCCTTGATCTTTCAAATATCACACTCCTCAAAGTCTACAACAATACAATCAAGCAAAAAGCACACACTCAAAACTAGCATCATAAAACAACCACAAGAATACAATGAAATGCATGCAAGCATGCAACAAGATGATTTTATTTGAGAAATTTTTATAGCAAGGTTCTGAACACTAAAAACGCCTATCGGTCCTTCTATACAAGTTGAATGCCAATTGTAATTATTTTTAGTGCAAATAGATTATTTAAAAGCATTTTTTTATTAGAAAAGCCTTAATCAATAGGACATTTTCTACTACCATAAAAATATATATTTAATTTTTGGTTTTGCTGTTTCTGGTCAGAGGGTTCAATATACAACCATTTGCAAAAGAATTCACTCAAAAATAATTTACACAACAATTTTTATACTCAAAATACTCCACAGATGGTTCTGTATAAAACGTGATTTTAACCGAGTAAAAAATACTAAATTATGGATCCACTGTGTTCTACTCGTTTTTATGAATCCATAGACGTATTATTTGCTAAATTTGGATAAACAGAACTTAAACTATTAATTTTTGAAGTTTCTAGGTTCATATGTCTGAAATTCTAAAAATAAACACAGATAGCAGGTGCTGATTGGTGGATACCTCTTCGTCTAAGTGAATTGATTTCAGCCATTGGATTATGATCGTGTGGTTCATGAAAGAGAATGAAAGAAGAAAGAAAGAAAAACTACACGGTTGCATTGTATACGTACGTGAATTAGCTGAGACAGATAGTGTGTGACGACGACAGCCTTCAAACTAGTTCTGCTCGTCGATTTGAAGGCTTAAGAAAATGGTCGAAGATGTAGGGGGCGTATTTGGAGGAGAAGATGTCATCCTTGGAGGTTGTCGTCGGAGTTTCCGGCGGCGGTGGCGTACGGACGGAGCTCCGGCGGGTGGCAGACATCATCGGTCATGGTCGTGGAGCTTCACCCGGCTGAGTAAAAGATCGAGGAAAACGTGTGAGAAAGTTTCCACAGACAAAGTGAAGTAACAAGGAAAGAAAATGGGGCATAGGTCCCCTTGTACTGCATAAAAACCTCGTCGGAAGTCGTCGGTGGCATCGGCGGCGCGGCGAACGTAAACTATGGGAGGTAGGCATCGATGAAAAGAGTATTCTGGTTCAACGAATTGATAAGTTTCTCACCGGAATCGTCGCCGGATTAGTCGGAAACGCGAGCACGTCAAACAACAAACTGGCGGAGCTCCAAGATAAAATTGAGATAGGAGCACAAGGCTCCGGTGGTGGTGTAGAATGGAAAGAGCAATCTCTAGATGTTGTATTGGGGCTTAATGAGAGAATCGTATAATGGTAGCAGTTTATGTGCGGGTTATGGCATTGAATGATGGCGTTTCGTGCTGCTGCATGTATCGTGCTAGGAATCGGCGCCTCATATTTGTGCACCATCGGACCAGGGCTCAACCATAGGATTTGAAGCAACTTGACCATACGATTTACAGCAGGCCCATGTTCCATGATTCCAGCGATTTTGTTGCATGCTTCCTTTGTAAATCGGATCCCATTAATTTCTCCTATAAGCTGTAACGCATCATTCGAAAACATCGTTAACCTTTCCTGCCTGTTTTTTTTTCGAATCAGCTCTCCTGTCTTTCTTCCTCATATTAGTAGTTTGCTTCTTCCCCGGAGAAAAGGGAAAGTGTACACATGAGACTGAATTTTTTTTGATGTTTGTGTGAAGCCCAATTGTTTTATATAAGAATCATGCAAATAGTACATTAGTAGCTTTGATTTTTGGCTGTGGGGGGCAACTAAATTGGTAGTATGAAGCAGTACAAGTGACACTTGTAGAATCCATGGTCTAGGAGCTGAAAGATTTTTGGAAGCACTCTCTGTGATATAAGAAGAATACGGTCATACTTCAGAAGCACTATTAATTATGTTGCCTCTTCGGCTCTTCGGTTGATTGCCTTTTCATGTGCGTGCATGAATAATGAATACGAAGAGCAGTGTGGCATTTGGCATGCGAGAGTGGAATCACGTCGCTTGGCTCCGCTGGACTTGTGATCTGAATCGATATATGCTAATGTGCCAGGAAAAGGAAAGAAAATAAAATGGTACAAGGGAGTGGATGGATGAACATAAGAAGACACGAGGGAAGAGAAGCTAGCACATGGCTCATGATCCAATGCCATGGAATTTTTGGAAAGAAGCAAAATAAGGAGAATTTATAAATCATAACAAATTAAAATGAGCATATTTTAATATGCCAAAGTCAACAAAAAAATCAATCCAAGTCGAGCGACAAATATAAAAAAAAATTATAATCACGATGGTTTAATTCATGTTAAATTGTTATTGTATGAAAATTCTAGATAAGCCTTAATTATATAAACAAATTTTCCTAGTTCTTATTTTCATATAAAAGTTTTTTTTTGAAAACTCTAAAAATCTGTCTGTTACAAATCTACCCCCTAAATTTCATACTTTATTTCTTTTGTTTGTTTATTTTTCACATTTCCAAATCTGGAAAATTTTGGGATGTGACAGGCTACCATGCTTAAAAGGAATCTCGTCCCGAGATTCGGGAAGGCTAGAAAAAAATAGATTGGGTTTCGAGACAACTCGGGTACTACCACCCTTAAAAGGAAATTTACTTGATTGCATCTTGAAAATTTACTTTGGCTTGAATAGTCTTGGTAGATGTTGTACCTTCATGGTTGTCATTAGGAGACTGAAATTTTCATCCTTGACTTGAGGTTTCATCGGTTAATCTACATGATAGATGTGTCAATGAACAAGGATATGATCCGTTTCTTCATATATGAAACAAGCAAGTAACTTAAGATGTGGGGCATTCTCTAGATTGATGGCTTCGGGCACTGATCAGCATGCTCTTTATAAGTATCCTATGTCTCCATATATTTTTCAAGCTTAGGGTCTTGTCACAAGATCATCCTTGGTGTTATTGTTGTTATAGTCATTCTAAATAGGGTTGTTGCTCATATTGACCATCTGATTGGCCATCATTTGAAATGATTGAGATTGGAATTCCAACACCTTTAGAATATTTGGGTATAACTTCGTGTTGTTCTGGTTGTTGGCTAAAAACTGGACTGCCACTTGATTCAACTTAGTTTGGGTTGTGAGAAGTTGCATTATCGTGGCCATCTCAAGGTTGATGTTGGAGTTGTGTTCTCTTGAAGAAGTCATATGCTTGGGTTGGATTGGGATTAGAATAGACAAAAGTTTTCTATGAAAAGAATTGTACTCATACAAAACACATCACAGAAAGCAACATCTAGCACACATCCATAACTCAATTAACAAGGTTCAAACATCACTTAGGCAAAGAAAATATTATTTTCATACTACATAAACGATCACAAAGTCGATTATTTAAACGAAACACTTAGTATGGTGGTCCAACTATAGGGTTTTACTTGATATCATTCTATCCTTCATAGCTACTGCATCAGGAATGAGAACATGGTATCCTTGGAAGAAATTATTGCATCTTGGTCACATAGCTCTAAGGCAGTGTCTATAATATTCCTCCTAAGTTGAGTTTCCTTAGTCTCCAAGTCTTAAGTATTATTCTTCTTATCTTCCAAGTGTTTTGCAGTTTATGCCTAAGTCTTTCTTCAAGTTCTTCAGTAGATATCCGCAACACTTCTTGTAGAGTCGAAGAATAACGTATGAAGTTCCGTGTTGGTGAATATCCAAAGTCCCTTTGTCATTTGGTCGTATTCCTTGATATATTTGTTGATGCTTGACAAATGAATCAAGATAGTTCCACTTCCATGAGAAACAAAAAACAAATATAACCTATTAAAACCATAAAAGATAAGTTTCTCATCCTACGGTCTTTCCTAATTTCTCTCTCATATTTTCCTTCTTCTACTAAACTTGAACTTCTCCATTGATCTTGGGCTTCTCTTCTTGATCCTAGAATTCCTTGTCCTTCTCCTTGAGTTCGGCGTGTAGCTTATCATTTCCTTAGTTGGTCCTCCAATCATCAAAATATCCTAAATAAAGTTTCTAAGTCCTATAACTATTGAAGAACAATTCTTCCTTCTAAAACTTCTTCACTTGGAATAAGGGAGATATGTAGATCCAGCATGTTGATGATGTTGAGAAGTCCAATTCCAAGAAGGTGGTCTTGAAGTCCTTAGTGATGTCGAAGCTGAAGTCCTTAGTGATTTCGAAGCTGAAGTCCTTAGCAATGATGAAGCCGAAGTCCTTTGTGAAACTGAAACTGGAGTCCTTTGTGATGTTGAAGTCCTTAGTCATGCCTTAGTTGAAATCCTCGCTCATGTTGAAGTATTTGGCCATCAAGTTGAAAAAGGTAGAGATATAGAAACAAAACAGAATACTAAGGAAAGAATTTACAAGATTGTTCGTAAATAACTTGCACAAATGAAACTCCTATTATTCTAAGGGGTTTTGTCCAAATCCTAGGGTTACGAACCTACAAGCAACACAATGCTCTAATACCATATGTAGAGGTCCCAACCTGACAAGGTAGAGATCCCTGTGTTTACAGTTCTAGTCCCTGGATCGAATATCTAACACCCACAGTTTAAGATGTAATATCAAGAAACAAAGGTCATGTTACAACTTATAACCAGGACTAAAATAGTTCATTACAACTTACATAGCTCATATGGCTATCTTATTACAAAGCAGCAGAAATAACTATATATCATGGAGTCATTCATCATCATGTGCCACATGCAATTATCTTGGTTGTAGACTTGTAATACCTACTCAATAAACTTCACTCACATCAAACAAACCTACAAAACAATAAGTTACAGCCACAAGGGTCAATACATTTGAATTGTATTGGCAAGTGATATCATATTGATATGGAGAATCTAACATTTATATGAATATTTGGCTAAGTGGAGTTTTGGCTGGCCTTTGCATAAAATAAGTTTTCCCTATCCTTTAAAAAATAGATTTTATCTTCCAAAACATTTCATCAAACTTGGCACTCTAGATACCCTCCAGGTGCTTCCCTTGTTCACCCAACAAGTTTTAACTTAGAGAAATTAGAATGATAAGATTCTTGATTCCGCATCATTGTATTGATGCTCAAAAATTGTCCATAACCGGGGACACGGCTAAGTACTTAGTTTTACCCTCTCGAGAGGTGGTGCACTTTCCCCACAAGACTCGACATGCATCGAGACGAGACTTTTCAGAGGCAATCTCTCAGACCACCACGGACGCATTCTATCCTATCATCACTACCACCCTCTGTCCATCTTGCTGAGTTCTCACAACTTAGTCGGTCAAGGCAGAGGCCATATGCCATGTGGCTGCACTGGAAGCTTCGCGACAAGAACGTCCCCAATCTCTTTGTTCCTGGGTGGCCATCCACAAGTGCGATACACCAGGGTAAATCATAGAAATGGGCCCTGGGTAACCACTCAACATAATCCATACAAGTCCCAATTCCACCCAGGTGTTTCATTAACATCGGTTGTTTTCTTAGTCCAAAATAAATAAGTATATAAACTTTCCATACCATCATAATATGAATTTCCACCCACGAATTCTAATAGCAAGGATAAGCATTCTAGCATACGATGTCTCCTAACTTAGTAAAAATAGTACCAAAGTATATTCTATAGGATAACTATAGCATATCAATATCAGTAAAAACAATCATCCAATGTTCTACTAAAATATCACTAATGCAATAGTTAAAATAATAGGACATATGATGAAATATCACTTGTCTTGATAGTATAATATTTAGGTACTCTCCTTGATCTTTCAAATATCACACTCCTCAAAGTCTACAACAATACAATCAAGCAAAAAGCACACACTCAAAACTAGCATCACAAAATAATCACAATGAAATGCATGCAAGCATGCAACATTTGAGAAATTTTTATAGCAAGGATCTGAACACTAAAATTGCCTATCAGTCCTTCTATACAAGTTGAATGCCAATTGTAATTATTTTTAGTGCAAATAGATTATTTAAAAGCATTTTCTTTTATTAGAAAAGCCTTAATCAATAGGACATTTGCTACTGCCATAAAAATATAAATTTAATTTTTGGTGTTGCTTTTTCTTGTTAGAGGGTTCAATATACAACCATTTGCAAAAGAATTCACTCAAAAATAATTTACACAACAATTTTTATACTCAAAATACTCCACAGATGGATCTGTATAAAACGTGATTTTAACCGAGTAAAAATACTAAATTATGGCTCCATTGTGTTCTACTCGTTTTTATGAATCCATAGACGTATTATTTGCTAATTTTGGATAAATAGAACTTAAACTATTAATGTTTGAAATTTTTAGGTTCATATGTCTGTAATTCCGAAAATAGACACAAATAGCAAGTGCTGATTGGTGGATACCTCTTCATCTAAGTGAATTGATTTCAGCCATTGGATTACGATCGTGTGGTTCATGAAAGAGAATAAAAGAAGAAACAAAGAAAAACTACACGATTGCATTGTATCACGTACGTGAATTAGCTGAGGTAGAGAGTGTGTGACGACGACAGCCTTCAAACTAGTTCTGCTCGTCGATTTGAAGGCTTGAGAAAACGGTCGAAGATGTAGGGTGCGTCTTTGGCGGAGAAGATGTCATCCTTGGAGGTTCTTGTCGGAGTTCCCGGCGGCGTTGGCGTACGGACGGAGCTCCGTCGGGTGGCGGACATTGTCGGTCGTGGTCGTGGAGCTTCACCCGTCTGAGGAAAAGATCGAGGAAAACGTCTGAGAAAGTTTCCACAGACGAAGTGAAGTAACAAGGAAAGAAATTGGGGCATAGGTCCCCTTGTACTGCATAGAAACCTCGTAGGAAGTCGTCGGTTGCCTCGGCGGCGCGGCGAACTTAAACTATGGGATGCATGAACATGTCCTGGAGGTAGGCATAGATGAGGAGAGTATTCTGGTTCAAGGAATTGACAAGTTTCTCACCGGAATCGTCGCCGGATTAGTCGGGAATGCGAGCACGTCAAACAATAAACTGGCGGAGCTCCAAGATAAAATTGAGATAGGAGCACAAGGCTCCAGTGATGGTGTAGAATGGAGAGAGCAGTCCCTACATGTTGTATTGGGGCTTAATGAGAGAACGTATAATGGTAGCAGTTTACGGTGCGGGTTATGGCATTGAATGATGGCATTTCGTGCTGCTGCATGTATCGTGCTAGGAATCAACGCCTCATATTTATGTTCCATCGGACCAGGGCTTAACCATAGGATTTGAAGCAGCTTGACCATACGATTTACAGCAAGCTCATGTTCCGTGATTCCAGCGATTTAGTTGCATGCTTTCTTTGTAAATCGGATCCCATTAATTTCTCCTGTAAGCTGTAACGCACCATCCGGAAACATCGTTAACCTTTCCTGCCTTTTTTCGAATCAGCTCTCCTGCCTTTCTTCCTCATAGTAGTAGTTTTCTTATTCCCTGGAGAAAAGGGAAAGCATACAAATGAGACTATTTCATTTGATGTTTGTGTGAAGCACAATTGTTTTATATAAGAATCATGCAAATAGTACATCAGTAGCTTTGATTTTTTGCTGTGGGAGCAACTAAATTGGTAGTATGAAGCAGTACAAGTGACACTTGTAGAATCCATGGTCTGGGAGCTGAAAGATTTTTGGAAGCACTCTTTGTAATATAAGAAGCATACGATCATACTTCACAAGCACTATTATTTATGTTGCCTCTTTGGCTCTTCGGCTTATTGCCTTTTCAAGTGCATGCATGAATACTGAATACGAAGAGCAGTGTGGCATTTGGCATGCGAGAGTGGAATCACGTCGCTTGGCTCCGCTGGACTTGTGATCTGAATCGATATATGCTAATGTGCCAGGAAAAGGAAAGGAAATAAAACGGTACAAGGGAGTGGATGGATGGACATAAGAAGACAAGAGGGAAGAGAAGCTAGCATGGCCATGCAAGACATGCATGCATGCACATGTGCATGCACTAGTGCAGAACAACACCTCTAACACCGGTTCAAAACACCCTCTAACAACGGTTGTAGAACCGCTATTGAGGATTCGGTGTTAGAGGCCCCTCCCCCTTTAACACCGGTTCTTATACGAACCGATGTTAAAGGGTGGCGCACGTGGGGATGCCGCAGCGCTCACCACCACCCCCCTTTAACACCGGTTAACCGGTGTTAAAGGTTATGTGTCGCGGCAGAAAAAGGAGATAAATCTCTGCCGCGGCAGGAAAACGGCCTAAATCTCTGCCGCGGCAGGAAAACAACCTAAATCTCTGCCGCAGCAGAGTTCTGCCGCCGCCCCGTTCTGGGCGTATGTATGCGGCGCGGCGGGGACGGTGAGGGTGGAGGGGGAATCGATCGGGAGTGGTGTATACGCATATATCGTCGTCGGTACATACGAGTACATGAATAATTAAGCAACTATTATTATACACAAACATCGTCATTGTGTCGTATTCTCCGTAAATGTTGAAGCATCAAGCTAAGTACAAGACAAACACGTTCAAGCATATATACAACGTTCATTTTTTTGGATATTTAAAGAGTTCTCCGCCAGGCGTGACGACCTCATCAAGTATGAACCCTGACAATTCCTCTTGAATGGCTCGTATGCGGTCAAATGGTAGGAGTTGGTCCCGCATCCGTTCGATCTAAATATATATATGAATAATGGGGTCAATATATATATAAGAATAAAACTCAACACAATTGATGGTAATAAAATAATATTGTGTACTTTGTTTACTTACTCTAAGTCGCACATATCGTGTTGCGAATGAACTCGTAAACATAGTATCCACATAAGTTATTGTCGGGTCCCTGATGCACGTACTTTACGAGAATACAGAGTTCAATCAAAATAATAATCAATAAAGCATGATATAATGGAATTGGAAGAAGAATCAAAGAGATACGCAGACCTAGCTTAGTATTACTTATATTTTGGTCTACAAATTTTAGTTCTTCTGACCATTCACCCATGGTCCTGCCCGTGAACCTTTTCCAAACCCTGTCCGGCAAAGAAAATGGATAAAGGAGTAATTAATTACTTGTTGTCACGAAAGTTGCCGATCTAGTGCGATAATATGATTGAATTTACCTTTGGAGCATCTCTCTAAAGTCTACCCATAGCTCTTTTTCTTTTCGTAACAAGTCCATGAGAAGGACTTTTCCTGAGTCAGGTTGAATGACTAGCAGAATAAAGTGGAACCTACGCATGCATAACTCATCATCAGTTACACTTAACATCGAGTAAGCCGAAACAGAATGTGTACAAGAGAGGGTAATAGTACTCACGAGAAGTTGTAAGGCAATAGTATTTCCCTTTTGGTTTGTTGTCTCAGTAAAGACCTTAGCAAGAAATCTTCTGTTTGCCCGGGTTTGTCTCTTACCACTTGTTCATGAACTCTATTTGGGTCAACGAACCCAATGTCAAAAGGGCCTCCTTTCATGCATTCCATAACCTTTTTCCTGCATAATAGTATATATATAAATATATGGTGAGCGTATATATATATACATGCAATTAATAAATTGAATGAGATGAGATAGAAATTAAAGAAATAGTACTTACACACAATAAAGGCTGATGGAAGCTTTGTCGAGTTCCTTCTGATTGAATAGAAAATGCAAGTCTTGAATGTTGAAGCTGATCTGGTCGTCTCCGCATAAGAAAATCTGATCTCTTATATGCGCCGTGATCCATTCTTCCTTTCTCATCTTGCAGAAATCAAGGTACCACTTGTGTAATCTTCGCATCTTTGCTGGTAGATTCTTGAGCTCCTCTTTCTTGACGAGATTCTTCCCATACTTCCATGGCTATATGGGGTTGACATCGCCTTTGGGCAAGTTGTCTCCCATGATGTTCAAGTATGCAATGTAAGTCATCCCCATCTCATTTGCCTTTCTTTGTAGGTATGCCTCGTAATCACTTACAGGAGGAGCGTTCCGTGTGTCGAACACTTGGAGCGGGGCGCATGATTGTTTTTCCTGCTCTCCGAGCATGGGAACTGTTTTCTGGGGTGCCGCACGACTGCTACTTTCAGTCTCCCTCCGCCTTGCACCCCCCTTCCAAATCTGGCGCTGGTAGTCCGGCACAAGTGGGGTTTCAGGTTTCAAAAGATTATTGTAAAACTTCTCCACCACCGCCGGATCTATTTTATCCTTTGGCTCGGCCCGTCTAGGTGCAAATAATTTCTTGACCTCTTCTTCCGAGATCCTATTGGTCTCCTTGTCGCTGCGATTCCACGGTAAAACTGGCAATGGCTTGGCGGAAGGCTGCGGGATGTAGTTTCTTGAACTCTTTGGCGTACAGTTTCCTGCGGATTTCTTCGTGGCAGTGCTAGTGATGCTCTTCGTGGCAGTGCTCTTCCGCTTACGCTAAGGAGATGGCTGAAGCGCCGGAGATGGCTGACGCGCAGGAGCTGCCTGGCGCGCCGGAGATGGCTGCCATGCAAGAGATGGCTGAAGCGCCGGAGATGGCTGCCGCGCAGGAGATGGCTGAAGCACCGGAGACGACAGGGGAGTATTCTGATGACTTGGAGACGGCTGAGGAGGCTCAGACTACTGATGCTGCGGAGACGGCGGGGGTGCTAGTGGCCTCCAATTTGGAAGCACAATGTGTTCCTTCTTCCAAGGAATGGTTGTTTTCACTGCAAATTTGAGTTGAGTTTCCCATTCACCTGTAGCATGGTCAAGTTGTGCTTCCTCATATTCCTTCAAAACCTCATCCATCCCGACAATAGCATAGCCATCTGGAATCGGTCGGCAGTGGTAAGTTCCACCAGCTATAGGAGGTAAGGCATAGCCGACAACCACCTTAATGGATAAGCCCATTAATCTCACATGCAGCTCAGCGTGTTCGCTCTACGTGATCTCATCCATGGGGTATCGAGGACCCGCCATTTCAAGCGTGGGCTGCACGTTCTTCGTGGAAGCCATGCTGCTTTTCCGCATAGAGTCTGGTCCGCCGTCAGCTTCCAACGCAGGCTCTTCGTGTCGTTGAGATGGGCCGGTAGCTTGCTGGATCTTTTGTGCATTCACTCACGCCTGCAGCGCCACAAGTGCATGTTCTATCTGTGTCATCCGCTCTGTACGCTCTTTTTCTTTTCTGCCACGCCATCTATAAGAGTCGCCCCACTCGGCAAACCCATCCTTCCACGTCATACCCCCTGTGCCTCGTGCATGTCCAGGGTGTTCTTTTTTACCGATGGCGCGTGTGAGCTGGTCATTCTCTCTGTCGGGATGGAAGGTCCTGGCAGCTGTTTCCTCGTATGTCATGATGAGTTTAGTGACGGGTTTGGCAAGGAGGGCTGGGAAAATACACAATCCTGTTTCTGGGTCCAACCTTGCCCCATTCCATAGAACCAAGTCTTTGCACGTAGGTCCCACCCATGTGTCTGGGGTGTGATCCCTCTGTCGCGCAGGGCCTTCTCAGCTTCCTCCCACTTAGGCCTCTGAGATATGTAGCCACCTGACCCCATCCTATGGTGATATTCCTTCTTCTGGGCATTTAGCGTATTGGTTTCTGACATCTTTGTAGCTATAGCACCTTCCTTGTATGCCACAAATTCGGGCTAGTGAGGTCTTATCTTCGCATAATATGCGTCTTCGAAATCTGGAGTCTCGCGAGCTTTGACAAATTTGTTCAATTTTGTCTCCCAGTTGCGGAAAGCGTCAGCCATCTTCTTGAGAGTCCACTCTTTGACCTTTTCCTTTATAACCGGTTTGTTTTCATCCTCCTCTGGCGGAAGGGTGAAATTTACCAACAGCGAATTCCAAAGCGTTTCTTTGGATCTTTCATCGACAAAGGTACCGTCGCCCTTCTTTGGCTTATTCCAATTTTCAATTATGATTGGGATTTGGTCCCTAACAAGAACTCCAGCCTGACGTACAAATTTGTCTGCGGCCTTCTTGGGCTCCATCGGCCTACCATCAACATGGACTGCTTCGATTGTGAACTTTGCATGATCTTTCAACCGATGGCTCGCGCCTCGCTTGCTCTTTTTCGTAGAAGAAGATTGTTGCTGGCTGGTCGATCCAGAGGGCTAAAAGAAGAACGAAGCGTTAATTAATACATGTACATATATACAAATCAATCGGTGGAAGTCAGCAGAGGATTAATCCATGCATATACCTCGACGGACTTTGTAATCACTAAAGTGCATTCACCGGAGTCGTCATCTTCTCCATGACTACGTGAGCTGTCATCATGTCCCTCCAAGTTCATATATTGTGAGGTGTCCTCGTGGATGATGTTCTCCATTATTTCTTCATCTTCAAGGTTTCTACTGAGTGGATCCATAGTTTCTACAACAATAATATTATCTAGAGTAAGAGAGTAAACATTCAAGTGGACTTGGATTCATACACAAATATACATATTATTCATACAAAAATACACAAATAAATACACAAATGAAATTAAAACCCTAAGGATGCTTGATCATTATAAACGAGTTCCGAGGGGTCCAAACCCTAATTTGGAGAAATCCCGGATGCATATGAGAGGGGCTAGCCATAGTGGCTGACGCATGGGACCGTGGCCACGTCACAGCCACACAGGCGCCACGCGGGCTCACCAGAGGATGCTCCAGACAGTGGCGGCTGGCGGCGCTGGAGAGCGGCCTAGAGCGCGCGAGGTAGCGGGTTCGCCTCAGCGTGATGCAGCCTACCTAGAACGGGCGGCGCCACTACCTAGGGGTCACCAGAGCGACGTTACCGACAACGGCCAGCGGCGGCGCTTGCAGAGCAGCGAGGTGACGACCCTAAACTAATACTAACTATAAAATACACTAAATAACCCTAAACTAAATACACTAAACTACACTAAATAAATAACCCTAAACTAAATAAATAACCCTAAACTAATAACCCTAAACTAAATAAACCCTAAACTAATAACCCTAAACTAAATAAACCCTAAACTAATATTAACAGTAAACTACTAATTATACAATAACAAGTAGAAACCTATTGTGAATCCACATATTTGTATTATTTGTATGGCCTAAGCACATTTTTCCACAAAATTTTATACACATGTATACTTGTGAAAATACTTTCAAAATTTGTCATACTCCAAAATTTTATACACAATAAGCTCAATTTAAGTTGTACAAAATTCTAATAACTACACACTGATAAAATACTAATAACTAATTAATAACTACCGAGGTCGGCCGTGAGTCGGCGTGAGTGGCGGCAGTGGTGGCGTTGGCCGAGGCGGCGCATGAGGTCTTGGCCAGGCGCCGCTCCCAAGAGTTGTTGGCGGCAGAGCAGCGGCTCCACAGTGGGCGAGGTGGCGAATGACCTGAGCAGTGGCGAGGCGGCGGTGGCAGCTGCAGACGGCGTGGTCGGGCAGCTGGGCAGCGAAGTCTGTTTCTCCGCCGTGGCTCCTGCTCTGCTCCTCTTTGCGCTCGATCAATCTGGCTGGGGGAATAGGAAGAGGAACGCGTGCCTTTATACCCCCCCCTCTTTAACACCAGTTCTATCCAGGAACCGGTGTTAAAGGGGGGGATTTGTTTCGCGCCTGCACCCCCCCTTTAACACAGATTCAAGCCACGAACCGGTGTTAAAGGGGGGTTGCGCGCGCGAAACGAAATAAATGCACCCCCCTTTAACACCGGTTCCTGGCTGGAACCGGTGTTAAAGGGGGGCATTTATTTTGTGCATTAAAGGGGTGGGGGCATTTTTAATTCAAAAAATAGGATAGAATTTAGAAAATTCATATCTTTTTCATTTCAACTCAGAAAAATATGAATAATATATCATAATTTTCAGAAAAATAATATCTATCCATTCATATAAAAACATTTTATATTTACTTTAGATGAAAATTTTCAAAATGATTAAAACACTTACATATAAATTTTGATTATTCAATTCAAACAAAAATAAAATAGTCAAACCCTAAAACTTTGAACATAAGAAATATTAAGCATCTAAAAAGGAATCTAACCCTATTTTATTAGATCAAATCATATTTTATTTTGTATTAAATTTTTTGAATTGTTTGGATATTTAAATGCCGCATCTTTTGTATACTTTGGAATCTGACAAAACCTCGCTCAACTTGCATTGGATTTTTGATAAAATAGCATATTATGAAGCTAAAAATGATTTTTGTAAAAAATCATGAGCATCGTATCATGTACCTGTAGTTCATATCTGACCCACGTCCTACCGATTCGGCAGGAATTTGTATTTTTCACCAAAGGTGGACGGAAAGGTTTCAAATCCCCCTGTTGGTACATTGTCCATATAAGGTGGTCTAGTATTTTTTTTAAATGTGGTAGTAGTTTTTTGAATTAGCCAATTCGTGGTTGCTTCACAAAACCGTCCGTTTTTTATGCTCGAAAAATGGAAAATGCCTTTTTGGTGCGACAAAAAGGAAAACTTCCTCTTGCAACATTGTTTGCCATGCCATGATGCACATGTATGCACAATATGGCCACATTATCACAAACTATGCCTTGATTCTAGCCATAACATTGGTCATTTGACCCAAAAGCCAAGAAACCTCGAATGAGATAGGTCATTTTGTGAAGGTTTTTTTGAGACATAATCAATATACCGCAAAGGTTTCGTATTGTTTCGATCGTTTTTTAATTTTTTATCCCTGTTTTAAACTATCATCAAACTTTGTCGAACAACGGGCATGAAGATTCTTTGCTCAGGGCCAAGTCTCGCTCAACTTGCATTGGATTTTTGATAAAATAGCATATTGTGAACCTAAAAATGATTTTTGTAAAAAATCATTTGCATCGTATCATGTACCTGTAGTTCATATCTGACCCACTTCCTACCGATTCAGCATGAATTTGTCTTTTTCACCAGAGGTGGAAGGAAAGGTTTCAGATCCCCCTGTTGGTACATTGTCCATATAAGGTGGTCTAGTATTTTTGTAAAATGTGGTGGTAGTTTTTTTGATTATCCATTTCGTGGTTGCTTCACAAAATCGTCCGTTTTTTATGCTCGGAAAATGGAAAATGCCTTTTTGGTGCGACAAAAAGGAAAACTTCCTCTTGCAACATTGTTTTCCATGCCATGATGCATATATATGCACAATATGGCCACATTATCATAAACTATGCCTTGATTCTAGCCATAACATTGGTCATTTGACCCGAAAGCCAAGAAACCTTGAATGAGATAGGTCATTTTGTGAAGGTTTTTTGGAGACATAATCAATATACCAAGTTTGATATTTTTCCTTCTAACTATGTCACATAATATAACACCACGCGAATGTTTCGCATTGTTTCGATCTTTTTTAATTTTTTATCCCCGTTTTAAACTATCGTCAAACTTTGTTGAACAACGGGCATGATGATTCTTAGCTTGGGGCCAAGCCTCGCTCAACTGGCACTGGATTTTTAATAAAATAGCATGTTGTGAACCTAAAAATTATTTTTGTAAAAAATCATGAGCATCGTATCATGTACCTGTAGTTCATATCTGACCCACTTCCTACCGATTCGGCAGGAATTTGTCTTTTTCACCAGAGGTGGACGGAAAGGTTCCAGCTCCCCCTGTTGGTACATGGTCCGTATAAGGTGGTCTAGTATTTTTGTAAAATGTGGTGGTAGTTTTTTGAATTATCCATTTCGTGGTTGCTTCACAAAACCGTCCGTTTTTATGCTCGGAAAATGGAAAATGCCTTTTTGGTGCGACAAAAAGGAAAAATTCCTCTTGAAACATTGTTTGCCATGCCATGATGCACATGTATGCATAATATGGCCACATTATCACAAACTATGCCTTGATTCTAGCCATAACATTGGTCATTTGACCAGAAAGCCAAGAAACCTCGAATGAGATAGGTCATTTTGTGAAGGTTTTTTTGAGACATAATCAATATACCAAGTTTGATATTTTTCCTTCTAACTATGTCACATAATATAACACCACGCGAAGGTTTTGCATTGTTTCGATCGTTTTTTAATTTTTATCACCATTTTAAACTATCGTCAAACTTTGTTGAACAACGGGCATGAAGATTCTTAGCTTGGGGCCAAGCCTCGCTCAGCTTGCATTGGATTTTTGATAAAATAGCATATTGTGAACCTAAAAATTATTTTTTAAAAAAATCATGAGCATCGTATCATGTACGTGTAGTTCATATCTGACCCACTTCCTACCGATTCAGCAGGAATTTGTCTTTTTCACTAGAGGTGGACGGAAAGGTTTCAGATCCCCCTGTTGGTACATTGTACGTATAAGGTGGTCTAGTATTTTTGTAAAATGTGGTGGTAGTTTTTTGAATTAGCCATTTGGTGGTTGCTTCACAAAACCGTCTGTTTTTATGCTCGAAAAATGGAAAATGCCTTTTTGTGCGACAAAAAGGAAAACTTCCTCTTGCAACATTGTTTGCCATGCCATATGCACATGTATTCACAATATGTCCATATTATCACAAACTATGCCTTGATTCTAGCCATAACATTGGTCATTTCACCCGAAAGCCAAGAAACCTCGAATGAGATAGGTCATTTTGTGAAGGTTTTTTTGAGACATAATCAATATACGAAGTTTGATATTTTTCCTTCTAACTATGTCACATAATATAACACCACGTGAAGGTTTCGCATTGTTTCGATCGTTTTTTAATTTTTTTATCCCCGTTTTAAACTATTGTCAAACTTTGTCGAACAACGGGCATGAAGATTCTTATCTCGGGGCCAAGCCTCGCTCAACTTGCATTGGATTTTTGATAAAATAGCATATTGTGAACCTAAAAATGATTTTTGTAAAAAATCATGAGCATCGTATCATGTACCTGTAGTTCATATCTGACCCACTTCCTACCGATTCGGCAGGAATTTGTCTTTTTCACCAGAGGTGGACAGAAAGGTGTCAGATCCCCCTGTTGGTACATTGTCCATATAAGGTGGTCTAGTATTTTTGTAAAATATGGTGGCAGTTTTTTGAATTATCCATTTCGTGGTTGCTTCACAAAACCGTCCGTTTTTTATGCTCGAAAAATGGAAAATACCTTTTTGGTGCGACAAAAAGGAAAACTTCCTCTTGCAACATTGCTTGCCATGCCATGATGTACATGTATGCACAATATAGCCACATTATCACAAACTATGCCTTGATTCTAGCCATAACATTGGTCATTTGACCCGAAAGCCAAGAAACCTCGAATGAGATAGGTCATTTTGTGAATGAGATAGAACTGGAATTAAAGTACAGAATGCAACTAAAAGTAAGTTACATAAAGCACGACTAAAAATTAAGATACATAAAAGAACTGAAAATTAAGATACATGGCCAGATTAAGTCACAATCGGCCGAACTTGTTTCGGAATGTTGGAGTGATTCAGTCATGCTCCTGCCTACACCTGTAATACTTGCCTTTGTAAATGTCGTACTGCTTGCCGCCATGCCGTCATTGCCATCGTAATTGAACCTTGAAGGCTGAGTACGCGTGGGCTGGACTTGAGGGTAGCGCAGACGGGGGTTAGAGTCGGCGGCAGTGTCGTAGGCCATGACGCTCTGGAGAGTCCGACCGCGCCACCATAGCTGACGGCCGGCCTCGTTGAAGTTCGGAGGAGGTGGGCCGTCCTCCTCGTGCCTGGCGAGCGCCCTCTCACGCCGATCCCCGAAGAAGGCTTCCCAAGTAGGGAAACAGTCGCGATGCCATCTGGGATTCCTCCGCTGCTCCGGTGTGAGCTCTAAGTAGTAGTGGTTCGTGATGGCCATCCGGCGCGCCACACCTAGAGGGACAGGAGGAACCGGCACGCCTCCGGCGCTCAGCATCCAGCCGACAGGGACACAGTAGCCCGGCAGGCAGGGGTAGTTCGAGGCGCAAAGCGCCTCCGCCTCCCTAGGGGTTTGTGCTACGGTGGAAGCCATGGGAAAGAGTGATGAGGTTGCAAATATGAGTCTAGAGATGTGCAATGACAATGGAGGCCAACCCTACATATATATATAGTGAGAAATGGCTGGAGGGAAGAACTTGCGGGAAGAAAAATGGCGGGAAGAAAAATGGTGGGAAGAAATGGCAGGAAGAAAATGGCTCATTTAATACATATACTGTTAATAGAAGAAATATGACATTGATTTCCATGTTGAGATACATATGTGTGCCAAAAATGGCTCAATTAATACATATAGTCAATCTTATGATCGCGTCGGCCGTAACCATGGAGTATCAGCACCGTTTAACAGGATGGTTGGGTCAGTCTTCACTCTGAAGGGCAGAATTTCATCAAACTTATTATAATCTTCTGACATGTATGTCTTGTCCTCCACTCCCACGATGTTTCTTTTCCCTGAAAGAACTATGTGACGCTTTGGCTCATCGTGTGATGTATCTGTTTTCTTATTTTTTCTTTTTTTCGGTTTGGTAGACATGTCCTTCACATAGAAAACCTGAGCCACATCATTGGCTAAGACGAATGGTTCGTCTAAGTTCTCGTCTACCTTCATAAGATTGTTGAGATCCACTGTTTTCATTCCGTACTTCTTGTCTACCTCAACCCCTCCTCCTGTTAGCTTGACCCATTTGCATCGAAACAAGGGGACCTTAAAATTAGGTCCATAGTCAAGTTCCCATATCTCTTCTATGAACCCATAATACGTGGTCTTTTGCCCATTGTCTTCTGCTGTATCGAAGCGGACACCACTATTTCGGTTGGTGCTCTTTTTATCTTGGCCTATCGTGTAAAATGTATTCCCATTTATCTCGTACCCTTGGAAAGTACATACAGTCGAAGATGGTGTCCTGGCCAACAAGTACAGCTGATCCCCAATAGTGGTGTTATTCATGAGAAGTCTTTGCAGCCAGCCGCCAAAACTCGCCATGTGTTCAGTTATAATCCATTCATCAGACTTCCCCGGGTGTTTTAGGCGTATTAAATTCTTGTGTTCATTGATATACGGGGCAACCAAGATAGATCTTTGTAAAACCGTGTAGTGTTCTTGATTGAGAGAATGCTCGTCCCTACATATCATTGCTTTACATCCTAGGGTGCCTTTTCCACGCAGTCTCCCCTCATGTCGTGATTATGGAACACCAATCGCCTTAAGGTCAGGAATAAAATCAACACAGAACTCAATGACCTCCTCTATTACATAGCCCTTGGAGATGCTTCCTTCTGGCCTAGCACGGTTATGAACATATTTCTTTAAGACTCCCATGTACCTCCCAAAGCGGAACATATTGTGTAGAAATACAGGACCGAGAATGGCAATCTCTTCTACTAGGTGAACAAGGAGATGCGTCATAATATTGAAGAAGGATGGTGGGAACACCAACTCAAAGCTGACAAGACATTGGGCCACATCTGTCTGTAACCCTGGTAGGCTTTCTGGATTGATTACCTTCTGAGATATTGCATTGAGGAATGCACATAGCTTCACAATGGGTACTCGAACATTTTCAGGTAGAATCCCCCTCAATGCAATCGGAAGCAATTGTGTCATAATCACGTGGCAGTCATGAGACTTCAGGTTTTGGAATTTTTTCTCTGCCATATTTATTATTCCCTTTATATTCAACGAGAAGCCAGACGGGACCTTGATACTGCTCAGGCATTCAAAAAAGATTTCCTTCTCTGCTTTGGTAAGAGCGTAGCTGGCAGGAGTTAAGTGGCATCATTTACCCTTCTCGTTCTCAGGATGCATAGGCTCTTCAGGGTCTTTCTGACGTTGCTGGTCCTACCGTGCTTCCAGTGTATCTTTTGTCTTCCCATACACTCCTAGGAAGCCTAGCAGGTTCACGCAAACATTCTTCGTCACGTGCATTACGTCGATTGAAGAGCGGACCTCTAAGACTTTCCAATAGGGTAGGTCCCAAAATATAGATTGCTTCTTCCACATGGGCGCGTGTCCGACATCGTCATTCGGAACAGATAGACTGCCAGGACCTTTTCCAAAGATTACTTCTAGGTCCTTAACCATACCAAATACATCCTCACCGGTACGGAGGAAAGGCTTCCTCCGGGGTTCTGCCAGACATTTGAAATGATTGCCTTTCTTTCTTACTGGATGTAGGTTCGGAAGAAATCGACGATACCCTAGGTACACAACCTTCTTACATTTATCCAAATATACACTTTCAGTCTCATCTAAACAGTGTGTACATGCACTGTATCCCTTGTTTGTCTGCCCTGAAATGTTACTAAGAGCAGGCCAATCATTGATGGTTACGAAAAGCAATGCTCGTAGGTCAAATGGCTCCCCTTTGTGCTCATTCCAGATACGTACACCTGGTTTGGCCCACAGCTATAAAAGTTCTTCAACTAATGGCCTTAGGTACACATCAATGTCGTTGCCGGATTGCCTCGGGCCTTGGATGAGCACTGGCATCATAATGAACTTCCTCTGCATGCACAACCAAGGAGGAAGGTTATAGATACATAGAGTCACAGGCCAGGTGCTATGACTGCAGCTCTGCTCACCAAAAGGATTCATGCCATCTGTACTTAGACCAAACCTTAAGTTCCTTCCGTCACGTGCGAAGTCCGAGTACTCTCGCTCGACTTTTCTCCACTATGACCCATCAGCGGGGTGTCTCAACATCGCGTCTTTCTTACGGTCTTCCATGTGCCATCGCAACAACTTGGCATGCTCTTTATTTCTGAAGAGACGTTTTAACCGTGGTATTATAGGGGCATACCACATAACCTTGGCAGGAACCTTCTTCCTAGGGGCCTCGCCCTCAACATCGCCAGGATCGTCTCGTCTGATCTTATACCGCAGTGCAGTGCATACCGGGCATGCATCCAAATTCTCGTACTTCTCACCGCTGTAGAGGATGGAGTCATTAATGTAGGCATGTATCTTCTGCACGTCTAATCCTAGAGGGCACACAACCTTCTTTGCTTGGTATGTACTGTCGGGCAACTCATTATTTCTTGGAAGAAGATTCTTCATTTTTACCAACAACTTTGAAAATCTTGCTGTCGGTCCACACCGTTCTTGCCTTCCATTGCAGCAAATCCGATTGGTACCTAGATTTTTGTGGCCATCTTCGCAAGTTGGGTACGACAATTTTTTGTGATCCTTTAACATCTGCTCCAGCTTCTCCTTCTCCTTTTCAGTTTCACATTCTTCCTTTGCATCAGTAATGGCCCGACCAAGATCGTCATCGGCGGGCCCATCTGCTGCCTCTTGATCTTCATTATCTACCCCCGTTGCAGTATCATCATATTCATGATACATATTATGATAGTTGTCATCATCCTCTTCTTCTTTGTTGTCTTCCATCACAACCCCTTTTTCTTCGTGCGTGGTCCAACAATTATAGCTGGGCATGAAACCGGATCAAAGCAGGTGGGCGTGAATGGTTCTGGTATTTGAGTAGTCTTTCTTGTTCTGACAGTGAACACACGGAAAGCACATAAAACCATTGTGACCACGGTTTTCATTAGCCACAACGATGAAATTTTGGAGGCCCGTAATGTACTCGGAAGTGCGTCGGTCACCGTACATCCATTGCTGGTTCATGTGCATTAATATATAGTATATATCAAAAATTAATAGGGAGATGACCATTTATATATAGTACATCAATGACACATGAAAGGATAGTTGCCGACCTCGACCGAGAAGGAAAGAGAGCAACGAGAAAACTTATTTTGAGCTCTCGGGCATTTCACCGAACACCTCTTGTGCATAGGAAAAAAACACAAACTAGCACACCTCACACCCTCTTGCTAGGCTCCAAAATGAGAGAGTGAAAAAATGGAAGAGAGAGGTGTGGGCTGCAGTGTGTTATATAGCCCCCCTTTAACACCGGTTCAAGCCACGAACCGGTGTTAAAGGGGGGATGCACGGGCCACTGGTGAAGGGCCTTTACCACCGGTTCGTTCCACGAACCGGTGTTAAAGGGGGCTCCTTTTTGCTGCACGGGCCACGCTTGTACGGGCCCCCTTTAACACTGGTTCGTAGAAGAACCGGTGTTAAAGCCCATTTCCAGGCTCAACCAAAGGCCTCGTTTCCACTAGTGATGGCTCATGATCCAATGCCATGGAATTTTTGGAAAGAAGCAAACTAAGGAGAATTTATAAATCAAAAGAAATTCAAATGAGCATATTTTAATATGCCAAAGTCAACAAAAAAATCAATCCAAGTCGAGGGACAAATATAAAAAAAATTATAATCACACCGAGTTAATTCATGTTAAATTGTTATTGTATGAAAATTCTAGATAAGCCTTAATTATATAAACGAGTTTTCCTAGTTCTTATTTTCATATAAAAGTTTTTTTTTGAAAACTCTAAAAATCTGTCTGTTACAAATCTACCCTCCTAAATTTCATACTTTATTTCGTTTGTTTGTTTATTTTTCACATTTCAAAATATGGAAAATTTTGGGATGTGACAATTTGGTGGATATCAAAGATATGATGATCAAAGCTTTGGAGATGTCGCTCTCTTATCCCCTTTTAAAATATTCTAATCAGACGAGCTTCTTCTCTCTCTTGTTTTATAAACAAAGATGGATTTATGCAAAACAGCTTCACCAGGAATAAGTCTTGCGGAATACACTCTCTACTCACCCTTGCTTTGTTGATACTTTTATAGCATAGTGAGTGATTCATTGAAGATCAGATTGGTACTACATCGACACTGACGAGTAGCTTGGGGTTCCTGGCCGACATCCTAGAATCTCTGGACTGGGACGTCATTGTTATGCTTCAGGCCTATTAGGTCATTTGTTAAGTTTGCTATACTTAATAGTATAATTTGCCTTCCATTGTTTCATGTTTGTGGTCACTGACCTCTTCTTGTAATAATTTGGTTCTTTGCTTATTTATGAGCTTGCTGTAATAAGTTTTGTGTCGTAGGGTCACTAATATGTTACAGATTCTTTACTAGATATCCTCGAGCTCAAGGTTAAGCTTATGTCAGACAGAGGTCTGGGATTTGTTTAGCCCTGATCCTGGGGATGTCACGTTCTGCTGTGCGCGAGCGGCAGAAAGAGAGAGAAGAGAATTGGGCTGCTGGCCCAGTTAGGGTTAGAGGTCCTGGGGATGTTAAAATATTGTAAGGGCCCTTATAAACAATTTGGGCTCCATAGGTTTTTGGGTTTTCAAACTATTTGAAACCATTTAGAGGTTTTCAAAAGAGAGGAGAATTAGGGTTTAGGGTTTTGACCTATTTTTTGCATGCATTTTTAAGTAGATGATGCTCATGATGCACAAATCAAAACCTAATTAGCATTTAATAAAACTAGGGGTGTTACAATCACCCTGTTACGGTGTGATGTTTGATGGAATCAAAGTACTCTTTCGGTGATTATGATTGACATGATCTCATGGTCTAAGAACATTGAGTTAGTGAAAATGTGTTAGCAATATAAACTTGATGGCATGGCCGTATTGCTCCATCTACTACAGATGATTGTTCATCATATCATTCCCCAATGATGTGATCCTATTATTAACAACATCCAATGTTCATGAGCAAGAAACCTTTGATCATCTGTTAATCAAAAAGCTAGTATAAAGAGAGGCTTTACTAGGATCCTTTTCTGTTTATAAATCACACATTGTTAATGTTCCCTCTTAACACAATTATAGAAAGACAAATAAACATTTATCATAAACATTGAATAGCATAATAACCACTTTATTATTGCCTCTCGGGCATATTCTTTTGAAAGCTACCAATAACGAAGTTAACCGGCTCTGAGACAGACCCAGGGTTTGCGTCAATGGATGTAAATTACTGGGAACCTGAAAGTTTGACTGGGCTTGTTGATAACGCGAAAATACACTGGATTCCAAAATAGTACAGTAATAAACGCTCTCCACGAGCAACAGTACTAAATAAAAGCAGTAAAGCATGACATAAGTACATGATAGTAATAATACCCCAAAATAATTGTGGCCCCAAGAAACAAGATGTGAATCAAGCTCTGGCTAAGGGGATTCACGGTCCCACCTGCGGAAAGTGCGATAGTCAAGAAACACAAATCAAGTACTCAGGTCCTACAGGACACAAATGAGCGGGTAAAAACCAAATAACAACTATTTCTCATTGGTGCCTCTTTCTTTAGTTATCCTATTACTACTAAATTCAGTAGTTTAGATACCTTGTTATTGAAAGACTCGCACAAACCCTACACATGCAGTTCTACGACTCGCATGGCTCAAGCAACTCCTATAGTAATGGATGATATGATTCAGGATACAAGCTTCGGTGGGGTTTAAAAGGCTATGAAGTACATGAGATTGCAATTTAATTCGGAACATGACTTATGATGCAAGAATAATATAGATTCAATAGGTACTATATGTAGTGCAAGCATGCGAATTGCTTGCCTGTGAGGTCAACAGTAGGATAACCGGGATCCCTGTAGTACTCTTGGTTCTCCTAGAAACTCCCTTGGTTGGCGTCTATCCGGATAAAAACGAAACACAAAAGAGCTAAAATAAATAAAGTGCGCAATCATATAAAACATATGCAACAAGCAAAACAAGGTATTCCATGATGGAATGATACACACTTGCATGGTATAACATAGCATGGCATGGGTGAGGTGTAGAAACAAGAATAAAACATTTTTATTAATTATTTAGTCAAGTTTTACTTCCATAAACCTTGTTGCCTTCTTAATATTTATATGATGCATGCTTCAATTGATATCATGGAATACATAGTTGGGAAGGGCTCGTCACGCTGATCGATTTAGACACACTAGTTGAATGCCAGTCCGCTGCTATGGCATAAAAACATAAATATGTTATATCATTATTGTAAAATATTTTGTTTAAAAGGATGGTATTGCATGATAGAGGTTGATAAATAAATGATTAGAGAGAAACTCTAGATTTGTTCCATCTATTCTCAAAACAACCCGACGCCTTTACCAATTACCTCTCCCTCCTCTATCACATTTGTTTTACCGAACGATGCTTGTGCTTGTGGCAACATTGGACAACCATAACTATGTCCATAAATTTTATTTACGTCTGCTAACCAATAAATATGACTACTCTGTCACTGCAATAGTTTCTAAAAACTATATTTTCTATTTTTAATGAAAATCAATCTTTTTCCTAAAATCCTTAATAAAAATATAAAAAGAAAAGATTCCAGGCCAGGCAGCCCCAGAGTCCCAACCAGTCCATCCGTCCTTCTACCGCCCTCGATGTTGGCTCAAGCTCCGCGCCACCATGCCTCCGCTTCGTCATGACGCCACCGCTATCTACTCATGCGGCTCTAGACCTATGTCCACTTCTTGTGGTCTCCGCCATGCTGACAACTCAGGAGAAGGAGAGGGGAAGGCATGCTCTCACACAACAATCATGGCATCGCTTGGAGGAGGAGCGTTTGCGCATGTTGCCAATTCAAACATCCCTAAGGAGCTCTAAGCTCCCTAGAAACAATGAGCCGTGGTTGTTTCCACCGGTTTGCATTGGTTTCAGATCTATTTATCAGCGTTATGCTATTTTTTCACCGCTGGAGGCTCTGGGCATTTCTCGACTGGGTTTGGAGCCCACCTGTAGAGAGCCTCAGTAAGGTCGGTTCATTAGGTAGAAACGTGTAGGCAAGGCAATACACGGCACAGGAAAACCGTCCTTTCCTTCTACTCTTCTCTCTCCCGCATGCTCTGTCTCTTCGTCTATAGCTGTCGTCGGCTCGTCGCCTCTCTTTCTTGAAAACAACACCACCGACACCAATTCTGCCTTCCGCTGCTGCCGCTATGCACTGCCGACCGCCGGGATACCCTCGCATCTATACCCATAGCGATTCCCCTCCGCCGGCTCAACCTTCGACCGGCGTACGTTCCCCAGCGGCGTACCCTAAACATGGCTTTGTTCTAGGGTTTAGGGTTCGCCGGCTTCCCCAGCGTGCCGCCTCCGCCTCCTGTACCGATGCTGATGGGAAGGAAACCATGGTAATGTACTTCTGCGCCTCTTCCATTCTCCTTGTTTAGGACTCTGCTCTCTGATGTTCCATTTACCAATTTTTCCAATGAATATGATTTTTAACTTCCGCATAATTGTAGAATGTTGTCATGTTCATATAAAGAATATGTATGTCTTAGCATTCGCCCATAGTCCATATCACCCAACTATGTCAAGTGATGCATGCGTGGAGAAAAATTCCTTTTGAGATTCAACAATCAACTAACCTGAAGCTCCATTAAGCTTATTCATCTTTCAGTTTTTTCATACCTTTCCTTGGGTTTAATTTTCTTCGAAGTTAAGAAGAATTTAGTACCATTGGTAGTGTTATGGTTCCAATTCCGCAACACACTTTCCTTGATGTTGCACTGACTTTAGGTTGAAATTCTTATGGAGAGCAAGATGTGCATTCATTAGTAACAGGAGTTGAAGGCACATGTAGATCAGAGGTTAAGGATTATAGGTAATGTTCTTCTTCCCAATTTGGCTGTAGGCTTGATTTAGTATCACAAATAATCCTACAAGGAGCACCTAATTCATAGGTTTATGGAATTTAGTGGCTAGCTGTGGTACCTACTCATTATAGCAAGATGGATAACAAATAGAGGGGGTAGATAGATCCAAGAAAATTATTACAGTGGTGACTTCATAATTAGACATGTAAAGAGGTTGACTTCGTCGCACATGTTTTTGGAAAAACAAAAATTAAGTGCTCAGTGGATACTGCCTTGTTGTCTGGGAAACTGTCACCATGCCAAGAGAATAAGGAGGACTAGGGATCAGGCCTATATGCATCCATAATCAGGCACTGCTTGCAAACTTGGTGGCAAAATTACTGTGAGGAGCCGAAGGCCCATGTTTCCCATGGCTTGCACAATGGTACTTGCAAAATCTGTTCCATAGAGCCAACACGCCAGGACACTCCATTCTATCAACACTGCCAATGATCACATATGTACATTTCTCATTAAGTTTCAACGTGGGTTCAAGGAGAACAATCCATTCTGGTATGACCTCTGGTGCCCATTTGGCCGTTGTTACACCACCTCTCCCACCCTACTTACCATTGCAAAAAATCTGTGTTGTATAGATGCATCCCAAAGACAGCAGAACAATTGGATGTTGGATCTGCATGATCGCCTCTCGGACACTACAGAACATCAACTAACACAGTTCCTAGCCTTTCTCGATTCATCACAGTATAACACAAATGTTGAGCCTGATAAGAGAGAAACAAACACATCTATAAACACCTACCATATTTATGTGATAGAGGAATGCGTTGGTGCCAAGTTAAATGGTCAAGAACAGGGCCATACCACCCAAACACCGTATATTGTTCTGGCTAGCACTGCGAGGGCGCCTCAATACCAAGGATAACATGACACTAAAGCATGGTGTTCTGATGCTGGCTGTGACATCTGCTCTGCTCTAGAGGCAATACATCTTCCCTACTCTAGATACAATTCATTACATTGGTCTTGACTGCAAGCTAGCGCATGAATTATAGCAATACTTGGCTCTGTGGGATACTGCAAGACAATAAAACACAGTTGAGGTATTAATCTCCAAATCTACAACACTATGAAAATGGAGGCTTCACTAGTGTGCTTCGCGGCCTGTCTGCGCTCACTCTAGAAGGCCAGAAACAACCGAGTATTGAACAACCAGTCCAGCTCGCCGACGATCATCCGATGGCAAACAATTTTTTGAAGTGCATCTATGGTCCGTCAGGTGACCAAAACAGTGAAGAAATTCTTCAGTGGATTAATAAGTTGGAGTATTCCAATCTTGCTACACCTTTTTTAGTCGTTCTGTTCTTTCCTTTTTTCTTCATTCGTCTTTCTTATACAGGCTATACCTGCTGTCAGTCGGTTGTAAAAACCTTGAGATATAAGGTAGAGTATGTTCTGCCTTTTTAATAAAAATCCATAGAGTATAGAAGAATATTTTCTAAATATTCAGCAACTTGACGACTTCCTCTCTGTATATTTTTGCAGGTGACAAGTCGTATGCCACAGGTACTACAGCTAGAACACATTCAATTAAATGCATCCAGTCCGGTTAAACCCTAGGAATTACAAAATTTTGTTGATGCCTCAAATATATTTTATTAGTAATCCGCATGCATGTGTGTATGGTTTTGAGCATGAGAATACATTTGGAACTAGTATAAAAGAATAAGAATGCATCTAGAAGTGAGTTTCCGAAAAGTGAAAGCATCTGTAAGTTCACTCTATCATCTAACCATTTGGTTATGTAATATGTCCTTAGTTACATCTATTTAATCCATCTATGTTTTAGAAATATTATTGATTTTTCTTATTACCTACATTCGATTTACATAGCTTTTAGGGCCTCTAACAACTGAAATATAATTATCCGATTTTATTGTTTCGACTTTTTGTGACTACTCATTTTTATTATTTCCAGTGGTATATATAGCTATAACAACATGGTACAATAGGATTCTTGATTTCTTCTTATGAGGCAACTGGGTTTAGAATCTATATTTGTTCAGATTAGCAGCATTTAAGTGATACGATGGCCAATGCATGCTACCTTGGCACCTCATGCACATTAAGTTTAAACTGGAAATAAGTAGGACATCTAAGTACAAACTGATAGTTAAAGAACAGAGAGTGGATCATATAGTCATGTGCCACGTGTTCTGCCAATGCGCATGGTTCCTTTAAAATGATAAATCAAACACTTGCAATTTTCAAACTTATAAAATACATAATAACCCTAATTTTTTAAGAAACAATTAATACTTAATCTTTCTTCCACAATAAATGGAAATTAAATAAATTAACTTTGCTGACGTTTCATCACTTTGCTTGTGATTTATAATACTGAGCATGTGAGCTCAAATCTCCTTAGTTTTACTAATTACTACTCAGCATGTGTTCTCAATTTTTTCTCTTTGCTTTTGCTATTGCCAGGAGTTTGTATTAAGTGATATGTCGAGGTGCCCTAGAAAGATACAAATAATATCCGCAAGGGTGGTAGCTTGCTTAGATACATAAACATTTTCAGGTATATCAACAGAAAGAGTTGTTCCTTTTTTATTTGGGGAAAAATTGTGGCTTTTCCGTTTGTAGTATTATGCGGTTATATGCCTAGGCAATGTCAAGCTTCATGCACTAGCCAACGCAACCAAAAGTCCGAACTGATGGAAAGGGCTAGTGCAATCCACTTATACACTTCAACACCCCCTCTCACGTGTGACGGGGAGAAGTCAGCACGTGCAACCGGAAGAAAGCGACGGCGCGCAAAACTCACGTATGACTCAACAGGCCTATACGTGGATATAGAGGGGTCAACAACAATTTTAAGATAAATTGCGAAAGCCAGGACTCGAACTCGAGACCTTAGGCTCTGATACCATGTCAAGCTTCATGCACTAGCCAACGCAACCAAAAGTCCGAACTGATGAAAAGGGCTAGTGCAATCCACTTATACACTTCAACAGGCCAAATATTTGCATTTGCAAAATTTCCATTCTAGGAGGAAATTTGGTTACAATGACCACGCAATGGGCCTATGACCAAATAAAGTTTCACTCATTTGGAATTGATAATTGAAAATCAGGTGGTAGACTGGTAGTTCTCTAGGCCTTTCAACAACTACTCCGGAGTCATTTAGATGGTATGATGGCTATGATCTACGTCAAGCTGCTTTGTGCTACCTGAGTTGTGAACCGAAGTCATGACCACAGAGTATTTAGTTCTGGAGAAAAATTAGATGTGCAGTGCAGTGATCTTAAGTTATGCCTAGATGAGGAGTACATTTTATTATGTCTTCATTGAGTAATTTCTAGACAAATACAGGGCACGTAAGGAAATATTGGACTGGACACCTTGATGGTCATGCATGCTTAGTGGGCTGGTGCTGGGGTGTACCCACATTCATGTTCAGTTTCTAATGCCAACGAAATCTTCGGTCATCTGTAACTAAAATCAGATTTGAGATTAGTGATAAAACTTTTGAGGACGTCCAATCAAACTTAGAATATCTTCCACGGTCCAGTCTTTTGAGCTTATTGTGCTGAGATAAATTTCCCGGGCCAATATTGAAGGGAAAATGATACCATCCCCCAGGGGATCGTGCACATTTAGCCCCCGGGTGCGTCACGTCGCCCAGGGACACCAGGTTGTGGTGGGCCTCTGCGGTTTACTTCCCCTTATCTTATCTTCTTCCTTGGAACAAACCGTGGATTTTTCTCAGCCAAGTGGCGCCGCCGCTAGACAAGCTCCTCCCGCCGGCACTTTGCTGTAGTCCTGCCGCCAGCTCCGGGGCATGGGCGGCGACCTCCCTGGAACCTCCTCCTCCACACCCTCGCCTGGAGTCCACATCTTCGACGCTTGCCCTCCCCCATCTCTCTGTAGGTGCTCCGCGCATCCGCCATACCATGAGCCGCACCTGGCGCCGCTGCTGCTGGATCCCTCAGGAGCCGCCGCTGGCTCCCTCAGGCGCACGCGCCTAGCTCCCCCTCGAGTTGCTGCCATGGAGAGCAGGCGCTTGCTACAATGGTGGTGGCGGTGGCGGCGGCAACATTCGCTACAACCCCGTCAGAGATTTGCTACATCGGCGTCTAGGATTTGCTACCACATGCCAGCGATGGTGCTATGTGCAGCCAATGGTGGTGCTACATGCTGGCTGCGGCGGGCTTGCTATCATGACGACGCCGTTTTTGCTACACATGTCAGCGGCGATGGCTACAATGACAACTGCGCTTTGCTATAAGAGGCAAGAGCATTTGCTACCATGGGTGTGGGCCTTTTGCTACGAGTAGTCCGATGAGGTTGCGGAAGCCTCCGGCGAGGTCTTTCTTTTGCTATATTATCACATTTATTTTGCTATCACTACTTTGTGTTTTTGTTACAATAGTGTAAAATTTCTGCTATGAGGTTTTCCGGCGAAAGTCTCCAGCAAAGTCAGTTTTACTATATTAAAATAATTTTTTTCTACAAAGTGTCCGGCGAGGTCTCCGGCGAAACTCCGGCGAGGTCTCTGGCGAGATTTTTCTTTTTATTTTATCTCGTGGACGAACCGTTATTTGCTACATATAGCAAAAGCGGGATATTTCGTAGCAAAATCAGGTGTTTTGTAGCAAAAGCGGGTTTTAGGCAGAAAAAGATGGACACGTGGTTGGCTAGGGCCCCGGGGATGAAAACCACCAATCCCCCGGGAGACGCGTAGTAGTGTCCATATTGAAGTGCCCTATAAAAATCATAAAAATGAAAAATAATTTCTATATTTCTTGCACACGTAAGAGTCCATTGAACACATATTGAAACTACTACTAGCACAACAGAGGAGAAAAAACGAGAGCAAGGATAGATCAACGAATAAATAAACATCATTGTGCACGTATAAGTAAAAAACGTCAAACAACAAAAACGGCGCGGCAAAGCGCGCGAGGTCCTTCTAGTATGTTGTATTTACCAATGATTTCAGTCCCTGTCATCACAGGCATACCTCTAGCCTGTTGAACATGTAAAAGTCATAGTAAAAGCTCTGAAGTAAATCACAGTAAACTTCACAGGCATAACTCTAACCTGTTTCCAAGTCTCTTGGATGAACTTCTTGTTACATCACAGATAAGGTTTGTCCAGAAAACACTCAACATGCAAACTCGTGGCATACCTGAAACCCATTACGTCCTGAAGTATTTCACCAAATTGCTCTGTAGCTTCATATGTTCACGACAATTAAGCAATCGACAAAGCAGAATGGCAGAATCCTTAGCATACTACGGAGGGAGTAGTCGTTTCTCGAAAAATATACATTGCTACATCACACATAATTAATAGAGCAAGTTACAAACCGCTTAGTTCAGATATCTCAGCCAAGATCAGGAACGATGAGGTAGTCCTCGTCGTCTTGTAGAAGCCCAGGCTGCTCGCTGGCTGCGGCGAGGTGAAGAGTTCGGGGACCTCTGTCATGGTTCTGCCCCTCTTGGCGACCGGCGCCTAGTCGTGGTAGAACAGATCGATGTCGGCAAACCACTCCAGCTCCTTGAACCCAAGAGTGGACGGAGACCCATTTTGCATTAGGCAACATCGCACAAATAGATGAAGACTGAGATCGATGGAGCCATGGCCATATCTGGGGGACACTACGTTACTGGCTAGCTCCTTTCCTTGTCGCTGTATTCATAGTTGGAGAACTGCAGTAGGTCCTCGACAGCCCAGCCCAATGGTGAAATGAACAGTGACGACGACACCTCCTGCGTCGCCCCGACAGGGGCTGGCGCCTTGGGGACTGCCCTAGGGACGACGGCGACGGTCGGTGGCTTGGAGTTACTGAAGGATATGCTTCCTTGGTTGTCCTGTTGGATAATTTAAAAAGCTTACATCTAAAGATGTGGCGGAAGCACATGTCCATTCTATGCAGACCCTTTGCCACGAGCTCTTGTGTGGCAGGCTACTGGGTCGTATCCTGTGAAGCAGGTCAGGTAAGAGAATGCCGCATAACGATGGAAATCCATACACCATAAGTTCTAGTGTAGAATCAGTGTGGCGGGGCAGCACACAAGAGCGTGCTTACCGGACTTGGATTTTTTCCGAACACCGAACGGACGTGTCCCAGGTGGGCGTGCCGGTTAAGGGCATCACCAGGCGTTTGCCTGCAAGGAGTAGGAGGGTCTCCGGCAAACGACAGCACTCTCTACTTGGCCGGTTGCGCCGATTTCTTCTAGTCGACTCGGCCACACAGCGGCCTCCCTGGAGCAGCTGCCGGGCGTGTTGAGGAGCACCCAGGATCAATGGAAGCAGTGACGAAGGACGAAAAAAATTTAAGGTCGAACGAACTCTAAAATGTAAAAAGGGTTTCAAAAAATCTCCTGCATCTTCTTCCACTTGTTCGACAGCCCTAGATTTTTTCATATCTTTTTCTACTTCTTACTCTTGCTCTTATTTTACCATAAGACCCGTAATAATTTCAGGTATCATATATGATTGGTTTAGGGTTGCTTCCACTATAAAGTAACACAAAATATCATGTCAAACTTCAATTCACAATTCATAAATCACCAAATAAGACAAGAGTCTTCTACCTAAGTGCAAAAATTCAGAAGAAATAGATCTTTTTCCATTTCTCGTTTGGTGGCCCCTTCTCTTTCCTGCGCATCTTCAACTTCAATCTACATGAGGATGCCTTCCCGCTACGCCCGCTGCAGGATACCCCGCCGTTCGCTAGTCCCTTGCCTGGTCTAGATCTTTCTCCCACCCTCCCTTCGATTTGGAGTCTGGAGATGAGGCTGCCGCCAACAATTGTTTCCCGCCGCTTCTCTAGAGTCTGGACAGACATCTGTTTCTCTTGTTCCTATGCATTTGGACGATGCGAAGCGAGCAGCTGGAGGCTAGATTGGTTCTCTCGTTCGGGAGTTGACCCAAGAGGCAAGAGGCCAGGACTACACGGCCCAATAGCCTTGGAGCCTGAAGGTCACGTTTTATTTCTCTTTCCTAATAATTTTTACTAATCGATCGATACGTATGTTTTCTGCGTAGGTATAGAAATCTTTTCGTCGCGAGCCAAGGTAGGGCGATCGCCCGACCTCGCCCTACCGAGAGCTTCGCCGCTGCATGGAAGAGCGCAGGATCCCGCATGGCGCCGCCACCGCAGGAAGGGGAGCGTGGCCGCGTGGTGAGGGAGAACCAAGGAAGATGGTGGGGGTAGGTGAGGTGGTGCTCTCCTGGGATTTTGATCGGGACGTGAGGTAGAAGATAGTCCCTCCAGCCCACCTCTGCCACGGTTTATCTCGATATCGATTGTGCGCGACCTCCGATCGTCGTGCCCGAGCCACTGCGCCGAGGAAACGGGGATCCTATCCGCTCTAGATGGCCGCGGGGAATAGAGACCTCAAGGAAAACTTGGCTGTCATCGAGATTTTTTTTAGCGGACGGACATCTCACTTGGCGGTGGGAGGTGTAGTATGGGCAAAACATGAACGAAAAAATAGGAACCAAAATTTTGGGGCGCACGAACCTACCTTAAAGAAAATTAGTATATAGATTATTTGCCAAATTAGGAATTACGGAATAAAATTTATGAATATATAAAGAAATATTCATTTAATGGTATTTAATACTTCAAAAAATTTAAATCCCAGAAATTATTTTAGATAGGATATTCATTTTCCTGGAACTTTCTGATTTCAAAACATATATTATCTGTATTATTTGGAAATATAAATTAAAAGTTATTAATAAATGTATTTTAATTGAAAAAGGGCAAAAAGTCAAAGGTTTGGATAGTTAGGGTCAAAACTAAAATTCACAGAATATATATTTGAAAAAGATTCACTTTTTATTTTACGCGAAAAGACGCTAAGCAAGGAGAATATCAGGAGCCACATGAGTATTACACGGATCCTTCTTATTCTGCAACTAAACTTTCAGGCAAACATTTCCCCATGCTTACACTACATATAGAACCTATTGCATATATCTTATTCTTGCATCATATGTCGCGATCCGAATTAAATTGAATCCTAAGTATTGCATAGCTTTACCTTTAAACCCCACTGAAGCTTGTTCCCTCCATCCTATGAGCCATTATTACTAGAGTTGTTTGAGCCATGCGAGTTGTAGAATTCCATGTGTAGCGTTTGTGAGTTTCTATGAAACTGAGGTACCTAAACAACTAAATTGAGTAGAAACAGGATAACTAAACAAAGAGACACTGGTGGGTAATATCTGCTATTTGATTCTTTATGCTCACTCGTGTCATGTAGGTCCCCGAGTAATTGATTCTTGTTCCTTGACTATCGCATCATCCTCATGTGGGACCATGAATCCCCTTAGTCCTTGCTTGAGTTATATTTAATTTCTTGGGGGCCATACACTAGTTTGGGGCGTTATTACTATCCTATACTTATCCCATGCTTGACAGATTATTTACTACTGTTGCTCGAGGAGAATTTACTACTGTACCATTTAGGTTCGTGGCATGATTTCGTGGTATCGACAAGGCCAGTCACACTTTCGGGTTGCTATTCATTTATAGCCGTTCTCGAAAACCCCTTGGTCCGTCGCGAAGCCGGCCAACTTCATAGCTGGTAGCTTAGTAGGGTGGATACCTGAAATCATATATGAATCTTGTGAATGCTTTATCCTGATGCCTCGTTAGGTTTTCATTTGGTTTTTCTGAGGTTGATCGTTCTTGTGTTGCTATTTGTGCACCCGTAAATCTTTTTAAAAGTCATGTCCGTGGTTATGGACGGTTTGGAGAAAAGTTTCTCAATCATAGACAAGCATAACTAAAGTGCCGCTTTTAAATTGACTAAAAATTGACTAGTAATAGTGTAATATTTATGGAATGATTAATAAAACTACCAATAGATGGGATGTTCCTTGATACGTTAGAAACATATCTATAATATTTGATGTTCCATGATTGTTTACTATCTACTTTGTTTTGCTTTATCTACACTTTGAGGTGTTTTTATATGTCTTTCTGGACTAACCTATTAACAAGATGCTAAAGTGTCAATTGCCTGTTTTCTTCTGTTTTTGGTTCCAGAAAGGCACAAAATTAATATTCTTGGAATTGGATGGGACAAAAGCCTAAGTCAATATTTTACCATGGGGAACACGGGCAGTACGAGAGGCGGGCACCGGAGGCCACACCCTAGCACTGGCTAGGGCTAGCCACGCCTAGGGGGTGCGCCCCGCCTGCCTCTTCGCCTATAAAGACCCACCGATACATAAACCCTAAGGACCCGATCAATATTCCACAAAACCGTCTATAGCCTCCGCCACCATCGTTCCTAGATCGAGGGGATCTGAAGCTCTTCCCGGCACCCTGCTGGAAGGGAGATCATCCCGGAGGCCTTCTTCTTCATCATGCCATCCTCCTTTGTGCTACCATGTTTAGATCTTGTGAGCTCCGTTCATGATCAAGATCATCTATTTGTAATCATGCATGTTGTGTTTGCGGGGATCCGATGGATATTGAGATTACTATGTCATATTGATTAATGGTTTTGTCTTATTGATACTATCATGTATGTATTGGTTGTGATCTTGCATGCTCTTCGTTTCTAGTAGCTATCTTGGTCAAGTAGATTCTAGTGACTCCAAGAGCGTTATTTATGATCGATAGTGGGTTCATGCCTCTATTTAATCTAAGGGAAGTGACAGAAATCTCTAAGGTTGTAGATGTGATGTTGCCACTAGGGAGAAAACAACGGTCTCTTGTTCATGGAACAAGTGGATTGTTTACCTTACACACTTTGCTTAAAGTAGTTATCCGTTGCTTGTAACTTAATACTGGAGGGGGTTCGGATGATAACCGGAAGGTGGATTACTAGACATAGATGCAGTTGGATGGCGGTCTATGTATCTTGTTGTATTGCTCAATCGAATCTCATAGGATCATGAATGTCTAGTATTGCATTGTTATGCCTTGCTCAGTCCTGTCAATTGCCCTGCTGTAATTTGTTTACCCAGCATGCCATGTTTGTTTATCTTAAGGAGAACACCTCTATGACCCCGGTCCAATCTTTACCATTGATACATCTTCCACTGTTACTGTTTACTTTCTGCAAACCACTATTACCTTCCACACCATACAGTTAACCCTTTGTTTTCAGCAAACCATTGAGATTGACAACCTCACTGTTCGTTGGGGCAAAGTGTTGAGTTTATGTTGTGCGGGTTTCTTATTGAGGGAAAACTTGCTGTTGTGCTCATCATACCTTCCTCTTGGGGTCTCCCAACGAAGCTTCCACGCACCATCATTCCTTCGCCTTCTCGTTCGAGAACGAGGAGATGGGCAAGCAATATTTAATTATGTTGATATATATTTGTTGGGTAATTAACTATTTTTTATTTAACGAGCATCTGTTTATTACTAGTTAGGCGGATGTTGTAGCGTGTCTCTATAGAAGTTCCAGGCTTTATTTTGCTACAATTGCGTCACCCTTAGGTTGTTCCCTTTAGATGCTGAGTTCCTTAGGGTCTCAGACGATAAAATATTTGTTTAGATGGACAGGTATATCCGCAGGAAGGATACTAGGTCGAGGAGACTGATGATGGTGGCAATGACCATCAGGTGTGGAGATTCCTAGGCATGGAGATTTTCAGATCATGTGGGCAGGATGTTCTTATTTTTAGGGCATCTTATGCCAATTTTCTTCTTATCCATACCCAGATCTTGTCTTCCGCTTCCGCTTGATACTATGATGTGTGTTGTATGAGGATGTATCCTAAAATATTCTGTCTATCTAGGATATTTGGATCTTGTCGTATGGTGTTGAATATTTCTATTTGTGTTAGATGGTTTGGCTCTGATGTACTCTTGTATGTTATTGGTATACATAGTCATTTGTGTATGCTTAACTTGTAGTCCAGCCGTCTACGTCTCTCGCACCTGAAGCTATAACCACGAGAAGTGGGTAGGGTGGTTGGCCTATACCGTGCTATGTTCCTCTTAGACGGGACCTACACATGGGTGGCCCTTGGGCCTCCTTGCTAGGACACCTTATCCACTTTTGGGTTATACCGGCTTGTGTTTTAGAGCGTAGGGACCAGGGGATTACATCTGGTATTAGAGCCATTTCGCGCTTCAGGGTCTCTGCCAAGATGGTCGTTATCCGTTTAGCAAAATATTTTTGGTAGTTATGTATATTAGGGAATAACTAAACACGAGAGTAGGAATACTTCCATTTTTCTTCTTACCCTCTCACACACCCTTTGCTGGTAAGGAAGTGTAACGTTTATCAATCCTCTCCTAAAAATTCAAACTAGGATTCACATGTTCTGGGTTTTCGTAGTACCATAGGATGTTTGTGTCAAATTGTTTTGTCTATCAATTACATCCAATTTGTTATCATAATCTACCTTTGGTTATCAAATTTTGGTACATTCCATACTGACAGGCTATTTGTAAACCGATCCAATCTTTCTTACTCTTTGTTACCGACGCGATCTATTTAGGGGTGTTCGTTCTTTAAGTATGCTTTCATGTGATGTGGACTTGCTAATCTTCATGTGTTAAGTTCTTTTGCGCATTTAGTGGTACTATTGTTAGAGTTGGTTTGCATGATTTTTCCTATTCATGTATGGGGTAATGCGTAGAGTGCGGGATGGAGTCATGACCATACCACTACTCGTAGCATTTTCTGTCGTACATTGAATTAGTGGATTAATGCGATTTTACTGTGCTCAATGGAAGACTATAATGCTGAAAATTTCGGAATTTTTTTCTTTGGTTGATTCGTGTTTCACACTCCTTTTCAGTCGTTTGCGATATGTTAACAATATTGTAGGTTCTACAAACTTTGTTTAATATTTTAATATCATCTTAGTAAATTGTATCATTTAATCATGGTTAATTCCATTTTAGTGCTATTTTGGATTACTAATCATTCTCCATTATGGTACTAATGTAAGATCTTTCATATATAACTGGATGGCACCACCACTGTGTCACAATGTTGAGGAAGAAGCACCGGGTTTGCCAAAGTTGGTTGCTGCCCTTTTCAGTATTGCTACTTCTCTGGGAACAATGCAACAAAACCACCTCATGTTTGAAGAAAGTGTCAGGAGGAATGAATTTTCTCCACCTCCTCCTCCTCCTCCACAGCGTGGCAACCTAAAGGACTTTCTGAAGTTCAACGCTCGGCACTTTGAGATGATAGTCGAGGCACTTGACACTGACGACTGGCTCCGCGAGACCATCAAGCTCCTTAACACTGCTGATGTAGATGCACATGATAGAGTCAAGTTTGCTACTCACCTTCTGCATGGAGAGGCCGCACTTTGGTGGGAGAGCTATCTAAGGGAACGCTCACCTGGATTTCATCCATCATAGGATCAATTCACCGATGCTTTCAAGGAACAGTATGTACCTGAAACTGTGATGGAAAGAATGAAGGAAGTGTTTCTAAACCTGAAGCAGGGCAACGATAATGTCAATACTTACATCAAAAACTTCACCAATCTTTATCACTACGGAGGTGATGAGATTTCTAATGAGAAGAAAAGACAGAAGAGGTCCCGTCAAGGTCCCAAACCTTAAATTAAATATGCCTTAACTCATGCAAGCACTAGCTCTCTGCTCAAGCTACAACAAGCATCTCTCTAAGAGGACTCAAGCAAGCAAGCATATGAAGAGTCCAAGAAGCATAGTCGTGAAACTGTTGGGTCCTCCTGTGGGGCCGCTCCTTCTGGGCATCGTGTGTGGGTTCCGGCTATCGCACCATCGCTCCCCCTCCACCAATACCATCAAGCTTCACGCCAAGGCCACCGAACTCTTTCAATGCTGCTCCTGGGGCTACAACAACAATTACACAAGGGCGACGTTTGGTGGTTACTCTGCTCCATGCCCGACTAGCGTCTGATTTACTTGTGGAAACTATGGGCACCAGCAGTGGAATTGCCCAATGAACAACAACAAGTCTCTTCCTCCACCCCTGCCAAGACCTTATTCGATTACTGCTGTGACCCCTACCAAGCCCGGGTTAGTTGTTGCTCACACCAACAATGTCAACATTGCACAGGAAGATCATGCACGTGGAGTTGTGCTCGGTACGCTTTTTGTTAACTCTGTCTCTGCACGGGTTTTATTCGATTCTGGTGCATCACATTCGTTTGTGTCTTAGAGGTTCTCACAACAACAAGGTCTTCCTGTTCAGACTTTTTCCAAAGTTCTCAGAGTGCAATCACCGGGAACTACAGTGAAAGCTTCTCAAATAAGTCATCGCAACAAAATTGAGATTGGCAATCAAACATTCACGGTTTCTCTCCTTGAATTGGGCAACTAAGATATTGAAGCCATCTTGGGTATGGACTGGTTAAATTCTAATGGAGCCGTCATTGATTGTGTTGATCACTCGGTCTCTCTGAAAATCCCGGAAGGCCACATTGTCTATTGTCCAAGGCAGAATCCCTCAATTCATCTCTATTCTCTAGGTGTTCAGAACGTGGATGTTATGGACGCTCTCCAAAGTGTACCGATGGTATGTGAATTCCCGAATGTATTTCCTAAAGAGATACCAGGTATGACTCATGATCGAGAGGTTGAGTTTGTGATTGAACTGGAACCTGGAACTGCTCCTATCTCCAAGAGGCCTTATAAAATGGGACCTAATGAGCTAGCTGAAATCAAGCGGCAACTCGATGAGCAAGAAAAGTTGATTTTTATCCAGCATAGTACATCCTCCTGGGGTAGTACAATGATATTTTTCAAGAAGCAAGACCGGAATGATGGACTATGCGTTGACTACCGAGCTCTCAATTCAAAAACAATAAAAAACAAGTACCCTCTACCTCGCATCAACGATCTCTTCGATCTTATCACTAGAGCCATGGTGTTCTCTAATCTTGACTTGAGAAGTGGATACCACCAAATCAAGACTTGTAAAGAAGATATTCCCAAAATGACATTCACAACTCGCTATGGTCTGTATGAGTACACGGTCATGTCCTTTGGTCTCACAAAAGCTCCTGCTACCTTCTCAAGGCTCATGAACTCGGTCTTCACGGATTATCTCGGTAAGTTCGTGGTTATCTATCTTGATGATATTCTTGTCTATTCCAAGTCAAATGAATAACATGAAGTACATCTACATTGTGTCCTCACCAAGCTTCGTGAGAACCACCTCTATGCAAAGTTCTCCAAGTGTGAATTCTACCTACCAAAAGTCACCTATCTAGGCCATGTCATCTCTGCAGAAGGCATTTCTATCAACCTGGAAACTGTTGGGAGAATAATGGAATGGCTCCCTCTGAAGAAAATCAAAGAAGTACACAGCTTCCTAGGATTGGCGAGTTTTGTCGTCGATTCATGCAAAAGTTCTCCAAGATATCTAAGCCTCTTACCGCTCTACTCAAGAGAGGGAAGAAATACCTTTGGAAAATGGTGTGCCAAACAATCTTTGAAACTCTCAGTGAAAATCTCACCTCCACTCCTATCTTGGTTCCTCCAGATACATTGAAGCCTTTTTAGATCTTCTGTGATGCTTCACTCCAAGGGCTTGGTGCCATTCTGATGCAAGACAAGCAAGTCTTTGCATATGGCTATCGTTAATTGAAAACTCATCAAGTCAACTATCCTACTCATGATCTGGAACTTGCAGCTGGTGTCTTTGCTTTGAAGATATGGAGACATTGCTTGCTTGGAAACAAATGTGAGATATTCTTGGATCACAAGAGCCTCAAATATATATTCACTCAGTCGGATCTCAACCTTTGGCAAAGAATATGGATTGAAACAATCGACGACTTCGATCTCACGATCAAATACACTCTAGGCAAAGAAAATTTCATGGCTGATGCCTTGAGTCATAAAGCTTATGTGAATAATCTCAAGGTGAATAAGCTTGAACCTCAATTGTGTGAGGAATTCAATCATCTCAACCTTGGCCTTGTTCCTAAAGGCTACCTTGCAACTTTGGTGGCCGCTCCTTCCTTGGAATAAAATATCTGTTCTACTCAAATAGAGGATCCCTTCTGTAAAGAGTATGCAATAAAGTCTCAGAATCCAAAGTATGAAGCATACCACCTCGATGATCAAGGCACATTGTTCTATGATCACAAGATGGTTATTCCTGAACTTCCATGCTTGAGAGAAGAGGTCCTAGAAGAATCTCATGGTTCTGTCCTTTCCGTCCACCCTGGAAACACAAAGATGTACATGTATCTAAAAACACAGTACTGGTGGCCAGGCATGAAAAATGACTGTGCCAAGTATGTCTCTGAGTGCGATGTTTTCTGCGGAGTTAATTCCATTCATAAAAGGAATTTGGTCTTCTTCAGCCTTTGAAGCCTCCAGAATGGAAATGGGAGAAGGTACAAATGGACTTCATCACTGGCTTTCCAAGGTCGCAGAAAGGAAACAATGCTATCTTTGTTGTCATCAACAGACTTTCCAAAGTGGCTCACTTCTTCCCGGTCAAGGAGACTATTTCTGCTAGTCAATTGGACGAGATCTACATCAATAGGATAATCTCTCTTTATGGTGTTCCTCTAGAAATCAATTCAGATCATGGGAGTATCTTCACTTCCAAGTTCTAGGAAATCTTCCAGCAAGGCTTGGGCACGAAGCTCAATTTCAGCACGGCATATCACCCTCAGTCTCAATGTCACATCCCAAGATTTTCCAAATCTTGTTATGTGAAAAATAAATGAATAAATAAAACTTTGTTGATTTTCAGGGTGAGAAGAAACTTTTGATTCTAGTTGGAAACCTTCAAACCTATTTGATCAAACAAATTCTAAAGGGATTTGAAAAGATAAACAATTAATAAAGAAAATTTTAAATAAGTAGAATTACTATTTTTGGATCTTTTAATGAAAGATTTGGTTTTCAAATAAAAAAAGTAGAAATATAAATAAGGACTATTTTTATAGAGCCAAATTAAACCTTGGCCAAGCTTTTGAAAATAAAATATTTTGTTTTGATTAAAAGAGTAAAGGTTTATTTAAATAAAATAATGAGGATTTATTAATATCCAAATTTTATTTAAGTAAAGTCTTTCCATTTTGAAATAAACACTAAAACTTATTAATTTATTTTAAATAGGTTTTCCAAGTGTTTTATATTTTCAAATAAAACCTACTGAATTGATTTTGGTATTATTTAGATTTCAAATGGAGATTTTAATAAATCAAAACCTATTTGAATTAATAACTAAGGACTATTTTATTTAATTATTAAATAGATCCTAAAAAGAATAAAAATATTATTCTATTTTGGACCTTGATTTGTGTTGTTAAACAGAACTAAAATCAATGCAAAGTTTGGCAAAGATTTGAAATCATTTGAGTGTTTGATTTGTTGTTTGAATTTCAAAACAGAAAATCAAAAAGAAAAAGAAAAGCTTTCAGTACAAAAAAAATGAACCAAACAGCAACCCAGCCCATCTGGCCCAACAGCCCAGTCGCAGCCCAGTTTCCCCCCCTCTCTGCGAAACGTTTTCCACTGAAAAACCGACCCGCAGAGTCACTGAACCCTCGGCCCACTCCCTCTTCCTCTCTCTCTCGCAGACAACGCGGCCCCACGCCACCTCAGCGTCGTCTTCACCGCGACGAACTCGCCTGACCGTTTCCTGCTGTTGATTGCTCGAATCAATACGCGTAAATGGATCAGTGAATCCTCGTCGTGACCATGCCCATTTAATCGCCTCAGTCTCCTCTTCCTTTCCCCTCAAACCCCGCTGCAAGTGAGCCACCAGGCAGCCCCCAATTCCCTTTGCTTGCCACTTCTCTGACGACGTCTCCGACCAAATTCCGGCACCGTCCAGCCTCGCCTCGCCTTCCCAAGAACACGAGCTCGCTCCTCACCTCCTGGCGCATCTCCCCATGCCACTCATGCGCTCGCGGGCGCTCCGCAACGTCAACTTCGTCATCTACTGAGCGCCGCCGCGTCTGTTTCTTTTTCCGGCGACCTCCCCCTGGTAAGCCAGACCGCCCCGAGCCCTCTCGATCATGCTCACGTGAACCCCACACTCTCCCGCGTCTAACCGTACCTTCCGTTTGCTTTGGGGTGAACTGCAACCTCGCCTCGTTGACAAACAGGACCGCCTGAAGCCGACGCTATCTCCGACGAGCAATCCCCTCCGCTCCAGTGCGCTCCTCGCCAGACCAGCACCACCTCGAGCTTCACCTCGACAACGCGAATGATGTAAGCCATTTCCCCCTCTCCCTTGCTTCCTAGAATCGCCACGACGCCACCGCCAGAGCGTGCTCCGCCGCTCACCGCCGCGCAGCGCCGCTAGTGTTTGACCACGCAAACGTGTCCGTTAGATCTTGATCGTCTGGCTGTGATAGAACATAGACGAAGGGGTATCGTGTGCCTCTGCGCCACTCGATCTTAGTTATATCCAACGATCCAGCGAGCTCGATCCGCCCGAAGCGGTATCGGCCAATAAGAACAAGCCACGTGGACAGAGTATTGTTTAAAAACAGAATTAGAATCTGATTTAGATGCAAACTTGTAAATTGCATAACTTTTGATCCACACGTCCAAAATTTTCAAATTTTATATCAATGGATTCAGCAAGACAAGCCCTAGCCAACCATGCACTTTTTTTAGTAAAAAGCTTCTGATAAATTGGTTGAATTTGCAGAAACTTGTGTAGGCTTGTTATGAATATAAAAATTGTCCTAGTTATGTTTTTGAGATGAAATCTTTGCAAAAAGGTTTTTGTGAACTTACTGACCCTAGGAACCAACTTATGGATTTAAAAATGTATCTTGTGAAGTTTAGGATTGAATAATTGGATTAACTCATTTCTAGTCAAATAAAAACATTGATTTTGATATGGAAATGAATTTTGAGTAAAACCTTTGGGAAATGATTTGAATCAAACCTACTGACCCTAAACACCAAGTTTTGTGAATTAACAACTTATTTGGTGAACAATATAAAATTGTTGCCTTGCTAAAAGCATTTTCCACCACATAAAATAATGATTTGATTTAAAAATGATTTATAGATAAAACCCTTTTGCAAATGGTTTTGCCACTTTAGAAAATGACCACTTTGAACCTTAAAATGTTTAGAGCCTAGTAGAAACCACCTCTGCAAATAAAACTATCTGTTGCATGCTTGCATGCATGACTTTGTTTCTATTATTTTATGTGTGATTTATTTGTTTGAATAATTGATTGGAATGCTAGTTGAATCTATGTTTGCTTGATTGATCTGTAGAGAAGTTAGAAGAGTGTGATATTAGCAAGATCAAGAAGTGAACCAACATTCCCTACCAAAAACACAAGTGACACTATCATCCATGTCCTACTATTTTCATTACACTTAGTGGATTTTTGAAACATGCATGATAAGGACTACTATATTTTGCTATGCTAAATCCTAATAGGATACCCTTATATATTCCTTAGTGAAAACAATGTAGTTGTAAAATGCTTAGCCATGCTATATATATTGGGAAGAGATACATGTTGAGATTATGAAGTTGGGAAAAGACTTATGTTTTATATAATAAAACAAGTACTCAATGAACCACCTGGGTGGACAAGGATACTCAAGTTTTGGACAAGGTGGCAACAAAAGGAACCATGTTTATATGGCAATCTCCTTTTGGTTGTGAACTAGAAGAAAACCACCCAGGGACTTAGAGATTTAACATGTTTCTCTTACAGTGGCTTCCGTGTACAGCCACATGCTAAATGGGCACTGGCTTAGTCAACTACATAGTGGAAGACCCATGCATTGGCCTCTTCAGGTTACTGGAATGAGGGAACTTGAAACCCTACATTGGTGCCTCAAGACAAGCTAGCATTGTGTATTGGGAGGACTCCTATGGAAAGACTTCCTCACATTCTCAATCTGCCAGTACTCCATCTTGGTGAGTACTTATCCAGCGGCCACTGGTGGCAACAAGATGAGATTATGTCATGTGGGTAAAGTGTACAACTTCTGCAGAAGATAAAAACCTAAGTACTTAGCCGTGTCCCCGGTTATGGACAATAATGAGCAACTAAGGCCTGAAGCTATGGGAAATCTCGACATTCCAATTTCTAAAAGAAAATCTTGAAAGTGACAACAAGAGACTTGAAGCACTTGGTGGATTCCAAGGAGTTCAGAAAGATTTGACAAAAAAAATCAAAAACTATTTTGAAAAGATAGGATAAAACTATATTGCTTTCTGCAAATTAGCCTAAACCCCACTTAGCCAAATATGCATGTATTGATAGGATCCACTTATTTCTACATAGTAGTGAATCTTGCCAATACAATTCAAATGTATTGACCCTTGTGGCTATACCTTGTAATATTGCAGGTTTGTTTGGTGTTAGTGAAGTTTATTGATTAGGATTACAAGTCTACAACCAACATGTTTGCCTGTGGCACTTTGAAGATGAAGGACCCCATGCTTATAGATATTCTGCTGCAAATGTAATGTGATAGCCAAATGAGCTATGTAAGATGTAATAAATTATTTTATTCCTGGTTATAAAGTTGTATTATGACCTTTGTTTCTTGATATTACATCTTAACTGTGGATGCTAGCTATTGATCCAGGGACTAGCATTGTAAACACAGGGATCTCTACCTTAATAAAGGTTGGGACCTCTACAGATGGTATCAGAGCATTGTGTTGCCTGTAGGATTTGTAAACCTAGGATTGGAAAAAAAAACCTTAGAAAAATAGGAGTTGTATTTGTTCCAAAACTTATTTATAAACAATCTTGTAAACTCTTTCCTCAACCATTTGGTTTTGATTCTACATCTCTTCTATTTCAACTTGATGGAAAAACCTACCCCATGGCCAAAGACTTAACCATGAGCTAAGGACTTCATCAACTCTAATGACTTCAACATCTTTAACTCTAATGACTTCAACATCTTCAACTCTAATGACTTCAACATCTTCAACTCTAATGACTTCAACATCTTCAGCATTTTCACCAAGGACTTCAACCTTGGATATCACTAAGGACTACAAGTGAGACAAGAAATCATGCCCAAGATTTGGAGACTAAGGAAACACAACTTAGAAGGAGCCATCATCACCTTTGAAGTTTTTTGACCAAGAGTTTTCCCAAGGAAACCATGATCTCATGCAAGAGAGAATCAACCAAGGAAGATGGAAAGGACTCAAGTGAACCATATAGATGGACCACCATATTAAGTATAGATCAAACACATCAACTTATGTGGTGTAACAAAAATATTTTGTTGCCTAAAAATGTGCTTAAACTTTGTTGTTTGAGTGAAATGTTTGTTTGTGATTTCTTGCACATTGCTTGTGTGAATTGTGATGTGTGTGGTTAGAATCCTTACTTAGAAATCTTTTGCCTATTCTAATCTCAATTCAACCCAAATAGATGACTACTCCAAGAGACTCCAACATCAAGGTTGATGACACCAACAACAACCAAGAGGACAACATGAGAGAACTTATAGCAACCCAAAACCAGTTGAACCAAATGACAGCTCAATTCATAGCCAACACCAGTGGGGAAGATCCAACCCTGCAATAGTTTTTGGAAACCCAAGCCCAATTGTTGCATAAAGTGACAGATCAAATGCTCAACATGGAAAGCAACTCTTCCAAAGGAGTTTGTGACAACAAAGATGACAAAGCTGTTATTCTAGAAGGAACCAAAGCTTGCAATATTTGTGGAGACAAGGATCACACTTCCAAGGAGCATGGAGATCAATGCCCCAACTGTGAAGAGAAACACCCAGCTGATCAATGTCCCACCTCTCAAGCTACTTGTTACCTATGTGAAGGAAATAATCATGTCCCTATCCAATGCCCCATCTATTCCATAGTTGAACAAAGGAAACAAGGTGGAGTACAACAACTGACTGCAGACTATCAAGAGGGAGCTAAGTCTACCAAGAAGGATGAGGACAAAGGAAAATTTCCACTTATACCTCCATACAATACGACCCAATTTAAAGGACCAAAAAAGAGACATATGAATTATCCAAGGAGCAATAGAAGGTCCAAGAAACCAGTAGACATTCCTACCTATGGGATAACATATGAAGAACATGAACTAGAGGCACTCCTAGCTTTGGAGAAACCCAAGAAAAAGAAGGACAAAAGCCATGTGCAATGCAATCATTGTAAAGAAATGGGACACTATGCCAGTGAATGTCCAGAGAAACAGAAGTATAAGGAGATTGGCCAAGTATGGTGCAACAACTGCAAAGAGCTAGGCCATTATGTAGCAACCTGTCCACAAGAGATACGTGAAGAACTCAAGCTTATCACATGTTACAACTGTGGTAACCAAGGACATTATGCAAGCAACTGTCCAGAAAAGATGAAGCACAAGATAAACAAGCCTATGAAGGATCTCAGCCTTGTCACATGTTTCAAGTGTGGAAACAAAGGACACTATGCAGATGTTTGCCCAGAGAAGCTTCCCCAAGATCCCAAGCAGGCCAAAATGTAATTTAGTTGGAAAATTTTTAAGGGTGGTAGTACCCTAGATGCTTTGAGCCTGCTTGTAACCCTAGCCTTCCCAAATATCGGGACGAGATTTATTTTAAGGGTGGTAGCCTGTCACATCCCAAGATTTTCCAAATCTTGTTATGTGAAAAATAAATGAATAAAATAAAACTTTGTTGATTTTCAGGGTGAGAAGAAACTTTTGATTCCAGTTGGAAACCTTCAAACCTATTTGATCAAACAAATTCTAAAGGGATTTGAAAAGATAAACAATTAATAAAGAAAATTTTAAATAAGTAGAATTACTATTTTTGGATCTTTTAATGAAAAGATTTGGTTTTCAAATAAAAAAGTAGAAATATAAATAAGGACTATTTTTATAGAGCCAAATTAAACCTTGGCCAAGCTTTTGAAAATAAAATATTTTGTTTTGATTAAAAGAGTAAAGGTTTATTTAAATAAAATAATGAGGATTTATTAATATCCAAATTTTATTTAAGTAAAGACTTTCCATTTTGAAATAAACACTAAAACTTATTAATTTATTTTAAATAGGTTTTCCAAGTGTTTTATATTTTCAAATAAAACCTACTGAATTGATTTTGGTATTATTTAGATTTCAAATGGAGATTTTAATAAATCAAAACCTATTTGAATTAATAACTAAGGACTATTTTATTTAATTATGAAATAGATCCTAAAAAGAATAAAAATATTATTCTATTTTGGACCTTGATTTGTGTTGTTAAACAGAACTAAAATCAATGAAAAGTTTGGCAAAGATTTGAAATCATTTGAGTGTTTGATTTGTTGTTTGAATTTCAAAACAGAAAATCAAAAAGAAAAAGAAAAGCTTTCAGTACAAAAAAATTGAACCAAACAGCAACCCAACCCATCTGGCCCAACAGCCCAATCGCAGCCCAGTTTCCCCCCTCTCTACGAAACGTTTTCCATCGAAAAACCGACCCGCAGAGTCACTAAACGCTCGGCCCCACTCCCTCTTCCTCTCTCTCGCAGACAGCGCGGCCCCACGCCACCTCAGCGTCATCTTCACCGCGACGAACTCGCCTGACCGTTTCCTACCGTTGATTGCTCGAATCAATACGCGTAAATGGCTTAGTGAATCCTCACCGTGACCACGCCCATTTAATCGCCCCAGTCTCCTCTTCCTTTCCCCTCAAACCTCGCTGCAAGTGAGCCACCAGGCTGCCCCCAATTCCCTTTGCTTTGCCACTGCTCCGACGACGTCTCCGACCAAATTCCGGCGCCGTCCAGCCTCGCCTCGCCTTCCCAAGCACACGAGCTCGCTCCTCACCTCCTGGCGCATCTCCCCGTGCCACTCATGCGCTCGCGGGCGCTCCGCAACGTCGACTTCGTCATCTACTGAGCGCCGCCGCATCTGTTTCTTTTTCCGGCGACCTCCCCCTGGTAAGCCTGACCGCCCCGAGCCCTCTCGATCATGCTCACGTGAACCCCACACTCTCCCACGTATAACCGTACCTTCTGTTTGCTTTGGGGTGAACTGCAACCTCGCCTCGTTGACAAACAGGACCGCCTTCTTCGACGAGCAATCCCCTTCGCTCCAGTGCGCCCCTCGATAGACCAGCACCACCTCGAGCTTCACCTCGACCACGCGAACGATGTAAGCCAATTTCCCCTCTCCCTTGCTTCCTAGAATCGCCGCGACGCCACCGCCAGAGCGTGCTCCGCCGCTCACCGCCGCGCAATGCCGCCAGTGTTCGACCACGCAAACGTGTCCGTTAGATCTTGATCGTCTGGCTGTGATAGAACGTAGACGAAGGGGTATCGTGTGCCTCTGCGCCACTCGATCTTAGTTAGATCCAACTATCCAGCAAGCTCGATCCGCCCGAAGCGGTATCGGCCAATAAGAACAAGCCACGTGGACAGAGTATTGTTTAAAAACAGAATTAGAATCTGATTTAGATGCAAACTTGTAAATTGCATAACTTTTGATCCACACGTCCAAAATTTGCAAATTTTATATCAATGGATTCAGCAAGACAAGCCCTAGCCAACCATGCACTTTGTTTAGTAAAAAGCTTCTGATAAATTGGTTGAATTTGCAGAAACTTGTGTAGGCTTGTTATGATTATAAAAATTGTCCTAGTTATGTTTTTGAGATGAAATCTTTGCAAAAAGGTTTTTTGTGAACTTACTGACCCTAGGAACCAACTTATGGATTTAAAAATGTATCTTGTGAAGTTTAGGATTGAATAATTGGATTAACTCATTTCTAGTCAAATAAAAACATTGATTTTGATATGGAAATGAATTTTGAGTAAAACCTTTGGGAAATGATTTGAATCAAACCTACTGAACCTAAACACCAAGTTTTGTGAATTAACAACTTATTTGGTGAACAATATAAAATTGTTGCCTTGCTAAAAGCATTTTCCACCACATAAAATAATGATTTGATTTAAAAATGATTTATAGATAAAACCCTTTTGCAAATGGTTTTGCCACTTTAGAAAATGACCACTTTGAACCTTACAATGTTTAGAGCCTAGTAGAAACCACCTTTGCAAATAAAACTATCTTTTGCATGCTTGCATGCATGACTTTGTTTCTATTATTTTATGTGTGATTGATTTGTTTGAATAATTGATTGGAATGCTAGTTGAATCTATGTTTGCTTGATTGATTTGTAGAGAAGTTAGAAGAGTGTGATATTAGCAAGATCAAGAAGTGAACCAACATTCCCTACCAAAAATGCAAGTCACACTATCATCCATGTCCTACTATTTTCATTACACTTAGTGGATTTTTGAAACATCCATGATAAGGACTACTATATTTTGCTATGCTAAATCCTAATAGGATACCCTTATATATTCCTTAGTGAAAACAATGTATTTGTAAAATGCTTAGCCATGCTATATATATTGGGAAGAGATACATGTTGAGATTATGAAGTTGGGAAAAGACTTATGTTTTATATAATAAAACAAGTACTCAATGAACCACCTGGGTGGACAAGGATACTCAAGTTTTGGACTAGGTGGCAATAAAAGGAACCATGTTTATATGGCAATCTCCTTTTGGTTGTGCACTAGAAGAAAACCACCCAGGGACTTAGAGATTGAACATGTTTCTCGTACAGTGGCTTCCGTGTACAACCATATGCTAAATGGGCACTGGCTTAGTCAACTACATAGTGGAAGACCCATGCATTGGCCTCTTCAGGTTACTGGAATGAGGGAACTTGAAACCCTACATTGGTGCCTGAAGACAAGCTAGCATTGTGTATTGGGAGGACTCCTATGGAAAGACTTCGTCACATTCTTAATCTGCCAGTACTCCATCTTGGTGAGTACTTATCCAGCGGCCACTGGTGGCAACAAGATGAGATTGTGTCATGTGGGTAAAGTGTACAACTTCTGCAGAAGATAAAAACCTAAGTACTTAGCCGTGTCCCCGGTTATGGACAATACTGAGCAACTAAGGCCTGAAGCTATGGGAAATCTCGACATTCCAATTTCTAAAAGAAAATCTTGAAAGTGACAACAAGAGACTTGAAGCACTTGGTGGATTCCAAGGAGTTCAGAAAGATTTGACAAAAAAAATCAAAAACTATTTTGAAAAGATAGGATAAAACTATATTGCTTTCTGCAAATGAGCCTAAACCCCACTTAGCCAAATATGCATGTATTGATAGGATCCACTTATTTCTACATAGTAGTGAATCTTTCCAATACAATTCAAATGTATTGACCCTTGTGGCTGTAACTTGTAATGTTGCAGGTTTGTTTGGTGTTAGTGAAGTTTATTGATTAGGATTACAAGTCTACAACCAACATGTTTGCCTGTGGCACTTTGAAGATGAAGGACCCCATGCTTATAGATTTTCTGCTGCAAATGTAATGTGATAGCCAAATGAGCTATGTAAGATGTAATAAATTATTTTATTCCTGGTTATAAAGTTGTATTATGAGCTTTGTTTCTTGATATTACATCTTAACTGTGGATGCTAGCTATTGATCCAGGGACTAGCATTGTAAACACAGGGATCTCTACCTTAATAAAGGTTGGGACCTCTACACTCAAGGACAAGTGTAAAGAATTAATAAAATTCTCAAAGATATGCTTCACTCTTGCGTATCTCCTTCGGCATGAAGTGGGAGGAATGCCTTCCATATGCTGAGTTCTCCTACCACAATAGCTTCCAGAAAAGTCTCAAGATGGCACCCTTCGAGGTTCTCTATGGATGCAAGTGTCGTACTCCAATTGGTTGGTTAGGTGCAGGTGAAAGGAACTTCTTTGGCCCTGACATCATCACTCAAGTAGAAGAAAAGGTTCTTATCATTCTTGAGAACTTTAAAGTTTCCCAGAGTTAGTAGAAGAGAAACTATGATAGGAAACATGTGGATATGGAGTATGTTCCTAATGATCTGGTTTACCTTCATGTCACTCCCATGAGAGGGACCCATCGGTTCAGTATCAAGGGCAAGCTTGCACCAAGATACATAGGTCCCTTAAAAATTCGTGGAAGAAGAGGAGAAGTGGCTTATGCACTTGAGCTTCGTTAAAAACTCAAGGTGCACGATGTCTTTCGCGTCTCTTAGCTCAAGAAGTGCATCAAATATCCTGGCAGGACCGTGGATCATGATCTCATCGACCTCCAAGAAGATCTATCCTATAAAGAGCACCCCATGAAAATTCCTGAAGTCACAAAACGAAAGACTCGCAACAAGTCTATAAAATTCTACAAGGTGTAATGGTCGAACCATTCCATTGATGAAGTTCCTTGGGAGCGAGAGGTTGAGCTCCGTTCCGAGTATCCTACCTTGTTCAAGTCTTGTTCTTCCTAGAATCTTGGGGCAAGATTCTTCTTTAGTGGGGGAGAGTTGTAGCATCCCAGCTATCTAACATCTGTAACATTACATCATTCATAATAAAATGCTACGTCCTAGTTATCATTCTTGCATTGCATCATCATTATATCATGCTCATGTCACCATGCCACCTTGCATTTGAGCATCATATAAAACCCCTCTATTTGGTTCTTATCCCATATGCATTATATATTATATCACTTGTATTTTCCTCTTGATATATTGTATTTGCTTCTTGATAAATTTGCTTCATTCCCAAGTTGAGTTGGGGGCATATATTTTACAATTCCACCACCCTGACACCTCCTTTGAATCCATCTAAAAAATCTACCATCCAATCATATATGGGCCCTTGGATATTCATTTGGCATTTAAATTTTAGCTCACATGTATTGGCTATGGGTCCTTATATTCTATACATATTTTCATATGTGAACCTCTGTTATTTTTACAAAGCGGAATATGGACATCTACATGGCCATTGCATGATATGTAGAGTATGATCTTTCTTGTCTCCTTTAGATGGTTTGTGGAATTATGGACATATTTGAATTATGGTCAATGCATGAGACACTAGTGGTACACACCCACACTAGCAAAGCTCTATCTACATTCAAACATACCCATCATTCTATGAGGCATGTTAAGAGAAAGTTTCCCCAAAATTTGTAACATCCCAATTTCAGCAACCCAAATCCTTTGTCAAAATGGCAAAAAATCAGGGGGAACAAAAACTTTTCTTGTTAAGTATTGCAATGCTTGCTGATTGTTTGATTATGCTTATGCAACTGATTGTATATTAGAAGATATACTTCTTACCTCAACCCCTTTTGATAAAAGCTATTTAACAAAAGATATGTCTTGGGTTATTTTGCATATTCTCAAATATTCTGGCATTTAAAAACCTGAGCCAAGATATCCTTTGTCACAACCACTATTTCTTAACTTCTATTTAACAAAACTATGCAGAGCTAGATAATATAATCTCCTTATGTTTACAAGACAAAACTTTCAACTACTCTTATCTCTAGGTTGTCCAAAACCTTTCATGAAACCTTTTCATTCTAATCTTGGTATAAATACCAAGAGGTCCTTAACTTACTTCAAATCATAACCCCTTCAAAATACCCATGCATACCCCAAGGTAGACTTGAGAGTAACTTCATTAGTATATGCTTGTCTAGCTAGATGAATTGCTATGATCTGTTGTCTGATGGATTACCTTGATCTGCTGATTGTATTATGTTCTTAGGAACTAAAGTGAGCTAATCTAGTAGCTCAATCCTTTAGGATCAGATCAATGTTTGAGGTCTACAAATCTTAAACCAAGCCATCTACGCGGTATCTATCTTAAGTGACCCCCTATCCTCTCCTACTCGGATCAATCAAAGGATAATCCCTTTTGATAGTTTCCAAAATCCTTGAAGACCAAGTCTAAGTATGGTCCCTTCCTACTCAATCAACAAATCTACATCATACACTTGATCATTAGTTGGAGCCTAGCATCACCCCCAAAATCATATACCCTTCTAATTTAGTCTAAAACCCTAAATCTGCCAAAATGGCTAAGTCTGGAATTCTTATATAGATTCAATCTTTGGAGCTCCACCTATTCCAACCTATGTGCATTCTTGAGAACGTATTTGAACCATTCTGTAGTACATCATTAGTCCTTGGCTAAACCATTCTCATTCCCACTTATACATGATGGTTTTGTAGACATCATGATAACCTTTTTCTGCAAATCTAGTCAACATGCCTACTTTGGCAGAAGCACACATCCATGTGCTACCTCCCCTTGACCAAATCTCTAAATAGTTATGATCTTATAACCATGGATTATCCATCCACACTTCACTTGTTTCCATTGGAGCATTGTGCTTCTTAAACCCCACGTGCTTTATGAGGCATCATGACAATCCTGCTATCGCAACCTTGTTTTCAACAAAGTTTGCCATCATCCCTAGATCACCTCAAATACAACCAAGCCCAAATCTTGATTCCATGATCATCTACATGACATGGTCTGACCATCCATATAGCCCTTGTACCAAGGTGAGCTCTGAGCTCACCATTCCAACCTTGTTTATATGGTATAAAAATATCAAAACCCTAGATTCCCCCAAATCTAGTTTCTCCCGTTCTCACCATAATTCTTCCAAAAACCAATCTGTCAATGATGCATAAATCAAGTTTACATCATCCACCTTGGATATTATCATCCCCAACTAATTCCCATAATTATTTGGATTATTAAACTATTTAAATTACACACTTCCCCAAATAATCAAAACCTTGTCTATAACTACAAGTGTGATTTTTCTCCAAACCACTTTGACAAATCAAGGAACATTTGATGCTTATATATCGTATGCTATCTTCCCAACTCAAAAATAAATATTTTTGAGAACCTCTATTATTTCCTTTTGTCATTTTCCTTAAATGGCAGAATAAGAAATAATTCATTAAAAATACTTTTCCATCTCAATAAATTCCAATAAAATTACCCAATGTGTGATATGGTATTTGGACCCATTTCACACCAAACTCCCACCTTGTCTAATGTAAAAATATCACAATAGCTTCTTAAAACCATTTATGTACTTTTTGAATAATTAATATAAAGTGGACCAAAAGGCATCCAATAAATCCCAAATAAATCTTTTAGGTGTACAATGACCATACTCATCTACCAGCACCCTTATCTCACCTTGCCAAGATCAAATTTCAGAACTTTATATCATAAGCATGGCAATGGATGAATTGAAACCTTGATCAAAACATGGCTAATGCCTATCTAAAAATCATCCAAACTTGCATAGCAATGTACCAAAGCACCCAACTCTTGGTCCTGGTTGTGACTGTAGGGGTTCGTAGCATGGAAAACAAAAAATTTCTACCGCATGCAAACAAACAAGCCAAGATCTATATACTAGATTGTAGCAACGAGTCGATAGAGGAACTTACCCTCAAAGATTCCAAAGTGTTTAACGAGAGAAGATTCTCGTGGGTGATGTAGTCGTACTCTTGCCGATCTCAAGATCGTGTAGACGATCCTTCCGACGCTGTGTTCCGGCAGCTCTTCCGCAGTCGGTCACACGTTCGGTACTCGATGAAGACCTTACTCTCCCTTGTTCAAGCAGGAAGCGGAGGTTGTAGCACTCTCCTCGCGATTCCGGCAGCACGACGGCGTGGTACCGGAAGTAGATGGGAGATCTCGCAGGGCTTCGCCTTAAGCCGGAGCGAGTATGGTGGACTATGAGAGAGGCCTTGGCGAACTAGGGTTTAGAAGCACCAAGGGGAGAGAGCTAGGCCAGCGGCTAGGGCTTGGGGAGGGCCCCAACTCGGTGGCTAGGGCAAACCCTAGGGCGGCAGCGGCGACTTGGTGGCCGGCGGCTAGGGTTAGGGTTTTGGTGGAGAGAGGTGTGTGTGTAGAGGGGCACCCCTGCCCCTCCTTTTATAGGTGGGAGGGTGCCGACCAAGGCTAGGGACTCCTCCCCCAAGTCGGCCTCCTTGGCCGGCGGGTGGAGGGAGAGGAACTCCTCCCCAAGTAGGTTTCCTACTCTCCCTCCACCAAGCAAAACTTTCGTTTGACTTTTCAAATTGGCGTTTGACTTTTCAAACTAGGATTTGATTTATCCCTTTATTTTGCCCAGCCATGATACCTAGTACATGATGCAACCATTCCACACTGTCATGACACATTCGTGTACCGTTTCCCTCCGGAGTGCCGGACCTTCTAGAACATTCCCGATGAAAACACCGAAATCATTCCCCAACTACGAAACAGGACTTTCCTTATATGAATCTTATTCTCCGGACCATTCCGGATCTCCTCGTGATATCCTGGATCCCATCCAAGACTCCGAACAACATTCAGTCTCTTACTCATCATTCCATAACTACTCAAGAACATCGAATCCTTAAGTGTGTCTCCCTACGGTTTGTGAATTATGCGGACATGATCGAGACACTTCTCCGAACAATAACCAATAGAGGAATCTGGAAATTCATATGGCTCCCACATATTTCTACGATTACTTTGCGATCGAATGAACCACTTACATACGATACCAATTTCCCTTTGGCTCATGATAGTTTACTTATCCGAGGTTTTGATCGTCGGTATCTCTGCATACCTAGTTCAACCTCGTTACTGATAAGTACTCTTTTCTCGTTCCCGTGGTATGTGATCCCTTGTGACCCAGTCACATGATTGCAAGCTAATTGGATGACATTCCACCGAGAGGTCCTGGAGTATATCTATCCGTCATATGGATGGACAAATCCCACTCTTGATTCATGTGTCTCAACCCATACTTTCCGAACACTCAATGCCACCTTTATAGCCACCCAGTTACGGTGTGGTGTTTGATGTCATCAAAGTATCCTTCCGGTTATGGTGATAAGCATGATCTCATGGTCGAAGGAATTAGGTTACTATGTATCAGAAAGCTTATAGCAATTGAACTATTAAAATGACTTGATCTTAATGCTACACTTATCTATAGGAGTATGTCCACCATACCATTCTCCTAATGATATGATCTTGTTATTAACAACATCTCAAATGTTCATGATCAAGAAACCATGATCATCTATTAATCAAAAAGCTAGTATTAAGAAGATGCTTTACTAGGGACTCTAATTTAGTTTACAAATCACACAAGTATTAATGTTTCTTCTTAATACTATTATAGCATGAATGTAAACATTTATCATAAACACAAAGATATAATAATAACTACATTTATTATTGCCTCTAGGGCATATCTCCAACAGTGACACTGTAGATCAATAGTGACCAAACCATAATATTGTACCTTGTGCTAGTTTGAAGGGGAGACAAAGACAAAACCACCCACATGGACATTTAATTCCTTTCTTGCAGCAACCCCTCACTCCCTCTCTACCCCTGCTCGACCTAGATCCCCATATCACTCCCCACACACCCACATGAAGCACATCTCCCCTGGTTTTACCCTCCCCCTTTCCCTCCATGGACTTGGTCCATCCTAAGCCACCTCTCTTCGGTTTATAGTGCCAGAGGCCACCTATCTCGCTCCTTCTCTCTTAGTTTAGCCCACTTACCAGTCTGAGTCTCTCCACGAGCTCCCTTCACTCCCTCTGTCCTCCCTCACAATGGAAGAAGAGAAAAATCCCCCTATCGGGCATGCAAGAAGAAGAGAGGCATGCAGCGCTCTGATGTCTACGCACTTCTATTCTTGTAGACAGTTGTTGGGCCTCCAAGTGCAGAGGTTTGTAGAACAGCAGCAAGTTTTCCTTAAGTGGATCACCCAAGGTTTATCGAACTCAGGGAGGAAGTGGTCAAAGGTATCCCCTCTCAAGCAACCCTGCAATCAAGATACAAGAAGTCTCTTGTGTTCCCAACACACCCAATACACTTGGCAGGTGTATAGGTGCACTAGTTCGGCAAAGAGATAGTGAAATACAAGTGGCAACGGTGCCATAAAATAGCTTGACGGTGAGGTAAAGACTAAAGCAAGCAAACATGCAACAGATCTAGATGCAAACGGTGTTTCAATGTTTAGAAACAAGACCTAGGGATCATACTTTCACTAGTGAACACTCTCTCATATAAATATCCTCTCTTCATCACTACTAGGAAAACGCATGTTCGTGGCGCACCTGAAAAGGACATCCGTGGCGCACTAGTAGTGCGCCACTAGCCTCGCGCTGCGTCTATCTCCTAGCCGTGGCGCACTGCCTGGTGTGCCACGGTTGTGTCGAGATAGGCATGGCGCACATGTCAGTGCGCCACGGAAATTAGTCCAGGTGCGCTACAGAAAGTATCTTCTGTGGCGCACGTTGCAGTTCGCCACTAACCTGCGCATGTGCGCTTTAGATACTGTGCGCCACAGAAGCTATGCCATGTGCGCCACGGGCGTTGTTTTTGTTTTTTTAATTTCAGAGCCATATGATATACAATACAGATTATATACAATATTACAGGAAGATATACACACACAGATGTAAGATATACAGTTATATATATAAATACACAATTTGCAAAACAAGATTGAAACAAATACATATAGATAAGTCCCATACACGAATACATAAGTTATACATTGTTTCGATCAAGTTACAAATTAGTTGGTGACATCCGAATACATGTGTCTCTAACAAGTTAGAGCTTGTAAGCTCGCCTAGACATCTAAACTAGCAAGAAACAAGCACGGGATAAACAACCAAAGACGATAAGCACCACCGCGACGAAGGTGTAGGTCTTCATCCGGTTCCTTGTCCTAACTCCCGCTAGATAGCGCGTGTATCTAGCTTCCGCCCCTCCACAGTGTTGTACCCTTTGCAGGTATTACCGCTGAAACGGTGCACCTGTCTCCGGCAGTCTTCCCAATCATCGTAGACTCCGGGAACCCGTCCCTTGTACACGACGTACCACTTCATCTACAAGTTGACAATAATAATTAACCGGTGATTGAAAAAACATGTATAATTAAAGTCGCATATTAAGATACACTTATAGAAAGTACTCCTAAATCAAAAAGACCAAACACAAAAAGCATGCCTCATATATAAATAGGTTGTTTGACACAGGAATATGCTACGATGGAACTGTCCGCCAAGTAGGATGCACAACACCTGGACCTGTGCATAGCACAAGGCGGACAATCCCATCGCAACACATTCACATATATAGTGTACCACGACATTTCAATTATCGGAATTCTCGAAAAAGACCAAAGTAACTCAAAACTCATGCCTCATATATAACTAGGTCTTTGAACATAGGAATATGCTACGACGGAACCGTAAGCCAAGTAGGATGCGCAACACCTGGACTTGTGCATAGCACAAGGCTTACAATCCCGTCGCAGCACATTCACATATATAGTGTGCCATGACATTTCAATCATCGGCATTATTCTCGAAAAAGACCAAAGTAACTCAAAAAGTATGCCTCATATATAACTAGCTAGGTCGTTGGACACAGGAATATGCTATGATGGAACTATAAGCCAAGTAGGATGCACAACATCTGGACTTGTGCATAACATAAGGCTTACAATCCCATCACAACACATTCACATATATAGTGTGCCACAACATTTCAATCATCGACATTATTCTAGAAAAAGACCAAAGTAACTCGAAAAGAATGCCTCATATATATACATAGGTCGTTGGACACAGGACTATGCAACGACGGAACAGTTAGCCAAGTAGGATGCACACCACCTGGACTTGTGCATATCACAAGGGTAACTATCCCGTCGTAGCACATTCACATATATAGTGTGCCACGACATTTCAATCATAGACATTACTCTCGAAAAAGACCAAAGTAACTTAAAAAGAATGCCTCATATATATATATACATAGGTCGTTGGACACAGGAATATGCTACGATGGAACCGTGAGCCAAGTAGGATGCACAAGACCTGTACTTGTGCATATCACAAGGCTTGCAATCCCGTCGTAGCATATTCACATATATATTGTGCCACGACATTTCAATCATCGACATTTTCGAAAAAAGGCTAATAAAGTAAGGAAAAAAAAGGACCAAAGTGAGCAAAGGACCAAAGAGTAAGCAAAAAAACCAAGCATTGATTGATATATAATAATAATAAGCAAAAGAAGTAAGCGATGATTCATAAACCTAATAAGATAAGTAGTAGCATGTACACTTGTCCACACACACAAAGGTCATCTATAGTTTGGAACTACATCTAGGCCAACATCAAGCCTTCTGGCTTGGCTTAGGGAAGGGAGGACGCCTTGTCTCGTCATGAACTTCCTATAGTCACCCTGTATCTCTAGGCGATCTTCTATGTCACGGTTATTCGGGATATTTCCTCCGTAGAAGCCCCCCCCCCCGAAGTCATGACATTACGAAATATGATTGCCCCAAAGTGATGCTGGATGCAATACACTCTTGTCTAATATCTGAATCAGTGATCTTGGCCATGGCTTCGGCCCACTGTTTGAGATTATCTGACAGCGTAGAATTCTGCTGGTCTAGTAGGAACGCCCTCATGTGATGGAGTGCGTAGTAGGCTTCCTTCTTACTGCTTTCCGGATGCTTCATGTAGGGGAACTCCGTTACGTGGTTGAAGACGTGCTTGCCGAACTTGACCTTCGTACGCAGGAAGGTGGTGCCTTCCATCGAGGCATAGCAAGTGAGAGCATCATCCATAACTTCCTTGATCTTGTCATTGTTTTTGTTCTTTTCTAGACTCCCTGAGTCAAAATACGTGGCGTGCAAATGCTTCAGCGATAAGGTGATGAGCGTGCAGTGTTCATCTCTGCGCAAAAAAATCAAATGGAATGTGTTGGAAAAACAATGATGATAATCTAATAAAGCCAATCGATGGTGGCGAGTGAATAACGACTTACTCGGGAAAGTAAGGCATGAGAATGTATTCCTTTGTCTTGTTCACCATGAAGATTCTTTTTAGGTACGAGGCCATGATACGTTCTTCAGCGGCGCTTCCCAAGCATCCGTCACGCATATAGTAGGGGTCCACTATAGCGATGCCCGGTGTGTTCTCTCTAATGATCTGCATGGCCAGGCTGAGAGAAAATAGGCGGACGATTGGTATAGTGCAGTGGGTATAGGTGGAACAAATTGAAGATGTCGTCCAACCGCAGGAAGAACAGATCTGCAGGGGCATTATCGATGAAGCCCAAGCCTGGTGGCACCTTAACCACGAATACCGGGTGCGAGGGATCTTTCTCCGCTAGAAGGCATCTCTCTATCGTCAGCACACCGTCATGCACACTCTGCAGTTCCGAACTGGCAAGCCTTCGAAAATTCTTAGGTAGCATGGGCTCACCTGCCACATGAATCCTCCACATAATACCCTTGGGTCTTGGTGGACCGTCCCGAAACCTGATCGGATTCGCAGTTGACGCCACCGGCTGGCTCGAGCTGCTAGATTTTATTTTCCTGCCCTTTTTTCCTTTTGGAGAGCGCGCAGGCACCGCAATCTGAGCACCGGCCGCCCTATGTAGTGTGTCAGGGCTTAGAATAAAGGGTCGGTTGGTTGTATCAGCTGGCTCTGTAAAGGCGCAAGCTGGTGGCGTCTCCTGAGAACCAAACAGACGCTTGGTGATAGTGGGTTTCTCTGTGGGGCCACCAGCTAGGTCTTTATTGCTAAACTGAGTGTTGAAGAAGTGATCATTCTAGTCTTCATCGTCCTCGGCCGGATCCTACGCCATGTGCATATCACAACATGATCATCCGAGCCACCGCATGGAGGTGACAGCGAGGGCGGTAAGGCGGCCTTGCCACCGCATGTCGCTGGCACGATAGGCGGTGTTGTTGTCTATGGCATGATGGCCCCCGCCGTCCCCAAACGGATCATGCTCTTTGGCCATTGCAAGAATAATACGAAGCAACTTCTGAGGACAGCCGACTCTTCTTCATCCGAACCTAGGGGTTGAATGGGAGGTTCCAGGTCGTCGCGTCCCCTTAACACCCGACTAATTTTAACTCTGTGCATGCTTCTGGCATCGGCCTTGAGTGGAACGTGCGCTACAAGGGTTGAATGATGGTACCCTTGGCAACATCCCTCAGCTCATTGTTCATGTATCATAAGAGAGTGCAAGGAACATCCATCTGTGGAAAACATGTACGACATCGTCAGAGATGCCATAAGAGTAATAGATGGCGTGAAAGGCGATAAAGCAATTTTTTTACCGTGATGGCGTCGAGATCGACTAATGTTGAGGCACCGCATATGACGATGGGCGTGCAAGAGACGGAGGGGCTGCCTGATGGCGCGTTGCTGGCTGCCGGTTTATTCTCCCTACCGGGTGCTTGGATCTCCAGTGCCGCCACGACGATGGCAGGGGGTCACCAACATGTCTGGCGCCGCGGTGATGGCAGGGGGAGTCACCAACACTTCCGGCGCTGCGGTGCTAGCGACGGAGTCACGAACACATAGTTCGCTTGATTCGTCGACGCCACGTTGTTCGAGTGGTTGCTGACCATGCTTGGAATCGGGCACGACCCTTCTAGACCACCCGCACTCCAGTTCGCTATTGACTCCACCAAGGTAGGCAGGAAGGACGTGAGGGTGATTGCCAGGTTGTCTTGGACGATCTGCGGGATCCGCGCCACTTGTTCCATAAGTTCCTGAACCTCGCGGCTTTCCTCCTCGCTCTTTCCCGACGGCGCCACACGCGTCCTTGGCGGTGGACCAAAATGATCCACCCAATTCTTACCCCCGAGGCCAGCCAGACGGCTTTTTCGTAACCGGCCCTATTTTCTTGGCCCGGTTCATCGCCCTGTCAAAAGGGTTATCCCACCGGGTGGCCACCATCGACCCCTGGGATGAGGAACCCTAGGATCCATGGCTAGAAACAATTTCCTCCTCCTGCAGAAGAAGTAACAGTGAACCGTTTAGAAACCATACTTCATCGATTAGAATGCAATCGAGTTGATCCACAGTAATTAAATTACTTACCACAATTTCCTCGAATTCCTTCACCGCAGGATCCGCGATGAGTTGTTTGGTTTTTGGTTCCACATGGTAACGGGCCCTGATGAAATTTCGAACCTTCCTGGGTTCGAATTTCACAAAGGGATTTTCTATCCCCTTAGATCTATATTCTTCGCCCTCCTTATTCCATTTGGCCTCCGCGGTTCTGTATCCACCAGATCCAAGATGGTGATGACCTATATTCATCGCCTGCAGCACCTTTAGTAGATTACTATTGGCCAGGGCTCTTTCAGATTCACACCTCTCCTTGAACTCACGGAACTGATCTTAGGTGATATGTGGGTCAATCTTCTAGATCTCCTCGAGACTTTTGCCTTCATTATAGATATTCTTCTTTATCCGGGTTCTCCAGCTGGCCAGGGTGGTGCTCATATTTGTGAGGGCGGATTTTTTTACTTTGTTCCCAGGATAATTTGTGTTCTGATACTCAGCGGGGAACTTGTATCTTGCGTGCAGCTTCGCGAAGAGGAGTGTGCGCAAGTGGCCATTATCTTTATGCGAGAGATTCTCGGTGTTGATCGAGATGGTTGTCCGGGTGATCTCCTCCACATGCCGACCGTACCCCCTGTTGGGCTCACTTTAGAAATTTCCTCCCTAACGGTGCTGACCGTGTTTGGGCGCCGTTCCTTCTTCTTCTTCTTCTTCTTCTTCTTCTTCTTCTTCTTTTCTTCTTAGGAGGATTGCTACCACTCCCTGTGCCCTCGCTGCCATCAGTGGTTTCATCATCCGCTGTTCCTTCGGATTCTTCCTCCGCGTCTTCCATCTCATCATCCTCGCTCTCCGAAGGATGGTATTCGTCATCGTCTTCGAGCCGCTAGGCCGCCTCCCAGAATGTCAATTGTTTATTCGGAGGTCTGAGTTCTCCTTCAGCGCTGATGCGCTTAGAACATCCAGCCTCGTCGTTGTCACACATCTTTGCATTAATAAAAAACAAATAATTGGTTAAATGCACGGAAAAATCCGGCATGACCTTTACTAATTTTCTTAAACTAGGAGCGCCCGATTTCTGCCGAAACGGAAGTTAATCAACATTGCGGCAAAAATCGGGACTCATGTCATACAAGAACCTTCATACAGATCATACACCTACATCATGACTTACGATTTCAAAACTGATATGTTGCATAGGAGATTCACAGCAGTAAAAAAAGCAATATATACATAGCTACAGCAATAACAGCAACACTGCACAGCAATAACAGCGGCATGTATATCTACAACAATAACAGCAGCAACATGTGCAAAAAGACCCGGGAACATTTGAAACTTATCACATCTTATCTCCACAAATCACTCACATGGACAAGGTTTTTTCTTTGTTTGACAGGTCAAAGCTGCTGGTGATAATATAGTGGGTGTTATTCTTCTACAGGAGTTACCTCTCACTGATCACATCTTGGTGTTAGAATTTAATCATCCTACAAGAATTACAGAAATGCATTGTTTTCATATACATGTTAGAAATGCATTGTTTTCGTATACATGTTTTTTTTCTGCTGGTGATAAAAAGTTGAAATATTGCCAAGGGAAAACATGCCAGGTTATGCACTGTTTTCATATACGTGTTTTTTTCTGCTGGTGATAAAAAGTTGAAATATTGCCAAGGGAAAACATGTCAGTTTATGCACTGTTTTCATATACATGTTTTTTCTGGTCTCCTACAAGAATTTAATCGAAGATGGTACCAGTATAAGTCCATAACTTTTCTGTGTGTGGAAACTAGAGAAAAAATAATGCACAAGAACATAATGTGCTCACTGTCAAACATTGTGAGCTCTCACTGTCAAACATAATGCACAAGAACATAATTTTCCTAAGCACAAGAACATTGTAAGCTCTCACTGTCAAACATTGTAAGCTCTCACTATCAAAAATAATTCACAAGAACATTGTAAGCTCTCATTGTCAAACATTGTAAGCTCTCACTGTCAAAAATAATGCACAAGAACATTGTAAGCTCTCACTGTCAAACATTGTAAGCTCTCATTTTCAAACATTTTAAGCCTAAGACTAATCCTAAGCCTCACTATCGAACATAATGCACAAGAACATAATTTGCTCTCTGTTTCAAGCTCAGTGTCAAACATAATGCACAAGAACACAGTGTAAACTCACATCCAGTACAAGAACATAATTTTCCCTTTGTTTCAAGCTCTCTGTTTCAAGAACATAATGCACAAGAACACAGTGTAAGATCACTGTCAAACATAATGCACAAGAACACAATTTGCTCTCTGTTTCAAGCTCACTGTAAGCCTCACTTCTAGTACAGAGAAACCCTGACCATCTAGTACATTACAATTCCATCTAGTATAGAGAAACGCTAACCATCTAGTACATTGCTAAAATTTGCTAAACCTAAACCTAAATCAGAACCATCTAGTATAGAGAAACCCTAACCATTGCAATTCCATTAGGAGAAAATGTCAATTCCAGTGTTCTAGAGCTTTCAGAGGCATCAATTGAATCATCAGGTGCTAACCCTACCAATTGCTTGAGGAGAGAGGGAGAGAAGGAGAGAGGGGAGGGGCGGCTCTCACCTCTGAGATGAGGACGACGAGGGTTGGCGGACGACGGCGGTCTCCTCCACATACTCCTCCTCCTCGGACGTGCACGGGCCTCCTCCTCGAGCGGCGATGGCTGCTAGGGCTCGGGCTCCTCCTCCATGTCCTCCTCCTCCACGTCCTCCTCCTAGAGCGGCTGGCGGACGACGGTGGGCTCCTCCACGGACTCCTCCTCCTCGGACGTGCACGGGCCTCCTCCTCCACGGCCTCCTCCTGCACGGCCTCCTCCTCGAGCGGTGGCGGCTGGTAGGGCTCGGGCTCCTCCTCCTCCATGTCCTCCTTCTAGAGCGCAGCGGCAGGGTTCAGACTTGGGGATGAGAGGCGGTGTCTGAGATGGGGATGAGAGGCGCGCGGGCGGCGTGGCGCGGTTGACTAGTCGTACCTAGTTAGGCGTAGCGCACCCTGTCCAAGTGCGCTACGGTTCACATAAGATGGCGCGGCCACCCCTATTATCAACTAACACTGCCCTATCCAAGTGGTTCCGCCCATTGCTCTATTCTAAACTTGTGAGCACCCTGGTTCGAATCCTGGTGCCCCCCTTTTTTATTTTTATTTTAAAAATACTTTTAAATGTTCCAAAAATGCCCAAAAGTGGTGATATATGCCATACAAGTTTTGTTTTGTTTTCAAAATACTTTTAAATATTCCAAAAATGCCCAAAAGTGATAATATATGTCATAAAAGTGGTACAAATATGATTCAAAATATAACTAAATTTCATAATAATTTGTCCATGAATATTACAATCTTTTTCGACCACGCGTTTTACAATATTTTTTGAGCTAGCGTTTTACAATCTTTTTCCCTTCTTTGTCACTGTTGAATAATTTAGCACTGACACTTTAATGTTTCTTCTTTCAAATGGGATACTTTTTTAGGTAGGGTTGTCCCTTTTCTTCTTGTGATGTATGTTGCTGCATCATAGTCGTTGTCATCTTCAATCTTTGGATCGCCGTACTAGTCGAAGTCTTGCTCATTGGCGACTCCATCCATTTCGATGATGTTTCTTTTTCCTCTCCTCACGAAAACACGGCTAGGCTTTGTCGGGTCGGTAATGAAAAACCATTGGTCCACTTTGGTAGCTAGTACCGACAGTTCATTTTTCACGTCCATGTTCGCACCGACGGCCTTGGATTTGGCTGCTTCGGGTATAACCATGGTTGTGAAATACCGGTCTTCTCTTTTGACGCTCTTTGCCCGTCTGACACGGAACATCGACACCTTTTCTCCATAGTAGTGAGCTCCCAGATCTCCTCGATCCTTCCGTAGAATCTTTCCTTCACGTTGTCATCGGTGTAGAATTCTAACGTTACGCTTGAGTTCTGATAATCACACTTGTTGTCCTTTTCCTCCGTGTAGAATGTGTAGCCGTTGATATCATACGCCTGATAGGTCACCAGGTTTTGCATGGGTCCCTGCGACAAGGTGAATATTATCTTTTCCGTGTTAGAAGAATGCGATCGCGGGGGATTATCAGGAGCATCTACCTAAACCAAGGCGTGAAATCTGAGTTGTGCTCTTTGATTATTTATCCCTGCGTCCTCTGTATGCCCCAGTCATTGTACTTCTTCTCGATTAACCTTTTGTGCTTCTGTACCCAAGGATCAACCAGTTCTAAATGTTGTAGCGTGACGAGGTTTTCTCAATCAAAGTCTGCGCGTCGACGATCGAAGTCTGCATGAAGTACGCGACGACCCTCTCGGTGACCAGATCCGTTGAGCTTGCCAAGGTGCCTGTTGATGGGAAAACCGACAGGGTTCTCAATGTCTAGATAATTCGTGCAGAAAGAGATGCACTCTTTGGCCAGAAAGCCCTTGGCTATGCTTCCATATGGACGGGACCTGTTGCGAACGTATCGTTGGATGTGTCTGTTCATCCTTTCGAACGCCATCATGTTGCGGAGGAACATCGGCCCGAGTTGGACGATGTCCTCCACGACATGGACTAGCAGATGCACCATAATGTCGAAGAATGCGGGCGGGAAGTAGGCCTCAAGCTCGCATAGTATCACCATGATCTCCTCCTGTAACATCCCGAGCTGATTCACGCCAATCGACTTCCTAGAGATGACGTCGAAAAACTTGCAGAGGCCAAATAACGTTTCACGGATGTGCTCGTCCATTATCCCTCTTAGTGCAACCGGAAGTACCTGCGTCATTAGAACGGCATAGTCGTGAGACTTCATGCCACTGAACCTCTGCTTCGCCTCGTCTAGGTATCTGCTTATCTTTCCCGCGTAGCCGTAAGGAAAATTTGACTCCTAGAAGGCACTTGAAAAACTGTTTGATCTCATCCTGGCTTAGAGTGAAGCAAGAAGGAGGGCAGTAATATTCGTTCTTCTTGAAATTTTTACCCTTCCGACGACTTTGTGTCGTCTCCGACTCATGATCATCGTCATCTTCCTGATCATCAGGAGTAGTGCGTCCTCCGTGAATCTCCTTTTGGATACCCATGAATATCAGGTCGTGCCTTGCTTTCGGACCATCTTTCGTCCTATTTGGCATGTTGATTATGGAGGCGACTAGACTCTCGCACACGTTTTTAGTGATATGCATGATGTGAAGGCTATGAGGCGTGCAGAGAAACTTCCAGTATGGCAACTCCCAGAAAACAGACCTTGTTTTCCATACCTTCATCAGCGGCTTATCTTGCTTCCTCTTTCACTTCTTTCCAAGCTTAGTTCAATCTTCCCAGTTTTTCAGCAATTCTTCCACTTCTTTGCTGCTCCTCTGCTCTGGGGTTCCTCGTGTCTCGGATTTGCCATCGAACATGTCTCCATGTTTTCTCCATGGATCATTCTTGCCGAGCCACCTCAGGTGCACCATGAACACGGTTTTCGAAAACCCTGGATCTTTCTCTAGTTGGAGATAGCTTGTGTTATCCATGCACCTAACGCATACGGATAATCCTTGGATAACCTGACCCGAGATATACCCACAACTGGGATAGTATTGCACCATAGTGACCAACGCGACTCTCATAGTGAAATAATCTTGTGCGACGGCGTCGTAAGTATTGGCTCCAGATTCCCATAATGTGGCTATATCCTCTTTCAACAGCCCAAGATACAGATTGATGTCGGTACCAGGTTGTTTTGGCCCTTGAATTATCATACTCATTTGTATGTACTTCTTATTCATGCAAAGCCATGGAGGGAGGTTGTACATCCATACAAACATGGGCCAAGTGATGTGCGTGTTGCTCTGGCTACCGAACGGATTGATTCCATCGGTGCTCGCACCAAGCCCAATGTTCCTCGAATCTCCACCAAATTCTGGGAATTCAAGGTCCAATGATTTCCACTGGCTAGCATCTGAAGGGTGCGTCACTAGCTCGTCCTTTTCGGGGTCATTATCATCTCCTGGCTTCTTCCTTTCCACATGCCATTGCATGAGCTTCTCTTCCTTAGGGTCCGCGAAATAGCGCTGCATACGAGGAGTGATAGGAAAGTACCATACCACTTTTCGAGGTGCTTTCTTGCCTTTCTTGTATCGACTCACGCTGCACACCGGACATGTGGTTTTCTCCGCGTCCTCGCCCCGATAAATTATGCAATCGTTGATGCATACGTGGTATCTAATATGCGGTAGATCGAGAGGACAGACGATTTTCTTGGCGTCCTCGATACTAGTTGGACACGTGTTTCCCTCCGGGAGACGATTGTGCCAGAATGCCATCATATCATCGAATCCCGCGTCACTCAATTTGTGTTTTGCCTTCATATCCATAGCCTTGAGTGTTACATTCAACCGAGTATCATCGGGCCTGCATCCTTCATACAATGGAATAACCGCATCTTTCTCAAGTTGCGCAAGCTTGGGTTTCTCTCTAGCGGCAGCCATGGCATTACTCATCTTCTTGAGAAGCAGCTCTTGCACATAAGGGTCTCGCACCCAGCCTGACGTTGTTCCATCGTCGTATGCTCCTCCGGCATCTAGATCATCATCATCCCGGTCTGCTTCCGCACCTTCACTATCTCCAGTAGACTCTTCATCATCTCGCCCGTCCTCGCCGTCATGATCATCGTCATGTTGCCCACCTTCACCGTCTCAATCGTCTTTGTCATCGCTTATCCAACGAGTGTATCCATCCATGAAACCATGGCGGAGCAGGTGCGACTGCAGATTCCCGGAATTCGGTGGATCAACCAGTTGAGTTTGCATCTTCTACACGGACATCTTATCTCCGTCTTGTTATTTCGTATCATGTCGGCTGTCGCACATTTCAAAAATCTAGCCACAATGCCTTCGCAAATTATGAGGACCATTTTTGCCTGCACGGTGTACACGGTACAATTAGAAGTCTATTAGAACCACATAATCAATGCATGCATGCAATGGTCGATAGAAAATTTCGGCATGACCTATCCTAAAATAAGGTCATTTGCGAAATGCCAAAGTCTTGCCAAAATGAAAATGAATCAACATTTTGGCAAAACAAATGGCTACTCATTCACTCACAAACACAAGAGAGAGAGACCGATCCATACACATGAACATATCATGTCCATACACACATGCATGACCATCTCGATCCTCTCCATATACACACATGAGCATCGAGATCCTCTTCATAATACACACACATGAGCATCGATATCCTCTCCATACACATGAGCATTGATCATTTACATACATATGACCATATCATCCATATATGCATGAACACATCCTTACATGGACAACTTACCGAGATGAGAGACCGATCGCTGGAGAAGAAGATGGAAATGAGGCGCGTGCGAGACCGGAGAGCTTCCTCTATTATGTATGTAACATCCAAGGCAAGTTCTACATGCTAAAAATGGTGAATGAGTGGAGAAATTGAGGTGGGAAGGAGAAGGATTCTGACTAGATATAAGGAGGAAGAAGGAGGGGAAACTGAAGTGTGGGTGGTGGATGATCACACATGTGCATAAAGTGGAGCTACCAAAAAAAAGGGTCGACACATCCGTGGGGCACGTGGCCCTAGTGCACCACAGGGAATAATAACAACTGTGGCGCACATGCTAGAGTGCACCATGAATGTGTCTGCCCATTTACAGATCAGAGGGGCATGCGCTTAGGCGTAGCGCACCCCCTCCATGTGTGCCACGGTTAACACTAACAAGCGTAGTGCACCTACCCTATGTGCGCTACGGGTATCTGGCATGCGGCCAAAGTGGCGCACTATCACCCTGTGCGCCACGGTTGTTGTAGTTACTAGTAGGGAACTGCCCACAGGTGCGCCACACCTGTTTTACCTGTGGGGAACTTCAACCACGTGAGCCACAGATGTTTGGATTACCTATTGCCCTTTTCCTAGTAGTGCATGATACTACTCTTAACTACTCTCCGGTTGGACACTCTAATCATCGGTAGGGCTATAATAGCACTCCTCAAAGTCTTCCTGTCCCAATCCAGATAAACCCATATTGTCACATTGAGCGCTAGATGGTTCCAACAAACACCAGAATTTCATAGAGACATCCAACTCCAAATATAACTCATAAAAAATATTCAATCTAGCCAAAGTGCCACACACGGTATGCACGCTGTCACTTTCACACACGTGGGGAAAAGCATTGATCTATTAAAGCACAAAGAGTATTTATGTAGACTCAAACCTAAGTGCCACCATGGTGTGCACGCTGTCACTTTCACACACATGGGGAGAGCAGAGATCTAATGAAGCACTTGAGTAGCAAGGTAGATCTACTTGATTACAAAGCTCATGACCACAACAAGGTCATGCATAGAGAGAGAGATGAACACATAGCTACTGGTAGGGCCCTTAGCCTCGAGGAAGAAATACTCCCTCCTTATCATGGGAATCAACAATGATGATGAAGATGGCGATCGAGATGGCTCCGGGGGCACTTCCCTGTCCCGGTAGGATGCCGGAACAGAGATTTTCTGTCCCCTGAATCTCCCCTTTGGTGGTGGCGGCGATACGAATGTTTTTCTAGAAGTATGATGGATTATTTAGGGTTTTCTCCTCGGGGGCTTATTATAGGCACAGGAGGCAAGGTAGGTGGAGGTCTAGGGGGCCCACACCCCCTATGGGCGCGGCCTAGGGTGGGTCTGCGCCCACCTAGGTTGTGGCCACCTTGGTTTCCTCCCCGTCTCGTCTTCGATTTTCCGTATCGCTTAGGTAAAAGTATGAACTTTGGCTTTTGTCCCGTCCAATTTTGAGAATATTCATTTTTTAGCTTTCTGAAACCAAAAACAGCAGAAAATAGGCAACTGGCACTGTGGCATCTTGTCAATAGGTTCTTTCTAGAAAGTGTATAAAAATACCTCAAAGTGTAGACAAAACATAGAAAAATGGATACTAAACAAGCATGGAGCATCAAAAATTATAGATACGTTTCCGACGTATCAAGAATCCCCAAGCTTAACTCCTCCTCGTCCTCGAGTAGGTAAGTGATAAAATATTAATTTTTGAGGTGACATGCACCATCAAAATCAAGATCAAACCAATTGCAAGCATTGAAATCTAGGATCAAAGAACTCTAAGCATGAGCATGAAAGATGGATTTCTAACAATAGGACATAGTAACTATGCATGCAGCATGAAATGCTACAAACAAAGATCATGTATAACATGCATTAAAAACGTTTGTTTGTTTCACACACAGAAAACATGGCATAGTGGCAATCAACTTGTCCCTCATAGAGTAGCAAATAGATGCATAGGTAACCTTCAAAGTTCCCAAGGGTGACTAGAAACAAGTAGCACATGAACAAGTAATATCACAATATGCATCAATCAATTAGTTTCGGGACTCTGCACAAAGAATGACAACTATGCTCTCTTAATGGTGCCTCAAAGTAGAAAGTGGAGACTCAAATAATGGTGGAAGAAAGGTCTTTCATAAAGGAAGCAGGGATTTCAAGTTTCAAAAAGAGCTTCCAAAAATTATGGTACTTATTAGTTTTCATCCCTCATTGCCCCTATCATAAGCATCTTGAAGTGATTAAGGTTAAAGTGAACAAACTATGGAGTATATGCTTCAAATAGTATAAGTTGGCAATCTCAAGTCCCTTGAATATGTGGGCCACACCTCATGCTACTCAACTTTAGTCACCTGTAAGTTATTGGCATTGTAAATACATGCATATCATAGAGAACCGCCAACGGGTACCCCTTGCACATGGTACATGAGCTATCTCATAACCAAAATGACAAGGCAAGCAGACAATGAGCATCTCAGCGATCTTTTTATTTACTATATGCATAGCTTTTTATTGAGGATGCTTCATAGATAGCTCACTATGTTGATGATGTAAGTTTCCACCATTATTAGGCATGGCTTAAGCTAGCAGCCCAAGCGTTTCTCTAACACAAAATACAAACTCCATGGACTTGCAAATTTCCTCTTTATTTCACACCGGTGACATCCATAGACAAAACATCATGATATCAACTGAGTACAGAGTACAAGTGTAATGTTGAAAACATTCCCTGTGACAGCACGATTCTGCTAATTCCAACGTATAAGTGCAAGGATATACAACATAGATAACACAATGGTTCAAGTTTATTAGGGGCAAAGAATATAAAGTGTGCCATCAAATTTGTGAGGGATTTAATCACTAAGTTTTCACATAACAAAATACTTTTTAATTGGAAGGTAGCTGAAAACAAGAATATACTTGGAATGGTGTAACACACCATGCATAGGAATTTATAGTGGACACTTTGGAATAAATTGGTTTCTTGGGAGTTGGAAGCATGAGTAGAGCTTACTCATACAAGTGGAGGCTAGCAAAAGACTAGGAGCGACCAACTAAGAGGGCAATAATGGCCATAATCATGCAGAGCAACAAAACATTACTAATCAAAGCATAGAGTGGTACTATAAGTCAAGGACTAAATGATCTATTATTATCAATGAAATGCTTGAAGGAAGACTGCACCTTCCAATCCCTTGTGGAGGCAAATTCCCTATCATTCAATATGCAGATGATACAATATTGGTACTACCAGCTAAGAATGAGGAAGTTGTAAATCTGAAAAATATCTTATTACAGTATGCAACATCTATAGGGCTAAAGATAAATTTTCAGAAATCTAATCTTATTCCTATAAATATTTCTAATGGCAGAGCTCAAGAGTTGGCCTATTTATTTGGATGCTCGGTTCCAACTATGCCTTTCACATATTTGGGTCTGACCATGGGCTCAACTAAACCTGTTGTTACTGATCTAATGCCATTAGTTGATATAATTGAAAGGAAAATGACTAGTGCAACTTTATTGTTGTCTCATGCTAGGAAATTAGCTTATGTTAATACTATTATGACATCCATTGCTACCTATACTATGTGTACCATAGAGATCCACCCAAAGATTTTGGAATGTGTTGACAAAATCAGGAGGAGATGTCTTTGGTCTAAAAAGACAGATGATGGTGAAAAGTGTCTTTCTTTGGCTGCTTGGGATATGGTCTGCAAACCCAAGAATAAATGGAGTCTTGGGGTCTTAAATATGAAAATTCAAAACCAAGGGATTTTGATAAAGTTTTTGGATAAATTCTATAATAGGAGAGATATTCCCTGGGTTAAATTGGTTTGGGACTCATATTACCAACAATCTGTACCTCATGCTGCTGATTCTATGGGTTCTTTTTGGTGGAAATCAATAATGAAGCTGTCACCTTTATTTATAGGAATAGCTTCTTGCATAATTGGTCAAGGAGACAAGGTCTTGTTTTTGAAGGATGATTGGATGGATGCGATCAGGCAGGAGAAATTCCCTAGAATTTATTCATATGCAATTAATGAAGATATCATAGTCCGACATTTTACTGAAACTTCAACTATACAGGATTTATTTCACTGTCCTTTATCTGAAGAAGCCTTGGGTGAGTTTCAGCAACTTCAGTGCTATACTGAAACCATCAATCTACAGGATGAAGTTACTGACAGATGGACTTATAAATGGGGCGATAATTACACATCTAGAAAATTCTATAACTTTTTTTTTGGTTATTTCAGCCCCCGTTTAGTTCAATTGGATTTGGAAATCGAAGCTTTGGTCAAAACTGAAGTTCTTTGCTTGGTTATTGCTGTTTGACAGGATAAACACCAAAAACATGCTTAAAAGGAGACATCTAAATATGGGACAAGGTTACAACCACAATTGTGTTTTATGCAATTTGAATATGGAGGAAACACTTTAGCACTTGTTCTTCTTCTGCCCTTTCAGTGCTGCATGCTGGTCTAGGATAAAAATCATATGGACAGATAGTACATGCATATTCACCCAACTTACACAGGCCAGAGAGAACTTTCAGCATGAACTCTTCTTTGAATTATTTGTCATAGCAGCCTGGGGGGTTTGGAAAGAAAGGAACAACCTAATATTTCAAGGGGTGGGACAGTCTATTGAAGCCTGGAAGAGTAGAGTAAAGTCTGATTTGAATTTTCTTAGGTTCAAGGTCAACCAAAACCTTGAAAACTCTATAGATTTCTTTATAGATACAATTTAGTTTTTTATACCCTTTTGTACTGTGATGCTATATGCATCCTGTTGTAAATATCTCTTTTTATTAATATAGTACCACAGTAGGAGCCTATCCTACTGTTTATGGTCAAAAAAAGGACTAAATGATCAAAGAGGCTATGGTGACTTGTTCATAGTTATAACATGGTGTGAGCATGTGCCAACTCAACCCAAACAAAGCATCAAAGCAGAATACCGCAATACTATGCTTTTGTATGCTAAAACAACGCATGATTCCTTCAAGGCACATTAAGCAATCCTAATTGTTTGGAACAAGTCATGCTACAACAATAATCACTAAGCATAAGGTAAAAACAAGATCTGGCATGACATGATAAAGTCTAAGCCACAGTCAAAACAAGCTCCCTTTTGTACCACTTAAGCATGAAGCTTTCTACTCTTTCGAACACCAAGCAACTTATTTGAAAAAAATCACAAAGATAATAATCAATAAATATCAGTGACCTTGTCTTACAAATCCATAAAGAAGAACTAAAAAATTATAAGCTGAAAGCACAAGAAAACTAAGGCTGAACGCAGTGCTAGCAAAAGTGAACACTCACAAAATAATAAGAGTGAAAACTAGAGTGTTCTAGGCAATGGAAACAGAGTGTGTCTCTCTCCAAAAGAAGTGTGGTGTAACCAGCCAACTTAATCAAGCAAACTAAGAAAACAAAACTAAGACGCTCCAAGAATAACACAACAATGCATGAAACAATAAAAACGAAGTGTCTAGAAAGTCCTGAGATTCCTTGGGCATCCCCAAGCTTTGACGCTTGTACCTCTTGAATATTTCTTGGGGTAACACGGGGTGGAATCCCTAATCTTGATATTTTGTCCATTATTCATCTCATTACATCATTCTTTCTCTACACCTGCAAATTTTCCTTCATACAAAACTTCACACAATATTCATTAGCAACATTAGTGTATTCAAAAGATAATAGATCCTTGGGTTTAGTATTTAGGACAGAAAAACTTTCACTAAAAACACAAGCTACTGTAGCAACTCCTTAAAAAAGCTCAATTTCCCAAAAAGAACCCAAAAAGGAATCAATAAGAAGCAAATGCAAATAATGGCAGAAATCTATCAAAACAGACCAGTAGGTAGAAACCTATTTTTAGAAGACCTTCTGTTTCTCAAATCAAAAAGTGTTGAACTAACGAAGGTTAGATAACATACTGGGGGATTCATTCGTAAATGTTCAGCTCAATCTGACTTACAGAGACTCCTCGCGAATTTTTATGGTGGAGGACAGAAATCTGTTTCGGGACAGGAACTCCCCAAATCTTCCCTCTCATTAGAGGTCATTCATGGCACAAAAAGCAAATAAAAAGGATAAGTAGAGGTTATTACTGAAGTAATAACTTCCAAGACTCAAGGAAAATCTTGGGTTATCTCCCAACAAGCACTTTTCTTTAACGCCTTTAATTTAGGCTTGATAGTTTGAGAAGATGCTCACATAAGAAACATGAATTGAAGTAAAAGAGAGCATCAAGAAGAAAATATGAAACACATTTAAGTCTAACCCACTTTCTATCCATAGGAATCTTGTAAGAAAACAAGTCATGAAAGCACAAAGCAACAAGCATATGAAAGCAAAACAAGTGCAACTTCAAGATTTTCAACATAAAGAGGGGAAAGTTAATATTATTGAGATGCATAAAACCATGTTTCCCTCTCAGTAGCAACATGAACAAAATTAAGAATATAACTATCACATAAAGCATTCTTATCATGAGCCACATGCATATAATTGTTACTCTCCACATAAGCATAATCATTCTTATTAGTTGTAGTGGGAGAAAATTCAACAAAATAGCTATCATTATTATTCTCATCACCACAACCATCAAATATAGGAGGCATATTGTAATCATAATTGATTTTCTCCTCAATAGTAGGTGGACTGAAAATATCATATTCATCATTATAATCATCATAGATTGGAGGTTTGGTATCATCATAAGCAATACAGTAGCTATCTTCCAAAGATGGGGAACTAAAAAGATCATTTTCATCAAAACTAGCTTCCCCAAGCTTAGACGTTTCCATAGCATTAGCAACAATGGTGTCCAAAGAGTTCATACTAATAACACTGCTATTAGCATGCAAATAAAGTTCCATGATTTTTTAATTTTCTCTTCAAACATTTCATGTCCTAACTCAAGATAAACACTATAAAGCTCTCTAATTTTTTATTGTTTTCCATTAAGCCTAACTAGTGAAAACAAGAAAAAAAGACACAATTGCAGAATCTGAAGGAAATAACTTCGAGCACTCACACCGGCGGATGTGAGTACCTTTTACCTTACCTCCCCGGCAATGGCGCCAGAAAAGAGATTTCTGGCTTGCTGTTGCCGTGGGGTAACGTGTGTGAGTGCCTTTTACCTTTACTCCCCGGCAACGGCGCCAGAAAAGAGCTTGATGTCTATGCACTTCTATTCTTTAAGACAGTTGTTGGGCCTCCAAGTGCAGAGGTTTGTTGAACAGAAGCAAGTTTCCCTTAAGTGGATCACCCAAGGTTTATCCAACTCAGGGAGGAAGTGGTCAAAGGTATCCCCTCTCAAGCAACCCTACAATCAAGATACAAGAAGTCTCTTGTGTCCCCAACACACCCAATTCACTTGTCAGGTGTATATGTGCACTAGTTCGGCGAAGAGATAGTGAAATACAAGTGGTAACAGTGCCAGAAAATAGCTTGACGGTGAGGTAAAGACTAAAGCAAGAAAACATGCAACAGATCTAGATGCAAACGGTGTTTCATTGTTTATAAACAAGGCCTAGGGATCATACTTTCACTAGTGAACACTCTATCATATAAATATCCTCTCTTCATGATACTACTCTCCGGTTGGACGCTATAATCATCGGTAGGGATATAACAACACTCCTCAAAGTCCGCCTTCCCCAATCTATATAACCCCGCACTGTCACCTTGAGCGCTAGATGGTTCCAACAAACACCACAATTTCATAGAGACATCCAACTCCAAATATAATTCAGAACAAATAATCAATCTAGCCAAAGTGCCACACACGGTATGCACCCTGTCACTTTCACAGACGTGGGGAAAATCATAGATCTATTAAAGCACAAAGAGTATTTATATAGACTCAAACCTAAGTGCCACCATGGATTGCACGCTGTCACTTTCACACACATGGGGAGAGCAGAGATCTAATGAAGCACTTGAGTAGCAAGGTAGGTCTACTTGATTACAAAGCTCATGACCACAACAAGATCATGCATAGAGAGAGAGAGATGAACACATAGATACCGGTAGGGCCCTTAGCCTCGAGGAAGAACTACTCCCTCCTCATCATGGGAATCAGCAACTGTGATGAAGATGGCGATGGAGTTCGATGGAGATGGCTCCAGGGGCACTTCCCCGTCCGTGGTGCGTAATCGAGACTTTTCTGTCCCCGAATCTCCTGCTCGGTGGCGGCCTTCTGAGGTTTTTGAAAGTATGATGGATTATTTAGGGTTTTCTCACCGGGGCCTTCTTATAGGCGCATGAGGAAAGGTCGGTGGAGGTCAAGGGGGCCCACACCCCCTGTCGGCGTGGCCTTTTTTTACGGTGGGCCTGCGCCCACCTAGGATGTGGCCACCCTGGTTTCCTCCTACGTCTCGTCTTCGATTTTCCGTATCGCTCAGATAAAAATATGAGTTTTGGATTTTGTCCCTTCCAATTCGGAAAATATTCATTTTTTAGCTTTCTGAAACCAAAAGCATCAGAAAACAGGCAACTCGTGCACTATGGCATCTTGTCAATAGGTTAGTTCCAGAAAGTGTATTTACCTCAAAGTGTAGACAAAATATAGCAAAGTGGATACTAAACAAGCATGGAGCATAAAAAATTATAGATACGTTTCCAACGTATCACGCTCCCGACTGTCCCCTTCCTGTTTCTTAACATCTCTCAGTTACCCTACTTCCACTCTTCACGTCCATGTCCGTCCCTGGTTTTAGGAACACCCGAGGCTGCCACGTCGAGCTCAAGCCTGAAGGAAGCTTCTCCACAAGATCGAGCACCAGCAGCAACTAAACCACCCTCCAAGCCCAACCCAGGACCTTCTCCTTCGACCAGTACCCGCACCGGTGACATGTAGAACACCGCAAGGCGTGTAGCATCAAGCATCTGAACAAGCTCAACCCCGGTGAGGCGCGTGACATAGATCTGCGACAAAACCGCTATTTCCGCCCATCCCCCGACTCGCCACCGACTCCCTCATCCCCCCATGGCCTCCCCCTCTCCCAAGAATCCCCCTGGGTTATCCCCGACTCTTTTTCGAGCTTGTTAGGGTTTACCCTCTGCTTCCCTGCGACTGAAGGAAGGAGATAATCGGGGGCCGTCGATCCTGACTCAATCGGACGGCCCCAGGCACCTCGTATATCTTCATTGCCCGTGTTGGCTGGCAACCGGGCCTGCCCTGGACTTCCTTTGCCCCATACCCAGGGCATGAAGCTGGGCCATCCCAGTGCTCCATGGGTCGGTCCGCCCAAAGCCGGCCGCTGGCCCTTTTGCAAATATGATTTTTTTTCCTTTTGTTTATCAGATCTATCAAAGTATATGTTTGGTTTAAATACTTTTAAAAATGTAAAATATGAGGAATCAACAAGATATAATTTTTGGTATTAACATACAGGTTTTACCTAACATGTAGTACCAACTCCTTGCCAAAAACACACATGAATAATTTATGAGGATTTATTCATCACAATGTGTCATTTTCACTATATAATTAAAATCAAAAGTTTTACAACTACAAATGGGGTGATTCCAGTTCTCCTTGATTGATATAGGTTATACCCTGCGTATCTAGTTGTCCTTACCCCAAAATAATCAGTAGATCTACAGTACACAATTAACAAAAACAATATGTTTATTTCTTTAATAATTTCTTTGCGACAAACTAAGATAGGTACTGACCTAATTTCAACTCCCATAGAACATACATACTAATATACTTCAAACCCTACGAGCCCAAAATTTATTAAGCCTTTATTAATTTTGGTGAATTAAGCTACTCTATGTATTGTTTGCTCACCAACAAATTCATATTAGTAGTTCTGTAGATCCAAAAAGGGTGATTCCAATTTCTACATAAAGGTATCCCAAATACTTATCATGTGTCTTTGGAATCACACTAAAAGTTTCTATAGAATAAATCTAGTGAAAAAGAAAAATAAGCCCCATAATGACCTTTGGGAATTTCCTAAGGGCATTCTTGTAAATATTTTAAGTTGATTACAACTCCTTGTGAATCAGTCCACGAAACACTACCTAATCTTCCAATGAAATTATTTGTCGAGCTCCAGAACCCTTCTGGTTATTTATTTCCTAAAACTAGAACTTGTACCACTAGAAAATTCATTATAAATAATTGGTATTTTATAAAATAGTGAAACCACTTGTATTGGTTTCATTTTATCAACACCTACCTGCTGGTTTCATCCTTATACCATTATATCATATAGAAACTATCCTTGGTCAAAAAACCCACCCTTATGTAGCTTCTAGATAATAACTCATATAGGAATCTCTTCAACTGTTTCCAATCCAATTCCAATCCTTCTAAATTCCTTCTTCACAACCCAAATTAAATATTAGTTTGTGTTATCGATTACTTGATGTACATATTGATTCTTGTATTCCTTGTTTTGATTTGGTGTATTGCTTGTTTGCATGTTTGCTCTATATCGGCGATAGTCGCGATTATGTGCCATCGAGAAGAAGGAAGCATCGGTCTATTATTATTCTTATTATTCGGAATTCTTGGTATTATAATATTCTAAAGAAGTCGACACATCGCTGATCACAGGAAATCCACCATTCCCTAACTCCTATCTTGACCTACTCTTTTCATCACTTGTTTTGTATCTCGTTTATCAACTGCACAATTACTAGCATGGTTTGTTTCAAATAAAGTACGCAAGTAGCTTGGCTCCTCCAAGTTATGATGGAGTGTCCATTAGGACACTTACCCTTGTTGACACCCATCTTTACCCCTTTAGATTTAGTCTAAGATGCTTAGCATCTTCCCTCTTTGGAAACTACGGATTTTTGATAATAAAACTATATTGGGTTTCTACACTACTGCAAAGTTTTCAAAATAAAACCTTTGGAAAGAGGCATCGTTTCCGAGTGGATGTTTTACTAAAGAAAAGGATGAGGAGGATAAAGAGGAAGAAACTTGAGAAAAAGAAAGATAAGGGATGTTCTACGCCATTACCAGAACAATTTATCTGTGCAACCACACTACCTAGGAGCTGGGCTTGGCTCGTAGTTTGTTGTCTTTAGCCGGGGCAGCTTGTACCTTCTAAAAGGGAGAAATACCTTGAAATCCGGACTGTTTGAGATAAGATACCGGTGCAACAATTGGGTCTCTCGCGAACGGTATGACTGGTAAGTACGGAAGGAAGTGGAGTCAAATTACTATACGCCAAACTACAGTTTGGGTATAGGCTTGTACGAAAGGAAGGAATATGGTGCGAAGCGCCACATACTCGTTTCCGGGGAGAACAAACCCAAAAGGAAAAGCCACCATTACTAGGAATGGACAAATGAAGAGTTAGTTTTGACTATCCGAACCCCCGTCTACCGTGTGTAGCGGGCCATGGTTGTATCCTAGCGGATGTATTGATTCTTGTGGGTAAAGTGCACAAACTCTAGAGAGTATAATCTATTCGAATAGCCGTGTCCACGATCAAGGACGGTTGAAAAATTGATTGCTAGGAGTACCCTTGGGATATGTTTGAGATGAATAAAATGGATGTGACTTGGTCACGGTAAGTATGAGAAAATGATTTGTTTTGACTAGGGATGGTCGAAGATGTTTTAAAAAGGGTTTTCCTCAAAAACTGTTTTAAAAAAAGGAGACATGTTTTTAAAACTCTTTTTCAACAAAGATATAGAGATGTCATTTTAGGATTTTCAAAAACAACTATAGTATAGAGCTATCTTGCCACAACCCAAAAATGCATTATCTTGTTTAATTTATCTCGATGGTCTTGCGAGTACATTCAAAAGTACTCACGGCTTTGTCCCAGGCTATGTACTTGGCCAGATTTGTAAAAACTAGAAGTATTCGGATGTTGACATTTATGCGAGCTAGGACGTCTTCCTAGTCAGTCGCATGTAGGTTAAGGCATGACATGGGATCTGCGATTAAAGACTTCCGCTATTAATGTTGTAATCGCAAAAATGGTAATAATGTATGTATGGTACTCGCTACTTATGGATTATGTACTGATACTAGTCGGTTATCCTCACGGCTCACTGATCATGGGAACGTGAATTGCAGGCATAACGGGGATTCTCGAAACATAAATCCGGAGTCCCACAAAATCTTTATGTGAATTTAAATGTCTAGGGAGGATTGCATATCTCCATTGCTCATGTGTGTTATAATTGCATGCATGGTCCATGCAAGAATTTCCACCATCTCCTCTCTTTGTTGTAATTCTTGTGATTTGTTTGCTTTACTTGAATCAAACCATCCTCCTAATCAACCTAGATTCTTGATCTCTTTCTCTCCCTCATTTCTAATCTAGTTTCATGCTTGTTTTGGAGTTTATCAAAATCCCTAGCTAAAGCACTAGCTAGGCCTATCTACCCTCTACCATAAACCCCCTCCTAGCTCACCAACTGAACCATCTAACCCCACCACGCCACCCTTGTTTCCTCCTGGTGCAACCAAACCCAGCCAGGCAGCCCCCTTCTATGAACCATGCCGACCTGCACCCACCCTGGTGCACGCCGAAGCTCCCTCCCTCTTTGAACCAAAACCGAACAACCCACCTGATGTCTCGTGGCCTCTTCCTGGTGGTTGATTCAACCAAGTGCCAAGACCGCCCGCTCCTATTTCTCCTCCTCGAGAGCACGTGGTCGCCACCCCACCCCATGCTGCGCCAATGACCTCCCTTCTCTCTGGCTTAAAAGCGATCGGCAACAAGGTCTCTCCTCTCCCTCTCTCTTTTGCAAAAGTGATCATCAAGATCATGTGAGTGCCCCTCTCCCGTTCTTATCTACCCAGCCTCTAGAGGGTCCCTAGATCGATTCGTAGTCACCTCCCCTTGTTCTCCCCTTAGCCCCTCTCCTTCTCTCCCAAGAACAAAAACCCTAGCCGCCATGATCACTTTGAAGTAGATTCTGCAATATTCATCGCCATGCCACCGTACCCGGAGCTGCACAAGGGCACCCGGACATCGTTTGATACCGGGGAAAGGAGGAGGAGGGCAGTGGTGTCTCCCCGCCTCCGTCCCGGTGCAGTAGCCATTGTGTCGCCGTGTCCTGTCGCCCTCCCTTGGCGTCGCCATTGTCGTCTCCAGGCCAGCCACCAGAACCCGCGGTGAGCCTTCGCTTCACCCCATGTCTCTATGCCCTTGCCTTCTTCCGTTGTCACCAGCCAGATCCCCACTTCACTGCAGAACCCCGCGCGCACCATGTTTTGTTTCCGTGCACCATGACGCGCGCGATTCAGCAGCAGTCAGTAACAACAGCAACACGCCCGTGTACACCTCTGTCCATGTTGTTTCCTGTGCACATGGTCATCCCCTAGCGAATCTCAGAACATAAAATATGCTCTCCTACATCCCAGTTATCTCCAGGATCAAACGGATACCCAAATCATGGTATATCGACGAAGTAATCAACAAGCAGAGTTGGAGCCTTTTCACTGATTCCTGAATTTCTTGTTCCCAGTTTAAATCCATCCTGTTCTTTGAATTTTTCTGGCGCATAACGGATTCTATCAGGGAAACATTGTACGCGATAAACGTAGACCTACCTTTGCTCTACATCTTTCATTTTTACATCTTCCACAGATTCGTCTTCATTGTGAACCGAGCTTCCTCACAGATTTGTAACTTTCCTTGTCAAATCAAGTTTCAGATAGTTCAGTTTCGTCAGATCACACCTCCGGTCGCTTTTCTAAATAGTACCTTCTGTTCTCGGGAAACCTAACCAACGGTCCCTTCCTTACTAGGATTTTTATAAAAAACACCCACCTTTCTGGTAACCTTAACTCGCGATACCTCCCACGTCTACTGGCTCTGCATGGCCAGACGCAGTGGAGAACCTCCTGGTGCTCACAAGTGATGCGTGATGGACCCCCCCCTCTCACCATCGGTGGGTAGAACTACCCCGTGTAACAAAAGTCCATAATCTTTTTAGTATTTAAATTCAAATAGAATTGAAATCTGTCTAAATACAAATTTGTGCATAACTTTCATATGGATTCAAATTTGAATATTTTCCTAATATGAAATGTGCTCTAATTTGATATATGAATACAAATGTAAAGTCAACCATTTTCAAAACTCATTCCAACTAGTCAAATCTTTGACTATGACCCCATTTAAATAAGTTTGACTTTAATAAGAATTTAAATTCATAATTCCAATTAATGTAAATAATATACGTTTTTCAATCAGGAAAATGCTAGTAATATGAATATGCTATATAAAATATCTTTTGAGGAATTTAAATTTTTTGAATTATTAAATACCAATAAATGTCTTTCTCTTAATAAATGCATAACTTTAATTTTGTAACTCCGGATTCGACAAATGATTTTTCTAAAATTAGAAGCGCGACGATCCCGTTCTAACTATGCGTTCCATAATATAAATTGAAGCGTGGATCAAATATTTATTAAGCATATACCAATGTTTATGGAAGCGAAACATGACTAAAACTTAATAAAATGCCTTATTCTTGTATCCCACACCTCACCCATGTCATCGTACGTTATGCCATCTAAATTGAAAATCATTACATCATGGCATACTTGTTTGCTTGTTGTATATGATTTATATGTTTGCGCAATGTATTTATTTAGGCCCTAGTGTGTTTGGTTTTTATCTGGATAGACACTGCTCAAGGAGAATATCAGGAGCCATAGGACTATTACCCGGATCCTTCTTATTCTGCAAGTGGACTTCTAGGCAAGCATTTCCCCATGCTTGCACTACTGATAACACCTATTGCATCTATCTTATTCTGGCATCATATGTCGTGATCCGAATTAAATTGAATCTGAAGTATTGCATAGCCTTTACACCCCACCGAAGCTTGTTCTCTCCATCCTATGAGCCATTATTATAGTAGTTTTTTGAGCCATACGAGTCATAGAATTGCATGTGTAGGGTTTTTGAGTGTCTATGAAAATGAGATAACTAAATAACTGAATTGAGTAGTAATGGGATAACTAAAGAAAGAGGCACTAGTGGGCAATATCTGCTATTTGGTTCTTTATGCTCACTTGTGTGCCGTAGGATCCCGAGTACTTGATTATTGTTCCTTGACTATCGCACTATCCATATGTGGGACCATGAATCCCCTTAGTCCAAGCTTGAGTCATATTTAATTTCTTGGTGTCATAAATTTCTTTGGGGCATTATTACTATCCTATACTTATGCCATGCTTTACTGCTTATTTACATCTGTTGCTCGAGGAGCATTTACTAATGTACTGTTTCGGTTCGCGGCATGATTTTGTGGTATCGACAAGCCTAATCACACTTTCAGGTTCCCAATCATTTATAGCCGTTCTAGCAAACCCCTCGATCCGTCGCGGAGTCGTCCAACTTCATAGCAGGTAGCTTAGCGGGGTGGCCACCTAAAATCATTTATGAATCTTGCGAATGCTTTGTCATGATGCCTCGTCGGGTTTTCATTTGGTTTTTCCGAGGTTGATCATGCGTGTGTTGCTATTTGTGCATCCTTGTATGGTAAATCTTTCTGAAAGTCGTGTCCGCGGTTATGGACGACTTGGAGCACAGTATCTCAATCATAGACAACTATAACTACAGTAGTGCTATAAATTTGACTTTATAATAACTAGTAATCATCTTCACTATAATGGAAGGGCTACCTATAATGACTAGTAATCAGCTTCACTATAATGGAAGGGATACCTATAATGACTAGTAATTAGCTTCACTATAATGGAAGGGCTAACTATAATGACTTTATAATGACTAGTAATCAACTTCACTATAACTAAATTAGTGCTACATATGGAGTAAGAGTTGGGTTCGAATTTGTCATTGGGTTCGAATTTGTCTGGGGTTATGGATGCTTGGAGCATAGTTTCTTGATCATAGACAAGCATAACTAAAGTACCACTTTTAAATTGACTAAAACATGACTAGTAAATAGTGTAATATTCATGGAATGATTAGTAAAACTACCAACTGATGGGGTTCCTCCGCCTTCTCATTCGGGAACGGGGAGGTGGGCGAGCGATGTTTAATTATGTTGATATATATTTTTTGGGTAATTAACTGTTGTTTATTTAACAAGCGTCCGTCTATCATTGGTTAGGCGGATGTTGTAGCGTGTCTCTATACAACTGCTAGGCTTTTTTCCGCTGCAATAACGTCACCCCCAGGTTGTTCCCTTTAGATAAATAAAGACTTGCTGAGTCTCTTAGGATCTCACAAGGTAAAAAAAATGGTTCAGATGGATAGGTATATCCACAGGAAGGCTATTGGTTTGAGGAGACCGATGATGGTAGCAACAACCATCAGGTATAGAGATTCCGGGGCATGGAGATCTTGAGATTATGTGGGCGAGATATGCTTACTTCAGGGCGTCTTACGCTAATTTTCTTCTTATTCATACCCGGATCTTGTCTGTCGCTTCCACTTGATACTCTAATGTCTGCTGTATGAGGATGTATCCTAAAATTTTATCTCTATCTAGGATATTTGTATCTTGTCGTATGGTGTTGAATATTTCTATTTCTTTTAGATGGTTTGGCTCTGATGTACTCTTGTATGTCGATGGCATACATACTCATTTGTGTATGCTTTTCTCATTGTCTAGCCGGCTACGTCTCTTGCAGTTGAAGCTATAACCACGAGAAATGGGTAGGGGTGGTTGGCCCGTACCGTGCCCTGTTCCGCTCAGACGAGACCTACATGTATGTGGCCCTTGGGCCTCCTTGGTAGGACACCTTATCCAGTTTTTGGTTATACCAGCTTGTGATTTAGAGCACAGGGTCCATGGGATTACAAAATATATGGAAGAAATCCTCATGCACCAGGACAAGAATTACTTCCTGGTGGACGGATACCTCTACTGATACCGCCCAAATGGTGTTTCCCTATGGTGCATCTCCGATGATGAGGGGCGAGAGATGTTGGCCGACATCCACGCCGGAGAATGTGGCCACCACGCCTCGGTACGCACCCTCACTAGGAATGCTTTTCGTAGTGGCTTTTGCTGGCTTACCGCGCTCACCGACGCCATAGAACTGGTAAGGTCATGCGGGGAATGCCAATTCAACGTCAAGGAGATACACAAGCCAACTCATCAGCTATAGACCATCCCGCTTTGACGGCCTATTGCGGTCTGGGGGATGGACATCCTAGGGCCCTTCCCTAGAGCGCCTGGGGTGTAACATCCCAATTTCAGAAACCCTGATCTTTTGTCAAAAAGGCAAAAATCAGGGGAAACAAAAACTTTTTCTTATTAAGTATTGCAATGTCTTCTTACTTGGTTGCTTGTGTTCAAGTAACTGAATGTGTGGTAGATAAACTTATCCTTACCTCAACCCTAGTTGACAAAAAATCTATGGAGACCTATATAGTAATCTCCTTATGATTTCAATACAAATCATTCAACTACTCTTATCCCTAAGTTTTCCAACAACCTTTTCTAAAACCCTTTTTACTGCAATCTTGGTAGAAATACCAAGAGGTCCTTATCTTACTTAAAAAGTAAACCTAATCAAAATACCCATGCTTACCTCACGATAAGCTTGATGGTAACCTCAGTAGTATCTGATTATCTAGAAAAATGAATTGCCTTGATCTTCTATTTGATGAATTGCCTTGATATCTTGATTGCCTTGTTTGCTTAGGAACTAGAGAGAGCTAATATAGTAGCTCATCCCTTAGGACACAATATACGTTTGTGATCAGAACTCTCAAACCAAGCCTCACAAACTGGATCTATCATCAGTCACTCAAGTGACCCTCCCAGCCCCTTAACCAGATCAATACTGAGCAAATCCCTTCTGATAGTTCCATCTCAATAAAGACCAAATTTAACTATGGATATTTTCTACTAAATCAACACATCAACACCCTTTACTTGATCATGAGTTTGGAACCTAGCCTTCTTTAAAAGTCATCTACTCTTGTAATCTAGTCTAAAACCCTAAATCTGCCAAAATGACTAAGTCTGAAACTATTGTACTTAGGAGGGAAAGATGCTCCAATATGGTTTATGAGGCATCATGACCCATCTGCTATGGCAGCCTTATTTTCAGCAAAGTTTGCCATCTCTCCTAAACCATCTCAAATGAAACGAAGCCCAACCCTTGCTTCCATAATTATATAAATAACTTGGTCTATCCATCCAACTATCCATAATCACCATGTTTAGAAGGTATAAAAATATCAATACCCTAGATCCTCTAATCCTTGTTCTTTTTAAAAATCCATCTTGTTTTGCAAATCCCAAGGTTTACACTTATGGATACTTCAATTTCACATCATCCAACTTGGATATAACCCCTTTCCAAATAATTTCCATAATTATTTGGGACCTAAAAATATTTAAAACCTATTTTTGGTAGAATCATCAAAACCTTCTTTATAAATACAAGTTTGTTTTTCTCCAAACCACTTGACCAACTCAAGCCACATTTGAGGCCTATATATCTTACTCCATCTTACCAAGTCAAAAATAAATCCTTTATTATTTCCTTTTTGCCATTTCTCTTAAATGGCAGAAACAAGAAACAATAACTTAAAAATACTCTCTTCTAAAAAAATTCCAATAAAATAACCCAATGTGTGTATGGTATTTAGAACCATTTCACACCAAGAACCTATATTTCCCAATGTAAAAATTTGACATTAGCTCCTATAAATGATTTCTGCACTTTTTGAAATAAATGAAATTAAGTGGACTTTCTACCATCTGAAAAATCTGAAACAATTCCTATGATCATATCCATCTACCAGTACCATATCCCCACCTTGCCCAATGCAAATTATTTCACTTCCTTCACAACCCTTCCTATGATCCACATTGAGAGAAAAATCATTTCATACCTCTAAACCCAACAAAACCTCCACCACAACTTGTGCAAACTTGCACAACACAGCATCACCCCATCCTGGTAGTGCTACATTGTAGCATAGTACTGTAGCATCACTTGCGCCGTGTCACGTGTACTTGTTTGAAGAGGAGACAAGATAAGGACCCACATGGCCACTTAATACCACCTTGCAGCAGATCCTCTCTCTCCCTCCCTACCATTCACTCGACCAGAAACCACCCTTCCCTCTCTCCACGCCCACAACATCACTCCCCTGGTTTCCATCCCTCCCCCATTGCTCTCTCATGGACAAAGTCCACCATGGACCTCCCCAACTCGGGATAAATAGGCCATAGGCCAATCTTCCCCCTCCCTTGGCCCTCAGTTGCTCCATCCCCCTTCAAGGAACCACCCCTAGATCCAATCCTCCCTCCTTGCTTTGGTGTGGACGATAGAAGAAGAAAATGGAATCTTGGCCATTGTTCCCTACTTGAGCTTATCCCCCTCTCCTCTACCTTACTCTCTTTGCATTTCAACATGCTATGACAACCTCCACTCCTTCTTCCTTTCCCCTAAACCTCGATAGCTCCCTTTCTCTGCTGCTGAGGAGTAGAACCAAAAGCCCCCGGGTTTGCCTATTCATGCAATTTGGAAGGTCACCCAACCTCCCCCACTACATATCTCAGCGTCCCTACCTCCCTCTAGACTAGATATACCTAATCTCGTGCTTTTTCTTGACAAGGGACACCCCTACCAGTGTCGCCGACGAACTTCAAAGGACACCTAGATGGGCGTCGTCGCGTGAGTTCATCCCCATTGCGGAACACTCCTCTGCTGCCCCTCCCCGTGGTTGCGGTGCTGCTCTGCGTTGCCCTAGCCCTTCCTCGGCCTTCCTCTGTCAACTGGTGAGCCACCCCGTGCCTCCCATCACCCTGCTAGGGTTTCCTCCTAGCTAATAATGTTGCTGCAAGGACCACGGCCGGTTTCTATTGATCCTCCTCTGATCGAATGGCCAGGGCGCCCCCATATCGTTTTGTCCCGCCCTGCGCAGCGAAGCATCGGGCCATGGCATCCTGGCTTCGCCGCGAGCGAGGGAGAGGCATGGGCCAGCCCAGGTTTCCCCAGTGGTATCTGCCACTATGCGGCCCCTGCTCGCCAGATCTGGCCCACAAAGGCTCCCCCTATTATCCTTTTAATTTTTCTTATTCCATAAAAACGATCCCTTGGTTTAAATTGAAATAAAAATAGAATATGCCTGTTTCTGTCCAGATATTATTTCTACCTTGTACCTATATGCCTTCCTCACCCTGCAACATAAAAATATAAATATTCAAATGAATATATCTTTCCTGTAAATTCATGTACCAAAACATGTCTTTTATACAAGATAAAAACTTCTATGAAGTTTGTAACTCCAAATAGGCTGAAACCATTTTGTGGGGGAAGGTACCCTTGGTACCTTGCATGTCACCCAGAACCCAACCTATTTGGATTCCTAGTTAGCCTGTACTAAAAGTAACAAAACCAGCACATATTGGAATTTAGGAATTTCCCTGGGTGAAACCAAAATGTGTATTGACCTAATTCCAACTCCTAGTAGACATGTATACCAATATGTATCAAACCCCAGGAGCCCATATTTTTGTAAGCCGCTATTGAACTATTGGAAATTAATCCTTTCTCTGCATAATTAATTCACCAATAAATTCAACACTGTAGTTCTATAGATCCAAAAAGTGTTATTTCCATTTATCCATAAAGGTGTTTTAAATACCTACCACATGTCCTTCAAATCACATAAAAACACTTGTATATTAATCCTGGTTAAAAAGACAAATATCATCAAGTACTGTATTTGGGAATTTCCTGAGGGCATTCTTGTAAATATTTTAAGTTGATTCCTACTCCTAGTGAACCGGTCCTCCAAACTCTACTAAACCATCCAAGGAAATAATTTTTGGATCTCCAGAACTATCATGGTGAATTATTTCCTAAAAACTAGGGTTTTATTCACTAGAAAATCCATTATAAAGCAATGGTAATAGATAAAATAGTGAAATCACTTTTGTTGGTTTCAGTTTATCAATACCTACCTGTTGATATCAGTTTTATAAAATTATATCATACTAAATGTGACCTTGGTCTAAAATCCCTCCTCTACCTAGTTTCTAAACTAAAAATCATATTGGAATTCCTCCAGAAGCGTCCAAGCCAATTCCCATCTTTCTATTTTCTTTCTTCGTAAACCCTACTAAAGTGTAGCCTGTTTTCCTTGTTTATTTTCTACAGTGTTTGATGCTGGTATGTTTAGATTGATTGGTGTCATGCTTGTTTACATGTATGGTCCCTAACGGCGATAATTGCGATTATATCGAAGACCCAAAGATTATGGCTTTCTTTATTATTATGGTTTTCTAAAAAGAAGTCCAGAAAAAATATGCCATATTGCTGATCATCAGGGAAGCCACCTTCTTGCTCATAAGCCCTTGTCCTCCTTTTATATTTGTGCATGTTTTAACTACTGGTTTATGAAAATTGCATGGCTTTATTATACTATGTCTCTTTATGTGGGAAAGTTTGCCTCCTCCAAATCATTTCCACTTTAGTACCACTAGGTACAACCCTTTGACGACACCTACTTGTCCCTAGTATGGTAGATGGTGTTTAACACCATAACTCCTTGGATACCCCATTTTAGCCTAAGCAAAAGTATAGGATGGGAAGACCCTGGGAAAAGGTTTACAAAATGCTTTATAAGAAAACCTTCGTGAGGTTTGAGAAATCAAAAAGGATTTGTTTTACAAAAAGGTGGGACATAGGACGGAGGAAAAATGTTTACAAAAGGCACCTGGTTCTTTGCAGTTTTGCCAGAACAATTAACCCGTGCAACCACATTACTCTAGAATGGGAACATGCCTTGCCTTGATGTTTGCTACTCTTGTGTAGGAATTCTTGCAACTATTTATAAGGGATCATCCCTCGAACCCTGGGATTCCTTTACAAAAAGGGTCAACTGCTACGCAGTCACCTAGAGTAGGAAGTACCACCCATGTGAGTGGTCGGGAGATACTATGAGCCTCTCATTGAAAGTGCCGGCTCTGGAGGAGTTGGGAGCACTCTGGTTGGTCTATGTATACCGACGTCCCGGTGTTTTGAGGAACAACTCATAGGGTATGGACTATACTAGAGTGGCATCCAGAGAGTCTTGATCGATTACTCGATCCACAATTAGTAGGCATCCGGGCAGGATATCCATTTGGTGTGGATAAAGTGTACAACCTATCCAGAGTGTAAATCTATTCGAATAGTCGAGTCCTCGGTCATGTATGGTTGGGAAGGTTGCTGTAGAGCGATGCTGGTTTTGTTTTTGAAATGGATTTCGAAAAAGTAATTTTTTTTCTAAAACATGGTGGTCCAAGGGACACCAGAGAAGGAAGAGGATAACCCGGTCAGTTGAGGACGGTGGAGACAAAATAGGGTCACCCACTCCTAGTGTTTTCCAAATATTTTCAAAAGAAATTCCAAAATGTTTTATAACAGTTCCCAACAAAACCTTGTAGATGCTATATCTACGAGAGAAACTATGTTAGAAAAGAACCACTCTTGGAGACCTCCTATTACCACAGCCATACTGCATATCCAATTTTTATTATTTTTATCTTAAGGTGGTTTGCGAGTACATTCAAAGTACTCACCGGCATTGTCTCTGGCTATTTACTTGGCCAGATTTCCAGAAGATCAAGGAACGATGAAGAAGTTGACGTCTATGCGAGTTAGGCCGTATCCTAGTTAGTTGCCTGTAGGTTATGGCACGACATGGGATCTGCAATTGAAGACTTCCACTATTTGTGTTGTAATATCCATAATGGCAACTATTAATCTTTGTACTTGTAAAGTTCTAGATGTTGTAATGAGACTGGTCGGTTATGCTCATGGCTCACAGATCATGGGAACATGAATTGCAGGCATAACAGGGATTCTCAGTCTATAAATCCAGGGTCTCACATACTTGGTATCGGAGCTATCCTGACTGTAGGAGACCTTAGTTAGGATGGACGTTAGACATGACAACCAATATTTTTGAAAAAGACCTTCTTTCAACAACTATTTCCTTGAAAGATTTTCGAAAGATTTCCTATCTTACCCTCTCTGACTTAAACTGTTTGAAACGAGTTTTACTCTATATCTCGTCTACTCCAAATATTCCATTTTTCAAAAATAAGTCTGAGTTCTAAAACCCTGAAGATGACAAGAGAAGCAAGGACAAGAAAACCAAAAAGGAGCTATTGCTATGCTTGATATGCATGATTAGTTGTTTTCATTAAATTCAATATAGATTTGCACATTTAGTAGTTTAGATAGAATTTTATCCCTTTTCCTTGTCTTTGACATGTGTGTAGGTGTTGATGATGATTCTGGATAAAACAAAGGCAAAAGGAACAAAGAAAGCATAGTATGGAGGAGCAGACTTAGCCATTTGAGGTATTGGAAAACGTGAATTTTTCCAACTTCTCAAAAAAGTATCCAAGACCAGTAGATTTAATCCCTCGTCGAGACGAATCCAACGAGCCCAAGAACACCCAAAACAGAGTTCGTATGAAGAAATGGCGACCAAAATACGAAAGAGACATGAAGGTTTAACAACCAACTATACGGCGGGAGCAAAAATTCCGGTTGTATAGCTCCCGCCGTATAGTTGCCAAAAAGGTCGCATACGACGAGATTTCGCCCCCCGGAAGCTCCAGAACCTTCCCTAAGTCATATGAAGGTATTAGGAGAACCCTAGGGCACCCCCAAGGCCTATATAAAGGAGGGAGGAGTCAAAGAAGAGAGGAGGAAGCCACCACCAACCATATACAAGATCTTGATCTCATATACCGCCTCCATGGCGGTGGCCTGCCGCCGTGCCGCCTCCATAGCCTCTATAGTGCCACCAAGATCAAGATATTCATCAACACCATAAAGCCATCCAAGAAAGAAGAGGAGGAGAAGGAGGACACCGCCATCACCACACCGACGCCACCATCACCACGCCGTCATCACCATCTCCATCGCCGCTACTCCTTCATCCTTCCCCATCATGGTCTCCGTGATGGGTTGTAATATGTCTTGAACCCCCTTTTATTAATGTTATGATTATTTGAGTAATTGAAGTGTGGTGTTTTCTTGTTAATTAATATGTTTGTGCTTTTTCTTTATATTTTTTTTTTTTTGATATTATTCTAGTGATTGGAGACGTCCAATCCATTGTTGAGGAATTTACTAGAGATTCATGGTGTGTCACAAAACTTATCATTAGTATCTTCTCTTCCATGGGTAGAACTAATAAGCTATTTGCTATAAGTGGTTTGTGGAGGCAATAGCATCTTAGGATGCACCGCCCATAGTTCCCCAAGATCACTCATGATATAGATAGGGGTAGTGTTGCGAATTGCTTGACCCCAAAGTGACATACGGGATATCTTGTGACTAGCACACTACTTGATTAGGAGTACAGTTGTCCATAGAACTTAATTCCTTTGCTATGGTTTACCTTTATTGGTCTTGTTACCTTAATACACTATTCTCTTACAAGATGACCCATGTCCGAAGAGGGTGTGGACAATTGAGTTGTCTAGTTGCCACTTACCAATGGCGGGAGACAACAGTATTTGAGGGACCGCCACAATTACAGTTTATAGATATTCCATCAACACTAATCATGCACACCGGTATACACAATATTACGTGAGGAATCATAGCATTAATATTTCATCTCATTTCATTCACCTCTTTCTAGGCTTAGTTTTTTTTCTAGTTTTCTTCCAGTCCTAGTAGTAGTTGTAACATCCCAATTTCAGATCTTTTGTTAAGAAGGCAAAAATTAGGGGGAACAAAAAAAATTCTTACTAAGTGTTGAAATTCTTGCCTACTTGTTTACTTTTGTTCATGCAACTGATTATGTATTAGGTGATATACTTCCTATCTCAACACTTTACAAAATCTACTTTACAAAAGTAAAGTCTTGGCTTATCTTACATATTCTCAAATGTTCTGACAATTCAAAATTGAGCCAAGGTGACTTTGCAAAAACCAAATATTTCACTAGTGTTCCTTAGCAAAACTATGGATACCTATATATTATCTCCTTATGCTTTCAAGAAAGAACTTCATCAACTACTCTTACCTCTAGTTTCTCCAAAACCTTTCCTAAAACCTTTTTAATCCATCCTTGGTATAAATACCAAGAGGTAATTACCTTACTTAAAATCACAACCAATTCCAAATACCCATCCTTACCTCAAGCTAGGCTTAATGGTAACCCTAGTAGTAGTTGGATAAGCTTGATAAGACGAATTGCCTTGATTTGTTGTATTATGAATTGCCTTGATCTGCTGATTGCCTTGTTTGCTTAGGAACTCGAATGAGCTAATCTAGTATCTCATCCCTTAGGACCCAATCTATGTTTGTGATCATCAATCCCAGACCAAGCATCCAAATCTGGATCTATCCTAAGCCACTAAAGTAACCATCTCATCTCCTAGTCAGATCAATCCAGGGATAATCCCTTTGATAGTTTCCAACTCAGTGAAGACCCGATCTAAGCATGGATCTTATCTACTGAGTTAAACCTTCAACCTCATACCCATGATAATGAGTTTGGAACCTAGCTCTCTCTCAGAATCATATACACTTGTAATCTAGTCTAAAACCCTAAATCTGCCAAAATGGCTGTCTGGATTTCTTATCTAGATTCAATCCTTAGAGCTCTACCTTTTCCAACCCATGTGCATTCTTGAGAATGTACTTGAAACATCTTGTAGTAAATATTTAGTACTACCAAATCCCACTCTTTCCCTTGGCTAAACCATTTTGGTTCCCACTCATCCATGATGGTTTTGTAGTCAAGATAATAATCTTTTTTGCAAATCTTATCATCTTGCCTACTTTGGCAGAAGCTCACATCTATATGCTAGATCTCCTTTACCAAATATTTGCATGGTTATGATCTGCTAATCATGGCATATCAATCCCCACTTCACTTGTTTCCAGTGAAGCTTTGTGCTTCTTAAACCCCCATGGTTTAGGAGGCAACATGACAACTCTTATATGGCAGCCTTGTTTCCATCAAAGTTTGCCATCACTCCTACACCACCTCAAATCCAACCAAGCCCAACCCTTTCTTCCATGATCATCTATATAACTTTGTCTAGCTATCCATATCTCCCTTGTACTAAGGTGAGCACTGAGCCCACATATACAACCATGTTTAAGTAGCATGAAAATAACCAAGCCCTAGATTCTCCCAAATCTAGTTTTCTTTCCTTCTAACCGTATTTATTCAACAACCCAAGTTGTAAATGATGTACAATCAAGTTTACATCATATACCTTGGATATGATAAATCCCCAAATAATTCCCATAATTATTTGGAGCCTAAAACTATTTAAATTCTTTTCCTGGCAAAATCCTCCAAACCTTGTCCTTGAAGACAAGTTTGTTTTATCCAAATCACCTAGCCAAATCAAGGCACATTTTATGCCTATATATCATATCCCATCCTTCCAACTCAAAAATAAATATTCTTGAGATTCTATATTATTTCATTTTGCCCTTTTTCTTAAATGGCAGAAACAAGGAATAATTGCTTAAAAATACTTTTATACCCAAATAAATTCCAATAAAATTATACAATGTTTAATATGGTATTTAGGACCATATCACACCAAAAACCAACCTTAGCTAATGTAAAATTATCACATTAGCTTCTAAAATCTAATTCTGCATTATTAGAATAAATGTTTTTAACTGGATTTATAATCATTAGAAAAATCCCACCTAAATCTTGACGAGATGTTTTGACCTACCCTATCAACCAGTACTCACTCCTCACCTTGCCCAATGAAAATATTTCAACTTTCCTCACAAGCCTACTTTTGAGCAAATTTTGCAAATCAATCAAACTTTGTTTAAAACCAACTCAAACCCCCATCAAACCTTGTCAAGGACTCCACCACCCCAAACACACTCCTGTCTGGTCGACCTGAACTATTGTAGCTCCCCTCCCTCCTCCAAATAAAGGCTGCAAGCCACACCAGCACCTCCCCTTGGAGTCATTTTCCCCCTCTGGCTCTCCCTCACCCCCCTAGAGCTCCCTCTCCATCTCCTTTGCTCTGCCTTGCTCGAAGGAGAGGAGAGGATAAGCTTTGGACATTGCTCCAAAGTTGAGCTTAGATCTCTCTCCTCTTGCTCCCTACCTCTGCATGTCACCCTGCACAAACCCCCTTTATCCCCTGCATCTTCTCATATCCTTTTCTTGGTCTTGGAGCAACCCTAGGTGTCTCCCCTACGACCTCCCGAGCATGCACCGGTGGGCGACCTCGCTCGAGATACCTCCAAGTGTCGAACTACCCCGTGCCACCCCTCTCCGAACTCACCGTCGACCACCGTGACACCCTGGGTCCTTCCCGGCTCCTCCCATGCCTCGGTAAGCCCTCTAGCGCCACCCCTTCTCCCTGCTAGGGTTCGGTCCCCTGCCGCCATGTTGGGAGGTGGGAGACGATGATGCGTCGTTGATCTCCCCTCTGATCCAATGGGCCGTGTCACCCCGTACCCCTTCTCCCCTGCTGTGACGCTGACCATTGGGCCCCGCCCAGCGGGTTTGAGTTTCCAGGCCCCGTGCGTGGCGTCACCCCGGGTGGGACGATTTCATTTGGGCGGCCCATATGTTTCCCAGATCTGGCCTAGGACCTATGTCCCTTTTATTCCTTTTTGCCCAGATCTGAATCTGGCTCCTAGAAACAAATAAAAATAAAAAGGGAAAACCCTTCCAATTTCCAAGATATAAATTTCCTTAGATGCACAAATGTTTTCCATAACATGCAGATGATTTGTTTAGCCCTTTTTTGGTGCAGAATAAATCTGATCAATCAATTTCCTAGAGGTATAGTTTCCCACAATGAAATCCTCTAAGGATTTCTGCAACTCCAAATGGAATAAATCAAGTTGGAAATGCAAGATATTGGCCATGCCTTGCATGTCACCCTGGACCTACTCAAATTGCTTCCTGGTTTGCCCACAACAAAAATATCAAAATCAGGCCAATTCTACCTTTAGGATTTTCTCTAGGTTAAACCAATTAAGGTTCTAACCTAATTCCAACTCCCCTTGGACACAAATAACTATCTCTTTCAAACCCCAGTAGATCATAATTTTATGAACCCCTGTTGAATTTTTGTGAGTTAATCTACTCTATGTACTGTTTAATCACTAATAAACTCATATCAGTAGCTCTGTAACTCCAAAAAGGTTGATTCCAATTTATTAAAAAAATATTTTCAGTTCCTAACAAGTGTCCCTGGAACAACATAAAAATCTTCTGTAGATTAAATATGATGAAAAAGACAAATCTCATCTAGTACTGTCTTTGGGAATTTCTCAAGGGCATTCTGGTAATTGTTTTGAGGTAATTCCAACACCTCATGAATCAGTCCACTAAAAAATATCTATTCACCCATGGAAATAAGTTTTGGTGCTCCAAAATTTGTCCGGTGAATTATTCACTAAAACTAGAGTTTTATCCACTATAAAAATCATTATAAATCATTGGTAATTGATAAAATAGTGAAACCACTTTTGTTGGATTCATTTTATCAATACCTATCTGATGGTATCATTTTTATAAAATGGTATCATATATATCAAGCCCTTGGTTAAAAACCCCTCTCTTAGGTAATACCTAGTCTATAAATCCAAAAGGATTATCAACACCCGGATTTTTAATCCGAGATGCCTGTTATGCCATACATCGCAATCCCAGGATTACCATTTTTTGCGAGACATAACAAATTTGGATACCACAGTACATCATCCATTAAAAACCATACATAAGGTCTTACACAAATAAGGATCTCATGATCTAGTTCTCAATACAACTCAAGCAGCGGAAATACATAATAATAACGGTAGCATAGGCGAAGCTCCTTCTTCTGGGTCACAGGCAATGCTGACGAGGGGAGATGATCCTAGTTGTCGTAACCTTCCTGGGGTCCATCCTCCTGGTACTCCTCTTCATAGTCTGGCCATGGGAATAGCCAGGGACAAAGCCATGAGTACTCTTTAAGTACTCGAAAACTAATACTAACAAGTGAAGGGGGTTTTTGTAGTAGGACACTAAGCTCTAGGGCTGTTTTGCAAAAAGCCAGATTTACATCTACTAAGTTCAGAAGCAAGAAAAGCTAGTTGAAATTTTATAACACCTAAGTGGGAACCTGAATTTCATATCACAACTCTGTTGTGGTCAAGTCAAAGTCTCAAGTGATTTCACAAGTCATTTTGAAAACAATCTGACAGGAGAACAGTATGGCCACTCCAACTGTCCATAACCGCGGATGCGGCTATTCGAATAGTTTGACACGTTGCAGAGATTGTACAGTTTCACCACAACATTCGATACATCCGTCAGGATCAAAAATCCTGAATTTACCATACTCAGTATGCGGATAACCAATCCTAACCTTTCAATTACACGCCCTAGTATAAGCACCTCTCCTGTGAGTTTGGCCTCCCAACCATGACCAACTGTCATCTTGGGTACTGCACAGGTGGACAATCTTCACAAGGTAGCCTCAGCTCAGACCATGGCATTGAGGGAACTAATACTAGGGTATATAAGTTTCTAGTCAAGCCCTACCCAATTCTCGGGTATTGTGGTTGTACGGTAAAATTGGAATGGTATCGCATCCAGACAACCATCAGTTTTATAAAGGGCTAAGGCTCATGCCTCAACATTTTCATCACCATAAATCATCTGGTGTTCGGAAACACATGTCCAAAACATTTCAATAGAATGATCCATCATTCCAAGGTTTTCATAACCATTTTTCCACCAAGTATTCCCATCTAAGTTGATCAAGTTTTATGCTTATCACTAGCATCTACAATTATCTAGCTTAGGCCAAATTTTATGCTCTTTATGCAACCTCCAATTATCTTTCTAGTATCTACAATTTACTTAAGTAAACTCTAAGTAATATCTTTGATAAAGAAATAAAGTATAAAGCTTGTAAGTAAAACTAGTATTGGTTTATCAAGTGGTTATGATCATATATGCTTAAGTCATATAGTTGGCATGGTACAAGCAAGTATTTGCTTGCATAGGTATAGTATTTTGCAAGTGTTTGCTTGCATAGGTATTGTATTTTGGAATTCTGTAGATTAAATATGATGAACAATACAAATATCATCTAGTACTGTCTTTTGTAATTTCTCAAGGGCATTCTATTAATTATTTTGAGGTGATTCCACCTCTTGAAACAGTCCACTAAATACTATCTATTCACCCAAGTAAATAATTTTAGGAGCTCCAGAATTTGTCTGGTGAATTATTCCCTAAAACTAGTGTTTTATCCACTATAAAAATCATTATAAATCATTGGTAATTGATAAAATAGTGAAACCAATTTTGTTGGATTCATTTTATCAATACCTATCTGATGGTATCATTTTTATACAATGGTATCATACAGATCAAGCCCTTGGTCAAAAACCCCTCTCTTAGGTAATTCCTAGTCTATAAATCCAAAAGGATCTTCTCCCAATGCTTCCAAATCTTCTTCTAATCTCATCAAACCAATCACCCAGCATCTTACTGCCTATTACATTGTAATTAAATGGTGCTTGCTATATGTATTGATGCTTGTATGCATTGTACTGAATGTGGTATTGTTTTTTTGCATGTATACTCGACAACGGTGATAGTGCAAATTGTGAGACGCCGAGAACAAGGAAGCGTCGAGTTATTATATTATTGTTATTTTTGGTATTCTGGTTTTATAAGGTAGTCAAGGGACATCTCGCTGGTCACAGGCAAGCCACCATTACTGAACTCCTATATTAAACTACTCCCTTTTATTAATTGTTTTATATCTCGTTTATGAATTTCATGATTAAATGCATTGTTTGCTTCAAATAAAAGGCGTGAGTAACTTAGCTCCTCCAAGTTATGATGGAGTGTCCATTAGGACACTTAACCTCATTGACACCCACTTTTACCCTTTAGATTGAGGTTGGGATTCTTAACATCTTGCCTCTTGGAAACTACGGATTTTCAATTATAAAATTATTTTTGGTTTTACCCTACTACAAAGTTTTTAAAATAAAACCCTTGGAAAGAGGCATCGTTTATGAGTGGAGGTTTTACTAAAGAACATATGATGAGGATAAAGAGAAGGTTGAGCAAGAGAAAGAGAAAGGGATGTTCTTGATGGCGCCTGTGGATGTGGAGCCTGTTGGGAACCCCAAGAGCAAGGTGTGAAGCAGCAAGAAGCAAGTTTTCCCTCAGTTGAGACCGAGGTTATCGAACCAGAAGGAGGAAGGAAATGTCACACAAGTGTTGCAAGCAACGCGGAGACCTACACAACATAAACTCAAGACTTTGCCCAAAAGAATCAGTGAGGTTGTCAAGCACACCGGTTTGCTGTAACAAAGGATTAAATATATGGTGTGGAAGGTAATGGTTTGTAGCAAGTAAACAAGTAATAGTGGAAGATGTATCAAAGGTAAAGATTGGACCGGGGTCCATAGTTCACTAGAGGTTCTCTCCTTAGATAAACAACATGGCATGAAGGGTAAAGAAATTACAGTAGGGCAATTGACAGGAACTGATCAAGGCATAACAATGCAATTACTAGTCAGAAAGATCCTACGAGATTCGATTGGGAAATACAACAAGATACATAGACCGCCACCCAAATGCATGTATGACTAGAAGTCCACCTTCAAGTTATCATCCGAACCCCCTCTAGTATTAAGTTGCAAGCAACAGACAACTGCTTTAAGGAAAGTGTGTAAGGTAAACAGTCCACATGTTCCATGAACAAGAGACCGTTGTTTTCTCCCTAGTAGCAATAGCACATCTACAACCGAAGAGATTTTTTTCACTTCCCTTGGAAACTAGAGGCATGAACCCATTATCGAGCATAAATACCCCCTCTTGGATTCACTAGCAACTACTTGGCCAAGATAGCTACTAACAACGGAGATCATGCAAGATCACAAACAACACAGACATGATAAAATCATAAAGACAAAACCATTAATCAAACCAACATAATAATCTCAATATCCATTGGATCCCGGCAAACACAACATGCATGATTACAAATAGATTAGATCTTGATCATGAACGGAGCTCACAAGATCTATACATGAAAGAACAAAGGAGGATATACAACCATCTAGCTACTACATGGACCCATAGTCCAAGGTGGAACTACTCACGCATCATACCGGAGAGAAGGCCTCCGGGATGATCTCCCCTCCGCCAGGGTGCCGGGAAGAACTTTAGATCCCCCCGATCTAGGGACGATGGTGGCGGCGGCTACAGACGGTTTCGTGGAGATTTTATCGAGTGCTTAGGTTTTCTGCATCGGGGGCTTATTATAGGAGAAGGGGGAGGCCGAGAAGGCGAACATGGGGGCCAAACCCTAGCCAGGCCCGGGCCCACCCCTGGTCGCGCCTAGGGATCTGGCTGCCTTGGCCCACTTCCTCGTCTCTCCTATGGACTTCTTGTTCCACACGGAAAGTAATTTACTTTGACATTTGTCCCGTCCAATTCCGAGAATATTTCTTTACTAACTTTTCTAAAACCAAAAATAGCAGAAAATAGGCATCTACTGTTGCAACTTGTTAATAGGTTAGTACCAGAAAACATGTAAAAAGCACCTCAAAGTGTAGACAAGTAAAGCAAAGTAAATACTAAAAAAGCATGGAGCATCAAAAATTATAGATACGTTTCCGACGTATCAACATCCCCAAGCTTAACTCCTGCTCGTCCTCGAGTAGGTAAGTGATAAAAGAATAATTTTTGAGGTGACATGGACCCTCACAATAAAGATCCAACCATTTGCAAGCATTGAAAGCTGGGATCAAAGAACAATAAATATGTGCATGAAATATGGAGTTCTAACAATAGGACATAGTAACTATGCATGCAACATGACAAGCTACAAACAAAGATCATGAATAACATGCATTGAAAAATGTTTGTTTGTTTCACATACAGAAAACATAGCATAGTGGCAACCATCTTGTCCCTCATAGAGTAGCAATATAGATGCATAGGACACCTTCAAAGTTCACAAGGGTGACTAGCAACAAATATCACAAGAACAAGTAATATCACAATATGCAACAATTAATAAGCTTTGGACACTACACATAGAATGACAACTATGCTCTCTTAATGGTGCCTAAAGGTAAAACGTGGAGACTTAATAATGGTGGAAGAAAGGCCTGTTTGTAAAGGAAGCATGGATTACAAGTTTCAAAAAGATCTTCCAAAAATTATGGTACTTGTTAGCTTTCAGCCCTCATTGCCCCTATCATAAGCATCTTGAAGTGGTTAAGGTTAAAGTGGCAAAGATGGAGTATATTCTTGATGAAGTATAAGTTGGCAATCTCAAGTCCCTTGAATACGAGGGCCACACCTCATGCATACTCAACTTTTGGTCCAGGTAAGTTCTTGTCATTGTAAGTATTTGCATATCATTGAGAACCGCCAATGGGGTACCCGTTGCACATGGTACAAGAGCTTTCCCATAACCAAAATGACAAGGCAATAGACAATGAGCATCTCAGCAATCTTTTTATTTACCATATGCATAATTTTATTGAGGATGCTTCATAGATAGCTCATTATGGTGATGTTGCAAGTTTCCACCATGATTAGGCATGGCTTAGGCTAGCGTCCCATGCCTTTCTCTAACACAGGATACAAACTCCATGTACTTAGAAGTTCCCTATTTATTTCACACCGGTGACATCCATAGACAAAATAACATGATATCAACTGAGTACAAAGTACAAGTGGAATGTTGAAAACGTTCCCCGTGACAACACGGTTCTGCTAATTCCAACTTATAAGTGCAAGCATATACAACAAAGTTGTCACAATGGTTCAAGTTTATTAGGGGAAAATATAAAGTGTGTCATCAAGTTTGTGAGGGCTTTACCTTCCCTCCTGTGTTTACAATGCTAGTCCCTGGATCAATAGCTAGCATCCACAGTTTAGATGTAATATCAAGAAACAAAGGTCATAATACAACTTTATAACCAGGAATAAAATAATTTATTGCATCTTACATAGCTCATTTGGCTATTACATTACATTGCAGCGGAATAACTATAAGCATGGGGTCCTTCATCTTCAAAGTGCCACAGGAAGATGTTGGTTGTAGGCTTTGTAATCCTATTCAATCAATCTTCACTAAAAACAATCAAACCAGCAACATTACAAGTTACAGCCACAAGGGTCAATACATTTGAATTGTATTGGCAAGTGATACTATGGTAGTATAGTGGAGTCTATCATCTTTATGCATTTGGGTAAGTGGAGTTGAGGCTTGCATTGCTCAAAATAGATTTTTCCTTAACCTTTGAAAATACTAAGTTTTTGCTTTGATAAAATCATTTTTCTCAATCAAATATTGAAGATCCTTTGTCCAAGGCATCTCTCAATCAAAGATTGAAGATTTCAAACAACCCTTGTTCAAACCACAAGTTTTACTTAGAAATTGGAGTGATGAGATTCTTGATTGCTTCCATGTCTTGATGCTCAAATTGTCCTTTACCAGGGACATGGCTAAGTACTTAGGTTTTACACTCTGCAGAGGTGGTGCACTTTCCCCACAAGACTTGGTTTCCCAAGACAAGATCTTTCAGAAGCCTTCCCTTAGACCAAAATGGACGCGCTCCAACCTATCAAACACTACCACCCACTGTCCATATGGCTAAGTTCTTGCAACCTATATGATCATGGCAGAGCCCATATTGCCAAGTGGTTGCACTTGAAGCTTCTCAACATTTGACATCTCAAATCTCTTTGTTCCTGGGTGGCCATCCACAAGTGAGATACACAAGGTTCACCAGTCCCCTGGCCTTGTGTAACCACTCAACCAAAAAACCACCAAGCAAGTCCCATTCCACCCAGGTGATTCATTAACTTAGTTGTTTTATTAAACAAAACACAAGTCCTCAGACTTAGGATATTTTTCCATAGTATGAATATATATTCCACCCTTGTTTTCTACTAGCTAGGCTAAGCTTGATAGTAATAGGATTCTTAACTTAGGAAAATCCTACTAAGGATTCATCTACTAGGTTTTCCTATAGCAAGGTTTATGTTTAGCAAAAATCCATGCAAGTTTTACTTAGCAAAATCACTAATGCATAGAGAAAGTAATGGGACAAAAGATATGAAGCATCACTTGCCTTTTTGGTAGAGGGTATAGGTTCACTCCTTGTCCTTGCAACAATCACACTCTTCAAGTCACTACAATTCAATCAAGCAAGGCACAAACTCAATCTACCAATCAAGCAAAACAACACCTAAAATGACAAAGTCAAAGTAATGCATGCAAGCATGCCAAGCTTTGTTTTGTTTGAAAAAGTGGTTCCTAATGGGTCATAAACATTTGAGTACATCTAATGGTCATTTTGTAAAGTGACCAAGTCATTTGCAAAGAGGTTTCACTTCAAAACCATTTTCAAAACAAAGTATCATTTTATGTGGTGTAGAAATATTTTTACTAAGGCATTTACCTATAGGGTTCACCAAATATGTTTTCAAATCTTAAAACTTGGGGTTTAGGGTCAGTGAGTTTTAAAACAAAACATTTTCCAAAGGTTTTCTTCCAAAACCATTTTTAATAAATAAACCACATTTCTATTTGACTAGAAATGGTTTTAAATCAAAGAATCATTATTTTATTTCACCAAATACATTTTTGAGTCCACAAAGTGTTTCCTATGGTCAGTAGGTTTGATCCAAAACATTTTCCCAAAGTTTTCTTTACAAAAACATTTTCATAACCAAAATCTTTATTTTCATTTGGCTAGAAATGGGCTAAATCAAGTTTTCCATCCTAAACTTTACCAAATACATTTTACAAACTATGGGCTGGTTCCTAGGGTCAGTGAGTTTACAACAAACCATTTTGCAAAGGTTTTAACCCTAAAAACATTTTTAAACAATTTTTCTAATCTAAACAAGCACACAAATGTTTCTGCAAAAACAAGTAAACTAACAGATACTATTTGCTAAACTAAGGGCATGGTTGGCTAGGGTTTGTTCTCCTGAATCCAACGACATAAAATTTGTAAATTTTGGACGTGTGGATCCAAAGTTATAAGGGTTTGAAGTTTGCAAAGAATTCTGTTTTCAAATCTGTTTTTAAACAGAATAGGTGACACGCGGCATGTTTTCATTGGACGGTACCGCTTCGCGCGGATCGCGCTCTGTAGGCCGTAGGATCTCATTTAGATCAAGCAGCACAGGGATATTCGATACCTCTTCGTTAACATTCTATCGTATCCGTCAGATCCAGATCCTACGGTTGCTACTGCCTGGCCAAGAACTGGCGGCGCTGGACTCTGACGCGCGGCGGCGGCTTGTCAGTGGCGTCGCCGGCGTTACAGGAAGCGAGAAGAAGGGAGAGGATGCTCACCTGGTTCGCTGAACGTTGCTCATGCTCAACGTGCTCTCGGGAAAGCAGGGGGCGTACGAGGGTGGCGTTAATTCCTCGCCGGAGTTGCCTTCGGGCACGGCACGCAGACGTCGTTGGAGGCGAGGCTGTGGTCCTCGAGGAGACAAACGGAAAGCACCGTAAGGCAGCAAGGGTGATGATGCGGCGTGAAGGAGGAGGAGAGGGGCGGTCGGATACTACCTGTGGACATCGTCGGAGAGGAGCCAGACGGCGGCGATGCTGGAGGTTGTCGAAGGCGAGGATAGGGGCACCCTAGGACAAACAGGAGGTACTGTTAGATTCGCAAGAGCATGGCCATCATCATCGTGTCCACGGGGAAGAGAGGGAAGGTCTGGTTTTACCAGGGAACGTCGCCGTAGTTGGAGCAGACGGCGCTGGCTCGAGTAGATGTTGCGGCTCAAGGACACTTGTGAGCGGAGCTGCAGAAAGTTCCACTGGGGGATGCTGAGCACAGCTGCGTGATCGAGGAGGTAGGAGGTGGTGTGTGCTGGCCGGAATCGGCGAGGAGGGTCGTCGGAGACAGAGGGGTTCGGGGAGGAATTGCGGCGGCCTGAGGGCGTGCTTGGGGGAGGAGACAGAGGGGAAGTGGAGAGGAGTCACAGGCGTTTAAAGGGGCATGGTCATTGCGAGGAATCAAAGCCTCCTTCATGCGTAATCAACGCCGGAGTAATCTCACTATAACGGCAGGGCGACGGGGTCTCGTTGAGGACGATGAACAGAGAAAGGTGGGTCCTGGTATGCAGAGAGGAAGTGAGGGAATAAGGTCCACCAGTCAGTGACTTAGCGGGTAGCTTCTGCGGTGGAGAAAAACGGTTCGGGGGAGAGAACAGGTGGGCTAGGTGGGCTGTTGTTGGGCTAGTTGGGCCAGATGGTGGGCTGCTCTATTTTTTTCTGTCTGAATTCTTTTTCCTTTTCTATTTCTATTTTTCTGTTTTGAATTTCAATCAATTATTCAAACATTCAACCAATTCAAACAATTCAAACAAACACCACACTTCACAACTTTGAACTTGGTTCTGTTTATCAACATAAACCAAATCCAAAATAAAATAATATTTTTATTCATTTTAGGATCTATTTAATATTTAAATAAAATAGACCTTAGTTATTTAATCAAATAGGATTGGTTTTATTTAAATCTTTTATTTTGAAATCTTAAAATAAAACCAAAAACACTTCAGTACGTTTTATTTGAGAAAACAAAATACTTGGAAAACTTATTTTAAAAGAATAAATAAGTTTTGATGTTTTGAAAATAGTAAAACCTTTATTAATAAAACTTGGATATTTAAATCCTTTTTATTTTAAATAAACCTCTACTATTTTTAATCAAAGCAAAACCTTTTGTTTCAAAGTCTTGGCCAAGGTTTAATTTGGCTTTATAAAATAATCTTTATTTAAAATATTTCTTTTCATTTTGAGAACCAAATCCTTTGGAAAACTTATTAAAATAAAATAATAAGTTTTAGTGTTTATTTAAAAAGAAAAAGCCTTTACTTTAATAAAATTGGATATTTAAATCCTTATTATTTTATTTAAATAAACCTTTACTCATTTTATCAAAACAAAATATTTTAATATAAAAGCTTGGCCAAAATTAATTTGGCTCTTTAAAATATAATTTTTATTTATAAATTCACCTTCTCTTTTGAAAACCAAAACTCTTTACTTAAAGATCCAAAAAAGTAATTCCAAAATATTTTATTTACCTTTATTAAATGTTTATCTTTTTAAATCCCTTTAGGATTTTATTTGATCCAACTGGTTTGAAGTCCCAATTGAAATCAAAAAGTTTCTTCTGGCCTTGAAAATCAACAAAGTTTTATTTTATTCATTTATTTTCACATTACAAGATTTGGAAAATCTTGGGATGTGACAGGCTACCACCCTTAAAATAAATCTCGCCCCGAGATTTGGGGAGGCTAGGGGTTACAAGCAGGTTCAAAACAACTAGGGTACTACCACCCTTAAAAATTTTCAAACAAAAAATTACATCTTGGCTTGCTTGGAATCTTGATGAAACTTCCTTGGGCTACCTTCTGTATAGTGTCCTTTGTTTCCACACTTGACTCATGGGCCAAGGTTGAGATCCTTCATAGGCTTGTTCAACTTGTTCTTCATCTTTTCTGGACAATTGCTTGCATAATGTCCTTGGTTCCTTGCATTTGAAACATATCACTTGGCTGATATCTTTCTTTTTCTTTGGTATTATTGCCTCTTGTTTGTTTCCTTGGTTCTTCTTATTTTCTGGGCACTCATTGGCATAATGTCCCATCTCTTTGCAAGTGTAACATTGCTCTTGAGTAATATCCTTCTTGTTTGGGTTGGGGCATTTCTTCTTCTTCTTCTTGGGTTTCTCCAAAGCTAGGAGTTCTTCTAGTTCATGTTCTTCATGAGTGGGAGATCTTTCTCTCTTCTTGGGGCATTAATCTTCATGTTCCTTGGGTGCATGATCCTTGACTTCATAGATAATGCAAGCTTGGGTTCCTTCTAGAATAACATCTTTGTCATCCTTGTTATCACAAACTCCTTGGGAAGAGTTTTCTCTCATGTTGATCATTTGAGTAACTAATCCTTGCAACAATTGGGATTGAAGTTTCAAAATCCTTTGTATGGCTGGGTCTAGTCCATTGTTGTTGGCTAAAAGCTGAGTTGTCTCTTGGCTCAACTGGTTTTGGGTTGCTATAAGTCCTCTCATGCTGTCCTCTTGGTTGGTGTTGTTGTCATCATCTTTGATGTTGGAGTCTCTTGGAGAAGTCATCTATTTGGGTTGGATTGGGATTAGAATAGGCAAGATATTTCTAAGGGAATATTTCTAATCACACACATCACAATTCACACAAGCAATGTGCAAGCAATCACAATCAAACATTTCACTCAAACAATCACAGTTCAAACACATACTTAGGCAACCAAAACATCTTTGTTACACCACATAAGTTGGTGTGTTTTGACTTAACTAAAATATGGTGGTCCATCTATATGGTTCACTTGTGATCTTTCCATCCTTCTTGGTTGATTCTTCTTGAATGAGATCTTTGTATCCTTGGAGAATTCTTGTGTCTTGGTCACAAAACTTCAAAGGTGGTCATGGTTCCTTCTAAGTTGTTTTTCCTTAGTCTTCAAGTCTTGAGTAACATTTCTTGTCTCACTTGTAGTCCTTAGTGGTATCCAAGATTGTAAGTCCTTGGTGAATATGCTGAAGATGTTGAAGCCATTAGAGTTGAAGAAGTTGAAGTCATTGGAGTTGAAGGTGTTGATTAAGTCCTTTGCATATGGTGAAATCTTTGGCCATGGGTAGGTTTTACCATCAAGTTGAAATAGAAGAGATGTAGAGTTGAAATCAAAATGGTTGAGGAAAGAGTTTACAAGATTGTTTGTAAATAAGTTTTGGAACAAATACAACTCCTATTTTTCTAAGGGTTTTTGTCCAATCCTAGGTTTACAAATCCTACAGGCAACACAATGCTCTGATACCATCTTGTAGGGTTCTCAACCTTCCCTCCTGTGTTTACAATGCTAGTCCCTGGATCAATAGCTAGCATCCACAGTTTAGATGTAATATCAAGAAACAAAGGTCATAATACAACTTTATAACCAGGAATAAAATAATTTATTGCATCTTACATAGCTCATTTGGCTATTACATTACATTGCAGCGGAATAACTATAAGCATGGGGTCCTTCATCTTCAAAGTGCCACAGGCAGATGTTGGTTGTAGGCTTCGTAATCCTAATCAATCAATCTTCACTAAAAACAATCAAACCAGCAACATTACAAGTTACAGCCACAAGGGTCAATACATTTGAATTGTATTGGCAAGTGATACTATGGTAGTATAGTGGAGGCTATCATCTATATGCATTTGGCTAAGTGGAGTTGAGGCTTGCATTGCTCAAAATAGATTTTTCCTTAACCTTTGAAAATACTAAGTTTTTGCTTTGATAAAATCATTTTTCTCAATCAAATATTGAAGATCCTTTGTCCAAGGCATCTCTCAATCAAAGATTGAAGATTTCAAACAACCCTTGTTCAAACCACAAGTTTTACTTAGAAATTGGAGTGATGAGATTCTTGATTGCTTCCATGTCTTGATGCTCAAATTGTCCTTTACCAGGGACATGGCTAAGTACTTAGGTTTTACACTCTGCAGAGGTGGTGCACTTTCCCCACAAGACTTGGTTTCCCAAGACAAGATCTTTCAGAAGCCTTCCCTTAGACCAAAATGGACGCGCTCCAACCTATCAAACACTAGCACCCACTATACATATGGCTAAGTTCTTGCAACCTCTATGATCATGGCAGAGCCCATATTGCCAAGTGGTTGCACTTGAAGCTTCTCAACATTTGACATCTCAAATCTCTTTGTTCCTGGGTGGCCATCCACAAGTGAGATACATAAGGTTCACCAGTCCCCTGGCCTTGTGTAACCACTCAACCAAAAAACCACCAAGCAAGTCCCATTCCACCCAGGTGATTCATTAACTTAGTTGTTTTATTAAACAAAACACAAGTCCTCAGACTTAGGATATTTTTCCATAGTATGAATATATATTCCACCCTTGTTTTCTACTAGCTAGGCTAAGCTTGATAGTAATATGATTCTTAACTTAGGAAAAACCTACTAAGGATTCATCTACTAGGTTTTCCTATAGCAAGGTTTATATTTAGCAAAAATCCATGCAAGTTTTACTTAGCAAAATCACTAATGCATAGAGAAAGTAATGGGACAAAAGATATGAAGCATCACTTGCCTTTTTGGTAGAGGGTATAGGTTCACTCCTTGTCCTTGCAACAATCACACTCTTCAAGTCACTACAATTCAATCAAGCAAGGCACAAACTCAATCTACCAATCAAGCAAAACAACACCTAAAATGACAAAGTCAAAGTAATGCATGCAAGCATGCCAAGCTTTGTTTTGTTTGAAAAAGTGGTTCCTAATGGGTCATAAACATTTGGGTACATCTAATGGTCATTTTGTAAAGTGGCCAAGTCATTTGCAAAGAGGTTTTCACTTCAAAACCATTTTCAAAACAAAGTATCATTTTATGTGGTGTAGAAATATTTTTACTAAGGCATTAACCTATAGGGTTCACCAAATATGTTTTCAAATCTTAAAACTTGGGGTTTGGGGTCAGTGAGTTTAAAACAAAACATTTTCCAAAGGTTTTCTTCCAAAACCATTTTTAATAAATAAACCCACATTTCTATTTGACTAGAAATGGTTTTAAATCAAAGAATCATTATTTTATTTCACCAAATACATTTTTGAGTCCACAAAGTGTTTCCTATGGTCAGTAGGTTTGATCCAAAACATTTTCCCAAAGTTTTCTTTACAAAAACATTTTCATAACCAAAATCTTTATTTTCATTTGGCTAGAAATGGGCTAAATCAAGTTTTCCATCCTAAACTTTACCAAATACATTTTACAAACTATGGGTTGGTTCCTAGGGTCAGTGAGTTTACAACAAACCATTTTGCAAAGGTTTTAACCCTAAAAACATTTTTAAACAATTTTTCTAATCTAAACAAGCACACAAATGTTTCTGCAAAAACAAGTAAACTAACAGATACTATTTGCTAAACTAAGGGCATGGTTGGCTAGGGTTTGTTCTCCTGAATCCAACGACATAAAATTTGTAAATTTTGGACGTGTGGATCCAAAGTTATAAGGGTTTGAAGTTTGCAAATAATTCTGTTTTCAAATATGTTTTTAAACAGAATAGGTGACACGCGGCGTGTTTTCATTGGACGGTACCGCTTCGCGCGGATCGCGCTCTGTAGGCCGTAGGATCTCATTTAGATCGAGCGGCACAGGGACATTCGATACCTCTTCGTTAACGTTACGTCAGATCCGCCGATCCGGATCCTCGGTTACTCTTGCTGCCAAGAACCTGGCGGCTGGACTCGGCAGCGGCGGCGGCTTGTCAGTGGCGCCGCCGGCGTTACAGGAAGCGAGAAGAAGGGAGAGGATGCTCACCTGGTTTGCTGAACGTTGATGATGCTCAACGTGCTCTCGGGAAAGCAGGGGGCGTACGAGGGTGGCGTTAATTCCTCGCCGGAGTTGCCGCGCACGCGCCGCACGGACGTCGTTGGAGGCGAGGCTGTGGTCCTCGAGGAGACAAACGGAAAGCACTGTAAGACGCACAAGGGTACAACGGTGATGCGAGCGTGAAGGAGGAGGAGAGGGGCGGCCGGATACTACCTGTGTACGTCGTCGGAGAGGAGCCAGACGGCGGCGATGCTGGAGGTTGTCGAAGGCGAGGATAGGGGGCACCCTAGGACAAACAGGAGGTACTGTTAGATTCGCAAGAGCATGGCCATCATCATCGTGTCCACGGGGAAGAGAGGGAAGGTCTGGTTTTACCGGGGAACGTCGCCGTAGTTGGAGCAGACGGCGGCGCTGGCTCGGGGTAGATGTTGCCGACGCTCAAGGACACGCGCGAGCGAGCTGCGACTGCAGAAAGTTCCGCTGGGGGATGCTGAGCACAGCTGCATGCTCGAGGAGGTAGGAGGTGGTGTGTGCTGGCCAGAATCAGCGAGGAGGGTCGTCGGAGACAGAGGGGTTCGGGGAGGAATTGGGGCGGCCTGAGGGCGTGCTTGGGGGAGGAGACAGAGGGGAAGTGGAGAGGAGTCACAGGCGTTTAAAGGGGCATGGTCATTGCGAGGAATCAAAGCCTCCTTCATGCGTAATCAACGCCGGAGTAATCTCACTGTAACGGCAGGGCGACGGGGTCTCGTTGAGGACGATGAACAGAGAAAGGTGGGTCCCGGCTGTCTGCGAGAGAGGAAGTGAGGGAATAAGGTCCACCAGTCAGTGACTTAGCGGGTAGCTTCTGCGGTGGAGAAAAACGGTTCGGGGGAGAGAACAGGTGGGCTAGGTGGGCTGCTGTTGGGCTAGTTGGGCCAGATGGTGGGCTGCTCTATTTTTTTCTGTCTGAATTCTTTTTCCTTTTCTATTTCTATTTTTCTGTTTTGAATTTCAATCAATTATTCAAACATTCAACCAATTCAAACAATTCAAACAAACACCACACTTCACAACTTTGAACTTGGTTCTGTTTATCAACATAAACCAAATCCAGAATAAAATAATATTTTTATTCATTTTAGGATCTATTTAATATTTAAATAAAATAGACCTTAGTTATTTAATCAAATAGGATTGGTTTTATTTAAATCTTTTATTTTGAAATCTTAAAATAAAACCAAAAACACTTCAGTAGGTTTTATTTGAGAAAACAAAATACTTGGAAAACTTATTTTAAAAGAATAAATAAGTTTTGATGTTTTGAAAATAGTAAAACCTTTATTAATAAAACTTGGATATTTAAATCCTTTTTATTTTAAATAAACCTCTACTATTTTTAATCAAAGCAAAACCTTTTGTTTCAAAGTCTTGGCCAAGGTTTAATTTGGCTTTATAAAATAATCTTTATTTAAAATATTTCTTTTCATTTTGAGAACCAAATCCTTTGGAAAACTTATTAAAATAAAATAATAAGTTTTAGTGTTTATTTAAAAAGAAAAAGCCTTTACTTTAATAAAATTGGATATTTAAATCCTTATTATTTTATTTAAATAAACCTTTACTCATTTTATCAAAACAAAATATTTTAATATAAAAGCTTGGCCAAAATTAATTTGGCTCTTTAAAATATAATCTTTATTTATAAATTCACCTTCTCTTTTGAAAACCAAAACTCTTTACTTAAAGATCCAAAAAAGTAATTCCAAAATATTTTATTTACCTTTATTAAATGTTTATCTTTTTAAATCCCTTTAGGATTTTATTTGATCTAACTGGTTTGAAGTCCCAATTGAAATCAAAAAGTTTCTTCTGGCCTTGAAAATCAACAAAGTTTTATTTTATTCATTTATTTTCACATTACAAGATTTGGAAAATCTTGGGATGTGACAGTCACTCAGTTTTCACATAACAAAATTGTTTTTCATTGGAAGATAGCTGAAAACAAGAATATACTTGGAATAGTGTAACACACCATACATGGGAGTTTATAGTGGACACTTTGGAATAACTTGGTTTCTTGGGAGTTGTAAGCATGAGTAGAACTTACTCATACAAGTGGAGGCTAGCAAAAGACTGGGAGCAACTAACTAAGAGAGCAATAATGGCCATAATCATGTTGTGCAACAAAGCATAATAATCAAAGCAAAGAGTGGTACTACAAGTCAAGGACTAAATGATCATAGAGGCTAATGGTGACTTGTCATAGTCATAACATGGTGTGAGCATGTGCCAAGTCAACCCAAGCAAAGCATCAAATGAGAATACCATAATACTATGCTTTTGCATGCTAAAACAACACATAATTTCTTCAAGGCACACTAAGCAATCCCAATTTTTTGGAACAAGACATGCTACAGCAATAATAACTAAGCATAAGGTCAAAACAACACCTAGCATGTCATGCTAAATTCTAAGTCACAGTCAATGCAAGCTCCTTTTGCACTTCAAGCAAAAACTTACTACTCCTTTCCAACACCAAGCAACTTATTTGCAAAACAATAAAGCGAGAACGGGGGTCCAAACTACTTTATTCAAGAACACGAAACAACATAAGCAAAGTAAACAAAAACTAAGATGCTCCAAGAACAACACAACTATGCATGATACAATAAAAACGAAGTGTCTAGACAGACCTGAGCTTTTTATTGATGAAGAAGGGGATGCCTTGGGAATCCCCAAGCTTTGAAGCTTTTACCTCTTGGATATTTCTTGGGGTGACACCATGGTGGCATCCCCAAGCTTGATCTTTTGTCCATTCTTCATCTCATTGCATCATTCTCTCTTTACACCTGAAATTTTTCCTTCACACAAAACTTCACACAATCTTCATTAGCAACATTAGTTTATTCAAAAGATATTAGACCTATGGAAAAGCTTTGGAACAGCAAGGCTTTTCACTAAAAACACAAGATACTGTAGTAACTCCTTCAAAAATCTCAATTCACCTAAAGAGAACTCAAAAAGGAATCAATAAGAAGCAAATGCAAATAATGACAGAAATCTGTCAAAACAGACCAACAGGTAGAAACCGATTTTTTCGAACATCTTCTGTTGCTCAAATCAAAAAGTGTTGAACTAACAAAAGTTAGCTAACATACTGGGGGATTGATTAGTAAATTTTTAGCTCAAGCCGAGTTACATAGCCTCCTCACGATTGTTTTTGGTGGAGGACAGAAATCTGTTTCGGGACAGGAACTCCCCAAATCTTACTTCCCTCTCATTAGAGGTCATTCTTGGCACAAAAAAGCAAACAAAAAGGATAAGGGGAGGTAATTAAAGAAGTAACTTCCAAGACTCAAGGAAACTCTTGGGTTATTTCCCAACAAGTACTTTTCTTTAACGTCTGTAAGTTAGGCACAAGAAGCAAGAAGAATCAAGTATTTTCAAATGAAGAAGCATTAACACCAAATCTTGCTTTCAAAGGAGGAGAAAAAATCAACTTATATCTCCTCGTAGGGAAGTGTTCAATACCTTTTTTGAATGGAAAATAATATTTAATGGTGCCTTCTTTCATATCAATGATGGCACCAACTGTTCTAAGAAAAAGTCCTCCCAAAGTAATAAGACAAGAAGCATTGTATTCAACATCCAAAACATAGAAATCCATAGGGACATAAGCATTATTAACCATAATGAGAACATCATTAATACTTCCCATGAGTTTCTTCTTAGCATTATCGTTGAGTGGGACATCTAAATAACAATCTTCTAATGGTGGCAAATAAAGCATTTCATAAATCTTCCTAGGAATAATAGAGACACTAGAACCAAGATCACATGAAGCTTTGAGATCAAAGTCATTCACTTGCATATTAATAATGGGTTCCCAACTATCTTCTACTTTCCTAGGAATAGAAGCTTTGTGTTTTAGCTTCTCTTCCTTAATCTTAACAAGAGCATCTGTAATGTGTTTAGTGAAAGAAACATGCATATCACTAGCATCATGACTTCTAGCAAGCTTTTGCAAGAAAATAATCACTTCAGAAATATTGCAACCATCAATATCAAAGTCAAACTTAGCATCACTAATAGTAGGCTCAATAGGCTTAGGCATAATAGGAGGAGGAATAGGGACTACTTGTGGTTTAGTGGTAATGGTGCATACACTATTGTTTCTATCAATTTCAGCTTCCCTTTCCCACTTAGCATGAAGTTGAGCTAACAGCCTAACATTTTCATCAATAGTAACTTGTATGGCATGAGCAGTAGCAAAGGTTTTTTCCATAGTTTCAGGTTTAGCAGCCATTTTATTAATCAAAGAGGACTGAGCTTCAGAAAAAGAGGATATATTTTTCTCAACAGTTAAAAGCTTTTCCTCTATAGTCTTATTGAAGGTGGTTTGTTTACTAATAAAGTCCTTGGGCATGACTTCAAGTTCAGAGGGGGCACTTCTAGCATTATTGTAAGAGCTTCCATAGGAATTGACATTATTAGGAGGATAAGGCTTATAATTGTTGTTGCTACCAAAATTATTGTTATAGGCATTGTTGTTGAAATTGTTGTTTGTAATGAAGTTCACATCAACTTGCTCTTCTTGAGCAACCAAATAGTCTAAGGTAACATTATTAGGATCTAGAGGAGATTTCCCATTAACAGGCATAACCATAATAACATCAATCTTTTCACTCAAAGAGGAAGTTTCCTCAACAGAGTTTACCTTCTTACCATGTGGAGCTCTCTCAACATGCCATTCAGAGTAGTTAACCATCATATTATCAAGGAGCCTTGTTGTAGCACCCAAAGTGAGGCCCATAAAAGTACCTCTAGATCCAAGCAGCTAAATACAACAGATTTCTTGAGGAGAAGTTCAAACCTGCATAAAAAGTATGGATAATCATGCAAGCAATGAGTCCATGAGTAGGGCAATTCTTAACCAAAGACTTCATTCTTTCCAAAGCTGGAGCAACATGTTCACTATAAAGTTTTTTAAATTTCATAATGTCACTTCTCATAGATATAATCTTAGAAGGAGGATAAAACTTTCCAATAAAAGCATCTTTGCACTTAGTCCAAGAATCAATACTATTTTTAGGCAAATAAAGCAACCATTCTTTACCTTTTCCCCTCAAGGAGAAAGGAAAAAGCTTGAGCTTAATAATATCTCCATATACATCCTTATACTTTTGCATCTCACAAAGTTCAACAAAGATATTGAGATGGGCAGCAGGATCATCAGAACCAGCACCAGAAAATTGCTCTCTCATCACAAGATTCAACAAAGCAGGCTTAATTTCATAAAAGGTAGCATCAGGAGCAGGTGGAGCAATAGGAGTACTTAGGAAATCATTGTTGTTGGTGCTTGTGAAGTCACACAACTTGGTGTTCTCAGCAGAGTTCCTTTTGGCACAGGTGGGCAAGCCAAAAACAGCAGCAGCAACTAGAGCAGGAACTAATTTTTTTGTGTTTTTGAATAAAGCAAGCAAACCTAACTAGACTAATTTTTTGGGTTTTTTGGAAAGAGGTAAACAAAACCAAGCAAAAGAAACGAAGCAAACTAAAAACAAAGTAAAGAGAAAGGAAGTGAAGGACTCCCATAGTGAAGACATCCTTAGCCTCCCCGGCAACAGTGCCAGAAAACTTGTTGATGGCGCCTGTCGATGTGGAGCCTGTTGGGAACCCCAAGAGCAAGGTGTGAAGCAACAAGCAACAAGTTTTCCCTTAGTTGAGACCGAGGTTATCGAACCAGAAGGAGGAAGGAAACGTCACACAGGTGTTGCAAGAAACGCGGAGACCTGTACAACAGAAACTCAAGACTTTGTCCCAACGAATCAGTGAGGTTGTCAAGCTCACCGGTTTGCTGTAACAAAGGATTTAATGTATGGTGTGGAAGGTAATGGTTAGTAGCAAGTAAACAAGTAATAGTGTAAGATGTATCAATGGTAAAGATTGGACCGGGGTCCATAGTTCACTTGAGGTGCTCTCCTTAGATAAACAACATGGCATGAAGGGTAAACAAATTACAGCAGGGCAATTGATAGGAAATGAGCAAGGCATAACAATGCAATTACTAGTCGGAAAGATCCTACGAGATTCGATTGGGAAATACAACAAGATACATAGACCGCCATCCAACTACATATATGACTAGAAGTCCACCTTCAGGTTATCATCCAAAGCCCCTCCAGTATTAAGTTGCAAGCAACAGACAACTGCTTAAAGCAAAGTGTATAAGGTAAACAGTCCACATGTTCCATGAACAAGAGACCATTGTATTATCCCTAGTAGCAACAACATATATACAACCGAAGAGATTTCTGTCACTTCCCTTGGAAACTAGAGGCATGAACCCACTATCGAGCACAAATACCCCCTCTTGGAGTCACTAGCAACTACTTGGCCAAGATAGCTACTAACAACGGAGAGCATGCAAGATCAGAAACCACACAGACATGATAGAATCATAAAGATAAAACCATTAATCAAACCAACATAATAATCTCAATATCCATCGGATCCCCGCAAACACAACATGCATGATTACAAATATATTAGATCTTGATCATGAATGGAGCTCACAAGATCTATACATGAAAGCACAAAGGAGAAGATACAACCATCTAGATACTACATGGACCCATAGTCCAAGGTGGAACTACTCACGCATCATACCAGAGAGAAGGCCTTCGGGATGATGTCCCCTCCGGCAGCGTGCCGGGAAGAACTTCAGATCCCCCGATCTAGGGACGATGGTGGCGGCGCCTACAGATGGTTTCGTGGAGATTTGATCGGGTGCTTAGGGTTTCTGCATCGGGGGCTTTTTATAGGCGAAGGGGGAGGACGAGGAGGCGACCAGGGGGGTCAAACTCTAGCGGCCGGCCCACCTCGGCGCTTGGGGTCTGCTACCTGGCCCCTCGTCTCTCCTCTTGACTTCTTTTTCCCCACGGAAAGTAATTGACTTTTATGTTTGTCCCGTCCAATTCTGATAATATTTCTTTACTGACTTTTCTAAAACAAAAAACAGCAGAAATCAGGCATCTGGCACTGTTGAAACTTGTTAATAGGGTAGTACTAGAAAACATGTAAAAGCACCTCAAAGTGTAGACAAGTAAAGCAAAGTAGATACTAAACAAGCATGGAGCATCAAAAATTATAGATATGTTTCCGACGTATCAGTTGTATGCCTTTACTGAAACAATTTATCTATATAACCACACTACCCCAGTAGATGTGGCTTAACTTGTAGTTTGTGGTCTTTAGCCGGGCTGCTCGTACTCACTGAAGGGGAGAAATCCTCTGAAATCTGCACTGCCGTGGACAAGGTACCAGTGCAACAATTGGGTATCTCGCGGACAGTATGACTTATTGTATGTACAGAAGGAAGTGGAGTCAAATTACTATAAGCCAAACTACAGTTTGGGGAATAGGCTTATACGGAAGGGAGGACTATGGTCGTCGTGCCACATACTCGTGCTCAAGAGAACAACCCAAAAGGAAAAGCCGTCGTTGCTAGGGATGGAAAAATGAAAAGTTAGGTTTGGTTATCCGAACCCTCGTCTACCATGTGTAGCTGGCCATGGTTGTGTCCCGGCGGATGTATTGATTCTTTTTGGTAAAGTGCACAAACTCTACAGAGTCTAATCTATTCGAATAGCCGTGTCCACGGTCAAGGACGGTTGGAAAGGTGATTGCTAGGAGTACCCTTGGGATATGTTTGAGATGAATAAAAAGGATGTGATGTGGTCACAAGGAAAGATGAGAACGAGTTTGGTTTTGACTAGAGATGGTTGAAGATATTTTTTTGAAAGGGGTTTTACTATAAAACTGTTTTCAAAGTTTTTAACAAGGATATGGGGATATCCGGACTCTCTAAAAGAAGGCATATTTTCTAAAATCTCTTTTTCAACAAAGATATAGAGAAGCCAATGTTAGGCTTTTCAGAAACAACTATAGTGTAGAGCTATCTCGCCACAGCCTAATATGCATTATCTTGTTACCATGTGTTGGTGGTTTGCGATTACATTAAAAGTACTCATCGGCATTGTCCCTGGCTATTTACGTGGCCAGATTGCAGATGTTAAGAAGTGACGAAGGTGCTGACGTCTATGTAAGCTAGGTCGTCTTCCTAGTCAGTTGCCTGTAGGTTAAGGCATGACATGGGCTCTACGCTTGAAGACTTCCGCTATTGATGATGTATCGCCATAATAGCATTAATATAAGTACTTATTTCGTTCATTATGTATGTTGTAATGATACTGGTCGGTTATGCTCACAGCTCACTGATCATGGGAACGTGAATTGCAGGCATAACGGGCATTCTCGGACCCTAAATCCAGGGTGGCATAGTAGTTATTACAAATCATCTTAAATTAATTTATCCTAGCAACTTATAGAATAGGCTATTTCCAAAACACGGTTTGGGTGCGAACGTGGCCACATTGACAACATGGCTATGGGGTCGTGTTCGCCGAGCTCCCATCAGGACAAACTCTTTAAATATTTGCTGCTACAAGTACTGCAATAACCCTGTTATTGGTGCTGTTGGAATTTGATGAGTTTTGGGCGGCTGGCCCATTAGACAAATTCTGAAATTCTCTTTGGCCCACTTGTATATGGCAGCATATGGCTATGCAAGTGGTGCTAAAGTTTAGTCCCACATTGCTAGTTGAAGGGGAGTTGGACCACCTTATATAGTAGAGTGTTGCACCACTCACTACGGTGTGACAAGGAGAGAAGCCCTCGCGCACTCCTCCTCCGACGCCGCCCGCGTCGCCACGCCACGCCTCGCACGCCAGCGCCTTGACGCCCATGAGTTGCGGGAATCTCGCTGAGCCGAGCTTTATTTTGCTGGTTGGGAAAACTGATTATGAGTCATTAACGGACGCGTTAATTATAGCCGTTTCTAGTTTTTATGGATGTGGGTTGTGCCCCACGATCTCCCTAACCTACACTATATAAGCGTCTGCGCTAAACCTAATCGGAAAATCAATCCACATACGCGGCTACCTCCAAAATCAAGCGCGACTACTGGCAACCACGACGTCGTCCGACGACGAGTTCCTGAACGACGACTTCTTCCCGACCGTCAGCGACCTCTTCGACAACCTCAACATGGGTGACGCTGCTGCGACCACTGCGGCTGCTATTCACCCTACACTGTAAATGATACTCAACTATCTTTTTCGGATTATGATAGAGTTCTTTGTTCTAGCGTTTGGTGTAGATGTGATAATTTTATCTCCTATAGATGTAATCTGTTCATCTACTTTGTTGATCTGCATAATTGGTTTTAGTACCGTTTGTATGATCATGCTTTATCAATTTATTATTCTGATTAAATCATATGGATTATTGCTTATATTTCCAACAATCCAAAAATCTGATTATAGGCAGTTGAATTCCACTGATGTAGCCGCGGCTACTAGGCCACCTCCTTTTGGTGGCATTCACTATAAGAGATGGCGTAAGAGAGCAGTTCTCTGGTTTGAAAACCTAAACTGTTATAGCGCCACTCTTGGCAAGCCTGAAGGAGATCTTTCTGCTGAGCAGGAAGCGAACTTTAAGAAAGCCGATACCATGTTTATGGCGGCTTTGTTCAGTGTTCTTGGGAACAATATTGTTGACCCGTATATGTCATCTGATAATGGCAAGGACGCGTTGGAAGCGCTCGAGGCCAAGTTTGGAGTTCCGGACACTAGCACTGAGTTGTATGTCATGGAGAAATTCTATGACTACAATATGGTTGATGAGCGCTCCGTCATTGAGAAAGCTCATGCGATATAATCACTTGCCAAAGAACTTGAGCAGTTCAAGTGTTCCTTACCGGACAAATTTATGGCCGGTGGCATTACTGCCAAGCTTCCTCCCTCGTGGAGGAACTTTGCTACTTCTCTGAAACATAAGAGACAAGAGTTTTCCATTACGGATCTCATTCGGTCCCTTCATGTGGAAGAGAAGGCGAGAGCAAAGGACAAAACTGCTCAAGGATTTGAGGGAGGTTCTACTGCCAATTTGGTGCAGAGGAAAAACTTCCAATCCCACAAGTTTAAGAATAAGAACAAAACTGAAGGAAAGGGGAAGTTTGATGGCAAGAACAAGGCCACACACTCAACCAACTTCAAGAAGATAAATGATAAGAGGAAAGGTTCTTGCCACGTCTGTGGTGATCCTGATCATTGGGCTCCTAGCTGCCCTAATCGCTTTGACAAGAGTCAACATAGAAACAGTGGCAAGGCCGCTAATGTTTTTATTAGCGATACTGAGATGAAGGATGACGGGTACGGTATTTTACCTACTATCCTTCAGTATGTCATTCTCCTAATTGGTGGATAGACACGGGTGCTAATACACATGTATGTTCTGATATTTCCATGTTTTTCTCTTATCAGGTCTCAAGGACCTCTTCCGTGCTGATGGGAAACGGCTCACGTGCTTCTGTTCATGGTGTTGGTACGGTAAATCTGAAGTTTACTTCGGGGAAGACCGTACAGCTGAAGAATGTGCAGCACGTTCCCTCCATCAATAAGAATCTCATCAGCGGATCGCTTTTATGTCGAGATGGATTTAAGTTGGTTTTTGAGTCCAATAAAGTTGTAATTTCTAAGTATGTACAATTTATTGGAAAAGGTTATGAGTGCGGAAGTCTGTTCCGCTTGTCTTTGTCAGACTCATATACTAAAGTTATTAATCATGTGTGCAATGATAATGAGTCCAATGTTTGGCATTCACGACTCTGTCATATTAACTTTGGTTGCATGACGCGGCTAGCCAATAAGTTTAATTCCGAAATTTACCACTGTCAAAGGTTCTAAGTGCCAAGTTTGTGTGCAAGCAAAGCAACCCCGCAAGTCTCATACGACTGCGGAACCGAGAAACTTAGCATCGCTAGAACTTATATATTCAGATCTTTGTGAGATGAATGGTGTGTTGACAAAAGGTGGAAAAAGATACTTTATGACGTTGATTGATGAATCCACTAGATACTTCTATGTTTATCTTCTGAAATCTAAAGATGAAGCTTTGAACTACTTCAAAATCTATAAAGCTAAGGCAGAAAACCAACTTGATCTTAAAATCAAGCGGCTAAGGTCGGATCGTGGTGGAGAGTACTTTTCAAATGAATTTGATTTATTCTATATGGAACATGGTATTATACATGAGAGGACGCCTCCCTACTCATCTCATTCAAATGGGGTGGCCAAAAGGAAGAACCGCACTCTGACTGATTTGGTTAACGCCATGTTAGATACATCGGGTCTTTCCAAGGAATGGTGGGGGGAGGCACTAATGACTGCATGTGATGTCCTAAACCGTGTTCCTGTAAAGGATAAAACCATGACTCCATTTGAGGAAAGGGAAAAGAAAAGTCTTAAACTCTCTTACTTATGAACTTGGGGTTATTTGGCGAAAGTCAATATTCCAATACCCAAGAAGCGAAAGCTTGGACCAAAAACCGTTGATTGTGTTTTTTCGGGATATGCTTTTCATAGCATTGGCTATAGATTTTTGATAGTAAAATCTGAGGTATCCGACATGCATGTTGGTACAATTATGGAGTTGAATGATGCGGCTTTATTTGAGGACATCTTTCCTATGAAAGGTATGTCTAGCTCATCAAATCAGGAGATGACTAGTTCATCTAGTCAGGAATTTTCTATAATTCCTGAACCCACTATGCCGATAAAACACTCTGATGATCCTGTGGAGGATGACAATGAAGCTCCCAAAAGGAGCAAGAGACAAAGGACTGCAAAGTCATTTGGTGATGATTTCATTGTGTACCTTGTGGATGATACTCCCACTTCTATTTCTGAAGCCTATGCATCTCAAGATCTTGACTCTTTGGAAGGAAGGCTGTCGGCGAGATGGACTCCATCTTAGCTAATGGTACTTGGGAAGTCACTGATCGTCCTTATGGGTGCAAACCTGTAGGATGTAAGTGAGTCTTCAAGAAAAAGCTTAGACCTGATGGTACTATTGAAAAGTACAAGGCACGTCTTGTGGCTAAGGGTTATACCCAAAAGGAAGGTGAAGACTTCTTCGATACCTACTCACATGTAGCCAGATTGACCACTATTCGAGTACTACTTTCCATGGCTGCCTCACATGGTCTTCTCGTTCATCAAATGGATGTTAAGACAACTTTTCTAAATGGAGAGCTAGATGAGGAAATTTATATGGAGCAGCCTGACGGATTTGTAGCAGATGGTCAAGAAGGAAAGGTGTGTAAGTTAATGAAGTCTTTGTGTGGTCTTAAGAAAGCTCCTAAACAATGGCACGAGAAGTTTGAAAGAACTTTTACTGCTGAAGGATTTGTTGTAAATGAAGCTGATAAATGTGTGTACTATCGCCATGGTGGGGGCAAGGGAGTTATTATGTGTCTCTACGTTGATGACATATTGATATTTGGGACCAACCTTGCTGTTATTGAGGAGGTCAAAGAGTTCCTATCTCGCTGCTTTGAGATGAAGGACTTGGGAGTGACTGATGTAATCTTAAACATCAAGCTACTAAAGGATGACAATGGTGGGATTACATTGCTTCAGTCTCACTATGTGGAAAAGATATTGAGTCGCTTCGGGTATAGCGACTACAATTCTTCTCCAACGCCTTATGATCCGAGTGTGCTACTTCGAAAGAATCGAAGGATTACTAAAGATCAATGGAGATATTCTCAAATTATTGGCTCGCTCATGTATTTAGCCAACGCTACTAGACCTGACATCTCCTTTGATGTAATCAAACTGAGTTAATTTGTGTCAAATCCTTGAGATGATCATTGGCATGCCCTTGAAAGAGTTTTGCGCTATTTGAAAGACACTACGAGTTATGGTATTCACTATACTGGGTATCCACGGGTACTTGAGGGTTGTAGTGATTCAAACTGGATATCTGATGCTAATGAGATTAAGACCACAAGTGGTTATTTGTTTACACTTGGTGGTGGCGCTGTTTCCTGGAATTCTTGCAAGTAGACCATCTTAACGAGGTCAACAATGGAAGAAGAACTCACAGCATTAGACACATCTACTGTTGAAGCATAGTGGCTTCATGAGCTCTTGATGGAATTACATGTGGTTGAAAAACCAATACCCGCCATCCCGATGAACTGTGATAATCAAACTGTGATCGTCAAAGTAAACAGTTCTAAGGATAATATGAAGTCATCAAGGCATGTGAAGAGGAGATTGAAATCTGTCAGGAAACTGAGAAACTCCAAAGTTATTGCGTTGGATTATATCCAAACATATAAGAACCTGGCAGATCCCTTTTCAAAGGGTTTATCATGCAATGTGATAGATAATGCATCGAGGGAGATGGGTTTGAGACCCACAATATGAGTTGATCCTAGTGGCAACCCACTCTATGTGATCGGAGATCCCGTCAATTAGAGCTGGGACACAAGATGTTGGTCAGCTGAGAGGAGAGTATTCCCATATTATATTTACATCTCCATAAAGATGCAATACTCTCTTAATCTGCATGGCAGGTTGATATTTATCTTAATGTGTTCCAAGTGGCTTTGATAAGCGAATATGTTGTCCTGCAGAACATCTCTTGAGGAACACACCTATATGATTCTGACTGTCAAACGTCGCAGTCCGTGAGAGTTGGGTGCTCTTTAATAAACTCATGAAAGGCCCTGGAGTATGACGCATAAGCTCCAAATCGCAGAGAAGCCGATGGCAGCCCTGTACCGGTCTAGATTTTGTGTGAAACTAGCGTGCAGAAAACTTGTAGTTCAAGGCATAGTCCACTATTCAAGTTGCTAGCTAGTGTAGCATGAAGTTTAACATGGAAGTTCAACTTAACAGTCTCCACTACACACCTGTATATAAAACAATGTTCTGGAATAAAAGTGATGTGATTGACTTTGTGGGGGATTGTTGGAATTTGATGAGTTTTGGGCTGTTGGCCCATTAGACAAATTCTAAAATTCTTTTTGGACCACTTGTATACAGCAGCATATGGTTGTGCTAGTGGTGCTAAAGTTTAGTCCCACATTGCTAGTTGAAGGGGAGTTTGACCACCTTATATAGTAGAGTGTTGCACCACTCACTAAGGTGTGACAAGGAGAGAAGCCCTCGCGCATCCCTCCTCCGATGCCGCCCACCTCGCAACGCCACGCCTCGCCTCGTCACGACACACGCGCGCCGCGGGTTGCAGGAATCTCGCCAATCCGAGCTTTATTTTGCTGGTTGGGAAAACTGATTATAAGTCATTAACGGACGCGTTAATTACAGCCGTTTCTAGTTTTTATGGACGTGGGCTGTTACCGACTCGGACGTGGGCTGAGCCCCACAATCTCCCTAACCTGCACTATATAAGCGTCTGCGTTAAACCTAATCAGAAAATCAATCCACACACGCGCCTACCTCCAAAACCTTGCGTCGCCGCTTTCGTCTTCCCCATCCCGGCTTGTGGCGTGCACCGCAGATCAGGACAGTAGGCCTCCGGAACCCTGCCTCTCATGAACCTGTACGGGTGAGGGGCGATCAGGTTTTTGGGAAGCGCTCAAGCGCGACTACTAGCAACCATGACGTCATCCGACGACGAGTTCCCGAACGACGACTTCTTGCCGGACGTCAGCGACCTCTTCGACAACCTCAACATGGGCGACGCTGCTGCGAATGCTTCAGCTGCTATTCACCCTACACTGTACATGATACTCAACTGTCTTTTTCGAATTATGCTAGTGTTCTTTGTTCTAGTGTTTGGTGTAGATGTGATAAGTTTATCTCCTATAGATGTAATCTGTTCATCTACTTTGTTGATCTGCATAATTGGTTTTATTTCCATTTGTATGATCATGTTTTATCAATTTATTATTTAGATTAAATCATATGGATTATTGCTTATGTTTCCAACAGGTGCAGGAACCCATTCATCAAATTGGCGCCGTTGCCGGGGAGCAAAGCGTTCAGTTATCTACTTTCACATAGTTTATTTCCGTTTGTTGCAGTTATCTTACTACTTTATTTTATATTGAAAACAATAAAAAAATTACAAAACCAAAAATTTGTAAAAACTATTTCTACTAATCATGTCTTCCAAGATAAAATTTGTCCAACAGATAATACAAGCATTGGATGAGATAAAGGATTCATGCTTACCAAGCCTATTGGAAAATTTTATTGTAAGGGCATTCATTATGGTTGTGTGATAATGATGAATCTTATTGCCCAATATGTATAACAGATGACCACCTTAATTTTCAATGTAAGTGTTCCAACAATCCTAATCTAGAAAATTATAATAGAGATAAATCTTATTCTAGTTTGGAGATATTAGAATACGTTTGTTTCAAAGGTGCATCTGAATTGGTATTTATACTAGGAAGTATTGATGTTGAAAGTGAAGCACTTGATGGAGTTTTTAATTTCGTACACCTTATATTCCTCTTTTGCAAAAATAATTTAAATAATAATGCATTGGTATTATATTATTTGAAGCGGTCTAAAACCGCCATGGAGAAAGATAACCTTTTGCAGGACTCACTAAAGAGCGGAGAGGAAAAGGAGCACAAGGAAGAGGAGGAAGAACGGATTGATCACCCGCTCACACCTTCAACTCCTACTTTTGATTCTATCATTGATATTAAAACACTATTCGATGAAAAGGAGGAACAAAAAGGCGAGGTTGAAAAAGAGAGTCACACTACAACTTTTGTTTGTGATGCCTCTTACTCTAGTAGTGGTTTTTATGATGCTAAAAATGTTGATAATTGTTCTGCGGAGGCCTTGTAGCTAGACACTCATCTAGAGAGCATTAATAATAATGAACTAGAGATAGAACCTTGCTATACTAACATGTAGGGTCCTGAACTCTCTTCTATGAAGGAAGAGTACTATGAAGTATTCCCCTACGTAGGTAACCAAGGTAAAGATTTAAGAATTTTGTATGAATCTCAAATCCTCTCATTGCAGCTATACACGCAGGCATTTTCACCAAGCTTGGTGCATCAAAACTCGCTTGAAAGCGAGAACTTGTTCATCTACATGATGCCGATGCACCGTAAGCGGGTACGACTCCGACCGAACTCTACTCCAAGATGCTCCAAACTGGTATGTATAACCACACCTTGAGTCGATATCCCTTGGGATCCAGGTGGGTAATGTATGGAGCATCTTAGCCTGGCTTTGTTCCTTTAAATAGAGCGCTTTTCGGGAGGCAACCCGTAAGTCATTAGGCGTCTTTCTTAGTTTTGTGTATTGAGTTTAGTTGCATTCATGTTGCATTGGCACTTTTATTCTTTGCATGTATTGCTATTAGAGTAATTTTGTGGTAGTTTTGAAAAGGTAGAATTTATTGTTACTATGTGTTGCATAACTTGGTTGTACCTAAATCCCGTTTTATACATGCTAATGTTTGTTGAAAATTAAAATTGTCATTTTTTGTCAAAACATGGTGTTTCCCTTAGTTTCAGGTTAAGAAAGAATTCTCGAAGAAAAGGTAAATTTTGGCCACTCCAGAAGGTTTAACGACCAACTATACGATGAGAATAAATATTTCGTTCGTATAGTTGCAGTTGTATAGTTATCGATGCCTTCAAATTTCTTTTTCAGGATACAGAAGCTTTAACGACCAACTATACGGCGGGACCTTTTTGGTCCGGCCGTATAGGTTCCTCCATATAGATATCGACACCTGCTTCGAATTCTTATTTCAGATTACTACACATATGACGACCAACTATACGGCCGGAAAAATATTTTCCCGCCATATAGTTCCGGTCGTATTGTTGGTACGAACACAAAATATCTATGGGAAGGTAACCCAGGTATAAAAATTTCAATATACTTTCTCCGTACTGCTAAAAACCTCGAAACTCCACATGGGATCTTCTCCCTTGATCGAGGGGGAGCCGAATATCTACAAGCAATAAAAGTTCTACCTAAGAAACTTCCTAGACTATAATTCTCTATAGAAGTTTATGTTTTCTTTTTTACTTTCTTTTTATCGATAGGGTAAACGAATTACATTCATATACCAAACCGATGCATTTTATTTTTTGTGTTATTTTTGTAGGGAATTGAACCTTGTGTGATGACGTCTACGGTAGTGCCAACTGTACAAATACTCGCATGAGCCACTTGGTTGCTTCAATTCAACATGGATACCTATTCATGTCTGGTAAAACCTTCCAACTCAAACCTCTTTTAAATAAGCACATAGGGGATGCACACTCGTGTTTCATATTTTGTCTCACTTATACTTCATCACAATCTAGGAGAAGCGCACTTCTAAAATTAGTTTTTTGACTTAAGCGTGATGTTTAGGTTGATGAACTGACTCAGTGGGACTTGTATTTTTGTCATTTGTGAGCTAAACCCATGTCTTCAAAAACAGAAAAATAATTTGTTTTCTTTCTAGTCTTGTTCCTACCAGGTTCTTAAGGAAGGCATACACCGGATCGTGAAGCATTCATTGAAGCAAAAGTTCTTTGTCCATCAAAGTAGAGGTTAAAAGCACCTCAACGGTAAAGTGTGTCACCCTTTCTTTAACTTAAGCTTGGGGAGGTAACCAATTCTTATACTCTCTTTTGATAACTACATTTTATCTTTTGTTTTCATGATCTTCTCAAGTTGGTATTTTCTTATCCTGGGGAGGTTATTTTGAATGCATAGAGTCTTGTGCAATATTCTTTCTCTTAAATTTTGTTCATGCTATTTTGTATCCTCTATTTTTGAATGCTTGCTTAGGTGAGTTTTTGTTCATATTTATATAAGGGATATACTTGCTCATGATAGGCCCCATAGGAGACAAGCCATATCTTTGATGCACCTTGTCCAACTTTTATCTAGCTTGTGAAAAATATTGTGATCCTCTAAATGTGCATTGCCATGTTCTCTACATTTAAGAAAAGAAAAAATATAATAAAGTTCTTTGAAACTTGCTAGTTGTCACTATTCAGAATTGTCTTAAAGTGAATAGTTATGGAGTAGCACGACCCCATAGTGTTGGAAATGATGGTCTTAATAGATGCATACTGAGTGAGTTGGCAAATATGAAATGATGTTTCAAAGTTTTGAGATTACATATGCCCAGATTTTGTCTTGGAAATCAAAGTGAGATATTTATTTATGCGTGTCTTGCGCCACTATCACACAACATGGGATGCTAACAACTCCACTGGCCTTTGGACAATCCAAAAAGAGGAAACTCTTGGAGTTTGGTTATGCATTTCCCAACATATCTATAAAAAATGCTATATTTGAGTATGCATTGGTATTCTCATGGGCCTTCGTTAAAAGAAAAAAGTCAGAATACTCCTTTGACCGTGATGAGAAATCATTATTCCAAAAAGGGAAACCTTGGTAATGGTCATGACTGTCTTTCCTAGCCTACACAGTCTCGATTGAACATATACCACTCTTTTGGCATGGTCTCGTTACTAAGAAATAGATTTTCTATGAGCTCAACAATCAAAGTTTGCACTTGAGAGACTTTAATATCTCGCATTAGTGGGCAGCATTGGAAAACTCTATCTCTATTGATGATTGACAACTAACCGTGTTCATCTTTGCCATATAGAAATAAAAATACAAAAATACAATAAAGTGCATATAGAAGGATCACAAGTCTACTTTCAAGCTAGATTTAACTTTGACATGGGCATAGAATTTTTTGACTAATCTCTAATGGTTTGGAATAATATAAATGAGCTTATATTTCCTTGTATGATTATGTTCCCTCTTGCTTTGAGCTTGCAGGAAAAACAAGAATACCATGAATTGATTTTCAATGATAAGCAAGATCACATCCATTAAATTATAGATCCCTTTTGCTCGAGGACAAGAAAGATCTAGCTTGGGGAAGTTGATGGCTGTGATAATACAAAACTTTTTAGCTATATAAATTGTGTCATTTGCCTATCACATCATGCTCCATCTAACTATTTCTATGCCTGATATGCATGATTACTTTTTTTCATTAAATTCAATATGATATTTGCACATTTAGTAGTTTAGGTATGATTTTATCCCTCTTCCTTGTATTTGAGATGTGTGTAGGTGTTGATGATGATTATGGATAAAAAAGCCAAAAGGAATGAAGAGAGCATAATATGGAGGAGCTACAGGACCAGACTTAGCCATTTGAGGTGTTGGAAAAAGTGAAATTTTCCAATTTCTCAAAATTAATATCCAATACCACTGGGTTGTATCCCTCGTCAATACGAATCCAACGAGCCCAAGGAAACCCGAAACATAGTTCGTATGAAGAAATGGCGACCCAAATACGGAAGATACCCAAAGTTTTAACGACCAACTATACGGCGGGAGCAAAAATTCCGGCTGTATAGCTCCCACCGTATAGTTGCCAAAAAGGTCACATAAGATGGGATTTTGCCCTCTGGAAGCTCTAGAACCTTCCCTGAGTCATATGACGGTATTGGGGGAACCCTAGGGCACCTCCAAGGCCTATATAAAGGAGGAAGGAGTCAAAGAAGAGAGGAGGAAGCAACCAACAACCATATAGAAGATCTAGATCTCATCTACCTCCTCCATGGCAGCGCCATGCCGAGCCTATACATCTCCACCAAGATAAAGATCTTCATCAACACCATCAAGCCATCCAAGCAAGAAGAGGAGGAGAAGGAGCACGCCGCAATCACCACACAACGCCACCATCACCGCACCATCATCACCATCTCCATCGCCGCTACTCCTTCGTACTTCCCCATCATGGTCTCCGTGATGAGTTGTAATATGCCTTGAACATCCTTTTATTAATGTTATGATGATTTGAGTAATTGAAGTGTGGTTTGTTCTTGTTAATTAATATGTTTGTTCTGTCTATATACATTGTTCTATTCATGATATTATTCTTGTGATTGGAGACGTCAATCCATTGTTGAGGAATTTACTAGGGATTCACGATGTGTCACAATACTTATCATTAGTCTATGATCTTCCATGGTAGAACTAATAGGCTATTTGCTATAAGTGGTTTGTGGAGGAAATAGAAGCTTAGGATGCACCGCCCAAAGTTCCCCAAGATCACTCATTATATAGATAGGTATAGTGTTGCGAATCGCTTGACCCCAAAGTGACAGACGGGATATATTGTGACTAGCACACTACTTGCTTAGGAGTACGGTTGTCCATAGAACTTAATGCCTTTGCTCTTGTTTACCTTGATTGGTCTTGTTACCTTACACCATTCTCTTACGAGATGACCCATGTTTGAAGAGGGTGTGGAAAATTGTGTTGTCTAGGTTCCACATACCAATCGTGGGAGACAACAATATTTGAGGGACCTGCACAAGTACAGTTTAAAGCTATTCCATAAGCACTTATCATACACACCGGTATACACAACAATACTTGAGGAATCATAGCATTAATATTTCATCTCATTACATTCACCTCTTTCTATTTTTACTTTTGTTCTAGTTTTCTTCCAGTCCTAGTAGTAGTTATTACAAATCATCTTAAATTCATTTATCCTAGAAAATTATAGAATAGGCTATTTCCAAACCACAATTTGGGTGCGAACGTGGCCGCATTGACAATGTGGCTGTGGGGTCGTGTTCGCCGAGCTCCCATCGAGACAAACTCTTTAAATATTAGCTGCTACAAGTACTGCAATAACCCTGTTATTGGTGCAGGAACCCAGTCATCACTTCGACCCCCTTGTTTGTGTATGCCGACTGCTAACACTCGTAAACCAATAAATTGAAACCTCTCCTCAGCACGATGGCCACTGAAAGAAATCTACAATGATCCCATCCAACCCTCTGCCGAACCAACAGGAAGTCCTTGCCATAAAACAAATACCCCAAAATCCCGAATATGAGGAGGCCTAAAACCAACGAGTCTACTCCATCATCGAATCAAAACAACACAAAGAGTCCAAGTTAAGACAACCTCCCTGAAGCTTACATCCTCTACCCCGACTGAGGACGAAGAAATAAGTGTCGCTAACCGCTAAACCTAACCAGAGTAAACTCTTACAACTTAGGTAGGTAACCACCACTGCAAGGTAGTTGCAATAAGGAGGTACTCGAATACCTCAGCTCAAGCATCAAGCCAATGCTCCAAGACGAAGGATCTACCCTAGCCACGGCAACCCTAAGTAAAGCTCTAAGGTGGAAAGTGATGTCTACGCACTTCTATTCTTGTAGACAGTTGTTGGGCCTCCAAGTGCAGAGGTTTGTAGAATAGCAGCAAGTTTCCCTTAAGTGGATTAACCAAGGTTTATCGAACTCAGGGAGGAAGTGGTCAAAGGTATCCCTCTCAAGCAACCCTGCAATCAAGATACAAGAAGTCTCTTGTGTCCCCAACACACCCAATACACTTGTCAGGTGTATAGGTGCACTAGTTCGGTGTAACATCCCAGATTTTATATTAGGATGTTATTAGTTCCATGCATCATCCTTGCATCATTGCATTCTACAAATGAATTTTTACAACAAATCCTAAACACCTAAACCTAGAAAAATCCTAATAGAGTTTTGCCATATGTAAGCATTATTATAGTAGGCCAAGTTGCCCCTTCAAAAAAAAACCTTATAAAACATTATACTATGGCCCTATGTTGACCACCTTAATTTTATAAAAATTTAGAAAGAATTTTCATCAAGTTTGGACTTAGTGGGCAAAAGTTATTTAGGTTTTATTAAAACAGAATAAGGAAAAATGTTAAAAGGGAAAAAAAATGGGCAACCTACCTAACTGGGCCGCAACGCCAGCCCACCTTCTCCCCCCGCCGCTGACAGCCGGGACCCACGGGGTCATCCCCTACCTCGAGCAGGACTCCTCCTGCAGCACGCCTACGGACCGAATCCGGTAGGATTCGTGGCGGTTGTGAAACCCTCGCCCAAGTCTCCACCCCCATATAAACCTCGCCACCCTCGGCTCCCCTTGTTCGATTTTTCCCTTGCGAAAACCCTAGCCATACGAAAGCTCGCGCCGCCGCCGTCGGGTTAGACCTCACCGAGACGCTCGGGACTCCCCCTTGCTCCTTCCTTCCTCTAAAACTTTCCCTCGTTCACCACTGATTTGCCCCGTGCACTTTTCCCTCTCTCCACTGCTGCAGATCAACGGCAATTTCTCGCTGACGCGTCGCCGGAGACGGGGAGGATCGACGGGGCCTTGCCAACGGAAGGGGAAGCGAGGGGCGCAGACGGAGACACGAGCAAGACCGAGAGCACCAGACGCACCCCGCCGACCACATCACCGCCTCGGGGAGCCACCAGAGCGCCGCCGACCATCTCCACCGACGCCGCCGCCGCTCATCGCCGCCGTCGCCACCACGCTGAGTCACCACGTCCTCTTGTCTGTCCGATTTGCCACCTACGGCTAGGATTAGAAGTATACCGAAGGGTTATCGGCGAATAGCGGCGTGCCATGTGGATGCACGCGTCAGCACACATGCGATGACACTTGGCAAGATTTTGAGTGAGGATCAGATCTGTTTGCAGATTTAGATTCAAACTTGCGAAAGTCATATAAAATCAAATATTTGGCCAAATTTAGCTTGTAATATACCGTTGGATTCCTAATTTTATGTAGAATCCAAACCTGCAATAATATCCCAGGTTTACAGTAATGTTTTAGCTGTAGATTTTAATCACTAGATTGGAGTGTTTATTCTATAGAAAAATAATTAAAATTCTGTTTTAATTGATTCTTGTTGCAATGACCTTGTTTCCACAATTCCTACTGGACAAAATTATACAACTTTGCTTAAGATCATTAGATCTAGTATGGGGATAATTAGATGGTTTGATCTCCTTATAATCCTAGGATTTGTTTTAGCGACTCTATTAGATCTAAACCCTTGGGAAAATCAATCCTAGTGACACCCTTACACTATCACAACACAAACTTGCTACCTTGATCAATTTAGAAGAACCAACCTTGCATAAAATACCATGTTGCATGCATGCATGATTTTCTTTGTGATATGCTTTGCGCAAGTTGTGATCAGATCTATGTTTGTGATTCGTTAGATTGCTCGGAGTGCGCTAAGGAGTGCTATTGTGTAGAGTGCTGCTCGGATCAAGGAAAGTTACACCACTTGTTCATAATTTTGTCCCAGTTTTGATTCTATGCATGTGATCTTCAAAATTCTGTAGTATGCATGTGTAGGATATTCTAGTAGAATTTTTTTCCTTAGTATTATTTTGCAAAGTGCGATGATTTTGTAGTATGCCATGAGTAGCTCTATACTTAGATTTCCATCCTAATAGGTTACCCCTGTTTTTGCTAAGTATTGCTTGCTATGCTCTATATACAAAGTACCGTTGGGGGGTTCAAAAGACAAAGAATTTTTCTAAGTATAAAGGCTCTCTAGAGCAAACTTTCTTCTCAAATCCACTTCAAAATAAAACTAAGTTTTCTTCTGGGCGGAATGGTTGTCGGGTCAACGAGTGAGATTTTGGTGGAGGACGGCCGCCCAGGAATCAAAGAAGTCTGCCATGTTTCAGAATTCAGAAGCTTCCAGTGCAACCACAATACATTATGGGCTCTGTCTTGGCCTAGTACTTAGTGGGAAACCTCACCTGGGTACCAACATTTGGTTGTTCTTGGCACGGTTGGATCTAGAAGGTAGAGGGGCTACTAAGGGAAAGCCTCGCCATGGTCTTGTCTGTTAAAGGGCTTGATCGTGGATTGTGGGTAAAGTGCACAAACTCTCGAGAGTATTGCAATCTGATCGATCAGCCGTGTTCACGGTAACAGAACAACAATGAGCGTCTGAAGGATGGAGCCTCTGAAGGATCTTCCTCTCTCTTTTCTAAAACAAAGTTTTGAAACCCCATGGCATGCGTAATATCACTAATGGGTGGGAATTTGGGAACTTGGTGTGTAATATCCAAGTGACGCTTGGTGCGTAATATCCAAGTGTTCGGTTGTTTGGACACTTGGTGCGTAATATCCTCGTGTGCCACTCGACCTTATTTTATCTAAGCAAATGTTTACAAAGTAGGACAATCTTCTCTTCTTCTCTCTACTTAAGAAAACTAGCTTTGAGCAAATGAACTCTACAGCCTATATCAGCCTTGCATGTAGAGATAGTCTTTTCTCTCCTTGGTGTAATTTGCCAATACATTCAAAGTATTGACCCAACTTGTTGGCTGCACGTCTTATGTGCAGAATCCGAAGATTGAAAGGTGCGCAGGGATCGCGTGTCTACACTCGACAAGCCTGGGCGTTGATGGACTCATGCTGCTTTTATGTTTCCGCTGTTATTTGAGCTAGCATAATGCTAAGTAATTTTTGTAATAAATTCATACTCTGGATTCTCCGTGTAATAAAGACTTTGTGTTTTACATGATATTTCATCGACTGTGAGTGCTAGCTAATGATCCAGGGACTAGCATGTTAATCATAGGGACTTAGGATCCTTATCGATCCGAGGTCACTACAGATGGTATCAGATCACATCGTTGCCTGTAGGACGTGACCCTAGGATTGGAACCACCTCTAACTTTTGTGCCTTACTTGTTTTTCTACTAAGTTATTTTCCGCACTTCTAGTATCTGCTTTCCTCTACTTGTTGAAGTATCTAACCTTCATTCTTCCAACTCAAAGATGACGAGCTTCCTCTACGACACCGTCGCGAACATTGAGCCCCTTCGCTTTGGTGGATGCCTCATGGATCTACTCACACGTTTGGACCTTCCTCTCCCAACAATCCAGGGGAGCACAATGAAGAAACTCCACAAGAACGGCTGTTGGGGAGTCAAGGTCATCCAGCCAGGAAAAGAGCGAGGCAAGAACCCGGAGGAAGACATAGCAATCCACATTGTTAGCGATTCCAAGGAGAAGGCCCTTAGCATCAGCTTGCAGCAACTCATTGGTCGCCTATGTGGACGTCATCATGAAGCTCTCCAAGGACACTGCATCGGCCTCTTTGGAAGACGAGATGAGGAAGGAATTCACATGGAATTAACCTTTGAGGAAGGAACTTCAACCAAGCACCGAAGAACACAATATCAAGACTTGGAGTGCCACATCCATGACCTTGAAAAGGGTACCTTCCTCGAGATGTTGAAGAACGACGAGCTATGCGCCCTCATCAAGGAGAAGGAAGAAATGATCAGGCAGCAGGAGGAGGCAATGAAGCTCCAAGAGATAAAATTCCAGGACCAAGAGAAGAAGTTTGCTAACCAAGAGAAGAGGGTGATAAATAAAAACAAGAGAATTAGGGAACTCAAACAGCAGATCGATGGAGATGAAGTGCAAACTGAAGGCCTTTGCAAGATAATCAACGATGTGCGTGCTTACAAGAGGGACTTGGCAAAGCAACTTGAAGCCGCAAAGAAGTCAAGTTTAGTGGAGGAGCTACAAAGCGAGAAGGAGGGACTTCAGGAGCAGCTGCAAGCCACTACCAAGAAGCTACAGGATGAGATAAAGAACCTCCAGGAGAAGCTTGAAGCCACCACAAAGGAGATGGAGTTGTACAAGACAACTCTAGAGTAGGAAGGTTACTCGTTCGAGGACAAGGAAGAGGAAGGCGTGGAAGATGTGTAATAGTTGGACCACCTTTAATTCTAAAGTAGAACGTTATTCGCAATTGTAATAAATACCAAGACAAGTCTGGTTTAGTTAAACTTGGTTATTTTCTGTGTTAAGCGTGTTGTTATGTCTTGTGTGCCTTGTGTGCTTGGTGTGTTTTCATAAGGGTAGGAGTTTACTACTTAGTCTTTCTGTCTATTTCTTTACTATTCTCTTAAACCCCACAGATGCCAAGACGCAGAACTCCGAAATCCCGCCAGAAATAGCACAACTTTTGGCCACTCAGAACCAGCTGATCCAACTGCTCACTCAGAACATGCAAAACAACAACAACAACAACCCGCCGCCACCACCACCTCCGCCACCTCCTCAACAGGATCGCTTGACTCGGTTTTTGAGGCTGAACCCACCTACCTTCACTAGCAGCACTGAACCAATCATCGCTGATGACTGGCTGCGTACAATCAACAAGAAGCTAGACACCGTGCAAGCTGTCGGAGCCGACAGGGTGCGTTATGCCGCACACCAGCTTGAAGGACCTGCTGCAGAATGGTGGGATAACTACCAAGTCACCCACCCGGATATAGATGCTATCACTTGGGAACAGTTTGAGTTAGCTTTTCGCACTCATCATGTGGCTGCTGGTGTCATGACTCTGAAGAGGTGCGAGTTTCGCGACCTACACCAGCTGCACCGTTCTATCACCGAGTATGGAGAGCTTTTCAATAAGCTAGCCCGCTATGCACCCGATGATGTTTCCACTGATGCCAAGAGACAGGAGGAGTTCTTAAGAGGGCTCAATGATGAGATATCCATTCAGCTTGTGGCTCAGAAATTTGACAACTTTCAGAACTCGGAGAGCCATTGTGGTTGAGTCAAAGAGGAAGAGCATAGAAAACCGCAAGAGGAAATCTAACCTCACAAACACTGTTCGCATTGCAGCGCAATTCCTCACCACCGCCTTATAACAATAATGGCCACAACCATAACGGTCATAACCATGGTGGCCACAAACACAATGGGCATAAAAACCGCAATGGCAATGGCAGCAATGGAAAGGATCTCAGTGAGGTGACATGCTTTAAGTGCAACAAGACAGGGCACTATGCAACCTCTTGCCCCGAGAGGAATAATGGCAATGGCAATGGGAATGGAAATGGACACAACCATGGCAATGGAAACGGGAAGAAGCCAAATCCGTTTGTCAAAGCCACGGTGAATCATGTTTCTATGGAGGATGCTTGTGATGCGCCAGACTCTGTGATTAGTAAGTTCAAACTCAATTCTATTCCCGCAGTTGTTCTTTTTGATACTGGTGCATCGCATTCATTCATATCAAAGGTATTTGTGGATAGAGTCAAGATACCAACGGAGACTATAAACTTTCCTCTAAGGGTAAGTTCTCCTGGGGGAGAAATAGTGGCAAACTCCGGTTGCCGGGGACTAGAACTAAGGATTGGGACACACATCTTTCCCACAAGTCTAGTAGTTCTAGAATCACAAGGATTAGACATCATATTGGGCATGAATTGGATGACCGAATATGAAGGAGTCATAGATTGTGCCAAAAGAACTGTCATGCTCACCACACCGGAAGGGAAGAGGATTCGTATCAAGTCGAATTTTGCACTTAAAGAAGTCATGATGAACTCTCTTAAGGGGATTAGCTTGGAGGAGGCACCTATTGTAAAGGAATACCCAGATGTCTTCCCGGAAGAACTACCAGGAATGCCACCCGACCGTGATATCGAGTTCCTCATTGACTTGATGCCAGGCACGGGGCCGATAGCCAAGAGACCATACAAGATGGATGTGGACGAGTTAAAGGAACTCAAGAAACAACTTAGGGAACAATTGGACAAGGGATTCATCCAACCCAGCGCGTCATCTTGGGGGGCACCCGTCCTATTTATGGAGAAGAAGGATAAAACCAAGAGGCTGGTTGTGGATTACCGCTCGTTAAACGAGGTAACGATCAAGAATAAGTATCCTCTACCCAACATCAATGACCTGTTTAACCAGTTAAAAGGAGCCAGTGTGTTCTCAAAGATCGATCTACGATCAGGCTATTTTCAGTTGAAGATTCGAGAACAGGATGTGCCCAAAACAGCATTCACCACAAGATACGGATTGTATGAGTACACCGTGATGTCTTTTGGTCTAACCAATGCCCCAGCATACTTCATGACCATGATGAACAATGTGTTCATGGAATATTTGGACAAGTTTATCGTGGTATTCATAGATGATATACTTATATACTCTAAGGATGAGAAGGAACATGAGAAACATCTGCGCCTTATCATGGAGAAGCTAAGAGAACACAAGTTGTATGCCAAATTCAGAAAATGCGAGTTCTGGTTAAAGGAAGTGGGATTCCTTGGTCATGTTGTGTCAGAAAAAGGAGTTGCCGTAGATCCTAGTAAGGTAGCTTCCGTGACAGAATGGGAGTCACCCAAGAATGTGGGAGATATTAGGAGTTTCTTGGGCCTCGCAGGATATTACCGGAGGTTCATTGAGAACTTTTCCAAAATAGCAAAACCCATGACGGAACTATTAAAGAAGGAAAAGAAGTTCCTATGGACCGAGAAATGCGAAGCAAGTTTTCAAGAGTTGAAGAAACGCCTTGTAACGGCGCCAGTACTGTGTCTTCCTGATATCTAGAAGGATTTTCAAGTCTATTGTGACGCTTCTCGACAAGGAGTTGGAAGTGTATTGATGCAGGATGGGAAGGTGGTATCCTATGCCTCCCGACAACTTAAGAACCATGAACACAATTATCCCACACATGATTTGGAACTTGCATCTGTGGTTCATGCACTCAAGGTATGGAGACACTACCTCATGGGCAAACATTGTGATGTGTTCACCGATCATAAAAGTTTGAAGTACATCTTCATCCAAAAGGAATTGAATATGAGACAAAGAAGATGGCTTGAACTAATTAAGGATTATGACTTGGATTTATAGTACCATCCTGGAAAGGCAAATGTGGTGACTGATGCCTTAAGTCGTAAGGTGTATGTGAATGGACTTACCACAGGGGAACTTCCAGAGGATTTATGCAAGCAATTCAGGGATCTCAGGCTAGAGATGGTTCCGAAAGGACACGTAGCGACTATGGAAATAGTGTCCACCTTCCAAGAGAGAATCAAGGAAGCACAGAAGGGAGATAAAGAGTTGGAAGAAATAAGGATCAGGATAAGTGAAGGGAAGACTAAAGAATTTCGTCTGGACAAACAAGGAACCCTCTGGCATGGGAAGCGTTTGTGCGTTCCCAATGACCCCGATATCAGGAAGATGATTTTACAAGAAGCTCATGATTCGCCATACTCAATTCATCCAGTTAACACGAAGATGTACATGGATGTGAAGGATAGATTCTGGTGGAATAACCTAAAAAGAGATATTCCAGAGTATATTTCTCTGTGTGATGTATGCAATAGAGTTAAAGCCGAGCATCAGAAACCGGCAGGACTACTTCAACGACTACCTATACCCGACTGGAAGTGGGACAAGGTAGGCATGGATTTAATCACGGGAATGCCCCGGACTCGTTCTGGATTTGATTCTATCTGGGTAGTGGTCGACCACTTCACCAAGGTGGCTCACTTCATCCCCGTAAATACCACATATACAAGTGCTAAGCTCGCTAAGATATACATGTCAAGGATTGTAAGCCTACATGGTGTTCCCAAGGGAATTGTGTCAGACAGAGGCACCCAGTTTACTTCAAAGTTTTGGCGACAACTACATGAGTCTTTTGGGACCCGACTAGAACTCAGTACTGCCTTCCACCCTCAAACAGATGGCCAAACAGAAAGGGTGAATCAAATTTTGGAAGATATGTTGAGAGCTTGCGCACTAGACTATGGGTCTAGTTGGGACGATAACCTGCCATATGCTGAGTTCTCATACAACAACAGCTACCAGACAAGTATCAAGATGGCTCCGTTTGAAGTTCTATATGGCAGGAAGTGTAGGACTCCATTGCTATGGAATGGAGTTGGTGAACACGGTCTTTTTGGACCTGACTTGATAAAGGATGCCGAAGAAAAGGTACGACAGATTCAGGATAGGCTAAAGGTAGCCCAATCCCGACAGAAGAGTTACGCTGATTCCAAGCGCAGAGATGTGGCCTATGAAATAGGGGACCGTGCGTATCTCCGAGTTTCACCCCTACGAGGAGTTAAGAGGTTCGGAATCAAGGGCAAGTTAGCCCCACGATTCATAGGACCATATAAGGTTCTGGCCCGTAGAGGAGAAGTTGCTTATCAGTTGGAGTTACCGGAAGGACTGACTGTTCATGATGTGTTTCATGTGTCACAACTAAAGAAGTGTCACCCGGAGATGGCTGAAACACCGCTAAGAGACACCATTTCCCTAGATGAGGTTCAATTGGAGAATGACCTTACCTATGAGGAAAAACCCATCAAAATACTGGAAACAGCTGAAAGGATTACCCGCACCAAAACTATAAGATTCTGCAAGGTACAATGGAACCACCACTCCGAGGAAGAAGCTACGTGGGAGCGTGAAGAAGACATGAGGGCAGAGCACCCACACCTATTTGCTAGCCAACCCGAATCTTGGGGACGAGATTCCTCTTAAGGGGGGTAGGTTTGTAACATCCCAGATTTTATATTAGGATGTTATTAGTTCCATGCATCATCCTTGCATCATTGCATTCTACATATGAATTTTGACAACAAATCCTAAACACCTAAACCTAGCAAAACCCTAATAGTGTTTTGCCATATGTAAGCATTATTATAGTAGGTCAAGTTGCCCCTTCAAAAAAAACCTTGTAAAACATTATACTATGGCCCTATGTTGACCACCATAATTTTATAAAAATTTAGAAACAATTTTCATCAAGTTTGGACTTAGTGGGCAAAATTTATTTAGGTTTTATTAAAACAGAATAAGGAAAAATGTTAAAAGGGGAAAAAATGGGCAACCTACCTAACTGGGCCGCAGCGCCAGCCCACCCGCGCCCGCGCGGCAGCTAACTACCCGCGCCAGCGCCAGCCCACCTTCTCCCCCCCGCCGCTGACAGCCGGGACCCACAGGGTCATCCCCTACCTCGAGCAGGACTCCTCCTGCAGCACGCCTACGGACCGAATCCGGTAGGATTTGCGGCGGTTGTGAACCCCTCGACCAAGTCTCCACCCCCATATAAACCTCGCTACCCTCGGCTCCCTTCGTTCGATTTTTCCCTTCGAAAACCCTAGCCATACGAAAGCTCGCGCCTCCACCGTCGGGTTAGACCTCACCGAGACGCTCGGGACTCCCCCTTGCTCCTTCCTTCCTCTAAAACTTTCCCTCGTTCACCACTGATTCGCCCCGTGCACTTTTCCCTCTCTCCACTGCTGCAGATCAACGGCAATTTCTCGCCGGCGCGTCGCCGGAGACGGGGAGGATTGGCGGGGCCTTGCCAACGGAAGGGGAAGCGAGGGGCGCAGACGGAGACACGAGCAAGACCGAGAGCACCAGACGCACCCCGCCGCTCATCGCCGCCGTCGCCACCACGGTGAGTCACCGCGTCCTCTCGTCCGTCCGATTTGCCACCTGCGGCTAGGATTAGAAGTATACCGAAGTGGTATCGGCGAATAGCGGCATGCCACGTGGCCGCACGCGTCAGCACGCACGCGTCAGTGCTGCGTCGCCTAGCTGGAGCAAATCAGACGCTGACACTTGGCAAGATTTTGAGTGAGGATCAGATCTGTTTGCAGATTTAGATTCAAACTTGCGAAAATCATATAAAATCAAATATTTGGCCAAATTTAGCTTGTAATACACCGTTGGATTCCTAATTTTATGTAGAATCCAAATCTGCAATAATATCCTAGGTTTACAGTAATGTTTTAGGTGTAGATTTTAATCACTAGATTGGAGTGTTTATTCTATAGAAAAATAATTAAAATTCTGTTTTAATTGATTCTTGTTGCAATGACCTTGTTTCCATAATGCCTACTGGAAAAAATTATACAACTTTGCTTAAGATCATTAGATCTAGTATGGGGCTAATTAGATGGTTTGATCACCTTATAATCCTAGGATTTGTTTTAGCGACTCTATTAGATCTAAACCCTTGGGAAAATCAATCCTAGTGACACCCTTACACTATCACAACACAAACTTGCTACCTTGATCAATTTAGAAGAACCAACCTTGCATAAAATACCATGTTGCATGCATGCATGATTTTCTTTGTGATATGCTTTGCGCAAGTTGTGATCAGATCTATGTTTGTGATTCGTTAGATTGCTCGGAGTGCGCTAAGGAGTGCTATTGTGTAGAGTGCTGCTCGGATCAAGGCAAGTTACACCACTTGTTCTTTGTCAAAGTTTTGATTCTATGCATGTGATCTTCAAAATTCTATAGTATGCATGTGTAGGATATTCTAGTAGAATTTTTTTCCTTAGTATTATTTTGCAAAGTGCGATGATTTTGTAGTATGCCATGAGTAGCTCTATACTTAGATTTCCATCCTAATAGGTTACCCCTGTTTTTGCTAAGTATTGCTTGCTATGCTCTATATACAAAGTACCGTTGGGGGGTTCGAAAGACAAAGAATTTTTCTAAGTATAAAGGCTCTCTAGAGCAAACTTTCTTCTCAAATCCACTTCAAAATAAAACTAAGTTTTCTTCTAGGCGAAATGGTTGTCGGGTCAACGAGTGAGATTTTGGTGGAGGACGGCCGCCCAGGAATCAAAGAAGTCTGCCATGTTTCAGAATTCAGAAGCTTCCAGTGCAACCACAATATATTATGGGCTCTATCTTGTCCTAGTACTTAGTGGGAAACCTCACCTGGGTACCAACATTTGGTGGTTCTTGGCACGGTTGGATCCAGAAGGTAGAGGGGATACTAAGGGAAAGCCTCACCATGGTCTTGTCTGTTAAAGGGCTTGATCGTGGATTGTGGGTAAAGTGCACAAACTCTCAAGAGTATTGCAATCTGATCGATCAGCCCTGTTCACGATAACAGAACAACAATGAGCGTCTGAAGGATGGAGCCTCTGAAGGATCTTCCTCTATCTTTTCTAAAACAAAGTTTTGAAACCCCATGGCGTGTGTAATATCGTTAATGGGTGGGAATTTGGGAACTTGGTGTGTAATATCCAAGTGATGCTTGGTGCGTAATATCCAAGTGTTCGGTTGTTTGGACACTTGGTGCGTAATATCCTCGTGTGCCACTCCACCTTATTTTATCTAAGCAAATGTTTACAAAGTAGGACAATCTTCTCTTCTTCTCTCTACTTAAGAAAACTAGCTTTGAGCAAATGAACTCTACAGCCTATATCAGCCTTGCATGTAGAGATAGTCTTTTCTCTCCTTGGTGTAATTTGCCAATACATTCAAAGTATTGACCCAACTTGTTGGCTGCACGTCTTATGTGCAGAATCCGAAGATTGAAAGGTGCGTAGGGATTGCGGGTCTACACTCGACAAGCCTGGGCTTTGATGGACTCATGCTGCTTTTATGTTTCCGCTATTATTTGAGCTAGCATAATGCTAAGTAATTTTTGTAATAAATTCATACTCTGGATTCTCCGTGTAATAAAGACTTTGTGTTTTACATGATATTTCATCGACTGTGAGTGCTAGCTAATGATCCAGGGACTAGCATGTTAATCATAGGGACTTAGGATCCTTATCGATCCGAGGTCACTACATTCGGCTAAGAGAGAGTGAAATAAAACAGGTAACATTGCTAGAAAAGAGATTCTGACTTGTTGACGTGGGAGAGACTAAAGGCAAACTAAAAAAAGGTGGAAGCAAGCAAACATGTAACAGATCTAGATGCAAACGGTGTTTCAATGCTTAGAAACAAGGCATAGGGATCATACTTTCACTAGTGAACACTCTCTCAATAAATATATTCTCTTCATGATTCTACCCTGTACTACTCTCTGGTTCGACACTCTAATCCATGGTAGGGATATAACAACACAGCTCAAAGTCCGCTTTCCCCAATGTAGATAACCCCGCACTGTCACCTTGGGCGCTAGATGGTTCCAACTAAGACCTCAATTTCATAGAGACATCCAACTCCAATTATACTCATGATAAGGATTTATGAACTCTACCCTAAGTGCCACCACGGTGTGCAGGCTGTCACTTTCACACACGTGGGGAGAGCAGAGATCTATTGAAGCACTTGAGTATTTATGTAGACTCTAGCCTAAGTGCCACCACGGTATGCATGCTGTCACTTTCATACATGTGGGGAGAGCCGGAGATCTATTAAAGCACTTGAGTAGCAAAGTAGATCTACTTGATTACAAAGCTCATGATCTCAATAAGGTCATGCATAGAGAGAGATGAACACATAGCTACCGGTAGAGCCCTTAGCCTCGAGGAAGAACTACTCCCTCCTCATCATGGGAATCAGAAAAAGTGATGGAGATGATAGAAAAAGTCATGCTACAAAAATAATCACTAAGCATAAGGAGACATGATAGATTCTAAGCCACAGTCAAAATAAGCTCCCTTTTGTAACACTATAAGCATGAAACTTTCTACTCTTCTTCAACACCAATTGACTTATTTGAAACAACTCACAAATAAAATCGAGAAAGATCAGTGAGATTGTCTCACAAATCCACAAAGAAGCACTAAAAGTTATAAGCAAAAATAAGAAGAAAACTAAGGCTAAACATAGTGCTAGCAAAAGTGATCACTCATAGAACAATAAGAGTGAAAACTAGAGTATTCTAGGCAATGAAAACAGAGTGGATTTGGTTCATGTAATCACCAAAAAGACACGGTGGATGTCGTTTTTAAGTGGGAGTTCATTCATAATTTCGATTAGTTGAACTCGATCTATCACAAACTTAGTCTAAACTTTACAAATTCTGTTTTAGATGGCACCACCTGCTTTTAATTTCAATGTGTTCATGGAGAGAGAAACTTGTGACGAATGGTAGAAACTTTACCGACAGGGCTATGAATTTGAGGATTCTCCTCTCTACTGCACAAAAGCTAAAGGGATACGGGTAGGCTACACTAGCGCAAATCAAAAAAATTCTACCGCGTAAACCAGAAATACTGTTGTCATAGATCACGGGATTACCACTAGACGCGCAGTTGCGGAAATTGATGAAGCACGTCGAGGCAGTGCAAACGTTCTATGTCTCCTCCTTATCATCCTCCCATGAGCATATCCCCTTGCGCGGCTCGTCCAAGTTCCACAGATGCAGCACCTCCGAGGTATCCACACGTGCGGGGTGGAAGCGTCAGACGCCAGACTTCTAGGTCCGCACGCGCGACCCAGGCGTGAGGAGTGGCGGCTGGGTAGAATGGTCTCACCCTGGTCAGCTCGCCCGCCCTCTCTTATATAGGCGTCCCTAGTGGGCTTCTACATTAGCAGCCCATTAGTAGCCTAAGCCTGGTCTAATTCAGATCCAATCCTCATTAGGCTTCCAGCCCCTTAAGTGTGTGACCCTATAGGTTCATATATGATGTAGACATGACACAAATACACTTATTACATCAATACTTGGTAGGGGCCTCTAGCAAGACATGCCAACTCCTAAATGCATAAAAAGATCATATCGGACGAACCATCACAAGGTTTCGTACATGTCTTTCCCTTTGCCTCACGATATTTGGTCTAGGTCTAAGTTGACCTCCCTTTCTCGATACTGTGATTAGAATCCCTTTACTAGGTTAACTCTTAGCCTTATGTAGCACGACCATGCATGTCTGGATTCGATCACTCAAGGGGACCAACGATATATCTCTCAAGTAGAGAGGGGAAAATCCCATCTTGATTGACCATGCCTTGCAGCATGCTTCAGGACAAACCCGAAAGATACCTTTATAACTACCCAGTTACGGAGCAGCGTCTGATAGCCCCAAAGTAGGTCGATCCACATCTCAAGTACATGCGACAATCTCAGGTCTAAGGACAAAACATACATGATGTTTAGAGAGAGCTGCAAGTATAATTGTCAGTCTCAAGTTGGGTAAGTCCAATCCCATGTTCATAACATGTGTCCACATCATTAGTTTGACATCTCTATGTCTATGACTTGCGAAACATAGTCATCAACCAGTCGATGTGCTAGTCTAATATTCACGTGTTTCCTCACATGAACTCCGACTAGGGACAACTATTTGGATAATCATACAAGTAAAGAGTTTCACAAACAATTCACATAATTGCCAATCAATACAAGTTGCCTGATATGGATATTCAATGAACATTACAATAACTCATGGACACATAAGAAATATAATCATCTCTATGATTGCCTCTAGGGCATATTTCCTTTGGTCTCCCACTTGCAATAGAGTCAATATAGATTGTATCTAATACCTATTGCTCTTGTGTGCGCCTCATGCGCAGGATGTGGGAGTGGCTTTGTAAAGGGATCAGTAACATTTGAGTCCATATGTATTTTGCATATCATGACACTACCATCCTCAATGAACTCTTGAATCTGATGGTAACGCATGCGAATATGTTTGTTCTTCTGGTGCTGTATAGGCTCCTTGGCTTGTGCAATAGCACCATTGTTGTCACAATAAACGTCCATGGGATTGGACGCGCCCTGAACCACACCAAGAGCGATCAGGAAATTCCTAATCCAAACTGCTTCCTTTGCAGTGTCCGAGGCGGAAATATATTCAGTTTCTGTTGAAGAGGAGGCCACTATATCTTGCTTGGAACTTTTCCAACTCACAGCACCACCATTCATGACAAACACATAACCATATTGAGATCTGGAGTCATCTGAGTCATTAAGGTAACTCGCATCTGTGTAACCCCTTACACTAAGTTCATCCTCACCTCCATAAACTAGGATCATCCTTTACCGCTGTTCAAGTACTTCGGGATGTTCTTTACCGCTGTCCAGTGACCTTCACTTGGATCATCCTGATATCTGCTCATAACACTTAGAGCATAGGAAACATCTGGGCGAGTACATATCATTGCATACATGATGGATCCAATAGCCGAACCATATGGAACCATGCTCATGCGCTCACGCTCATCAGTAGTCGAAGGACACTGAGTCTTGCTGAGTTTTATGCCGTGAGACATGGGCAAGAACCCCTTCTTAGCCTCTTCCATGCTGAACTATTTCAACACTTTGTCAATATATGTACTCTGGCTTAATCCAATTAGCCTCCTAATCTATCTCTATAGATCTTGATGCCCGGAATATATGTCTCTTCTCCCAAGTCCTTCATCAAAAAACTATTTTTCAACGAGGTCTTAACATACTCGAGCATAGGATTATCATTTCCAATTAGCAATATGTCATCTACATATAAGATTAGAAATACCAGCGCTCTCCCACTTTCCTTCTTATAAACACAAGGTTCTTGTTCGTTTTTTATGAAGCCAAACTCCTTTACAACTTCATCAAATCGAATGTTCCAACTCCGAGATTCTTGCTTCAGCCCATTAATAGACTTTAGAAGTTTCCATACCTTTCCAGCATTGTTTGGATCAACAAAACCTTCGGGCTGCATCATATACACGTCCTCAGTTAGGATTCCATTTAGGAAAGCCGTCTTGACATCCATCTACCATATTTCATAGTCAAAAGGTGCAGCAGTGGCTAGAATTATCCGTATAGATTTAAGCATCGCTACGGGCGAGAAAGTATCATCGTATCAACTCCTTGAACTTGTCGAAAACTTTTTGCAACAATTCGAGCTTTATGGATGTGAACATTTCCATCCATATCAATCTACTTCTTATAGACCCATTTGCACTCAATGTCTTTAAAACCATCAGGCAGGTCAACCAAGTTCCAAACTTGATTGTCTCTCATGGACTCTATCTCAGATCTCATGGTGATCATCTGTTTCTCAGAGTCTGGGTTCACCATCGCTTCTGCATAGGTCGTAGGTCATCATTGTCTAACAATAATAATTCCCGCGCTTCGCGAAGCCTCGCTGACCTTCGTGGTTGTGGTTCTTCTATTCCCACGGGTTCCTCAACTTGTTCTGCTACAATAGCATCACTCGTAGAAGCATCCCCAACTGGCTCATCTTGAACTTCTTCAAGTTGCACCAACCTTCCACTCGTTCCCTTTGTGAGAAACTCTTTCTCTAGGAAAACATCGCTACGAGCGACAAGCACTTTTCCCTCTTCTCAATTATAGAAGTAATAACCTAATATTTCCCTCGAATATCCCATGAAAATACACTTATCCGATTTGGGTGTTAGCTTGTCCGACTGAAGTCGCTTGACAAATGCATCACAACCCCAAATCTTTAGAAAAGACAAGATGGGATTCTTTCCAGTCCACATCTCATATGGTGTCTTAACTACGGATTTAGATGGTACCCTGTTAAGTGTGAAAGCTGCTGTTTCTAGAGCGTATCCCCAAAATGATAATGGTAAATCCGACTGGCTCATCATCGATCGAACCATGTCCAACAAAGTTTGATTGCGCCGTTCGGAGACCCCATGTCTTTGAGGCGTTACGGGCGGCGTGAGCTATGGATCAATTCCGCAACCCTTAAGATGATTGCAAAATTCATGACTCAAGTATTCACCTCCACGATCAGATCGCAAGGCCTTTATTTTCTTTCCATGTTGATTCTCTACCTCACTCTGAAACTCCATGAACTTTTCAAAAGTTTTAGACTTATGCTTCATTAAGTAGACATAACCATATCTACTTAAATCATCTGTGAAAGTAATGAAGTAGTGATATCCTCCTCTGGCTATCGTGCTCATTGGTCCACATACATCAGTATGTATGTGTAAGATCCCTCCTTTGTAAAGTAAAAGGATCCCTGTGATTGCAATGCTAGTCCCTGGATCATTGCTAGCATCCACAGTTTAAGATGAAGTACACAGATACAAAGGTCATTTATTACATCCATTCCAGAGTTAAACATAGTCTTTACAACTCAAAGGCCACAGGACTAATACAAGAGTTTGAATAAGTAAATAAATATAAGTCTTCATCTTCATGTGCCACAGGCAAACATGTTGAGTGTAGACTCATGACACCTAATCCTCATCAGAGTAACCTGCAACATCACATGTTACAACCACAGTGGGTCAATACTTTGGAATAGTATTGGCAAGTGATACCTTAGTAAATTTTAGGTGGACTATATTACTATATGCAATTTGGCTAAGTGTAGCTTGGCTTGCTTTGCTCAAAATAGGTTTTTCCTATTAGTTGAAATCACTAAGTTTTTCTTTGTCAAAACTTTACCCAAGGAACCATCAATAGACAATGAGGTCCTTCACCCTTGTTCACCCACAAGTTTTTACTTAGAAGTTGGAATGATGAGATTCTTGATAGCTTCCATGCCTTGATGCTCAAGTTGTCCATTGCCATGGACTTGGCTAAGTACTTAGATTTTTCCATCTGCAGAGGTTGTGCACTTTCCCCACCAGACTTGGTTTCACCAAGACAGGACCTTTCAGAAGCCTTCCCTTAGCCAAATGGACGTGTTCCAACCTATCATCCCACTACCACCAACTATCCAAATGACTAAGTTCTAGCAACCTATGTGATCCAGGCAGAGCCCATATTGCCAAGTGGCTGCACTAGAAGCTTCTCAACACTTGGCCTCTAAAATCCCTTTCTTCCTGGGTGGCTTTCCACAAGTGAGATACACAAGGTAAACCATAGCCATGGGCCTTGTGTAACCACTCAACCAAAACCACCAATCAAGTCCCATTCCACCCAGGTGATTCATTGACTTAGTTGTTTTATTAAGAAAGACATAAGTCCAAAGACTTAGAAATATTTTCATCATAGCATGTATATTTCACCAACCCTTGTTTGCTACTAGCTAGGCTAAGCATGGCATAGATAGTAACTTTACTTAGAAATTTCCTAGCAATTCTACAACTACTTAGGATTTCCCAACATGGCATTTGATAAAAATAGTAACATGCAAGACTTAGCAAAATATTTCTAATGCTTGTATACAAATATAGGGATAGAAATATTCATGAAGTACCACTTGCCTTGGTAGTTGGGAGAGTAGCACTCTTCACAATCACAATCACTAGCACCAAAATCTACACATAGAATATAGCCACAATCACATACAAAACATATACAATCAAAAATATATATGCATGCATGCAAGGTGCTAGGGAATGATTTTTAAAACTCAACCAAGCAAGTGCATAGTACTGAATTCTAAACAAGTCAAAACTTTGCCAAACCAAATTTTGTTTAACACTAAAACAATTCCTAAACAATTCATATAACTAAATAAGCCCTACACATGTTTTTGCAAAAGAAACCATTTTAACAGAAGCTAAACATTAAACACATTTCATAATTAGAAAGGGCTTGCTCTCCTGATTCCAGCGGTATAAAATTTGCCAAAATCTAACGTGGGAATCAAAAGTTACAAACAAAACAAATTTGAACTAAAATCTGATTCGAAATCTGTTTTAAATCTAACTCACTGCCACGCGGCGCTATCCTGTTGGCGCGTACCGATTCGCACGGATCGGTCGACGCAGATCGTTGGATTTAAGTGATCGCGTACAGCTCAGATCTAACGTAGCGTTTCGTTAAGTGATTCTATCGCACGCGTTGGATCTAGATCCAACGGCCCTTGATCAAACGACCAAAGTTTGGCGGCACGCGGCGACGGCAAGCGGCGGAGCACTCTGCCAGTGGCGGTGCCGGCATTCTAGGTCGCCCGGGGAGGGGAGAGGGTGCTCACCAGAACCGCAGGGACGAGGTAAAGCTCAACGTGGCGGTGGCTTGGCAAGGGGCGCTCGGACTCGTCGGGGATTCCTCGCCGGAGTTCGTGAACGCGTCGGGTACGGCTGCTGGTCGACATTGGCGAGGTTCTGCGTCGCGCTAAGACAATAGGAAGGCACCGTTAGATGCGCAAGATGCTAAGGGTCCTAGGCGTAACAAGCAGAGGGCAAGGGGCGGCTGGTATTTACGGGGAGAGGTCGCCGGAGTTCGAGCAGAGAGCTGCGGCGCTCAGTCGTTGTCGTTGCCGAGGCTACAGACCATGCGCGAGAAAATGAAAGACGTCAGTAGATGCGAACGGAGCTGCAGAGCAAGCTAGTATGAACCATGGATAGAGGGGGGCACGGTGCTCACCGGAATTCGTCGGCGAGGTCGTCGGAACAGCGGCAGCGTCGAGCGAGTTGCGAGCAGCCTGGTGGCGTGGAGAGGAAATTGGGTGAGGGGAAATGGCCGTGAGAGGGAGGTGCTTAAGTAGGCAGAGGCTCGACAAGAAACGCTCAGTGATTCAATGCCAATTACGCTGCGGAATCAACGCAGCAATGGCCAGCGGCGGTGTTCGTGCGAGGAATCTAGGGAAGACGATGACGACATGGACGGGGCCCGCTTGTCAGCGAATAGAACAGAGGGGGAGTGGGGTCCGGGTGTCAGCGGCTTGCTGGGTGCGTCTGCGCGTGAGAGAGAGAGAGGGGACCCGGGTGGGCTAGCTGGGCTGGTTTCACTGTTGGGCCCAAAGTCTGGCGCCAGCCCTTTTCTTTTTCTTTATTCCTTTTCTATTTCTGTTTTGATTTTCTGGAATGATTTCCAAATGATTTCAAACTCAAATTGAAATCAAATCTTTTCAGGAATTTTGCAGTGGGCAACAGTCACATTTCAAGGCATAAAAACATGTGGTCTCTCTGTTTAAGCTTGGTCCTTTTGAATAATCAAAATAAACAGTGCTATAGCACTTAATTTGAAAATGTTTTTAAAATGGTTTTGAACCATTTTTATTTTGCATAAATTTTGTTTAAACTCCACACTCAATCCAATCAACAAGGAAACAAACAAACTTGGTTTTAAAACACTTAAGCTCTCAAATGGGGATGGTCATTTGATTTAAGTTTGCTCACATAAAATGATAGCACTAAGTGCTTCTGTTTTCTTGAAATTGGTTTGAAATTGATCTCAAAACTATATGCATGCATGAATGATATGCAATCTTTGAAATCATGATTTTAGGGATGTTACAAATCTAACCCCCTTAAGGTGAATCTCGCCCTCGAGATTCGGTTTGGCTAGCAAATAGGTGAGGGTGGTCTTTCCGAAGATCATCCTCTCTTTACCATGTTGCTTCCTCTTCGGAATGATGATTCCACTGCACTTTGCAAAACTTGATAGTCTTAGTCCTTGTGACTATTTCTGTAGTCTCAAGAATCTTGATAGGTTTATCTTCATAAGTGAGATCACTTTCCAGTTGAACCTCCTCCAAAGGTATAGTATCCTTCAAAGAAGTTTCTTCCATTTCTGGATGACATTTCTTAAGTTGACTCACATGAAACACATTGTGAACAGCTGACAGAGATTCTGGCAGTTCAATTTCATAGGCAACTTCTCCTTTGCGACTCAGAATCTTGAATGGCCCAACATATCTTGGTGCCAATTTTCCTTTGACTCAGAATCTCTTCACTCCACGAAGTGGTGACACTCTAAGATAGGCTCTATCACCAACTTCGTAGGTGACTTCTCTATGCTTAGGATCTGCGTAGCTTTTCTGTCGGGACTGTGCTATCTTCAACCTGTCCTTAACCAACTTGACCTTCTCTTTGGATTCTTTGATAAGATCTGGCCCAAATAAACTTCTTTCTCCCACACCATTCCATAACAATGGGGTGGTACACTTTCTTCCGTAGAGAAACTCAAACGGTGCCATCTCAATGCTGGCTTGATAGCTGTTGTTATAAGAAAACTCTGCGTAAGGCAGACTTTCATCCCAACTGGCTCCATAGTCTAGGGCACATGCCCTCAACATGTCTTCTAGAATCTGATTAGTCCTTTCTGTTTGTCCATCGGTTTGAGGATGAAAGGCAGTACTGAATTCCAACCTCGTTCCCAATGACTCATGTAGCTGTCTCCAAAAATGGGAAGTGAATTGAGTTCCCCTATCAGACACAATACTCTTGGGCACTCCATGTAGACACACAATTATACTCATATATATCTTGGCCAACTTAGCACTTGTATAGGTTGTCTTCACGGGTATGAAATGAGCCACTTTAGTTAGGCGATCCACTACTACCCAAATAGAATCATATCCTGACCGGGTTCTTGGCAATCCGGTAATGAAATCCATACCAATCTTATCCCACTTCCAATCAGGAATAGGTAATGGTTGAAGCAAACCTGCTGGTTTCTGATGTTCCGCTTTCACTCTACTACACACATCACACAAAGCAATATGTTCGGCGATGTCCTTCTTGAGATTATTCCACCAAAATCTTTCTTTCATATCCATGTACATTTTGGTGTTACCCGGATGAATGGAATATGGTGAGTTGTGTGCTTCCTGCAAAATCAGTTTCCGCAACTCTGGGTCTTGTGGAACACATATACGTTTCCCATGCCATAAAGTACCCTGTTCGTCTTCATGGAATTCTTTGGCTTTTCCTTTGCCAATCTTTTCCTTAATCTCTTCAATTTCCTTATCAGTCTTCTGGGCTTCTCTGATATTGTCCAACAAAGTGGGTTGAACATCCAAAGACATGAGATGTCCTTCAAGCACAATCTCCAAACTGAGTTTTCTGAATTGGGCACACAAATCATCTAGCAATTCTCCTTTGGTAAGGCCATTCACAAAAACCTTACGACTTAGAGCATCTGCTACAACATTTGCTTTACCGGGGTGGTATTGCAAACTTAAGTCATAGTCCTTGATAAGTTCTAACCATCTTCTTTGTCTCATATTGATTTCCTTCTGAGTGAAGATATACTTCAGACTTTTGTGATCTGTGAACACTTCACAACGCTTTCCCAAAAGATAGTGTCTCCATGTTTTTAGTGCATGGACAACAGAGGCTAACTCTAAATCATGGGTAGGATAGTTCACCTCATGAGTTTTGAGTTGTCTTGAGGCATAAGCCACAACTTTACCGTCTTGCATAAGTACTGCACCCAAACCTTGATGAGATGCATCACAATATACTTGGAAATCTTTTTCCAAATCTGGCAGACATAAGACTGGTGCTGTCACAAGTCTCTTCTTCAACTCCTGAAAGCTGTGTTCACAACCTTCAGACCAAGCAAACTTCTTGTCTTTCTTTAACAATTCAGTCATGGGCTTAGCTACCTTAGAGAAATTCTCAATGAACCTTCTGTAGTAACCTGCTAAGCCAAGGAAACTACGAACTTCTTTCACGGACTTGGGAGATTCCCATTCAGTCACAGCTAAAACCTTAGCAGGATCAACTGTTACACCATCCTTTGTCATAACATGACCAAGAAAACCAACTTCCTCCAACCAGAACTCACACTTGCTGAATTTGGCATAAAGTTTATGCTCTCTCAACTTCTCAAGTATCAAACGCAAATGTCCATCATGCTCTTATTTGCTCTTGTAGTAGACTAAGATGTCGTCGATGAAAACGACAACAAACTTGTCGAGGAATTCCATGAACACCTTGTTCATCATATTCATGAAGTACGCTGGAGCATTGGTCAAGCCAAAAGGCATTACGGTATACTCATACAATCCATACCTTGTAGTGAAAGATGTTTTAGGTATGTCTTGTTCTCTTATCTTGAGTTGAAAATAGCCTGACCTCAGATCGATCTTCGAGAACACACAAGCTCCTTCTAGCTGATCAAACAAGTCATTGATTCTAGGCAAAGGATATTTGTTCTTGATAGTCACCTCGTTGAGTGAACGGTAATCTATGCATAACCTTTGACTTCTATCTTTCTTTTCCACGAACAAAACTGGGGCTCCCCAAGATGAAGAACTTGGTTGAATAAATCCTTTCTGCAACTGTTCTCCAAGTTGTTTCTTGAGCTCTTTCAGTTCATCAACTGACATTTTATATGGTCTCTTTGCTATTGGTTCAGACCCTGGTACCAAATCTATCAGAAACTCCACATCTCTATCTGGTGGCATTCCCGGCAATTCTTCCGGAAACACATCCGGATATTCACTCACAATTGGCACACTGTCCATGCTAACCCCCTTAAGAGAATTAAGCATACTCCTTTTTGCTTCAAAGTTGGTCTTGAATCTGATCCTTTTATTTTCTGGAGTTGTGAGTGAGATAGTATGGTTGGCACAATCTATCACTCCTTTGTACTTAGTCATCCAGTCCATTCCCAGAATGACATCCAATCCTTGGGAGTTTAGAATTATCAAGTTAACAGGAAACTTATACTTCCCAAATTCTATGACTAGATCATGACATCCTGAATTCACTAACATTTCTCCACCAGGAGAACTTACTTTTATAGGACACCCAATAGTTTCTACCAGTAGTTCATTTCTTTCAACAAATGCTCTTGATATGAATGAATGAGATGCACCAGTATCAAAGAGTACAAATGCTGGAATAGAATTGAGTCTGAACTTACCAGCAACAGCATCAAGCTCCTCATAGACCTCCTCCACATTGATGTGGTTCACTTGTCCCTTCTGAAAAGGATTGGGCTTGTTAGGTCCTTCAACTTTCTTTTCGGGGCAGTCATTTGCATAATGCCCCATCTTCTTGCATTTGAAGCATTCAACCTGACTGATGTCTCTCTTAACAGGCTGACTTCCACTTCCACTTCCATTACCACTGTGGTGGCTCTTATGTCCACTCTTGTGGTTCTTGTACTTTTCGTTGTCATGACTGCGATGATGCTTGTTTTCATGACGGTTGTGGTTGTGATGCTTGTTGAATTTCCCATGCTTGTGGGATCCTGAGCTTCCACTGTCATCATAATGAGATCGTTTGTGAGACGATCCCGAGCTGTGCTTGTCGGAGTGCTTTCTCTTTCTACTCTCAGCTTGCTTTATTTTGTTCTCCAAAATAGCAGCCTTGTCACAGAGCGACTGATAAGTGGGAACATATGCCACAGCCAATTGCAGATTCAGCTCATCATTCAACCCTTCAAGAAATTTTTCCTTTCTCTTGGCATCAGTGTCCACTTCATCCGGTGCATAACGCGCCATATTGTTGAACTCCTCAATATATTCAGCCACGTTGCGGTGGCGCTGCTTCAGATTGTGGAACTCTTTCTTTTTCAGAATCATCACTCCTAATGAGATATGAGCAGTGCGAAAGCCATCCTCAAAGATAGCCCATGTCACTTCATCTATGGGAGTGGTGATCTGGAAGTTGTCCCACCAAGTGGCGGCTGGCCCTTCCAGCAGATGTGCTGCAAATCTGACCTTTTCAGCATCAGTACAACCCACGGTTACCAAGTCCTTGTTTACTGAGCGTAGCCAATCATTGGCCACCATGGGATCAGTCGTTCCTGAGAACTTCGCTGGCCTCAATCTCAAGAACCTGGTGAGCATATCAAAACCCGGTGGGTTGTTGCTGTTGTTATTGTTGTTATTGTTGTTGTTGTTGTTGTTGTTTTGGTTCTGGATGAACATCGTCGTCATCTGCATTAGCTGAGTATGAGCAGTCATCATTTGTTGCATTTCTGGAGTGATGTTGTTGTTGTTGTTGTTGGGGTTGGGGTTTGCACGACGGGGAGGCATCTATGGTTTGTTCAAATAGAGATAAGAATGAGATACCCATAGATGCTTTCATGCACATTACATCACATAAGCAAACACAAGAATGCAACACAAAGATAAAAGTTGAACAACAAGATAACACGTTCACAAAGTAAAACACACAAGTAGCAATCCATCCACATGTCGGATGGTCTAATAACAAGTTCTCAAATAACAAGTACGATAATAAAAGATAAACGAGTAGTCAAGTCTACTCATCGGCATCAATCTCCTCCTCGACAAAGGTAAGACCTACGTTCTCCATCGCGGTCTTGTTCTCCTCAATGCCAGTGGTCAAGGTCTCTATCTTGGCCTTGAGAGCCCTCTTCTGGGAACGAAGCCTCTCAATCACCGACTACTGCTGCTCTAGCTCGAAGTCCTTGGACTACAGTTCTTCAGTCATGTCCCGGATCTTCTTGTTCCTATCCTGGACAGGCTTCTCCTGACTCTTGAACTTCCTGTCCTGGGTCTCGAACTTCGCCTCCATTTCCTTGACTATCTCGTCCTGCTGCGCGAAGAGCTTGTCCTTCTCGCGAAGCTGCACCTGGAGCTCGTCATTGCTGAGCATGACATTGGTCCTGTCAGTGTCCACGTGCCTAATGAGAGACTCTAAGTCCTGGAGGTACAGGCGTATCGGATCTGCTGCGTCCCTCAAATCGTCCTCGAAGTCGATGGACTCTCCATCCTCATCACGTCTTCCGAAGACGTGGAAGTGGGTACCTCTAACCTGTCGGGAGTGTCGCCCTAGCAGACGTCCTATCAGATCCTGCATAACTACCTCAAGGCCTCTCTCCCTGTCATCGTGCATGAGCTTGAAGACGATGGCCTCCGTAGTAGGCTCTGTCTGGCATCCGGGCTGGTTCACCTTGAAGCCCCAGAGGTCCTTCCTCTCAAACTTGGTGAGGGGATGCACCATGATGGTGGGAAGGGGGAGATTGAGCAAAGTGGTAAGCTCAACGATACGAGGACCAAAGCGGGTAACCTGGAACTCCTCAACAGTGCTGATGGTAATAGGCATCTATTTATAAGATAGAAAAGTTAGAACAACACAATTCAAGATAAAACAAAAGAAAAAACATCACATACATATCCTTGGAAGGCAAAACACACAAGTCATGCATACATGAAATCATTACATCAACCAAGGTTCAATCTTATTTTAAAACAACATTTTGGAAAATAAGGTGATAGGTGGTGGTCCAACTAACGAAGTACGTTTGCAATCCTATCTCACTGGATCTGTTGGCTAACACAATGTTTCTAGAAGCATTCAGCCTATCTTGCTCACATGATTCCATCACTAAGTCTATAATATCTCCTCTTAAGGTTTGGTTGGTAGCTTCCAACTCTTGGGTATGTTCCTTCTCTTTCCTTAGATCATTTTGGAGGTTGAGCATTCTGCACTTGAATCTATCACCAAGTTCTTTGATGGTCTTCCAAGCTGCATCCCTTGCTGATTCAAAGAATGTAGAGTGCACCACTGAATTGGTGAACATGCAGAATACTTTTTCCTGATGGTTGTCTTCCTTGTTTTTATACAAGTGAAGTTGCACCCACCAGTATTCCACTCCTTCATACATCACAGGAAAACCTTTGTACACAGCTGCACCTTGTATCTCCAATGCAACCATGAGGTCCTTGAGAGCCTTGGGGAATTCTGTCTCACACTCCAAAGTCATTGTCATGAGTGGTCCTTTCCTTACGGCTTCATTGATGGAGTTCATCTACAAATAGATATGGGAAAGAAGATTAGAAAAGTTTACGAGAAGAATAGACAAGTGTAGAAGTAGTTGAAATTTTTTCCTTAGTGGTTTCCAATCCTAGGGTCATAATCCTACAGGCAACACAGTGCTCTGATACCATCTGTAAGATCCCTCCTTTGTAAAGGAAAAGGATCCCTGTGATTGCAATGCTAGTCCCTGGATCATTGCTAGCATCCACAGTTTAAGATGAAGTACACAGATACAAAGGTCATTTATTACATCCATTCCAGAGTTAAACATAGTCTTTACAACTCAAAGGCCACATGCCTAATACAAGAGTTTTAATAAGTAAATAAATATAAGTCTTCATCTTCATGTGCCACAGGCAAACATGTTGAGTGTAGACTCATGACACCTAATCCTCATCAGAGTAACCTGCAACATCACAAGTTACAGCCACAGTGGGTCAATACTTTGGAATAGTATTGGCAAGTGATACCTTAGTAAATTTTAGGTGGACTATATTACTATATGCAATTTGGCTAAGTGTAGCTTGGCTTGCTTTGCTCAAAATAGGTTTTTCCTATTAGTTGAAATCACTAAGTTTTTCTTTGTCAAAACTTTACCCAAGGAACCATCAATAGACATTGAGGTCCTTCACCCTTGTTCACCCACAAGTTTTTACTTAGAAGTTGGAATGATGAGATTCTTGATAGCTTCCATGCCTTGATGCTCAAGTTGTCCATTGCCATGGACTTGGCTAAGTACTTAGATTTTTCCATCTGCAGAGGTTGTGCACTTTCCCCACCAGACTTGGTTTCACCAAGACAGGACCTTTCAGAAGCCTTCCCTTAGCCAAATGGACGCGTTCCAACCTATCATCCCACTACCACCAACTGTCCAAATGACTAAGTTCTAGCAACCTATGTGATCCAGGCAGAGCCCATATTGCCAAGTGGCTGCACTAGAAGTTTCTCAACACTTGGCCTCTAAAATCCCTTTGTTCCTGGGTGGCTTTCCACAAGTGAGATACACAAGGTAAACCATAGCCATGGGCCTTGTGTAACCACTCAACCAAAACCACCAATCAAGTCCCATTCCACCCAGGTGATTCATTGACTTAGTTGTTTTATTAAGAAAGAAATAAGTCTAAAGACTTAGAAATATTTTCATCATAACATGTATATTTCACCAACCCTTGTTTGCTACTAGCTAGGCTCAGCATGGCATAGATAGTAACTTGACTTAGAAATTTCCTAGCAATTCTACAACTACTTAGGATTTCCCAACATGGCATTTGGCAAAAATAGTAACATGCAAGACTTAGCAAAATATTTCTAATGCTTGTATACAAATATAGGGATAGAAATATTCATGAAGTACCACTTGCCTTGGTAGTTGGGAGAGTAGCACTCTTCACAATCACAATCACTAGCACCAAAATCTACACATAGAATATAGCCACAATCACATACAAAACATATACAATCAAAAATATATATGCATGCATGCAAGGTGCTAGGGAATGATTTTTAAAACTCAACCAAGCAAGTGCATAGTACTGAATTCTAAACAAGTCAAAACTTTGCCAAACCAAATTTTGTTTAACACTAAAACAATTCCTAAACAATTCATATAACTAAATAAGCCCTACACATGTTTTTGCAAAAGAAACCATTTTAACAGAAGCTAAACATTAAACACATTTCATAATTGGAAAGGGCTTGCTCTCCTGATTCCAACGGTATAAAATTTGCCAAAATATAACGTGGGAATCAAAAGTTACAAACAAAACAAATTTGAACTAAAATCTGATTCAAAATCTGTTTTAAATCTAACTGACTGCCACACGGCGCTATCCTATTGGCGCGTACCGATTCGCACGGATCGGTCGACGCAGATCGTTGGATTTAAGTGATCGCGTACGGCTCAGATCTAACGTAGCGTTTCGTTAAGTGATTCTATCGCACGCGTTGGATCTAGATCCAACGGCCCTTGATCAAACGACCAAAGTTTGGCGGCGGAGCGCTCTGCCAGTGGCAGTGCCGGCGTTCTAGGTCGCCCGGGGAGGGGAGAGGGTGCTCACCAGAACCGCAGGGACAAGGTGAAGCTCAACGTGGCGGTGGCTTGGCAAGGGGCGCTCGGACTCGTCGGGGATTCCTCGCCGGAGTTCATGAACGCGTCGGGTACGGCTGCTGGTCGACGTTGGCGAGGTTCTGCATCGCGCTAAGACAAGAGGAAGGCACCGTTAGATGCGCAAGATGCTAAGGGTCCTAGGCGTAACAAGCAGAGGGCAAGGGGCGGCTGGTACTTACGGGGAGAGGTCACCGGAGTTTGAGCAGAGAGCGGCGACACTCAGTCGTTGTCGTTGCCGAGGCTACAGACCATGCGCGAGCAAATGAAAGACATCAGTAGATGCGCACGGAGCTGCAGAGCAAGCTAGTATGAACCATGGACAGAGGGGGGCACGGTGCTCACCGGAATTCGTCGGCGAGGTCGTCGGAACAGCGGCAGCGTCGAGCGAGTTGCGAGCAGCCTGGTGGCGTGGAGAGGAAATTGGGTGAGGGGAAATGGCCGCGAGAGGGAGGTGCTTAAGTAGGCAGAGGCTCGACAAGAAACGCTCAGTGATTCAATGCCAATTACGCCTCGGAACCAACGCAGCATTGGCCAGCGGCGGTGTTCGTGCGCGGAATCTGGGGAAGACGATGACGACGTGGATGGGGCCCGCTTGTCAGCGAATAGAATAGAGGGGGAGTGGGGTCCGGGTGTCAGCGGCTTGCTGGGTATGTCTGCGCGTGAGAGAGAGAGAGAGGGGACCCGGGTGGGCTAGCTGGGCTGGTTTCACTGTTGGGCCCAAAGTCTGGCGCCGGCCCTTTTCTTTTTCTTTATTCCTTTTCTATTTCTGTTTTGATTTTCTGGAATGATTTTCAAATGATTTCAAACTCAAATTGAAATCAAATCTTTTTAGGAATTTTGCAGTGGGCAACAGTCACATTTCAAGGCATAAAAACATGTGGTCTCTCTGTTTAATCTTGGTCCTTTTGAATAATCAAAATAAACAGTGCTATAGCACTTAATTTGAAAATGTTTTGAAAATGGTTTTGAACCATTTTTATTTTGCGTAAATTTTGTTTAAACTCCACACTCAATCCAATCAACAAGGAAACAAACAAACTTGGTTTTAAAACACTTAAGATCTCAAATGGGGATGGTGATTTGATTTAAGTTTTCTCACATAAAATAATAGCACTAAGTGCTTATGTTTTCTTGAAATTGGTTTGAAATTGATCTCAAAACTATATGCATGCATGAATGATATGCAATCTTTGAAATCATGATTTTAGGGATGTTACAGTATGAGTTCCAACAAGTCTGTCGCTCTCTCAGGTAAACCCGAAAAAGGCGACTGGGTCATCTTTCCAAGTAAACAAGCATAACATGTCTTGTATGATTCAAAATCAAACGAAGTTAGAAGACCATCACCATGGAGCTTCTTCATGCTCTTTTCACTTATATTCCCCAAACGACAATTCCATAAATAGGTAGGACTCAAATCATTAGGCCGAAGCCTTTTAGCACTAACATTGTATTAGATGCATCATCAAGATTTAAAATAAATAACCCATTCACAATGGGAGCATTAGCCATAAACATATCATTCTTAGAGATTACACAGCCATTGTTCATACTCGCAAATGAATATCCATCCCTCATCAAACATGAAGGTGATAAAATGTTTCGACCCATACTTGGAATGTAATAACAATTATTCAACTCCATAATAAATCCTGACGGAAGGTGAAGTTGGATGACACCGACGAACAATGCAGCAACCCTTGCTTTATTTCCGACGCGAAAATCCACTTTGCCTTTCTGCACTTCTCTAGTACTTATTAGCCCCTGAATCGAATTGCAAATATGAGCAACCGATCCGGTATCAAATACCCAAGAGTTAACATAGGAATCAGCGAGAAGAATGTCCACAACATTTACAACAAGCGTACCTGAGTGGGAAGTACTCTTACTTCCACTATTCTTCAAAGAAGCCTGGTACTTGCTGCATTTTCTCTTCCAGTGGCCATGTTCATGACAAAAGAAGCACTCGGTGTCTTCTACAGGTCCAGCCTTTTGCTTGGGTGCAGGCTTAGGGATCGTATCCTTAGCCTTGCCCTTCTTCTTCCAAGAAGTACCCTTTTTCTTGAAGCTAGGCTTGTTCTGCACAGCCATCACATGGCTATGCCCTGCACACTTCTTCATGTCACTTTCTGCTATTTTTAGCATCCCGCATAACTCATTAAGGCCCTTCTCCACCCCATGCATATGGTAGTTCTAAATGAACTGCCCATAGATAGATGGAAGAGACGCCAAAATAAAATCAGTAGCCAACTCTTGGCCTAGTGGAAAACCAAGCTTTTCCAAAGTCTGACTGTAACCAACCATTTTGATCACATGGGGGCCTACACCTGCTCCCTCTGCCAGCTTGCATTCCACAAAGTACTTGGCGACATTATACCTCTCAGTCCTGGCCTGAGTCTGGAACATGTCCCTAAGCGCGACGATCATATCGTACGCTTCCTGATCCTCAAACCTCTTTTGGAGTTCAGGTTCCATGCATGCAAGCATAAGACAGCTAACCTCAAGAGAATCATCACATGATCTCTTATAGGCATTCTTGATGGCAGCAGATGCATTTTCAGCAGGTTCATTGGGGATTGGGGTATCCAGAACCGTTTCCTTTTTATCAGACCAAAGAAAAATTCTCAGGTTACGGACCCAGTCCGAATAGTTTGTTCCATTAAGTTTATCTTTGTCAAGAATCGAACGCAAAGAAAAAGGTGATGCAGTGTTCTATGCCATTGATCTACAACATAAAACATGCAAAATACTAAGCCATGTAACCATGAAAGAGTAAAACATATTAAACAATTTAATATCATATACTCCCACTTAAATCAATATCCCTCTATTGATACTAAGTGATTCAAGATCCACAATTAACAAATCGACTAGTGAGCTTTAGCATCACTCCTAGAAGACAAGGTAAATCGGTAACAAACACTTGCTAATCATATCATATATGACTCTTGTTGTTGGGTGACATCTCTATGTCAAAACTAGGAGCCCAACCTTTATGCACCAAGGTCCTTAACCGTTAAGATGACCTTGTCAAGCTCACCAACCCTTATGCGTGTAAGTATCCGATACAAACCCATCCAGCCAAGAAAAACCGCGGCACCCTAATTTCATAGGCCCACCAATGATTGTATAGGGCATAGGAAGGTGCAAGGTTTGGTTGGGAGGGCACGGTTTAACTTAGGGATCGTTCTACTTCTATCATCTAAGCATGCATAGAGTAAAACTCATAAGAATAGCATTCATATAGTTGTGACGCAGTATGGCCCATTTCCTCATGGTGATCTCTATCGCCATATAACCTGTCCACCATGATGATATCCATCTTCATGTTACGTGGGAGCCATCCTCCAAGTGACAAATCCTCCAAGAACTAATACACGCTATTACTCCTAACAGCTAGTAATCAAAATTAAATAGTATTGGCATCATCACAAGTTGGCATGCAAGCCATTACAATAAATGACAACACATATGGCTCCAACCGTGTTGCCGTACTCACGACACGCATGTCATGAAAATTTTCATACATGCATCACATACATATATGGGCCATACTGATCACATACATCTTGCAAAAACAAGTAGTGCATAGAATCGCATTCTACCGGATCATGTGACATCGCAGCACCTAGTTACCTTAACAAGATATGAAAGGATCTACAATTAAGGGGGTCTAGGGCGTCTCCCCCTGCGGGGTTCAAAGGGGCACCGCCTGTGGCACCCCAGATTTACGGTCCGAGAATACCCGTTATGCCTGCAATTCATGTTCTCATGATCAGTGAGCCGTCAGCATAACCGAAAAGTATCATCACAACATCCAAGAATTTAACGAATACAAGTACTTACCAAATGGCCAATATGGCGATTACAACAACAATAGCGGAAGTCTTCAAGCGCAGAACTCATGTCATGCCTTTACCTATAGGCGACTGACTAGGAAGACGACCTAGCTCGCATAAACGTCAGCATCTCCATCGTTTCTCTTGATCATCTGAATGTCTGGCCAAGTAAATAGCCAAGGACAATGCTAGTGAGTACTTTAAATGTACTCACAAACCACCTTAAGATAACCATGTTAACGGATATGCAATATCGCCGTGGTAGGATGGCTCCAAGAGAGGTTCTTTTATAAACTAGTTTCTCTTGTAGATATAGCAGGTCTCTATATCTTTGTTGAAAAACTTTTGTTAAAACATTTTGGAAACCTTTTTGCAAAGTTTTAAGAAAACAGCAGGATTGGGTCACCCATTTGTTCCTCCTTCTGGTCATCTCATGACCAAACTCCTTCCTCCATTTTCCCGACCAACCCATGGTCAAAACATTTTCAAGGCATTGCTTTTCTGAAGTCCTTTTTGAAAACAAAACAATCACCCGCCGTACAGCCACCAGCACAATCGTCCATGACCGAGGACTCGACTATTCGAATAGATTTACACTCTGTAGAGGTTGTACACTGTACCCACACCATCCGATTACCCGTCCCTGATCTACACCGATCGTGGGTCGAATAACCGGTTAAGACCTTCCGAAAGACCTCTCCGATACAAGTGCATACCCTATGAAGTTAATCCCCTCAAAACCGGGACACCCTATATAGTCACAAGCGAACTGGAGCATGTTTTGCACCGTGCAGGGTGTGCGCTTTGAATGAGGGGTTCATAGTATCGTCTGGCCGCCATTAGACGGTATTTACCTTCCCTAGACCGATGTTTCACATGGGCCTTTACAGGGGAAAGCCCAGCCTCCAGGAATTTGTTCTCCCCTGTAGTAGTTTGAGACACCTATACCGGATTAGACAAACTTCCATCCTAGCCCTGTCCCATTCCAGAGTAATGTGGTTGCACGGGTTAATTGTTCCAGCATAGTAAACTGTACAGCCCAGTGTGTTTTTGTAAACATTTTTCCTCCATATGTTGCTGGACCATTTTGTAAAACCAAAACCTTTCTCACTTTCCAAACCACTTGGTAGGCCAAGCCTGACCAAGATTTTCTCATAAAACATTTTTGTAAACCTTTTCCCTGGGGTCTTCCCATCCTACACTTTTTCTTAGGCTAAACAGGGTCTCCAAGGAGTTATGGTGTTAAACACCATCTATCATACTAAGGGCAGGTAGGTATCATCAAGATGGGTTGTACCTAGTGGTACTAAGGGGTAATAGTTTGGAAGAGCCAAACATTCCCCATATAATATGACATAGTAAAACGATGCAATTTACATAAACGGGAAGGTAAAACATGCATAGGTAAAATAATAGGACACGGTGTATGAGCAAGAAGGTGGCTTGCCTGTGACCAGCGAGATGTCCCATGACTTCTTTAGAATACCAGAAATCCAATACAATCATAATAAGAGTATCCCGATGCTTCGTTCTTCTCGGTGTCACATAATCACAACTTTCACCGTCATCGAGCAAAATATGCAAGCAAACAACACCACAATCAAAACAATGCTTACCATCATCAATACATACAACAAGAAATCATACATCACAAGGTATATATCAGTAGGATGTTGGAGGTTTGATTTGATTGGATTGCAAGAGGATTTGGAGGCATTATGGAAAGGATCCTTTTGGATTTATAGTCTAGGGACTACCTAAGGGAGAGGTTTTTGACCAAGGGTTGGATCTATGCCAGATCAATGTGCAAACATGATAACCTCAGATAGGTATTGATAAAATGAAGCCAACAAAAGTGGTTTTACTATTTTATCAATTTCCATTGATTTATAATGGGTTTTATAGTGAAAATAAACCCTAGTTTTAGGAAATAATTCACCAGACAATTTATGGAGCTCCAAAAATTATTTCCTTGGATGATTAGGTAGTATTTAGTGGACTGATTCTCTGAGACTTGGATTCACCCTAAAATAATTAACATAATGACCTTGAGAAATGCTCAAAGATAGTACTAGACAGGATTTCTCTCTTTCACCAGATTAAACCTACAGAAGCTTTTGATGTGATTCCAAGAGTACTGGTTAGGTAATGATAATGCATTTCTGAAGAAATTGGAATCAGTCTTTTTGGATTTACAGAACTATTTTGGTGATTTAAATAGTGAATAAACTATGCACAAAATTATTTAATTCACCATAATTGAATAAAGCCTCAATAAATCTTGGGCTCCTTGGTTTTGGCACCTAGTGTTATATAGGTTTACTGGGAGTTGTAATTAGGTCAAAAGCTCACTCGGTTTGACCTAGGGAATTTACTAAAGTCAAAAAGGACCTGATTTTGATATTTTTGTTACCCAGCGAACTAGGAAGCAAGTGGGTATGGGGCCAGTGGTACATGCAAGGTATGGATTATAATTTCCAACACAATTTGGTTTCAGGTCATTTGGATTAGCAAAACACACTGGAGAAATATATTAGTGAAAAGTACCCATCCTGGTAGATGATTTATTATGACTAAACCAAATATTATTTTGGTCAAAATCTTATACTGCATGCTTGGGAAGACATGTGGGTAGATGGGGAATTTTAGATCTGGTACTGGGAAGCCACTTTTAAATTTTTAGACTATTTAAACCAAACAACTTTAAACAGATATGGTAATAAACATAAAAAGAGGAGAGGTGTGCCACGAGCGCCGAATCCGGGGCTTACTGGGCCGCGCAGGGAAGAACCAGCCTGCCTGCACGTTACCGAGCACGTGGTTACACAAGTCAGTGGGAGAGATGCCGCGAAGGGGTACGGAGGCCTCTTCGTCGTCCGATACAAAGGAAATCGACGGCCACGAGGTCGTCTCCCTCCTTCGAACAGCGGCCGAGAGAGGCAACCCTAGGTTGTGCCGGCGGCTGCCAGGGGCTCTCATGGAGGCGGTCTCCAGCAAACGGAGGCCCCCGGGGCGACGCGGCGCTGCAAGGGGACTCCAACAAGGGGCGCCGGGGACAGGTCTGGCGACAGGAGTAAAGAGGGAAAACGGAAGTTAGCATAAAAAACCTCTTACCTGCATCGCAGCAACCTCCTGAGGCTGCACCGGCGACAGATCCTCCCTGGTGCCGAGCACCACGTTCATATCTAGCCGCTCCGCCTCGCCATCCTCTGCATCCAGCATCTCCTCCTCTCATAGAGCCGCATAGGCCAAAAAGGCCAAAGCGGCTGTACCACCACCGCCACCGCCATGGCGCTCGACCTCGTCGACTACATCTAGGTGGGTCACGACTCCCATCCCCACCCTATCAGAACCGCCCGCATCGGCTCCGGAGCCCACTCCTGCTATCGCCGGAGTCGAAATCGCACGGAGGAGGACGACACTCAGGCTGGAAGTGGAGGAGACGACGACGTGAGGTAGGGTTTCTCAGTCCTCACTCCTTTCAGTATCAGGTTAGACAAAAGGGAGGAGGGGGAAATGGTTGGGATCTAGAGAAGCGAAGCGGCTGAGATCTATAGCCCATGCAATGTTGGCATGGGACCACATTTTCCATAAAGTGTATCATCATGTGTTGGCATAATAATGTTGTACTTAGATCTTTCAACTCGGTAAGATCATGCTATCCAAGTGAAGAATCATACAACCGAAAGTTTATAAAGGTGTCTCTAGACATATTAGATTGGACTACATCCCATGCAATGTTGGCATGTGCCCACATCTGCCACAAGTGTGTGTCATGGCTTGGCATAGCACTTTCATACTTAGATGTATAAACTAGGAGGCCAAGTGCTGAGCCACACAACCACAAGCTGATGAAGGATTTTCAAGCCAACCCAGAGAGATCTATAGCCCATGCAATATTTCCATGGGACCACATTTTCCGCAAAGTGTCTCATCATGTCTTGGGATAGCACTCTTATACTTATATGTATCAACTAGGTAGGATCATGCTGTCCAAGTGATGAGTCATGCAACCACAAGTGGGTGAAGGTGTTTCTAGACATATTAGATAGGTCTATATCCCATGCAATGTTGCCATGGGCCCACATATGCCACAAGTTTTTGTCAGGGATTGGCACAACACTTTCATACTTACATGTATCAATTGGGAGGGATCATGTTGGCCAAGTGCTGAGCTACACAATCACAAGTTGATTAAGGAGTTTCTAGCCAACCAAGAGAGTTCTATAGCCCCTGCAATGTTTGCATAGTCCCACCTTTTCCACAAAGTGTCTCATCATGTCTTGGCATATAAGTGTTATAATAAGATCTTTCAACTAGGAAGGGTCATGTTATCCAAGTGATGACTCATGCAACCACAAGTTGATGAAGGAGTTTCTAGACAGCTTAGATAGGTCTACATCCCATGCAATATTGGCATGTTCCCACACCTGCCACAAGTGTGTGTCATGGTTTCGCATAGCACTCTCATACCTAGATGTATCAACTAGGTGGCCAAGTGCTGAGCCACACAACTACAAGTTGATGAAGTACATTCAACCCAACCCAGAGAGGTCTATAGCCCATTCAATATTTCCATGGGACCACATTTGCCACAAAGTGTATCATCATGTCTTGGTATAACACTCTTATACTTATATGTATCAACTGGGTAGGATCATGCTGTCCAAGTGATGAGTCATGCAACCACAATTTGATTTAGGTGTTTATAGACATATTAGATAGGTCTACATCCCATGCAATGTTGCCATGGGACCACATATACCATAAAGTTTTGTTAGGTCTTGGCATAGCACTCTCATACTTACATGTATCAACTGGGTGGGATCATGTTGGCCAAGTGCTGAGCTACACAATCACAAGTTGATTAAGGAGTTTCCAGCCAACCAAGAGAGTTCTATAGCCCATGCAATGTTTGCATGGGCCCACCTTTGACACAAAGTGTCTCATCATGTCTTGTCATATAAGTGTTGTAATAAGATCTTTTAACTAGGAAGGATCATGTTATCCAATTGATGACTCATGCAACCACAAGTTGATGAAGGAGTTTCTACACAGCTTAGATAGGTCTACATCCCATGCAATGTTGCCATGTGCCCACATCTGCCACAAGTGTGTGTCATGGTTTGGTATAGCACTCTCATACCTAGATGTATCAACTAGGTGGCCAAGTGCTGAGCCACACAACCACAAGTTGATGTAGTACATTCAACCCAACCCAGAGAGGTCTATAACCCATGCAATATTGGCATGGGACCACATTTTCCGCAAAGTCTCTCATCATGTCTTGGCATAACAGTATTTTACTTAGATATATCAACTAGGTAGGATCATGTTGTCCAAGTGATTTCTAAAACAACCATAAGTTGATGAAGGTGTATTTAGACAGCTCAGATAGGTCTATATCCCATGTAATGTTGGCATGAGACCATATTTGCCACAAGTGTGTGCCATGGCTTGGAATACCATTCAGATACTTAGATGTATCAACTTGGTGGGATCATGTTGGCCAAGTGTTGAGCCACACAACCACGAGTTGGTGAAGGAGCCAACCAAGAGAGGTCTATAGCCCATGCAAGTTTTGCATGGGTCCACATTTGCCACAAAGTGTCTCATCATTTCTAAGATATATCAACTGGGAAGGACCATGCTATCCAAGTGATGACTCATACAAGAACAAGTTCATGAAGGTGTTTCTAGATAGCTCACATTGGTTTAGATCCCATGCAATGTTGGCATGGGCACACATATGCCACAAGTGTGTGTCATGGCTTGGCATAGCACTCTCATAATTAGATGTACAAACTGGGTGGGATCATGTTGTCAAAGTTCGGAACAACACAACCAGAAGTTGTCATGGCTTGACATAGCAATCTCATACTTAGCTGTATCATATGGGTGGGATCATGTTGGCCAAGTGTCGAGGCACACAACTACAAGTTGATGAAGGAGTTTTTACCAACACATATAGGTTTATAGCACATGCAATGTTGGCATGGGCCCACATTTGCCGCAAAGTATCTCATCATGTCTTGGCATAGCAATGATATATACTAAGATCTATCAACTAGGAAAGATCATGTTATCCAAGTGACGACACATGCAACCACAAGTTGATGAAGGTGTTTCTAGAAATCTTAGATAGGTCTACATCCCATGCAATGTTGGCATGAGCCCACATCCTCCAAAAGTGTGTGACATGTCTTGGAATAACATTCTCATTCTTAGATATATCAACTAGGTAGGATAATGTTATCCAAGTGATGACTCATACAACCACAAGTTGATGAAGTTGTTTCTAGACAACCCAGATAGGTATAGATCCCATGCAATATTGGAATGGGCCCACATATGCCACAAGTGTGTGTCATGGCTTGGCATAGCACTCTCATACTTAGATGTATCAACTAGGTGGGATCATGTTGGCCAACTGCTAAGCCACGCAACCACAAGTTGATGGTATTGTTTCTAGTTAACCTAGAGAGGTCTATAGCGAATGCAATGTTGGCATGGGCCCACATTTTCCACAAAGTGTCTCATCATGTCTTGGCATATAAGTGTTATAGTAAGATCTATAAACTGGGTAGGATCATGTTGGCCAACTGCTGAGTCACACAAACACAAGTTAGTGAATGTGTTTCTAGACATCTTAGATAGGTTTACATCCCATGCAATGTTGGCATGGGCCCACATCTGCCACAAGTGTGTGTCATGTATTGGCATAGCATTCTCATTCTTAGATGTATCAACTGGGTGGGATCATGTTGGCCAAGTGCCGAGCCACACAACCACAAGTTGATGAAGGAATTTCTAGCCAACCAAGATTTGTTTATAGCCATTGCAAACCACATTTGCCACAAAGTGTCTCATCATGTTTTGGCATAGTAGTGCTATAATTAGATCTATCAACTAGGTAGGATCTATCCAGCCCAGAGAGGTGTCTAGAACCCATGCAATGTTGGCATGGGCCCACATCTACCATAGTTGTGTGTGTCATGGCTTGGCATAGCAAAAGTATAGTTAGATCTATCAAGTAGGTAGGATCATGTTGGTCAGGTGCGATGACTCATACAACAACAAGTTGGTGAAGGTGTTTCTATCCAGCCCAGAGAGGTCTAGACCCCATGTAATGTTGGCATGGCCGCACATTTGCCACAAGTGTGTGTCATGGCCTGGCATAGCACTCTTAGCTAGATCTATCAAGTGGGTGGGATCATGTTGGTCAGGTGTAGTGACTCACACATCCACTAAGTTGATGATGGTGTTTCTAGACAACCCAGAGAGGTCTAGATCCCATGCAATGTTGGCATGGGCCCACATCTACCATAGTTGTGTGTGTCATGGCTTGGCATAGAAAAATTATAGCTAGATCTAGCAAGTAGGTAGGATCATGTTGGTCAGGTGTGATGACTCATACAACAACAAGTTGGTGAAGGTGTTTCTATCCATCCCAAAGATGTCTAGACCCCATGTAATGTTGGAATGGCCACACATTTGCCACAAGTGTGTCTCATGGCCTGGCATAACACTCATATAGATAGATCTATCAAGTGGGTGGGATCATGTTAGTCAGGTGTAGTGAATCACACAACCACTAAGTTGATGATCGTGTTTCTAGCAAACCCATAGAGGTCTAGATCCCATGCAATGTTGGCATGGGCCCACATCTACCACAGTTGTGTGTGTCATGACTTGGCATCGCAAAATTATAGCTAGATCTAGCAAGTAGGTAGGATCATGTTGGTCAGGTGTGATGACTCATGCAACAAAAAGTTGGGGAAGGTGTTTCTATCCATCCCACAGAGGTCTAGAGACGCCATGCATGTTGGCATGGCCCCACATCTGCCACAAGATAGTGTGTCATGGCTTGGAATAGCACTCTTATAGCTAGATCTATCAAGTGGGTGGGATCATCTGGTTAGGTGTAGTGACTCACACAGCCACTAAGTTGATGACGGCGGTTTCTAGCCAACCCAGAGAGGTCTAGATCCCATGCAATCTTGGCATGTGCCCACATCTACCACAGTTGTGTGTGTCATGGCTTGGCATAGCAAAATTATAGTTAGATCTATGAGGTGTGATGACTCATACAACAACAAGTTGGTGAAGGTGTTTCTATAAGTGTTATAATAAGATATATCAACCGGGAAGGATCATGTTATCCAAGTGATGACTCATCAACCAGAAGTTCATGAAGGTGTTTATAGGAAAATAATTACCCACAACAACATTGCATGGGATCTAAAATTAACCAATCTGAGTTGTCTAGAAACAACTAACCAACTTGTAGTAGTATGAGCCAACACTTTCTCAAACATGATCCCACCTAGTTGTTAATTCTAATTTACTAAATAACTGCTATGATGCACACTTGTACCTCACATATCCTCATCCCAACATTGCATGGGCTCTAGACTAATCTGAGTTGGCTAAAAACCCTTTCGCATTTTGCCTTTGTAATTGGTGTCCTATTTGCCATAAAAATGTAACATTTGTAATATTGAAATAATAAGGTATACCAAAGTTTTTCTCTCCATCGCGATTTATAGAAAATAGTTGGATTAAACCAATCTATCTAATACTCCAAGAATTTTTGTGTGCATGAATAAACAACCATCAAAACAATTCAGTGTGCATGAACACGAACCAAAACTACATCTCATGAAGTAGCAGACACTCGTAAGACATATATATGGATTAAACGAGGTTCCATCACAAACGACAAAATAACATCAGTGTAACAAATAGTTTCAACGAGAACAACTAAAATTTATAGGGACCAAAGCATTGGTAGCACAATCAAATCTTGGCCTTAGGATCTGCGTCGAGGAGCACCGTATCAGTGTTTACATACTTGAGCTTCTTATGTATGTTTATGCTTTTCTGGTCCCTGGCCTCCTTGTAATCTCCCATGTTGTCATACTCCTAGATTTATTAAATACTAAGAAGTGAGAAAATTAATTTACTTGAAATATAAATTCAAGATTTCAAAATTTATTATCATCATGAATAAAATCATATGTAAGAATTTGAATTATAAGATAAAACGGGCATGCATCTCATCTTGGCAATACATCGATTGGTATGTAACATGCATCCGAGAATTTTGAAAATATGAGATAAAGGGTATGCATCAAATAAGGAATCATCATATTGGTACTTCTCTACATTAAGAAAAGTGTGCATCTAATCAACTTGCATGCATCTGATATGGTTACTACCAAGTGCATTACTTAGGTAGTACACAATAAAGATATGCCTTCATGAAAATAAGTGCAATAACTTTGATTACAAATTCATGGTTACGACCTACAAAAATCAGTTGGTACTTAATCACGTTGATTATAAAATTAGTATTCTATCATTATTAATAATTAAGTAATCTGATTAGATATGAATAAAATTATTAACTTGCAGATCGAATCAATATACAATACAATCAAACCACCAACCCTATGCCTAGATCTCAGGCTCCTGATGTCATCCTAATATTTCTACTAAAATCTCAGTTGAAACCTAGTTGCAACTCATAATATTTGTACTAATTCTTAGTTGCAACTCGTTAAATTCTCAGCTACACCCTAGTTGAAACTCATGTGTAACTTTCACTTTACACGAATCACGAGGTAAATCGAATGGTGAAAGGGGCGACTGAGACCTAAGAAGTTCTCAGGCGCCTGAGAACTAGCAAAACCGAAAATAAAATATGGCTAAATCAACTTGGTGGTAGATCAAATCAATCTACAGCGAGAGCAAAACATATGAACAGTAATCAACTAACACTCTAACAGAGAAACAACTTGTACTCGTCAGTAACCTTAACCTCGAACTCGTAGCATTCTCTGGGACCTCGAAGGTGGACGACGTTTGCATCCGGGTACACCTCGTAGTCCTCCTCGATGTTTGCATCCGGGTACACCTCATAGTCCTCCTCGACGTTTGCATCTGGGAAGTAGTCCTCCTCCTTGAAATCAAATATTTCCATGCGCTTCGCTTGCTTATCGTCCCGATATACAAAGGGAGCCACGACATCGTCCTTCACCTGATCCTCGTGGTCACTGACGACCGCTGCGTCAGAAGCTGGAGCAATTACAGTGCGGCCAGGAGTGTCCAGACTGCCCGGAGCAGCAGCGCCGACCCCTACAGCCACGACCGCTGCAGGGGCATCCTCTGATCCTCCACTTGGCTGCAGCCCCGGCTCATCACCACATACTCGCTTCATGGCGTACGAAGGGAGGAGGGTGGTATCATGGTGTGCAGTCATGTGGCCTGAGGAATTAGGGTTTTATCTCGACGAATTTGAGCGCTGGGCCGGGCCAACCATGTGCCCTACCACTGGGACCTGGTAGCACCTCAAGGCATCTCCACCGGGACGACGCATCCCGTCCCAGCGAACTCGTCCACCGGACTGACGCATTCCGTCCGTGCATCTGCACTGGGCTGACGCATCTCCTACCGGACGCGCGCGGACAGATTGTCCTCCCCTTTGGTGCCGCTGGCCCACCCATGAGCCACCGCGGTGTTGATTCAGATGCACGCAAAGGCACTAATTCAGACATAACCGTTGACTGGTGGCAGCCTGCTCCATCAATGGCGACGAGACTGCACACTGACTGCCTAGACACTTCAATGTTGTATCCTCGGCCTCCGCGTCGGCATCCGATGCCGGTCCTTTTTAACTGGCCGTCCGCGACCATTTTCTCCCCATAGAACCACATCCTCTCGTCCTTCTCCTTTTCGTTCTCCACTACCTGTAGCTAGCCAAGGCCAGCGGCGTTGGATCGAGGGGATGGCGCGGCGGCCGTGGACGTCGAGGGAGGCGTGGAGGACGCAGCCAAATCACCGCGCCACCATGCTCTCCCTCACCACCGTCGTCGCCCGAAGATTTCAACCTAGGAGCCCAGTTCGCCGTGGCCATCCACCTCGGCATGCCGCGTGACAGGCTGCTCCTGCCCCGCGGGTTCGTGTCGCTGATCAGAGACAAGCCACCCTCGCTCGCCATGCTGTGGGCAAACGGCTTTAGGACAGGCAGGTACCCAGTCGACCTGCTGTCCAACCACCTCGGCCAGATGTACCTCGGCAATGCGTGGGAGCGCTTCTCCCGCTCTCACCAGATCGAAGCGGGCAACATCCTCGTCTTCATGTACGACAGCGAAGGAAAGTTCGGCGTCAGCGTCTTCGACCACACCATGTGCCATCGCTGCTACCACTCTGACTCCTCCTCCGACTCCGATGAGTAAGCTAGGCTGTGCGCGTGCCATGTATGATCTATCAATGTAGGCATTGGCCATTTGTAATGAAATATTTATTCGACCGGCAAATATATTACAAACAAGTGTACAAGGCCAACCATTCTGCCCTTGTCAAGGTCATAGAGTTGTTTGACTAAGGCTGTGGTGAGCTTGTGAAGGATTGCATCATGAGTATATGTATGATGATGTTTCTTTTGGTTTACTAATGTTAGTATTGACGTTGAAACAGCCGTTGGGTGGTCGGGAGACTTTCTCTCTTCCTCTCTGAACCCTCCTGTTCCACTCGTCCACCTCCAAGTCTTGGGCCGTCAGGCCCCTCCCCGCTTCACTCCGGCGATGGCCGGCGTCGAGTCGGGTGAGCGTCCCTCCCCTGTACAATAGTAGAGTAGGCTTTTCTGGTTTTCCCCTTGTGGAGTTTGCCACTATGGCGTCTGAGGGTAGGACGGTGATCTCCGGCAGCCAGATCGGCCACGTCATGTGCTTCTTCTGCTTCGCTAAGCTCCGTCGGTGGCAGGCGGTGTGGGTGGCGAGCTAGAGAGGCCCTTGCATCCCTCTCAATAAGGCTTGTTTGCCCCTTCTTCTTCAACCTCCAGTGGAGGCCCTCTTGCGTCTCGGCCATGGCAAGATTCGGCGCACCTACGTCAAGTGGTTTCATCCCCGACGCAAGCACTATCGGCCACGATGTCAAGCTCGCCATTATTTCCAGTGGAGAAGGACCTGGTGGATCCGATTGCTTTTTCTTCTTTTTGTGCAAGGTCCTTTTTTTAAATGTCCAAGGCATGGTTGTATTTTTGTTTATCTCTAAGGCCCTGCTTGTAATTGTACCCACCTATTAATGCAGTCGTGACACGGGCGCGGGAGTAGGAGTTGGGAGCCTGCACGCCGAGTCTTACTTTTTTCTTCTATCCTATATTTTTATTATTTTTTCTATTTAAAAAATTAAAAAAAATAGCTATTTTACAATTTTGAATTTTTCAAAAAAATTACATATTGTTGACAGGCACCATTGGTATAGCATGTGCAAATTTTTTGGAATCATTTGATGAACATCGAAAAATTGAGAAATTTACGAACTACCCTTTTGGTCTCACCTAGGCCTTTTTTCCTAGCAATGTGTTTTTATCAACTTACTAGTTGTGTGTCACTACACCTGATCATCATGATCCCATCCACGTCATAGATCTAAGTGTGCTATGCCAAGCCATGACATACACGTGTGGCAAATGTGGGGCCATGCCAACATTGCATGGGATCTAGACATGTCTGGGCTGGATAGAAACACCTTTACCAACTTGTTGTTGTATGAGTCATCACTTGGACAACATGATCCTACCTACTTGATAGATCTATAAATAAATTTGCTATGCCAAGCCATGACACACACTTGTGGTCGATGTAGGCACATGCCAACATTGTATGGGCTATAGAGCTCTCTGGGTAGGCTAGAAACACCATCATCAACCTAGTGTTTGTGTGCCTTAGCAAACATGATGCCACACTGTTGATAGATCTTATTATAACACTACTACACCAAGCCATGACACACACAACTGTGGTAGATGTGGGGCCATGCCAACATTGCATGGGCTATAGACCTCTCTGGGTTGGCTAGAAACACCATCATCAATATAGTGGTTGTGTGAGTCGCTACACTTGACCAACATGATCCCACCCACTTGATAGGTCTAAGTATAAGAGTGTTATGACAAGCCATGACACACACTTGTGGCAGATCTAGGGCCATGCCAATATTGCATGGTATGTAGACCTCTCTGGGCTGGATAGAAACACCTTCACCCTTCAATTAAATATGAATCTCTAGTTGTTATTGTCATCCTTTCTAATTATTCTACATAGCTAATGATATGTGCAAATTAGGTAGTTCATTAATCTTGTTTTGAGTTCCAATTTGCTCCTAGCGATCTTGTTGTGTTGAATTATTGAGACAATGTGGAGTGTCCAAAATGTACACAATTTGGCTAGAAAAGTTAAGCAAAATATTGGTAAAATATACTCTATTCAAAAAATATTAGAGAATTGTTTCTAAAACTTAGTTGAATTGTTAATCTAAAATAAAAAAATATTGGAAAAATTTGAATTCCCTTTGTTTGCTTCATTCTAGAATCTTCTATGATGTATTCGAGTTTTAACTAGCTAATATCGTTTGCTTAACTAAATATAGACTCAATGCTTCTTGGATTTAATTACTTTTTTGTGCTTAACCAATTTTAATACAACATAATGATGATATGTCACACTCACTAGTTTGTCAATGTCTTAAGCGCACAACTAAATATAGTAAAACAAAAGCACATGAAACGCAACTGGGACTGCCATTTAGGGAGGATGCGCGTCAGTCGTTTAACAGGTCCGACCAACAGTGGCCCAGCCATGCATGTAGGGTTTTTCCAAATACCTAGTCTCCGTTCCTCCCCGAACAAACGATCCCATCTTTGTGACACGGCGCCGCGCAGCACAGTCATCACTCTATTATTGCAGACGCCGTTCGTGCTTCCATAGAAATATAACTTCTCTCTCGCGGTAGATTTACCTGTCACACTCGTCGTCAACAAGGATGGCTAGCACCAAAGAGGTACCATACATGTTTGGTCTCTTCCTACCACTAAATTTCTCCCGATTAGTATTACTGATCAGATCTATATTCTATCATAGTGTCCCACTTGTTTTGACACAAATGGTTTGTGTGGCCGTGAGGATATCTACATGACCATATTTGATTTGACGTTTCAAGAGGGATTTGTGGACACCACGATATTCAGCTACCAATGAGTATATCATGTTGTTTATTACGTTCTTATTATGTGTTTGGCATATTTTGTTGTTTATTTGAGTCATTAATGCGTGTTAGTGCCTTGGACCTGCATGTAATTTTTGAAGTTTTATGTGCATGTTTGATATTAAGAGTAATTGCTCTTTTTAGTCGTGTTAGTGTCTTGGACCTCAATATAAATTTAATGAAGTCTAGTATTATGAAAAAGTTCGAAGACAATAAACTGTATGATTATGGTTTGCACTGCATGGCTCTTAGCTCTTACTTCTAAAAAACATCAAGATAAGGCATATATATAGTTTCATGACTATTAGACCTTCTTTGACGTGGTAATATAATTTTAATCACATATTTGTTGTTAGGTCATCCCGTACTACGTGAGAGCATGTTTCCTTATGCCATATTTTGTGTGCAAGGACGACATAGAGAGTTTCACTACTGTTCTAAGGACCAAGCAGGATTTCGAAATTGATGTTGATGTCACAAACCAACCAGGTCTAACCTACATTAGTGGCAGATCATGGAAGGAAGTTTCAATAATCTACAATATTCAAGTTGGACAGAAAATGTACTTCAATGTGAACACCAAAGATCTTTGGAATCGTGTCACAACTGGGAACCTCTCGGTCACCCATCCAAGTAGAGTTCCACTATAATTCATCTTGTACCAATAATATCATATTTTAGTGTAATCATTTTTACATTTAATTTTCTCAAATCATAAATTGCAGCATATTTCTGACTCTCGCCTGAAAGACGTGGCATTGTTGACTCTATCAAGGCTACCAATGGAATCAAGATAAACTGGAGGATGATGAAGATAATCATAGAAACTGTAGAGATTTTGCACTACAGGATATCACATTATTATGTTGGAGATTATGTACCAGGATCAACTGTAGCAATGTTCCATACCCTAAACTGGACAATCTGTCGCAGCCAAACCAAACACCTCGTAATCATTAGCAACTTGTTTCTTTCTTTTTAAGTTTATTGTGAATGTCAAACTGGTCTTATTTGGTACTCCCTCCATTCACTAATATAAGATACTCCACCGTTCAGAAATATAAAACATTTTAGCTTTGTGAAAAGAATGTATCTAGATATATTTTAGTGTATAGGTTCACTCTGAATCTATATAATACCTCTGTCCTAAAATAGATGTCTCTAATTTGTCAAAATATGGATGAATCTAGACACTATTTAGTATATAGATTCATTCAAGATTATAAATACCTAAGTAATCTATTCTTGGACAGAGGGAGTACAAAAGTTGTCTAGACAAATTTATTTCACAAAGCTCGCTCTAACATGTCTTATATTTCTAAACGAAGGGATTATTAGTGAAAGGAAAGGCTGATATTTAGTGAATGTAGGGAGTATCATTTATGTTCCATTCCAAGTTTAACTGACAATTTTTTTGGTGTCGTGCTACTTTATTTTTAAATCAAAAAATCCCAAAACACATGTCCCAAATACGATGGACAAAGAAGGTGGCATGACCATTGTGTGTTATCATCACACAATGGTGAAGGGGTCATACACCATTTCAAAAAAGGATGGTTGTCTCTGTTTGAGTAGCTGAAAGAATTTCATGGACAAGGATCCCACACTTGGATTGGGTGTAAAGTTGTAGTTCTTGATGTACCAAGTCTATAAAGGAGCTTACTTGTTTGTTACCCTTTTTCCTGATGATGCCCTGTAGTTATTTTCGTATCGAATGTTGCACTTGCTCTGTTAGTGGACACCCAAATTATGTTATCCTATTTTTGTACCGGTTTCAATTTTTTAAGCCTACACGATATGTGTTCATACATCTACGTGAATGCTCGATTATTAAGTTCAAAATGCCATGTATAAAAATAATTCTCCATGCCAACATACTCCGTTCCAAAATTTAATACGTTTTAGTTTGGTGAAATGAATGTAAACGAAACAGAGAGACTATGAAGTACGTAAGTAAGAAAATAGGAACAAATCGAAGAAAAATAAAAGGAAAATAATAAAATTGTATCTGGGCCCATTGTACAGCGCTAGCGGATGAGCGGAGTAAGGAGGATATGGGCCAACTCGTCATCTGCCTACAAGACGGCCCATGAGTCTGCCGATGGAAGCGTCACGCGGCGGCCTATCCGGCTCAATATTAGTTTCCTATAAAATGCATACATTGGTTTAGTCGTCCTACCGCCGCTCCTATCCTCTCCTCTCGCTGTCGCCCCACGTCCATCTTCTCTCGACGTCTCTGCTCCCGTTCGTGACGTCGATCCGCCATCGTCCGTGAGCCCTAGACTCGCTATTGCTCGTACGTTTACGTTAAATTTGTAGGCTAGCTCTGATTTCATTGTCTAGATGAACTATGTAGTATACAATATATTAATTCTGTAGCTGATTTATGTAGATCTTTCACTATACATTATTTGTATTTGTTGAACATATGCATGACTGATGTTTTTGACGTGTGTACTAGTGTATGACGTGTGTAATGGATTTATATGATTATGTTATTGTTTTAGGAGACATGGCGTTGTGCGGAAAATACAAGAGTGTGTGCGACTCCTTGACCTCGGTGTGTCTTTATGCATGAAGAGTTTGAAGATTCATTGGTACGAAACACACTATTTTTCCTTGCACTATTGCTATCTTGTAACCTTTGTTGGCGGCGCTCTACCTTTTTTTAAACGTGTGTATATTTGGTTAATTATGCATAGAATATTCCATGCAATGCAAGGTTCAAGTTCAATGAATATGTAGAAGAGAAGACTAGTGTGCTCTTTCTAGCACTTGGGCGTGCATATGACGTTGATGTGGTGAAACATGTGTTTGAGGGAGATAAAATGATTGTGTTTTTGTTGGGAGGAAAAACACCGAGTATTAGTATTGTCTATTTTAGCGGTGGCGAGAAAGACCCGTATGACTCTACCATCATCTCCCAAATATATGAATTGAGTGAAGATGAGAATGGTCACCTCTTAAATATTATACGTGCAGGAAGTACTATTGTTGGGGTCCTATTAGTAACCCGTTTAACACACATCAATCTTGCGAAACACAACATGGTATATTATCCTCGTACTCCCTCCATCTCAAAGTAGATGTCTCAATTTTGTCAAAAATTGTCAAAATTTGGACGAATCTAGACACAATTTACTATATAGATTCATCCAAATTTAAACCTAAGACATCTATTTTTAGACGGAGGGGTAGTTATAATTATGTTGTTCCTCCTTATATGTGCACAACTTGCAGCAATCGTCTCACATCGTTAATCTTTTGATTTCATCATCCACGACGGCATCACAGAAACTACCTAAAAAATTTGTTGCCTGCCTTAACATTTCCGAGGAAGGCTTGGTTGGGCCGTGGGTTGGAGATTTCAAAGTCAGCAACATTGCCTACACAATTGACAACGATGGCCGGCTGATATTCAACAAAAAAGCATGGAGGGATTTTCATACGAAAGAAGATGATCTACAAGTTGGACAAGCCTTGCTCATTACTCCTAGGACCACAAAAAAAGTTCGCCTAAACATTATGTTTATCATCGACATCATCTAGCTAATTTTTTTCTTAAGATCGATGTTTATTCGTTTGTAGCTTTCCTGAAACAATTATTTATCTATTTCGCCGCCGTATGTAAGAACATTATTATTCCGACGAGTTAACATTATTGTTCTAGCGATGTATACATCTTTAATATTCTCCCTTCGAACCTAGCAATGTATACATTTTTAATATTCTCTTCAAGTATTCCTAATGTGTTACTATGAAACGTTGTAATTCCAAATTTATTCACAACACAAACCTTGTCGTGATTACGTAAGTAACTTTCGATGCACCAATAATGACTACTTTTGATGCACGAAGCCACGTGTAGACCCACTCATGCACTGGTTAGCCACTCATAGTGGTTGTTTGGATACGGAAGATTAGCTCCAAGTTTTTGTAAAACGAGTTTTAAGCTGATTTTTAGAAAAACCTGTTTTTCCAAAATTTCAGTTAACAACGAAATCCATGTTTGGTTTAGGAAATTGTAAAACTGGTTTTTGGATGAAGGCATACAGACGAGACTGACATGACAATTAATGACGACAGTGATGCACATAAACATGAGAGAATTAACAGGGATAAAGCTTCGCAGAGCTGCGGAAAGACTCTCAAGGCGGCCACAGCCGTGAAAACCAGCGCATCGGCAGCAACGCTAATGCATATGTCGTTGAGACCTACGATTGCATCCTGGAGCACCAGCAAGCCTGGATGTGATGGCGACCCCGGAGAAAATCACGATGCAGCTTTCCTGGTTTTTGGCAGCGCCTCCGGGGAGACGGTATCTCAGAACTCATCATCCTCCTCAAGCAACGCCATGTTCTCGGCGTCAGCGTGAGCTCTGCGTCCGAAGGCAGCGCGTTCGATGATGGTGGCGCTGGTGCATAACTCGTCTTTCTCCCCATGTTCCTCGTCAACATGAGCTCTTCGTCCAGCGATGTCTTCGCGTCGGCCTCGCCTGGCCAGCTCATCATGTAAGTCTGCCTATGAAGTCTCCAGCCAAAGTCACCACAACGGAAGGCCATGAGCGAAACCCAGCTGGCGTGTCGATCGTAGGCGCTGGGGTCATCCACCGAACATGGAGATAAACTTCGGTGTAGTATCTTCTGCTTGTTCCTTCACGTAGCCATTGAAAAAATGATACATGACACCGTGTTGCCCAGTTTTGTTTAATCGCGTTTTAAGAAAAACAGGTAATAGACATTTTGGCCAAAACCCAGTTTCCTGGCTTTGTGGAAACCAATTTTTACTTATTCCCGTTTTGGGGGCCGAAGCCAAACAGAGGTTTATTCTGTTACACAGTTATACGAGGATAAGGGAAACGAGTTCTCTCAAAATGACCTATCCAAACAAGGCCATAGTTAATCTTTAGAAGCATACGTAAACACGATTGCCTGATTACACAATTGGCCCTAGACAGGCCGGCCGGCATATGGGCTGGCCAATGCCCATGCATCATACTCCCATGTTATTTTAATCCATGGACCTAAACCCTAAACCCCACAACCCCCACCGACCCACCACACACACACCCCACGTTGTACATGCGCACAAAGAGGCAACCATCTTATCAGAGGGGACGTAAATCATATCTCGGGATTTTCTTGTTCGATCGCCTCGACTTCGCCCATCGCCGCCAACGACGAGATTTGAATTCTTTTCGTCCTGCCCTACGTGAGAGCTACATCGAGGACACGCCGTTTCTTTTTGAGAAGCTGCATAATCGCAGCACACGCACTACTATTGCAAGTATTTTTGTACGTACTATGGATTTATCATACAATATTACTAGTTCTAAATTCAATAGAACTTCGATTAGAGATCGATCCATATGGAACCCTTTGTTTGGTCGTTACATTTTCTGCCCAAGGATAGTCGCCATTATGTCGAAGAATTGTGAGTGGATCTTCATTAGGAATTCCTGTTGTTGGGCTCTGTTTGAGAGCGGAAAATCGTTTGGCAGGATATTGCCTGTTAATTATGCTATAATTTTCTTGTGTTAATTGGTTCTGTGTTAGACATCGTATCTCAGACCTACATGCGGTGTTGAGATGCAATTTATCTGGTTTGGTGTTTAAAAATGAATGATGTAGAAGTCCCTTTTAATAAAAAACAAGACGTTTGATTCTCCTGCTATTATTCAATTTAGCTGGTTATGTGTAATATTGTTCATATATGTTTGCAATAAAAGGTCTGTAAACACATGCACTACAGAAAAACTATGTGTGTAAACTCTTTATTTGTAATTGTATATATGTGTAAACATTTTTAAAAAGAAGTATATGTGTAAATATTTTTATACGCAATTGCACCTGCAAAGATTTGTAATTATATTTGTATGTGTAAGTATATTTGTAATTGTATATATGTGTAAACAAGTTCAAAATCCTGCTCTCGATTTATCGGTAGTTAGGCGCATCTAGAGATTTACCTGACATGGTGTAGTATAACGTACTCTTAGTGTTATCCATCTAAGTCTATGTGTGTTATGAATAGTATTATTTCTTCGGATGCCAACAAAACACCTAAATAAATATAGTTATTATTCAACAGAATGGACGAAATCGGAGAAATATGTTGTGCTGTTGAGAAGTGGTGTCATTTCGTGAAAAATATGACACCGGCACAACATGCCAAAATTGGAGAAATCGACTTGCAGTGCATGCTTGAGATTCCTCCATTGAAGTCAAGATGTCTGGTGATCGAATTTATGACAGAAGAATTTGATCCAAAGACATAAAAATTTAATGTACGCAAGAATGATGGTGAAATATCCCTTACTGGAGTGGACCTTGAGTGCACCTATGGTTTAAAAAATCATAGATTGAATATATTGGACATACTTTATGAGGAAGCTGATGACGCAAAGAACTATATACCTGATAGCTTTGAAGCAAAAAAATATAGGTAATCTTGTAATTGATGACCTAATCGCCGACGTCATCAAGGATAAAGTCGCGGATGACAGCTTTATCTGCAAGATGGTTCTGCTTCTGATTGGGACAGTCCTTGCCTCACATAACCAGAAGGTCGTCCCAAAACAATACTATGCACTAGTAGAAGATGTGGGATGCATTAAAAAGCTGAATTTCAATGAGTATGTATGAACATACCTCATTGCTAGCCTAAAACAAATTGGTAACGCATATGAAGCGATGCAATGTCCGACAGGAAACACCATCTTATTATAGGTAAATTCTATTCTCAACTTACATACTTCCTCCGATTCAAACTAATTGACTTGGTTTTGTCTAGATTCGGATATATCTAGAACTAAAACATGTCTAGATATATCCAAATCTAGACAAATCTGAGCTAAATAATTTGAATCGGAGGGAGTATATAATTATCTACAATACAATTTTCTTTGTTTTAATATAATTTTGTTGTGATATTTGAAGTATCTATACTATGAGAAGATACTCCTAGATAGCGCCAAGTATACGTCCAGAAGGCCATTGATGAGGAACTGGACGGAAGATGCGGCTTCGGCGAGAGATGCCTTAGAATTAAATGGTTGTGCTTTGGAGAAGGTACGTAAATACAAGTGATATCGTGACTTATTTTTTGTTCCGCTAACGGTTCTAGGTTGTCAATATTAATTGGTTTATGTATACATATCTTGAAGATTGACGATGACATAACTCAAAAGCATCGAGAAGAGGTTCTCGATACACCATAAATTGCATCTGGTAAGAAACGTAGTAGAGGGTCCTACAAGAAGAAAGATAGAGGTTCTACATCCAGCAGGGCTAAAGGAATGAGACAAGTCGTGTTGGAACAGATGACGAAGAAACTAACAGAGCATATTGGTAGAAAAATTGAAGAAACCTTTCATAGAAAGATGGAGGTCTTCTCAGAAGCTTATACTAAGGTGATATACCCTATGTGTCATCTGCTCTGAGTTAAACAAATGCTTTTTTTTGAACATGACATGGTGATTCATTTATTTACAATCTTGCAGAAACTTCTTATTATGATGAACTCAGCAGGAGTCGCGTACAGACCTTCTAAAGAAAAAAATTATGATAATGGCAATAAAGAGGAGGAGGTAGATAAGGAGGTAGAGAAGGAGGTAGAGAATGGTGAAGGAATCGCCTCTATTAACACCAAATATATGACAAAAGATTTCATGAAGCGTTCAGACACCTCAGAAACTAACTCCTTTAACTTTGCACAGGACTCTAATTTAAAGAAGGATTCAAATAGTAAGGAGAAAGAGGTTGAAGGTGACATATTCATGTTGCCCACAGTCAAGAAGGAAATGAATGCTACTGATACTTGCCACACCGCACCATCGAAACTCGGCAGTACCCAAGCGTCACCAATAATAATTGATGGTAGGGGTCCTTCACCGACGCGACCGGACCCAGAGCCGATTCCATTAGAAGCATTCACAACTGCATTGAAAAAGGGGCGGGAGGAAAAAAGGTGAGGTAGGAGACACTCTGTTGAATGGATCATATGACTCTTTTAATAGCCTACAAACCATTTGCCGGAAAGCTAATAATAGTGAGAAGAGAGAAGCCGTTGGCGAGAAGCGCAAACTCAGGTCGGCGAACAAAAAGGGTAAAAAATCAAAAAATAATGTTAGAAAAGGTAGTGCAACATCATTGAATTTTATGGTTGTGCATGTATTAAATTAAAATAGTTACATGCACATATTAAATATTTGTTTCTATGTATGCAGGTCTTTTCAAAGACCCAGAAGTCCTGGACGGTTTGACACCACAACAAATAAATGCTGCAGTGTTGTACGTTGAAATAACAAAAGAAAATAAAGATTTTAGGAATCAACATGTCTGTGATAACAAGGTCACTGTTAACCACATTAGTGAGATCCTTGATAAAGTATGGCTGGGTGACAATGAAATTCCAAGTACCACGGTTTTGTTATTTTATGCAACCAAGAAGGATCGTTTGTCACATGTTATTAAATTTTTCTGTAGGTTATAGGTGCTTACATGGCAGAATTGTCTCTTTGACTGGGGGATGACCGAAAATTGTGCCCTGCATATAGGACAAATGATCTAATACGTACTCCACCAAGTAGAAAAACTAGATCCCATCATAAGAAAGAGGCCATAGACAAATATTCAGAAATTGTTTACGATATATCAGGATGCTGTGAAAGATGGATGGAAGAATACTTTCATGCTGATACTATTTGTACAAGAAAATGTAGGGTATAAACCAGATTATGTAATGTGATAACACTTGCCACTGGTGTTGTGTCGTCCTGAATAGTCCAACGAAGATATTTCAAATGCTCGACTCGCTGTTTGAATTTAAAAGGGTCCAGAAAAATGTCGAAGCTCTGGTATGTTTTCTCTCTATACATTTAGCGCCGATATGGTTACTCCAAGCATTACACTAAACCTCTGTTTCATAGAGAGAGCAAATTTCGAAATACATACAATTGGCTAACAAATATATGGAGTATAAGTTTCATGATGTTTCCAATTTGGAGATTGTAAGCTGCGAAACACCATGTCAAGATGATGCGTGAGTTTATTGTTGAACTAATGTCATTTATTTTGATGTGTTAGTACTGTTATTCAAATTTAGATTCATTATGATCAGGAACTCGTGTGGAATGTTTGTGCTACGCTGTATGGAGCACTTTGACGGAGATAAATTCACAGATGTAGTCTCGCAGGTATTCAAAATTTCTATTTGGAATTTGCATATTTATATACACTAACATGTGACCTTATTAACCCTGCTAATATTTTGTTATAGTAAAGGATAAATGATTCTAGGAGACGTACCGTTGCAGAAATTATTCTGTCAAAGACAAACAAACTCGAAAAGGTAAAAAGAAGAGTTCTTGAGATCGCGGAGCTGCTGGCAGATTCTTGAAAACTCAAGAAACAAAAATTCCTACTACCGATTCCCTGGAGAATGTGTGTATACCATTAAAAAATTATGAAAAGTTGGGTTGTTTGATTGCTAAACAGTTCGCGCATGATGCTGTGTTTTTTTTCAGAAGAATGTTTCATGACTGTGGTTTTGTCGTTTTTCTTAATTTACGATTGTAATCTAAAGTTTGGTTTGTTTATGTTCGCCAATTTGTGGATTTGATGAGCAATGTTCATAGGCCTATTTGTAGTGTGTATGCTTAAAATACAACGCTCGCCAAAATAATAAAGGACCAGACATATAAATGAATGGGAATTACATTATACAGTTTCAAAATATAAGTGTTTGATGCGTATGCCGTGCTCATTTGGCATCCCGTCCTGATGCAGCCACTGGCCCTAAACATCATGGGACCCACCACATATTCACCTCATCATTACCTTTAGAAAAGGGGGAACAGGAACCAGAGCCGCCATTGCCTTCCATTTCTTTCTCTTTCTTCTTCGGGTACCTTTCTTCAATCCCACAATGCAAGCGATAGATGCCGAACTCCAGTACAACCTCCGGCCCCTCATGGCCACGGTATGGGGCAGTGCAGATGACGAGGTGCCTTGACTGCCCACGCATCGCGCCACTGAAATGATTGGTCACTAAGAACGAGGAAAATGGCAACTGTGGGCACGAATTTGTGAAATGCGAGAGCAAGCTAGAGGAGGGGAAGGTTAGATCTGAGTTCTTCAAGTCAATTTGTTGATTTCGTTTGCCAATTTTGGTTTTTCCCCGGATTTGGGATTTGAATCAGGGTTCATCTTTCCCATCCGATTTCAAGATCTCAAGAATTGTAGGCATTTTGGGTGGATGGATGAGTACATTGAGAGGATTAAACTAGAGGGCGCAGTTGATCGGAAGGGGGCGGATCGATTTAGCTCAATTACCCTCATACGGTCGAGAGCTTGGGATCTAAAATCGTTGCTACGACGGGTGATGCAGATGTTCAGGGAGAACTGAAAAAACTCAACAAGCAGTTCAAGGAGAACAAGTAGGCGAACATTTGGCGCAAAGTGTCTCATCATGTCTAGGCATAGTAGTCTTATACTTAGATCTGTAAAGTAGGTAGGACCATGTTGGCCAAGTGTTGACTCATATGCTACAAGTGTGTCTCATAGCACTCTTATACTTAGATATCAACTCGTTAGGATCATGTTGGCCAAGTTTTGAGTCACACAACCACAAGTTGATGAAGGAGTATCTAGCCAACCCAAAGAAGTCTATAGCATTGGAGTGAATCTACACACTAAAACAAGTCTATATACATTTGCTTCGCAAACCTAAAACATCTTATATTTTGAAACGGAGGGAGTAGGTAGGATCCGTTTTTTCTAATGAACGTGCTATCTGTGATGAACTGACCCCACCTGTCAGCGCGATTAGCCGACGTCCCTATACATTACAATAAAATAAAATTGACAGTTCCTCGACCGCATAGTGGCCTAGTGGAAGTTCCTGCCATCTCTTCGCCTCCTTGTTCTGGTGTAGTGCTTCACTCTTCGACTCCTCCTATCCTTGTTCTTTTCCTCGTCATCTCCTGGTCTTCTTTATTCCTCGATAGGAAGGCATGGAGAGCAGCCGACTGAAGGTGAACTGGTCCGATCTCCCGGCCGATAGACCACTTGCCAAGATCGACGAATCCTTCCTGGAGAACTAGGAGTACGTCGATGCCTACGCTGCTTGTCGGATAGTCTGCGGTGACTGGTGCCGCGCGTTAAAAGAACCCGAGTTCCATCTCAACAACTGGATCCTGGTGTATCACGCACTTCTACACGTCGGCGACTTCACGTTCCTCAACATCGCCACAGGTCGTTGCTTCACGATGAATCTAATGGAAGTTCAACACAAGTTCACAATTCATCTGATCTAAGATTCATTTGTTATTTGGATACAAAGTTATTCTTAAACATGCATGTTTAATTGTGTAGGTTCTTAAACATGCATGTTCTTGAACATTCTTAAGCAAAGTTTAATTGTATAGATTCACTCATTTTAGGATATATATATATCTAGTACATTTTGAAATATCTAGAAGCTCTGTCTTATATTAGTGAACAAAGAGAGTATTTTCCATTGTACATATATCTTAGGACTAACTGTTCAATTCATCAAAAGGTTCTACTTCATCGGTGTTTATCATGGCGTCATCGTTATTGATCAGAGGGAAGAGCCGCACAAGATTCGCCTTCTGAACCCACTCACCCGTAAGTCCAACACTGAGTTTCAGGCGCAGATACCATCAGATATTATAGCATCTGTAGCCATCACGAAGTCCCCCATGATGTTGTTTGTTTCCGCAAATTATGAGTATTCTATTTCTTGGGCCGATGAGGCCACCCCGACAGGGGATTTCAATGGAGTATTTGGAGAAGGAATTTATCCGTCATGTGATCTGCACGTGCGATACATGACCCTGTTCCGTGGTGAAGTGTATGTAGTACAGGATGGTAGAGACATCATATCGACCAACATCCAGGTGGAGCAGCGCACGAGCACCGTCAAGATGGCCAGAATAATTTCAGGTGCAGTCTTCGAAGAGATACGCGAAGTCTACAAGTTCTACCTTGTGGAGTCAGAAGGTGATCTGCTTCTTGTGTTGGGCGGGGTTTTCGCCGAAGGTCAACCGGTGCTTTACCGGGTGGACATGGAGAAACACTGTCTCGAGGCTATAGGTGACATTAGTAGTCGTGCCTTCTTTGTTCATTTTAATCGGTTGATCTTCGTAGACACTAGAGTGCACCCTAGTACAGTCCAAGCCGGTTGCATCTACTACGCGGATTTTTCTTATATCAGAGCATACAATCATGATCTTAAGGCCTGGGATGGGGTACCAACACCTATACATGGCTTTGGTCAACATGATCTGGAACGTTCACCGAGGCCTTACCGTCTCGACCAGATACTGGCAGCACATTGCAGACGCGGGGAGTATAATGAATTTTTCCTACAGCACATGGGAGCGGACGCCGATGAAATATATAGGGAAGAATAGCCTAGGTTATTTGCTCGATCGCTAGTGTGTTCAGATCTTTTTGAAGTAAAAATTTGCAATGTATTTATTTTTAGTACTTTCAGAATTCAATGTGGTAGCTTTTAGAATTCTGTGTGACGGCTCTCATAATTATGTGTAAGTACTATCTTTCAGCTTTACTCATAGAACTCTAGTTGTGATTACTAATTCAGAGTCTCACCTGTCGTGGTTTTTTCCTTAGTTTGAAAGAAGCACCAGAAATTAAAAAAAATCAAGAAATAGTGGAACCCTACACGCCATCGTTGGTCCATCCATGAGTGTATAGAAAGATTCTAGGATTTAGCAGAAAGAGGGAATTCACATTTTGCCACTTAAAAAATGGAAAATGCGTGTTTTGTACAAACAAACCCATCAGTCTATGTGCCAAATATGGTCTCATTCAGACAAAATAGGGTTTTGGGAAGGGGATTAAGTCGATAGCCACGCATTTTCATAGCTACTAGCTTATGTTGAGAAGTGGTTTTGGGAAAAACTACATTACCCATGCGTGTTTCTTATGTTTCCTTGGTGGGAGGATACATAACAAGACTCCATGTCAAGATGCCACTAGTTTTTTTTCAAAAATTAGTAATTAGTTGTGCCTAATATGACTATCCAATAACCGTAGTTTTGTCACTAGTAAGATCAAGGTTTTGTTAGAAAAAATTGACATGTCATCATGACCTACTATATCAACTAATCGATCGAACCTCTTTAGGTTGTCTAGAATGTGGGCCGATATGTTGAGACATGTTGAGACACTTTATGGCAAATGTGAGCCGATGCCAACATTGCATGGGATCTAGACCTCTTTAGATTGGCTAGAATCTCCCTCATCAACTTGTGGTTGTGTGACTCATCACCTGGCCAAAATAATCAAACCTAGTAGATACATCTGAGCAAGCCATGACACACACTCGTGGCAGATGTGGGACCATGCCAACATTGCATGGTATCTAGACCTCTCTAGGCTAGCTAGAAACATCTTCACCAGCGTTTCTACTCTCGCTCAAAATGGTGTGTATTTATATGGTATAGTCCTCGTCACAAAGGAGTAAAATGCCTTGATAGTACTACTGGCCGTGTCTACGTGTCAAGGGATATAGTTTTTGATGAAAATGTTTTTCCCTTTGCTACACTTCATCAACATTGCGGGTCGTCGTCTCCATGATGAAATTCTTTTGCTTCCTTCAGACAATCCCTCCTCGGTAGAAACAACTAGGGGTGTGCATACTAATGACCAATATATATGTGCCGATTGTTCCTGTCGTTGATCCTATGCAGGCCACAGCTGACACCCTTCCCACAAGCTATACCGAATTAGTCACGCAAAATTCTGCCGAAAATACTGATGACAACACATCAGATAATGAGGCTGAAGAAAACACTGCTACAAGCCAAGAAAACACGTACTCTGAGCATGATACGGGGGAAAAATCTTCCTCGGATCCGCCCCGAGACTCTAACGCGCCGTCACCTGGGCATATCGATCTACGCCAGTCCCCTCACGCCCCCAAGGTCTGGGCCCTCCCTTGCATCGTGTTCTGCGCGTAACTATGGCGGCCATGGGGAGCCCGACACGTCTTCCCCGTGGTCCCCACCAACGCGTGTACGCGCGGATCTCCCGCCCAGCTCTTCCCCGTGGTTCTTCCGATGGCTTCGGGAGTGACGCCTCGCTAGGAAATCCAATCGGCACGTCGTCGAGCGCTGGTGCCCAGGAATGTTCTGCACCTGTACAATCTTTAGCGCCAGGATCTTCTGCAGCACCTGCTGCTAACGTATATACTGCTGTTGAACCCCTCACTCGACTACAAAAAACATACTACTACCTCCGTTCCAAAATATAAGGCTTTTTAGCAAACTAAAACAGCTTGCTAAAAAGGTTTATATTGTGAAACGAAGGAATTATAAAGGAACCAAAAATTCATACTGAGGGCACAATTCAGTTGGCACTGTTAACATCTACAGGAGAACCATAAAACTTGCATGAAGCTAAAATGAATACAAACTGAACTGTGTTATGCAAGATCCCACCAAGCTCTAACCGAAATGTTATTGATTGCACCTTGTCCCACCAAGCTCTAACATGATCCTACCCAGTTGATACATCTAAGCATAAGAGTGCTATGCCAAGCCATGACACACACTTGTGGCAGATGTGGACCCATGCCAACATTGCATGAGATCTAGACCTCTCTTAGCTGGCTAGAAACACTTTAACCAACTTGTGGTTGTATGCCATGTTACAACATCGACCTAGTTTAACATCATAAAAATTCACTTATAGGTAGAGGATTCCATGTTACAACATGGACCTAGTTTCACATCCTTACCAGACACCTAGAGTTTTGGCGTAAATTTGACCGGGCCACCAAAAATGCAAAAAAATATCAAAGTTGTGTGAAACCTTGGACACATTTAAAAATTACTTCTAGGTAGAGGATGCCATGTTTCAGCATGGAGGAACTCTCTCATCACAAAGGTCTAACCCATAGGCATCCATACTAGACACCTTGATTTTTAGCCTAAATTTAACCTAGCCATGATGCTTGTGGGAATTATGGACCCACAACAACATTGCATGGGATCTAAAATTAACCAATCTGAGTTGTCCTGGTAAGCCAACACTTGCTCAAACATGATCCCACCTAGTTATACTTAGATCTATCAAATAGATAGGATCATGTTGGCCAAGTGATGACACATACAACAACAAGTTGGTGAAGGTGTTTCTATCCAGCCCAGAGAGGTCTAGACCCCATGCAATGTTGGCATGGCCCCACATTTGCCACAATCTAGTGTGTGTCATGGCTTGGCATAGCACTCTTATAACTAGATCTATCAAGTGGATGGGATCATGTTGGTCAGGTGCAGTGACTCACACAGCCACTACATTGATGACGGTGGTTCTAGCCAGCCAGAGAGGTCTAGACCCCATGCAATGTTGGCATGGCCCCACATTTTCCACATCCTAATGTGTGTCATGGCTTGGCAGACTCAAAATTATAGCTAGATCTAGCAAGTAGGTAGGATCATGTTGGCCACCAAGACGAAACTTGTGCCCTGCATGGAGGGCAAATGCTCTAATACGTACTCCACCAAGAAACTTGTGCCCTGCAAATGTGGGCTGATGCCAACATTGCATGGGATCTAGACCTCTTTAGGTTGGCTAGAATCTCCCTCATCAACTTGTGGTTGTGTGAGTCATCACTTGGCCAAAATGATCAAGTGGGTGGGATCATGTTGGTCCGGTGCAGTGACTCACACAGCCACTAAGTTGATGATGGTGTTTCTAGACAATCCAGAGAGGTCTAGATCCCATGCAATGTTGACATGGCCCCACATCTACCACAGTTGTGTGTGTCATGTCATGGCATAGAAAAATTATAGTTAGATCTATCAATTAGGTAGGATCATGTTAGCCAACTACTGAGTTACACAACCACAAGTTGGTGAAGGTGTTTCTAGCCACCCCAGAGAGGTCTAAAGCCCATGCAAAAATTCAAAATTTGACCGGGCCACCTAAATTTGACCTAGCCATGATGCTTGTGGCAATTATGGACCCACAACAATAGTGCATGGGATCTAAAATTAACCAATCTGAGTTGTCTAGAAACAACTGACCAACTTGTAGTAGTATGAGCCAACACTTGCTCAAACATGATCCCACCTAGTTATACTTAGATCTATCAAGTAGTTAGGATCATGTTTCTCAAACAAAAGAAGTAAACGAATCCCTCCCAAATTTGGCTAAAGTTTATGTTTTTTGATGTTTTATACGAAAGGAACTTGCACCTTTTATGGTTAGAAAATATATATGACAACTAATTTTTGTTTTGTGTACAACATTACCTCCATTTGAAGAAACAAGAAGCATAATTAAGTCAATGGACAAAAATACATTGTCATATAACTTTGAGCTTAAATAACCTCATTTTCCTAGTAGTTATTCATGGGCAAGCACTCTTTTTTTTAAATTGTTTTTATTGTGTTAAATAAAATGAGTTGTCTCAATCATTGCATCAACTAGCAGTTATTCCTCATTTTCCTAGTAGTTATTACTAGTAGTTTGCACGAACTATAACCACATAGATAAATATAATATTATAGTAGCATTACATAAACCCATCCACTGATGGGAACATGATACAAACACACACAACTTATATAATAAAAACTAACTTACAACTAGAAAAACAATGAGGCATCTTCCCGGGCGCCGCATCTTCCCTCCTTGGCTCCTCCTTGCGGGGTAGGGGCTCGCCCCTCACTCGTCGTCATCCTCCGGCATGCGGTAGGGGAGGATGTGCATGTTGCCCGGGGAGGGGAAGATGGCACGGAAGTCGGTGAAGATGTTGTAGGTTGTGAATGCAATGAATTCGCATCCACACCAGAAAACCTTCCCGAGGAGCGCGAACGCGTCGAATGGGTTGGTGAAGTGCATGTACAGGAGGATCTCCAAGTCGGTGTTGCCGTCGTAGTACCTCTCCAGCCTGAACATGCGTGGCGAGCCCCTAGGGAGGTGGCGGTAGCCGACAGATAGGAAGAAATGCGCTAGTTCCGTCGCCCCCTCCACCTCGAGATTGCCGACATACGCAGTTCATTCTCGATGATGACACCACGTACTGCCGCTCGGGCATGGTGGGTGGGCGATGGAAGGTGGGGCCATTGAATTGCATGGTTGCGGCTAGCGGGTGACGGCTGAAGAAGATGCGGTGGCAGACTGGCGGCTAAAGAGAGAGGAGGGTGAGATAGGTGTGCGGAGATTGGGAAGAAATGGTGCCATTATATAGGGGCGGCCGTTGCAAACCCTAGTGTGAAGAGAGAGGAGGGTGAGAGGTGTGAGGTGGCGTTTGGTCTCAATCGAGCAGTCAAATCCGTCGCAGAGCATTCAAAGCGGCGGGACGGGTTATCCGAGCAGCGCGTGCATCAGTGTGCATCGACGGGTTATCCAAGCGGCGGTACGATGAGGCTGCATTGGCGCGTGCCCTGCATGCTGCGATGCTGCACGCAATAGCCAGGCTGTAACACTGCATGCAATAGCCAGGTTGCAACACTGCGTTCAATAGCCAGGCTACGACTGGCACGCTGCATGGCGCATGCATGGAAAAGGCGCTGGAAAAGAGGGCAGTGACGGGCGGTGGGCGCAGAGGCGTGGCTGCCACGAGCAGAGGCATAAACAGGCCCGTTGGACAATGCGTGGATGGCCCAGCGGAACCAAAAGTGACTCGCTGAAAGAAAAAACGCGAGCCAATCACATCGAAGAAACTGGGCTCTTGCGGATCGCTCAAGGTTCCTCCTAGAAGACCATATCGCACGGCTGGAGTTTAGTGCACAGCGTCAGATGAACGGTCGAGGTTGGTCGTTAGGGTTAGCTGCCGTCACACAGAATCCTTCTCGAAGAACAGATCGAACGGACCGAATAGCGTGCTAAGGTTATATCGACGCTCCAGGTTGGTCGTCAGGGTTAGCCTGGTCAACTAATGGGGTTTTAACGTGTTTTGAGCTTAGTCAACGGGGTTTTGACAACTTTGACCGTGCATAACTAATTCCCAAAAAATCTAAAAATACAAAACCTTCGCACATAGTCATGTTATGTTACCTAGTTAGGTGGAAAAATCATAAACATGCATAATGCTTCACAAATTGAACAACCTCGTCTGACGTTGCAGAGTGTTCAAAGGAGAGAGTAGAGGGTTTGGGGTTTTGAAAATGCAAAATATCAAAAACCCCACCCAAGATTTATCTGGGAGTGACTAAGAAGGATTTGAATTTTGTTTTGCAATATCATGTTTTAAAGTTGTTTTATTAATCATTTTGTATAATAGCATATACTTTCAAAAATAATTTAATAATATGAAGATTAATTCAAAAAATAGTGAGATTTCATACTAATACTACATAGGTAGAATAAATGCTAAGGACATTTTTTTTGATGATTTGGACAAGGTCGAAAAATAAGATGCTTAGCAATGGGGTCGTTTCCCCTAGCTTTGGAGGCCATTTCTAGCACATTTTTGGTGGCAATGAGATGTACTTCACAAAAGGACTAGGATTGATGAACTAACATGCATAATTGTACATAAAGCATTAAAACATCATAGAACAAACCAATAAACTCTAAAAATATTGAATGTTCGTTCAAAGTAGAATGTCAATTCAAATTCAAATTTGAATTCTCGTTCAAATTCAAATTCACATCACATAAGTTTTCACATCAAAGTACACAAACCAATACAAAAATCAAGATTACATCAATGAAATATAGGTTTTCACATCAAAGTACAAGAAATATAATGTTTCAATGGTTCCCACTCTATTTTGCTTGCCTCTTGCCGCTCGATCTCTTGTTATTTTTTTCATTGCTTGGTTCAACATGACATAATTTGTTGATGCTCCTAGTTCTCTTACTAGGACCAGTTGGCCCCCACAACTTTTGCAGCAAAACCTCCTAAACTGGTTTTGGTGGCAATTCAACATCCAAATCAGCGATGTTGTTCAGCACAACATCCAGAACATGTTCAGGTGGCACCTCAATAGACTCGTTTGGTGCCTCTTCGGTTTGCACATCATCCAGAATAGGTGGCAACTCAATAGATTGCAGCACAATATGATCAAGGACATGATCTACTTCCATTGCAATATCCACAATAGGTGGCAACTCCATAGCCTCATTTTTCCTTGTTTGATCATTAGTAAACATGATCTGCACATTTCTATTTTTTATTGAATCCACCAAGTCTTGCCTTTTTTGGTTGGCCAGCATTTTTCAACAACAAGGGGCAGAACTGGACATTTTCTCCTGAAAAACATAACAGGTCATTTTGCAACAAAACAAAGTGAAGAGACAATAGTAACAGTAAGAAAAAATATTGCATACTTCTTTGGCTTTTCAGGAGTGTAACGGCATTTGGAAGACCTAGCTCGGTGCCCAAGTTCCTGGCAAAGCTTACATTTGTTTTTGTTACCTTTTTTAGGTATTTTTGGCTTATCATCCTTTTTCCCTTTCGTACTACTCCCACCTTTCTCAAACCATGCCTTGAATCTACTTTGCTTAGGCCGGCCAGCTTTTATTTTGGTCAGTGGAGGACACATAGAAAATTCAAATTCTACATCAGGCCATTGAGACTGGTCTGTAAGTGCTGGAATTAGAGTTGCATATGCTGCTTTGAATTTTTGTAATGAATAATATTAATGCAAATATGGGTGCATATTTAACTTTGGTTTGGAGGCCAAGAAGAGTAGGGCATGCTCACATGGCTTTCCAGTGTGTTGCCACTCCATGCAAGTGCATTCATGCACTTCAGTATCAACAACATGTCTCCTTCTAGTTTTGGTGTCTCTAACTTCAGCACCCCACAAAGAAGATTTTTCAACATTCAAATGTGCAAGATTTCTACTCCAGTTGACAACCTGTTGTAACATTGCTGGAATCTTGTCCCCTTGCAGGACATCACCAATTCTTCTTCTCAATTCCCACAAGCGCATGATCATGATACTGATTTGGTCAACCATGTCATGTACAGGCAGGTCCTTTAAATCCTTCACCTTGTTGTTAAAACACTTTGCCAAGTTGTTGTTGATATGATAACATTTGATGGCAGTATTAAATCCTGACCGATACAATAATAGAGAGTGATAGGTTTGCAGCCATCTACCAAATTCATTCTCAGTACATGCTGCCATTATCTTACCAAGATGATATGAATGTGTCTTTGTAGTGTAAGATCTTGCTGCAGGCCACATGCGCCCAAATTCTTCTCCTCTGAACTTTTTGATCAAATTCATCCACATATGTCCAAAGAACTCTCTTTGCTCAGAATGGGGAAACACAGTCTTTACTGCATTTTCTAGGCCTTTGCATGCATCTGTATGAATTGCCAAAGGTGAGAGTGGCCTAAGCATCTTTTCAACTACATCATAAACCATGTCTATGAGGCCTCAGACTCTGATTGAAACAACCCAATGGCAACAGGGAACATCCAATTATATCCTTCCAGAGCATTGCATGCTGCTAGCTGACCATTCCACTTTCAAGTTAAAAATGAAGAGTCTATGCTTAAATATGGACGACATTCTGCTTTGAAGCCGTCGATGAGGCTTTGAATCCATAAAAAACTTAGAGAAGAACACCTTGCCATTATCAGTGACCTAATTATCTATCTCCACAAAACTGCTAGGTGACCTTTTCTCAACCTCTGCTTTGAAGTTATACAACATCCTAAAAGTATTTTCCCAATCACCATACAATTCTTTCATTGCCCTTTGTTTTGCCTTCCACACAGTGCTATAATTCACCTTAATTGGGTAGTACTTTTCCAAGTTTGTTTGTAGCCTCTTTGAAGTAGTGTTTGGTGTCTTAGATAAAATAGGAGTGATCTTTTCAGCAACCCAAATTTGTGATGTAATTGTTGATACTCTCTATGAACTAGTAATGCAAGTGTGTTCAAAAGGGATTTGATTAACTCAAATGGTGCTTCCATCTGGTTGGCGTCTAGCAGAAATCTACCATTTGCAAGGATTGGTGCCCCCATCAAAACCTCTACATCTAGCATAAAACTTCTTTTTATCAGTCCACTGAGTCTTGGAATCAAACTCCTTCTTGATTGCATAAGTTTTGAAACACATCCTAAACTCACCCATGCTTGGAAACAGTTTCCCTACTGCAATAACAGGGGTTTCCTTGTCATAGACAGTAACTAGCTCATCATACTACATCTTCATAAAATGTCCTGTTACCACCATCATCATCAGCCAAATTAGTTTCATCAGTCTTTTCCTTATCTCTATCATCTACTGGAATGCCAAATATTTTGGCCATTTCTATGTCAGCCATTGGTGCTATGACTAAATCAGTAGTTTCTGTCTGACTAAATATTTTGGCCATAAAAGTCCACTAAATTCCAATCAACATACATACTAGCCCCTACATCAACACCCTGTCCTGCATCAACATCATTTCTGTCTGATAATACTGTCACTTCAGTTCGTATGGGAACCATCTGCCTCTGTGAGTCCCAATCATCATCTGACATTTGCGAAGCAAAATTTGAAGCCACATATCCAACCTTGGAATCTTCTTCCAGATTGATGAGTTTAGCATGAAAAGTAACCTCTTTGTTTGTCCAGCCATCTTGCCGATCAATTTCATCTACTAAATCTTCTCCATCCTCAATTCTCAAATATTCTCCCTTCCAATTTTGAAACCGTAACGATGCAACTTCCTGCTGTGGACCCCAATGAACACTTTGCCCGATTTTCTCCACCAAATTCTTCACGGCCATTTCTTCCATTTGTTGCAGTTGCTGGGGATAAATATCTGCAAACTCAACCTCCCATCGCACAGATGTACCTCTCTCGATGTTACGTACACTACCATCACCTAGTTTCGCTTTAGATGGGAAGAACTTGAAATTGAATTGGAATTTTCAGCCAACCCGCCCGATTCATCTCGATGCCCCCGATTCAGTCAACCCGCCCACGACAATCTAGCTCAGAAATCAGAAATCAGAGGGAAAGCGATTGGGTCAGATCCAAATGCAAGAGAAGGGAATGCCCCTGAGCTCACAAGGGTCGCTGCTGCCGAGCACACGAAGTTGATGGCGCCGGCGGAGGATTATAGCTAGATCTATCAAGTGGGTGGGATCATGTTGGTCAGGTGTAGTGACTCACACAACCACTAAGTTGATGATGGTGTTTCTAGTCAACCCAGAGAGTTCTAGATGTCATGTAATGTTGGCATGGCCCCACATCTACCACAGTTGTGTGTGTCATGGCTTGGCATAGCAAAATTATAGCTAGATCTATCCAAACGTGGGGTAGTTAGGTAAATGATCATGTCTGACTACTGGAAAGAGCCACTTGTGTACCATGTTTTCATCTACATTTATTCAAATGGACTCAAATTTGGCACGAGGGTTTATCACCATGTGCCTAATCATGCTACCATTGTATCTAGCCATTTTGGTTTGAAATTTTAAAAAATTTAACCAACAAACTCAAAAACAGTCTTTGATTTGTGAAGCAAGTACCAAAACTACAATTTGAAACCTTCTAGTTGCATGCTGGTCCGGTTTTACATCACATTGGGACCACAAAAGAGCAGTTGTACTTTTAACCCTATAAGCCACACTTAAAACACGGATATTTAACCGCAGCCATTACAAAATATCTTGTACATTGAATACAATGTTTCATACAAATAACAGGACATAACACAATAAAAATACTAAAAGCCACACTTGAAATAAACATTTGGAGGCCATTCCTCCGACAATGAGTAGATCCTACCCACCTGACTTTCATTGCTTGACATCTGAATTTCAGTCACAGTTTTCATATCCATGTCGAATTTAAACAATCCAGTATCAAACCCAGTTGATAATAATACAAATCGTCCATTGCTTGATGCCTTTCTCATCTAAATTTCGTAGTAATAATTTGTGAACCCTGACTTACCCTCATTATTGAAAACTTCTTCCCAGCAGTCATCTGATATCCTAGATCCAATTTTTTGAACCAAATCAACCTTAGACTCCAAAGACCACACAATGTGGTTGCCCACATGATGAAGAACCCATCTTTCAAGATCTCCATTGGAAAACTTAATGAACACCACCCCTCCTCCACATTTAGGAGCTATCGTGTAATCATTACAAGAGTTAACATTGAATCCCATTTCATCTAAAAATTCTATTATGCAATTCTATGATGTTAAAATGTCCAAACAAACTATATACCCGACTACATACATCATGTAGAGCTTGCCTCCAGATAAAACACCATATGGATTACGGTGAAAGACAGGAATCACATGTGATTGTATTGGCGAACTTAGTGTTCTTGACCAACCCCCATCTTTATGAATACACACGTGAACAAACACCGGATCAGTACTGTTAAATCTTACCCCGTTGTAGTCAGAATTAAAGAGTGTAGCTGCATCTTTCTCGAAGAATGGCAACCCTGACCACCCCCTTCCAAGTATCAACCCAAACTGCCCAAATGTGTTATCAGTGTGTTGACCCCCATTTCTTGGAATTTGCACTATATGCTCCATCTCCAAGGAAATAAAACTATTTTTTCTTGCAGAGGGACAAAACGTGTAGTAAACATCCGAATCCCCACACATGCTTCCAGCTTCAAGACCAAGGACAACAGCATCTTCTGAACTCAAAATATCCGCACCTTCCCACGGTTCACCGTTTAATAATGGGCGTAAAGCATTAGATGAAACCTCTGTCTGATTTCCCCGTGTACAAATTAACCTAAATACACCTGTTCTTGTTCCTAGTTTCCTGAACTACACCAAAAAACCTAGATGTGTCGGTGTTTTTGTTGAACTAAACCAGCGTTGTACAATTAGAGACCTACTAGCTGATAACCAGGCATTATTGAAAATGCTGCAACGGATAAATGCCATAGAAGCTGCAATTTCAGAGTTTGTAATAATTTTTGAAACCAAATATGAGCTCCTCATCACTAAATCCACAGAAGTTTTCAATTCCACAGATATGCTGGATCCAACTCCATCTGCCAAACAAGAAACCATATGTCATATGTTTGATACAATGCCATGAATTTTTTATACCAAGGAATAGAAGCATGTCAACAAGCTTCCATCATGTACAGAATAACAAATCAAACAACAGAACAGAAATAAAATCCCTACAAACTCTAGCACACTACTAAATTCCACCACCCCCACCCCCCAATTTGCGAAGGAAGCTGTTACTGAAGCTTCCCTTCCTAAAAGGAGTCACTTCTAAAGAACAGAAAGTATTTTATTTTTCAATTGCTCCTTTGTATAAGAAACAATTAAAGTGACATCCTTTAGCTTATCCCAAACTATAACACGGTTCTTAAATACCCTAAGAAACATATATACTCTGAAGACCTCTTTAGATCTACACAGAATAGACCCGTACCATACACACAATAGGAAAGCATACAAAATTTTACATATGCAGTAGGATAAAAGCAATCAACATTACCAGAAGCTTCTTTTTGAAATCCATCGCCTGAAGTGTTGAACTCTCTAAATCCTAGAGAATCTTCCATGGCTACAACCCAGCCAGACCTTGGAACCTTAGGTGAAAGCACACCCTTATCCCTTTCGTTCATAATGGTGTGATTTATGAGAATTTTAGTGTAAGGATATAAGAATCATTTTGAATCTTGGAAGAGCGGATGGTTAGGGGCACTTTAGGTTAGGGTTCCAAAGGATGCAGCCGTTCATCTATAGCTATAGAAATTCCTTTTGTACCCCCAGGACCAACTTTATTGTATTACTCGCCAAGTTTTGTGAAATACTAGAAAAACACAAGGGGGGATTTGCAAAATAACTATGTTGTGCTCTGAACTAAAGCCATGTATGAAGCTAGTTCTGACCGGCCACTACGCTGATTACTACCAAACCCAAAAAATTATACGTATGCTGAAAATAGATCTATAAAATTACTGATCAATCCAAAACAAACATCCTTCCTGGTATATCTTAAGGGAAACAAACTCAATCCCCAAGAGAAACAAATTTAACCGCAAAACACAGAAACTTAGTTTCATAGTGGATTAATATATTTCCCATATATCCCAGATAGTTTAGCTTTTCCCTTTTCATACGACACACATTTTTTAAGCACCAAATATTAGCCGAAGATATCCCATGTTGTAAAATTTATCGTTTTTAAAAAACTAGGATTAGCCGAAGATATCTCATTTTTATGACTTAATATTACATTAAAAAGTACTAGTGTTAGACCTGAATGATGCATACATTACCCCTCCCTAAATCATAACTAAGAATAGTGAAATATTCATATTGTTTAAATTAGAAATTCATAAGCCATGTTTTGATGTTTTGTTGCTATCTAAATGTACTCAAATTTGGCACAAGGGTGTATCACCACGTTCCTAATGATGCTAGCATTGTATCTAGCCTAATGATGCTAGCATTGTACCCACAGAGGTCTATAGCCAATGCAATGTTGGCATGGGCCCACATCTGTCACAAAGTGGCTCATCATGTCTTGGCATAGCAGTGTTATATTTAGATCAATCAACTATAGGTAGGATCATGTTGTCTATAGTGATGACACATGCAACCACAAGTTGATGAAGGTATTTCTAGACAGCTGAGATAGGTCTAGATCTGCCACAAGTGTGCTATGCCTTTGGATGATGCACACTTGTAGCACGTATAGCCTCATGCCAACATTGCATGGGTTCTTGACCTATGGGAGTTGTATATGAACACCTTCATCGTCTTTGTGGTTGTATGAGTCAACACTTGGTCAACATGATCCCACCTAATGTGTGTCATGGCTTGGCATAGCAAAATTATAGCTCGATCTATCAAGTAGGCAGGATCATGTTGGTCAGGTGTGATGATGTAACACCCTCGGAATCGACCCTATGTAGGTTCCAGCGATTCACGCCAAACCCGCATAGAAACGATTCAAAGGTGCCCACCAGACACTTTCGTGCGGGTGGAAAACGAAGTAATATCATTACACATTAGTCCACGATGGAACCCACAAAACAGATATATACAACAGCGACTCATCGAGTCAAGAATACAATATACAGTACAAAGATCCAAATCACCTTCACAACGATACATCGTCCGAGTACGGACAAGATGCAAATTGAGCTAAGAGCCCTGAAGAATAACCAATGGCGTCCATAACCCTACCCAGGCCAAGCCGGAAGGGTAACCCTGCTAACGACGTCGATCTCAAAACCTGCTTAAACAAAAGGGGTGCCGACAAAGGGCAAAGGAAAAGAGAGTCAAGATCGAGGCCAAGACACGGCGAGACTAGAATTCGGTCTCGCCTACATAGGTATGGTGGCAGCGAAATAAAGCATGCACTAAACAAACCTATAGAGACTCAATACAACTGGCGGCTATCAGATAGGGATAAGAAAGACCTACTCGGATCCAACCTGATTGTAACACCAAACATACCCATCCTGGTATTCCCCCTCGATACCAACCGAGGAACTCACACCGTTGACAGTTTTATTCATTTCGTTATAGTTACGGCAATTACTAGTCAGATATAGATAGCATGAGTCATCCTGCTATAATAAGCAGTGGGCAGTTTTAAATAACCATTCCGTGGTAGTTGTAGTACTTACTAGTCAGATACATATAACATGAGGCATCCCAAAACCCAACAGTTGTTGGTACTTTTATTTAGCCATTCTATTGTAGTTGCAATACTTACTAGTCAGATACAATGGCAACAGGTGACAATCCAAACCAGCAGTTGTTGGCACTTTTATTTAACCATTCCATTATAGTGAAGCTAATTACTAGTCATTATAAAGTCAAATTTATAGCACTACTTTAGTTATAGTTGTCTATGATCGAGATACTGTGCTCAAAGTCGTCCATAACCACGGACACGGCTTTCAGAAAGTTTTACCCTGCAGGGGGGCACAAATAGCAACACACGCACGACCAACCTCGAGAAAAACCAATAAAAACCCAACGAGGCATCACGACAGAGCAATTGCAAGATTCATATAAATTTCAGGGGGCCACCCCACCAAGCTACCCGCGACGAAGTTGGCCGGCTCCGAGACGGACTCAGAGGTTTGTGCCAAGGGCTGTAAACGACCGGGAACCCGAAAGTGTGACTGGGCTTGTCGATACCGCGAAAACATTCCACATTTATTCCTAAACAGTAAAGCGCCCACGCCAAATCGTAAATAAGCGTAAAGCATGGCATAAGTACAGGATAGTAATAAAGCCCCAAACTACTTTGTGGCCCCAAGAAATAAATATGACTCAAGCTCGCTAGGGGATTCATGGTCCCACATGCGGATAGTGCGAATATTCAAAGAACAGGTATCAAGTACTCGGGGTCCTACGGGACACAAGTGGATGGTTAAAAACCAAATAACATCTATTGCCCACCTGTGCCTCTGCATTATTTACCTATTTCAATTTTAGTTATTAAACGGTAATTAAAGTTATAAACATCTCCAACATAAAGCATATGGCAGTCTTCCAACAACTGTGGTGCTTGACGACATGCAACAACACTTGAGCAAGCAACTACGACACGCAAGTCCAACTATCTACCAAACAACAGGTAATAGGATGTGTCCAAGGCAATATAAGGCTGCAAAGGATATCGCGGGTACGAAAACTAGAGCATCGTAACACAGATAGCAATAGATCAACAGGAGGAAATAAAGACTAGAAATGTAAAATAGGTAGAAAGGGGGAGAATGCTCGCCTGAAAACATTGCTGAAGGTTCATCCGAAGATCGGGTCGACACTCGCATCAACTCATTGGCCTAACCCGTGAAGAAGCAAAGCACTAGCACAAACACCGGATGCACTATTTAATATTATGGCAGAAGATCGGCATGATGCTTGTATGATGTATGACATGGCAAAGATGCGATGCAATTAGGCAATATTAAGTGGAACCGAAGTCCCGACAATTAATTAGATGGTTCAAGTTATTTAGACACCCCGCAATTTAAATGTTATCTTAACAAGGCAAAAATATGGCATCGATTCGCTACATAAATTTAAATGAAGCCAATATTAGACTAGATTCGCCCACATATGGGCTCCATATTTAATTAGGAGGTGAATCGACAACATTACCCTACCACAATATCCACAATATGTATGCAAGCATGACAATTTAATAGGTAACATGTGTATATAACATTTAATAAAATAGGGGCTCGGATAAAAGGGGTCACACATTAGAGGGTCTCGACGATCTTGGCGTTCACTGAGGGTTCGGGTTTTTAGATCGGGGCTTCGGGGTTCGACGAGGTTCGGTATCGGGTCCGGGAAACGCTCTTCAAGGTACGGCCTTCGGATCCGACTCCGGGAGGAAGAACTTGGCATTCCAAGGGGGAATCTTCGGGTCATCGGCTCCAGTTTTCCGTGTGACGTTCTTGGCATACGGGAAGGAGATCTTGAGGTTCCATGACGGCGCTCTTCGGCCATCCGTTTCATGATGGCGAACCCATGATGAAGATCTTGGCGAGGCAGAACTTGGCGACAACAATAGTGCCATATTGATGTTCCTCACATAGCAGAAGCTCAACATGGCTGCAACACGAACTGCTGGGCACAGAGCCAAACCCAACAGGAACGCAAGCACACTCGAAAAGAGGACATCAACAAAAGAGGCCACGGGATGACCAGGGCGCACGCGGAGGTCACGGCGGCAAGGATAGGCCGCTGGAAGGCGCTCAGGCAGCCGGGTACAATGACCAGAGACGAGGGTCTGGGCCCGAAAACTGAGGAGGAGGGGCGGCCACGTCCTGGGAGGTGGGAGGCCGAGGCGGGAAGGCGACAACTTGGCGACGGGGAGCGGGGCGTGGACGGAGACGCCGAGGATGAACAGGGGGTCGGGCTCCGGGACGAAGACGGCAGCGGGGTCGTCTCGCAGACGGGACGACGCTGGCCAGAGGAGGTGTCGATGCGGGCGACCGGGGCGCGCCACTGCAGGCACGTGCTTAGTGACACGACGAGGCCGAGGCTGCGGCCAGCGATGTCTCTCGGAGGAGAGGAGGCCCAGGCGACACTGGGCGAAGCCACGGCAGAGAGCGCTGGCGGCGGCGTGCGCTCGGACAGCCGAGCTTGGCCACGGCGAGGCGCAGGAGACGGCGACAACGGTCGACAGCGGTCGCGGCGCTGATGATGGGGATGAAGGTGAGCATGTGTGGGCGACCGTGGGGCTTGTAGAAGGGAAGAGAGGCGGCGGGGAATAGCCCTGGCGGTGGTGATTGGCGAGATCAGGGGAGGCGCCTCGGGAGGGAGAGGAGGAAGGTGGGTTCGGGGTTCGTTCGGGGTGGGGATCGTGAGGAGAGGCAGGGGAGCGAGATGGGGTCGCTGGTTGGTGGGGTCGTTGACAGGTTGACCAGATCGGGGACTGCGTGGCACGTGGGGATCCAACAGGGAAGGAGAGAATGTGATTGGGGTGGGCCAGGGATGGAGCGGGGGTGTGTGGCGGCTGCGAAGTGGGCTGGGGCCGCGGCGGCTGCTGGGGGTGTGGGTGTGGTTTGGGTTAGGTTTGGTTTATCTAGGGTTTGGTCTAGGTGGTAGACGGGCCGACGGTTGGGCCTTGGGCCTGACCGGTGGTGGTCTCCCTAGACAAAATAAATAGTTTTATTTATTTAGTTTATTTTAAATAGTCTTTTGTAAATAGTTTTTAGGCAAACCGAGATATCCGGAACACCGGAGTTTTGATTTAAAATAAAGAGGAAGGTAATTTAGAAAATAAAGATAAGATTTTTAGCAAAGTTCTTTAGTGCTGAAAATATGCATGATGTTATGATGATGCACAAAATATAAACAACAGACGATTTTCTGATAGTGGTTTTACCCGGGGTGCTACAGATGACGTATACAACAAGTTGGTGAAGGTGTTTATATCTAGCCTAGAGAGGTCTAGAGACCCCATGCAATGTTGGCATGGCCCCACAGCTGCCACAAGCTAGTGTGTGTCATGGCTTGGCATATCACTCTTATAGCTAGATATATCAAGTGGGTGGGATCATGTTGGTTAGGTGTAGTGACTCACACAGCCACTAAGTTGATGATTGTAACATCCCAAAAATACTAAACTTGGATCATCAAACTCTAATCCTCAAAATTAGGGTTAACAAAAACTTTTCTAATTAAAATTATGAATGCATGCATATGTGTATGCATTGATTTTGAAATTCTTTTAAACCACCTTGTTTGATTGTTTCATTTCTTGTAAAATGTTTCTTAGGTGAAATAAACATCATCTAAAACATTTCCCACCCTTTTCCTAAAGACAAGTAAATCAAAACAAATATATAAAAGGAATGGTCATTTTGACCAATTTAACTCTCATGCCTACTTTGGCTGTCTCAAACTTTCAAAACCTAACAGAAACTTTTCTGGATCTTTGCACCCCTTGAATGTACTCATAACAAAGTATCAAGGCCCACTTTGTGATCATCCAGAAACTTTCAAATACATAGTTTAACTGACAATTCAAAATTGGATCTTTATCATATGGGAAGATCCCACTTTTTCAAAAACCACTCAAACAAGCTCAACTTTCAAAACCCAAGCATCTGCAGACTCACCAGCACCAATCTAGCAAACCCACCAAAAAATGTTTCAAAATTCAAAACTTAATTTGATGCGGCCATTTCATCAAAGAGGTTGCAGACACAAATCAAACAAACATCAAACACTATTGTGAGCAGTGATTCTTGCCTAAGTGGTTCCCCATTTAGCTCACAACCAGCTCAGTAGATCATCTAACAAGATTAACCAAGCACTAGCACCACTGTGAGATTGCCATTGCCATCAATAGTGAACAGCCGATCACACCCTTGCCACCCCATAGTCGACAGCAAGCTAGGAGCAGAAGCAAGCCTAGTCAGCATTTCTTGCAGGCAGCCCACCGTCCACCGCCACTCACTGTCCTAGCCGCGAGCGTTGCCAAGCCCTGGACCACATGCACAGACCGCGCCCAGACCGCCAGAGACCATGCCGAGCGTGCGCCAGAGCACCACCCTCGACCGAAGCCCACGCATCGCAAGACCGCCTTGCCGCTGCATACACAATCCCCACCGACCCAGAGACCGCCGCCGCCAAAGACGCTGCCTGCGCAGAGCATCGCATGTTCCGCATCAACCAAGCACCGCCCCACGCCTCAAAACCATGTCGTTGAGCATCGCCAGAGACACCGCACGCCCCTACCTTCGCCCATGCCGATAGCCGCCTGTACCATCGCCCCCGACGAGATAACCATGCGCCCCGTCAGTCCCCTCGCTCGACTATAAATAGAGGCCACCCCCGCTCGATTTCTTCACACCATCTCACTCCCCTCTCCTCACTGATCGTGCCAAACCGTTCTCAGAGCAAGGCGAGCACCACCTCGCTGGAATTTCACCGGAGCCCACCGCCTCTGGAGAAGAAGGGAGCCAGCGATTGGAGCCGCCCTAGGAGAAGCCACCGGTACCAGGAGATTCGCCGTTGTCGACTTCGTCGTTCGCCCGCCTCGCCGACCCTCGCCAGCACCCTTCACTGGCCGCGCTAGGTTTCATTCTCGCCGGCGTTGTCTCGCGTCGACGATGACTCCCAGCCGTTGGATTAGAATCAGATCAAACGACCCACGCCCTTACCGCGCCCAGCCCGTGTCACCGACGAGTGGGGACACCCACTTAAGCAGTTGGGAGCACTGCGCTTAGCAGGCCGCCCATTATCTTTTCCGCAGCCCAAAGGATTTGAATTAGATCTTTTTCTTTTTAATTCAAACACACTTCTGTACCCATTTTCAAAAATCAATCCAGATCGATTCAGTGCACCATTTTGAATGAAACCAATTTTGTTGGAAAGTTCTATGAATGCTAAATCCAAGCCCATTGGATTCAAGTCATTTGGATCTGTAGATCATCCTTAGTAAAAATAACAAGGAAGAAGATTTTCTGCATTCAAACATTTTTCAAATTTAAACCATAGTAGCTTTGAGTTGATTCCAACTCTCAAAAATCACATTGAACCATACCTTTCAGAATATATAAAAATATATAGGTTTACTTACAGAAATAATGTTCAAGTAATAAAAGAATGCTACATAGGCATTTCTAGTCACTTTATTTAATTAAAATAAAAGGGTAAAACCTTATTAAATTGTGACACCACTTTAAATAACATTCCCATGGACTACAATATGTGGTGATGACATGTGTCAACATGATCCCATGTTTGGTTTGGAGAATATTAAATCTTAAGTAGTTTTTCAATGAGTAGAAATTACTTTTCTAAAAATAAAAGGAATTAAACCAAGCCTTAACCTTGTAATGTTAGAAATGATGCTAGATCATCTATAGGACCCTTGTGTGTGATGATTGCAAGTAGTTAAGTATTGTCTGGTGATTGTGTACCTTGTATTTATTCATAGACGCTAGTACCGACCAAGGATACGAGGAGGAAGGAAGATACTACGAAGAAGAAGCCGAGGAGGACTTCAGCCACTGCTCTGCACAAGGCAAGCTAGTAACCTTGCAAGCTAACACTTGCAATTTAGCAAGCTTATATTGAAACTGATGCAATCCTAATACTACTAGTTGAATGTGCAAGCTGAGACTATACCTATGCAAACCACTACTTGTTACTATGCCCACTATATGCCTTAAGCATATGTGATTATATCCACTTGATAAACCAATCCTAGCTTTACTTGCAAGCTTCTTACTTTATTTTTTATCAAAGCTCTTACTTAGAGTTTGCTTAAGAGTTTGGTAGATACTAGAAAGTTATCTGAAGGTTGCATAAAGAGCATAAAATTTGGCCTAAGTTAGAAACCTTGATATCATCCTAAGATATAAGGTTGTACTTAGTTGAAACTCCACTAGTTTACCACCCCTCATTAGTACTACCCACACTTGTAGATGCTAGTGCTAAGCATAAAACTTGATCAACTTTAGATGGGAATACTTGGTGAAAATGGTTATGAAAACCTTGGAATGATGGATCATTCTATTGAAATGTTTTGGACATGTGTTTCCGAACACTTGATGATTTTGGTGATGAAAATGTTCAAGCATGAGCCTTAGCCTTCTATAAAACTGATGGTTGTCTGGATGCGATACCATTCCAATTTATCGTACAACCACAATACTCGAAGATTGGGTAGGGCTTGACTGGAAACTTATATACCTTAGTATTAGTTCCCTCACGGCCAAGGTCTGAGCGGAGGCTACCTTGTGAAGATTGTCCAATTGCAGCACTCCAAGATGACAGTTGGTCATGGTTGGGAGGCCAAACTCACAGGAGAGGTGCTTATACTAGGGCGTGTAATTGAAAGGTTAGGATTGATTATCCGCATACCGAGTATGGTGAATTCAGGATTTGTTCCTGACGGATGTATCGAATGTTGTGGTGAAAGTGTACAATCTCTGCCGAGTGTCAAACTATTCAATAGCCGCGTCCGCGGTTATGGACAGTTGGAGTGGCCATATTGTTCCCCCGTCAGACTTTTCAAAATGACTTGTGAAATTAATTGAGACTTTGACTTGACCACAACAGAGTTGTGACATGAGTTACAAGATCCCACTTAAGAGTTATAAAATTGTGACTAGCTTTGGAACTTAGTAGAGATAAATCTAGCTTTTGCAAAACAACCCTAGAGCCTAGTGTCCTATTATCCAAAAAAAACCTTTACCTGTTAGTATTAGTTTGCGAGTACTTAAAGAGTACTCATGGATTTGTCCCTGGCTATTCCCATGGCTAGACTATGAAGAGGAGTACCTGGAGGATGGACCCCAGGGAGGTTACGACAACTAGGATCATCTCCAATCGTCAGGATTGCCTGTGACCCCGAAGACGGAGCTTCGCCTACGCTACCATTATTATTACGTATTCCGCTGCTTGAAGTTGTATTAAGAACTGGATCCTGAGATCCCTATTTGTGTATGAACTTATGTACCGTTGTAATGGATGATGTACTATGGTATCCAATTCTGTTATGTCTCGCAAAAATGGTAATCCTGGGATTGTGATGTATGGCATAACAGGCATCTGGGATTAAAAATCCGGGTGTTGACAAGTTGGTATCAGAGCCATCCTGACCATAGGAGACCCTAGTTAGACTGGACGTTTGAACCAAAAACTTGGTTTCAAAACCAAAGAAAACAAATATTTACAAAAACTTATTCTCATTCTTATCCCTTTTATTCTTTCATAAAAATTCATGTTCCTCAAAAACTCTTGCAAAATACATAAAATTTTGACACACTTGATCACCGTGCTAATCTACTCATCCTCTATTCTTATAGATGGACGTGAAGTACAACAAGTTTTATCAGTTGGGGAATGGAGGAGACCTTATATTTGAGAGGGATTTGGACCAGCTTTCGGAACTTCTGGAGCGTCGACACCATGAGTTCTTCGGAGCTCAGCTCAATGATCAAGGAGGAGAAGATCTGCAGTGGCTAATTGTTGCAAGTCTCCGAGGAAAGATTGAACCTCCCACTGCGGAGGGAATTTAGTTTACCTTGAGGGAAAACAACTGGCTCGATGGACTTGCCAGAGCAATGCATGAAGCTCTTTCCCGTCTGTGTGGGCAAAGCATCAATCAGATCAAGGGTACTCCCTTTGAGTTTTGCCCAAGGCGTGATGCAAATGGACAACCTCTGGAAGCCCCATACCACCCAGAGCTGAAGACTCAATTGGACCACCTTAGCTTCATGATGTACGATCGTCAGCAGGAGTTGGACAACTGCCATGACTACTCCAACCACAAGTCTTCCATCATCAAGACGAAGGATCAGACCATCGCCATGCTAGCAAAGGATCGCAAGTCTCGCCGCCGTCAGCTCCACAAGAAGGAGCGCATCATTGCCCGTCTTCGCCACCGTATCTCATCTTTGGAAGAGACCATCCACGAGAGAGACATGCAGTTGGAGGAAAGGGAGAATGCCGGAGAGGATCTTCGTGGAGACCCTTACTCCTATCTCAGTGATGACGATGATTTTCTGGAGGATCAGGCCATGGACTTCTTCACCGATGAGGATGATTTCGCCTTCATCGATGATGATGAAGATGATGAATCCATAGACTCTGAGTAGTAGCACTGGAGCACTAGCGTAGTGAGTAGTATTCGGTCCCACTGTATCGTAGTTTCCAGAATGGTTCTTAAAACCATCTTTTTTTCTTTGTTGTGGTGTGTGTTGTACTGTGTGCTATGAATGAATGAATGAAAAAGCAAGTTGCTAGGAAATCTGAGTCAAACCTTTAAAACTTTTCAAAGTCCCCGAAACCTTAGAAATTTCCCTCTTTTCTCATGATCTATCTAAATCTTTAGATGCCACGTGGAGGAAGTGGTTCAGCCCCGGACCCGATGTTGCAGATACTGCAAATGTTGACTTCTGACCGCGAAGCTGAAAGAGCGGAACGTCAAGCCAACCTAGACACTCTACAGCAGATAGCCCAGCTAGCCCACAACAACCAAGGCCACGGAAATCAGGACAACCATGGATCTAAGCTCAAGAATTTCTAGAATACCAACCCACCTGTTTTCACTAAGTCCGAAGAACCCCTAGACGCTGATGATTGGCTGCAAACCATTGAAAATAACTTAGAAGTAGCCGGAGTGGAAGCCAACGAGAAAGTTCTGTTTTCCACCTATCATCTAGCCGGAGATACCAGGGCATGGTGGAACAGTGTTCGCGCAATGAACAGAGGCCAGATGATGACCTGGGAGGAATTCAAGGTCAACTTTAGCAGAACCCATGTGCCACCGGGTTTGATCAAGAGAATGAGAGACGAGTTCAGAGAGCTGAAGCAAGGAAGGATGACTGTAGTGGAATACCGTGACAAATTTTTGTCATTAGCTAGGTATGCCCCGGACGAGATAGACATGGAAGCCAAGAAGAAAGAGAGGTTCCTGAATGGTCTGCATGATGAGATGCAGACAGTGTTAATCAATATACCCTTTGTGGATATTGAATCCCTTGTCGACTCTGCCATCCAGATGGAAGTAAAGATCAACCAAGACAATGAGAACCACAAGCGTCGCATGATGCATCAGCCAGGACCCCATCAGACCCCAAAGTATTGCCCCAACCCATCTCCAGGATTTGCCCCAAGAACCTGTAGGGTTCGCAGCATAGAAAACAAAAATTTTCCTACGATGGGAACTATGTACCAAGATCTATCTACTAGATACAAACAACGGGCGGATGTATATCCGTAGAGAACATACCCTTGAAGACCTACAAAGCTTAACGAGTTCAACTCGTGGTTGATGTAGACGATCTCTTGCCGATCTCAAGATCGAGAGGAAGTCCTAGCGCCGCAAATCAGCAGCACATCCGTGCTCGCACACACGTTCGAGGCACCGAGCAACCTCCGCCTCCTCGCTCCAGCGATGCAGCGGAAGCACAACTATTTCTTGCCGAATAGCCACCGGGAACATGTATCTCTCTAGTCCGAGACCATGGGGGATAAATTCTAGAGGGGGAGAGAGATCCTTCACGAGGAGGTGTGAGAGACAAGTGAGGAGGGGGCTCCTTTTATAGGAGGAGGGGGGCACCCAAGGGGGTGGCCGCCGGCCATGGGGGCTGCCCCCTCCCCTCCTTCATTCATGTGGGTGGACACTCCACTCACAAAATGGCCCTTCAATTTTCTCCACTCAAAAGTCCACTCAAATTCCCATTAAATTTCCACCAAATTTAATGCAAACTCTCATTAAATAAAACTCTTTTATTTTATTCAGAATTTTGTCAATTACTTTAATGAGAAACATTCAGAAATAACCCCTTGCTAAAATTCCATTTCACCTGCATAACCACTTTATGCAATTTCACCCGAAAACATGTTTCGGTATCTCATGAAATAAATTCTTGCGCTTGTTTATTCTTTCGGCATGAAACATTTGCTCCAATTGGATGTCGGTGTCTCTTAAGTGTGTCACCCTACGGTTCGTGAATAATGAGGACATGATCGAGACCCCTCTCGGATCAATAATCAGAAGCGGGATCTGGAGACCCATACTGACTCCCACACATTCAACGATGACTTTCTTGTGATCGTCGGAACCTTTTACGCTAGTATCGTAATCCCTTTGTTTCACGATATATTACATGTCCGAGATTCGATCATCGGTATCTCCATACCTACTTTGATCTCGTTACCAACATGCACTCTTTTCTCGTTCCCGTGATATAACATTCTAGTGATCAAATCACTTGCTTGCAAGCTAATCAATGTGATATCACCGAGAGGGCCCAGAGTATATCTATCCATCATCGGGATGAACAAATTCCACTCTCGATCCATGAGCCTCAACATAACACTTTATTAGTTCTGAATCCATCTTTATAATCACCCTGTTACGGTGTGACGTTTGATGTTATCAAGAAACTCTTCCGGTGTTAGTGATTGACATGATCTCATGGTCTAAGGATTAGGATCACTTCGTAAGTTGTTATAGCAATATAAACTCAATGACTTTGATCGTAATGCTATACTTCAGATGAATGTTCATCACATCATTACACTAATATTGTGATCCCGTTATTAACAACATCCAATGTCCATGATCAGGAAACCTTGATCATCTTGTTAATCAACGAGCTAGTTTATGAGAGAGGCATAACTAGGAACTTTCTGTTTGTTTATTAAACACACATGTATTAACGTTTCCGTATTAATACAATTATAGCATGCAAAATAAACATCTATCATATACTTGGAATACACATAATAAACACTTTATTATTGCCTCTCAGGACATATTCCCTTCAGTCTCCCACTTGCACTAGAGACAATAATCTAGTTACATAGTGATAAATCTAACACCCATTGAGTTCTGGTGTTGATCATGTTTTGCTCTAGGGAGAGTTTTAGTCAACAGATCTGCTACATTGAGATCCGTATGTACTTTACAAATCTTTATATCTCCATCCTTGACATGTTCGCGGATGGAGTGAAACCGGCGCTTAATATGCTTGGAATGCTTGTGAGACCTTGGTTCTTTGGCATTGGCAATGGCACCATTGTTGTCACAATAGATCACCATTGGGTCCAACGTGTTTGCAACCACTCCTAGTTCGGATATGAACTCCTTCATCCAAACTGCTTCCTGAGCCGCTTCTGAAGCAGCAACATATTCGGCCTCCGTTGTTGATCCCGCTACCATAGGTTGTTTGGAGCTCCTCCAACTTACCGCTCCGCCATTCATGATAAAAACGTATCCGGATTGAGACTAAGAGTCATCCGGATCGGTGTCAAAGCTAGCGTCAACATAACACTTAGCGACGAGCTCTTCTTCACCTCCGTATACAAGAAACATATCCTTAGTTCTTCGTAAGTACTTAAGGATAATCTTGACCGCTATCCAGTGTTCCGAACCTGGATCCGATTGGTACCTACTAGTCAAACTAATAGCATGTGCCACATCCGGTCTTGTACATAGCATGGCGTACATTATAGAGCCTATGGCTGAAGCATAGGGGACTTTGTCCATTATCTCTCTTCTGCCGAAGCCGGACTTTGCGTCTTACTCAATGTCTTGCCTTGCAACATAGGTAAGAACCCCTTCTTACTTCCGTCCATTTTAAACTTCTTTAAAATGTTATCAAGGTATGTACTTTGTGATAGCCCTATTAGGCGCCTAGATCTATCTCTATAGATCTTTATGCCTAATATGTATGACGCTTCACCTAGGTCCTTCATTGAAAATTTGTTGTTTAGATAACTTTTAACACTGTTTAAAAGATCTATATCATTTCCGATCAATAATATGTCATCCACATATAATATCAGAAATGCCACATTGCTCCCACTCACTTCCTTGTAAATACAAGCTTCTCCATAAGTTTGGACAAATCCAAACTCTTTGATCACCTCATCAAAGCGGAGATTCCAACTTCGTGATGCTTGCTTCAATCCATAGATGGATCGCCGAAGCTTGCACACCTTGTTAGCATCCTTAGGATCGACAAAACCCTTTGGTTGTATCATATACAACTCTTCTTCAATATTACCATTGAGAAACGCGGTTTTGACATCCATCTGACATATCTCATAATCGAAATATGCAGCAATTGCTAACATAATCCTAACTGACTTTAGCATCGCTACGGGAGAGAATGTCTCATCGTAGTCAACTCCTTGAATTTGTCGAAACCCCTTTGCGACAAGTCGAGCTTTATAGACGGTCACATTACCATCAACATCAGTTTTCCTTTTGAAAATCCATTTCTTCTCCACGGCCTTTCGGTCGTGAGGTAATTCCACCAAGTTCCAAACTTGATTTTCATACATGGATTCCATCTCGGATTTCATGGCTTCTAACCATTTGTTGGAATCCGGGCTCATCATCGCTTCTTCATACGTCGCAGGGTCATCATTTTCATCAACCATGAAATTCATGACAGATTTCCGCATACAGTCGGGACGCTGCCCCGCTTGACCTGCGAGGTTCGGTAGTACTCTCTTTCGGAGTTTCATGATCATTATCATTAGTTCCCTCTTCAACAGGTGGAGCTAACTCCTGAACAACTTTCGGCGCTGCGCTACTCGCCATACTTTGAAGAGAAGGTTCAATAACCTCTTCAAGTTCTATTTTCCGACTACTCACACCTTTCGCGAGAAACTCTTTCTCTAGAAAGGATCCATTATTGGCAACAAAACCTTGCCCTCGGATCTGTGATAGAAGGAATACCCAATAGTTTCCTTAGGGTATCCTATGAAGACGCATTTTTCCACTTTGGGTTCGAGTTTATCCGGTTGAAGTTTCTTCACATAAACATCGCATCCCCAAACTTTAAGAAAAGACAGCTTAGGTTTGTTTCCAAACCACAATTCATACGGTGTCTTTTCAACGGATTTAGATGGTGCCCGATTTAAAGTGAAAGAAGCAGTTTCTAGTGCATAACCCCAAAATGACAACGACAAGTCCGTCAGAGACATCATAGATCGAACCATATCTAATAAAGTACGATTACGACGTTCCGACACACCATTTCTCTGTGGTGTTCCGGCAGGTGTGAGTTGTGAAACAATTCCACACTCTTTCATGTGAGTGCTAAACTCATAACTTAGATACTCACCTCCACGGTCGGACCGTAGAAATTTGATCTTTCTATTACGATGATTTTCCACTTCATTCTGAAATTCCTTGAACTTTTCAAAGGTTTCAGACTTGTGTTTCATCAAGTAGATATAACCGTATCTACTCAAATCATACGTGAAAGTAACAAAATAACGATATCCACCTCGCGCCGACACACTCATTGGACCACATACATCAGAATGTATGATTTCCAACAAATCATCGCCTGCTCCATTGAACCGAAAACGGCGTTCTAGTCATCTTGCCCATAAGGCATGGCTCACATGTATCAAACGATTCATAATCAAGTGATTCCAAAAGTCCATCCGAATGGAGCTTCTTCATGCGTTTAACGCCAATATGACCTAGACGGCAGTGCCACATATATGCGGATATATCATCATTAAGTTTAATCTTCTTAGCATCAACATTATGAATATGTGTAACATTATCATCGAGATCTAAAAGAAATAAACCATTCATCATCGGTGCATGACCATAAAAGATTTCATTCATATAAATGGAACAACCATTGTTCTCGGATTTAAATGAATAACCACTTCGCATCAAACACGATCCAGATACAATGTTCATGCTTAGTGCAGGCACCAGATAACAATTATTCAAGTTTATAACTAATCCCGACAGCAAGTGGAGAGGTAGCGTTCCGACAGCGATCACATCAACGCTTGATCCATTGTCGACACGCATCTTGACCTCACCCCTTGCTAGCGGTCGCTTGTTCCGCAACCCCTGATTCGAGTTACAAATATTAGCAACTGAACCGGTATCAAATACCCGTGTGCTATCACGAGCACTAGTCAAGTACACATCAATAACATGTATATCATATATACCTTTATTTGCCTTGCCGGCCTTCTTGTCTGCCAGATACTTGGGGCTTGCCCAAAGGGCTATCCCTTACAATAGTAACACTCGGTATCAGACTTAGGTCCAACTCGGGGTTTCTTTTCAGGCACGGCAAACGGCTTGCCACCCTTACTTCCCTTCCGGTTTCCCTTCTTGTCTTTCTTGAAACCAGTGTTCCTATGGATCATCAACACTTGATGTTCCTTTTTGATCTCCACTTCTGCAGTTTTAAGCATTGACAGAAGCTCGGGGAGAGACTTCTTCATGCCTTGCATATTATAGTTCATCACGAATCTCTTATAGCTAGGTGGTAGAGACTGCAGAACACGATGGATGCCTAAGTCAATGGGAATCGATATTCCGAAATACACAAGCTTATCGGCGTAACCCCACATCTTGAGTACATGCTCACTAACGGAGCTGTGCTCTTCCATCATGCAGCTAAAGAACTTTTCTCGTTGTAGTTTCTCACAGCAGCATGTGTGTCGAAAATCATTTTCAACTCACCCATTGTATCAAATGCATTACCATTTTCGAAACGCTTTCGAAGTTCCGGCTCTAGCCCATACAATATGCTGCAATGAACTAAGTTGTGGTCCTCCTGACGAGTCTGATAGACATTCTTCTCCTCGTCAGGGGCATCATCAAAAGGTGGGGGGCCTAACGGCGCTTCTAGCACATATTGCTTTTGTGCAGCAGAGAGGAGAATCCTCAAATTCATGGCCCATTCGGTAAAGTTGCTACCGTTCGTTGCTAGTTTCTCTTTCTCCATGAACACATTGAAATTAAAAGCAGGTGGTACCATCTACAACAGAATTTGTAAAGTTTATACTAAGTGTATGATAGATTGAGTTCAACTAATCCATATTACGAATGAACTCCCACTCAAAAACGACATCCCTCGTGCCTTTTTGGTGATTACATGAACCAAATCCACTATACCAAGTCCGATCATCACGTGAGTCGGTATAGCTTCAAAGGCGAGCATCAAATGGGCATCATATCAACTATATGACTCATGCTTAACCTTTCGGTCCGTGTTCCGAGGCCATGTACAGACATGCTAGGCTCGCCAAGTTAGAACCTTAGTATTCGCGTGTGTAACTGTTTTACACCCGAAATATGGTCGTGGATCCAAGAACACCCGATCGTCACGTGATGTCTTGGAGCGACGAAACATAATCGGTGCATACTAAAGGAAGAACCCATTCTTATCTTGATATTTAAATGAGGGATCATCTTATTATGCTAACAAAGCGCTAAACAAGCAATATAAGATGCTATCAAACATCACATGTTTATTAGTGAAATGTTATGGTTCCCGCATATGATCTCTATCATGTGCATCGTGGTATGATCACTATCATACCTATATGTGTAAATCCAAGGTCTATGGAGTTTACACGCTATGTGTGTTGTAAGAGTATCATCTCATACTTCTACTTAGAACACTACCATATCATAACACTAGCCCAGCAACAATCTAAACTAGACGCCTCTAATTTATCCATTGCAAGTTTTACGTGGCTTAGGGCTTTCGAGATAGAACCGTTCTTACCTATGAACATGAACCACAACGAGGATAATCAAATTGCTGACAACTCGCTTGCAAAATAGATATTGACTATAATAGGAGAGACAGACACCCGCTAGCCACTTATGCAAACTAGTCTCATGTGCGAGGACATGTAAAGTTTGTCCGGGCCGCTTCATCCCACTATGCCACCAATATCCAAAATTACAACAAAGGAGCAACAACATGATCATCATCGCCCACATACTCATATGTGTACTACCCGTGTAAAGCATCTACGCATATATCCGGCTCTGATACCACTGTAGGGTTCGCAGCATAGAAAACAAAAAAATTCCTACGATGGGAACTATGTACCAAGATCTATCTACTAGATACAAACAACGGGCGGATGTATATCCGTAGAGAACATACCCTTGAAGACCGACAAAGCTTAACGAGTTCAACTGGTGGTTGATGTACACGATCTCTTGCCGATCTCAAGATCGAGAGGAAGTCCTAGCGCCGCAAATCAGCAGCGCATCCATGCTCGCACACACGTTCGAGGCACCGAGCAACCTCCGCCTCCTCACTCCAGCGATGCAGCGGAAGCACAACTCTTTCTTGCCGAATAGCCACCGGGAACATGTATCTCGCTAGTCCGAGACCATGGGGGATAAATTCTAGAGGGGGAGAGAGATCCTTCACGAGGAGGTGTGAGAGACAAGTGAGGAGGGGGGCTCCTTTTATAGGAGGAGGGGGGGCACCCAAGGGGGTGGCCTCCGGCCATGGGGGATGCCCCCTCCCCTCCTTCATTCATGTGGGTGGACACTCCACTCACAAAATGGCCCTTCAATTTTCTCCACTCAAAAGTCCACTCAAATTCCCATTAAATTTCCACCAAATTTAATGCAAACTCTCATTAAATAAAACTCTTTTATTTTATTCAGAATTTTGTCAATTACTTTAATGACAAACATTCACAAATAACCCCTTGCTAGAATTCCATTTCACATGCATAACCACTTTATGCAATTTCACCCGAAAACCTGTTTCGGTATCTAGTGAAATAAATTCCTGCGCTTGTTTATTCTTTCGGCATGAAACATTTGCTCCAATTGGATGTCGGTGTCTCTTAAGTGTGTCACCCTACGGTTCGTGAATAATGCGGACATGATCGAGACCCATCTCGGATCAATAATCAAAAGCGGATCCGAGACCCATCGACTCCACACATTCAACGATGACTTTCTTGTGATGTCGGAATCTTTTACGCTAGTATCTTAATCCCTTTGTTTCACGATATATTACATGTCTGAGATTCGATCATCGGTATCTCCATACCTAGTTTGATCTCGTTACCGACATGCACTCTTTTCTCGTTCCCGTGATATAACATTCTAGTGATCAAATCACTTGCTTGCAAGCTAATCAATGTGATATCACCGAGAGGGCCCAGAGTATATTTATCCGTCATCGGGATGAACAAATTCCACTCTCGATCCATGAGCCTCAACATAACACTTTATTAGTTCTGAATCCATCTTTATAATCACCGTTACGGTGACGTTTGATGTTATCAAGAAACTCTTCCGGTGTTAGTGATTGACATGATCTCATGGTCTAAGGATTAGGATCACTTCGTAAGTTGTTATAGCAATATAAACTCAATGACTTTGATCGTAATGCTATACTTCGGATGAATGTTCATCACATCATTACACTAATGTTGTGATCCCTTTATTATCAACATCCAATGTCCATGATCAGGAAACCTTGATCATCTTGTTAATCAACGAGCTAGTTTATGAGAGAGGCATAACTAGGAACTTTCTGTTTGTTTATTAAACACACATGTATTAACATTTCCGTATTAATACAATTATAGCATGCAAAATAAACATCTATCATATACTTGGAATACACATAATAAACACTTTATTATTGCCTCTTAGGGCATATTCCCTTCAGAACCAGCAGACCCCCGATGAACCGTCCGACTTATCCCAATCGTGGAAACCCTAGACCCGGAGGAAATCACAACAACCCCGGCAACTCTAGCAATTTCACCCGTGCCCCACCCAAGTTCAACACCAACAATGCTACCGCCAACACCAACACTGCCCCGAGGGCTGGAAGCAATGTTGTGCCTGTCACAGCCAAGGACAAGTCGCAAGTGACTTGTTATGACTATGGAAATACAGGCCACTATTCCAACGAGTGCCCCAACAATAAGAATGCTACAACCCCCAATGCCAATTCCCCAGCTCAGCAACAGCGTCGTGTTCAGCCAGGGATAAGATTTGCCTCAGGGAATTCACTCAACCGCAATGGCCGTCTTTTTCTCATGCATGCTGAAGAAGCTTAGGAAGCGCCAGACGTCGTGCTGTGTATGTTTTCTGTGATTCTGGTGCATCGCATTCATTTGTCACCGAAGAATTTGCATGCACTAGAAAATTTCAACCAACCAAACTGAAGCATGTTATGATTGTTCAAATTCCCGGATCAACCACCAAGGCTAGGCAAATTTGCAAAGCCGTCCCTATCCGAATCCATGGCATAGATTTTTTATGCTAATATGATAGTACTCGGAACTAAAGGTTTGGAAGTAGTACTAGGAATGGATTGGATGTCCAAACATAAAGGATTGATTGACTGTGCCAAGAAAGCCATAACCATGACCAGTACAGCCGGAATATCAGTCGAACATATATCTGAAACCTTACCTCGCCAATTCAAGTGCAACAAGAGTATAGCCCAACCTACCATTGACCAAGTCCAGATAGTCTGTGAATACCCCGATGTATTTCCAGATGTTTTTCCTAGTATGCCCCCAGATCGGGATATTGAGTTTATCATTGAACTAATCCCCAGAACTAGACCCATAGCCCAGAGACCCTATAGTATGAACCCGTCGGAACTAGCAGAACTGAAGAAGCAGCTGGATTCCATGTTGGAAATTGGATTGATTCAACCAAGTGCGTCACCTTGGAGATCACCTGTCTTGTTTGTGGACAAGAAGGATGGAGGTAACCGTTTGTGTACGGATTATCGGAAGTTGAATGATGTCACCATCAAGAACAAGTACCCCTTGCCCAAGATAGAAGATTTGTTTGATCAGTTGACCGGTGCCAAAGTGTTTTCAAAGATTGATCTTAGAACTGGCTATCATCAACTCAAGATTCGTGCGGAGGACATTCCAAAGACTGCCTTTACCACCAGATATGGATTGTATGAGTATACAGTCATGTCTTTTGGATTAACCAATGCCCCCGCTTATTTCATGAACCTCATGAATAAGATTTTTATGGACTTCCTGGATAAGTTTATCGTTGTTTTCATCGATGACATTCTGATTTATTCCAAATCAGGAGAAGAACATGAGCTACACCTAAGGACCATTCTTGGAACCCTTAGAGAGCATCCGTTGTATGCAAAGTTTAGCAAATGTGAATTCTGGTTACAGGAGGTAGGATTCCTCGGTCACATTGTATCAGCCGGAGGAATTGACGTTGACCCTGCCAAAGTAAAAGATGTAGAAGATTGGCAAGCCCCAACCACTCAAACCCAAGTTCGTTCTTTTATTGGATTGGCGGGATATTACCGCAAATTCGTAGAAGGATTCTCGAGTATCGCCAGACCCATGACCCAATTGCTGAAGAAGGACAAGAAGTTTGACTAGACCAACAAATGTGAAGCGAGTTTTCAAGAAATCAAAAGGAGATTGATTTCAGCCCCAATCTTGATCATGCCGGATATCACGAAGCCCGATGATGTGTATTGTGACGCATCCAAGATTGGTCTCGGATGTGTGCTAATGCAAGAAGGCAAAGTTATATCTTATCTATCCTGACAATTGAAGCAACATGAGAAAAATTACCCAACCCATGACCTCGAACTCGCAGCCGTAGTTCTAGCCCTGAAGACATGGAGACATTACCTGATGGGAAACCGTTGTGAGATTATTCGGATCACAAGAGCCTAAAGTATATATTCACTCAGAAGGAGATGAATATGAGGCAGACAATATGGATTGAGCTAATCAAGGATTAAGATCTGGACATTCACTATCACCCTGGTAAAGCCAATGTGGTAGCCGATGCCCTTAGAAGATTGCCGTGCCGCTTGAACTCCATGATTTTGAAGGAGCAACCAAGTCTGCACAAAGAGATGGAAGATTTTCTGATGGAATTAGTAAGTGAAGGATTTCTGGCTAGCATAGAACTCCAGCCCACTTTGACCAGTCAGATTAAAGAGTCGCAGAAGGAAAATGCTAGTATAGACGGAATCAAGAGTCGTATCGGTACAGGCAAAGTACCCGGATTCACCGAAGACGAAGAAGGAGTTTTGTTGTACAAAGGACGCCTTTGTGTACCATCAGATTCTGAGTTGAAAGAAGTTATCTTGAAGGAGGCTCATGATACTCTTTATTCTATCCATCCTGGAGGAACTAAGATGTATCAATATTTAAAAGAGCAATTTTGGTGGCATAAGATGAAGAGAGAAATCGGAAGCTACTTCTGTAGGAATGGAAATGGGATTCTGTAGGAATGGACTTTATCACTGGACCGCCTACTTCTAGTAGGGGAAATGACTCTATCTGGGTCATAGTGGACAGATTGTCCAAAGTCGCCCATTTCTTGCCCGTTAAAACCACCTATCAGAGTTCGGAACTAGCGGAGTTGTACATCGCTAGAATCGTCAATTTGCACCGAGTCCCTAAGAACATAGTATCGGATCGAGGAACTCAGTTTACCTCGAGATTCTAGAAGAAAGTTCAAGAAGGTTTAGGAACCCGCCTAGATTTCAGTACCGCGTATCACCCTCAGACCGATGGACAAACGGAGCGAGTAAATCAAATACTCGAAGATATGCTGAGAGCCTGTGTGTTAAAATATGGATCCAAGTGGGAAGACTGTTTGCAGAATTTTCCTACAACAACAGTTACCAAGCTAGTTTGCAAATGGCCCCATTTGAATTCATGTACGGAAGAAAGTGTCGCACCCCTTTGAATTGGTCGGAAGTAGGAGAGAGTCGTATTTTTGGACCCGACATCCTACGAGAAGCATAAGAGAAGGTTCACAAGATTCGTGAGCACCTCAAGACCGCCCAGTCCAGACAGAAGAGTTACGCTGACAAGAGACGTCGAGACCTCGCCTTCAACATAGGAGATTTTGTTTATCTGAAAGTGTCGCCATTGAAGGGAATGCAGCGTTTCCAACTCAAAGGAAAGTTAGCCCCTAGATATATCGGACCTTTCAAAATTCTAAACCATCGAGGAGAAGTGTCGTATCAATTGGAGCTACCCAAAGAGATGTCAGCCGTGCACAATGTGTTCCATATGACATTACTTCGCAAGTGTCTCGAAGTCCCCGAGAAGACCAAAGTGTTCAAAAATATCGACCATCGGACCATAGAGATCAACGATGACCTGACCTATCCTGAAGTACCCATACGCATTTTGGAAGAAGCTTTTCGAACTACCCGAACCCGAAGCATCAAGTTTCTCAAGATTTAGTGGAGAAATCACATAGAAGAGGAAGCTACCTGGGAGCGCGAAGATGACATCAGGACGGAGTTTCTCGATCTCTTCAAATCCTAGGTAATCTTTTCGTCCTTTTTCAAATCTCGGGACGAGATTTTGTTTAAGGGGGGAAGGTTTGTAACATCCCAAAAATACTAAACTTGGATCATCAAACTCTAATCCTCAAAATTAGGGTTAACAAAAACTTTTCTAATTAAAATTATGAATGCATGCATATGTGTATGCATTGATTTTGAAATTCTTTTAAACCACCTTGTTTGATTGTTTCATTGCTTGTAAAATGTTTCTTAGGTGAAATAAACATCATCTAAAACATTTCCCACCCTTTTCCTAAAGACAAGTAAATCAAAACAAATATATAAAAGGAATGGTCATTTTGACCAATTTAACTCACATGCCTACTTTGGCTGTCTCAAACTTTCAAAACCTAACAGAAACTTTTCTGGATCTTTGCACCCCTTGAATGTACTCATAACAAAGTATCAAGGCCCACTTTGTGATCATCTAGAAACTTTCAAATACATAGTTTAAATGACAATTCAAAATTGAATCTTTATCATATGGGTAGATCCCCCTTTTTCAAAAACCACTCAAACAAGCTCAACTTTCAAAACCCAAGCATCTGCAGACTCACCAGCACCAATCTAGCAAACCCACCAAAAATCATTTCAAAATTCAAAACTTAATTTCATGCGGCCATTTCATCAAACAGGTTGCAGACACAAATCAAACAAACATCAAACACTATTGTGAGCAGTGATTCTTGCCTAACTGGTTCCCCATTTAGCTCACAACCAGCTCAGTAGATCATCTAGCAAGATTAACCAAGCACTAGCACCACTGTGAGCTTGCCATTGCCATCAATGGTGAACAACCGAGCACACCCTTGCCACCCCATAGTCGACAGCAAGCTAGGAGCAGCAGCAAGCCTAGCCAGCATGTCAGGAGGCAGCCCACCGTCCATCGCCACTCACTGTCCCAGCCGCGAGCATTGCCAAGCCCTGGACCACACGCACAGACCGCGCCCAGACCGCCAGAGACCATGCCGAGCGTGCGCCAGAGCACCACCCTCGACCGAAGCCCACAGACCGCGCGCCGCCCTTGCCGCGTGCATACACAATCCCCACCGACCCAGGAGACCGCCAGACATCCCCGTTCGCTGCCCCGTGATGCACAGCCACCGCTCACCGTCGAAGACGCTGCCTCTGCCGCGCAGAGCATCGCATGTTCCAGACCAAACCGCACCGCCCCACGCCTCAAAACCATGTCGTTGAGCATCGCCAAGAGACACCGCACCGTCCCCTACCTTCGCCCATGCCGATAGCCGCATGTACCATCGCCCCCGACGAGCTCACCGTGCGCCCCGTCGGTCCCCTCGCTCGACTATAAATAGAGGCCACCCCCGCTCTATTTCTTCATACCATCTCACTCCCCTCTCTTCACTGATCGTGCCACACCGTTCTCAGAGCAAGGCGAGCACCACCTCGCCGGAATTTCACCGGAGCCCGCCGCCTCTGGAGAAGAAGGGAGCCAGCAATTGGAGCCGCCCCAGGAGAAGCCAACGGTACCAGGAGATTCGCCGTCGTCGACTTCGTCGTTCGCCCGCCTCGCCGACCCTCGCCAGCACCACTGTGAGCCCGCAGCACCCCTCACTGGCCGCGCTAGGTTTTGTTCTCGCCGGTGTTGTCTCGCGTCGATGATGACCCCAGTCGTTGGATTAGAATCAGATCAAACGACCCACATTGCCCCATACCGCTTCGCCCAGCCCCATGTCACTGACGAGTGGGGACACCCACTTAAGCAGCCCGCGGGAGCACTGCGCTTAGCAGGACGGCCCATTATCTTTTCCCGCGCAGCCCAGTGATTTGAATTAGATCTTTTTCTTTTTAATTCAAACACACTTCTGTACCCATTTTCAAAAATCAATCCAGATCGATTCAGTGCACCATTTTGAATGAAACCAATTTTGTTGGAAAGGTCTGTGAATGCTGAATCCAAGCCCGTTAGATTCAAGTCATTTGGATCTGTAGATCATCCTTAGGAAAAATAAAAAGGCAGAAGCTTTTCTGCATTCAAACATTTTTCAAATTTAAACCATAATAGCTTTGAGTTGATTCCAACTCTCAAAAATCACATTGAACCATACCTTTCAAAATAAATAAAAATATATAGGTTTACTTACAGAAATAATGTTCAAGTAATAAAAGAATGCTACATAGGCATTTCTAGTCACTTTATTTAATTAAAATAAAAGGGTAAAACCTTATTAAATTGTGACCCCACTTTAAATCACATTCCCATGGACTACAATATGTGGTGATGACATGTGTCAACATGATCCCATATTTGTTTTGGAGAATATTAAATCTTAAGTAGTTTTTCAATGAGTAGAAATTACTTTTCTAAAAATAAAAGGAATTAAACCAAGCCTTAACCTTGTAATGTTAGAAATTATGCTAGATCATCTATAGGACCCTTGTGTGTGATGATTGCAAGGAGTTAAGTATTGTTTGGTGATTGTGTACCTAGTATTTATTCATAGACGCTAGTACCGACCAAGGATACGAGGAGGATACTACGAAGAAGAAGCCGAGGGGACTTCAACCACTGCTCTGCACAAGGCAAGCTAGTAACCTTGCAAGCTAACACTTGAAATTTAGCAAGCTTATATTGACACTGATGCAAGCCTAATACTACTAGTTGAATGTGCAAGCTGAGACTATACCTATGCAAACCACTACTTGTTACTATGCCCACTATATGCCTTAAGCATATGTGATCATATCCACTTGATAAACAAATCCTAGTTTTACTTGCAAGCTTCTTACTTTATTTCTTTATCAAAGCTCTTACTTAGAGTTTGCTTAAGAGTTTGGTAGATACTAGAAAGTTATATGAAGGTTGCATAAAGAGCATAAAATTTGCCCTAAGTTAGAAACCTTGATATCATCCTAAGATATAAGGTTGTACTTAGTTGAAACTCCACTAGTTTACCACCCCTCATTAGTACTACCCCCACTTGTAGATGCTAGTGCTAAGCATAAAACTTGATCAACTTTAGATGGGAATACTTGGTGAAAATGGTTATGAAAACCTTGGAATGATGGATCATTCTATTGAAATGTTTTGGACATGTGTTTCCAAACACTTGATGATTTTGGTGATGAAAATGTTGAGGCATGAGCCTTAGCCTTCTATAAAACTGATGGTTGTCTGGATGCGATACCATTCCAATTTTATCGTACAACCACAATACCCGAAGATTGGGTAGGGCTTGACTGGAAACTTATATACCTTAGTATTAGTTCCCTCACGGCCAAGGTCTGAGCTGAGGCTACCTTGTGAAGATTGTCCACCTGTGCAGTACCCAAGATGACAGTTGGTCATGGTTGGGAGGCCAAACTCACGGGAGAGGTGCTTATACTAGGGCATGTAATTGAAAGGTTAGGATTGATTATCCGCATACTGAGTATGGTGAATTCAGGATTTGTTCCTGACGGATGTACCGAATGTTATGGTGAAAGTGTACAATCTCTACAGAGTGTCAAGCTATTCGAATAGCCGCGTCCGCGGTTATGGACAGTTGGAGTGGCCATACTGTTCCCCCGTCAGACTTTTCAAAATGACTTGTGAAATTAATTGAGACTTTGACTTGACCACAACAGAGTTGTGACATGACTTACAAGATCCCACTTAAGAGTTATAAAATTGTGAATAGCATTGGAACTTAGTAGAGATAAATCTAGCTTTTGCAAAACAACCCTAGAGCCTAGTGTCCTATTATCCAAAAAAAACCCTTTACCTGTTAGTATTAGTTTGCGAGTACTTAAAGAGTACTCATGGCTTTGTCCCTGGCTATTCCCATGGCCAGACTATGAAGAGGAGTACCTGGAGGATGGACCCCAGGGAGGTTACGACAACTAGGATCATCTCCCATCGTCAGCATTGTCTGTGACCTCGAAGATGGAGCTTCGCCTACGCTACCGTTATTATTACGTATTCCGCTACTTGAAGTTGTATTAAGAACTGGATCATGAGATCCCTATTTGTGTAAGAACTTATGTACCTTTGTAATGGATGATGTACTACGGTATCCAATTCTATTATGTCTCACAAAAATGGTAATCCTGGGATTGCGATGCATGGCATAACAGGCATCCGGGATTAAAAATCCGGGTGTTGACAATGATGGTGTTTCTAGCCAACCCTGAGAAGTCAATAGCCCATGCAACGTTGGCAGTACTACCCAAATGTTTTATCAGTGTGCTGACCCCGTTTAAATACACACATGAACAAACACCGGATCAGTACTGTTAAAGCTTACCCCGTTGTAGTAAGAATTAAAGAGCGTAGCTGCATCTTTCTTGAAGAATGGCAACCCTGACCACCCCCTTCCAAGTATCAACCCAAACTGCCCAAATGTGTTATCAGTGTGCTGACCCCCATTTCTTTGAATTTGCACTATATGCTCCATCTCCAAAGAAATAAAACTTATTTTTTCATGCAGAGGGGAAAAACGTGTAGTAAACATCCAAATCCCCACACATGCTTCCAACTTTAAGTCCAAGGACAACACCATCTGCCGAACTCAAAATATCCGCGCCTTCCCACAGTTCACAGTTTAATAATGGGCGTAAAGCATTATACGAAACCTCTATCTGATTTCCCCGTGCATAAATTAACCTAAATACACCTGTTATTGTTCCTAGTTTCCTGAACTGCACCAAAAAACCTAGATGTGCTCGTGTTTTTGTCGAACTAAACCAGCGTTGCACAATTAGAGACCTACTAGCTGACAACCAGGCATTATTGAAAATGCTGCAATGGATAAATGCCATAGAATTTGCAATTTCAGACTTTGTAATAATTTTTGAAACCAAATCTAAGCTGCTCATCACTAAATCCACAGAAGTTTTCAATTCCACAGATATGCTGGATCCAACTCCATCTGCCAAACAAGAAACCATATGTCATATGTTTGATACAATGCCATGAATTTTTTATAGCAAGGAATAGAAGCATGTCAACAAGCTTCCATTATGTACAGAATAACAAATCAAACAACAGAACGGAAATAAAATCCCTACAAACTACATCACACTACTAAATTCCACCACCCCCACCCCCAATTTGCGAAGGAAGCTGTTACTGAAGCTTCCCTTCCTAAAAGCAGTCATTTCTAAAGAACAGAAAGGATTTTATTTTTCAATTGATCCTTTGTATAAGAAACAATTAAAGTCACATCCATCAGCACATCCCAAACTATAGCACGGTTCTTAAATACCCTAAGAAACATATATACTCTGAAGACCTCTTTAGATCTACACAGAACAGACCCGTACCATACACACAATAGGAAAGCATACAAAATTTTACATATGCAGTCCGATAAAAGCAATCAACATTATCAGATGCTTCTTTTTGAAATCGATTGCCTGAAGTGTTGAACTCTCTAAATCCTAGAGAATCTTCCATGGCGACAACCCAGCCAGACCATGGAACCTTAGGCGGAAGAACACCCTCATCCCTCTCGTTCATAATGGTGTGATTTATGAGAGTTTTAGTGGAAGGATATAAGAATCAATTTGAATCTTGGAAGAGCGGATGGTTAGGGGAACCTTAGGTTAGGGATCCAAAGGACGCAGCCGGTCATCTATAGCTATCGAAATTCCTTTTGAACCCCCAGGACCAACTTTATTGTATTACTCGCCAAGTTTTGTGAAATACTCGAAAAACACAAGGGAGGATTTGCAAAATAACTATGTTGTGCTCTGAACTAAAGCCATGTATGAAGCTAGTTCTGACAGGCCACTACGCTGATAACTACCAAACCCAAAAAATTATACGTACGCTAAAAATCGATCTATAAAAATTACTGATCAATCCAAAAAAACATCCTTCCTGGTATATCTTAAGGGAAACAAACTCAATCCACAAGAGAGACAAATTTAACCGCGAAACACAGAAACTTAGATTCATAGTGGATTAATATATTTCCCATATATCCCAGATAGTTTATCTTTTCCCTTTTCATATGACACACATTTTTTAAGCACCAAATATTAGCCGAAGATATCCCATGTTGTAAAATTTATCGTTTTTAAAAAACTAGGATTAGCCGAAGATATCTCATTTTTATGACTTAATATTACATTAAAAAGTACTAGTGTTAGACATGAACGATGCATACATTACACCTCCCTAAATCATAACTAAGAATAGTGAAATATTCATATTTTTTAAATTACAAATTCATAAGCCATGTTTTGATGTTTTGATGCTAGCTAAATGGACTCAAATTTGGCACAAGGGTGTATCACCACGTGCCTAATGATGCTAGCATTGTATCTAGCCTGATCATGCTAGCATTGTACCCAGAGAGGTCTATAGCCAATGCAATGTTGGCATGGGCCCACATCTGTCACAAAGTGGCTCATCATCTCTTGGCATAGCAGTGTTATATTTAGATCAATCAACTATAGGTAGGATCATGTTGTCTATAGTGATGACTCATGCAACCAGATGTTGATGAAGGTATTTCTAGACAGCTGAGATAGGTCTAGATCTGCCACAAGTGTGCTATGCCTTTGGATGATGCACACTTGTAGCACGTATAGCCTCATGCCAACATTGCATGGGTTCTTGACCTATGGGAGTTGTCTATGAACACCTTCATCGTCTTTGTGGTTGTATGAGTGAACACTTGGTCAACATGATCCCACCTAGTGTGTGTCATGGCTTGGCATAGCAAAATTATCGCTCGATCTATCAAGTAGGTAGGATCATGTTGGTCAGGTGTGATGACTTATACAACAACAAGTTGGTTATGGTGTTTCTATCCAGCCCAGAGAGGTCTAGAGACCCCATGCAATGTTGGCATGGCCCCACAGCTTCCACAAGCTAGTGTGTGTCATGGCTTGGCATAGCACTCTTATAGCTAGATATATCAAGTGGGTGGGATCATGTTGGTTAGGTGTAGTGACTCACACAGCCACTAAGTTGATGATGGTGTTTCTAGCCAACTATAAGGTTCCCAACCTTTAATAAGGTAGAGATCCCTGTGTTTCCAATGCTAGTCCCTGGATCAATAGCTAGATCCACAGTTAAGACGTAATATCAAGAAACAATGGTCATAATACAACTTTATAACCAGGAATAAAATAATTTATTACATCTTACATAGCTCATTTGGCTATCTCATTACAATGCAGCAGAATATAACAATAGCATGGGGTCCTTCATCTTCAGAGTGCCACAGGCAGACATGTTGGTTGTAGACTTGTAATCCTAATCATTAAACTTCACTAATATCAAACAAACCTGCAACATAACAAGTTACAGCCACAAGGGTCAATACATTTGAATTGTATTGGCAAGTGATACTATGGTAGTATAGTGGAGTCTATCATCTATATGCATTTGGCTAAGTGGAGCTTAGGCTTGCATTGCACAAAATAGATTTTCCTTAACATTTGAAAAAAAACACTAAGTTTTTGCTTGACAAAAATCACCCAAGGCATCTCCCAATAGAAATTGGTGATCCTTCAACCCTTGTTCAACTACAAGTTTTTTACTTAGAAATTTGGATGATGAGATTCTTGATAGCTTCCATGTCTTGATGCTCAAATTTTCCTTTGCCAGGGACATGGCTAAGTACATAGATTTTTACACTCTGCAGAGGTGGTGCACTTTCCCCACAAGACTTGGTTTCACCAAGACAAGATCTTTCAGAAGCGTTCCCTTAGACCAGAATGGACGCGTTCCAACCTATCAAACCCCTAGCACCAACTGTCCATTTGGCTAAGTTATTGCAACCTATATGATCCAGGCAGAGCCCATAATGCCAAGTGGCTGCACTTGAAGCTTCTCAACATTTGACATCTCAAATCACTTTGTTCCTGGGTGGCCATCCACAAGTGAGACACCAAGTTTTCCCCAGTATACTGGACTTGGTGATGCCCAAGTTTTCCCAAGCATACTGGACTTGCATGACCACTCAACACAAACCATTCCTTCCATTCCACCCAGGTGATTCATTCACTTAGTTGTTTTATTAAACAAAACACAAGTCCTTGACTTGGAAATATTTCTTAGTATGAATATATATTCCGCCCTTGTTTTCTATTAACTTAGGAAATTTCTACTAAGGTTTCATCTACTAGGATTTCCCATGGCATAGTTTACACTTAGCAAAATTCCATGCAAGTCCTACTTAGAAATATCACTAATGCATAGTGAAAATAATGGGACAAAAGTATGAAGCATCACTTGCCTTTTTGGTAGAGAGTATAAGTTCATTCCTTGATCTTTGCAATGTTAACTCACTTCAAATCACTACAATTCAATCAAGCAAACAATATTTCAATCTACCATTCAAGCAATTCATCACATAAAATAATAAAAACAAAACAATGCATGCAAGCATGCCAACGATTGTTTTATTTGAAAAAGTGGTTTCTAATGGTTCATAAACATTTGAAAACACCTAATGGTCATTTTATAAAGTGTCAAAATCATTTGCATAAGATTTTACTTCATAAACCATTTTAAAACCAAGTCATTATTTTATGTGGTGAAGAAATGCTTTTAATAAGGAAAATTCTATAGAGTTCACAAAATATGTTTTCAAACCATAAAAACTTGTGTTTAGGGTCAGAGAGTTTATTTCCAAAACATTTCCCAAAGGTTTTCCTCCAAAATCATTTTTAACAACTAAACCATTTTTTTATTTGACTAGAAATGGTTTAAATCAAAGATTTATTCTTTTGCTTCACCAAATAAATTTTTGAAACCAAAATTTGTTTCCTATGGTTAGTAGGTTCAAAACACACCATTTGGCACAGGTTTTATTTCAAAAGAATCATTTTAGAACAATTTTTATATTCTAAACGTGCATACATAAGTTTCTGCAAAAACAATCAATTTAATAGAAGCTTTTTACTAAACAAAGTGCATGGTTGGATAGGGCTTGTCTTGCTGAATCTATTGATACAAAATTTGCAAAATTTGGACGTGTGGTTTGAAAGTTATGAATTTTTCAAATTGGAACATCTAATAGATCATTTATGGTTTTTAAAACACACTCTAGCCACGTGGCTGTTTCTGATTGGACAAAAATGGTTCGCACGGATCGGTCGGCGTGGAGCGTCAGATCTAACTGAAAATGTGCGGCACAGATTGCATACTCTTTCACTTTAAGTGATTCTATCTACGCCTTACGATCTAAATCCGACGGCGCACAGTAGCTGGTCAAGAACTGGCTGCGGCGCGGTCAGACGGTGGCGGAGTTGGCGAAATAGGAAGCAAGGGGACAAGGGGAATGACTCACCAGAATCGCCTTGACGCACTGATGCTCAACGTGTTCTTCTTCAGTCGAGGGGCGCACGGGTGTAGTCGGGATTCCTCGCCGGAGATGCTCCTGGCGTCGGGCACGTGCTGTCGACGTCGAAGGAGAGCCTACGGGTCCTGCGCGAGTGAATGGAGAGCACCTGGATGTTCACAAGGCACAGGCGAACAAGTTGGCATGAAAATCTGGTCGAGGCGCGCACGGGTTCAAGCGATGAAGCTCACAAGAGTTGTTTGCAGACGGCAACGCTGTTGGTTGACGTCATTACCGGCGCTGTGGGTCAAGCGCGGGCAAGTCCAAGCCACTGGGAGATGCGTCTGGAAGAGGGGAGCAGGCTCGAGTGGTTGAGGGGGCAAGGGGCGACGTCTACTGATCGGAATCGGAGAAAATAGCTCACCGGAGCCAGAGAGTTTTGATACGAATTCAAGGTGGCCTGGGGGAGGAGAGGAGATGGTGTCTGGGGGAAGGTAGAGGGGAGCGTGGCGGGTTAACGGGAGTAATCGCGGTGTGTAATCTCTTCATCATTAAGACGAATTCAATCGAGGAATTAAACGGCAGGAACGACGAGGTTTGGGGGAAGAAACTGTCTCGCGGGGTTGACGACGATGACGTGGCAGTGGGGCTGCGTTGTCAGCGAGAGAGAGAAAAAGAATGTGGGGTCCATCAGTCAGTGTCCTCGCGGGTGTGTGTCTAAGTGATAAAACGTTTCGGGGAGAGAGGGGTGAGGTGGGCTGCGAGTTGGGCTTAGTGGGCTAGCTGGCTGGACTGCTCCTTTTCACATTTTTTTGTTCAGATTGTTTTTCTTTTTCCTTTTCTAATATTCTGTTTTGATTTTGTTTGAACAATTTAAACATTCATTTGAACTCATACCTCAACCAAAATTTGTGTAGCTTTAAATACTGATTAATAGTATATTCTGAAGTCAATTTTGGAATAAAATTTTATTCTTTTTGGGGTCTTATTATTATTCAAAAAGGCCCTTGTTTTAAATCAAATGAGATTTAGTAATATTTCAAACACCATTTAAATTTTATAAATCCTTCCAAATCTTTTCAGTAGGTTTTTATTTGATTAATAGGGTGTCAAAATAATTCATCTTGAATTATTTGGAGAATATTTAATATGATTCATAAATCATTTGAATTGGGTATTTGTTTTAATTCCAATGGAATTAAAAATAGTTTTAATTCCCTAAAGTTTATTTGGAAGATTTATTTAATCTTAATTAAGTTGAATTAAACAACTTTTATTTCACTTGGGTAAATTCCAAAATACTATTTTCTCATTAATTATATAATTATTCTTATTAGAGATTTGTCTTTATTAAAATAGGGATAAAATGGTTATTGCCATTTTATTTTATTTTGGAAATTCTTTATCCTTTTATTTTATTTGGATTTGGATTATAAATCATTCCATTTGCTTATGGATTTGGCCAAGATTTGATTTGGTCTTTAAATATTCTTTATTTAATATTTCTTTCTTCATCTTATAAAATCCATATCTTTTTATTTAGAGATCCAAAGTTGGTGATTCCAATTTGTAAAATCTTATTTGATATTTAATTATCCTTTTAAATATATTTTAGGATTATTTGCTCACCATTTGGTATGGATTTTTAGATAGTTTCTTTATTAACTTTGGAAATTTAATTTCCTTATCTTATTATATTCATAAGATTTTATCTATGGTTCCAAATTAAGTGAAACCAATTTATATGGACTTATAATATTTCCATTTGTCTTTCTTGATCATTTGTAAATGTTTGTTGACAAATTTTTATATGGATAAAATCCATAGACTTGGAGATAACTTGGAAATGATTTTTGTTCCATTAGGGTTTAGGGTTTTGGATTTATTTTCCAAGTGTTTAAAATTTTAGATGCATTTTATGAGGAATGCATTTCTCTTGATTTGGATTTTGTTGAATTCAAACCTTAATTAAAGTTTGATCAAGATGGGATTTTAAGTTTCCATTTAGAAACAAAGTTTCTTTTCACCCTGATTTTCAACAATAATTTATTTTGTTTATTTATTTTTCACAATACAAGATTTGGAAAATCTTGGGATGTGACACCAACCCTGAGAAGTCAATATCCCATGCAACGTTGGCATGGACCCACATCTACCATAGTTGTGTGTGTCATGGCTTGGCACAGCAAAATTATAGCGCGATCTATCAAGTAGCTAGGATCATGTTGGTCAAGTGTAGTGACGCAAACAACCATTAAGTTGATGATGGTGTTTCTAGACAGCCTAGAGAGGTCTAGACCCCATGCAATATTAGGATGGCCCCACATCTACCACAAGTGTGTCATGGCTTGGAATAACACTCTTACAACTAGATCTATCAAGTGGGTGGGATCATGTTGGCAAGATGTAGTGACTCACATAGCCACCAAGTTGATGATGGTGTTTCTAGCCAACCTAGAGAGGTAAAGATCCCATGCAATGTTGGCATGGGCCCACATCTACCATAGTTGTGTGTGTCATGGCTTGGCATAAAAAAAGTATAGTTAGATCTATCAAGTAGGTAGGATCATGTTTGTCAGGTGTGATGACTCATACAACAACAAGTTGGTGAAGGTGTTTCTATCCAACCCATAGAAGTCTAGAACCCATGAGATGTTGGCATGACCCCACATATGCCACAAGTTTGTGTCATGGCTTGGCATAGCTAACTTATAGCTATATCTATCAAGTGGCACTACTAGGAAAACGGCTATAGGTAATCAGCACATCCGTGGCTCACATGGTTGAAGTGCCCCATGGCTAAAACAGGCGTGGCTCACCTGTGGGCAGTGCCCTACTAATAACTAGAACAACTGTGGCGCACATGACTATAGTGCGCCACAGATGTGTGTGGGCCAGGGCCCTGTTGGCCGCATGCCAAACATCTGTAGCGCACTATAGTCATGTGCGCCACGGTTGTTAGGGTCATCTGTGGCGCACATGGGGCTGGTGCGCTACGCCTAAGTGCATGCCCCCCTCTGCTCTGAAACGGCCACAAACTTCTGTGGCGCACTCGGCCTAGTGCGCCACAGGGAGTAGGAGCATCCGTGGCGCACATGGCATAGTGCGCCACAGATGTTTGTACTCCCTGTGGCGCACTAGGGCCGTGTGCGCCACGGATGTGTCGATTTCTTTAGGACAACACTTTATGTGCACATGTGTGACCACATCCACCACCCCACACTTCACTTCGCCTTCTTCTTCCTCCTTAGATCTAGTCGGGATCTTCTCCTTCCCACCTCAATTTCTCCACACATTCACCATTTTTAGCATGTAAAACTTGCTTTGGATGTTACATAAGTAATAGAGGAGGTCTCCGGTCTCTCATCTATCCTTCTCCGGTCGACGCGCACACCTCTCCTTTCCATCTTTCTCATGATCGGTCTCTCATCTCAGTAAGTTGTCCATGTAAGGATGTGTTCATGTGTATATGGATGATGTGCTCATATGTATGTAGATGATCGATGCTCATGATGTGTGTATGTGGAGAGGATCGATGGTCATATGTGTGTGTATATGGAGAGTATCGATGATGCTCATGCATGTGTGTATGGAGAGGATAATGATATGTTCATGTGTGTATGGATCGGTCTCTCTCTCTCTTGTGTTTGTATGTGAACAAGTTGCCATTTGTTTTGCCAAAATGTTGATTCATTTCCATTTTGGCAAGATTTGGCATTTCAAAGGTCCTAATTTTAGGATAGGTCATGCCGAAATTTTCTATCGACCATTGCATGCATGCATTCATTATGTGGTTCTAATAGACTTCAAAATTGTACCGTGTACACCGCGAGCAAAAATGGTCCGCATAATGAGCGAAGGCATTGTGGCTAGATTTTTGAAATGTGCGACGGCCGACATGATACGAAATAACAAGACGGATATAAGATGTCCGTGCGTAAGATGCAAACTCAATCGGTGTCCACCCAGATTCCGGGAATCTGCGCGCACTGCCCGCCATGGTTTCATGGATGGATACACTCGTTGGATAAGCGATGGCGTAGATGATGGAGACGGTGAAGGTGGCCAACATGACGATGATCATTATCACGGCGAGAACGGGAGATGATGAAGAGTCTCCGGAGATGGTGAAGGTGCGAAGGCATCGGGATGATGATGATCTAGATGCCGGAGGAGCGTATTTACGATGGAACAACGTCGCTGGGTGCGGGACCCTTATGTGCAAGAGCTGCTTCTCAAGCGCATTTAGTAACGCCAGGGCTGCCGCTAGAGAGAAAGCCAAGCTTGCGCAACTTGAGAAAGACGCGGTTACTCCATTGTATGAAGGATGCAGGCCCGATGATACCCGGTTGAATGTAACGCTCAAGGCTATGGAGATGAAGGCAAAGCACAAATTGAGCGACGCAAGCTTCGATGATATGATGGCATTCTGGCACGATCGTCTCCCGGAGGGGAACACATGTCCAACTAGTATCGAGGATGCCAAGAAAATCGTCTGTCCTCTCGATCTACCGCACGTTAGATATCACGTATGCATCAACGATTGCATCATTTATCGGGGCGAGGACGCGGAGAAAACCACATGTCCGATGTGCGGCGTGAGTCGATACAAGAAAGGGAAGAAAGCACCTCGAAAAGTGGTATGGTACTTTCCTATCACTCCTCGTCTGCAGCGCTATTTCGTGGACCCTAAGGAAGCGAAGCTCATGCGCATGGCATGCATAAAGGAAGAAGCCAGGAGATGATGATGACCCCGAAAAGGATGAGCTGCTGACGCACCCTTCAGATGCTAGCCAGTGGAAAGCATTGGACCTCGAATTCCCAGAATTCGGTGGAGATTCGAGGAACATCAGGCTTGGTGCAAGCACCGATGGACTCAATCCGTTCGGTAGCCAGAGCAGCACGCACAGCACTTGGCCCGTGTTTGTATGGATGTACAACCTACCTCCATGGTTGTGCATGAAGAAGAAGTACATACAAATGAGTATGCTAATTCAAGGGCCGAAACAACCTGGTACCGACATCAATCTATATCTCGGGCTGTTGAAAGAGGAGCTAGCCACGTTATGGGAATCTAGAGCCAATACTTACGACGCCGTCGCACAAGATTATTTCACTATGAGAGCCACGTTGGTCACTACGGTGCAATACTATCCAGTTAGGGTATATCTCGGCAGGTTATCCAAGGATTCTGCGCATGCGTTAGGTGCATGGATAATACAAGCTATCTCCAACTAGAGAAAGATCCAGGGTCATCGAAAACCGTGTTCATGGCGCACCGGAGGTGGCTCGGCAAGAATGATCCATGGAGAAAACATGGAGACCTGTTCGATGGCAAATCAGAGACCCGAGGAATCCCAGAGCGTAGGAGCAGCGAAGAAGTGGAAGAGTTGCTGAAAAACTGGAAAGATTGTCCTAAGCCGAAAGAAGCGAAGAGGCAGAACAAGACAAGCTGATGAAGGTATGGAAAACAAGGTCTGTTTCGAGTTGCCATACATGGAAGTTTCTCCGCACGCCTCATAGCCTCGACATCATGCATATCACGAAAAACGTGCGAGAGTCGATCGCCACCATAATCAACATGACAGATAGGACGAAAGATGGTCCGAGAAAGGCACGACCTGATATGCTTGGGTATCCGGAAGGAGCTTCACGGAGGACGCACTACTCCTGATGATCAGGAAGATGACGATGATCATGAGTCGGAGACGACACAAGGTCCTCGGAAGGGTAAAAAGTTCAAGAAGAACGAATATTACTGCCCTCCTTCTTGCTTCACTCTAAGCCAGGATGAGATCAAACAGTTTTTCAAGTGCCTTCTAGGAGTCAAATTTCCTTACGGCTACGCGGGCAAGATAAGCAGATACCTAGACGAGGCGAAGCAGAGGTTCAGTGGCATGAAGTCTCATGACTGTGCCGTGCTAATGACGCAGGTACTTCCGGTCGCACTAAGAGGGATAATGGACGAGCACGTCCGTGAAACGTTATTTGGCCTATGCAAGTTTTTCGACGTCATCTCTAGGAAGTCGATTGGCTTGAATCAGCTCGGAAGGCTACAGGAGGAGATCGTGGTGATACTATGTGAGCTTGAGGTCTACTTCCCACCCGCATTCTTCGACATTATGGTGCATCTGCTGGTCCATGTCGTGGAGGACATCGTACAACTCGGGCTGATGTTCCTCCGCAGCATGATGGCGTTCGAAAGGATGAACGGACACATCAAAGGATACGTTCGCAACAGGTCCCGTCCAGATGGAAGCATAGCCAAGGGCTTTCTGGCCGAAGAGTGCATCTCTTTCTGCACGAATTATCTAGACATCGAGAACCCTGTCGGTCTTCCCATCAACAGACACCTTGGCAAGCTCGACGGATCTGGTCACCGAGAGGGTCGTCGCATACTGCATGCAGACTTCAATTTTCGACGCGCAGACTTTGATCGAGAAAACCTCGTCGCGCTACAGCATTTAGAACTGGTCGATCCTTGGGTACAGAAGCACAAAAGGTTAATCGAGAAGAAGTACAGTGACCGGGGCATACAGAGGACGCAGGGAGAAATAATCAAAGAACACAACTCAGATTTCACGCGTTGGTTTAGGCAGACGCTCCTTGATAATCCCCCGCGCTCGCATTCTTCTGACACGGAAAAGATCATATTCACCTTGTCGCAGGGACCGATGCAAAACCTGGTGACCTATCAGGCGTATGATATCAACGGCTACACATTTTACATGGAGGAAAAGGACAACAAGTGTGATTATCAGAACTCAGGCGTAACGTCGGAATTCTACACCGATGACAACGTGAAGGAAAGATTCTACTAAGAATCGAGGAGATCTGGGAGCTCGACTCATGTGGAGAAAAGGTGCCGATGTTCCGTGTCGATGGGCAAAGAGCGTCGAAGAGAAGACCGGTATTTCACAACCATGGTTATACCCAAGCAGCCAAATCCAAGGCCGGTGCAAACGTGGCGAAAAATGAACCATGGGTATTGGCTACCAAAGTGGACCAATGTTTTTCATTACCGACCGCCAAAGCCTAGCCGTGTTGTCGTGAGGAGAGGAAAAGAAACATCATCGGAATGGATGGAGTCGCCAACGAGCAAGACTTCACCAAGATGGCGATCCAAAGATTAAAGATGACGGCGACTACGATGCAACAACATACATCACAAGAAGAAAAGGACAACCCTACCAAAAAAGGTAGCCGCTCGAAGAAGAAACATTAAAGTGCCGGGCTAAATTATTCAACCGCGACAAAGAAGGGAAAAAAGATTGTAAAATGCTAGCTCAAAAATATTGTAAAACGCATTGGTCGAAAAAAGATTGTAATATTCATGGACAAATTATTATGAAATTTAGTTATAGTTTGAATCATATTTGTAACACTTTTATGACATATATTATCACTTTTGGGCATTTTGGAATATTTAAAAGTATTTTAAAAACAAAACAAAACTTGTATGGCATATATCACCACTGTTGGGCATTTTTTGGAACATTTTAAAGTATTTTTAAAAGAAAAATTAAAAATTGGAGCACCAGGATTCGAACCTGGGTGATCATAGTTTAGAATAGAACTAAGGGGCGAACCGGAAGGTAAGATGGTACTAGTGTTAACTAGTGGGGTGGCCGCCCTCTTATCTGATAGTCCAACCCACATAGGCGTGGCGCACTGGCCAAGTGCGCTCTGGTTATCCGTAGCGACTTGGCCAGGTGCGCCACGCCTATGTGGGTTGGACTAGTCAACAGCGTGCCATGTCCCCAGCCCCATCTCTCACTCACATCCCCATCCCCAGCCCGATCGATCCCCTCCGCCGCCGCCTCCAGCCAATCCGTGGAGGAGGACGCCCGCGCCGCTGCCGCTCGTGGAGGAGGAAGCCCGCGCCCGCGCGGCTCATGGAGGAGGAAGCCCGCCGCTCGAGGAGGAGGAGGCCCGCATCTGCCGATCCGTGGAGGTCACCGCTGCTCGTGGAGGAGGAAGCCGCTGCCGCTCGAGGCTGAGGAGGAGGAGGCCGCCGCCTCGCCCGCGCGCTCGTCATCATCCTCGTCTCAGAGGTTAGCCCCTCCCCTCTCTCCCTCTCTCCCACGCGGGTTAGCAGTGAGGTTAGCTAGGGTTAGTTGTTGATGTATATCCGCCATGCCAGGATGTTCTTGCTGTGCACTTGAGCTTGATGAGCCGTACCCAGCAAAATTACTGAGCAAATTTCATCATGCGCTCCATCTCCTCTCTGTTTTCCCTAGCTAGTGTACATATTAGCCTTTAGTATTCCTCCTCAGCATCGTTGCGATTGCCACCCTGTAGTATGAGTGATGCTGAGGTTGTAACGGAGCTGCCTCTGTCTAATTCTCTGTTCTTATCAGTTCGGTTAATGTTTAGTGTAATTATATGCCACTTTAGCAAATTCAGATTTAGCTCTGTTTTAGCAGCAGATTCACTTTAGCAAATTCAGATTTAGCTCTGTTTGTGATCACACATTAGCAAATTCAGATTTAGTGTAGAAAAATTTGTGATCACACTCAGATATATGCCACTTTAGCAAATTCAGATTTAGCTCTGTTTTAGCAGCAGATTTGGAGTAGTGACAGGTTGTTAGAAGCAAATTTAGAGTAGTGATAGATTGTTAGCAGCAGAGTAGCGACAGATTATTAGGGTTCGAGCAGTAGATTGTTAGAAGCAGAGTAGTGAATTCAGTGACAGATTGTTAGCCATAACGTTGGCCATGTTGCTCCTTTGGGACAAGAAGTATTAGATGATGACCGGGGGTTCTTTGTCTAGGTTTTGATTTGTTGGTAAGTCACTTTCCACATGTTAAGAAGATAAATATTGCTAAGTTTCATATTTCTGCTCATACCGTATTTTTGTAGTACATCACATGCTTGTCATCTATGTTGACATATGCTGTTTTAGAGTACTTGCCAATAGCTTCGACAATAACTTCTGCATGAACTGGATACTCACTTAATTATTATCCTTAATAAATATAGTTGTTTCCGTTCTTTGTCTTGACCAATAGTATTTAATGTTGACTGTTATTCATCAATGCCCAGTCCTTATACTGAAACAGCTAGATGTATACTTATACTAGTTTGGAGTAGTTTAGTTCCAATTGTGGTTATTTACTTGATCTTGACCATAGATAGTCTGCACTTGCTTATTTTATACTAGTTTCTAGTTGTATATTAATACTAGTTTGGACATGTTTATATGTGATGGTTTCCTGAATCTGTTTGCACCTGCACTTACTGTGGTTTTTGTACACTGTGTTAAAAGTTTCAAATGTTCCCGAGTCTTTTTGCATATGTAGTTCGTGTATAGTTCCGGAATCTGCTGTACTACCTAATATGCCTATCATCTTTGTTGATTCCTCTTGTTTCTGTAATTTAGAGTACTTGACAATAGTTTTTCGATAATAGCTTCTGCAAGAACTGGATACTCACTTAGTTCTTATCCAACATTTTAGTTCTTATACTGCTGTTATTATTGTGTATGCTGCTGTTATTGCTGTGCAGTGTTGTTGTTATTGTTGTAGCTATGTATACATTGCTTTTTTTACTGCTGTGAATCCTATGCAACATATCAGTTTTGAAATGGCAAGTCCATGATGTAGGTGTACGATCTATATGCAGGTTCTTGTATGAAATGAGTCCCGATTTTTGCCGGAATGTTGATTAACTTCCGTTTCGGCAGAAATCGGGCACTCCTAGTTTAAGAAAATTAGCAAAGGTCATGCCGGATTTTTCCGTGCATTTAACCAATTATTTGTTTTTTATTAGTGCAAAGATGTGTGACAACGACGAGGCTAGATGTTCTAAGCGCATCAGCGCTGAAGGAGAACTCAGACCTACGAATAAACAATTGACATTCTGGGAGGCGGCCCAACGGCTAGAAGACGATGAAGAATACCATCCTTCGGAGAGCGAGGATGATGAGATGGAAGACGCGGAGGAAGAAGCCGAAGGAACGGCGGACGATGAAACCACTGATGGCGGCGAGGGCACAGGGAGTGGTAGCAACCCTCCTAAGAAGAAGAAGAAGAAGCCGAAGGACCGGCGCCCGAACACGGTCGGCACGGTCAGGGAGGAAATTACCAAAGTGAGCCCATCAGGGGTTCCTTTGGAGCCCGCCCTTGTCGTCAAAGGGTACGGTGGGCAAGTGGCGGCGATCACCCGGACAACCATCTCGATCAACACCGAGAATCTCCGGCATAAAGATAATGGCCACTTGCGCACACTCCTCTTCGAGAAGCTGCACGCAAGATACAAGTTCCCCGCTAAGTATCAGAACACAAATTATCATGGGAACGAAGTAAACAAATCCGCCCTCACAAAGATGAGCACCGCCCTGGCCAGCTGGAGAACCCGGATAAAGAAGAAGATCTATAAAGAAGGCAAAAGTCTCGAGGAGATCCAGAAGATTGACCCGCAGATCACCGAAGATTAGTTTCGGGAGTTCAAGGAGAGGTGAATCCGAAAGAGCCGTGGCCAATAGTAATCGGGGAAAGGTGCTGCAGGCGATGAATATAGGTCATCACCATCTCGGATCTGGTGGATACAGAACCGCGGAGGCCAAATGGAATAAGGAGGACGAAGAGTATAGATCAAGGGATAGAAAACCCTTTGCCAAATTCAACCGGGCAGGTTCGAAACTTCATCGAGGCCCGCTACCATGTGGACCCAAAACCAAACAACTCACCGCGGATCCTGCGGTGAAGGAATCGAGAAATTGTGGTAAGTATAATCTAATTACCGCGGATCAACACGATTGCAATCTAATCGATGATCTAAATGATTCACTGTTACTTCTTCTACAGGAGGAGGAAATTGTTGCTAGTCATGGATCCCAGGGTTCCTCATCCCAGGGGTCGACGGCCGCCACCCGGTGGGATAACCCTTTTAACAGGGCGATGAACCAGGCCAAGAAAATAGAGCCGGTTACGAAGAAGACGTCGTCGGCTGGCCGTCTGGCCGGCCTCAGGGGTAAGAATTGGGTGGATCATTTTGGTCCACCGCCGAGGACGCATGTGGCACCGTCAGGAAGGAGCGAGGAGGAAAACCGAGAGGTTCAAGAACTTAAGGCACAAGTGGCGCGGATCCCGCAGATCGTCCAAGACAACGTGGCAATCACCCTCACGTCCTTCCTGCCTACCTTGGTGGAGTCAATAGCAAACTGGAGTGGGGGTGGTCGAGTAGGGCCGTGCCCGATTCCAAGCATGGTCAGCAGCCACTCGAACAACGCGGCGCCGACGAATCAGGCGAACTACATGTTCGTGACTCCGCCAGCTAGCACCGCAGCGCCGCAAGTGTTGGTGACTCCTCCTGCCATCACCGCGGCGCCGGAGTACATGTTGGTGCCCCCCTACCATCGTCGTGGCGGCACCGGAGCTCCAAGCACCCGTCGGTAGGGAGAATACACCGGCGGCCAGCACCGCGCCATCAAGCAGCCCTTCCGTCTCTTGCACGCCCGTCGCCGTATGCGGTGCGTCGACATTAGCCGATCTCAACGCCATCACGGTAAACAAATTGCTTTAATTACCGCCTTTCATGCCATCTATTACTCTTATGGCATCTCGCTCTGACGACACCGTACATGTTTTCCACAGACGGATGTTCCTTGCACTCTCTTATGCTACGTGAACAATGAGCTGAGGGATGTTGCCAAGGGTACCATCATTCAACCCTTGCAGCGCACGTTCCACTCAAAGCCGATGCCAGATAGCGTGCACAGGGTTAAAATTAGTCGGGTGCTAAGGGGCTGCGACGACCTGGAACCTCCCATTCAACCCCCAGGAGCGGATGAAGAAGAGCCGTCTGTCCTCAGAAGTTGCTTCGGCTTATTCTTGCTATGGCCAAAGAGCATGATCCGTTTGGGGACGGCGGGGGCCATCACGTCACAGACAACAACACCGCCTGTCGTGCCAGCGACAAGCGGTGGCAAGGCCCCCTTACCGCCCTCGCCGTCACCTCCACGCGGTGGGTCGGATGATCATGTTGATGATATGCACATGGTGCAGGATCCGGCCGAGGACGACGAAGACTGGAATGATCACTTCTTCAGCACTCAGTTTGGCAACGAAGAAGACCTAGCTGGTGGCCCCACAGAGAAAGCCACTATCACCAAGCGTTTGTTTGGTTCTCAGGAGACGCCTCTAGCTTGCGCCTTTACAGAGCCTGCTGATACAACCAACCGGCCCTTTATTCTAAGCCCTGACACACTACATAGGGTGGCCAGTGCTCAGATTGCGGTGCCTGCCCGCTCTCCAAAAGTAAAAAAGGGCAGGAAAAGAAAATCTAGCAGCTCGAGCCAGCCGGTGGCGTCAACAACTGCGAATCCGATCAGGTTTCGGGATGGGCCACCAAGACCCGAGGGTATTATGTGGAGGATTCATGTGGCGGGTGAGCCCATGCTACCTAAGAATTGCGAAGTTCGCCAGTTCGGAACTGCAGAGTGTGCATGACGGCGTGCTGACGATAGAGAGACGCCTTCTATCGGAGAAAGATCCCTCGCACCCGGTATTCGTGGTTAAGGTGCCACCAGGCTTAGGCTTCGTCGACACTGCCCCCGCGGATCTGTTCTTCCTGCGGTTCGAGGACATCTTCAATATGTTCCACCTATACCCGCTGCACTATACCATGGTTCGTCTCTTTTCTCTCAGCCTGGTCATGCAGATCATTAGAGAGAACACACCGGGCATCGCTATAGTGGACCCCTACTACATGCGTGACGGCTGCTTGGGTTCCCCCGTCGAACGACGTATCGTGGCCTCGTACCTAAAAAGAATCCTCGTGGCTAACAAGACAAAGGAATACATTCTCGTGCCTTAATTTCCCGAGTAAGTCGTTATTCACTCGCCACCGTCGATTGGCTTTGTTAGATCATCATCATTCTTTTTCCAACACATTCCATTTGAATTTTTTGCGCAGAGATGAACACTGCGCGCTCATCTCCTTATCGCCGAAGCATTCCCACGCCACGTATTTCGACTCGGGGAGTCTAGAAAAGAAGAAAAACTACGACAAGATCAAGGAAGTTCTGGATGATGCTCTCACCGGCTTTGCCTCGACGGAAGGCACCAGCTTCGTGGGTAAGAAGGTCAAGTTCGGCAGGCACGTCTTCAACCACGTAACGGAGTTCCCCTACGTGAAGCAGCCGGAAAACAGTAAGAAGGAAGGCTACTACGCACTCCATCACATGAGGGCGTTCCTACTTGACCAGCAGAATTCTACGCTGACAGATCATATCAACCAGTGTGCAGAAGCAAAGGCCAAGATCAATGATTCGGATATTAGACAAGAGATGTATCGCATCCAGCAGCAGTTTGGGGCAATCATCTTTCGTGATGTCATGACTTCGGGGGGGATCTTCTACGGAGGAAATATCCCGAATAACCGTGACATAGAAGACCGCCTAGAGATGCAGGGTGACTATAGGAAGTTCATGACGAGACAAGGCGTCCTCCCATTCCCTAAGCCAAGCCAGAAGGCTTGATGTTGGCCTAGTTGTAGTTACAAACCATATATGACCTTTGTGTGTGTGTGTGGACGACAAGTGAACTTATTTTGCTTATTATTATTATATATCAATCAATGCTTGGTTTTTTTGCTTACTCTTTGGTCCTTTGCTCAATTTGGTCCTTCTTTTTTTCCTTAATCTTTTTTCGAGAATAATGTCGATGATTGAAAGTCGTGGCACACTATATATGTGAATGTGCTACGATGGGACTGTGAGCCTTGTGATATGCACAAGTCCAGGTCTTGTGCATCCTACTTGGCTCACCGTTCCATCGTAGCATATTCCTGTGTCCAACGACCTATGTATATATATGAGGCATTCTTTTCGAGTTATTTCTGTCTTTTTCGAGAATATGCCGATGATTGAAATGTCGTGGCACAATATATATGTGAATGTGCTATGACGGGATAGTTAGCCTTGTGATATGCACAAGTCCAGGAATTGTGCATCCTACTTGGCTAACCGTTCCGTCATAGCATATTCCTGTGTCCAACGACCTAGCTAGTTATATATGAGGCATTCTTTTCGAGCTACTTTGGTCTTTTTCGAGAATAATGCCGATGATTGAAATGTCGGCACACTATATATGTGAATGTGCTACGATGGGATCAGACGCTTGTGCTATGCACAAGTCTAGGTGTTGTGCATCCTACTTGGCGTACGGTTCCATCGTAGCATATTCCTGTGTCCAACGACCTATGTATATATATGAGGCATGCTTTTTGAGTTACTTTGGTCTTTTTCGAGAATAATGCCGATGATTGAAATGTCGTGGCACACTATATAGGAGTACTTTCTATAAGTGTATCTTCATATGCGACTTTAATTATATATGTTTTTTTCAATAGTCGGTTAATTATTATTGTCAACTTATAGATGACGTGGTACGTGTACAAGGGACGGGTTCCTGAGTCTCGATGATTGGGAAGACTGCCGGAGACAGGTGCACCGTTTCAGCGGCAATAGCTACAAAGGGTACAACACTATGGCGGAGGCGGAAGCTAGATACACGCGCTATCTAGCGGGAGTTAGGACAAGGAACCGGATGAAGACCTACACCTTCGTCGCGGCGGTGATCATGCTTATCTTCTTTGGTTATTTATCCCGCGTTTGTGTCTAGCTAGCTAGTTTAGATGTCTAAGCGAGCTTCCGAGCTCTAACTTGTTCGATCGACACATGTATTAGCATGTCACCAACTACTACTTTGTAACATGATCGAAACAATGTAACTTAGACTATGTATTCATGTATGAGACTTATCTATATGTATTTGTTTCAATCTTGTTTTTCATATTGAGTATTTATATATATAATTGTATATCTTGTATCTGTGTGTGTATATCTGCTGTAATATTGTATATAATCTGTATTGCATATAATCTGGCTCGAAAATTAAAAAAAAAAACAAAAAAATACATCTGTGGCACACATGGTCTACCTTCTGTGGCGCACTACACCTAAAGCGCACTATGGAAGTTTAGTGGCGCACTAGGTAGTGCGCCACAGAAGATCCCAGGGGTAGCGCACCATCCCAAACTTCTGTGGCGCACTAGGAGGTGCGCTACGCCTATCTCTACACAACCGCGGGCGCATGCAAAGGCGCCACGAGAGATAGCCAGTAGCAAGGCAGGTGGCGCATCGCTAGTGCGCCACGGATGAGCATTTCGGGTGCGCCACTAACAGCCTGTTTCCTAGTAGTGTGGGTGGGATCATGTTGGTCAGGTGTAGTGACTCACACAACTACTAAGATGATGATGGTGTTTCTAGCCAACCCAGAGAGGTCTAGATCCCATGCAATGTTTGCATGGCCCCACATCTACCACAGTTGTGTGTGTCATGGCTTGGCATAGCGAAAGTATAGTTAGATCTATCAAGAGGTTAGGATCATGTTATCCAAGTGATGACTCATACAACAACAAGTTGGTGAAGGTGTTTCTATCCATCCCAGAGAGGTCTAGATCCCATGCAATGTTGGCATGGCCACACATTTTCCACAAGTGTGTCTCATTTCTTAGCATAGAACTCTTACATCTAGATCTATCAAGTGGGTGGGATCATGTTGGTCAGGTGTAGTGACTCACACAACCACTAAGTTGATGATGGTGTGTCTAGCCAACCCAGAGAGGTGTAGATCCCATGCAATGTTGGCATGCGCCCACATCTACCACAGTTGTGTGTGTCATAGCTTGGCATAGCAAAATTATAGCTAGATCAAGCAAGTAGGTAGGAACATGTTGGTCAGGTGTGATGACTCATACAACAACAAGTTGCTGGAGGTGTTTCTATCTAGCCCAGAGAGGTCTAGACCCCATGCAATGTTGGCATGGCCACACATCTGCCACAAGTGTGTGTCATGGCTTGGCATAGCACTCTTATAGCTAGATGTATCAAGTGGGTGGGATCATGTTCATGAAATGCAGAGACTCACATAGCCACTAAGTTGATGACGGTGTTTCTAGCCAACCTAGAGAGGTCTAGATCCCATGCAATGTTGGCATGGGCCCACATCTACCACAGTTGTGTGTGTCATGCCTTGGCATAGAAACTGTATAGTTAGATCTATCAAGTAGGTAGGATCATGTTAGCCAACTGCTGAGTCACACAACCACAAGTTGGTGAAGGTATTTCTAGCCACCCAGAGAGGTCTGAATCCCATGCAAAAATTTAAAATTTGACCGGCCCACCTAAAATTCATAAAAACATATCAAAATTGTGTGAAAGCTTGGACACATTTATAATTGCTTCTAGGTAGACGATGCCATGTTTCAGCATGGAGCATGTCTCACATCACAAAGGCCTAACCCCTAGGCATCCTTACTAGACACCTTGATTTTTGGCCTAAATTTGACCGGGCCACCAAAAATTCAAAAACCTTCAAATTTGTGTGAAACCTTGTACATGTGTCTTAGTTTGTGTATGTTATCATGTGTAAAAAATCCAGGTTGTTTCATGAAAGTCGAAAAAAACACATTGCTAGGAAAAGAGGCCTAGGTGAGACCAAAAGGGTTGTTCGTAAATTTCTCAATTTTTCGATGTTCATCAAATGATCCCAAAATGTTTGCACATGCTATACCAACGGTTCCTGTCAAGAATATGTATTTATTTAAATAAATTCAAAATTGTAAAATAGCTATTTTGTTGAAATATTTAAATATAAATAAAAAGGAATATAGGATAGAAGAAAAAATAAGACTCGACGTGCAGGCAACAAGCCAGCCCAACTCCTACTCCCGTGCCCGCGTCACGGCTGAGTCCGGGCGTCAAGTAGTTTTGCCCATCTTAATCCCGGGCATCATACAATAATGGGCTCTTTCGTGCCCAACAAAAACCGTAGCAGGAAGGACTGACGCGGGTTGGAGTTTAGTCCCACATCGTCGAGTGAGAAACGATTCGACCAACTTATATATCCTGCATTCATATCTGGCATGAGCTTCTCTCAACAAATCAACTATGACACATATTGCTGACACTTATCTGCATGTTGAACTACACATGAAAAATTTGAGCTACGCGGGCCTACATCCTAGGCCAACAATGGTCTTCTAGTCGTATGCAGGCCGTTGAGCTTGAAATGTGTAGTAGGCAACTTTTTTTCATTCCCTTTACAAGCTTGTTGTTTGTTAGATGAAAATATTTTCCAATATGTTTTACATGAAAAAACTTACTAATTAATTCCGTAGTAGTTTTTAGTTTTAAATTCAAAATTCAACTATTTTTTAGAAATAATTGAAAATTCATCATCTCTTGGCATAGTAGTGTTATACATAGATCTATCAAGTGGGTGGGATCATGTTATCCCAACATTGCATTAGGATCTAGACCCATATGAGTTGACTAGAAACATCATCATCAAGTTTGTCGTGGCTTGAAATAGCACTCTTATAGCTAGATCTATCAAGTGGGAGGGATCATGTTGGTCAAGTGTAGTGACTCAAACAACCACTAAGTTGATGATGGTGTTTCTAGCCAGCCCAGAGAGGTATAGACCCCATGCAATGTTAGCATGGCCCCACATCTACCACAAGTGTGTCATGGCTTGGCATAGCACTCTTACAGCAAGATCTATCAAGTGGGTGGGATCATGTTGGCCAGGTGTAGTGACTCACAAAGACACTAAGTTGATGATGGTGTTTCTAGCCAACCTAGAGATGTATAGATCCCATGCAATGTTGGCATGAGCCCACATCTACCACAGTTGTGTGTGTCATGGCTTGGCATAGCAAAAGTGTAGTTAGATCTATCAAGTGGGTAGGATCATGTTGGTCAGGTGTGATGACTCATACAACAACAAGTTGGTGAAGGTGTTTCTATCCAGCCCATAGAGGTCTAGACCCCATGCAATGTTGGCATGGCCCCACATCTGCCACAAGTTTGTGTTATGGCTTAGCAAAGCACTCTTATAGCTAGATCTATCAAGTGGGTGGGATCATGTTGGTCATGTGTAGTGACTCGCACAACCACTAAGTTGATGATGGTGTTTCTAGCCAGCCTAGAGAGGTCTAGACCCCATGCAATGTTAGCATGGCCCCACATCTACCACAAGTGTGTGTCATGACTTGGCATAGCACTCTTATAGTTAGATCTATCAAATGGGTGGGATCATGTTGGTCAGGTGCAGTGACTCGCATAACCACTAAGTTGATGATGGTGTTTCTAGCCAACCCAGAGATGTCTGGATCCCATGCAATGTTGGCATGGGCCCACATCTACCACAGTTGTGTGTGTCATGGCTTGGTATAGAAAAATTATAGTTAGATCTATCAATTAGGTAGGATCATGTTGGCCAAATGCTGAGACACACAACCACAAGTTGGTGAAGGTGTTTCTAGCCACCAAGAGACGTCTAAAGCCAATGCAAAAATTCAAAATTTGACTGGTCCACCTAAAATTCAAAAACAAATATCAAAATTGTGTGAAACCTTGGACACATTTGACCGGGCACAATTGGCCCGAGACAGGCCGACCGGCATATAGGCTGGCCAAAGCCCATGCATCATACTCCCACGTCATTTTAATCCAAGGACCTAAACCCTAAATCCCACACCCCACGTTGTACGTGCACACAAAGAGGCAACCATCTTATCAGAGTGGACATAAATCGTATATCAGGATTTTCTTGTTCCATCACCTAGACTCCGCCCATCGCCGCCAATGACGAGATTTGAATTCTTTTCGTCTTGCCCTACGTGATAGCTACATCGAGGACACACCGTTTCTTTTTTAGGAGCTGCATAATCGCAGCACACACACTACCGTTGCAGGTATTTTTTTACGCACTGTGGATTTATTATACTGTATTACTAGTTCTAAGTTCAATAGAACATCGATTAGAGCTTGATCCATATGGATCCGTTTTTTAGTCGTTAGATTTTCTGCCTAAGGGTATTTGCCATTATGTCGAAGAATTGTTAGTGGATCTTCGTTAGGTATTCCTGTTGTTGGGCTCTATTTGAGGGCGGAAAATCGTTTGGCAAGATGTTGCCTGTTAATTATGCTGTAATTTTCTTGTGTTAATTGGTTCTATGTTAGACATCGCATCTCAGACCTACATGCGGTGTTGAGATACAATTTAGCTGGTTTGGTGTTTCAAAATGAATGATATAGAAGTCCCTTTTGATAAAAAAAAACAGGACGTTTGATTCTCTTGTTGTTATTCAATTTAGCAGGTTCTGTGTAATATTGTTCATATATGTTTGCAATAAAAGGTCTGTAAACACATGCACTACAGAAAAACTATGTGTGTAAACTCTTTATTTGTAATTGTATATATGTGTAAACATTTTTAAAAAGAAGTATATGTGTAAACATTTTTATACGCAATTGCACATGCAGAGATTTGTAATTATATTTGTATGTATAAGTATATTTGTAATTCTATATATGTGTAAACAATTTCAAAATCTCTCTCTCGATTTATCGGTAGTTAGGCGCGTCCAGAGATTTACCTGACATGGTGTAGTATAACATACTGTTAGTGTTATCCATCTTAGTCTATGTGTGCTATGAATAGTATTATTTCTTCGGATGCCAACAAAACACCTAAATAAATATAGTTATTTTTCAACAGAATGGATGAAATAGGAGAAATGTGTTGTGCTGTTGAGAAGTGGTGTCATTTCGTGAAAAATATGACACTAGCACAACGTGCCAAAATTGGAGAAACCGACTTGCAGTGCATGCTTGAGATTCCCCCATTGAAGTCAAGATGTCTGGTGATCAAATTTATGACAAAAAAATTGATCCAAAGACAAAAAATTAATGTACGCAAGAATGATGGTGAAATATCCCTTACGGGAGAGGACGTTCAGTACATATATGGTTTAAAAAATCATGGATTGAATAAATTGGACATTTTTTATGAGGATGGTGATGACGCAAAGAACCGTATACCTGATAGATTTGTAATCAAAAAGATAGGTAATCTTGTATTTGATGACCTAATCGCCGACGTCATCAAGGATAAAGTCGCGGATGACGACTTTATTCGCAAGCTGGTTCTGGTTCTGATTGGGACAGTCCTTGCCCCACAGAACTAGAAGATCGTCCGAAAACAATACTATGCACAACTAGAAGATGTGGGACGCATTGAAAAGCTGAATTTCAATGAGTATGTACGGACATACCTCATTGTTAGCCTAAAACAAGTAGGCAACGCATATGAAGCGAGGCAATGGCCAACAAGCCGCACCATCTTGTTACAGGTAAATTCCATTCTCAACTTACATACTTCCTCAGTTTCAAACTAATTGACTTGGTTTTGTCTAGATTCGGATATATCTAGCACTAAAACATGTCTAGATACATCCAAATTTAGACAAATCCGAGTTAAATAATTTGTATCGGAGGGAGTATACAATTATCTACAATATATTTTTCTTTTTTTAATCTAATTTTTTTGTGATATTTGAAGTATATGTACTATGAGAAGACACTCCTAGAAGGCGTCGAGTATACGTCCAAAAGGCCATTGATGAAGAACTGGACGGAAGATGCGCCTTCGGCGAGAGATACCTTAGAATTAAAGGGTCGTGCTTTGGGGAAGGTACGTAAATACAAGTGATATCGTGGCTTATTTTTTGTTCTGCTAACGGTTCTCGGTTGTCAATATTAATTGGTTTATATACATATTTCTTGAAGATTGACGATGACGTAACTGAAAAGCATCAAGAAGAGGTTCTCCATACACCCGAAATTGCATGTGGTAAGAAACGTAGTAGAGGGCCCTACAAGAAGAAGGATGGAGGTTCTACATCCAACAGGGCTAAAGGAAGGACATAAGTCGTGTTGGAACAGATGACGAAGAAACTAACATAGCATATTGATAGAACAATTGAATAAACCTTTCATAGAAAGATGGAGGTCTTCTCAGAAGCTTGTGCTAAGGTGATACACCCTATGTGTCATCTGCTCTGAGTTGAACAAATGCTTTTTTTGAACATGACATGATGATTCATTTATTTTCAATCTTGCTGAAAATTCTTATTATGATGAACTCGGCAGGAGTCGCGTACAGACCTTCTAAAGAAAAAATGTCTGATAATGACAATAAAGATGAGGAGGTAGACAAGGATGTAGAGAAGGAGGTAGAGAATGGTGAAGGAATCGCCTCTACTAACACCAAATATATGCCAAAAGATTTCATGGAGCGTTCAGACACCTGAAAAAGTAACTCCTTTGAATTTGCACAGGACTCTAATTTAAAGAAGGATTCAAATAGTAAGGAGAAAGAGGTTGAAGGTGACATATTCATGTTACCCACAAACAAGAAGGAAATGAATGCTACTGATGCTTGCCACACCGCACCATCGAAACTCGGCAGTATCCAAGCGTCACCAGTACTAATTGATGGTAGGGGTCATTCACCGACGCGACCGGACCCAGAGCCGATTCCATTAGAAGCATTCACAGCTGCATTGAAAAAGGGGCAGGGAGGAAAAAAGGTGAGGTAGGAGACACTCTGTCGAATGGATCACCTGACTCATTTAATAGCCTACATACCATTTGCCGGAAAGCTATTAATGGTGAGAAGAGAGAAGCCGTTGGCGAGAAGCGCAAGCTCAGGTCGGCAGATAAAAAGGGTAAAAACCCAAAAAACGATGTTAGAAAAGGTAGTGTAACATCATTGAATTGCATGGTTGTCCATGTATTAAATTAAAATAGTTACATGCACGTATTAAATATTTGTTTTTGTGTATGCAGGTCTTTTCGAAGACACAGAAGTCCTGGACAGATTGACACTGTAACAAATAGATGCTGTAGTGTTGTACGTTGAAACAGCAAAAAAATTTTTTTTGAAATGAAAGTGTCTATGATAACAAGGGCAACACTCAGGTCACTACCAACCACATTAGTGTGATCTTTGATAAATTATGGCTGGGTAACAATGTAAGTCCAAGTACCATGGTTTTGTTATTTTATGCAAACAAGAAGGATCGTTTGTCACACGTTATTAAATTTTTCTATAGGTTATAGGTGCTTACATGGCAGAATTGTCTCTTCGACTGGGGGATGACCGAAACTTGTGCCCTGCATGGAGGGCAAACAGTCTAATACGTACTCCACCAAGAAGAAAAACTAGATCCCAGCATAAAAAAGAAGCCTTGGACAAAAATTCAGAAATTGTGTATGATATATCAGGATGCTCTGAAAGATGAATGGAAGAATACTTTCGTGCTGATAAGGTAAGTACTGTTTGTACAAGAAAATGCAGGGTATAAAACAGATTATGTAATGTGATAACACCTGTCTCTTTCTGGTAGGCATATTTAGTGTTTAATATAAACGATTGCCACTGGTGTTGTGTCGTCCTGAATAGTCCAAAGAAGATATTTCAAGTGCTCGACTCGCTGTTTGAATTTAAATGGGTCTAGAAAAATGTCGAAGCTCTAGTATGTCCAAGCATTACACTAAACCTCTCTATTTCATAGAGAGAGCAAATTGCGAAAGACATACAAGTGGCTAACAAATATACGAAGTATAAGTTTGATGATGTTTCCAATGAGGAGATCGTAAGCTGTGAAACACCACGGCAAGATGATGCGTGAGTTTATGGTTGAACTAATGTCATTACTTTTGATGTGTTAGTACTGTTCGTGCTACATTGTATGGAGCACTTTGACGGAGATAAATTCACATATGTAGTCTCGCAGGTATTAAAAATTTCTATTTGGCATTTGCATATTTATATACACTAGCATGTGACCTTATTAACCCTGCTAATATTTTTTACAGGAAAGGATAAATGATTCTAGGAGACGTACTGTTGCTGAAAATATTCTATCAAAGACAAACAAACTCGAAAAGGTAAAAAGCAGAGTTCTTGATATCGCGGAGCTGCTGGCAGATTCTTGAAAACTCAAGAAATAAAAATTCCTACTACCGATTCCCTGGCAAATGTTGGTATAGCATTAAACAATCTATGCAAAGTTTGGTTGTCTGATTGCTAAACAGTTCGCACATGGCGTTGTGTTTTTGTTAGAAGAATGTTTTATGACTGTGGTTTTGTCGCTTTGCTTAATTTACGATCGTAATCTAAGGTTTGGGTTGTTTATGTTTGCCAATTTGTGGATTTGATGAGCAATGTTCATAGGACTAGTTGTAGTGTCGTATGCTTAAAATACAATGCTCGCCAAAATAGTAACGGACCAGACATATAAATGAATGGGAATTACATTATACAGTTTCAAAATATAAGAGTTTTTAGCTTTGTGAAGCAAATGTATCTAGACTTGTGTTAGGATATAGGTTCACTCACTTTGGGGTGAATCTAAACACAAAAAAAGTCTAGATTCATTTTCTTCAGAAACCTGAAACATTGCATGGGATCTAGACGTCTTTAGGTTGACTAGAATCTCCCTCATCAACTTGTGGTTGTGTGACTCATCACATGGCCAAAATGATCAAACCCAGTTGATACATCTGAGTAAGCCATAACACACACTCGTGGCAGATATGGGCCCATGCTAATATTGCATGCGATCTAGACCTCTCTAGGCTGGCTATAAACATCTTCACCAGCGTTTCTCCTCTCGCTCAAAATGGTGTGTATTTCTTTGGTATAGTCCTCGTCACAAAGGAGTAAAATGCCTTGATAGTACTACTGGCTGTGTCTACGTGTCAAGGGATATAGGTTTTGATAAAAATGTTTTTCCCTTTGCTACACTTCCTCAAAATTGCGGGTCGTCGTCTCCATGATGAATTTTTTTTGCTTCCTTCAGAAAATCCCTCCTCGGTAGAAACAACTAGGGGTGTGCATACTAATGACCAATATATATGTGCCGATTGTTCCTGTTGTTGATCCTATGCAGGCCACAGCTAACACCCTGCCCACAAGCTGTATCGAACTAGTCACACAAAATTCTACCGAAAATACTGATGACAACACATCAAATAATGAGGTTGAAGAAAACACCGCTACAAGCCAACAAAACACGTAATCTCAGCATGATACGGGGGCAAAATCTGCCTCGGGTCCGCCCATGAGACTCTGACGCGCCGTCACCTGGGCATATCGATCCGCGCCAGTCCCCTCACTCCACGTCCCCAAGGTCTGGGCCCTCCCTTGCGTCGCGTTCTGCGCGTAACTATGGCGGCCATGGGGAGCCCGACACGTCTTCCCCGTGGTCCCCACCAACATGTGTACGCGCGGATCTGCCGCCCAGCTCTTCCCCGTGGTTCTTCTGAAGGCTTAGGGAGTGATGCCTTGCGTGGAGATACAATCGGCACATCATCGAGCGCTGGTTTCCAGGAATATTCTGCACCTGTACAATCTTCAGTGCCAGGATCTTCTGCAGCACCTGCTGCTGACGTATATACTGCTGCCGAACCCGCACTCAACTACAAAAAAGGTACTACTACCTCCTCCAAAATGTAAGGCTTTTTAGAAAACTAAAACATCTTGCTAAAAAGGTTTATATTGTGAAACGAAGGAAGTATAAAGTACCCAAAAATTCGTACTGAGGGCAAAATTCGGTTGGCACTGTTAACATCTACAGGATAACCATAGAACTTGCATGAAGCTAAAACGGATACAAACTGAAGTATGCTATGCAAGATACCACCAAGCTCTAACAGAAATGTTATTGATTGCACCTTGTCCCACCAAGCTCTAACATGATCCCACCAGTTGATATATCTAAGCATAAGAGTTCTATGCCAATCCATGACACACACTTGTGGAAGATGTGGACCCATGCCAACATTGCATGAGATCTAGACCTCTCTTAGCTGGCTAGAAACACTTTAACCAACTTATGGTTGTATGCCATGTTACAACATTGACCTAGTTTCACATCATAAAAATTCACTTATAGGTAGAGGATGGCATGTTACAACATGGAACTAGTTTCACATCCTTACCAGGCACCTAGAGTTTTGGCCTAAATTTGACCGGGCCACCAAAAATTCAAAAAAAAATCAAAGTTGTGTGAAACCTTGGATACATTTAAAAATTACTTCTAGGTAGAGGATGCCATGTTTCAGCATGGAGCAACTCTCTCATCACAAAGGTCTACCCCCTAGGCATCCTTACTAGACACCTTGATTTTTGGCCTAAATTTGACCTAGCCATGATGCTTGTGGCAATTATGGACCCACAACAACATTGCATGGGATCTAAAATTAACCAATCTGAGTTGTCTAGAAACAACTGAACAACTTGTAGTAGTATGAGCAAAGTTCTCTATGTTGTGTGTGTGGTGCACTCTGTCTTTGGTATGAGCAAAGTTTATGAATTAAGGGCAACGTCTAGTTTTCTGCTACCTCCACATACCTGCATGCATAACAGTAAGGCACAGTTAGCTATTGACAATTTCAATGAAAGTTTTGATAATGCTTTTTTGTTGTACTCAAGGAATGACTTGCTACAGATGTAGTTTGCATAATTTAGCGTTTTCTCTATTATGACCAGCAGTATTGCATGCGCTGCATAGGTGGTTCCCCTTCTTCTTCTCTTTTTGTTCATCGTATGATAGTAGTCTGCCATTTTCGCTCATGCGTGGATTAGCACCGTCAGCTCCAACTCGTTTGTTTTTCTTAGGCGCGCCTTTGGATTTAAATTTTAGTGGATCACCAACTTGAGGTGCTTTTCCCTTGCTGCTCTCTGCATCTACATCAAAGTAGCTTGTTTGAATACTGCTGAGCCGCTTTGTCCTTTGCATTATTTGATCCATGACTTCCTCGTATTCATGACGAGACTATTCATCATGGCATACCACTACGATAACTTCTTAAGATCGTACATTCAAGTTAGAAAAAATTGTCCTCTCAGTTGCACTTGACCATCCATATCCGAACATATCGCTCTCGCGCTTCGCATACAATTCAAATCTTGTGTTCTTTGAGAAGTGCCGAAGGACACAACAAGTTGGTATTTTTTCTAGTGGCAGGTAATCCAATATGTAGAGGATGTGCTTGCAAGGTAGCCCCTTCCTAGCCATTCTTCTACCGGAGCACTTTATAGTTTCCTCACTGTCAGGCGTGTAGGTCACGTTAAACTGCCTAGTAGCTTTATCTGCCCATATCAGAGTGTACTTATTATCACTGGTATCACCTTGCCCACATTCAACAATCTTGAGTCCATCAAATTTTTTCAGCTCCGATTGCAAGATATAGAAGTTTGTTGTAGTGAAAACTTTCACAGCAGCAGATTCAATATGTTTGTATTTAGTAACCGGCAAAGGTAATGTCTATGAGTCCTCGTAGTCCTGTCGCACATCTTCCTGATGGAAATGGTTAATTCTCGTAGTGCACGATCAAATCTACCAGTGTTATTTTAGAGTCAAGGTGAAGGTGTAGGCACGAGTTCAAACTCTCGCTCCTCTGATTGCTTTTCATTCTGAGAAAAAAGCCATTGGATAGATATGCGGCGGCCCACCATCTCTTCTTATACATTCTACTCAGCCACTCTTTGGTTCCCTTCGTCTGGCATTTATTAATATAGGCTCTCCATCTCTTCTCAAAGACCTCTTCTTGGGTGCTGTAGTATATCAATGACTTGAATTCATTCAGAGAATCGTGATTGAGGTGTTTTTTCATATTATTTTCAATGTGCCACGTACATACACAATGCCACACATCCTTGAAGACAATGCCAATGGCTTTCATCATTGAACTGTTTGCATCAATTATAACCCCTTTTGGCTTCTTTTGACACATCGCTTTCAAAAAAATTTGAAGCAGCCATACATATGTTTCTGTTTTCTCGTTGGAGATGATTGCGCATGCGAAAACAGTAGTTCTGCGGTGATGGTTCAACCCCACCAAATGAATGAACGGCATTCCGTACCGATTCATTTTGTACGTACTGTCACCAGCACATCACCGAAATCCTCAAAGTCCCGATGTGACAGAGAGTCACACCAACACATGGTTTTCAAATTTCCTTCTTCATCTAGCTGGTAATCGAAAAAGAATTCAGGATCATGGTCCTGCATGTTCTGCATAATTCGGATGGCTGTGTTAGCGTCACCTGATGCAATGAGCTTCCTCTTCTCCTAGGGACACATGTTGTAAAGATCCTTCGAGGCGAACCCAACCTTGCTCCACCTTCCACTTTTGCTGATAAAGGTTTTCATAATTTCGAACTATCGCATCCTAGTTGCTGCCAGTGACATGATTTCAGCTTTCTGATAAGACTTGATCTTCCTAAAAGAAACAGGACTTCATCGGGTCTAGCTAGAACATGGTTGTACTCATCCTTAAATTGCAGAACTTTCCAATTCCCCATGGATTTGTTATACGACACGCTCACATAGGCTCGACAGTCGCATCGAGATAGATCTCGTGGACTCTTCTTGCGGTTCTCCATGTGCACATACTTTTCCTCGCGTTCCCCTGCCCTAGAACAGAGAAACCACCTGTATATAATAACTCCTTCTGGATTTCGCTTCACCCTCTGTTTCCTTATGCTGAAACCACGTCCTCTGGCGTATGTGGTGTAGTAAGCGAATGTTGCCGCTTCGGTAGTGAAGGTCATCTCCTTTACAATCCGATGCCTGTCACGCTTATCATGAGCATGCTGAAAATCCTTCTCTAGCATCACTGGATACTGTCTGTGCTCATGCGGTGAACTGTCTGTAACCTACACAATTAGAAGCAAAGAAATGTAAGTGGTGTTCATATGGTTGATCCTACATATGCCTTGTCATACAACAATAAGCAACTTACATCACTCTTGAATTGAGATTTTGATCCTTCAAGTTCTTGTGATTCTTCCGTCGTCTCTTCATCCTTGGTTACTAAGTCTGAATCCCCAAAATAATCATGGTCACTATGAGAGAATAGTGGAACCATCATTCAGAGGAAGAAGCAACATGGGAAAGAGAAGATGTTATACTCTAAGATATGCTCTATCGCCCACCTCATAGGTGACCTCTCTACGCTTAGGATCTGCGTAGCTCTTTTGTCGGGACTATGCTATCTTCAATCTGTCCTTTACCAACTTGACTTTCTCTTCGGCTTCTTTGATTAGTTCTGGCCCGAACAAGTTTCTTTCTCCAACACCATTCCATAACAATGGTGTAGTACACTTTCTCCCATAGAGAATTTCAAATGGTGCCATCTCAATACTGGCTTGATAGATGTTGTTGTAGGAGAATTCTGCGTGAGGTAGACTTTCATCCCAACTAGCTCCATAGTCTAGGGCACATACCTCAACATATCCTCTAAAATCGAGTTGGTCCTTTCTGTATGTCCATCAGTCTGGGGATGAAAAGCAGTACTGAATTCCAATCTCGTTCCCAATGACTCATGCAGTTGCCTCCAAAAATGGGAAGTGAATTGAGTTCCCCTATCAGACACGATACTCTTGGGTACTCCATGCAGACACAAGATCCTATTCATATAGATCTTGGCCAACTTAGCACTTGTATAGGTTGTCTTCACGGGTATGAAATGAACCTGTTTGGTTAGGCGATCCACTACTACCCAAATAGAATCATATCCTGATCTAGGCCTTGCCAATCCAATGATGAAATCCATGCCAATCTTATCCCACTTCCAATCAGGAATAGGTAGTGGTTGTAACAATCCTGCTGGTTTTTGATGTTCCGCTTTCACCCTACTACATACATCACACAAAGAAATATGTTCGGCGATGTCCTTCTTCAGATTATTCCACCAAAATCTTTCCTTCACATCCATGTACATTTTGGTGTTACCCGGATGAATGGAATATGGTGAGTTGTGTGCTTCTTGTAAAATCAGTTTCCGAAGCTCCGGATCTTGCGGAACACAGATACGTTTTCCATACCATAAAGTACCATGTTCGTCTTCATGGAATCCTTTGGCTTTTCCCTTGAAAATCTTTTCCTTAATCTCTTCAATTTCCTTGTCTGTCTTTTGGTCTTCCTTGATCTTGTCCAACAAGGTGGATTGAACATCCAATGTCATGAGGTGTCCTTCATGCACAATTTCCAATCTGAGATCTTTGAATTGGGCACACAGATCATCTAGCAACTCTCCCTTAGTAAGGCCATTCACATAAACCTTATGGCTTAATGCATCCGTACAACATTTGCTTTACCAGGATGGTATTGCAAACTCAAGTCGTAGTCCATGATGAGTTCTATCCATCTTCTTTGTCTCATGTTGGTTTCTTTCTGATTAAAGATATACTTCAAACTTTTGTGATCTGTGAAAACTTAACGTCGCTTTCCCAAAAGATAATGTTTCCATGTTTTGATTGCATGGACAACAGAGGATAACTCTAAATCATGAGTAGGATAATTCACTTCATGAGTTTTGAGTTGTCTCGAGGTATAAGCCACTACTTTCCCTTCTTGCATCAAAACTGCACCTAATACTTGGTGAGATGCATCACAATACACATGGAAATCCTTCTCCAAATCTGGCAGACATAAGACTGGTGCTGTCACTAGTCTCTTCTTTAATTCTTGGAAATTGAGTTCACATCCTTCAGTCCAATCAAATTTCTTATCTTTCTTGAGTAACTCCGTCATTGGTTTAGCTACCTTTGAGAAATTCTCAATGAACCTTCTGTAGTACCCTGCCAAGCCAAGGAAACTACGAACTTATTTTACTGACTTAGGAGATTCCCACTCAGTTACAGCTGACACTTTTGCGGGATGGACTTCTACACCATCTCCTGAAACAATGTGTCCAAGAAATCCAACCTCATTCAGCCAGAATTCACACTTGCTGAATTTGGCATACAGTTTATGCTCTCTAAGCTTCTCAAGTATCAAACGCAAATGTCCCTCATGCTCTTCATTACTCTTGGAGTAGATCAAAATGTCATCGATGAAGACGACAACAAACTTGTCAAGAAACTCCATGAACACCTTGTTCATCATATTCATGAAGTAGGATGGTGCATTGGTCAAACCAAATGGCATCATGGTGTACTCATACAATCCATACCTAGTGGTGAAAGCAGTCTTAGGTATGTCTTGCTCCCTTATCTTAAGCTGAAAATAGCCTGACCGGAGATCAATCTTTGAGAATACACGGACTCCTTCTAACTGATCAAACAAGTCATTGATTATGGGCCAAGGATATTTGTTCTTGATAGTCACCACATTGAGTGAGCGATAATCTATGCATAACCTTTGACTTCTATCTTTCTTTTCAACAAACAAGACTGGTGCTCCCCAAGATGAAGAACTTGGTTGAATAAATCCTTTCTGTAACTGTTCTCCAAGTTTTTTCTTTAGTTCCTTCAACTCATCAACCGACATCTTGTAAGGTCTCTTTCCTATTGGTCCTGATCCTGGCAGCAAGTCAATCAGAAACTCCACATCTCCATCTGGTGGCATTCCCGACAATTCCTCCGGAAACACATACGGATATTCTATCACAATTGGCACACTATCTATGCTAACCCCCTTAAGAGAATTTAGCTTACTCCCTTTTGATTCAAAGTTAGTCTTGAATCTAATCCTTTTATTATCCGGGGTTGTGAGTGTGACAATATGATTGGCACAATCGAGCACTCCCTTGTACTTGGTCATCTAGTCCATTCCCATAATGACATGAAATCCTTGGGAATTTAGGATTATCAAATTAACGGGAAACTTATACTTCCCAAATTCTATGACTCGGTCATGACATCCTGAGTTCACTATCATTTCTCCACCAGTTGAACTTAATTTTATAGGACACCCAATAGTTTCAAATGGAAGTTCATTTCTATCAACAAATGCTCTTGATATGAATGAATGCAATGCGCCAGTATCAAAAAGAACAAGTGCTGGAATAGAATTGAGTTTGAACTTACCAGCCACAACATCAGGTTCCTCATAAATCTCTTCCACATTGATGTGGTTCACTTGTCCCTTCTGGAAAGGGTTGGGCTTGTTGGCACCTTCAACTTTCTTTTCTGGGCGCTCATTAGCATAGTGCCCCATATTCTTACACTTGAAGCATTCAACCTGACTGAGATCTTTCTTGAAAGGCTGACTTCCACTACCACTTCCACTTCCATTGTGGTGGCTCTTGTATCCAGTCTTGTGGTTCTTAAACTTGTCATTATCATGACTACAGTGATGCTTGTGGTCATGATGGAGGTTGTAGTCGTGGTGGTTGTTGTACTTTCCATCTTTGTGGGATCCAGAACTCCCACTATATCATGATGGGAACGTTTGTGAGACGACCCTGAGATGTGCTTGTCAAAGCTATGCTTCCTCTTTCTGCTTTCAACCTGTTTCATCTTGTTCTCCAAAATGGTAGCCTTGTCACAAAGTGTTTGGTAGGTTGGGACATAGGCAACAGACAGCTGCAGATTCGGTTCATCATTTAGTCCTCCGAGGAATTTCTCCTTTCTTTTGGCATCAGTATCAACTTCATCCGGTGCATAACACGCCAGATTGTTGAACTCCTCAATATACTCGGCCACGCTGCGGTGACGCTGTTTCAGGTTGTGGAACTCCTTTTTCTTCAAATTCATCACCCCGGATGAGATGTCAGCTGTACGGAATCCATCCTCAAATATAGCCCAAGTCACATCCTCAATGGGAGTGGTGATCTGAAAGTTATCCCACCAGGTTGCTATAGGCCCTTCCAGCATATGTGCTGCAAACCTGACCTTCTCTTCGTCGGTGCATCCGACAGTTACTAAATCCTTGTTCACTGAATGTAACCAATCATTGGCCACCATTGGATCAGTGGTTCCTGAGAACTTTGCAGGCCTCGGTCTTAGGAACCTGGTGAGCATGTGGAATCCTGGCGGATTATTCTGGTTGTTGTTGTTGTTATTGTTATTGTTGTTGTTGTTATTCTGATTCTGGTTCTGCATAAAAGTGGTCATCATCTGCATCAGTTGTGCCTGTCCTATCATAAACTGCTGCATCTTGGGGCTGACATTGTTGTTGTTTGGGTTGGGGTTGGCACGTCGAGGAGGCATCTGTGGTTTTCATAAGGATAAGAATGAGATACCCATAGATGCTTAACATGCACAATACATCACATAGAGAATCACAATAACCAAGCATCAAAATAACATAGAGTTTGAACGACATAAATAACAAGTTTTTGGAAAAAGCAAACACACCATAGCAAGCCATCCACATGTTGGATGGTCATTGCGACTCAATAATCAAGGTACGGTAGATGAAAGATAAACGAGTAGTCTACACTACTCCTCCGCATCAATCTCCACATCAACAAGGGTAATACCTGCATTCTCCATAGCGGTCTTGTAGTCCTTAACATTAGTAGTCAAGGCCTCAATCTTGGCCCTAAGAGCCCTCTTCTGTGAGCGAAGCCTCTCGATCACTCCCTGCTGATGCTCAAGCTCGAAGTCCTTGGCCTCTATCTCTTCCTTCATCTCCCGGATCTTCTTGTTCTTGTCTTGGACTCTTTTCTCCTAGCTCTTGAACTTCTTGTCCTGGCTTTCAAACTTGGCCTCCATTTCCTTGACTATCTCGTCTTGCTCCGCGAAGAGCTTGTCCTTCTCACGAAGCTGAACCTGGAGCTCGTCATTGCTAAGCATGACGTTGGTCCTATCAGTATCTAGGTGTCTAATAAGACCCTCTAGGCCCTGGAGGTATAGACGAATCAGCTCCATCGTCTCTCTAGCAGCATCCTCGTACTCTATTACCTCACCCTCCTCATTGCGTATCCTGAAGGGGTGAAAGTAAAGACCTCTAAGCTCGGTGGAGTGTCTTCCTACCAGGCGCCCAAGTAACTCCTGCATGACTACATCTAGGCATTTCTCCTTGTCGTCAAGCATCAGCTTGAAAGTGATGGTCTCCGTGGTTGGCTCTGTCTAGCGTCCCGGCGGAGTGACTCTGAAGCCCGAAAGGTCCTTCCTCTCAAACTTGGTGAGTGGAAGTGTCATGATGCTAGGAAGTGGGAGGTTGAGCACACTAGTGAGCTCAATGAGACGAGTACCAAAACAAGTTCCCTTGAACTCCTCTGCCGTGTTGATAATAACATTAGGCATCTATTTTTATAAGATAGAGAAAAGTTAGAATCAACATCAATAGAGAAAAATCACAAGACAAAATATCACAAACACAACTTTTGCAACAATCACACAAGTCATGGCATACACAAATCCATTGCAAGCATCAAAGGTTCAACATAACTTAGACAAATTTTTGGAAGTAAAAACGATAAGTGTGGTGGTCCAACTAACGGAGTACATTATAATCCCCACTCACTTGCCAAATTAGCTATCAAGGCATCCCTAGAGGCAATTTGTCGATCTTGATCACATGATTCCATTGCTAAATCTATGATGTCTTCTCTTAGACATTGGTTAGCTGCCTCTAAGTCCTGGGTACGCTTCATTTCTTCTCTAAGGTCATTTTGGGTGTTGAGCATTCTGCACTTGAGTCTATCACCAAGTTCCTTGATGGCATTTCAAGCTGCATTTCTTGCAGATTCAAAGATTGTTGTGTGCATTTCTGAGTTGGTGACCATGCAGAATCCTGACTCCTTATCGTTGTCTTCCTTGTTTTTTTACAAGTGAAGTTGCACCCACCAGTACTCTTCTCCTTCATCCATCACAGGAAATCCTTTATACACAGCTGCACCATGTATCCCCATGGTAACCATAAGGTTCTTGAGGGCCTTGGGAAATTCAGTCTCACACTCCAAAGTCATGGTCATGAGTGGTCCCTTCTTCACAACTTCGTTGATGGATTTCATCTACAAATAGCGATGATAAAGAAGATTAGAAAAGTTCACGAGAAGAAAAAGACAAGTGTGGAAATTTTCGAAGTGTTGGAAGTTTTTTCCTTAGTGGTTTGTAATACAATCCTAGGGTCATAATCCTACATGCAACACAGTAATCTGATACCATCTGTAAGACCCCACCTTTATAAAGGTAAAGGTCCCTGTGATTTCAATGCTAGTCCCTGGATCAATTGCTAGCATCCACAGTTTAAGATGAAGTACACAGAAACAAAGGTCATTATTACATCGTCATTCCAGAGATAACATAGTCTTTTACAACTCCATAACCATAGGCTAGTACAAGATTTTATCATAACAATATAAATAAAAGTCTTCATCTTCATGTGCCACAGGCAAGCATGTTGAGTGTAGACTCATAACCCTAATCCTCATAAGACTAACCTGCAACATCACAAGTTCCAGCCACAGTGGGTCAATACATTGGAATAGTATTGGCAAGTGATACCTTACTAGAATAATAGTTTCTAACTTCTACATGAATTTGGCTAAGTGTAGCTTAGGCTTGCTTTGCTCAAAATAGGTTTTACCTATAAGTTGAAAACACTAAGTTTTTGTTTGGCAAAAACTCCCAAGGAACCACCAATAGAAATTGTTGAACCTTCACCCTTGTTCAACCACAAGTTTTAACTTAGAAAATTGGGATGAGGAGATTCTTGATAGCTTCCATGTCTTGATGCTCAAATTGTCCATTACCGGGGACACGGCTAAGTACTTAGTTTCTTCCTTCTGCAGAGGTGGTGCACTTTCCCCACAAGACTTGATTTTCACCAAGACAGAACCTTTCAGAAGCCTTCCCTTAGACCAAATGGACGCGTTCCAACCTATCACCCACTACAACCAACTGTCCAAATGGCTAAGTTATTGCAACCTATATGATCCAGGCAGAGCCCATAATGCCATGTGGCTACACTATAAGATTCTTAACATATGGCATCTCAAATCCCTTTGTTCCTGGGTGGCATTCCACAAGCATGATACACAAGGTAAACCATAGAAATGGGCCTTGTGTAACCACTCAACATAAACCAATCCACCATTCCACCCAGGTGTTTCATTCACTTAGTTGTTTTATTAAGAAAAACATAAGTCAAAGACTTAGAAATATTTTCCTTAGCATGTATATGTACTCCACCATTGGTTGCTACTAGCTAGGATAAGCATGGCAATAGCATGTATCTTAACTTAGAGAAAATTCTAACAATTCTACAACTACTAGGATTTCCCAAGCATAGCATATAGATACTTAGCAAAAAATTATCATGCAATCCCTATATAAAATATTTCTAATGCATAGTCAAAATATTGAGACAAAAGTGTGAAGCACCACTTGCCTTGGTAGTTAGGGGAGTAACAACAATCCTCACAATCACAATCACCACTAGCACCAATATCACATATCAAAATAAACAAGCAAAAATACATGAATGCATGCAAATGCCATGTGATGATTTTTCTAAACCAAACAAGACAAGTAAAACATTACTGGTCAATAAACTAAACATTTATACATGAAATAAACTTTATTTGGTCTTTAAAACATTTTCTAATTAATTTTGATACACAAAATAAGCCTACAAATGTCTCTGCAAAAACAACTAATTTTACAGAAGCAACTCATTAAACAAAGTACATGGTTGGATAGAATTCTTTTTCCTGATTTCATTGATATAAATTGCAAAATTTGGACGTGTGGATTAAAAGTTATGAATTTTGCAAGTTTGAACATCTAATAGATCTAAATTCAGTTTTTAAATCTAAACCCTAGCCACGCGGCAGCTTCTGATTGGACGGTACCGGTTCGGCCAGATCACGCTTGCGAGCCGTAGGATCTAACTAATGTTGCACGGCCCAGATCTAATTGTACGTTTTGCTAACAGATCTAATCGAGGCCTTTGGATTTAGATGCAATGGATCAGATCCATCTGACCAAGAACCAGCGGCGCGAATGGTGCTTGCGGCGGCGACGCCTCTGGCGGTGACACGCCGGCGAGGCCAGAGGGGCAGGGGGCGTGCTAGTGCTTACCGAGATCATGAGGACGTGGAGATGCTCAACGTGCAAACAAATAGGGTCGGGGCGCACGGACACAGCAGCAGGACCTCGTCGGAGTTCGTCTGCGCGTCGGGTACTCACTCTCAGAGTCAAAGACGATGACCTAGGGCGCAAGGGACCAAATGGCAAGCTTTAATAGATGCGAAAGTCTCTGGCGAACACATCTGCGTGAACCAGAGACAGAAGGGGACACGGGGCTCACCGGAATGGCTCGTCGGAGTCGAGCTTAGCTTCGGGCGCTTACAGATGTTGACGAGGGCGACGACCTGGGACGATTCAGGACAAGGAAAACATGAGAAGATGCACAAGGAGATGGTGAAGCGGCTCGTGGGAACCAGAGGGCAAGGCGCGCTCGAGACTCACCGCGATAGTTCGCTGGAGTTCTTCGGTGTTGCAGCGGTGTAGAGCGAAATTCGTGGAGCCTGGCGGCGCTCTGGTGGTGTTCTGTGAGGGGAAAGGAGCGGGGTGGGGAGGTGGTTAAATAGCCAGAGCAGGGGCGGCATTCACTCGGTGAATCAATGGGAATTAATCAGCTTCAATCGCGGCAGTGAAGGAGGAGGAAACAGGCGGCGACGGCATCTGCACGCGAGGTTTGGGGGAGACGATGCTGACGTGGTGCAGGGCCCAGCGTCAGTGGCTGCGGGGTAAGGTTCGCGCGGGTGAGAGAAGGGGCAGAGAGGGAAATGGCCCGGGTGGGCTTTTGGGCCAGTTCTGGTGCTGGGCTCAAAGTGCAGCGCTTGTTTTTATTTTTTTATTTTCCCTTTTCCTTTTCTAATTTATTTTCAGGAATGTGTTTCAAATGATTTTAAATGAGTTTGTATTCAAACTTTATTCTGGATTTTTGTAAAGTAAAACTTGCACATATTTGAGTGTGAAACACTGCTGTTTTCTCAAGATTACATTGGCCCATTGAATTTTAAAAATATAAAACATGCCTTAATTAATTATTTTAATAGGCATATGAATGGTTTGAATTCATATTTTTGTTTTGAAAACTTTATAAATATCAAACAAACCCATGTTCAATTATTTACTGATTAAAGCAATTATTTTCTTATTAGAAGGTAGCAATAAGGCCCTTGCCTTGCTTACATAAAATAATAGATCACAAATGCTTCTGTTTTTTAAAAATGATCCTAAAATGATTATGATTGCATGAATGATTTGCAAACTTTGAAATCATGATTTTTTGGGATGTTACAAGGTCGTTCTCAGTAAGATCATCTTCAGAGAAAGACATATCTCCATCATCCGAACATGAATCAGCGTTGTGCGTAGGGATGCTCTCATTGTCACTCCTAGTTGGCATAGAGTCAACCATCTGTTCAAGCAAAGAAATCCAAAAACGCTAATCTAATCATTGATGTATATGTGGAGGACTCGTAGATGCAAAGATGAACCCTAAGCCGCTATGCTAAAGGTGATGGAAAGAATGCGGGTTAGAGAGGCAGCTACTGTCACATCCCAAGATTTTCCAAATCTTGTAATGTGAAAAATAAATGAATAAAATAAAACTTTGTTGATTTTCAGGGTGAGAAGAAACTTTTTGAATCCATTTGGAAACTTTCAAAACCTATTTGGATCAAATAAAATCCTAAAGGGATTTAAAAAGTTAAATAAAAAATAAACTTCAAAATATTTAAAATTACTATTTTTTTGGATCTTTTAATAAAAGATTTGGTTTTCAAAAGAAAAGGTGGATTTATAAATAAAGATTATTTTATAAGCCAAATTAAACCTTGGCCAATATTTTGAAAAAAAAATGTTTGGTTTTGATAATATTTAGTTTTCAAAAGGAGATTTTATTAAATAAATCAAAACCCTTTTGAATTAATAATTAAGGTCTATTTTATTTAATTATTAAATAGATCCTAAAAAGAATAAAATTATTTTATTTTGGGAATTGGTTTATGTTGTTAAACATAACCAAATTCAATTGCAAGGTGTTTTGAATGTTTGAATGTGATTTGAATGTATGAATGTTGTTTGAAATTTCAAAACAGAAATTGATTTTGAAAAAGAAAAAAAAGATTCAGACAGAAAAAAAAGTATATGAGTCTGGTCGACCCAACCCAGCAGCCCACTAGGCCCAGCAGCCCATTTCCCTCTCTCCCCCGAAGCATTCTTCTCTCACTCACCAGACGACCCGCTAAGCAAATGACTGGTGGACCCTCGTTTCCTCTTCCTTCTCTCGCTGCCAGAGGACCCCACCGCCACGTCCCCCTTCTTCCCCACCCGCGGACTACGCCCTCCCCCTCGCCGGCCGTTGCAGGCGAATTAAGCCCGGCGTAATACGCGTTAACCACACCATTAATCGGCCCCTTGACCACGCACGTTAAAGCGCCTGCCCCTCCTCTCCACTTCCCCTCTGTCGCCCCACCTCGACACGCCCCCAGGCTGCCGAATTTTGCTCAAACACCGCCACTGTCCGACGACGCTCCGGCGAGGATTCCAGCAGCTCCACGCCACCTCTTGCCTCCTCGAGCTCGCAGCTGTGATCACCATCACCCGGCGGACCTTTCTGCAGCCGCAGCTCGCTCGCGCGCGCCCCTGAGCGTCGGCAGCGACAACAACCGCCGCCGCCACCGTCTGGCTCTTCTCCGACGACCTCCCTCTGGTAAACCAGACTACCCCGACCCCTCTCGTTCACGCACACACCTTCGCCGTGTCTTTGTGCGTCTGATCATGCGTTTCGTTTGTCTCCGAGTGATCCATAGCGCCGTCCTCGACGACGACTGAGCATGGCCGAGGCGCAGCTCCACTCCGGCAAGCAATCAAGCCCGCTCCAGTGCGCCCCTCCACAAGACGGCACCACCTTGAGATTCCCCAGGCCTCTGCGAACACTGTGAGTACCTCCCCAGCCACCCTTGCTTCCTGTATCGCCGGCGCCGTCATCGTCTGGCCGCTCTGTCGCCAGCCACCGCCGCAGCGCCGCTAGTTTTAGGTCGAGCTCATAGCAACCGTCCGATCTCGATCTAGTGGATAGGATAGAACCACTTAAAGCGAAGGGTAAGCAACCTGTGCCGCATGATCTGACTTGATCCAACGCACCAGAGCAGTCGATCCAACCGAATTGGTATGGACGAATCAGAACACGCCGCGTGGCATTAACTGATTTAAAACAGAATTTGAAAACATATTTGTTTGCAAAATTGAAACCCTTGTAACTTTTGATCCACACGTCCAAAATTTACAAACTTTATATCATTGGAATCAGTGGAACAAGCCCTAGCCAACCATGCCTTTTGTTTGGTAAAAAGCTTCTGGAAAAATGGTTTTTTTTGCAGAAACATTTGTATGCTTGTTTAGATTGTAAAAATTATTCAAAAATGATTTTGGGGATAAAATCTTTTGCAAATGGTGTGATTTGAACCTACTGACCATAGGAAACACTTTGTGGTTTCAAAAATGTATTTGGTAAAACAAAAGAATGATTCTTTGATTTAAAACCATTTCTAGTCAAATAAAAATATAGTTTATTTATTAAAAATGGTTTTGGAAGAAAACCTTTGGGAATGTTTTGTTTTAAACTCTATGACCCCAAACACCAAGTTTTATGGTTTGAAAACATATTTGGTGAATCCTATAGATTAATGCCTTAGTAAAAAAATATTTCTACACCACATAAAATGATACTTTGTTTTGAAAATGCTTTATGTAATGAAACCTTTTGCAAATGACTTTGCCACCTTCAAAATGACCATTAGGTGTTTTCAAATGTTTATGTCCCATTAGGAACCACCTTTCCAAATAAAACAAAGTTTGGCATGCTTGCATGCATTACTTTGACTTTATGATTTTATGTGATTGTTTTGCTTGATTGGTAGATTGAGATTGTGCCTTGCTTGATTGATTTGTAGTGACTTGAAGAGTGTGATAGTTGCAAGGACAAGGAGTGAACCTATACTCTACCAAAAAGGCAAGTGATGCTTCATACTTTTAGTCCCATTACTTTCACTATGCATTAGTGATTTTTCTAAGTAAAACTTGCATGGAATTTTGCTAAGTATAAACCTTGCTATAGGAGAACCTAGTAGATGAAACCTTAGTAGATATTTTCCTAAGTTAAGATTCCTACTACTATCAAGCTTAGCCTAGCTAATAGAAAACAAGGGTGGAATATATATCCATACTATGAAAAATTTCTAAGTCTGAGGACTTGTGTTTTTGTTTAATAAAACAACTAAGTTAATGAATCACCTGGGTGGAATGGTAATTGCTTGGTGGTTTTTGGTTGAGTGGTTCACATGGCCCATGTCTATGGTTGACCTTGTGTATCTCACTTGTGGATTGCCACCCAGGAACAAAGAGATTTGAGATGTCAAATGTTGAGAAGCTTCAAGTGCAGCCACTTGGCATTATGGGCTCTGCCTGGATCATATAGGTTGCAAGAACTTAGCCATATGGACAGTTGGTGGTAGAGTTTGATAGGTTGGAGCGCGTCCATTTTGGTCTAAGGGAAGGCTTCTGAAAGATCTTGTCTTGGGAAACCAAGTCTTCTGGGGAAAGTGCACCACCTCTGCAGAGTGTAAAATCTAAGTACTTAGCCATGTCCCTGGTAAAGGACAATTTGAGCATCAAGACATGGAAGCAATCAAGAATCTCATCATTCAAATTTCTAAGTTAAAAACTTGTGGTTTTGAACAAGGGTTAAAGGATCTTCAATCTTTGATTGATTAAAAATGTTTTTGTCAAGCAAAAACTTAGTGTTTTCAAAATGATAAGGAAAAATCTATTTTGAGCAATGCAAGCCTCAACTCCACTTAGCCAAATGCATATAGATGATAGACTCCACTATACTGCCATAGTATCACTTGCCAATACAATTCAAATGTATTGACCCTTGTGGCTGTAACTTGTGATGTTGCAGGTTTGATTGATTTAGTGGAGTGTGTTGATTAGGATTACAAAGTCTACAACCAACATGTCTGCCTGTGGCACTTTGAAGATGAAGGACCCCATGCTTATAGTTATTCCGCTGCAATGTAATGTAATAGCCAAATGAACTATGTAAAGATGTAATAAAATTATGTTATTCCTGGTGATAAAGTTATATTATGACCTTTGTTTCTTGATATTACATCTAAACTGTGGATGCTAGCTATTGATCCAGGGACTAGCATTGTAAACACAGGGGACACCACCTTATGTTAATAAAGGTTGGGACACTCCCTCTTACAGATGGTATCAGAGCATTGTGTTGCCCGTAGGATTTGTAAACCTATGATTGGACAAAGACCCTTAGAAAAATAGGAGTTGTATTTGTTCCAAAACTTATTTACAAACAATCTTGTAAACTCTTTCCTCAACCATTTTGGTTTTGACTCTACATCTCTTCTATTTCAACTTGATGGAAAAACCTACCCCATGACCAAAGACTACACCATGTGCAAAGGACTTCATCAACTCTAATGACTTCAACTTCTTCAACTCTAATGACTTCAACATCTTCAGCATATTCACCAAGGACTTCAACTAGATACCACTAAGGACTACAAGTGAGACAAGGAAACCTTGCTCAAGATTTGGAGACTGAGGAAATGCAAAATTAGAAGGAGTTCACTTCACTTGAAGTATTGTGACCAAGACGTTTTCCCAAAGAAACCATGATCTCATGTAAGAAGAATCAACCAAGAATGATGGAAGAATCACAAGTGAACCATATAGATGGACCACTATATTATAGTTAAGTCAAAAACACCAACTTATGTGGTGTAACAAAAATATTTTGTTGCCCAAGTATGTGCTTGAAACTTGTTGTTTGAGTGTAATGTTTGATTGTGATTGCTTGCACATTGCTTGTGTGAATTGTGATGTGTGTGATTAGAACTATTTCCCTTAAAAATATTTTGCCTATTCTAATCCCTACCCAACCCAAACAGATGACTACTCCAAGAGACTCCAACATCAAGGATGGTGACACCAACAACAACCAAGAGGACAACATGAGAAAACTCATAGCAACCCAAAACCAGTTGAGCCAAGAGACAACTCAGCTTTTAGCCAACAACAATGGACTAGACCCAACCATACAAAGGATTTTGAAACTTCAATCCCAAATGTTGCAAGGATTGGTTACTCAAATGATCAACATGAGAGAAAACTTTTATCAAAGAGCTAATGACAACAAGGATAACAAAGATGCTATTCAAGAGGGAACCCAAGTTAGCAATACTTGTGAAGACAAGGATCATGCATCCAAGGAGCATGAAGATCAATGCCCCAAGAAGAGAGAAAGAATTTCCACCTTTGAAGAGCATGAACTAGAAGAACTCCTAGCTTTGGAGAGACCCAAAAAGAAGAAGAACCAAGGAAACAAATAAGAGGCAATGATACCAAAGGAAAAGAAAGATATCAGCCAAGTGATGTGTTTCAAATGCAAGGAACTAGGCCACTATGTAAACTTCTGTCCAGGAAAGATGAAGCACAATACAAACCAGCCTATGAAGGATCTCAGCCTTGTCACATGTTTCAAGTGTGAAAACAAAGGACACTATGTAGATGTTGCCCAGAGAAGTTTCCCCAGAAGGCCAATATGTAATTTAGTTGGAAAATTTTTAAGGGTGGTAGTACCCTAGTCGTTTTGAACCTACTTGTAACCCTAGCCTCCCCAAATCTCGGGACGAGATTTATTTTAAGTGGTAAATGTCACATCCCAAGATTTTCCAAATCTTGTAATGTGAAAAATAAATGAATAAAATAAAACTTTGTTGATTTTCAGGGTGAGAAGAAACTTTTTGAATCCATTTGGAAACTTTCAAAACCTATTTGGGTCAAATAAAATCCTAAAGGGATTTAAAAAGTTAAATAAACAATAAACTTCAAAATATTTAAAATTACTATTTTTTTTGGATCTTTTAATAAAAGATTTGGTTTTCAAAAGAAAAGGTGGATTTATAAATAAAGATTATTTTATAAGCCAAATTAAACCTTGGCCAATATTTTGAAAAAAAATGTTTGGTTTTGATAATATTTAGTTTTCAAAAGGAGATTTTATTAAATAAATCAAAACCCTTTTTGAATTAATAATTAAGGTCTATTTTATTTAATTATTAAATAGATCCTAAAAAGAAAAAAATTATTTTATTTTGGGAATTGGTTTATGTTGTTAAACAGAACCAAATTCAATTGCAAGGTGTGTTGAATGTTTGAATGTGATTTGAATGTATGAATATTGTTTGAAATTTCAAAACGGAAATTGATTTGGAAAAAGAAAAAAAGATTCAGACAGAAAAAAAAATATATGAGTCTGGTCGACCCAACCCAGCAGCCCACTAGGCCCAGCAGCCCATTTCCCTCTCTCCCCCGAAGCATTCTTCTCTCACTCACCAGACGACCCGCTAAGCAAATGACTGGTGGACCCTCGTTTCCTCTTCCTTCTCTCACTGCCAGAGGACCCCACCGCCATGTCCCCCTTCTTCCCCACCCGCGGATTACGCCCTCCCCCTCGCCGGCTATTGCAGGCGAATTAAGCCCGACGTAATACGCGTTAACCACACCATTAATCGGCCCCTTGACCACGCACGTTAAAGCGCCTGCCCCTCCTCTCCACTTCCCCTCTGTCGCCCCACCTCGACATGCCCCTAGGCTGCCGAATTTTGCTCAAACACCGCCACTGTCCGACGACGCTCCGGCGAGGATTCCAGCAGCTCCACGCCACCTCTTGCCTCCTCGAGCTCGCAGCTGTGATCACCATCACCCGGCGGACCTTTCTGCTGCTGCAGCTCGCTCGCGCGCACCCCTGAGCGTCGGCAGCGACAACAACCGCCGCCGCCACTGTCTGGCTCTTCTCCGACGACCTCCCTCTGGTAAACCAGACTACCCCGACCCCTCTCGTTCACGCACACACCTTCGCCGTGTCTTTGCGCGTCTAACCGTGTGTTTTGTTTGTCTCCGAGTGATCCATAGCGCCATCCTCGACGACGACTGAGCATGGCCGAGGCGCAGCTCCACTCCGGCGAGCAATCAAGCCCGCTCCTGTGCGCCTCTCGACAAGACGGCACCACCTTGAGCTTCCCCAGGCCTCTGCGAACGCTGTGAGTACCTCCCCAGCCACCCTTGCTTCCTGTATCGCCGGCGCCATCATCGTCTGGCCGCTCCGCCGCCAGCCACCGCCGCAGCGCCGCTAGTTTTAGGTCGAGCTCGTAGCAACCGTCCGATCTCGATCTAGTGGATAGGATAGAACCACTTAAAGCGAAGGGGTAAGCAACCTGTGCCGCACGATCTGACTTGATCCAACGCACCAGAGCAGTCGATCCAACCGAATCGGTATGGACGAATCAGAACACGCCGCGTGGCACTAACTGGTTTAAAACAGAATTTGAAAACAAATTTGTTTGCAAAATTGAAACCCTTGTAACTTTTGATCCACACGTCCAAAATTTACAAACTTTATATCATTGGAATCAGTGGAACAAGCCCTAGCCAACCATGCCTTTTGTTTGGTAAAAAGCTTCTGGAAAAATGGTTTTTTTTGCAGAAACATTTGTATGCTTGTTTAGATTGTAAAAATTATTCAAAAATGATTTTGGGGATAAAATCTTTTGCAAATGGTGTGATTTGAAACTACTGACCATAGGAAACACTTTGTGGTTTCAAAAATGTATTTGGTAAAACAAAAGAATGATTCTTTGATTTAAAACCATTTCTAGTCAAATAAAAATATAGTTTATTTATTAAAAATGGTTTTGGAAGAAAACCTTTGGGAATGTTTTGTTTTAAACTCTATGACCCCAAACACCAAGTTTTATGGTTTGAAAACATATTTGGTGAATCCTATAGATTAATGCCTTAGTAAAAAAATATTTCTACACCACATAAAATGATACTTTGTTTTGAAAATGCTTTATGTAATGAAACCTTTTGCAAATGACTTTGCCACCTTACAAAATGACCATTAGGTGTTTTCAAATGTTTATGTCCCATTAGGAACCACCTTTCCAAATAAAACAAAGTTTGGCATGCTTGCATGCATTACTTTGACTTTATGATTTTATGTGATTGTTTTGCTTGATTGGTAGATTGAGATTGTGCCTTGCTTGATTGATTTGTAGTGACTTGAAGAGTGTGATAGTTGCAAGGACAAGGAGTGAACCTATACTCTACCAAAAAGGCAAGTGATGCTTCATACTTTTTGTCCCATTACTTTCACTATGCATTAGTGATTTTTCTAAGTAAAACTTGCATGGAATTTTGCTAAGTATAAACCTTGCTATAGGAGAACCTAGTAGATGAAACCTTACTATAAATTTTCCTAAGTTAAGATTCCTACTACTATCAAGCTTAGCCTAGCTAATATAAAACAAGGGTGGAATATATATCCATACTATGAAAAATTTCTAAGTCTGAGGACTTGTGTTTTTGTTTAATAAAACAACTAAGTTAATGAATTACCTAGGTGGAATGGTAATTGCTTGGTGGTTTTTGGTTGAGTGGTTCACAAGGCCCATGTCTATGGTTGACCTTGTGTATCTCACTTGTGGATTGCCACCCAGGAACAAAGAGATTTGAGATGTCAAATGTTGAGAAGCTTCAAGTGCAGCCACTTGGCATTATGGGCTCTGCCTGGATCATATAGGTTGCAAGAACTTAGCAATATGGACAGTTGGTGGTAGAGTTTGATAGGTTGGAGCGCGTCCATTTTGGTCTAAGGGAAGGCTTCTGAAAGATCTTGTCTTGGGAAACCAAGTCTTGTGGGGAAAGTGCACCACCTCTGCAGAGTGTAAAATCTAAGTACTTAGCCATGTCCTTGGTAAAGGACAATTTGAGCATCAAGACATGGAAGCAATCAAGAATCTCATCATTCAAATTTCTAAGTTAAAAACTTGTGGTTTTGAACATGGGTTAAAGGATCTTCAATCTTTGATTGATTAAAAATGTTTTTGTCAAGCAAAAACTTAGTGTTTTCAAAATGATAAGGAAAAATCTATTTTGAGCAATGCAAGACTCAACTCCACTTAGCCAAATGCATATAGATGATAGACTCCACTATACTGCCATAGTATCACTTGCCAATACAATTCAAATGTATTGACCCTTGTGGCTGTAACTTGTGATGTTGCAGGTTTGATTGATTTAGTGGAGTGTGTTGATTAGGATTACAAAGTCTACAACCAACATGTCTGCCTGTGGCACTTTGAAGATGAAGGACCCCATGCTTATAGTTATTCCGCTACAATGTAATGTAATAGCCAAATGAGCTATGTAAATATGTAATAAAATTATGTTATTTCTGGTTGTTATATTATGACATTTGTTTCTTGATATTACATCTAAACTGTGGATGCTAGCTATTGATCCAGGGACTAGCATTGTAAACACAGGGGACACCACCTTATGTTAATAAAGGTTGGGACACTCCCTCTTACAGCTACTCACATCTTCCGGGCGCCGGTGGCGAGATAGGACACGGGACTGGTTGATACGGCCTGAGGATGAGAAGATCTGGCTGGCCTTTGATCTGGAGATGTAGGATTGGAACGGTTATCGTCGGAATGGACGGACACGTCGCCACTGGAGCCGGGTAGATTCGCAGGTGGAGGATTAGATCTCGGTCGACGGCGCGGATGGCCACGTCTCCCCCGGAGCCAGGCAGGCTCGTGTGGTTGGAGGATTAGAAGGCTGGCCGCCCGATTCACGTCACCAATCCGGATACTTCACCGGCGCACCTCACCGCCGGAGCTAGGCAGGATGATCGAAAATTTAGGGTTAGAGCGGTGTCTGTGGAAATTGCGGCCACGATAATTTTTGTGATGAAACCTAGAGACCTAATAATGTCGTTGCGACGTGACAATGGTTGACAACGTGGCAATGAATGGTCAAATATAATGGTGTGACGACGTGGCAATGGTTGACATTGTGGCAGTCAATAGTACGTATACGGATACGTGGGAATACGGGCCTGGACTTGGGCTTCGGGGGCTACCCTCGTGGGCCCTCCTCTGAAAATGCACGAGGAAAATTCTAACCTTACAAACATTACAACCTTCCAGAGCTAGGGGCCTATGGATTCAAGCCTCATGAGAGAGGAGTAAGATTTGGAGAAGTTGGTGTCCCGAAACAGATTTTTGTGCTTCACTGTAAAAATTCATAAAAAATCTCTGTATGTCGGATTGAGCTGTAATTTTCTGAGCTTATGCCCCAGGTTTTTATCTAACTTTAGTTAGTTCAACACTTTTATATTTGAGCAACATAAGGTTTTTGAAATAATCAGTTTTTACCAGCTAGTCTCTTTTGACAGATTTCTGCCATTATTTTCATTTGCCTCTTAATCAGTTTCTTTTTAAGTTCTTCTTGATCACTTGATATTTTTAAAGGAATTGCTAAAATAGCTTGTGTTTTCATGGAAGTTTTAATTGTGTTGAAACTAAACCCAAAGGTCTATTATCTTGAATACAATATTATTGCTAATGAAGATTGTGTGAAGTTTTGTATGAAGGAAATTTTCAAGTGTAGGCGACGAATGATGTGATGAAATGAAGAATGGACAAAAGCTCAAGATTGGGGATGCCACCCCAAGAAATATTCGAGAGGTACAAGCATCAAACCATGGGGATTCCCAAGGCATCCCCTTCTTCATCAATAAAAATCTCAGGTCTCTTTCAAGACACTTCATTTTTATTGTTGCATGCACTTTTGTGTTGTTCTTGGAGCATCTTAGTTTTTTTGTTTAGTTTGCTTGAATAAAGTAGTTGGACCCCCGCATTCGCTCTTTTGTTTCAAATAAGTTGATTGGTGTTGGAAAAGAGTAGAGAGTTTCATGCTTATAGTGGTACAAAAGGGAGCTTGTTTTGAGTGTGACTTAGACTTTATCATGTCATGCTAGATGTTGTTTTGAACTTATGCTTAGTGATTATTGCTGTATCATGACTTGTTCCTAAAAATTGAGATTTTTTAATGTGCCTTGAAAGAATCATGCGTTGTTTTAGCATACAAAAGCATAATATTGTGGTATTATCCTTTGATGCTTTGTTTGGGTTGACCTGGCACATGCTCACACCATGTTATGACTATGAACCAGTCACCTTAGACTATATGATCATTTATTTTTCACTTATGAGTCCACTTTATGCTTTGATTGATAATGTTTTGTCACTCTGCATGATTATGGCCATTATTGCTCTCTTAGTTGGTCGCTCCCAGTCTTTTGCTACCCTCCACTTATATTGATTAAGCTCTACTCATTCATCCAACTCGCAAGAAACTAAGTTATTCCAAAGAGTCCACTATAAATTCCTATGCATGGTGTGTTACACCATTCCAAGTATATTCATGTTTTATCTATCTTCCAAATTAAACATGTTATGAGAAAATTAGTGATTAAAGCTCTCACAAACTTGATGGCACACTTTTGTTTTTCTTTCCCCTAATAAACTTGAACCATTGTGTCATCTATGTTGTATATGCTTTCACTTATAAGTTGGGAATTAGCAGAACCATGCTATCATGGGGAACGCTTTTAACACCTGTACATATTACCTAGTTGATATGATGATCTTTTGTTTATGGATGTCGACGGTGTGAAATAAAAGGGGAGCCTATAAGTTCATGGAGTATTATATATGTGTTAGAGAAACGTCTGGGCAGCTAGCCTAAGCCATGCCTAATCATGGTGGAAACTTGCAGCATCACCATACTTAGAAATCTATGAAACATCCTTAAAAAAAGGAGAAAAAAATGTATGAACAATTCTCATGGTAAATAAAAGGATCGTTGAGATGCTCACTGTCTGTTACCTTGTCATTTTGATACGGGATAGCTCCTGTGTCATGGGGAAAGGGGTACCCAGTTGGCGGTTCTCTATGATACACATATACTTACAATGACAATAACTTGCTTGTGACTAAATTTGAGTATCATGAGGAACGAACCTCGTACTCAAGGGACATGAGATTGCCAACTTATGATTTGTCAAGCATATACTCCAGATTTGTTTCACTTTAACCTTAATCACTTCAAGATGCTTATGATAGGGGCAATGAGAGCTGAAATCTAATAAGTACTATAATTTTTGGAAGCTATTTATGAAACTTGAAATCCCTGCTTCCCTTTATGAAGGGCCTTTCTTCCTACTTTTAAATTGAGTCTCCACCTTCTATCTTAATGCACCAATTAAGAGAGAATAATTGTCATTCTTAGTTTTATGTGCATTGACCCAAAACTTATTGATTGATTCATAATGTTGATATTGCTTATTCTTGAACTATTTGTATCTAGTCACCCTTATGAACTTTGAAGGTGTCCTATGCATTTATGTTTTGCTACTCCATGAGGGACAAGATGAATACCACTCTTGCTTTGTTTTCTATATGTGAAACAAACAAACGTCTCTCAATGCATTGTTATTCATGGTCTTTCTTTGTATCTTTTCATGTTGCAACATAGATGCTATGTCTTATTGTTAGAACTACATCTTTCATGCTCATGTTTAGAGTACTTTGATCCAGCTTTCAATGATTCGCAAATGGTTTGGTCAAGATTGTGATGGTGCATGTCACCTCAAAAATTATTCTTTTTATTACTTACCTACTCGAGGATGAGCAAGAGTTAAGCTTGGGGATGCTTGATACGTCGTAAACGTATCTATAATTTTTTTATGTTCCATGCTTGTTTAGAATCAGCTTTGCTATGTTTTTTCTACACTCTGAGGTATTTTTATCCATTTTCTGGGACTAACCTATTAACAAGATGCCATAGTGCCAGTTTCCTGTTTTCTGCTGTTTTTAGTTTCAGAAAGGCTCGTAAGGAAATATTCTCGGAATTGGACGGGACAAAAGCCACAATCAATATTTTACCGAAGAGAACACAAAGTACGGAGGGGAGACAAAGTGGGGCCACGAGGCGGCCACACCCTAGGGCGGCGCGGCCTGGGGGCGCCAGCCCTAATTGTGGGCCCCTACCTCGCCTCTCTACCTATAAAGTCACCCCGATGAAGAAACCCTAAGAACCTCATCAGATCTCCATTAAACAGTCCATAGCCACCGCCAACATCGTCCCTAGATCGGGGGGATCCGAAGCTCTTCCTGGCACCCTGCTGGAGGGGAGAGATCATCCCGGAGGCCTTCTTCATCACCATGCCAGCCTTCGGTATGATGCATTAGTAGTTCACCCTTGGACTATGGGTCCATATAGTAGCTAGATGGTTGTTTCTCCTCCTTTGTGCTATCATGTTTAGATCTTGTGAGCTCCGTTCATGATCAAGGTCATCTATTTGTAGTCATACATGTTTTGTTTGTAGGGATCCGATGGATATTGAGATACTGTGTCAAATTGATTATTGATTCTATCATGTCTGTGTTATTTGTGATCTTGCATGCTCTCCGTTTTTAGTAGCTATCTTGGCCAAGTAGATGCTTGTGACTCCAAGAGGGAGTATTTATGCTCGATAGTAGGTTCATGCCTCTAGTAATCTAGGGAAGTGACAGAAATCTCTAAGGTTGTAGATGTGATGTTGATACTAGGGAGAAAACAACAATCTTTTGTTCATGGAACAATTCTATTGTTAGCTTTACACGCATTGCTTAATGCAATTATCCGTTGCTTGCAACTTAATACTGGAAGGGGTTCAGATGATAACCTGAAAGTGGATTATTCGTCATAGATGCAGCTAGATAGATCTATATATATTGTTGTAATGCCCAATCAAATCTCATAGGAGTCATGATGTCTAGTATATGCATTGATTGCTTTCTCAATCTGTCAATTGCCCTGCTGTAATTTGTTCACCTAGCATGTTATCTATCTGAAGGAGAACACCTCTAGTGAATTGTGGACCCGGTCCAATCTTTACCATTGATACATCATCTACTGTTACTGTTTACTTTCTACAAGCAACCATAATCTTCCACACTATATGTTTATCCTTTGTTTTCAGCAAACCAGTAAGATTGACAACATCATTGTACGTTGGGGAAAAGTCTTGAGTTTGTGTTGTGTAGGTTCCAAGCTGTTAGCAACATCTTGAAGTTGTTCTTCCTCCTACTGGTTCAATAAACTTGGTTTCATAACTGAGGGAAAACTTACTGTTGTTCTCTTCACACCTTCCTCATGGGGTATCCCAACGAAACTCTACAGTGATCTTAGCTGCATCAATATGCTAAAGTTAGTTAGGATTATGTTAGCAATTGCTACATATTTCGACTATGAGATATCGCATATGGATGTCAAAACTGCCTTCCTCAATGGCAACATTGAAGAAGAGTTGTATATGATACAACCAAAGGGTTTTGTCGATCCTAAGGATGGTAAAAAGGTATGCAAGCTTCAGCTATCCATCTATGGACTAAAGCAAGCACCCCGAAGTTGCAATATCTGCTATTATGAGGTGATCAAAGAGTTCGGATTTTTCCAAACATATGGAGAGGCTTGTATTTACAAGAAAGTGAGTGGGAGCAATGTGGAATTTCTGATATTATATGTGGATGACATATTAGTAATCGGAAATGATATAGATCTTTTAAATAGTGTTAAAAGTTATCTAAACAACAAATTTTCAATGAAGGGCCTAGGTGAAGCATCATACATATTAGGCATAAAGATCTATTGATATAGATCAAGACGCCTAATAGGGCTATCACAGAGTACATACCTTGATAAACTTTTAAAGAAGTTTAAAATGGACGAAAGTAAGAAGGAGTTCTTACCTATGTTGCAAGGCAAGACATTGAGAAGACTCAAAGTCTGGCTATGGTGGAAGAAAGAGAGATAATCGACAAGATACCCTATGCTTCATCCATAGGCTCTATAATGTACTCCATGCTATGTACAAGACCAGATGTGGCACATGCTTTTAGTTTGACTAGTAGATACCAATCCGATCCAGGTCTGGAACAATGGATAGCAGTCAAGAATATCCTTAAGTACTTAAGAAGAACTAAGAAAATGTTTCTCGTGTACGGAGGTGAAGAAGAGCTCATCGCTAAATGTTATGTCGATGCTAGCTTCAACACCGATCCGGATGACTCTAAGTCTCAATCCGGATATGTATTTCTCATGAACGGAGGAGCAGTTAGTTGGAGGAGTTCCAAACAACCCGTGGTTGCGGGATCAACAACAGAGGCCGAATATGTTGCTGCTTCGGAAGAAGCTCATGAAGCAGTTTGGATGAAGGATTTCATAACCGAACTAGGTGTGGTTCCTAGTGCGTTGGACCCAATGGTGATCTATTGTGACAATAGTGGAGCCATAGCCAATTCCAAGGATCCAAGGTCTCACAAGAATTCTAAGCATATTAAGCTCCGGTTTCACTCCATTCGCGAACATGTCAAGGATGGAGATATAAAGATTTGTAAAGTACACCCGGATCTCAATGTAGTAGATCCTTTGACTAAAATTATCCCTAGTGCAAAACATGATCAACACCAGAGCTCCATGGGTGTTAGATTTATCACTATGTAACTAGATTATTGTCTCTAGTGCAAGTGGGAGACTAAAGGGAATATGCCCTAAGAGGCAATAATAAATTTGTTATTATGTATATTCCAACTATATGATAGATGTTTATTTTGCATGCTATATTTGTATTAATACAGAAATGTTAATACATGTGTGTTTAATGAACAAATAGAAATTTCCTAGTTATGCCTCTCTTATAAACTAGCTCGTTGATTAACAAGATGATCAAGGTTTCCTGATCATGGACATTGGATGTTGTTAATGACGAGGTCACAACATTATTGGAAAGATGTCATGAACATTCATCCGAATTATAGCATTACGATCAAAGTCATTGTGTTTATATTGTATAACATCATACGAAGTAATCCAAGTCCTTAGGCCATGAGATCATGCCAATCACTAACACTAGAAGAGTATCTTGATAACATCAAATGTCACACCGTAACAGGGTGACTATAAAGGTGGATTCAGTGCTATGAAGGTGTTATTTAGAGCCTCATGGATCAAGAGTGGAATTTGTCCATCCCAATGTCAGAGAGATATAGTCTGGGCCCTCTCGGTGATATCACATTAATTAGCTTGCAAGCAAGTAATGAGATCACTAGAATGTTATACCATGGGAACAAGAAAAGAGTACATGTCAGTAACGAGATCAAAATAGGTATGGAGATACCGATGATCGAATCTCAGACATGTAATATATCGCGAGACAAAGGGATTAAGTTACTAGTGTAAAATGTTCTCACGATCACAAGAAGTCATCATTGAATGTGTGGGAGTCAGTATGGATCTCCAGGTCCCACTTCTGATTATTGATCCGAGAGGGGTCTCGATCATGTCCGCATTATTCACGAACTGTAGGGTGACACACTTAAGAGACACCAAGACCATTTGGAACAAATATGTTCTAGACGAGAGAATTACAAAGCGCGGGAATTATTTTACTAGACACCAGAATTATTTCGGGTGAAATTGCTGAAATGTTTCGACATGTCAAATTGAATACTAGCGAGGGGTTTTATCTGGATGTTTGTTAATTCATTAAATTTACAAAATTGTGGATAAATAAATAAAAGGAGTTCTATTTTAAGAGGGATTACATTAAATTTGGTGGAAATTTAATGGGAATTTTGAGTGGAGAAATGAAGAGGCAATTTCTGAGTGGGAGCTCCACTCACATGAATGGAGGGAGGGTTGGGGGCAGCCCCATGCGCCGACCACTCCCTTAGGGTCCCCCCTCCTCCTATATAAAACCTCCCTCTCTGAATCTCACACTCACACCTCCTCGCGAAGGATCTCTCTCCCCCTCTAGTTTATCCCCCATGGTCTCAGACTAGCGAGATACATGTTCCTGGTGGATTTTTGTTTCGAAAGAGTTGTTGCTTCCACTGCACCGCTGGAGCGAGGAAATGGAGGTTGTTCGGTGGCTTGAACGTGTGTGCGAGCATGGATGCGCTACTGATTTATGGCGCTGGACTTCTTCTCGATCTTGATATTGGCAAGCGTTCGTCTACATCATCCACGAGTATAACCTCATTAAACTTTGTCGGTCTACAAGGGTATGTTCTGTATGGATGTATATCCACCCGTTTCTTGTGTCTAGTAGATATATCTCGGTAATTAGTTGTCCCATCATAGGAATTGTTTTGTTTTCCATGCTGCGAACCCTACAGTATCTGATTATCTAGCAAAATGAATTGCCTTGATCCGTTTTCTGATGAATTGACTTGATATGTTGATTGCCTTGTTTGATTAGGAACTAGAGAGATATAATCTAGTATCTCATCCCTTAGGATCCAATATATGTTTGTGATCATCACTCTCAAACCAAGCCTCACAAACTAGATCTATCATATGTCACTCAAGTAAACCTCCCATCCCCTTAACCAGATCTATACTGAGCTAATCCCTTCTGATAGTTCTAACTCAATAAAGACCAAATTTAAGTATGGATACTTTCTATTCAATCAACACATCAACACCCTTCACTTGATCATGAATTTGGAACCTATCCTTCTTTAAAAATCATCTACTCTTGTAATCTAGTCTAAAACCCTAAATCTGCCAAAATGACCAAGTCTGAAACTGTTAGCAAGATCACATCTTTGAGACCTTACATTCCTAAACCTTGTACCTTTTTGGAAATGCATATGAACCATATTGAAGACCATCATAAATACTACCAAGGGCAACTCTTTCCCTTGGATATATCATCCTTTAACCCACTTATTCTTGATAGTTTTCTAGGCAATAAAATAAGCTTTCTGCAAATCTAGTCAAGATGCCTATTTTGACCGAAGCTTACATCTATATGCTATCTACTAACCATGGTCTATCAATCCACCCGCGTGGTTTATGAGGCATCATGACCCATCTACTATGGCAGCCTTATTTTCAACAAAGTTTGCCATCTCTCCTAAACCATCTTGAAACCAATCCCAACCCTTGCTGACATGATCATCTACATATCTTGTTCTATCCATACATCTATCCCTTGTACCAAGGTGAGCTCTGAGCTCACTAATCCAACCATGTTTAGAAGGTATAAAAAATATCAAAACCCTATATCCTCTAATCCTTCTTTTTCAAAATCCATCTTGTTTTGTAAAGCCCAAGGTTTCCACTGATGGATAATTCAAGTTGACATCCTCCTCCTTGGATATAACCCTTTGCCAAATAATTTCCATAATTATTTTGGACCTAAAAATATTTAAAGCCCATTTTTGGCAGAATCCTCAAAACCTTCTTTATAAATACACGTTTGTTTTTCTCCAAACCACTTCACCAACTCAAGACACATTTGAGGCCTATATATCATACCCCATTTTACCGACTAAAAAATAAATATATTTGTAATCCTTTATTATTTCCTTTTTGCTAGTTCTCTTAAATGGCAAAAAAGAAATAATAACTTAAAAATACTTTATCTTCTAAATATATTCCAATAAAATTACCCAATGTGTGATATGGTATTTAGAACCATTTCACACCAAGAACCTATCTTACCCAATGTAAATATATCACATTAGCTCCTATAAATTATTTCTACACTTTTTGAATAAATGAGATTAAATGGACTTTCTATCATGTGAAAAATCTCAAACAATTCCTATGATCATGATTTGATCATATCCATCTACCAGTACCATCTCCCCACCTTGCCAAATGCAAATCATTTAAATTCCTTCATAACAGTTCCTATGATCCAGATTGAGAGCAAAACCACTTCATACCAGTAAACCCAACAAAACCTCCACCACAACTTGTGCAAACTTGCACAACAAAGCATCACTCCCTCTTGGTCGTGCTACACTATAGCATAGTACTGTAGAATCACTTGCCCCCTGTATCTTGTGCTTGTTTGAAAAGGAGACAAAGACAAGGCCCCACATGGCCACTTAATACCACATTTCAGTAGCTCCTCACTCTCCCTCCCTGCCATTCACTCAACCAGAAACCACCCTTCCATGTATCCATGCCCATAGCATCCCTCCCCTGGTTTCCATCCCTCCCCCATTGCTTTCTCATGGACAATGTCCACCATGGACCTCCCCAACTCGGGTTAAATAGGCTAGAGGCCACTATGCCCCCTCCCTTGGCACTCAGTTTCTCCCTCCCCCTTCAAGGCACCACCCCCTAGCTCCACTCCTTCCCCCTTGCTCTGGTGTGGACGAGAGAAGAATAAAATGGCATCTCGGCCATTGTTCCTGATACGTCCAAGACGTATCTACTTTCCTGAACACTTTTGCTATTGTTTCTCCTCTAAACTTGCGTGATTTGGATACAACTAACATGGACCGACGCTGTTTTCAGTAGAATTATCTTGGTGTCTAGTTTTGTGCAGAAAATTAACTCTCACGAAAAAATCCCGGAAAGTATGCCAAAAATCCTATTTCACCAGAAGACTCACGGAGGCAGAATACGAGACGAAGTGGGGCTCTGAGGGGCCCACACCCCCTGCCATGCGAGCTGGGGCTGGCCATGCCTGGAGGGGGTGTGTCCGCCTCAGGCACCCTCTTGGCCTCCCTCTTTGCCTATATGTTGCCTTCTGACCTAAAAACTAAGGGGGGTTCGAAGTTTTTCCAGAAAAAGTTCCGCTGCGCCGCCACCACCAGAAACCGCGATTCGGAACCAGAAACTCCATTCTGGCACCATGCCGGGACAGGGAATTTGGAGAGGATCATCGCCATCATCATCAACAACGCCTCTCCATCAACCAACCATGTTTCCCCCATCCATGAGTGAGTAATCCACCGTTGTAGGCTATGGGGATGGTAGGGATTGGATGAGTTCTATCATATAATCGAATAAGATTGTTAGGGCATGGTGCCTAGTATCTCTATTAGTGCTATTTTACTTTGTTTCAACTTGTTGTGCTTAATGCTTGTCACTAGGGCCCGAGTGCCATGATCTCACATCTGAACTTATTACTGATTCATGATGATAGTATTTTTTGTGATCCTATCTGCAAGTTGTGTACACATATCATTGTTCGGATCCAAAGGCCCCGAAGTGAAAGAAATTGGGACAACCGGAGCGGATGGCTGTGATGTGAGGATCACATGTGTTCATGGAGTGTTAATGCTTTGCTTCGATGCTCTATTAAAAGGAGTACCTTAATTGCCAGTAGATTCCCTTGAGGCCCCGCTGCAACGGGCTGGCAGGACAAAATATGTTGTGCAAGTTCTCATTGCGAGCACGTATGACTATATATGGAGCACATGCCTATGATTGTTTAGTACTTGGATGCTTTATCTTATTTATCTGCAATTACCCTAGATCTCGAAGTTACATGTTTAGACTTGTCCATGCAATGCCCGTCCATCCATCCCTATGCCTACCGCACTCATATCCTACTGTTTGCTACTACTGTTACTATTGCTCTTGTTTTACTACTGCTGTTGCTTTGCTATTTCTACTAAAAAACTGATGCTATTGATAAACTACTGTGAGCAAGACTATTTCTAGGTGCAGCTGAATTGACAACTCACTTGTTAAGGCTTATAAGTATTCTTTGGCTCCCCTTGTGTCGAATAAATAAATTGGGTAATACTACCCTTGAAGACTGTTGTGATCCACTATACTTGTGGGTCATCGAGACTATTTTCTGGCACCATTGCCGGGGAGCATAGCTTTATTTGTAAGTTTACTTGGATCTATTATTGCTCACTGCTATTGCTTTCATCATGGGGAAGTCTCGTGATGGAAAGTTTCCTATTTTACCATCCACTACAAGAAGAGGTACAGTCCTAAACACCTCTGCTGCTCTTGATTCACCATCTGTCATAAGTAAGCTTGTCACACCACCACCACATAGACATGCTACACACCCTGCTACTATTGCTGAATCTGAAATTGCTTCTAATACTCATGATGTTACTTCTACTGTGCCTGATGCAAATGGTTCATTAGGTCCTTTCCTAGATGCTACTATTGCTAGAACTATTTTGGGAAACACTAAAACTCCTATTGAAGACACTATTACACCTGTTATCTCACCTGAGTCTAGAGAGATATATGATATTAGTGATGGTTACATTGAAATGACTGATCAATTTATTGAAGATTACCAAAACACACATGGTTCTAGTGCTATTAGGAGTCTCCTTGAGAGACGTACCATTATTCCTAAACTGTCTTCTCATGCCAAGTATGCTACTTCTCCCATAGATATTAAAGATAAAGATTATTATTTCTCTCTTGCTTTATCCTATTTAGACATTGTTGAGAAAGAACCTTTTTGTGGGACTGAAAATGAAAGTGATGTAGCTCATATGAATGAGCTTTCCACTATGAGTGCCTTATTCTCTCATGATTTTAAGATGCGCAAGTACTTTGTTACAAAGATCTTCCCTTTTTCACTAAAAGGAGAAGCTAAAGCTTGGTTTAATAGATTACCTCATGGATCCATTGATAGCCCTGATTGCTTCTTTGTTCCAAAAATATTTTCCTCCCAGTGCTAGACATGTTGCTTTGCAAAAACTTTTTGATTTTAAACATGGAGAAGAAGAAAATTTGTCGGAGTCATGGACAAGGTTTTGTGCCTTGATTCATGCACATCCTGGATGTCCATTGCCTAAAAATGAGCTTATTGATATTTATTATAATGGACTAAATGATGATTCTAGGACATACCTAGATAGTTTTGCTGATTGTGTTTTTAGGAAAAGAACTCATGCTGAAGCTGGAGAATTAATGGCTAAAATAAGCAAGAATTATGATGATTGGACTTCAACTGAGCTAAATACACCTGAGGACATTACTCCTGAACCAATTCTGCCTGAACCAACTCCAACTCCAACACCAAATGATGAAGTGATGAAAGAAGCTAAGAAATGTCTTAATGAGAAAGGTATTAGATCTGAAGATGTGAAGAATCTACCTCCTATAGAATAATCATGTAAGCCAATTCCCCACTCATCCACTATTGAGGTACACTCTCTCTACTTTAATGAAAGTGATATTACCTATGGTAAACCTCCTGATCAATGCTTAGAGGAACTTGACATTTTTATTGTTAAACAATGTAATTTTAATAAAAAAGTTCAGAATCATTTATTGGAAAACTTTAGATCTATTAATGAGTTGAACGATATTGTGGAAAGAATGCTAATGATGTTAAAATGCTTTGTAAACACTTCCAAATGGTTCAAACCCAAATTTATCAACTTTCTAAGGTACAAATGGATATGCGAGTTAATGCTTTAGGAGATAAACATGCTTATGGAATTAGAACTAGGAGTGGTGCAGCCACTCAAGATCCTTTCTATCCTAAGGACACCCTAAAAGAATTAAGCAGGATTCTCAGCAAGGTGAAAGTAGTGGTAGCCCTCGTAAGAGAAAGAAAAAGAAACATATAATAGTTGAGGAGCCCTCTGAACCTGCTGTGGATCCTAATAGTACATCTGTCTCTGATGCTGAAATTGAAAGTGGTAATGATAAAAATGATGCTCCTGATAAGGAGGAAGTTGAGGAAGAACCTGAGAAGCACACTAAGAACACTAAGTACTCTAATGAAGATTTTATTGCTAATAAACATGGTAGTGAAAGAGAACCTTGGGTGCATAAACCTATGCCTTTTCGTAATAAGAAACACAAGTCAAAGGAGGAAGAACACTATAACAAGTTTTGTGAGTGGATGAGACCTTTATTTTTGCAAATTCCTTTGACTGATGCTATTAAGTTGCCTCCTTACTCAAAGTATATGAAGGATATTGTCTCTAATAAAATGAAGATTCCTAATGAGGAAATTTCTACTTTGCTTGCTAATTATTCCTTAAATGGTAAGGTTCCAAAGAAACTTGATGGTCCAGGTATTCCAACTATTCCTTGATCTATTAAAAATAATTATGTTAGAACTTCTTTATGTGATCTGTGATATGGAGTTAGTGTTATGCCTTTTTCTCTCTATAAGAGACTCCAGCTAGAAAAGTTGATACCAACTGATACATCTTTGCAAATGGCTGATAAGTCTACTACTATTCCTGTTGGTATATATGAGGATGTTCCTATTCAAGTGGCTCATGATTGCTTGGTTTTAAATGATTTTGTTGTGCTTGAGATGCCTGAAGATGATAATATGTCCATTATTCTTGGGAGACCTTTTCTTAATACTGTAGGTGATGTCATCAATTGTAATCAAGGAAAAGTAACTTTTAATATTACTGACAAAGAGCATACTATATATTTCCCCAAGAAGATTGATAAGATCTATTGCCTGAATTCCATTGAAAAATTGAAAGCATCAAAGTTGGAGAAATATATCGTCCCATTCCACAAGAATGTTTTCAAACTATTATGATTGGGACTATTGCTATCAAGTTTGAGGTAACATAATCATTTTGTCTAATGTAGAGTTTTGTTTCATATAACATTGTTTTGGTAACAAGACTTGATCAACCTTGTTAACAAAAGGATTTTAATGAAAAAACAATGCTTTCACAGTGGTTATACTTGCTCACTTTTATTTTTCTCCTTCCCAGTCTTTGCCCGTCCTCTTATTACCTTTAGTTTTGCTAGTTGTTTTCTTGTTAGAGTGTCTTAGAACTTCTGTAGTTTTGGTTTTGGTTTGATTTTTGCTTCACCTAAAAAATCTTTTTCTGCGAGAAAATCAATTTTCATGACCTGAAAATTGGCCAAAAATAAAGTTTCCCGAAAAATCCAGAAAATTCATATTACATTTTTCCTCGAAAAAAAGGGCAGAGGGACACCTGGAGTGGCCCAGGGGGACCCACCAGGCTAGCACACCTCCTGGTGGCATGGCCAGCCCCAAGTGGCGCCTGGCCTAGGTGTGGCCCACATGTGGCCCTCCAAAGTGTATCCTTCCAGCCACTTCTTTCTCTCTACCGAAAAACACCGGGAAACTTTCTCAAGCTCGAGTTCCTGCTGTTCTTGCTCCCGATTTTTGATATCCTTGCTCAGCCCATCTTTGATGCTAATTTTTGGAGGGTTTGCTCCTTGGTATGTGCCTCCTCCGCTTGTCCAATTATATTTGTGATTGGTAGAATGTATCATGAGTATTTTGCTACTATAGGTGTTAGTATGTGTGAAAATTGCATGCTTGTTCTATGCTTAAAGATTTCATTTTGATGCATGTTTATCCCTCTAGCAAGTTTCTATAGTAGTTCCTCATCATTTATGAACTTGGAAATTACTTGGTTTGATGTTTGTCTAAAGTTTCAAAAAAAGGGTCATGGACAACCACACCTTTGGAGAAGTGTTTGAGAGTGATGCACCAAGTAGGACAAGGCCTTCGAGATCATCCTCCAGAGCTAGGCCATCATACAATGAGGATCTTATTACACCGCGTTTTGGCAACGAGGGAGATGAGGGGGATGCGCACCCTTCTACCTTTCCTTATTTTACCCTTTTGTAGGCTGCAGGGATTCTCAATGATTTGCTAACTCTTATCAGGACGGTTGGTCTAACTAGTTATATGCAGGATGACAGTGAGCAGTATGCTATGCCCACCAAAACTTTTGTGGAGAGTTTCTCTATTACTAACAACCCTTTCAGGTCAGAGGTGTCATTCAAAATCTATAATAGGACTTCACCATGACAATGAAGAAATTTTGGGTATTAGCATGGCTGGATGGTGAAGAAGATTCTAGCTCAACCTACTGATTTGTTGGAGCTCTACCACGGGGTGACTAATGATGATGACCGCAGAGCCCAGCGCCGAAAGATAAGAAATATTCAACTTCCAGCTATCAGATATTTTGCTTATTATCTTGCCACTAGTATTCTTGGTAGGGAGAACACTAGCAATATTTCCAACTATCATTTGGCCTTTCTAGCTGTTGTACTCAACAATGAAACTAGGTATTATCTTGGTTCTCTCATTGCTCGTCGCTTAGCTGCTAGAGGACCCATTTATGGGGGTATTATTTCTGCACGTGTAGTTTCTTCCTTAGAACATTATGTTGATCCAAATGATACAATTTTGGCTCATCAGAGGCTTGATCTTGCTGCCATGAAAGCGCATCACTTTGTCACTAGTAGCTCTACCATTGAGAGTTTGGTTTAAAATATGATGTTTACTGACAGGAAAGAAAGGGAAATTTCTTTGCCACAAACCACTTTGTTCAGTATTTGTTAGGGACCTTGGTCATGCTCCAAGGAGGATATAGACGAGCAGCTACGCATTCGTGGTTTCCACATACACTACCAGGGGGACGCGCCCTCTTATGACCACTCTGTTCACTACACAGGGTCATCCTCGATCTCGTACCAGGATGAAGGGGCCTCTTCATCGCATTACGGAGGTGCACCTTCTTGGTCACCATGGGATTGAGCCCCACTTAGTCCAAAATCCTAAGCTTGGGGGGAGGTACACCGACATCACACTCATCTATATATCATTTTTTGTCGGTTCTTTGTATATCCATGTTTTGCTTTCTTTTTGGTTTTTGTTTGTGCTTTCCCGAAACACAAAAATAACAAAAATATTTTCGTTGTTTAGTACTTGGATGCTTTATCTTATTTATCTGCAATTACCCTAGATCTCTGTCACATCCCAAGATTTTCCAAATCTTGTAATGTGAACAATAAAATAACAAAATAAAATTTTGTTGAAAATCAGGGTGAAAAGAAACTTTTGTTTCTAAAAGGAGACTTAAAATCCCATCTTGAACAAACTTTGGTTAAAGTTTGAATTCAACAAAAATCCAAATCAAGGGAAAAGCATTCTCAATGAATGTATCTAGAAATTTAAATACTTGGAAAGTAAATCCAAATCCCTAAGCCCTAATGGAAGGAAATCATTTTCCCAAGTTATCTCCAAATCCATGGATTTGATCCATACCAAAGTTGATCAACAAATATTCTCAAAGGATCAAGAAAAGACCTTAGAGAATGGTTTCACTTAGTTTGGAACCATAGACAAAATCTTTTGAATAATATAAGATAAGGAAATTGAATTTCCAAAGCCAATAAAGCCCTTACCAAAAGCCATACCAATTGGTGATCAATAATCCTAAAGGGATTTATAAAGATAAAACATTTATCAAAGGAAAATAAATTGTTTTGGAAACACAAATTTAGATCTTTTAATAAAAGACTTTGGTTTCAAATGAAAAGATAAGCCATATTAATTTTGGCCAAACTTTTGAAATAAAATATTTTGTTTTGATAAAGTGAGTAAAGGTTTATTTAAATAAAATAAAGGATTTAAATATCCAATTTTATTTAAGTAAAAGCTTTTCCCATTTTAAATGAACACCAAATATTTTATTACTACTTTGAAATCTTTTATTAAAAGGTTTTGCTTTGATTAAAATGAGTAAAGGATTATTTAAATAAAATAATAAGGATTTAAATATCCAATTTTATTTAAGTAAAGGCTTTCCCATTTTAATTAAAACACCAAAACTTATTTATTTATTTAAATAAGTTTCCAAGTATTCCTTTATTTTTCAAATTAAACCTTCTGGTTTGGTTTTGAAAATAATTGGATTTCAAATGGAAATTTTGTTAAATAAATCAAACCCTAATAACTAAAGATCCACTTTATTTAAATAATAAATGGATCCTAAAATAAATAAAAATAATATTTCATTTTGAGATTTGGATTATGTTGCCAAACAGAACCAAATTCAAAGTGAAGTTGAGTGATTGTTTGAAATTGTTTGAATGTGTGAATAATTGTTTGAAATTCAAAACAGAAAAAAAAAGAATTAGAAAAGGAAAAAGAGTTAGACAGAAAAAAATAAGAAAACAGGCCCAGCCCACTAAGGCCAGTCCAGCCCAGCTCCTCTTCCCCCGAAGAAACCTTTTCTTACTCAGAAACTGACCCACTCAGTCACAGACAGCGTGGACCCACTTCCCCCTCTCCCTCACTCGCTGACAACAGACCCCACCGCCTCTTATTTCCCCCGAACCGTTTTTCTTCACCGCTTAAACAACCCACTGAGACACCGACTGGTGGACCTCCTCCTCACCCTTTTTCCCACTGACGCGACGGTCCCACTTCTCTAGCCATCGTCTTCACCACGACTAGTTCCTCCTTAGACAGCGTCGCCGTTCTCTTTAAATCAATCCGCGCGTTCAATTCGTCTTAATTCCGTGCCATTACCTCGCCTTGATCACGCAGATTGAAACGCCAGGGCATCCTCTATAAATCCCCTCTGACGCCTCGCGCTGACACGCTTTAGACTGCCCCAATTTCGAGCTCAAGCTCCACTGCTCCGACGATGTTCCGGTGACAATTCCGACGAAACCCCACTGCCCCTTGCCTCATTGACCACGCACCCCTACTCCACACTCCCTGGCGCTTCTGCCCGTGCCTTCCATTCATCCGCGGGAGCACCAGAACCCCGACTCCAACAAGCCCCGAGCCAGCGCCGCCGTCTGCTCCAACTGCGGCGACATCTCCCCGGTAAACCTGACCTCCCCTCTCATCCTCGTTGACCCGATGATGATCTACAAGCTCATACGAACCTAACGACACCTTCCGTTTGACCTAGGGCGCCCCCTATCCTCGCCTCCATCGTCGACAGTGAGCACCACCGTCCGCTTCCTCTCCGACGAGCCCCACCGGTAAGACCAGACCGCCCCTTCACTCCTCCTTCACGCTCGCATCACCGCTGTACCCTTGCGCGTCTTACAGTGCTTTCCGTTTGTCTTCTCGTGATCCACAGAGCCCCGCCGCCGCAGCAACTCCGGCGAGCAATCAAGCTCACTCCAGTACGCCCCGCGATAGGAAGACACTACCTCGAGCTTCCCCACGATCTTGCGAACTCGGTGAGCATGCCCTCTTTCTCTCTCGCTTTCTGCATCGCCGGCACCGTCATCGACCGACGACTCCGCCGCCGGTAGCCACCGCAGCGCCGCTCGCAATTGGTCGAGCACGCTAGAACCGTAAGATCTCGATCTGACGAACGCGATAGATTGACTAAACGAACCGGTACGCGTTGATCTGAGCCACACCTGCCCCTTTAGATCCAACGTCTGCATCGCTTGATCCGGCCGAAGCGGTACCGACGAATAGAATTACGCCGCGTGTCCCTATTCCGTTTAAAAACAGATTTGAAAACAGAAACTTTTGCCATTTTCAAACCCTTGTATCTTTTGATCCACACGTCCAAATTTTACAAATTTGATGTCGTTGGAATCAGCAAGACAAGATCTAGCCAACCCTGCCCTTAGTTTAGCAAATAGTATTTGTTAGCTTGTTTGATTTTGCAGATTCTTTTGTGTGCTTGCTAACATTAGAAAAATCATTTAAAAAATGATATTTAGGTTAAAACCTTTGCAATTTGGTTTGTTGTGACCTTATTGACCCTAGGAACCAACCCATAGTTTGGAAAGTGATTTTGGAAATGAATAGGATGGATTAATTAGTTTAGTCCATTTCTAGCTAATTAAAACTATTTGTTTGGTTTATGAAAATGCTTTCATAAAGAAAACTTTGGAGAAAATGTTTTGAACCAAACCTACTGACCCAAAACACCCAGTTTTGCAATAGCAACTCATTTGGTGAAACCTATAGGTTAATACCCTAGTAGAAATGTTTCTACACCCCATAGAATGACACTTTGTTTTGCAAATGGTTTTATAGTGAAACCTTTTTGCAAATGACTTAGCCACTTCACAAAATGACCAATAGGTGTTCCCAAAAGTCTATGACCCATTAGGAACCCCTTTTTCAAAACAAAACAAAGCTTGGCATGCTTGCATGCATTTCTTTAACTTTGCCACTTTGGTAAATGACCAATTTGGATCTTACAAAGTTTAGGAATCTAATGAAACCCCTTTACAAATGACTTTGCCATTTTGGTAAATGACCAATTTGGAACTTACAAAGTTTAGAAGCCTAGTGGAGACCACCTTTACAATTAGAACCAACCTTTGCATGCTTATGCATGACTTAGACCCCATTACTTTGTGTGTGAAAAATTGTTTGTTTGACTTTGTTATTTTATGTGTGTTGTTTTGCTTGATTGGTGGATTGAGTTTGTGTTTGCTTGATTGACTTGTAGTGAAGATTGAGAAGAGTGAGACTAGCAAGATCAAGGAGTAAACTTATACTCTCTACCAAAAAGGCAAGTGATGCTTCATATCTTATGTCCCATTATTTTCACTATGCATTAGTGTCTTTGCTAAGTAAAACTTGCATGGTTTTTATTTAGCTAAGTATAGACCTTATTATAGGAAAACTAATAGAATGAATCCTTAGAAGGATTTTCCTTAGTTAAGAATCCTATTACTACCAATCTTAGCCTAGCTAATAGAAAACTTGGGTGGTATATATTCACTATGGAAAAATCTCTAAGTCTGAGGACTTATGTTTTTGATTAATAAAATAACTAAGTTAATGAATCACCTGGGTGGAAATGGAAGGAATGGTTTATGTTGAGTGGTTCACAAGGCCATGGACTTGGCTTGTGTATCTCACTTGTGGACGGCCACCCAGGAAACAAAGAGATTTGAGATGTCAAATGTTGAGAAGCTTCAAGTGCAACCACTTGGCAATATGGGCTCTGCCATGATCATATAGGTTGCAAGAACTTAGCCACATGGACAGTGGGTGGTAGTGATTGATAGGTTGGAGGGCGTCCATGTTGGTCTAAGGGAAAGCTTCTGAAAGATTTTGTCTTGGGAAACCAAGTCTTGTGGGTAAAGTGCACCACCTCTGCAGAGTGTAAAACCTAAGTACTTAGCCATGTCCCTGGTAAAGGACAATTTGAGCATCAAGACATGGAAACTTCAAGAATCTCATCACTCCAATTTCTAAAATAAAACTTGTGGGTGAACAAGGGTTGTGTGAAATTCTTCAATCTTTGATGGAGAGATGGCTTGGTACAAGGATCTCAAAATCTTAGATTGGGAAAATTGTTTTTGCCAAGAAAATCTTCAGTCTTTGATTGGTAGATGCCTTGAGAGGATCTTCAGTCTTGATTGGTAGATGCCTTGGAATTTGTTTTTGCCAAACAAAACTTAGTATTTTCAAAATGATAGGAAAAATCTATTTTGAGCAATGCAAGCCTCAGCTCCACTTAGCCAAATGCATATAGATGATAGACTCCACTATACTACCAAAGTATCACTTGCCAATACAATTCAAATGTATTGACCCTTGTGGCTGTAACTTATGATGTTGCAGGTTTGATTGATTTTAGTGAAGATTGATTGATTAGGATTACAAAGTCTACAACCAACATCTGCCTGTGGCACTTGAAGATGAAGGACCCATGACTATAGTTATTCCGCTGCAATGTAATGTAAATAGCCAATGAGCTATGTTTGATGTAATAAAACTATTTTATTCCTGGTTATAAAGTTGTATTATGACCTTTGTTTCTTGATATTACATCTGAACTGTGGATGCTAGCTATTGATCCAGGGACTAGCATTGTAAACACAGGGGACTCAATCTTATTAAAGGTTGGGGACGCTACAATCTCGAAGTTACATGTTTAGACTTGTCCATGCAATGCCCGTCCATCCATCCCTATGCCTACCGCAATCATATCCTACTGTTTGCTACTACTGTTACTATTGCTCTTGTTTTACTACTGTTGTTGCTTTGCTATTTCTACTAAAAAACTGATGCTACTAATAAACTACTGTGAGCAAGACTATTTCTAGGTGCAGCTGAATTGACAACTCACTTGTTAAGGCTTATAAGTATTCTTTGGCTCCCCTTGTGTTGAATAAATAAATTGGGTAATACTACCCTTGAAGACTGTTGTGATCCACTATACTTGTGGGTCATCGAGACTATTTTCTGGCACCATTGCCGGGGAGCATAGCTTTATTTGTAAGTTTACTTGGATCTATTATTGCTCACTGCTATTGCTTTCATCATGGGGAAGTCTCGTGATGGAAAGTTTCCTATTTTACCATCCACTACAAGAAGAGGTACAGTCCTAAACACCTCTGCTGCTCTTGATTCACCATCTGTCATAAGTAAGCTTGTCACACCACCACCACATAGACATGCTACACACCCTGCTACTATTGCTGAATCTGAAATTGCTTCTAATACTCATGATGTTACTTCTACTGTGCCTGATGCAAATGGTTCATTAGGTCCTTTCCTAGATGCTACTATTGCTAGAACTATTTTGGGAAACACTAAAACTCCTATTGAAGACACTATTACACCTGTTATCTCACCTGAGTCTAGAGAGATATATGATATTAGTGATGGTTACATTGAAATGACTGATCAATTTATTGAAGATTACCAAAACACACATGGTTCTAGTGCTATTAGGAGTCTCCTTGAGAGACGTACCATTATTCCTAAACTGTCTTCTCATGCCAAGTATGCTACTTCTCCCATAGATATTAAAGATAAAGATTATTATTTCTCTCTTGCTTTATCCTATTTAGACATTGTTGAGAAAGAACCTTTTTGTGGGACTGAAAATGAAAGTGATGTAGCTCATATGAATGAGCTTTCCACTATGAGTGCCTTATTCTCTCATGATTTTAAGATGCGCAAGTACTTTGTTACAAAGATCTTCCCTTTTTCACTAAAAGGAGAAGCTAAAGCTTGGTTTAATAGATTACCTCATGGATCCATTGATAGCCCTGATTGCTTGTTTGTTCCAAAAATATTATCCTCCCAGTGCTAGCCATGTTGCTTTGCAAAAACTTTTTGATTTTAAACATGGAGAAGAAGAAAATTTGCCGGAGTCATGGACAAGGTTTTGTGCCTTGATTCATGCACATCCTGGATGTCCATTGCCTAAAAATGAGCTTATTGATATTTATTATAATGGACTAAATGATGTTTCTATGACATACCTAGATAGTTTTGCTGATTGTGTTTTCAGGAAAAGAACTCATGCTGAAGCTGAAGAATTAATGGCTAAAATAAGAAAGAATTATGATGATTGGACTTCAACTGCGCTAAATACACCTGAGGCCATTACTCCTGAACCAATTCTGCCTAAACCAACTCCAACTCCAACACCAAATGATGAAGTGATGAAAGAAGCTAAGAAATGTCTTAATGAGAAAGGTATTAGATCTGAAGATGTGAAGAATCTACCTCCTATAGAATAATCATGTAAGCCAATTCCCCACTCATCCACTATTGAGGTACACTCTCTCTACTTTAATGAAAGTGATATTACCTATGGTAAACCTCCTGATCAATGCTTATAGGAACTTGACATTTTTATTGTTAAACAAAGTAATTTTAATAAAAAAGTTCAGAATCATTTATTGGAAAACTTTAGATCTATTAATGAGTTGAAAGATATTGTGGAAAGAACTGCTAATGATGTAAAATGCTTTGTAAACACTTCCAAATGGTTCAAACCCAGATTTATCAACTTTCTAAGGTACAAATGGATATGCTAGTTAATGCTTTAGGAGATAAACATGCTTATGGAATTAGAACTAGGAGTGGTGCAGCCACTCAAGATCCTTTCTATCCTAAGGACACCCTAAAAGAATTAAGCACGATTCTCAGCAAGGTGAAAGTAGTGGTAGCCCTCGTAAGAGAAAGAAAAAGAAACATATAATAGTTGAGGAACCCTCTGAACCTGCTGTGGATCCTAATAGTACATTTGTCTCTGATGCTGAAATTGAAAGTGGTAATGATAAAAATGATGCTCCTGATATGGAGGAAGTTGAGGAAGAACCTGAGAAGCACACTAAGAACACTAAGTACTCTAATGAAGATTTTATTGCTAATAAACATGGTAGTGAAAGAGAACCTTGGGTGCATAAACCTATGCCTTTTCGTAATAAGAAACACAAGTCAAAGGAGGAAGAACACTATAACAAGTTTTGTGAGTGGATGAAACCTTTATTTTTGCAAATTCCTTTGACTGATGCTATTAAGTTGCCTCCTTACTCAAAGTATATGAAGGATATTGTCTCTAATAAAATGAAGATTCCTAATGAGGAAATTTCTACTTTGCTTGATAATTATTCCTTAAATGGTAAGGTTCCAAAGAAACTTGATGATCTAGGTATTCCAACTATTCCTTGCTCTATTAAAAATAATTATGTTAGAACTTCTTTATGTGATCTGTGATATGGAGTTAGTGTTATGCCTTTTTCTCTCTATAAGAGACTCCAGCTAGAAAAGTTGATACCAACTGATACATCTTTGCAAATGGCTGATAAGTCGACTACTATTCCTGTTGGTATATATGAGGATGTTCCTATTCAAGTGGCTCATAATTGCTTGGTTTTAAATGATTTTGTTGTGCTTGAGATGCCTGAAGATGATAATATGTCCATTATTCTTGGGAGACCTTTTCTTAATACTGTAGGTGATGTCATCAATTGTAATCAAGGAAAAGTAACTTTTAATATTACTGACAAAGAACATACTATATATTTCCCCAAGAAGATTGATAAGATCTATTGCCTGAATTCCATTGAAAAATTGAAAGCATCAAAGTTGGAGAAATATATTGTCCCATTCCACAAGAATGTTTTCAAACTATTATGATTGGGACTATTGCTATCAAGTTTGAGGTAACATAATCATTTTGTCTAATGTAGAGTTTTGTTTCATATAACATTGTTTTGGTAACAAGACTTGATCAACCTTGTTAACAAAAGGATTTTAATGAAAAAAACAATGCTTTCACAGTGGTTATACTTGCTCACTTTTATTTTTCTCCTTCCCAGTCTTTGCCCGTCCTCTTATTAGCTTTAGTTTTGCTAGTTGTTTGCTTGTTAGAGTGTCTTAGAACTTCTGTAGTTTTGGTTTTGGTTTGATTTTTGCTTCTTCTAAAAAATCTTTTTCTGCGAGAAAATCAATTTTCATGACCTGAAAATTGGCCAAAAATAAAGTTTCCCGAAAAAATCCATAAAATTCATATTACATTTTTCCTCAAAAAAAGGGGCAGAGGGACACCTGGAGTGGCCTAGGGGGACCCACTAGGCTAGCACACCTCCTGGTGGCGCGGCCAGCCCCAAGTGGCGCCTGGCCTAGGTGTGGCCCACATGTGGCCCTCCAAAGTGTATCCTTCCAGCCACTTCTTTCTCTCTTTCGAAAAACACCGGGAAACTTTATCAAGCTCGAGTTCCTGCTGTTCTTGCTCCCGATTTTCGATATCCTTGCTTAGCCCATCTTTGATGCTAATTTTTGGAGGGTTTGCTCCTTGGTATGTGCCTCCTCCGCTTGTCCAATTAGATTTGTGATTGGTAGAATGTATCATGAGTATTTTGCTACTATAGGTGTTAGTATGTGTGAAAATTGCATGCTTGTTCTATGCTTAAAGATTTCATTTTGATGCATGTTTATCCCTCTAGCAAGTTTCTATAGTAGTTCCTCATCATTTATGAACTTGGAAATTACTTGGTTTGATGTTTGTCTAAAGTTTCAAAAAAAGGGTCATGGACAACCACACCTTTGGAGAAGTGTTTGAGAGTGATGCACCAAGTAGGACAAGGCCTTCGAGATCATCCTCCAGAGCTAGGCCATCATACAATGAGGATCTTATTACACCGTGTTTTGGCAACGAGGGAGATGAGGGGGATGCGCACCCTTCTACCTTTCCTTATTTTACCCTTTTGTAGGCTGCAGGGATTCTCAATGATTTGCTAACTCTTATCAGGATGGTTGGTCTAACTAGTTATATGCAGGATGACAGTGAGCAGTATGCTATGCCCACCAAAACTTTTGTGGAGAGTTTCTCTATTACTAACAACCCTTTCAGGTTAGAGGTGTCATTCAAAATCTATAATAGGACCTTCACCATGACAATGAAGAAATTTTGGGTATTGGCATGGCTGGATGGTGAAGAAGATTCCAGCTCAACCTACTGATTTGTTGGAACTCTACCACTGGGTGACTAATGATGATGACCGCAGAGCCCAGCGCGGAAAGATAAGAAATATTCAACTTCCAGCTATCAGATATTTTGCTTATTATCTTGCCACTAGTATTCTTGGTAGGGAGAACACTAGCAATATTTCCAACTATCATTTGGCCTTTCTAGCTGTTGTACTCAACAATGAAACTAGGTATTATCTTGGTTCTCTCATTGCTCGTCGCTTAGCTGCTAGAGGACCCATTTATAGGGGTATTATTTCTGCACGTGTAGTTTCTTCCTTAGAACATTATGTTGATCCAAATGATACAATTTTGGCTCCTCAGAGGCTTGATCTTGCTGCCATGAAAGCGCATCACTTTGTCACTGGTAGCTCTACCATTGAGAGTTTGGTTTAAAATATGATGTTTACTGACAGGAAAGAAAGGGAAATTTCTTTGCCACAAACCACTTTGTTCAGTATTTGTTAGGGACCTTGGTCACGCTCCAAGGAGGATATAGACGAGCAGCTACGCATTCGTGGTTTCCACATACACTACCAGGGGGACGCGCCCTCTTATGACCACTCTGTGCACTACACAGGGGCATCCTCGAGCTCGTACCAGGATGAAGGGGCCTCTTCATCGCATTACGGAGGTGCACCTTCTTGGTCACCATGGGATTGAGCCCCACTTAGTCCAAAATCCTAAGCTTGCGGGGAGGTACACCGACATCACACTCATCTATATATCATTTTTCGTCGGTTCTTTGTATATCCATGTTTTGCTTTCTTTTTGGTTTTTGTTTGTGCTTTCCCGAAACACAAAAAGACCAAAAATATTTTTGTTGTTTCTCTTGGTTTGTTTCTTTGCTTTTTAGCTTTGGTTTGCCTTAAGAAAAATCCAAAAAGATTTTGTCTGTTTGGTTTTGCTTTGAGTGCTTGCTTTCAAAAATATCTGGCCCAGGACCTATGTCCCTTTTATTGCTTTTTGCCTAGATCTAAATCTGGCTCCTAGAAACAAATCAAAATGAAAATGGAAAACCCTTCCAATTTCCAAGATCTAAATTTCCTTAGATGCATAAATGTTTTACATAACATGCAGAGGCTTTGGTTAGCCCTTTTGTGGTGCAGAATAAATCTGATAAATCAGTTTCCTAGAGGTATAGTTTCCCCCAATGAAATCCTCCAGGGATTTCTGCAACTCCAAATGGAATAAAGCCAATTGGCAATGCAAGGTATTGGCCATGCCCTGCAAGAATTGGGTCTCTCGTGGACGATATGACTTATTGTATGTATGGAAGGTAGTGGAGTCAAATTACTATATCCAAAACTACGGTTTGGGGAATAGGCTTGTATGGAAGGGAGGACTATGGCCGTCGTGCCACATACTCGAGCCGGAGAGAACAACCCAAAAGGAAAAGCCGCCGTTGCTATGGATGGACAAATGAAAAGTTAGATTTGATTATCCGAACCCCCGTCTACCGTGTGTAGCGGGCTGTGGTTGTACCCCGGCAGAAGTATTGATTCTTGTGGGTAAAGTGCACAAACTCTTCAAAGTCTAATCTATTCGAATAGCCCTGTCCACGGTCAAGGACGGTTGGAAAGGTTATTGCTAGGAGTACCCTTTGGATATGTTTGAGATGAATAAAAAGGATGTGACGTGGTCACGAGGAAAGATAAGAACGAGTTTGGTTTTGACCATAGATGGTCGAAGATGTTTAAAAAAGAGGTTTTACTATAAAACTGTTTTCAAAGTTTTTAAGAAGGATATGGGGATATCCGGACTCTCTAAAAGAAGGCATATTTTCTAAAAGCTCTTTTTCAACAAATATATAGAGATGCCAATGTTAGGCTTTTCTGAAACAACTATAGTGTAGAGCTATCTCGCCACAACCCAATACGCATTATCTTGTTACCTTGTCTTGGTGGTTTTTTAGTACATTCATAGTACTCAACGGCATTGTCCCTGTCTATTTACTTGGACGGATTGCAGATGTTAAGAAGTGACGAAGGTGCTGATGTCTATGCGAGCTAGGCCATCTTTCCCAGTCAGTTTCCTATAGGTTATGGCATGACATGGGCTCTGCACTTGAAGACTTCCTCTATTGATGATGTATCGCCACAATGGAATTAATGTAAGTACTTGTATTCATTCATTATGGATGTTGTAATGATACTAGTCGGTTATGCTCACGGCTCACTGATCATGGAAACGTGAATAGCAGGCATAACGGGCATTCTCGGACCGTAAATCCGGGGTGCCACGAACTTGGTATCAGAGCCATCCTAACTGTAGGAGACCTTAGTTAGCATGGATGTTAGACAGGACAACCACTATTTTGGAAAACACCTGGTTTTCGAAAACTATTTTCTCAAAAGCTTTTGAAGGATTTCTTATCTCACCTTCTCTAACTTAAACAATTTGAAAATGGATTACTCTATATCTCGTCTACTTCAAATGTTCAATTTTTAAACACAAGGTTTGACTCGAAGACTATGAAGACAGAGACCCCAAAATGAAGAGACTCCAAGACAAGCAAAACAAAGAAGCTACCAACAACGAAAGACACTACAAGATCTCCCTACCAACAGAATCCTTCATCGCCCCCAAATCGATCAAGTATGGCACCGACGCCTGCAATTGGCAAGAGAGAAGTCGAGACCCCCTTAATGTCCGTACTTAGGATTTAGCATCCCTAAAATAGAATTCCCCTTATGGCGTGTAGTCACCCTTAGTATCTATGGTACGCCTTGCTTGCTTGTCATGTGCTTATATGATGCCTGGAATGTGTTGGTTGTGTGCCTGGAATCATCCAATACTAAAGCTTCGACCACCTTTATTGGTGTATCCCAACGCCGACCCTCGTAAACCCATAGCCGGAAACCTCTCCTCGGCAGGATGGCCACATAAGAAAACCTCGACAACTCAAGTAAAGCTCTAAGGTGGAAAGACTGCATCTTTCCACTCAACTCCCCTAAACCTCCCCACTTTCCATCACGAGAGTCGTCAGAGGTAATCGAAACCCTACCCGCCTACTACTACCTGTATATCTTGATGAATCTGCATCTTTATACCTACCTTCACGTCTAAAACCAAAACCCTGCAGATGGCTCATTCCCGCTCAGAAAGCATCATCGTCGGAGAAAGCTTTTGGCCCTTTAAAGAGCAACTACATGATCTACTGAAGATCATCCGTCGTCCCCCCGCCTAAAATCGAATGGACAGAGCTTCCTCGCAGCAATTCAAGCATAGCACAGTGGATCATCAAGGCCACCATTGCAGCTCGTGAGATCGACCCTGATCCCATCATCTTCACCTTCATTGACCATAATTGGGTAGATGGAGTCGTGGGAGCCATCCAATATATCATGGCACGCCGCTGCAAGATCCATGAGCTGTCCTTTTATGAGTATCAACCTATCCTCCAGTCAACCCCACCAGAAGACCCACCTGTCGATTCAACCCTCGAAGAAGGCACGACCCTCACCCTCACTTCTGAAGAGTTGAATGTTCCCCTCACCCCCGAGGAATTGTTGTAGTCGAAGCCAGTGCAACAACTCAAGAACATCAACTAGAGTCGAGCAGTACCCATGGAGTAGTGTCTCTCCCTCGACTCACCTTTAGGGTGCAGTGTAGCACTATGTGGCGTCCCAGAATCTGTTTTTTAAAACTTAAAATGCTTTGTCGCCCCATGGCACAGACCTGTTTTGTAACACCTTAAGTACCTCTGCCCCGACCGGCACGAACCTGCTAAATTTCTGGGTGATATGCAAGTGTGATGTCCTTCTTTGCGTGTTTTACCCACGATGTTGCATCAGACCAAACCTGGAACGACCCCTTTCCAAAGGACCTCCTTTCCTAGATTGCCAAACTTCAATGGCACCCTCCAACCGATCGAAACTCTAACTAGCTCAGAACTAACTACCCGGAAGCTAGTAGACGCCCTTTCTGATAAACCTTCTAACTCATGAAGCGACTCCTACAACGTCAACAGAAGATAACCAACCTGGATGAAAGGTGCAGCGCCATTGCCCAACATCATCATAAGATGCCAATCAAGAAGGTCGACGACTCCACCAAAAACCCCTAGTGTCACTCTAAGGGGGAAAGACTGCGTATTTCCCGCCCAAAACCAGATAGACCCCTGGAGTCGAACACTAGTTAGCGTTAAGTGATGACCACCCCTCCAAATCCAAATCATCGACCCAACAAGAAGGACGATAATCGGCACTCATCCAGAATCAGAAGGTACTTCAGGAGAGTCCTCCACTCCAAGGTCGACCGCCTAGCCAACACCCCGGTGTATCAAGACCTTGAAAATAGAAAAGCTGACTACCTTGGAGAAGGAATAAAGAAGGCTTAGCTAGGCGTCTCGCCGCAAGAAGAAAGGACCCTATCAACGCCAAACCTACCAAGACTCGTCCTATGGGGAAAAGACTGTGTCTTTTCCAATTTTTTCTTATAAACCATCCCCTCCTAAAGCCCCTGTAGCTCCGATACGTAACTAACCACGTCGGTTATTTGTAGAACTCGTTAGAGCCTAATATTTTTCCACCGCTGAATTTGCTAAGCGGATGTTATCACCCAACCCTACTCCTCCCTAATCCAGGGACGAGATTATTTTAAAGGGGAAAGGTGTGTAACATCCCAATTTCAGCAACCCTGATATTTTGTCAAAAAGGCAAAAATTAGGGGGAACAAAAATGTTTTATTACTAATTGTTGCAATGCTTTCCTACTTGTTTGCTTGTGTTCATGCAACTGATTGTGTATTAGGTGATATACTTCCTATCTCAACACTAGTTTACAAAATCTACTTTACAAAAGAGAAGTCTTGGCTTGTCTTACATATTCTCAAATGTTCTAACAATTCAAACTTGAGCCAAGGTGACTTTTCAAAAACCAAATATTTCACTAGTGTCCCTTAGCAAAACTATGGAGACATATATATTATGTCCTTATGTTTTCAAGACAGAACTTCAATTACTCTTACCTCTAGTTTCTCCAAAACCTTTCCTATAACCTTTTCACTCCATCCTTGTTAGAAATACCAATAGGTACTTACCTTACTTAAAAGCACAACCAATTCCAAATACCCATCCTTACCTCAAGCTAGGCTTAATGGTAACCCTAATAGTTGTTGGATAAGCTTGATAAGATGAATTTCCTTGATATGATGTGTTATGAATTGCCTTGTCCTGCTGATTGCCTTGTTTGCTTAGGAAATAGAGTGAGATAATCTAGTAGCTCATCCCTTAGGACCCAATCTATGTTTGTGATCATCAATCCCAGACCAAGCAACCAAATCTGGATCTATCCTAAGCCACTAAAGTGACCATCTCATCTCCTAATCAGATCAATCAAGGGATAATCCCCGTTGATAGTTTCCAACTCAGTGAAGAACCAATATAAGCATGGCTCCTATCTACCTAGTTAACCCTTCAACCTCATCCCCTTGATCATGAGTTTGGGACCTAGATCTCTCTCAGAATCATCTACATATGTAATCTAGTCTAAAACCCTAAATCTGCCAAAATGGCTTAGTCTGGATTTCTTATCTAGATTCAATCCTTGGAGCTCTACTTTTTCCAACCCATGTGCATTCTTGAGAATGTACTTGAGCCATATTGTAGTACATCTTTAGTACTACCAAAGCCCACTCTTTCCCTTGGCTAAGACATTCTGGTTCCCACTCATCCATGATGGTTTTGTAGTCAAGATAATAATCTTTTCTACAAATCTTATCATCTTGCCTACTTTGGCAGAAGCTCACATCTATATGCTACCTCCCCTTGACCAAATCTTCGCATGGTTATGATCTACTAACAATGGCGTATCAATCCCCACTTCACTTGTTCCCGATGAAGCTTTGAGCCCACAAATACAACCATGTTTAAGTAGCATCAAAATAACCAAACCATAGATTCTCCCAAATCTAGTTTTCTTCCCTTCTCACGTTATTTCTTCAACAACCGAAGTTGTAAATGATGTATAATCAAGTTTACATCATATACCTTGGATATTATAAATCCCCAAATAATTCCCATAATTATTTGAAGCGTAAAACTATTAAATTCTTTTCCTGGCAAAATCCTACAAACCTTGTCCTTGAAGACAAGTTTGTTTTTCTCCAAATCACCTAGACAACTCAAGGCACATTTTATGCCTATATATCATATCCCATCCCTCCAACTTAAAAATAAATATTCTTGAGATTCTTTATTATTTCTTTTTGCCCTTTTTCTTAAATGGTAGAAACAAGGAATAATTGCCTAAAAATACTTTTATACGCAATTAAATTCCAATAAAATTCTCCAATGTGTAATATGGTATTTAGGATCATATCACACAAAAACCAACCTTAGCTAATGTAAGAATATCACATTAGCTTCTATAATCTAATTCTGCATTATTAGAATAAATGTTTTTAACTGGATTTATAATCATTAGAAAAATCCCACCTAAATCTTGAAGAGAAACTAGTACTCACTCCCCACCTTTCCCGATGAAAATATTTCAACTTTACTCACAAGCCTCCTTTTGAGAAAATTTTGCAAATCAATCAAACTTTGTTTCAAACCAACTCAAACCCCCATCAAACCTTTTCAAGGACTCCACCACCCCAAACCCACTCCTCTCTAGTTGACCTGAACTGTAGCCCTAGCTACTGTATCTCCCCTCCCTCCTCCAAATAAAGGCTGCAAGCCACCCCAGCACCCCCCTTGGAGTCATTTGTCCCCTCTGGCTCTCCCTCACCCCCTTGAGCTCCCTCTCCCTTGCTCTGCCCTGCTCAAAGGAGAGGAGAACCTTCGGCTTTTCTCCGAAGTTGAGTTTAGCTCTCTCTCCTATTGCTCCCTCCCGCCGCATGTCACCCTGCACGAACCCCCTTTCTCTCCTGCATCTTCTCATATACTTCTCTTGGTCTTGCAGCAACCCTAGGTGCCTCCCCGATGACCTCCCGAGCGTGCACCGGCGGGCAACCTCACGCGAGCTTCCTACCTGCGTCGAACTTCCCCGTGCAGCCCCTCTCCGAACTCGCCGTCGACCACCGCGACACTCTGGGTCCTCCCCGAATCCTCCCGCGCTTCAGTAAGCCCTCTAGCGCCGCCCCTTCTCCCTGCTAAGGTTCGGTCACCCGCCGCCATGTTGGGAGGTGGGAGACGACGATGTGCCATCAATCTCCCCTCTGTTCCAACGGTCTGTGTCACCCCGTACCCCTTCGCCCCTGCTGTGCCGCTGACCCTAGGCCCCGCCCAGCGGGTTTGAGTTTCTAGGCCCCGCGCGTGGCGTCACCTCGGGTGGGCCGATTTCATTTGGGCGGCCCATTTGTTTCCCTGATCAGGCCTAGGACCTGTGTCCCTTTTATTCCTTTTTTCCTAGATCTGAATCTGGCTCCTAGAAACAAATCAAAATGAAAATGGAAAACCCTTCCACTTTCCCAGATCTCAATTTCCTTAGATGCACAAATGTTTTCCATAGCATGCAGAGGCTTTGGTTAGCCCTTTTGTGGTGCAAAATAAATCTTATAAATCAATTTCCTAGATGTATAGATTCCCCCAATAAAATCCTCCAAGGATTTCTGCAACTCCAAATGGAATAAATCTAATTGTCAATGCAAGGTATTGGCCATTCCTTGCATGTCACCCTGGACCTACTCAAATTGCTTGCTGGTTTGCCCACAACAAAAATAACAAAATTAAGCCAATTTTGCCATTAGGATTTTCTCTAGGTTAAACCAAATAAGGTTTTAACCTAATTCCAACTCCCAGTGGAAACACATAATTATGTATTTCAAACCCTAGTAGATCATAATTTTATGAACCCCTGTTGAATTTTGGTGAATTAAACTATTCTGTCTATTGTTTAATCACCAATAAACTCGTAGCAGTAGCTCTATAACTCCAAAAAGGTTGATTCCAATTTCTACAAAAAGGTATTTTCAGTACCTAACAAGTGTCCTTGTAATTCTGTAGATTACATGTGATGAAAAATAAAAATATCATCCAGTACTGTCTTTGGGAATTTATCAAGGGAATTCTGTTAATTGTTTTGAGGTGATTCCAACACCTCGTGAATCAGTCCACTAAATACTATCTATTCACCCATGTAAATAATTTTTGGAGCTCCAGAATTTGTCTGGTGAATTATTCCCTAAAATTAGTGTTTTATCCACTATAAAAATATTATAAATCATTGGTAATTGATAAAATAGTGAAACCACTTTTGTTGAATTCATTTTATCAATACCTATCTGATGGTATAATTTTTATACAATGGTATCATACAGATCAAGCTCTTGGTCAAACACCCCTCTCTTAGGTAATTCCTAGTCTATAAATCCAAAAGGATCTTCTCCCAATGCCTCCAAATATTCTTCTAATCTCATCAAACCAATCACCCAGCTTCTTACTGCCTATTACATTGTAATTATATGTTACTTGTTGTATGTATTGATGGTTTTATGCATTTTACTAAATGTGGTATTGTTTGTTTGCATGTATACTCGATAACGGCGATAGTTGCAAATTGTGAGACGCCGAGAAGAAGGAAGCATCGGGATATTCTATTATTGTTATTTTTGGTATTCTGGTTTTATAAGGAAGTCAAGGGACATCTCGCTGGTCACAGGCAAGCCACCATTCCTGAACTCCTATATCAACCTACTCCCTTTTATCAATTGTTTTATATCTTGTTTATGAATTTCATGATTAAATGCATGGTTTGCTTCAAATAAAATGCGTGAGTATCTTGGCTCCATTGAGTTATGATGGAGTGTCCATTAGGACACTTACCCTCGTTTACACCCACTTTTACCCTTTAGATTGAGGCTAAGATGCTTAACATCTTCCCTCTTGGAAACTACCGATTTTAAATTATAAAACTATTTTGGGTTTTACCCTACTACAAAGTTTTCAAAATAAAACCCTTGGAAAGAGGCATCGTTTCTGAGTGGAGGTTTTACTAAAGAAGATATGAGGAGGAAAAGGAGAAGGTTGAGAAAGAGAAAGAGAGAGGGATGTTCTACGCCTTTACTAGAACAATTTATCCATGCAATCACACTACCCCAGTAGCTGGGGCTTAACTCGTAGTTTGTGGTCTTTAGCCGGGGCTCCTCGTACTCGCTAAAGGGGAGAAATCCCCATAAATCCGGATTGTCATGGACAAGGTACCGGTGCAAAAATTGGGTCCCTCGCGGACGGTATGACTTATTGTATGTACAGAAGGAAGTGGAGTCAAATTACTATATGCCAAACTACGGTTTGGGGAATAGGATTATAGAGAAGGGAGGACTATGCCCGTCGTGCCACATACTCGTGCCGGAGAGAACAACCCAAAAGGAAAAGCCGCAGTTGCTAGGTATGGACAAATGAAAAGTTAGATTTGATTATTCGAACCCCCGTCTACCGTGAGTAGCGGGCCGTGGTTGTATCCCGGTGGATGTATTGATTCTTGTGGGTAAAGTGCACAAACTCTGCTGAGTCTAGTCTATTTGAATAGCCGTGTCCATGGTCAAGGATGGTTGGAAAGTTGATTTCTAGTAGTACCCTTGGGATATGTTTTAGATGAATAAAAAGGATGTGACGTGGTAACGAGGAAAGATAAGAACGAGTTTGGTTGTGACCAGAGATGGTCGAAGATGTTAAAAAAAAGGGGTTTTACTATAAAACTGTTTTTAACAAGGATATGGGGATATCCGAAGTCTCTAAAAGAAGGCATATTTTCTAAAAGCTCTTTTTCAACAAAGATATAGAGATGCCAATGTTAGGCTTTTCAGAAATAACTATAGTGTAGAGCTACCTCGCCACAGCCCAATATGCATTATCTTGTTACCTTGTCATGGTGTTTTGCGAGTACATTTAAAGTACTCATCGGCATTTTCCCTGGCTATTTACTTGGCCATATTGCATATGTTAAGAAGTGACGAAGGTGCAGACGTATATGCGAGCTAGGCCGTCTTCCCATTCAGTTGCATGTAGGTTAAGGCATGACATGCGCTCTACGCTTGAATACTTCCGCTATTGATGATGTATCGCCATAATGGCATTAATGTAAGTATTTGTATTCGTTCATTATGGATGTTGAATGATACTGGTCGGTTATGCTCACGGCACACTGATCATGGGAACGTGAATTGTAGGCATAACGGGCATTCTCGGACCGTAAATCCGGGGTGCCACAGTAGTTATTACAAATCATCTTAAATTCATTTATCCTAGCAACTTATAGAATAGGCTATTTCCAAACAATGGTTTGGGTGCGAACGTGGCCGCATTAACAACATGGCTACGGGGTCATGTTTGCCGAGCTCCCATCGGGACAAACTCTTTAAATATTTTCTGCTAAGTATTGCAAAAACCCTGTTATTGGTGCAGGGACCCATTCATCAAATTGGTGCTGTTGTCGGGAAGCAAAGCATTCTGTTATCTACTTGCACATAGTTTATTTACGTTTGTTGTTTTTATCTTACTGCTTTCTTTTATATTGAAAACAATAAAAAAATTACAAAACCAAAAATTTATAAAAACTATTGCTACTAATCATGTCTTCCGAGATAAATTTTGTTCAATAGATAATACAAGCATTGGAGGAGATAAAGGATTCAAGTTTACCAAGCCTAGTTGCTAGATATGATTTGATAGAGAAAATTTTTAACATATTGGAAGGGCATTCATTATGGTTGCATGGTACTGATGAATCTTATTGCACAATTTGTATAACAGATGACCACCTTAATTTTCAATGTAAGTGTTCCAACAATCCTACTGTAGCAAATTATAATAAAGATATATCATATGGTAGTTTGGAGATATTAGAATACGTTCTTTTCAAAGGTGCATCTGAATTGGTATTTAGACTAGGAAGTATTGATGTTGGTAGTGAAGAACTTGATGGAGTTTTTAATTACACCTCATATTCCTCTTTTGCAAAAATAATTCAAGTAATAATGCATTGTTATTATATTATTTGAAGCGGTCTAAAACCGCCATGGAGAAAGATAACCTTTTGCAAGACTCACTAAAGAGTGGAGAGGAAAAGGAGCACAAGGAAGAGGAGGAAGAACGGATTGATCACCCGCTCACACTTTCAACTCCTACTTTTGATTCTATCATTGTTATTAAAACACTAGTCGATGAAAAGGAGGAACAAAAAGGCGAGGTTGACAAAGAGAGTCACACTACAACTTTTCTTTGTGATGCCTCTCACTCTAGTAGTGATTTTTATGATGCTAAAACTATTGATAATTGTAAGACCCCACCATTTAAGGTAAAGGCCCCTGTGATTGCAATGCTAGTCACTGGATCGAATTGCTAGCATACACAGTTTAAGATGAAGTACACATATAAAAAGGTCATTATTACATCGTCATTCTAGAGATAACATAGTCTTTACAACTCATTAGCCCAAGGCTAATACATAGAGTTCATAACATAAAGTAAATAAATAGAAGTCTTCATCTTCATGTGCCACATGCAACATGTTGAGTGTAGACTCATAACCCTAGTCTCCATCAGAGTAACCTGCAACATCATAAGTTACAGCCATAGAGGGTCAATACATTTGGAATTGTATTGGCAAGTGATACCATAGTAGTATAGTAGCATCTAACATCTATATGAATTTGGGTAAGTGTAGTTCAGGCTGGCTTTGCTCAAAGTAAGGTTTTCTTATTAGTTGAAAAACACTAAGTTTTTGTTTGACAAAAACACCCAAGGAACCACAAATAGACATTAGTGAACCTTTACCCTTGTTCAACCACAAGTTTTAACATAGAGAAATTGGCATGAGGAGATTCTTGATCACCTCAATGTATTTTATGCTCAAATTGTCCGTTGGCGGGGACATGGCTAAGTACTTAGGTTTTACCCTCTTGAGAGGTGGTGCACTTTCCCCACAAGACTCGACATGCATCGAGACGAGACTTTTCAGAAGCATTCCCTTAGACCACCATGGACGCGTTCCATCCTATCAACCCTACCACCAACTGTCCATCTGGCTAAATTCTCGCAACCTAGTTGGTCAAGGCAGAGCCCATATGCCATGTGGTTGCACTAGAAGCTTATCAACACTAAATGGCTCAAATCCCTTTGTTCCTGGGTGGCCATCCACAAGTGTGATACACAAGGTAAACCATAGACATGGGCCTTGTGTAACCACTCAACACAAACCAATATTTCCATTCCACCCAGGTAATTCATTCACATGTTGTTTTATTATTCAAAAAAAAGACATAGATTTTGCATAACAACATAGTATGAATATTACACCCTTGTTTTCTACTAGCTAGGATAAGCATACTAGTATAACAAGTTTCTTAACTTAGGGAAAACTACTAAGACAATATATATAGGATTTCCCATGGTATACCATATACTTAGAAAAATATCCATGCAAATCCTACTCAAATATCACTAATGCATATATAAAATAATAGGACAAAAATATGAAACATCACTTGCCTTGGTAGCTAGGAGAATAGCAACAGTCCTCACAATCACAATCACCAAAATCTTCACATAAAATCATAACACCAAATTCACATTCAGTATTCAAACAAAATACATATGAATGCATGCAAATGCAATGGAATGATTTCGTACACTAAACAATTCAAACTAAACAGTACAGAACACAAAGTAAACTTTCTAAAGATCTAAATAAACCAATTTTACTCTAATTTTCCAAATATTTTATATAGTCAAAATAAGCCTACAAATGGTTCTGCATAAAATCCTAATTTTATAGAAGAAAAAGGCCAAAATAAGGTCATAGATATGTATGGCTCAATTTTATGAATCCATTGATACATTCTTTGTAATTTTTGGACAAACAGATCAAAAGTTGTGAATTTTACAAGTTAATTCATCTAATAGATTCAAATCTGGATTTTAAAACAAAAATCTAGACACGCGGCGCCATCTGATTGGCGCGTACCCCTTCATGTGGGTCACACTAGGGATCCGCTGGATCTAAGTGAGATCCTGTGGTCCAGATCTGTCCGTACCCTTTCGCCTAAACTTCTAATCATAACCACTGGATCTAAATCTAACAGATCTAAACGAACTGGCCACAGATGGGCGGCACGAATGGTCACTGCGGCGGCGGCGCGTCTGTCGACGTCGTGCCGGCGATGCTAGGGATAAAGGAGGGGCCTTTAGGGCTTATTGAGGTCTCGGAGACATCGTGGTGCTCAAGGTGGTTGTGGACGGGGCTAGGGCACACGGGTCTAGCCAAACTTTCTCGTCGGAGATGTTCCTGGCGTCGGGTGCTCAAAGTCATCAATGGAGGCGAGCCTACAGAGCGCCATTGGACAAACAAAAAGCATTAGCGTGTGCGCTCGGGGACAGTGGATGCGACAAAGTAAACCAGAGGCGAGGGGGAGGTCAGACCTCACCGTAATCGGTCGTCGGAGCTCGTCGGGATAGCGACGGTGCGAGGAGAAATGCGTGGAGCCTAGCGGCGCTCAGAGGTGGTTGAGTGGGGGGAAATGGAGCAGGGAGAGAGGGGGTTAAGTAGCAGGTCAAGGGGGGATTACGGCTGCAATCAATTGATTTTATTCGAATTGAATCGGAGGAAACGGCCGCGGCGGAGCTAGTCGTCGTGCGTTGATTAAGGATGAAGGGCTGAGGTGGCAGTGGGGGCCATCTGTCAGCGAGGGGGTGCGGCCTCACGCGGTAAGAAACAGAGGGGCGAGGGTGTTTTCCCGGGTGGGCTAGGTGGGTTGTTAGTTGGGTCGCGGGGTGGGTTGGGCTAGATGGGTTGCTGCTGTTTTATTTTTTTTCCTTTTGCCCTTTTTTCTTTTCTGTTTAGATTTTCTGAAATGAATTTGATTGGCCAATTCAAATCTGTTTGAATTCAAACTTTCACCAAGTTTTTGTACTACGATCCTAGTGTCAAAAAGTGTGCAAAACACATCTAGCCACTCAAAAACAGTTTGGTCTTTGGAATAAAAATAAAACCATGCCCCATATATAATATAAAAAGAGTGGTTTAAATATGGTTTTATTTAGGGTTTTGATTTGAAAAAAATTATGCAAGGTAAATATGCTATGATGATATGAATGCAATAACATGACTTTTCATTTGATGAAATTTGGGATGTTACAAATCTAACCCCCTTCAGATGAATCTCTCCCTCGAGATTCGGATTGGAAAGAAAATAGGTGAGGGTGGTCTTTCCGAAGGTCATCTTCTCTTTTCCAAGTTGCTTCTTCTTTGGTATGATGGTTCCACTATACTTTGTTGAATTTTATAGTCTTTGTAACATCCCAAAAATCGTGAATTGTAAAATCATGCATTGCATTCATATTGTGAAAGCAATTAAAGCCAACATCATTCTGAGTGAATTTTTGTGCATTCACAAAAAATTTCAAAGTTTGAATTCAAACAAAACCATTTGTATGCCCATTTTTATCAATCATATGAGGCATGGTTTTGTTTTATTTTTCAAAGGGCCAAAGCGATTCTGAGTGAATTTGTGTGTTTAACACACTCTTGGACATTAAAATGGTCTCACAAAATTTTGGTGGAAATTTGACTTGATTTGAAGTTGATTTGAGCTTTGAAATCTCATTTAGAAAATCAAATTAGAAAAAAGAAAAAAAGAAAAGAACAAAAAAATGGAAGTAGACCAGCTAACTGACTCAGCCCACCCGCACAGCTCAACTCGCGGCCCAGCGAAGCCCACCCGGCTCCCTCGTACCCCCCGCCTTTCTTTTCTGATAGCACGCCCCGCACCCCCCACTGACATGCTGGTCCCACCGCCATGTCAACATCATCTTCCTCAATCAGCGCCCGCAGACTCGCCGTCGCTGCCCGTTACTAGCTAATTGCTTTTCGAATCAATTCGCGTTATGATCGCAGTAATGCCGCGCCTACCCCACTCCTTCCGCTCCTTTCCCCTCACTCACCACCCTCTAAGAGCCGCTAGTCTGTCCACACACGAGCTTGCACCGCCGCTGTCCCGACCATCTCCGGCGAGCAAATACTGTAAACCCTAGCCCCCCTTCTCTCTGGTTGACGCTCGTACACTCATCGTCCCCCTGCACGTCTAATGCCGCCTCATGCTTGTCTTTCTTTACCCTATAGTGCTGCCAGCGACGAGGCCTGAGCACACCCGAAGCCTAGCTCAACTCCGATGAGGAATCGTCGTCGTGTCCGTGCACCCTAGCCCCGTCCGCTAGCATGTTGAGCTTCACCGCGTCTCCGCGACCTCGGTAAGCCCTAGTGCCCCCTCCCTTACCCTCTGGCCTCGCCGAAACATCATCGTCTGTCGCGCCGCCGCCACGGTGGGCATTTGCACCGCCCGCGTTTGGTCAAAGCAATAGTATCCGCTGGATCTAGATCCAGCGGTCGAGATTAGAACTAGACGCGAAAGGGTATGCTTAGATCTGAGTCGTAGGATTTAGATCTGGCGGTTTAGGTTACATCGTTAGTGAAGGGGTACGTTGCGACCTGGCGCGTTGGATCTGACTTGATCCAATGGCGCGGAAGCGCGACCTGAAGCGGTATCGTCATATCAGATGCTGCCGCGTGTCTCGGTTTTTGATTTAAAAACCAGATTTTTATCTATTAGTTGGTTTAACTTGCAAAATTCATAACTTTTGTTCTATTTATCGAAAAATGCAAATAATATATCATTGGATTCATAAAATTAAATCCTACACTATTGTAGGCCTAAATTTGTATTTTGCTTCTGTAAAAATGGGATTTTGTGCAGAATCAAATATAGGCTTATTTTGACTATATAAATTATTTGGAAAATGTTTTTAAAGAAAATTTAAGTTTATTTAGACTATAAGTAGATGGTTTTTTGTTCAGTACTGTTTGGCTTGAATAGTTTAGTGTATAAAATTCATTCCATTGCATTTCATGCATTCATATATATTTTTTCTTCATTATTTGAATGTAAATTTAGTGTTATTATTTTATGTGTAGATTTTGGTGCTAGTGGTGATTGTGATTGTGAAGATTGTTACTACTCCCCCAATTACCAAGGAAAGTGGTTCTTCATGTATTTGTCCAATTATTTTTACTATGTACTAGTGATATTTTTGAATAGGTCTTGCATGAAATTTTACTAAGTATTTATAAGCTATGCTTGGGAAATCCTAGTAGTTGTAGTCTGAGTAGAATTTTCTCCAAGTTAAGTTACTTGCCATGTGAACATGCTTAGCCTAGCTAGTAGCAAACAAGGGTGGAATATATTGATGCCATGGAAATTTTTCTAAGTCTTTTGACTTGTGTTTTTGTTTAATAAAACAACTAAGTGAATGAATCACCTGGGTGGAATGGTATGATAGTTTATGTTTAGTGGTTACACAAGGCCCATGTCTATGGTTTACCTTGTGTATCTCACTTGTGGAAAGCCACCGAGGAACAAAGGGATTTGAGATACTTAGTTTTTACAAAATTTGTAGTGCAGCCACATGGCATATGGGCTCTGCCTTGATCATATAGGTTGCAATAACTTAGCCAGATGGACAGTTGGTGGTAGGGTGATAGGATGGAACACGTCCATGGTGGTATAATGGAAGGCTTTTTAAAGGTCTCGTCTCGATGAATGTCTAGTATTGTGGGGAAAGTGCACCACCTCTCGAGAGGGTAAAACCTAAGTACTTAGCCGTGTCCCCGGTAACGGACAAATTGAGCATCAAGACATGGAATCTATCAAGGATCTCCTCATCCTAGTTTCTAAGTTAAAAACTTGTGGTTCAACAAGGGTTAAGGTTCACCAATGTCTATTGGTGTTTCCTTGGTATTTTTTCTCAAACAAAAACTTAGTGTTTTCAACTGATAGGAAAAAACTATTTTGAGCAAAGCAAGCCTAAGCTACACTTAGCCAAATTCATATAGATGTTAGGTACTACTATTCTACTATGGTATCACTTGCCAATACAATTCCAAATGTATTGACCCATTGTGGCTGTAACTTATGATGTTGCAGGTTATTCCGATGAGGATTAGGGTTATGAGTCTACACTCAACATGCTTGCATGTGGCACATGAAGATAAAGACTTTACTTTATTTACTTATCTTATGAACTCTTGTGCTAGCCTTTGGCTATGGAGTTGTAAAAGACTATGTTTATCTCTAGAATGACAATGTAATAAAGACCTTTGTATCTGTGTACTTCATCTTAAACTGTGGATGCTAGCATTTGATCCAGGGACTAGCATTGCAATCGTAGGGACCTTTACCTTATATTGGTGGGGTATTACAGATGGTATCAGAGCACTGTGTTGCCTGTAGATTATAAACCTAAGTTGGATTAGACTAAGGAAACCACTAAGGAAAAATGCAACTCTTTGCAAATTCCACACTTGAATTTTTCTTATCGTAAACATATTCTAATCTTCTTTCTCATCTCAATTTGTAGATGGCCACCATCAACGAAGCCATCAAGAAGGGACCACTCATGACCATGACTTTAGAATGTGAGACGGAGTTTCCCAAAGCACTCAAAACCCTTATGGTTAGCTTGGGAATACATGGTGAGGCCGTGTACAAAGGATTTCCACTGGTGGATGAAGGAGAAGAATATTGGTGGGTGCAACTTCACTTGTACAAAAACAAGGGAGACAACCACAAAGTGTCGGGATTCTACATGGGCACCAACTCAGAAATGTATACGACATTCTTTGACTCTACAAGAAATGCAGCTTGGAATGCTATCAAGGAGCTTGGTGAAAGACTCAAGTGTAGAATGCTCAACACTAAAAATTACCTTGAGGAAGAGAAGAAGTATACCCAAGGCTTAGAGACCGCCATAAAATGTCTAAGGGAATATATCATAGACCTAGCATATGAGTGAGAATTGTAACGTACTCCGCTAGTTGGACCACCACACTTGTCATTTTCTCGCAAAAATTTGTCTATGTTATGCTTGAATCTTAGTGTTTGTGGTAGACTTTGTATGCCATGACTTGAATGTTTTATGGATGATGTATGCTCTTTGATTTCATTTTACTATCTTGTTTTTCTCTTACTTGTGTTGTTCTAATATTTCTCTATCTTACATTAGATGCCTAGCTTTGTGATCAACACTGCCGAGGAGTTCAATGGAACTCGTTTTGGTTCACGCATCGTGCAGTTTACTAGTGTGCTCAACCTCCCACTTCCTAGTATCAAGGCATTTCACCTCACAAAGTTCGAGAGGAAGGACCTTTGGGGCTTTAGAGTCTCGCAGCCGGGATGACAAACGGAGCCACTCACGGAGGATATTTCCTTCAAGATGATGCACGATGACAAAGAGAAGAGTCTAGATGTAGTCATGCAGGAGTGTAACATCCCTAAAATCATGATTTATAAAGTTTGCATAGCATTCATGCATTCATAAGCATTTGGCCTTTTCAAATGAATTTCCAAAATAAGAAACCATATTTTGCTTGTTAACTTTATGCAAGTAAGGCAAGGTTTTATTTTACTTTCCAAGTATGAAAATTCTTGGGTTTGATCAGTAATGATTGGGAATAGAATACAAAGCCCACACAAAAAATTTCAAAACAAATTCAAACATAAAACCATTTATATGCCTATTACCATTATATTAATAAAGGCATGGTTTTATTTTATTTTTCAAACCCAAAATGGTTTTTGAGTGTAAGTAGATGTTTGACACATATTTGGACATTACAAACACAGTACATAAGTCTAGAGAAAATTTAAATGAAAATAGATTTGAATTAGGCATTCAAATTCAAACTAGAAAAACAAAACAGAAAAAGAAAAGGAGAAAAGGAGAAAAAATAATAATAAAACACAGCAACCTAACTAGCCCAACCCACCCGCGGCCCAGCTACCAGCCCACCTAGCCCACCCGGGAAACCCCTCCCTCTCTCTGTTTCTCACCCGCACACACACCCCCTCCCTCGCTGTCAAGTGGACCAACGCCAGGTCAGCTCGTCGTCCCCAAACCCTGCCCACGACAAGGCCTTCGCCGTTTCTTCCTTCCTTCACTACCATGATTTCAGGTTGAGTAAATGGCGATGAATGCGTGTGTAATGCCCGCCCCAGCTCTGGATACTTAATCCCCTCCCCCTCACGATCATTTCCCCTCACACAGCCAGCATAGAGCGCCGCCAGGCTCCCCAAATTTCCCCTCGCACCGCCGCAGTACCGTAGAACTCCGGCGAGATATTCTGGTAAGCCTCGTGCGCCCCTCTGCCCGTCGTTCACGCGAGCGTGTTACCCTTGACCTTGCGCATCTACTAATGCCCGTGGCTTGTCCAATGGTTCCCCAGGTCGTCACCCCCGTCATCGTTTGCAAACACCCGAGACGCAACTCAACTCCGGCGAGCAAATTTGGTAAACCCCATGCTCCCCTTGACCCCTGTTTCACGCGACTGTATTCGCCATGTCCTTGTGACCCTCCTGATGCCAGCCTCTTGATCTCTTGTACCATAGGTCGTCGTCTTTGACTCCGACAGTGAGCACCCGTCGCGCGGACGAACTCCGACAAGGAATAGCTGTTGTGTTCTTGCGCCCCCGCCCTAGACGCATCCATGTTGAGCATCTCCACGCCCTCGCGACCTCGGTAAGTGCCATCACACCGTCCCTACCCTTCTGACCTTGCCGGCATGTCACGGTCCATGGCGTCGCCGCCGCCTGAGCCATTTGCGCCACTGATTTCTGGTGAGATCGATCTGATCCATCGGATCCAAATCCAAAGGCCACGGTTAGATCTTGATCGAAGCGGTATGATTTGATCTGGGTCATGCGCAGTTAGTTAGATTCAATGGCCCGCAAGAATGATCCGCCCGAACCAGTATGCGCCAATCAGACGTTGCCGCGTGGCCTGTGTTTAGATTTAAAAACAGAATTTAGATCTATTAGATGTTCAAACTTGTAAAATTCATAACTTTTGATCCACACGTTCAAATTTTGCAAATTTTATATCATTGGAATTAGGAGAAAGAATTCTATCCAACCATGAAAATTGTTTAATGATTTGCTTATGATAAATTGGTTATTTTTGTAGAGACATTTATAGGCTTATTTTGAGTATAGAAATTATTTGAAAAATGATTTAAAGACTAAATAAAGTTTATTTATTGTATATTTGTCTTGTTTGTGATTCAGTACTGTATACTTGTCTTGTTTGATCTAGAAAAATCATCACATGGCATTTGCATGCATTCATATATTTTTGCTTGTATATTTTTGAAATGTGAATTTGGTGCTACCATTTTATGTTTAGATTTTGGTGCTAATAGTGATTGTGGTTGTGAATATTGTTGCTACTCCCCCAACTACCAAGGAAAGTTGTGCTTCATATTTTGTCCCAATATTTTGACTATGCATTAGAGATATTTTGTATAGGGCTTGCATGAATATTTTGCTAAGTATCTATATGCTATGCTTGGGAAATTCTAGTAGTTATAGAATTGTTAGAATTTCCTCTAAGTTAAGATACTTGTTGTTGCCATGCTTAGCCTAGCTAATAGCAACCAAGGGTGGAATATATTCATGCTATGGAAAATATTGTTAAGTCTTTGACTTATGTGTTTGCTTAATAAAACAACTAAGTGAATGAAACACCTGGGTGGAATGGAAAGAATGGTTTGTGTTGAGTGGTTACACAAGGACCATCTCTATGGTTTACCTTGTGTATATCACTTGTGGAAAGCCACCCAGGAACAAAGGGATTTGAGATGCCAAATGTTAAGAAGCTTCTAGTGCAGCACATGGCATTATGGGCTCTGCCTGGATCATATAGGTTGCAATAACTTAGCCAAATGGACAGTTGGTGGTAGGGGATTGATAGGTTTGGAGCGCGTACATTTTGGTCTAAGGGAAGGCTTCTGAAAGGTCCTGTCTTGGTGAAAATCAAGTCTTGTGGGGAAAGTGCACAACCTCTGTAGATGGAAGAATCTAAGTACTTAGCCATGTCCCTGGTATTGGACAACTTGAGCATCAAGACATGGAAGCTATCAAGAATCTCCTCATCCAAATTTTCTAAGTTAAAACTTGTGGTTGAATAAGGGTGAAGGTTCACCAATTTCTATTGGTGGTTCCATGGGAAACTTAGTGTTTTCAACTAATAGGTAAAACCTATTTTGAGCAAAGCAAGCCTAAGATACACTTAGCCAAATTCATGTAGTAACTAGATGTTAATATTCTACTAAGGTATCACTTGCCAATACTATTCCAATGTATTGACCCACTGTGGTTGTAACTTGTGATATTGCAGGTTACTCTGATGATGAATAGGGGTTATGAGTCTACACTCAACATGCTTTCCTGTGGCACATGAAGATGAAGACTTCTATTTTATATTGTTAAGTTGAACTCTTGTACTAGCCTATGGCAATGGAGTTGTAAAAGACTATGTTATCTTTGGAATGGCGTTGTAATAATGACCTTTGTTTCTGTGTACTTCATCTTAAACTATGGATGCTAGCAATTGATCCAGGGACTAGCATTGCAATCACAGGGATCCTTACCTTTATAAGGGTGGGATCTTACAGATGGTATCAAAGCACTGTGTTGCCTGTAGGATTATAACCCTAGGACTGGATTAGAAACCACTAAGGAAAAAATTTCATCAATTTCCACACTTGTCTTTTCTTCTCGTAAACTTTTCTAATCTTCTTTCTCAACTCTATTTGTAGATGAACTCCATCAACGAAGCCGTGAGGAAGGGACCACTCATGACCATGACCTTGGAGTGTGAGACAGAATTCCCCAAGGACCTCATGGTTGGCATGGGAATACATGGTGCAGCTGTGTACAAAGGATTTCCCGAGATGGATGAAGGAATAGAGTACTGGTGGGTGCAACTTCACTTGTACAAAAATAAGGAATACAACCACAAGGAATCAGGATTCTGCATGGTCACCAACTCAGTAATGCACACCACATTCTTTGACTCTGCAAGAGATGCAGCTTGGAAAGCCATCAAGGAGCTTGGTGATAGACTCAAGTGCAGAATGCTTAACCCCCAAAATGAACTTAGGGAAGAAAAGAAGCATACCCAAGAGTTAGAGGCAACCAACCAACGTTTAAGAGAGGACATCATAGACTTATCAATGGAGTCATGTGATCAGGATCGATAGATTGCCTCTAGGGATGCCCTGTTAGCCAACTTGGCAAGTGAGATGGGATTGTAATGTACTTCGTTAGTTGGACCACCACATCTATCGTTTTATTTCCAAATTTTTTATCCAAGTTATGTTGAACCATTGATGCTTGTAATGGATTTGTGTATGTCATGACTTGTGTGTTTGTTGCCAAAGATATGCTTGTGATACTATGTCTTGTGATTTTTCTCTATTGATGTTGATTCTAACTTTTCTCTATCTTATAAAATAGATGGCTAATGTTACTATCAGCACGGCTGAAGAGTTCAAGGTAACTCATTTTGGCACTCGTCTTATTGATCTCACTAGTGTGCTCAACCTTCCGCTCCCTGGCATCATGACGCTTCCCCTCACCAAGTTTGAGAGGAAGGACCTTTGGGGATTCAAAGTTACTCTTCCAGGACGCCAGACTGAGACAGCCACGGAGGCTATCACTTTCAAGCTAATGCATGAAGACAAGGAGAGAGGCTTAGATGTAGTCATGGAGGATTTACTTGGGCGTCTGGTAGGGAGGCACTCCAGAGAGCTTAGAGGTCTTTACTTTCATGCCTTCGGAAGACGCGACGAGGAGGGTGAGGCTATTGAGTTTGAGGTTGCTGCTAGAGAGACGGTGGAGCTGATTCGCCTGTACCTTCAGGACCTAGAGGTTCTCATTAGGCACCTAGATACCGATAGGACCAACATCATGCTTAGCAATGACGAACTCCAGGTGCAGCTTCGTGAGAAGGACAAGCTCTTCGTGGAGAAAGAAGATATAGTCAAGGAAATGGAGGCCAAGTTTGAGAGCCAGGATAGGAAATTCAAGAGCCAGGAAAAGAGAGTCCAAGACCAGAACAAGAAGATATGGGAGATGTAGGAAGAGCTAGATACCAAGGACTTCGAGGTCGAGCATCAGCAGGGTGTGATTGAGAGACTTCGTGCACAGAAGAGGGCTCTTAAGGCCAAGATAGAGGCCTTGACTACCAATGTCGAGGAATACAAGACCGCTATGGAGAATGCAGGTCTTACAATTGTTGATGAGTAGGTTGATGCAGAGGAGTAGTGATGACTACTCATTTATCTTTCATTTACCATGCTTATGATTATTGAGTCGCAATGACCATCCAACATGTGGGTGGCTTGCTATGGTGTGTTTACTTTTTCAAACTTGTTGTTTATGTCGTTGAACCTTATGATTATTTTGATGCTTGTTTTGGTGATTGTCTATGTAATGTATTGTGCATGTTAAGCATCTATGGGTATCTCATTCTTATCCTTATGAAAATCACAGATGCCTCCTCGACGTGCCAACCCCAACCCAAACAACAACAATGTCACCCCCGAGATGCAAAGTGATGACAAAGAGCACACTGTGATGCAGAATCAGAATAACAACAACAACAATAACAACAACAACAACAACAATCAGAACAATCCACCAGGATTTGACATGCTCACCAGGTTCCTAAGACTGAATCCTGCAAAGTTCTCAGGAACTACTGATCCCATGGTGGCCAATGATTGGCTACATTCGGTGAACAAGGACTTGGTAACTGTCGGCTGCACCGACGAAGAGAAAGTCAGGTTTGCAGCACATCTGTTGGAAGGACCAGCAGCCACTTGGTGGGATAACTTCCAGATCACCACTCCCATCGAGGATGTGACATTGGCTATCTTTGAAGATGGTTTCCGTACAACTCACATCTCATCCGGGGTGATGAGTTTGAAGAAGAAAGATTTCCATAACCTGAAGCAGCGCCACCGCAGTGTGGCTGAATATATTGAGGAGTTCAACAATCTGGCACGTTATGTACCGGATGAAGTTGATACCGATGCCAAGAGGAAAGAGAAATTCCTCGAAGGACTGAACGATGAACTGAATCTGCAGTTATCTGTGGCCTATGTCCCCACCTACCAATCCCTTTGTGACAAGGCTACCATCTTGGAGAACAATATGAAACAAGTTGAAAGCAGAAAGAGGAAGCACAGTTCTGACAAGCACAGCTCGGGATCGTCTCACAAGCGTTCTCATCATGATGATAGTGGGAGTTCTGGATCCCACAAACATGGAAAGTACAATAACCACCACATCCAAAACCGCCATCATGACAACAAGCATCACCGTAGTCATGATAATGACAAGTACAAGAACCACAAGAGTGGATACAAGAGCCACCACAATGGAAGTGCAAGTGGTAGTAGAAGACAGCCTGTCAAGAAGAATCTTAGTCAGGTTGAATGCTTCAAGTGTAAGAAGATGGGGCATTATGAAAATGATTGCCCAGAAAAGAAAGTTGAAGGTGCCAACAAGCCCAACCCTTTCCAGAAGGGACAGGTGAACCACATCAATGTGGAAGAGATCTATGAGGAACCTAATGCTGTGGCTGGTAAGTTTAAACTCAATTCTGTTCTAGCACTTGTTCTTTTTGATACTGGCGCATCGCATTCATTCATATCAAAAGCATTTGTGGATAGAAATGGGTTTCCAAATGAAAATATTGGGTGCCCAATAAAACTAAGTTCTCCCGGTGGAGATATGATAGTAAGTCTTGGATGTCGTGATCTAGTGATAGAATTTGGGAAGCATACTTTTCCATTAAGTTGATAATCCTAGATTCCCAAGGACTGGATGTAATTTTGGGAATGGACTGGATGACCAAGTATGAAGGAGTACTAGATTGTGTCAATCGTACTGTCGCACTCACAACCCCAGAAAAGAAAAGGATAAGATTCAAGTCTAACTTTGAATCAAAAGGGAGTAAGCTAAATTCTCTTAAGGGGGTTAGCATAAAAAGTGTGCCAATTGTGAGTGAATATCCGGATGTGTTTCCGGAAGAATTTCCGGGAATGCCACCAGATAGAGATGTGGAATTTCTGATTGACTTGCTACCAGGATCAGGACCAATAGCAAAGAGACCTTACAAGATGTCAGTTGATGAGTTGAAAGAACTCAAGAAACAACTTGGAGAATAGTTGCAGAAAGGATTTATTCAACCAAGTCCTTCATCTTGGGGAGCACCAGTCTTGTGTGTAGAAAAGAAAGATAGAAGTCAAAGGTTATGCATAGATTATCATTCACTCAATGAGGTGACTATCAAGAACAAATATCCTTTGCCCAGAATAAATGATTTGTTTGATCAGTTAGAAGGAGCCTATGTGTTCTCAAAAATTGATCTCCGGTCAGGCTATTTTCAGCTTAAGATAAGGGAACAAGACATACCTAAGATAGCTTTCACCACTAGGTATCGATTTGTCTGAGTACACCGTGATGCCATTTGGTTTGACCAATGCACCAGCTTACTTCATGAATATGATGAACAAGGTGTTCATGGAGTTCCTTGACAAGTTCTTTGTCATTTTCATCGATGACATTTTGATCTACTCCAAGAGGAAATAAGAGCATTAAGGACATTTGCGTTTGATACTTGAGAAGCTTAGAGAGCATAAGTTGTATGCCAAATTCAGCAAGTGTGAATTCTGGTTGAATGAAGTTGGATTTCTTGGACACGTTGTGTCAGGAGATGGTGTAGCAGTTGATCCCGCAAAAGTGTCATTTGTAACTGAATAGGAATCTCCTAAGTCAGTAAAGTAAATTCGTAGTTTCCTTGGCTTGGCAGGATACTACAGAAGATTCATTGAGAATTTCTCCAAGGTAGCTAAGCCAATGACGGAGTTACTAAAGAAAGACAAGAAATTTTCTTAGACTGAAGGATGTGAACTCAGCTTCCAAGAATTGAAAAAGAGACTAGTGACAGCACCAGTCCTGTGTTTGCCAGATTTGGAGAAAGATTTCCAAGTGTATTGTGATGCATCTCATCATGGATTAGGTGCAGTTCTAATGCAAGAAGGGAAAGTTGTGGCTTATTCCTCAAGACAACTCAAAACTCATGAGGTAAATTACCCTACTCATGATTTGGAGTTAGCCTCTATTGTCCATGCACTCAAAACATGGAGACATTATCTTTTGGGAAAGCGATGTGAAGTGTTCACAGATCACAAAAGTTTGAAGTATATCTTCACTCAGAAAAAAATCAACATGGGGCAAAGAAGATGACTAGAACTCATCAAGGACTATGACTTGAGTTTGCAATACCACCCCGGTAAAGAAAATGTTGTAGCGGATGCACTAAGCCGTAAGGTATTTGTGAATAGTCTTACTAAGGGAGAGTTGCCAGATGATCTGTGTGCCCAATTTAGAGACCTCAGATTGGAGATTGTGCCTAAAGGACATCTCATGTCATTGGATGTTCAACCCACCTTGTTGGACAAGATCAAGGAAGCCCAAAAGACGGACAACGAAATCGAATAGATTAAGGAAAAGATTGGCAATGGAAAAGCCAAAGGATTCCATGAAGACGAACATGGTACTTTATGGTATGGTAAACGTATCTGCGTTCCGCAAGATCCGGAGCTTCAGAAACTGATTTTACAAGAAGCACACAACTCACCATATTCCATTCATCCGGGTAACACAAAAATGGACATGGATATGAAGGAAAGATTTTGGTGGAATAATCTCAAGAAAGACATCGCCGAACATATTTCTTTGTGTGATGTATGTAGTAGAGTGAAAGCAGAACATCAGAAACCGGCAGGATTACTACAACCACTACCTATTCCTGATTGGAAGTGGGACAAGTTTGGCATGGATTTCATTACCGGATTGCCAAGGACCAGGTCAGGATATGATTCTATTTGGGTAGTAGTGGATCGCCTCACTAAAGTGGCTCATTTCATACCCGTGAAGACAACCTATACAAGTGCTAAGTTAGCCAAGATCTATATGAATAGGATTGTATGTCTGCATGGAGTACCCAAGAGTATTGTGTCAGATAGGGGAACTCAATTCACTTCTCATTTCTGGAGGCAACTGGATGAGTCATTGGGAACAAGATTGGAATTCAGTACTGCTTTTCATCCCCAGACTGATGGACAGACAGAAAGGACCAACCAGATTTTAGAAGATATGTTGAGGGCATGTGCCCTAGACTATGGAGCTAGTTGGGATGAAAGTCTGCCTTACGCAGATTTTCTTGCAATAACATCTATCAAGCCAGTATTGAGATGGCACCATTTGAGTTTCTCTATGGGAGAAAGTGTACTACCCCCTTGCTATGGAATGGTGTGGGAGAAAGAAACTTGTTCGGACCAGAACTAATTAAAGAGGCTGAAGAGAAAGTCAAGCTAGTAAAGGACAGATTGAAGATAGCATAGTCCCGACAGAAGAGCTACGCAGATCCTAAGCGTAGAGAAGTCACCTATGAAGTGGGTGATAGAGCTTATCTTAGAGTGTCACCACTTCGTGGAGTGAAGATATTCGGAGTCAAAGGAAAATTGGCCCCAAGATATGTTGGACCATTCAAGATTCTGAGTCGTAAAGGAGAAGTAGCTTATGGGATTGAATTGCCGGAATCATTGTCTGTTGTTCACAATGTGTTTCATGTGAGTCAGCTAAAGAAATGCAACCCAGAGATGGAAGAGACCTATTTGAAGGATACTATACCTTTGGAGGAGGTCCAATTGGAAAATGATCTCACATATGAGGAAAAACCTATCAAGATTTTGAGACTGCAGAAAGAGTCACTCAGACAAAGAGTATCAAATTCTGCAAAGTTCAGTGGAACTATCATTCCGAAGAAGAAGCAACATGGGAAAGAGAAGATGACCTTCGGAAAGACCACCCTCACCTATTTGCTAGCCAATCCGAATTTCGAGGGCGAGATTCACCTTAAGAGGGTTAGATTTGTAACATTCCTAAAATCATGATTTATAAAGTTTGCATAGCATTCATGCATTCATAAGCATTCGGCCTTTTCAAATGAATTTCCAAAATAAGAAACCATATTTTGCCTGTTAACTTTATGCATGTAAGACAAGGTTTTATTTTACTTTCCAAGTATGAAAATTCTTGGGTTTGATCAGTAATGATTGCGAAGAGAATACAAAGCCCACACAAAAATTTTCAAAACAAATTCAAACACAAAACCATTTATATGCCTATTACCATTATATTAATAAAGGCATGGTTTTATTTTATTTTTCAAACCCAAAATGGTTTTTGAGTGTAAGTAGATGTTTGACACATATTTGGACATTACAAACATAGTACAAAAGTCTAGAGAAAATGGAAATGCAAACAGATTTGAATTAGGCATTCAAATTCAAACTGGAAAAACAAAACAGAAAAAGAAAAGGAGAAAAAAAATAATAAAACACAGCAACCTAACTAGCCCTACCCACCCGCGGCCCAGCTACCAGCCCACCTGGGAAACCCCTCCCTCTCTTTGTTTATCACCCGCGCACACACCCCCTCCCTCGCTGTCAAGTGGACCCAACGCCAGGTCAGCTCGTCTTCCCCAAACCCCGCCCACGACCAGGCCTTCATCGTTTCTTCCTCCCTTCACTGCCGCGATTTCAATTTGAGTAAATGGCGATGAATGTGTGTGTAATCCCTGCCCCAACTCTGGCTACTTAATCCCCTCCCCCTCACGATCATTTCCCCTCATACAGCCAGCACAGAGCGCCGCCAGGCTCCCCAAATTTTCCCTTGCACCGCCGCAGTACCACAGAACTCCAGCGAGATATTCTGGTAAGCCTCGTGTGCCCCTCTGCTCGTCATTCACGCGAGCATGTTTCCTTGACCTTGCGCATCTACTAATGCCTGTGGCTTGTCCAATGGTTCCCCAGGTCGTCGCCCGTCGTTTGCAAACACCCGAGACGCAACTCAACTCCGGCGAGCAAATTTGGTAAACCTCGTGCTCCCCTTGACCCCTATTTCACGCGACTGTATTCGCCATGTACTTGTGCGCCTCCTAATGCCAGCTGCTTGATCTCTTGCACCATAGGTCATCGTTTTCGACTCCGACAATGAGCACCCGACGCGCGGACGAACTCCGACGAGGAATAGCTGCTGTGTTCTTGCGCCCCCGCCCCAGCCACATCCATGTTGAGCATCCCCATGCCCTCGCACCCTCGGTAAGAGCCAACACACCCTCCCTACCCTTCTGACCTCACCGGCGTGTCACGGTCCATGGCGTCGCCGCCGCCTGAGCCATTTGCGCCACTGATTTCTGGTCAGATCGATCTGATCCATCGGATCCAGATCCAAAGGCCATAGTTAGATCTTGATCGAAGCGGTATGAGTTGATCTGGTCCGTGCGCAGTTAGTTAGATCCAACGGCCCGCAAGCGTGATCCGCTCGAACCGGTATGCGCCAATCAGACGCTGCCGCGTGGCCTGGGTTTAGATTTAAAAACAGAATTTAGATCTATTAGATGTTCAAACTTGTAAAATTCATAACTTTTGATCCACACGTTCAAATTTTGCAAATTTTATATCATTGGAATCAGGAGAAATAATTCTATCCAACCATGAATTTTTTTAATGATTTGCTTCTAAAAAAATGGTTTTTGTTGCAATAGGCGTATTTTGAGTATAGAAATTATTTTAAAATGATTTAAAGACTAAATAAAGCTTATTTAGTGTATATTTTTCTTGTTTGTGATTCAGTACTGTATACTTGTCTTATTTGATCTAGAAAAATCATCACATGGCATTTGCATGCATTCATATAATTTTGCTTGTATATTTTTGAAATGTGAATTTGGTGCTATCATTTTATGTGTAGATTTTGGTGCTAATAGTGATTGTGGTTGTGAAGATTGTTGCTACTCCCCCAACTACCAAGTCAAGTGGTGCTTCATATTTTGTCCCAATATTTTGACTATGCATTAGAGATATTTTGTATAGGGCTTGCATGAATATTTGCTAAGTATCCATATGCTATGCTTGGGAAATCCTAGTAGTTGTAGAATTGTTAGAATTTCCTCTAAGTTAAGATACTTGTTGTTTCCATGCTTAGCCTAGCTAATAGCAACCAAGGGTGGAATATATTCATGCTATGGAAAATATTGTTAAGTCTTTGACTTATGTTTTTGCTTAATAAAACAACTAAGTGAATGAAACACCTGGGTGGAATGGAAAGAATGGTTTGTGTTGAGTGGTTACACAAGGCCCATCTCTATGGTTTACCTTGTGTATCTCACTTGTGGGAAGCCACCCAGGAACAAAGGGATTTGAGATGCCAAATGTTAAGAAGCTTCTAGTGCAGCCACATGGCATTATGGGCTCTACCTGGATCATATAGGTTGCAATAACTTAGCCAAATGGACCGTTGGTGGTAGGGGATTGATAGGTTTGGAGCGCGTCCATTTTGGTCTAAGGGAAGGCTTCTGAAAGGTCCTGTCTTGGTGAAAATCAAGTCTTGTGGGAAAAGTGCACAACCTCTGTAGATGGAAGAATCTAAGTACGTAGACATGTCACTGGTATTGGATAACTTGAGCATCAAGACATGGAGGCTATCAAGAATCTCGTCATCCCAATTTTCTAAGTTAAAACTTGTGGTTCAATAAGGGTGAAGGTTCACCAATTTCTATTGGTGGTTCCTTGGAGAAGTTTTTGCCAAACAAAAACTTAGTGTTTTCAACTGATAGGTAAAACCTATTTTGAGCAAAGCAAGCCTAAGCTACACTTAGCCAAATTCATGTAGTAACTAGATGTTAATATTCTACTAAGGTATCACTTGCCAATACTATTCCAATGTATTGACCCACTATGGCTGTAACTTGTGATGTTGTAGGTTACTCTGATGATGAATAGGGGTTATGAGTCTACACTCAACATGCTTTCCTGTGGCACATGAAGATGAAGACTTCTATTTCATATTGTTAAGTTGAACTCTTGTATAGCCTATGGCAATGGAGTTGTAAAAGACTATGTTATCTCTGGAATGGCATTGTAATAATGACCTTTGTTTCTGTGTACTTCATCTTAAACTGTGGATGCTAGCAATTGATCCAGGGACTAGCATTGCAATCATAGGGATCCTTACCTTTATAAGGGTGGGATCTTACAAGGAGCTACTCGGAAGCCTCTGCGGACGCCATTCCACCGAGCTTAGAGGCCTCTACTTCCACCCGTTCGGGAGATGTGATGAGGAGGGAGAGGCATTAGTGTATGAGGGCGCTGCTAGAGAGACGATTAAGCCAGTTCGTCTGTACCTCCAGGACCTAAAGGGCCTTATTAGAAACCTCGACACATATAGGACCAACGTCATGCTTAGCAATGATGAGCTCCACGTTCAATTGAGGGATAAGGACAATCTCTTCGCGGAGCAAGACGAGATCGTCAAGGAGATGGAGGCCAGATTCGAGAGCTAGGACAAGAAGTTCAAGAATCAGGAGAAGAGAGTTCAGGACAAAAACAAGAAGATCAAGGACATGAGGGACGAGATAGAGGCCAACGACTCCGAGTTAGAGACTCAGAAGGGAGTGATAGAGATGCTTCGCTCGCAGAAGAGAGCTCTTAGCGTGAATATTGAGGCCTTGACCACCAGTGTGGAGGAGTACAAGTCAGCTACGGAGACAGCCGGACTTACTCTTGTGGACGTGGAGGTGGACATGGAGGAGTATTGTATACTACTCGACTATCTTTTATCTATCATACTTTGATTATTGAGTCACAATGATCATCCAACATGTGGATGGATTTCTATTATGTTTACTTTTCCAAACTTGTTGTTTACGTTGTTTAAACTCTATGTTTATCTTGTGATTGTTTAAGTGTGTTTGTTGCTATGTGATGTATTGTGCATGGAATCTATTGGGTTATATCTCATTACTTATCCTTATTGACACCACAGATGCCTCCCCGTCGTACCAATCCCAACCCAACCAACAACAACAATAACGTCAATCCCGAGATGCAGCAGTTGATGACATCTCAAACTTAACTGATGCAGATGATGACTCAGTTCATTGCCAATCAAAACCAGAATCAGAATAACAACAACAACAATAGCAACAACAACAACAACATAAATCCCAACAACCCACCAGCATTTGACATGCTTACCAAATTTTTGAGGTTGAGGCCAACCAAGTTCACGGGAACAACTGATCCAATGGTAGCCAATGACTGGTTACGTTCCTTGATCAAAGACCTAGTGACTGTTGGTTGCACCGATGAAGAAAAGGTTAGGTTCGCAGCACATCTGCATGAAGGACCAGCATCAACCTGGTGGGATAAATTTCAGATCACCACTCCCCTTGAGGATGTGACATGGGCTATCTTTGAGGATGTTTCCGCACTGCCCACATCTCATCAGGGGTGATGAACTTGGAGAAGAAAGAGTTCCACAATGTGAAACAGCGTCACCGCAGTGTGGCTAAGTACAATGAGGAGTTCAGCAATCTGGCGTGCTATGCACCAGATGAGGTTGATACTGATGCCAAGAGGAAAGAGAAGTTCCTCAAAGGATTGAATGATGAATTGAACCTACAATTGTTGCCTATGTCCCAACATATCAATCACTTTGTGACAAGGCCACCATCTTGGAAAACAAGATGAAACAGGTTGAGGGCAGGAAGAGGAAGCATAACTTTGATAAGCACAACTCGGGATCGTCTCACAAGCGTTCCCATAATGATGATAGTGGAGGTTCTGGATTCCACAAACATGGGAAGTATAACAGCCACCACAACCACAACCGTCATCATGACAACAAGCATCATCGCAGTCATGATAATGACATGTATAAGAACCACAAGAGTGGACAAAAGAGCCACCATAGTGGAAATGGTAATCGGAGTCAGCCTACAAAAAGAGACATCAGTCAGGTTGAGTGCTTCAAATGCACAAAAAATGGGCATTATGCGAATGAATGCTCAGAAAAGAATGTTGAAGGAGCCAACACGCCCAACCCTTTCCAGAAGGGACAAGGGAACCACATCAATGTGGAAGAAATTTATGAAGAGTCTGATGCTGTGGCTGGTAAGTTCAAGCTTAATTCTTTTCCAGCACTTGTTCTTTTTTATACCGGCGCATCGCATTCATTCATATCAAGAGCATTTGTTGATAAAATGGACTTCTAACTGAAACTATTGGGTTTCCTATAAAAGTAAGCTCTCCCGGTGGAGAGATGATACTGAATTTTGGATGTCATGATCTAGTGATAGAATTTGCAATGTATAAGTTTCCAGTTAGTCTGATAATCCTAGATTCCCAAGGATTGGATGTAATTTTGGTATGGATTGGATGACTAAGTATGAAGGAGTACTAGATTGTGCCAATCGTACTAGTACACTCACAAACCCGGATAAGAAAAGGATTAGATTCAAGTCTAACATTGAATCAAAAGGGAGTAAGCTAAATTCTCTTAAGCGGGTTAGCATAGATGGTGTACCAGTTGTGAAAGAATATCCGGACGTGTTTCCGGAAGAGTTGCCAGTAATGCCACCAGATAGAGATGTGGAGTTTCTGATTGACTTACTACCACGATGAGGACCAATATCAAAGAGACCCTACAAGATGTCAGTTGATGAGTTGAAACAACTCAAGAAACAACTTGGAGAATAGTTGTAGAAAGGATTTATTCAACCAAGTTCTTCACCTTGGGGTGCACCAGTTCTGTTTGTTGAGAATAAGGATAGAAGTCAAAGGCTATGCATAGATTACCATTCACTCAATGAGGTGACTATAAAGAACAAGTATCCTTTGCCTAGAATCAACAATCTATTTGATCATCTAGAAGGAGCGCGTGTGTTCTCAAAGATTGATCTCCGATCAGTCTACTTCCAGATAAAGATTAGAGATCAAGACATACCTAAGACTGCCTTCACCACTAGGTATGGATTGTATGAGTACACCGTGATGCCATTTGGTTTGACAAATGCACCAGCCTATTTCATGAACATGATGAACAAAGTGTTCATAGAGTTTCTGGACAAGTTTGTTGTCATATTCATTGACGACATTTTGATCTATTCCAAGACCAAAGAAGAGCATGAAGAGCACTTATGTTTGATACTTGAGAAGCTCAGGGAACACAAGATGTATGCCAAGTTCAGTAAGTGTGAATTCTGGCTGAATGAAGTTGGGTTTCTTGGATATATTGTGTCAGGAGATGGTACTGTCGATCTTGCAAAGGTGACAGCTGTAATTGAGTGGGAATATCCCAAGTGAGTGAAAGAAGTTTACAGTTTCCTAGGCTTGGCAGGGTACTATAGAATATTCATTGAGAATTTCTCAAAGGTAGCTAAGCTAATGACGGAGTTACTTAAGAAAGATATGAAGTTTGACTGGACTAAAGGTTTTGAAGTCCGTTTCCAAGAATTGAAGAAGAGACTAGTGACAGCACCAGTCTTATGTCTGCCAGATCTGGAGAAGGATTTCCATGTATATTATGATGCATCTCACCAAGGATTGGGTGGAGTTTTGATGCAAGAAGGGAAAGTTGTGGCTTATGCCTCGAGACAACTCAAAACTCATGAAGTGAATTATCCTACTCATGATTTTGAGTTAGCCTCAGTTTTCCATGCACTCAAAACATGGAGACATTATCTTTTGGGAAAAAATCGTGAAGTGTTCACGGATCACAAGAGTATAAAATACATCTTCACTCAGAAGGAAATCAATATGAGACAAAGAAGATGGCTTGATCTCATCAAGGACTATGACTTGGGTTTGCAATACCACCCCGGTAAATCAAATGTTGTAGCAGATGCTTTAAGCCGTAAGGTTTATGTGAATGGCCTTACTAAGGGAGAATTTCCAGATAATCTGTGTGTCCAAATCAAAGATCTTGGATTAGAGATAGTACCTGAAGGATATCTCATGTCATTGGATGTTCAATCCACATTGTTGGACAAGATCAAAGAAGCCCAAAAGTTGGACAAGGAAATTGAAGAGATAAAGGGTAAAATTAGCAAAGTGAAAGCTAAAGGATTCCATGAAGATGAACAAGGTACTTTATGAAGACATGGAAGCTATCAAGGATCTCCTCATCCCAATTTCTAAGTTAAAAACTTGTGGTTGAACAAGGGTTAAAGGATCTTCAATCAATGATTGGTAGATGACTTGGGTGATTTTGACAAACAAAAACTTAGTGTTTTCAAATGATAAGGAAAATCTATTTTGAGCAAAGCAAGCCTAAGATCCACTTAGCCAAATGCATATAGATAATAGATACCACTATTCTACCATAGTATAAATTGCCAATACAATTTAAATGTATTGACCCTTGTGGCTGTAACTTATTATGTTGCAGGTTTGTTTGATGTTAGTGAAGTGTGTTGATTAGGATTACAAGTCTACAACCAACATGATTGCCTGTGGAACTTTGAAGAGGAAGGACTCCATGCTATAGTTATTTCTATTGCATTGTAATGAGATAGCCAAATGAGCTATGTAAGATGTAATGGATTATTTTATTCCTGGTTATAAAGTTGTATTATGACCTTTGTTTCTTGATATTGCATCTTAACTGTGGATGCTAGCTATTGATCCAGGGACTAGCATTGTAAACACAGGGATCTCTACCTTATTAAAGGTTGGGACCTCTGTAACGCCCCCGAATCGGGTCTATGCAGATCTCAGCATTTCTCGCCAAAACCCGCATAGAAGCGATTCAAAGACGCCCACCAGACACTTTCGTGTGGGTGGGATTTGAATACAAGTAGTTACGTCACAGTGGTTTACAACAGAGTCCACAATAACTTATATATATACAACAACGACTCAACGAGTCAAGAATACAAAAGGTATAATACGAAGATACAACTCAAGAAGAAAGCAAAATAGTATCCGAGTACGGACAAGATCCAAATGGGACTAAGAGTCCTGAAGAATAACCAAGCGATTTCCAACCCTGCCCAGGCCAAGCCGGAAGGGTAACCTTGCTAACATCATCAATCACATACCTGTCAAGCCAAAAGGGTGCCGACAAAGGGCAAAGGAAAACAGAAAGAGAGCGGTCAGTACTGAGGCCAGTACACGGCGAGACTAGAATTCGGCGGTCCTCGCCTACATAGGTATGGTGTGCTCAGTGGCAGCAAAGCTTGCACTACCTAACTTATAGAGACACGCTACAACTTCGGCTATTAGAGCGAGATAAGAGAGCACTACACGATAACTATATATAACACCAAGCATAACCCATCCGAAGATTTCCCCCTCGAAGACCAGTCAAGGAAGTCCCCTTGCGGAACACACACGGTGGAAATTTTAGTTGAGCAGGTGTTTAGTTGATAAGGCTAATTACTAATCATATTATTAGGGGCAAAACATTAGTGGCGTTGTCTATGATCATGACACTGTACTCCTGAGGCGTCCATAACCGTGGACACACGGCTTCTCGAAAAGATTTACCTGCAGGGGTGCACTACTGTACCCAAACGCATGCTCAACCCATCAGGCAACATATCACACGTGCCATCCGAATCTCACAACAAGAACTATCCCTTAACTATGCGCATATCTAGAGGCATCACCTACTGTGTTTTACCCACACAAGAGATACAACTGATTCTCTAGGTGGCACAGCGTTTGAGTCTACGGCCGGGCGATGATTGGAAGATAACTTGTAGAGCTCCATCTCACCTCCGACACGATATCATATCCCGATTTTATGCAATGCAAGCCATGGCAGTCCACCAAAATCATATCACAACTCAACCCATGTCCGAGGACATATTATGCGTATGCACCAAATAGAAAACCAATTTTGTAACCCTCTGGATATACGAATAGCGCCGGTAGTTGAGGGGGGATCCCAGAGGCCCCCACGTTTGGTTAGCGCGATCAACTCAGAACTGGTATCGTAGAACGAACGGGTCCTAGGTCGGCTCAAGCAGTTCCCAAAGGTGGTCCCTGCCCGGGGCCTTATCATTAGGTGAAACCATAACCAACAACATCAGGTTAGTTATCTTATCATCAACCATATTCGAGTATCATGTTCCACCTGTATGAGAGCGGTACTAAGCATGCCTACGACTCGCAAGGACAAAGCTAGCTAATCCAACAAGGCAATAGGATAACCAAGGCAAGATAATGGATCAGGTAAATAAAGGGACGGTACTGTAGCATCGACAATAAGGATAGCAATAGATCAATTGGAGGAAGTAAATACTATAAATGCAAAATAGGTAGAAGGGGGAGAATGCTCGCCTGTGAGACAAAGTCGGAAAAAACAGAGGCTTGTCGTATCTCACATCGACTCATCATCCTATCCGGTGAAGAAGCAAACACTAGAAGGAACAACCGGTACAATATTTAATACTAGGCGGAAGATCCGGCATGTTTATGATATGATGCGTGGCATGGCAATATGCGGTCCCACTTAGCAATATTAAGAGGAATCGGGATCCCGACATTTATTATTAGGTTCAAGTTATTTAGCTACCCGCAATTTAAATGTTGACTTAACAAGATAAAACTTGGCATCGGTTCGCTACGCAATATTAAATGGAGTCAATATTACACTAGATTCGCCCGCATATGAGCTCCATATTTAATTATGAGGTGAATCAGCATAATGCCCCAAACCATGCATATGTATGCAACATGAAAATTTATATGAAACATATAAATATTATATATTATAAAAAATATGGTCTCAAGAAAGGAGTCACACATCAGGGCTCGACGATCATGGTTCCGAGGGGTTTGGGTTCGGTCCCAACAAGATCGGTCTTCGAGATCGGGGCTTCGGAATCCATGAAGAAAACTTGGTGTTCCATCTTGACCGATTCCAGGAAGGAGAGCTTGGTGCTCCGCGACGGGATCCTTAGCGTCGCGGTCGATGGCGAACTTGGCGAGCCAGTCTCAATTGAAGGCGAACCTCTACACCATATCCACGTCACCACTCCACTAGCATCACCAAAACAAAAACTCACCATCACTACTAGAATAAAGCAAACGCCACCGAAACATCCATCTTGTCTGAAGCTAGGAAGCACTGGCCTTCAACATGTACTGATGACTGAGCACCAACAACAGACAACGAGCCGTACACGCTGGGACGGGGACAGAAGCTCCTGCATGCAGAAGGAGAAGGCGGCGACGTCTAGCGCGGTTTGAGGACACACAAGCCGGGAGGTGGCGGCTGCTGCCGGCAGAGGTGGGAGTGCGCAGGGCAGGGCGCCGAAGGTGGTCGAGCGGGGGCGTCGGCCGGCATACGCATACATGCACGGGCGGCGAAGTCCATGGCAGGTTGAGGACGGGCGAAGCCTGCGCTGCAGAGGAACGGTCGGAGGTCGACATGGATGGCGCGGGCGGCTCACGAGCGACGGAGGGTGGCCGGGACGAGGGAGCACTGGCCGGGATTAGGGTTTGGTTTTCTAGGGTGGTAGGTGGTCTGTCGACTGGGCCTTTGGGCCTGGTCGTTTGACTGCCTCCCCCACTAAAAAAACATTTTTATTTTATTTTCATTTTAAAACACTTTTATATATTAGTTTTTAGGCAAACAAAATATTCCAAAATACAATGGTTTTAATTTGAAATTAGAGAAGGGGACTAATTATAAAAAAAAATAGGATTTTTGTGAAAATATTTTAGGGCGAATGTATGCATGATATCATGATGATGCAAAAATAGAAAATAACAAGCAATTTTATTTCGGATTTTTTTCGGGGCATTACAACCTCTATAGGAGAACTTCAACCACTGCTCTGCACAAGACAATCTACTATCTAAGCAAGCTAACACTTGCAACTTAGCAAGCTTATACTGATATCTTAGCAACCTATTGACTTTGCAAGCTAACCCTTGCAACTATGAAAAGTTAGACAATCTACGCCATTCATTGAGCATGCTTGGTTAGATACATTTGATGATACCCCTTCCTAGTTTTACTTGCAAGCTTAGTACTTTACTTCTTTATTAAGGCTTTTGTCTTAGATTTTACTTAGTGACTTGTAGAATTCAGAAAGATATTTAAAGGTAGCATAAAGAGCATAAAACTTGGCCTAAGTTAGATAAATCTTGATGTCATCCTGAGGCATGAGATTGAACTTAGATAAGATCCAATTGCTTATCACCCCTCATTAGTATTTACCCCCCCCCTCCTGTAGATGCTAGTGCTAAACATAAAACTTGATCAAATTTAGATGGGAATACTTGGTGAAAATGGTAATGAAAACCTTAGAATGATGAGTCATTCTGCTGAATTTTTTTGACATGTGTTCTTGAACACCAGATGATTTTGATGATGAAAATGTTAAGGCATGAGCCTTATCCCTTTATAAAACTGATGGTTGTCTGGATGCGATACCATTCCAATTTTACCGTACAACCACAATACCCGAAATTTGGATAGGGCTTGACTGGAAATTTATATACCTTAGTATGGGTTCCCTTGCAGCCAAGGTCTAAGCTGAGGATACCTTGTGAAGATTGTCCACCTATGCAGTACCCAAGATGATGGTTGGTCATGGTTGGGAGGCCAAACTCATAGGAGAGGTGCCTATACTAGGGCGTGTAATTGAAAGGTTAGGATTGATTATCCGCATACTGAGTATGGTGAATTCAGGATTTTTCCTGACGGATGTATCAAATGTTGTGGTGAAAGTGTACCACCTCTACAGAGTGTCAAACTATTTGAATAACCGCGTCCGCGGTTATGGACAGTTGGAGTGGACATACTGTTCCATCGTCAGATGTTTGCAAAATGACTTATGAAATGATTTATGACTTTGACTTGACCACAACAGAGTTGTGACATGAAATTCAAGTTCCCACTTAGGTGTTATAAAACTTTCAACTAGCTTTCTTTCCTTCTGAACTTAGTTAAGGTAAATATGGATTTTTGCAAAACAACCTAGAGCTTAGTACTCCTACTCCAAAACCACTTCACTTGTTAGTTTTAGTTTGCGAGTACTTAAAGAGTACTCATGGCTTTGTCCCTGGCTATTCCCGTGGCCAGACTATGAAGAGGAGTATCAGGAAGACGGACATCAGGAAGGTTATGGCAACTAGGATCATCTCCCATCATCAGCATTGCCTGTGACCATGAAGATGGAGCCTCGCCGACACTATCTTTATTATTACATTATTTCCGCTGCTTGAATTGTATTAAGACTGGATCATGAGATCCTTATTTGTGTAAGACCTTATGTACGGTTTGTAATGGATGATGTACTGTGATGTCCAATCTGTTATGTCTTGCAAAAATGGTAATCCTGGGATTGCGATATATGGCATAACAGGCATGTGTGATTAAAAATCCGGGTGTTGACATCCTTGTCCTTCTCCCTCAACTGAACCTGTAAGTCGTCATTTCTAAGCATGACATTGGTCCTATCAGTGTCGAGGTATCTAACAATGTTGTCTAGGTCCTAAAGATACAGATGCACTGGCTCAATAGTCTCTCTAGTGGCGTCGTCATACACTACAGTCTCTGCCTCCTCGTCACGTCTCCCAGATGGGTGGAAGTAGAGGCCCCTAAGCTCGGTGGAGTGACGTCCACAAAGGCGTCCAAGTAGCTCCTACATGACCACGTCGAGTCCCTTCTCCTTGTCATCATGCATCAACTTGAAGGCAATCTCCTCGGTGGGTGGCTCCGACTGGCTTCCTGGCTGTGAGACTCTAAATCCCCATAAATCCTTCCTCTCGAACTTCGTAAGCTGAAGTCCCTTAATATTAGGGAGGGGAGATTGAGCACACTAGTGAGCTCCACGATACGAGAACCAAAACAAGTTCCCTTGAACTCCTCGGCGGTGCTGATAACAAAGCTAGGAATCTATTGCATAGGATAGAGAAAAATTAGAATCAACACAAGTAAAGATAAAAACATAAGGTAGTGAAACAAAATCCAACAGCATACATAAAACACACAAGTCATGACATACAATATTCAATCACAAACACAAAGGTTCAAATGACTTAGATTTTGTTTGCCATAACACATAGGTTGGTATGATCAAAATTATTAACGCGAGAAAAACGATAAGTGTGGTGGTCCAACTATTGGAGTATGTCACAACTCTCAGTCACATGTAAAAATAGCTATCAGGGAATCCTTGGAGGCAATCTGTTTGTCTTGGTCACAAGAGTCCCAGGCTAAGTCTATGACATCTTCCCTTACACGTTGGTTGGTAGCCTCTAAGTCTTGGGTATGCTTCTTTTCCTCTCTAAGGTCATTTTGAGTGTTGAGCATTATACACTTGAGTCTATCTCCATGCTCCTTGATGTCATTCCAAGATGCATTCCTTGTAGAGTCAAAGATTGACTTGTGCATTTCTGAGTTGGTGACCATGCAGAATCCCGACTCTTTGTGGTTGTCCTCCTTGTTTTTATACAAGTGGAGTTGTAGACACCAATACTCTTCTCCTTCATCCATCACGGGGAATCCTTTGTACACTTCTGCACCATGTATCCCTATGGTAACCATGAGGTTCTTGAGTTCTTTGGGAAACTCCGTCTCACACTCCAAAGTCATGGTCATGAGTGGTCCCTTCTTGACGGCTTCGTTAATGGACTTCATCTACAAATGGAGATGAGAAAGAAGGTTAGGAGAAGTTTTACGAGATTAAAAGAGACAAGTGTAGAAATTTGTAAAGGAGTTTTCATTTCCTAGTGGTTTCCTTAGTATAATCCATCTTAGGGTCATAATCCTATAGGCAACACACTGCTCTGATACCATCTGTAAGACCCCACATTTTAAGGTAAATGCCCCTGTGATTGCAATGTCAGTCCCTGGATCGAATTGCTAGCATCCATAGTTTAAGATGAAGTACATAGATCCAAAGTTCATTATTACATCGTAATTCCAAAGATAACATAGTCTTTACAACTCATTAGCCCAAGGCTAATAAATAGTGTTCATAACATAAAGTAAATAAATAGAAGTCTTCATCTTCATGTGCCACATGCAAACATGTTGAGTATAGACCCATAACCCTAGTCTCCATCAGAGTAACCTGCGACATCATAAGTTACATCCACATAGGGTCAACACATTTGGAATTGTATTGGCAAGTGATACCATAGTAGTATAGTAGCATCTAACATCTATATGAATTTGGGTAAGTGTAGTTCAGGCTGGCTTTGCTCAAAGTAAGGTTTTCTTATTAGTTGAAAAACACTAAGTTTTTGTTTGACAAAAACACCCAAGGAACCACCAATAGACATTGGTGAACCTTTACCCTTGTTCAACCACAAGTTTAAACTTAGAGAAATTGGGATGAGGAGATTCTTGATCACTTCAATGTCTTTGTGCTCAAATTGCCCATTGTCGGGGACACGGCTAAGTACTTAGGTTTTACCCTCTCGAGAGGTGGTGCACTTTCCTCACAAGACTCGACATGCATCGGGACGAGACTTTTTAGAAGCATTCCCTTAGACCACCATGAAAGCGTTCCATCCTATCAACCCTATCACCAACTGTCCATCTGGCTAAATTCTTGCAACCTAGTTGGTCAAGGCAGAGCCCATATACCATGTGGTTGCACTAGAAGATTCTCAATAGTAAATGTATAAAATCCATTTGTTCCTGGGTGGCCATCCACAAGTGTGATACACAAGCTAAACCATAGACATGAGCCTTGTGTAACCACTCAGCACAAACCAATCTTTCTATTCCACCCAGATGATTCATTCACATGTTGTTTTATTATTCAAAACAAAGTCATAGATTTTGCATAACAACATAGTGTGAATATTCCACCCTTGTTTTCTCCTAGCTAGGCTAAGCATACTAGTATAGCAAGTTTCTTAACTTAGGTAAAACTACTAAGACAACATATACATGATTTCCCATGGCATAACATATACTTAGAAAAATCTCCATACAAATCCTACTCAAAATATCACTAATGCATATATAAAATAATAGGACAAAAATATGAAGAATCACTTGCCTTGGTAGCAAGGAGAATAGCAAAAGTCTTCATAATCACAATCACCAAAATGTACACATCAAATCATAACACCAAATTCGCATTCAATATTCAAACAAAAATACATATGAATGCCTGCAAACGCAATGGAAATATTTTCAAGTTTACCAAGCCTAGTTGCTAGATATGATTTGATAGAGAAAAATTTTAACATATTGGAAGGGAATTCATTATGGTTGCATGCTACTGATGAATCTTATTGCACAATTTGTATAACAGATGACCACCTTAATTTTCAATGTAAGTGTTCCAACAATCCTACTGTAGCAAATTATAATAAAGATAAATCATATGGTAGTTTGGAGATATTAGAATACGTTCTTTTCAAAGGTGCATCTGAATTGGTATTTAGACTAGGAAGTATTGATGTTGGTAGTGAAGCACTTGATGGAGTTTTTAATTACACCTCATATTCCTCTTTTGCAAAAATAATTTAAGTAATAATCCATTGGTATTATATTATTTGAAGCGGTCTAAAACCACCATGGAGAAAGATAACCTTTTGCAAGACTCACTAAAGAGTGGAGAGGAAAAGGAGCACAAGGAAGAGGAGGAAGAACAGATTGATCACCCGCTCACACTTTCAACTCCTACTTTTGATTCTATCATTGCTATTAAAACACTAGTCGATGAAAAGGAGGAACAAAAAGGCGAGGTTGACAAAGAGAGTCACACTACAACTTTTCTTTGTGATGCCTCTCACTCTAGTAGTGATTTTTATGATGCTAAAACTATTGATAATTGTAAGACCCCACCATTTAAGGTAAAGGCCCCTATGATTGCAATGCTAGTCACTGGATCGAATTGCTAGCATACACAGTTTAAGATGAAGTACACATATAAAAGGTCATTATTACATCGTCATTCTAGAGATAACATAGTCTTTACAACTCATTAGCCCAAGGCTAATACATAGAGTTCATAACATAAAGTAAATAAATATAAGTCTTCATCTTCATGTGCCACATGCAACATGTTGAGTGAGACTCATAACCCTAGTCTCCATCAGAGTAACCTGCAACATCATAAGTTACGGCCATAGAGGGTCAATACATTTGGAATTGTATTGGCAAGTGATACCATAGTAGTATAGTAGAATCTAACATCTATATGAATTTGGGTAAGTGTAGTTCAGGCTGGCTTTGCTCAAAATAAGGTTTTCTTATTAGTTGAAAAACACTAAGTTTTTGTTTGACAAAAACACCCAAGGAACCACAAATAGACATTGGTGAACCTTTACCCTTGTTCAACCACAAGTTTTAACTTAGAGAAATTGGCATGAGGAGATTCTTGATCACTTCAATGTCTTTGATGCTCAAATTGTCCGTTGCTGGGGACATGGCTAAGTACTTAGGTTTTACCCTCTCGAGAGGTGGTGCACTTTCCCCACAAGACTCGACATGCATCGAGACGAGACTTTTCAGAAGCATTCCCTTAGACCACCATGGACGCGTTCCATCCTATCAACCCTACCACTAACTATCCATCTGGCTAAATTCTCGCAACCTAGTTGGTCAAGGCAGATCCCATATGCCATGTGGTTGCACTAGAAGCTTATCAACACTAAATGGCTCAATTCCCTTTGTTCCTGGGTGGCCATCCACAAGTGTGATACACAAGGTAAACCATAGACATGGGCCTTGTGTAACCACTCAACACAAACCAATATTTCCATTCCACCCAGGTAATTCATTCACATGTTGTTTTATTATTCAAAAAAAGACATAGATTTTGCATAACAACATAGTATGAATATTACACCCTTGTTTTCTACTAGCTAGGATAAGCATACTAGTATAACAAGTTTCTTAACTTAGGGAAAACTACTAAGACAATATATATAGGATTTCCCATGGTATACCATATACTTAGAAAAATATCCATGCAAATCCTACTCAAATATCACTAATGCATATATAAAATAACAGGACAAAAATATGAAACATCACTTGACTTGGTAGCTAGGAGAATAACAACAGTCCTCGCAATCACAATCACCAAAATCTACACATAAAATCATCACACCAAATTCACATTCAATATTCAAACAAAATATATATGAATGCATGCAAATGGAATGGAATGATTTCATACACTAAACAATTCAAACTAAACAGTACTGAACACAAAGTAAACTTTATAAAGATCTAAATAAAACAAATTTACTCTAAAACAATTTTCCAAACATTTTATACAGTCAAAATAATACTACAAATGGTTATGCATAAAATCCTAATTTTACAGAAGCAAATGTCCAAACTAAGGGCATAGATGTGTAGGGATCAATTTTATGAATCCATTGATATATGATTTGTAATTTTTGGACAAACATATCAAAAGTTATGAATTATTCAAGTTAATTCATCTAATAGATTCAAATCTAGATTTTAAAACAAAAATCCAGACAAGCGGCACCATCTTATAGGCCCGTACCGCTTCGCGGGGATCACACTCAGGAGCCGCTGTATCTAAGTGAGATCCTGCGGTCCAGATTTGCCCGTACCCTTTCTCCTAAACTTCTAATCATAGCCACTTGATCTAAATCTAACGGATCTAAACGCACTGCCCACAGATGGGCGGCACGAATGGTCACTCCAGAGGCGGCGCGTCTGTAGAAAGCGTGCCGATGAAGCTAGGGGTAGAGGAGGGGATCTAGGGCTTACTGAGGCCGTGGAGACATCGTGGTGCTCAAGGTGGTCATGGACGGGGCTCGGGGGCACGGGTCTTGCTAGAATTCCTCGTTGGAGATGTTCCTGGCGTCAGGTGCTCGAAGTCGTCGACGGAGGTGAGCCTACAGAGCGCCAGTGGATAAACAAAAAGAATTACCGTGTGCGCGCGGGGACAGTGGATGCGGCAAAGAAAACCAGAGGCGAGGGGGAGGTCAGAACTCACCATAATCGGTCGTCGGAGCTCGTCGGGACAGTGGCGGTGCAAGGAGAAATGCACGAAGCCTGGCGGCACTCAGAGGTGGTTGAGTGGGGGGAAATGGAGCGGGGATAGAGGAGGTTAAGTAGCAGGTAGAGGGGGAGGGAATTACGCTTGGAATCAATCGATATGATTCGAATTGAATCGGAGGAAACGGCAGCGGCGGAGCTCGTTGTCGCGTGTTTATTGAGGACGAAGGGCTGAGGTGGTAGTGGGGGCCATCTGTCAGTGAGGGGGTGGGGCCACGTGCGGTAAGAAAAAAAGGTGTGAGAGGGTTTTCCCGGGTGGGCTAGGTGGGTTGTTAGTTGGGCCGCATGGTGGGTTGGGCTAGATCGGTTGCTACTGTTTTATTTTTTTCCTTTTGCCCTTTTTCTCTTCTCTTTTGATTTTCTGAAATGAATTTGAATGGCCAATTCAAATCTATTTGGATTAAAACTTTCACCATGTTTTTGTAGTGTGATCCTAGTGTCAAAAAGTGTGCAAAACACATCTAACCACTCAAAAATACTTTGGTCTTTGAAATAAAAATAAAACCATGCCCCATATATAATATAAAAAGAGGGGTTTAAATATGGTTTTATTTAGGGTTTTGATTTGAAAAAATTTATGCAAGGTAAATATGCTATGATGATATGAATGCAATAACATGACTTTGCATTTGATGAAATTTGGGATGTTACAATAATTGTTCTGTGGAGGCCTTGTGGCTAGACACTCATATGAAGAGGACAAATAATAATGAACTATAGATAGAACCTTGCTATACTAACATGTAGGGTCCTAAACTCTCTTCTATTAAGGAAGAGTACTATGAAGTGTTCCCCTACATAGGTAACCATGGTAAAGATTTAAGAATTTTGTATGAATCTCAAATCCCCTCATTGTAGATATACACGGTGGCATTTTCACCAAGCTTGGTGCATCAAAACTCGCTTGAAAGCGAGAATTTGTTCATCTACATGATGTCGATGCACCGTAAGTGGGTACGACTCCGACCGAACTCTACTCCAAGATGCTCCAAACAAGTATGTATAACCACACCTCGAGTTGATATCCCTTGGGATCCAGGTTGGTAACGTATGGAGCATCTTAGCCTGGCTTTGTTGCTCTAAAGAGAGCACTTCCCGGGAGGCAACCTGGAAGTCATTAGGCATTTTTCTTAGTTTTTTGTATTGAGTCTAGTTGCATTGGCACTTTTATTCTTTGCATGTATTGCTATTAGTGTAATCTTGTGGTAGTTTTTCAAAAGGTAGAATTTATTGTTACTATGTGTTGCATAACTCGGTTGTACTTAAATCCCGTTTTAAACATGCTAATGTTGGCTGAAAATTAAAATTGTTATTTTTTGTCAAAACATGGTGTTTCACTTAGATTTAGGTTAAGAAAGAATTATCGAAGAAACAGGTAAATTTTGGCCACTCCAGAAGGTTTAACGACCAACTATACGGTGGGAATAAATATTTCGGTCGTATAGTTGCGGTTGTATAGTTATCGATGCCTTCATCAAATTTATTTTCCAAGATACAAAAGGTTTAACAACCAACTATACGGTGGGACCTTTTTGGTCTGGCCGTATAGGTGCTTCCGTATAGATATCGACACCTGCTTCGAATTCTTATTTCAGATTACTGCACATCTGATGACCAACTATACGGCCAGAAAAATATTTTCCGCCATATAGTTCCGGTCATGTAGTTGGTATGAACACAAAATCTCTATGGGAAGGTAACCCCGGTATCAAAATTTCGATATACTTTCTCCCTACTAAAAACCTCGAAATTCCACATGGGATCTTCTCCCTTGACCGAGGGGGAGCCGAATATCTACAAGCAATAAAAGTTCTACCTAGGAAACTTCCTAGACTGTAATTCTCTATAGAAGTTTATGTTTTCTTTTTAAATTTCTTTTTATGGATAGGGTAAACGAATTATGTTCATATACCAAACCGATGCATTTTATTTTGTGTGTTATTTTCGCAGGGACTTGAACCTTGTGTGATGACGTGTACGGTAGTGCCAACCGTGCAAATACTCGCATGAGCCACTTGGTTGCTTCAATTCAACATGGGTACCTATTCATGTCTGGTAAAAACTTCCAACTCAAACCTCTTTTAAATAAGCACATAGGGGATGCACACTCGTGTTTCATATTTTGTCTCACTTACACTTCATCACAATCTAGGAGAAGCGCACTTCTAAAATTAATTTGTTGACTTAAGCGTGGTGTTTAGGTTGATGAACTGACTTAGTGGGACTTGTATTTTTATCATTTGTGAGCTAAACCCGTGTCTTCAAAAACACAAAAATATTTTATTTTCTTTCTAGTCTTGTTCCTACCAGGTTCTTAAGGAAGGCATACACCGGATCGTGAAGCATTCATTGAAGCAAAGGTTCTTTGTCCATCAAAGTAGAGGTTAAAAGCACCTCAACAGTAAAGTGTGTCACCCTTGCTTTAACTTAAGCTTGGGGAGGTAACCACTTCATATAGTCACTTTTGATAACTGCAGTTTCTCTTTTGTTTTCATGATCTTCTCAAGTTGGTATTTTCTTAGATTGAGGAGGTTATTTCGCATGCATAGAGTCTTGTGAAATGTTCTTTATCTTAATTTTATTTCATGCTATTATGTATCCCTCTGTTTTTGAATGCTTGCTTAGGTGAGTTTTTGTTCATATTTATATAAGGTATATACTTGATCATGTTAGGCCCCATAGGAGACAATCCATATCTTTGATGCACCTTGTCCAACTTTTACCTATCTTGTGAAAAATATTGTGATCCTCTAAATATATATTGCCATGTTCTCTACATTTAAGAAAAGAAAAAATATAAGAAAGAAGTTTTTTGAAACTTGCTAGTTGTCACTATTCAGAATTGTCTTCAAGTGAATAGTTATGGAGTAGCACGACCCCATAGTGTTGTAAATGATGGTATTAATAGATGCTTACTGAGTGAGTTGGAAAATATGAAATGATGTTTCAAAGTTTTGAGATTACATATGCCAATTTTTTCTTGGAAATCAAAGTGAGATATTTCTTTATGCGTGTCTTGCGAAACTGTCGCACAACATGGGATGCTAGAAACTCCACTAGCCTTTGGACAATCCAAAAAGAGGAAACTCTTTGAGTTTGGCTATGACTTTCCCAACATATGTAGCAAAAATGCTATATTTGGGTATGCATTGGTGTTCTCATGGGCCTACATTAAAAGGAAAAGTCAGAATACTCCTTTGACCGTTATGAGAAATCATTATACCAAAAAGGGAAACCTTGGTAATGGTCATGAGTGTCCTTCCTAGCCTACACAGTCTCGATTGAACATATACTACTCTTTTGGCATGGTCTCGTTACTAAGAAATAGATTTTATATGAGATCAACAATCAAAGTTTGCACTTGAGAGGCTTTAATAGATGGCATGAGTTGGCAGCATTGGAAAACTCTATCTCTATTTATGATTGACAACTAACCGTGTTCATCTTTGCCATAAACAAATAAAAATACAAAAATACAATAAAGTTCATATAGAAGGATCAAAAGTCTACTTTCAAGCTAGATTTAACTTTGACATGGGGTATAGAAGTTTTTTGATTAATCTCTAGTGGTTTGGAATAATAACTGAGCTTATATTGCCTTGTATGATTATGTGCTCTCTTGCTTTGAGCTTGCAGGAAAAACAAGAAAACCATGCATTGATTTTCAATGATAATCAAGATCACATCCATTACATTATAGATCCCTTTTTCTCTAGACAAGACAGATCTAGCTTGGGGAAGTTGATGGTTGTGATAATACAACACTTTTTAGCTATATAAATTGTGTCATTTTCCTATCAGATCATGCTCCATCTAATTATTGCTATGCCTGATATGCATGATTACTTGTTTTCATTAAATTCAATATGAGCTTTGCACATTTAGTAGTTTAGGTATAATTTTATCCCTCTTCCTTGTATTTGACATGTGTGTAGGTGTTGATGATGATTATGGATAAAACAAAGGCAAAAGGAATGAAGAGAGCATAATATGGAGGAGCTGCAGGACCAGCCTTAGCCATTTGAGGTGTTGGAAAAAGTGAATTTTTCCAACTTCTCAAAATAAATATCCAATACCACTAGGTTGTATCACTCGTCAATATGAATCCAACGAGCCCAGGAACACCCGAAACAGAGTTCGTATGAAGAAATGGCGACCAAAATACGGAAGACACCCAAAGTTTTAACGACCAACTATACGGCGGGAGCAAAAATTCCGGTCGTATAGCTCCCACGGTATAGTTGCCAAAAAGGTTGCATACGACGGGATTTCGCCCCTTGGAAGCTCTAGAACATTCCCTAAGTCATATGATAGTATTGGGGGAACCCTAGGGCACCCCCAAGGCCTATATAAAGGAGGAAGGAGTCAAAGAAGAGAGGAGGAAGCCACCACCAACCATATAGAAGATCTAGATCTCATATACCACCTCCACGGTGGCGCCATGCAGTTGTGCCGCCTCCATAGCCTCTACATCTCCACGAAGATCAAGATCTTCATCAACACCATCAAGCCATCCAAGCAACAAGAGGATGAGAAGGAGGAGGCCGCAATCACCACGCCGACACCACCATCACCGCGCTGAAATCACCATCTCCATCGCTGCTACTCTTTCTTCCTTCCGCATCATGGTCTCCGTAATGAGTTGTAATATGGCTTGAACCCCCTTTTATTAATGTGATGATGATTTGAGTATTAATATGTTTGTGTTTTCTCTTTATATTGTTCTATTCATGATATTATTCTAGTGACTGGAGACGTCCAATCCATTGTTGAGGAATTTACTAGGGATTCACGGTGTGTCACAAAACTTATCATTAATCTATGATCTTCCATGGGTAGAACTAATAGGCTATTTGCTATAAGTGGTTTGCAGAGGCAATAGAAGCTTAGGATGCACCGCCCAGAGTTCCCCAAGATCACTCATGATATAGATAGGTATAGTGTTGCAAATTGCTTGACCCCAAAGTGACAGACGGGATATATTGTGACTAGCACACTACTTTCTTAGGAGTACGGTTGTCCATAGAACTTAATGCCTTTTATCTGGTTTACCTTGATTGGTCTTATTACCTTAATACACTATTCTCTTACGATATAACCCATGTTCGAAGAGGGTGTGGACAATTCTGTTGTCTAGTTGCCACTTACCAACGGTGGGAGACAACAGTATTTGAGGGACCGCCACAAGTACAGTTTATAGCTATTCCATAAGCACTTATCATACACACAGGTATACACAACATTACTTGAGGAATCATAGCATTAATATTTCATCTCATTACATTCACCTCTTTTGTATTTTTACTTTTGTTCTAGTTTTCTTTCAGTCCTAGTAGTAGTTATTACAAATCATCTTAAATTCATTAATCCTAGCAACTTATAGAATAGGCTATTTCCAAACCACGATTTGGGTGCGAACATGGCCGCATTGACAACGTGGCTGCGGGGTCGTGTTCGCCGACCTCCCATCAGGACAAACTCTTTAAATATTTGCTGCTACAAGTACTGCAATAACCTTGTTATTGGTGCAGGAACCCTTCATCACTTAGAACCCCTTGTTTGTGTATCCCGGCCGCTAACCCTCGTAAAACAAGAACTTGAAACCTCTCGTCAGCAGGATGGCCACTGAAAGAAATCTAAAACAATCCCATTCAACCCTTTGCCGAACCAACAGGAAGTCCTCGCCATAAAAAAATACCCAAAAATCCCGAATATGAGGAGGCCTGAAACAACGATTCTACTCCATCATCGAATCGAAACAACACAAAGATTCCAAGTTAAGAGAACCTTCCTAAAGCTCACCTCCTCTACCTCGACTGAGGACAAAGAAATAAGTGTCGCTAATCGCTAAACCTACCCAGAGTTAACTCTTACAGCTTAGTTAGGTAACCACCGCCACAAGGTAGTTGCAATAAGGAGTTACTCGAATATCTCAACTCAAGTGTCAAGCCAATGCTCCAAGAAGAAGTATCTACCCCATCGACGGCAACCCTGAGTAAAGATCTAAGGTGGAAAGTGATGTCTACTATAACATCCCAAAATTCATGAATTTTAAAAGCATGCATTGAATTCATATCATCATAGCATATAGAGCTTACACAAAAAATTTCAAAGTATGAAACCAAATAAAACCAATAATTATGCCCATTTTATTATTCTTATGAGGCATGGTTTTATTTTTATTTTCAAAATACCAAGGAGTGTTTGAGTGAACAGATGTTTTTGTCACACTTCTGAGTGCAAGGTTCATAGTACAGAAACCTAGAAAAGGTTTGAATTCAAACTTGTTTGAATTAGGGTTTCAAATTCATTCCTGAAAATCAACTTGGAAAAAGAAAAGGTGGATGAAAAAAAATAAAAGGAGGCGCTGCCTTTTAACCCCAGTACCACTCCTGGCCCAAAATCCCACCCGGGTTTCTCTCTCCCTCACTCTCTCTAACCCGCGCAAACCTACCCCACAACCACTAATACTGGGCCCTGCGCCACGTCATCCCTTCGTCCCCAAACCCGCACGAAGACGATGTCGTCGCCGCCTGTTTCCTCTGCTGTCACTGACGATTGATTCAGGCTTAATTGCCGATGAATGCGTGCTCAATTCCCTCCCCCCTCACCGGCTACTTAATCCCCTCTGCACCGTGGCCATTTCCACCCAAACTCCCATGCCCAATCGCCCCCAGGCTGCCTGTATTCGAGCTTGCACCGCCGCTGCCCGAGCACCTCCGGCGAGTGATTCTGGTGAGCATCGTCCACCCCATGCCTTATGATTCACTCTGTCGTGATCCTCTTGTTCTTTCACTTCTTATCATGCCCTCTGTTTATCTTCTTGTGACCCAGAACTTCGGCCCGTCGAGTACCGCGAACACCCGACACCGTCCACAACTCCAGCGAGTAATTCCGTTCAGGTCAGCACACCCCTTGCTTCCTAGTTCAAACCATGTTGTGCGCCGTGTGTTTTCGGAGCCACTGATCCCCTTTTTTGGTGCTATGGTGACCTAGGTCGTCGCCTCCATCGTCGTTTAAAACAATCCGACGCCAGCAGCAACTCCGACGAGCTCCCACGGCCACAGCAGCTCGCCCCTGTCTAAACCAAGGCCACCTTGAGAATCCTCGCATACATGCGATGCTGGTAAGCCTTGCCACTACCCCTAGCCCCCTCTAGAATTGCCGGAGCATCGCCGGCAGAAGCGCCACCGCCGCCAGCGCCATCAGCGCCGCTTGCTTTTGGTCAATTAGATCTGGCCCGTAGGATTTAGATCTGGCTGTTTAGATTAGATCGTTAGCGAAGGGGTACGCTTAGATCTGACGTGTTGTATTTGACTTGATCCAACGGCGCGGAAGCGTGATCCTGCGCGAATCGGTATCAGCCAATCAGATGCGTCCACGTGTCTGACAATTCGATTTAAAATCTGTTTTTGAATCTATTAGTTCATTAAACTTGTAAAATTCATAACTTTAGTTCTGTTTGTCCAAAATTTGCAAATAATATATCATTGGATTCAAAAAATAAACCATACACTACCGTGGCCTTGGTTTGGTATTTTTCTTCTAGAAAAATAGAATTATTTTCAGAACCAATTATAGGCTTATTTTGGCTATATAAAATGTTTTAAAAATTGTTTTAGAGTGAAACTTGTTTTATTTGAACCTTAGAAAGTTTACATTGTGTTCAGTACTGTTTGGTTTGACTTGTTTAGTGTAGAAAAATCATTCCATTGCATTTGCATGCATTCATGTATATTTTGTTTGATTATTTGAATTTGAATTTGAATTTGGTGCTATAATTTTATGTGTAGATTTTGGTGATAGTGGTGATTGTGATTGTGAGGACTGTTGCTACTCCCCCAACTATCAAGGCAAGTGGTGCTTCCTGTATTTTATCCTATTATTTTGACTATGCAGTAGTGATATTTTGAGTAGGGCTTGCATGGAATTTTTCTAAGTATATATACTACGCTATTCCTTGGGAAATCCTAGTAGTTGTAGTCTTGGTGGAATTTTCTCTAAGTTAAGAAACTTGTTATGTTATCATTCTTAGCCTATCTAGTAGCAAACAAGGGTGGAATATGCATTCTATGGAATTTTGCTAAGTCTATGACTTGAGTTTTGATTAATAAAACAACTATATGAATGAATCACCTGGGTGGAATGGTATGTTGGTTTATGTTGAGTGGTTACACAAGGCCCATGTCTATGGTTTACCTTGTGTATCACACTTGTGGAAAGCCACCCAGGAACAAAGGGATTTGAGATGTTTAGTGTTGAGAAGCTTCTAGTGCAACCACATGGCATATGGGCACTTCCTTGACCACATAGGTTGCAAGAACTTATCCAGATGGACAGTTGGTGGTAGGGTGATAGGTTGGAACGCGTCCATGGTGGTCTAAGGGAATGCTTTTGAAAGGTCTCGTCTCGATGCATGTCGAGTCTTGTGGGTAAAGTGCAACACCTCTCGAGAGTGTAAAACCTAAGTACTTAGCCGTGTACCCGGCAATGGACAATTGATCATCAAAGAAATTGAAGCAATCAAGGATCTCCTCATCCCAATTTCTAAGTTAAAAACTTATGGTTAAACAAGGGTAAAGGTTCACCAATGTCTATTGGTGCTTCCTTGGGGGTTTTTGACAAACAAAAACTTAGTGTTTTCAACTAATAAGGAAAACCTTATTTTTAGCAAAGCAACCCTAAGCTACACTTAGCCAAGTTCATATAGATTCTAGGTACTACTATTCTACTATGGTATCACTTGCCAATACAATTCCAAATGTATTGACCCACTATGGCTGTAAGTTATGATGTTGCAGGTTACTCTGATGGAGATTATGGTTGTGACTCTACACTCAACATGCTTGCCTGTGACACATGAATATGAAGACTTATAGTTATTTCCTTTATGTTATGAACTCTATGTACTAGCCTTGGGCTATTGAGTTGTAAATACTATGTTATCTCTGGAATGACGATGTAATAACGAACTTTGTATCCATGTACTTCATCTTAAACTGTGGATGCTAGTATTTGATCTAGGGACTAACATTGTAATCACAGGGCCTTTACCTTTAAAAGGTGGGGTCTTACAGATGGTATCAGAGCACTGTGTTTCCTGTAGGATTATGACCCTAAGTTGGATTAGACTAAGGAAACCACAAGGAGAAATGCAACTCTTTAAAAATTCCACACTTGTCTTTTTCTTCTCGTAAACCTTTCCTAATCTTGTTTCTCATATCTATTTTTAGATGGCCACCATCAACGAAGCTGTCAAGAAGGGAACGCTCATGACTATGATGTTAGAATGTGAGACGGAGTTTCCCAAGGCACTGAAAAACCTCATGGTTAGCTTGGGAATACATGGTGAAGCCATGTACAAGGGATTTCCAGTGATGGATGAAGAAGAATAATATTGGTGGGTGCAACTCCACTTGTACAAAAACAAGGGAGAAAACCACAAAGAGTCGGGATTCTGCATGGTCACCAACTTAGAAATGTATATGTCATTCTTTGACTCTACAAGAAATGTAGCTTGGAATGCTATCAAGGAGCTTGGTGAAAGACTCAAGTGTAGAATGCTCAACACTCAAAATGACCTTAGTGAGGAGAAGAATTATACCCAAGACTTAGAGACCTCCATAAAACGTCTAAGGGAGGATATCATAGACTTAACATAGGAGTGAGAATTATGATGTACTCCGATAGTTGGACCACCACACTTGTCTTTTTTTCGCAAAAAATTGTCTAAGTTATGTTTGAACATTAGTGCTTGTGGTAGAATATTGTATGCCATGACTTGCATGTTTTTATTGTAGAAAGTATGATTTGTGCTTTGGTTATCTTGTGAGTTCTCTCTAATTGTATTTTTTCTAATTTTTCTTTATATTATGCAATAGATGCCTAGCTTTGTTGTCAGTACTGCCGAGGAGTTTAAGGAAACTCGTTTAGGTTCTCGTCTTATGGAGCTCACTAGTGTGCTCAACCTCCCACTTCCTAGTATTAAGGCACTTCAGCTGACCATGTTCGAGAGGAAGGATCTTTGGGGCTTTAGAGTCTCGCAGCCTAGACGCCAGACGGAGCCACTCACGCAGGAGATTACGTTCAAGCTAATGCATGATGACAAGGAGAAGGGTCTAGACGTAGTCATGCAAGAGCTACTTGGACGCCTCTGTAGACATCACTCCACCGAGCTCTGGGGCCTCTACTTCCACCCGTTCGGGAGACGTGACAAGCAGGGTGAGGTTGTAGTGTATGAGGATGCTACTAGATAGGCAATCGAGCCTATTCGTCTCTACCTTCAGGACCTAGAGAGCCTCATTAGACACCTCAACACAGATAGGACCAACGTCATGCTTAGCAATGACGAGCTTCAGGTTTAGTTGAGGGAGAAGGACAAGATCTTCGCGGAGCAGGACGAGATCGTCAAGAAGATGGAGGCCAGATTCGAGAGCCAGGACAAGAAGTTCAAGAATCATGATAAGAGAGTGTAGGACAGAAACAAGAAGATCAAGGACATTAAGACCGAGATAGAGCTCAAGGACCTTGAGCTAGAGACCCAGCATGGAGTGATAGAGAGGATGCGCTCGCAGAAGAGAGCCCTTCGTGCGAAGATTGAGGCCTTGACCACCAATGTGGAAGAGTACAAGACAACCATGGAGACAGATGGACTTACTCTAGTGGACAAGGAGGTCGACATGGAGGAGTAGTGTTGACTACTCAGCTATCTATTCTTTTATCATCCATTTATTTATCGAGTCACAAGGATCATCCAACATGTGGATGGCTTGCTAGTGTGTTTACTTTTCCAAAACTTGTTGTTCATGTTGTTTAAACTCTAAGTTTATTTGGTGTTTGATTATTTTATGATTGTTGCTATGTGATGTATTATGCATGTTAGCATCTATGGGCTATATCTCATTACTTATCCTTATTGAAACCACAGATGCCTCCCTATCGTGCCAATCCCAACAAAAACAACAACAACATCAATCCCGAGATGCAGCAGATGATGACAGCTCAAACTCAGTTGATGCAGATGATGACCCAATTCATGGAAAACCAGAATCAAAACAACAACAACAACAACAACAACCAAAACAACCCACTAGCCTTTGACTTGCTTACAAGGTTTTTGAAGTTGAGGCCTGCCAAGTTCTCGGGAACCATTGATCCAATGGTAGCCAATGACTGATTACGCTCTTGGAATAAGGACTTGGTCACTGTAGGCTGCACACATGAAGAAAAGGTCAGATTTGCAGCACATCTACTTGAAGGACCAGCAACCACATGGTGGGACAACTTCCAAATCACCACTCCCCTTGAAGATGTGATTTGGGCCATATATGAAGATGGTTTCTGCACTGCCCATATCTCATCAGGACTGATGAACTTGAAGAAGAAGGAGTTCCACAATCTGAAGCAGCGTCACCGTAGTGTGGAAGAATACATTGAGGAGTTCAACAATCTGGCACTCTATCCACCAGATGCGGTTGATACTAATGCCAAGAGGAAGGAGAAATTCCTCGAGGGACTAAATGATGAGATGACCCTGCAGCTCTCTATTGCCTATGTCCCAACATATCAATCACTATGTGACAAGGCCACCATCTTGGAAAGCAAGATGAAGCAGGTTGAGAACATGAAGAGGAAGCATCACTTTGACAAGCACAACTCGGGATAGTCTCACAAGCGTTCCCTTGGTGATGATAGTGGAGGTTCTGTGTCTCACAAACATGGGAAGTATAACAGCCACCACAACAGTAACCGTCACCATGACAACAAGCACCACCGCAGTCATGGCAATGATAGATATAAGAACCACAAGAGTGGACACAAGAGCCACCACAATGGAAATGACAATGGAAGTCGGCCTATAAAAAGGGACATCAGTCAGGTTGAGTGCTTCAAGTGTAAGAAAACTGGGCACTATGCAGATGAATGCCTAGAAAAGAAGGCTGAGGGAGCCAACAAGCGCAACCCTTTTCATAAGGGACAAGTGAACCACATCAATGTGGAGGAAATTTATGAAGAGTCTGATGATGTGGCTGGTAAGTTCAAGCTTAATTCTTTTCCAGCACTTGTTCTTTTTGATACCAGCGCATCACATTCATTCATATCAAGAGCATTTGCTGATAAAAATGGACTTCCAACTGAAACTATTGGGTGTCCAATTAAAGTAAGCTCTCCCAGTGGAGCGATGATAGTAAATTTTGGATGTCATGATCTAGTGATAGAATTCAGAAAATATAAGTTATCAGTTAGTCTGATAATCCTAGATCCCCAAGGATTGGATGTTATTTTGGGCATGGATTTGATGAATAAGTATGAAGGAGTAATAGATTGTGCCAATCATACTGTTACACTCACAACCCCGGATAATAAATGGATTAGGTTCAAGTCTAACTTTGAATCTAAAGGGAGTAAGCTAAATTCTCTTAAGGGGGTTAGGATAGAAGGTGTACCAGTTGTGAAGGAATATCCGGATGTGTTTCCAGAAGAATTACCAGGAATGCCACCAGATAGAGATGTGTAGTTTCTAACTGACTTACTGCTAGGATCGGGACCAATAGCAAAGAGACCCTACAAGATGTCAGTTGATGAGTTGAAAGAACTCAAGAAACAACTTGGGGAATAGTTACAGAAAGGATTTATTCAACCAAGTTCTTCGTCTTGGGGTGCACCAGTTCTGTTTGTTGAGAAGAAGGATAGAAGTCAAAGGTTATGCATAGATTACCGTTCACTCAACGAAGTGACTATAAAAAACAAGTACCCTTTGCATAGAATCAATGATTTATTGGATCATCTAGAAGGAGCCCGTGTGTTCTCAAAGATTGATCTTCGATCAGGCTACTTTCAGCTAAAGATTAGAGAGCAAGACATACCTAAGAATGTTTTTACCACTAGGTATGGTTTGTATGAGTATACATTGATGCCGTTTGGATTGACAAATGCACCAGCATATTTCATGAACATGATGAACAAGGTGTTCATAGATTTTCTTGACAAGTTTGTTGTCGTATTCATCGACGACATTTTGATCTATTCCAAGAGCAAGAAAGAGCATGAAGAACATTTGTGTTTGATACTTGAGAAACTCAGGGAGCACAAGTTGTATGCCAAGTTCAGTAAGTGTGAATTTTGGTTGAGTGAAGTTTGATTTCTTGGACATATTCTGTCGGGAGATGGTATAGCTGTCGATCCCGCAAAGGTGTCAGCTGTAACTGAGTGGGAAACTCCCAAGTTATTTAAATAAGTTTGTAGTTTCCTAGGCTTGGCAGGATACTATAGAAGATTCATTGAGAATTTCTGAAAGGTAGCTAAGCCAATGACATAGTTACTTAAGAAGGAAAAGAAGTTTGATTGGACTGAAGGATGTGAAATCAGTTTGCAAGAATTGAAGAAGAGACTAGTGTCAGCACCAGTCTTATGTCTTCCAGATTTGGAGAAGGATTTCCAAGTCTATTGTGATGCATCTCACCAAGGATTTGGTGGAGTTTGGATGCAAGAAGGGAAAGTTGTGGCTTATGCCTCAAGACAACTCAAAACTCATGAAGTGAATTATCCTACTCATGATTTAGAGTTAGCCTCTGTTCTCCATGCACTCAAAACATGAAGACATTATCTTTTGGGAAAACTTTGTGAAGTGTTCATGGATCACAAGAGTTTGAAATATATCTTCACTCGGAAGGAAATCAATATGAGACAAATAAGATGGCTAGATCTTATCAAGGACTATGACTTGAGTTTGCAATACCATACCGATAAAGCAAATGTTGTAGCAGATGCTTTAATTTGTAAGGTTTATGTGAATGGCCTTACTAAGGGAGAATTTCCAGATGATCTGTGTGCCCAATTCAAAGATCTCAGATTGGAGAGAGTGTCTGAAGGATATCTCATGTCATTGGATGTTCAACCCACATTGTTGGACAAGATCAAAGAAGCCCAAAATTTGGACAAGGAAATTGAAGAGATTAAAGATAGAATTAGTAAAGGAAAGGCTAAACGATTCCATGAAGATGAACAAGGTACCTTATGGTATGGAAAGTGTATCTGCATTCCACAAGATCTGGAGCTTCGGAAATTGATTCTGCAAGAAGCACACAACTCACCATATTCCATTCATCCAGGTAACACCAAAATGTACATGGATGTGAAGGAAATATTTTGGTGGAACAATCTCAAGAAAGATATCACGGAACATATTGCCTTGTGTGATGTGTGTAGTCGAGTGAAAGCGGAACATCAGAAACCGGCAGGATTATTGCAACCACTACCTATTCCTGATTGGAAGTGGGATAAGATTGGAATGGACTTTATCACCGGATTGCCAAGGACCAGGTCTGGATATGATTCCATTTGGGTTGTTGTGGATCGCCTAACTAAAGTGGCTCATTTCATACCCGTGAAGACTACCTATACAAGTGCTAAGTTAGATAAGATTTATATAAACAGGATAATATGTCTACACGAAGTACCTAAACGTATTGTGTCTAATAGGGGAACTCAGTTCACTTTGCATTTTTGGCGACAACTGCATGAATCATTGGGAACAAGGTTAGAGTTCAACACAACTTTTCACCCTCGACAGACATAAAGGACCAATCATATTTTGGAAGATATGTTGAGGGCATGTGATCTAGACTATGGTGCTAGTTGTGATGAAAGTTTGCCTTACGTAGAATTCTCTTACAATAACAGCTATCAAGCAAGCATTGAGATGGCACCATTTGAATTTCTTTATGGAAGGAAGTGTACTATGCCATTGCTATGGAGTGGTGTAGGAGAAAGAAATTTGTTCGGACCAGAACAGATCAAGGAAGCTGAAGAGAAAGTTCAATTGGTAAAGGATAGATTGAAGATAGACCAGTCCCGACGAAAGAGCTACGCAGATCCAAAGCATAGAGAAGTAACCTATGAGGTAGGTGATAGAGCTTATCTTAGAGTCTCACCACTTCGTGGTGTGAAAATATTTGGAGTCAAAGTAAAATAGGCACCAAGATATGTTGGACCATTCAAGATTTTTGAGCCGCAAAGGAGAAGTGGCTTATGAGATTGAATTGTCTGAATCACTGTCAGCAGTTCACAATGTGTTTCATGTGAGTCAGTTGAAGAAGTGTCATCCAGAAATGGAAGAAACTTCATTGAAGGACACTATACCTTTGGAAGAGGTTCAGTTGGAGAGTGATATCACTAATGAAGAGAAGCCTATCAAGATTCTCGAGACTGTAGAAAGGGTTACTCATACTAAGACTATCAAATTCTGCAAAGTACAATGGAATCGCCATATCAAAGAAGAAGCAACTTGGGAAAGAGAAGATGATCTTTGGAAAGACCACCCTCACCTATTTGCTAGCCAATCCGAATCTCGAGGGCGAGATTCATCTTAAGGGGGTTAGATTTGTAACATCCCAAAATTCATGAATTGTAAAAGCATGCATTGCATTCATATCATCATAGCATCTAGATCTTACACAAAAAATTTCAAATTTTGAAACCAAATAAAACCAATAATTATTCCCATTTTATTATTCTTATGAGGCATGTTTTTAATTTTTATTTTCAAAAGACCAAGGTGTGTTCGAGTGAACAGATGTTTTTGTCACACTTTTGAGTGCAAGGTTCATAGTACAAAAACCTAGAAAATATTTGAATTCAAACTTGTTTGAATTACGGTTTCAAATTCATTCCTAAAAATCAACTTGGAAAAAAGAAAAGGTGAAAGAAAAAAATAAAATCAGACGCTACCTTTTAAGCTCACTACCACTCCTGGCCCAAAATCCCACCCGGGGTTCTCTCTCCTTCTCTCTCTCTCTCTCACCCGCGCAAAACCTACCCCGCAGCCACTGACACTAGGCCCTGCACCACATCATCCCTTCGTCCCCAAACCCGCGCGCAGACGACACCATCGCTGCCCGTTTCATCCGTTGTCACTAACAGTTGATTCGGGCTTAATTGCCAATGAATGCATGATTAATTCCCTCACCCCTCACCGTCTACTTAATCCCCTCTTCACCGCGGCCATTTCCCCCCAAACTCCCACGCCCAGTCGCCCCAGGCTTCCCGTATTCGAGATTGCACCGCCGTTGCCCAAGCACCTCCGACGAGCGATTCTGGTGAGCACCGTCCACCCCGTGCCTTCTGATTCACTCTATCGTGATCCCCTTGTTCTTTCACTTCTTCTCATTCCCTCTATTTATCTCCTTGTGACCCAGAATGTCGGCCCCGACGAGCACCGCGAACACCTGACGCCGTCCACAACTCTGGCGAGTAATTCCGTTCAGGTCATCACGCCCCTAGCTTCCTAGTTCAAACCATGTTGTGTGTCGTATTTTTGCGCAGCCACTTATGCCCTTTGTTGGTGCTATGGTGACCTAGGTCGTCGCCTCCGTCGCTGTTTACAACAAACCGACGCCAGCAGCTACCCCAATGAGCTCCGACGGCCGCAACAGCACGCCCCCGTCCAAACCAAGGCCACCTTGAGCATCCTCGCATCCATGCAATGCTGGTAAGCCTCGCCACTACCCCTAGCCCACTCTAGAATCACCGGAGCATCACCGACAGAAGCGCCGCCGCCAGCGCCATCAGCTCCGCTCGCCTTTGGTCAATGAAATCTGGCCCGTAGGATTTAGTTCTGGCGGTTTAGATTAGATCATTAGCGAAGGGGTACGTTTAGATCTGGCACGTTGGATCTGACTTAATCCAACAACGTGGAAGCATGATCCTGCACGAATCGGTATCATCCAATCAGATACGTCCACGTGTCTGACAATTCGATTTAAAATCTGTTTTTGAATCTATTAGTTGATTAAACTTGTAAAATTCATATCTTTAGTTCTGTTTGTCCAAAAAAATTAAATAATATATCATTGGATTCATAAAAATAAAACCTACACTACTGTGGACTTGTTTTGGTTTTTTTCTTATGAAAAAAATAGAATTACTTGCAGAACCAATTATAGGCCTATTTTGGCTATATAAAATGTTGTAAAAATTGTTTTAGAGTGAAACTTGTTTTATTAGAACCTTAGAAAGTTTACATTATGTTCAGTACTGTTTGGTTTGACTTGTTTCGTGTAGAAAAATTATTCCATTGCATTTGCATGCATTCATGAATATTTTGTTTGATTATTTGAATGTGAATTTGGTGCTTTAATTTTATGTGTAGATTTTGGTGATAGTGGTGATTGTGATTGTGAGGACTGTTGCTACTCCCCCAACTATCAAGGCAAGTGGTGCTTCATGTATTTTGTCCTATTATTTTGACTATGCACTAGTGATATTTTGACTATGCACTAGTGATACTATGTTATGCCTTGGGAAATCCTAGTAGTTGTAGTCTTGGTGGAATTTTCTCTAAGTTAAGAAACTTGTTATGTTATCATGCTTAGCCTAGCTAGTAGCAAACAAGGGTGGAATATTCATGCTATGGAATTTTGCTAAGTCTATGACTGGTATTAGCAAACAAGGGTGGAATATTCATGTTATGGATTTTTTTTGATTAATAAAACAACTATATGAATTGTCGTGGGAATGGCCACGGTAGATCCTGCAATCGGCAACAAATGGTAGAACAAAGGGCAAGGGCTGCCAGTCATCTGCGATGCGAGATGAGGGCGGAGACACAAGGATTTACCCAGGTTTGTCCCCCCGGAGGGTAAAGACCTACTCCTGCTAGATTGTATTATGGTGAGAGTACAAGGGCGAGCTCGACGAGTAGGCGGCGAGTCGCCAGGGTGTATGATGGAACATGTCCTCTATGCGTACCCTAGGGAGGTTTATATAGGCTCACCTTGATAGGGTTTACAGATCTACAACCGAATTAGTTAAGGATTTAGAGGGTTCTTGACCTAATCCGACTGGGCCTAGCTACGCTTCTAGGCCTCTAGCTTCTAGTCTCCTGGATCCTTGCCAGGTCTCGATCCAGTCGCCGTCCTACATGCCCACTCGTTGGCAGCTTGGGCCAGAAGGAAACGTCTAGCTGGGTACACCCCGGTCGGCATATCCCCATCAGTAGTCCCCGAGGCCGTCGTTGATTCGTCGATGGTGTTCGTGTGAAATCGGAGTATGCGGGTCCAATTCGGACGCCCAGTTGAATCGGTGGTGGACTCCCGGAATAAAATAAGGAACTAGTCATTTTAGTCGCAAGAACGACGACTAGTCAGATAGCAACTTGGCGACTAGGTCGGCGAGTGGTTAAGTCACTGTTATAGTGAGCAGGTCGGTGAATCGTCAAGTCGCTAAAGATAGCGAGTCGAATGGATGAAGTTGGACCATCAGCGCTGGTCAAAGTAGTCGTTGGGTAATCCAACGGTAATATCGGAGTAATTACTGCGCGGTAATGGCTCCCCGAAGATGGCGGGTAACCACCACTATATAAGGAGAGTGACCGGCGAGGGGAAAACACTTCCCTCACTTCCTCCAATCTCGTGCATTCCCAATTCTCCATTCCATGCAGCTACCAGAGCGACCTAGAGAGACTCATAGCCCTAGATCCCTCAATCGATGGCCACTCCAGCAGAACCGTGGGGCAGATCCAAGTGCACAAAAGCGATGTTGAAGTTGTTCGAGGAGGCAGGGATCCTCCGCGCCGGGAGATCGTGCATCCCCACGGCCGGAGAGGTGCCCCAAAATCCACGCGAGGGAGAATTCATCTGCTTCACTAGTCATCTAGAGCGTTGGCTCGGATTCCCCACTTCCCTCTTCCGTCGCTTCTGCGCCTACTACGACATCCAACCGTCAGATCTAGGGCCACATAGCATCGAGCAGATCGCCATTTTCGTGGCATTCTGGTAGTGCTATCTGGGTTGCCGTCCATATTTCCCCCTATGGGAAGATTTGTTCCACGGGAGAATCAGACGCGAAGAGGCATGTCGCCCGATGCTGGCCGCGGGCGGCCTGACCTTTCAGCTGAAGTCGAAGGCATCCTTTTTTGATCTGATGTTGCCCGCTAAAGCAGCGAATGAGTGGAAGAAGAACTGGTTTTACGTGACCGAGTCGCCGTCGGGCGATGAGGTGGCGCTTCCGACGTACTCCGCCAACCGGCCCGAGCCACGTCGGCCCCAAGTCACCAATCTTCCCCTGGACCAGTAGATGGTCGTCGATGAGATGCTGCAAACCATTCGCAATCTGACGAATAATGGCCTCCAAACCATCAACCTTTACAATTGCTGGCTCGGGCGACGGCTCATGCTCCTGGCTAGCCGCGCCCACTATATGTATGAGTACACGGGCAAGGACGACCCGACGAAGTCCTGCCACGATGAGTGGAGACTCAACGATTACACCCTGGCCCTAAAGAAGATCACCTTGGTGGTTTATCTTGATGCAAAGGCCGGGTCACTCCTTACACCACAAAGCGCGAGGCCCCAACGGTAAATACTTCCTTTCTTGTATATTCGCAGTCGCAGATTTGGATTCGCGGTTATGCTGATTTGTTTTGTCATTATAGTTGTTCCAGGTGGTGGAAGGTTGGCTCCCACCCGCGGACGAAGAGAACTCGACCTCGTCCGCTGAAGACGATAGCGAGTCTTTAACCGACCAGGGCGACGTCAGAAGTGACGGGGTCGATGATAACGATGACGATGACGATGGTGGCGACGAGGCTATGGAAGTGGCTGCACCCATGGTTCGAAAAAACATGCGGGCAGCACCAGCGCGAGCTCGAGGCCAGCAAGATCCTCGAGGATCACGACGAAGACGATAGCGAACTCCCCGAACACACCTCGCGGTGCGAAGCTACACCGTCGAAGAAGAAACCACCGCCACCGAAGAAGAAGAAGCCGGCTAAGCCGGTATCACCGCCTCGATTCGCGAGTAGCTTCGATCCTACCAGCGCAGCCGAGGAAGCTAAAGCCGGCGCACCGGCACATGCGACCGCGGCGACCGAAGCGGCCATTGCGGAAGGCGAGATGCCATGGGCATCAAGCCGTCGCCCTTCGTCCGAGTCACCGGGCTCGTGGCAGCTCCATCCACGGGGACCTCGCCACCGAGGGGAGTTCCCATGACGATCGTCACTGAAGCTCCTGCAGCGGCCTCAGCCTCGAAGAAGCCGTCAGTGTCTTGGGCGTAGAGTGTGTTCGAGATGGGCCTCAGTCGGAAACTGGGGCCGGAGTTGGAGAAGCCGGCAAGGATTCGTACTGGCCTGCATTTCATCCCAGTCGCCAAGTGAGTGTTTCTCACTCTTTTCATTTCTGCTTGACCTATGTCCGACTGTCGAGTTCACTAACGGAGTTGTTCCGCAGGACTGGAGTGAAGAAGATAGGTCACCCTTAGGTGGCCTAGGTTCCATCGGGTGCCGCGGAGGCACCAGTTGACCCTTCGAAGAAGAGGAAGGGCGAAGAGGTCGAGGTTCCTGCTGAAGGCGCAAATAAAGCAAAGGGCGACGAGGTCATCACAATTTTGGACGAACCGGCGGTCGCCTGGAGCGAGCCTCCAATTGCAGCGGACGCAGCCCCGAGGGTTACGGTGGACACGGAGTCACAGCGGTGCCTTCGAGTGGTGCGGGAGCCGCGGTGGCGATGTTCCCTCGCGTTGTAGCGAGGGCATCCACGGCGAGTGCATCGGTGCCATCGAGCCAACTGCCCGAGGCTGCCGGCACGGAGGTCGAGCAGCATCGCGGGTGTACTCCATTCGTGTTCCCATCGGTGGATGCAATGTAGCTTCACGACATGCTAGGCACCTCCATCCAGGTATGTCCAGTCCCCGAGGATCAGGCCACTGAATTTCAGTGGTTGGATTCTTATTGTTTTCGAGCCTAGTCCCTGAGTGGCTGGTCGCTGAATTTCAGCGGCTAGGCACTTAGAAATTTCTCTGCTATCCAGTCCCCGAGTGGCTGGTCGCTGAATTTTGGCGGCTAGGCACTTAGGATTTTCGTTACTGACGCTTCCATGGGTGTGCAGGGCCTGCAGCGCGAGTCGGCGGAGCGGCTTGCCGCCAGGGAGCGTGTGGGGAGGGAGCTCCTCATTGTTCGGGAAACGAATGAGCAGCTTCGAGCGACTACGGGTGAGTGTTCGTCGTGCTTGATCCTGGTCATAAACTTGTTCTTCTCGTAATCATGTTGTTGTTGATGCAGAGGACAGCGCAGCCGCGGTGGAGAAGGCTCGTCAGGGCCTCATTCCGGCGAGTGAATTGACGGCTGCACGGTCGTCCTTGAGCATCACGGAGAAGCGAATTGCTGACCTGGAGCGTGAGCTCAAGGAGGGAAAGGCGGAGGTGACCTCGGTGGATGGGAGGGCCAAGGCAGCCGTTGCCTCTACTGTTGAAGAACAGAAGATGTCAGACGCGCTCGTCGCCGGGCTGCAAAATGACCTCTCCGGTCTTCAAGATTTCATCATGGAGCGCTGTCGCCCGTTGATTGGTGAGTCTTACTTTGGCGAGTCCCCGAGCGTGTGGGTCTCGTTATTTTGTTGGAGCCTCCATTACTAGTTGCTTAGTATGTTGCAGGCCTAATTACTGATAATGCCGAAGAAACGCAGTCGTATGACGCGCGGCAATGCGTCACCAATATGGTTGATTCTGCCGCGCTGTCAGCGAGCTGCATTCGGGTGTATCTGCAGGAGATTTCTCCCACGGAGGTGATTCTCAGCGACCTCGTCGAGGTTTGGCGCTATCTGGAGAAGGCGCCGGTGGTTGTGGAATTCATGACGCGGTCGGCCTTCCGTCGTGGTGCGGCGACTGCGCTGAGCCTTGGGCTCGCGCAGTTTCTAGACGACTTCGACCTTGACGACGTCACGAGTTGGTATCCTTTGTCGACGGGCGCAGTCGAAATCGCTGAGGTGCTGAAGCTAACCGAGCGGGCTGCGGTGTATGCCGACCGGGTGTGGGCAATGGGCGACCTCATTACTTACAAGGAAACGGTTGTCGCCCCGAACGACCCCGAGCCGGCGCACCGCGAATTCAAGGTGGAGCAGCCGTTCCATGCGGCCATGGCGGGTGAGCTCACGACCTACCCGTCGAACCCGTGGATTCCTTTCATCCACAGTCGCAAGGGCGATGCCGCCTCATCGTCGAAGCCTGCGAAGTAGAATAGTTTGCCGATCGGAGTTAGTTAGGATAAGTATGTAACTACCCTTGTAAGCGAACAAATGTTGCAGTTTGATGGAAAGTAAGCGTGCTTTTGTCAATGTTTTGTGTTTTGATTGTTGGTTGTGCAAGTCCCCGAGCGCGTCCGCCCTTTAATGGGGTTGACCTCGTTTTTATGTGTTGTTTGAAATATTAGTAAGTTAAGGTCGACTTGCCATGGCTCGGAAAGCCAGTCACATGGCGACTCTGAGGGGTGCTCCGTACTTAGCTGTTTTCCCGGGCGCGAACAGGGTCGGGTGGCCGAGTCCCCGAGCGTGGTACTTTGTGGTTCCAGTCGCGTGCCCGAGGTAGGTGAGGACGGGGTGCGTTGTGCTAGGCGCGTCACCCCACCTGATCCATAATATCAGTCGCGTGGAAAGTCCAGGACGCACTCTCATCCTTGGCGTTTTTCCCTGGCCGCTCCTGTTTGGGCTGGCGTCGCTCCCCGAGTGTGGTACTTTGCCATTCGAGTCGCTGAACCGAGGATGTGGAGGACTGGGTCGCTATGGGAAGCGAATGCAGTTGTCTTGGCTCGGAAAGCTAGTCGAGCTAGGCGACTCCGATGGGGCTCCGGGTTGGCTTTTTTCATGGACGATATGAGGCCTGAATTCTTCAATGCCCTCGTGTCGCATTACTTGGCCGTGCTGGTCGCGGCACCAAGGGTTGACTTCTACGAGTAGCATAGTGCTGTTATTACGAGTGCGAGTGGCACAAGATACAGAGAGTGGACACACGTTGTGCGAATCGGTATGCTTTATTTCATAGCGGGTGGGAGGTACATGTCTGGAGTTCTAGGAGTAGAACTTCCATAGGAGTTTTACATTCCATGGCCGATTGATGTCAAGTTTTCCATTGCCTCGGATGTCAACGAGGTAGTAGGCGTCGTTGCCCAGGACTCGCCCGATGGAGAATGGTCCCTCCCAAGGGGGGAGAGTTTGTGCATGCCCTTCTTATCCTGGATCAGACGCAGTACCAGGTCGCCTTTGTGGAAGGTGCGGGTTCGTACTCGCCGACTGTGGTAGCGGTGGAGCCCTTGTTGGCACATGGCAGTGCGGGAGCGAGCTAGGTCGCGTGCTTTGTCGAGCTGGTCGACTCCGTCTTGGCGTGGGAGCTCATTGTCGGCCTCCGCGTAGTTGACCACTCAAGGCGAGTCGTGCTCGAGGTCGGTTGGCATGATGGCCTCGGCACCTTACACCATGAAGAAGGGGGTGAATCCCGTCAACCTGTTGACGGAGGTGCGGATGCCCCAGATGACGGAGGGGAGCTCTTCGACCCAGCACCCAGGAGTTCACTCGAGTGCGGCTTGAAGTCGCGGCTTCAGGCCGTGGAGTATGCTCTGGTTGGCGCGTTCCGCCTGGCCGTTGGACTCCTGGTGGGCGACTGAGGCGAGGTAGAGTCGTATGTTGTGCTCCTCGCAAAATTCGGCCATGGCTCCTTTGGCGAAGTTGGTGCCGTTGTCCGTGATGATGCTATTCGGGAACCCGTAGTGATAGATGAGCTCGCGTAGGAGCTTTGTTGTTGTCTTCTCGTCGCACTTGTGGACCGGCTTGGCCTCCACCCACTTTGTGAATTTGTCGACCGCGACGAGGAGGTGGGTGAAGACAGAGGGGGCCTTCTTGAAGGGGCCTACCATGTCCATGCCCCATACGGTGAATGGACATGTCATGGGGATGGTGTTGAGCGCCGAGCTCGGTACGTGAGTCTGACTGTAACATCCCAAAAATTACCAAACTTAGATCATCAAAAACTAATCATCAAGATTAGGGTTAACAAAATCTTTTCTAAATAAACTCATGAATGCATGTATATGTGTATGCATGGATTTTTAATTTCTTTAAAAACCACCTTGTTTGTTTGATCCCTTGCTTGTAGAATGTTTCTTAGGTGAAATGAACATCATCTAAAACATTTCCCACACTTTTCCTAAAGACAAGTAAATCAAAACAAATATATTAAGTGAATGGTCATTTTGACCAATTTAACTCCCATGCCTACTTTGGCTGTCTCAAACTTTCAAAACCTAACAGAAACTTTTCTGGATCTTTGCACCCCGTGAATTTACTCATAACAAAGTATCAAGGCCCACTTTGTGATCATCCAGAAACTTTCAAATGCATAGTTTAAATGACAATTGAAAATTGAATCTTCTTCATATGGGAAGATCCCACTTTTTCAAAAACCACTCAAACAACCTCAACTTTCAAAGCCCAAGCATATGCAGACTCACCAGCACCAATCTAGAAAACCCACCAAAATTCGTTTCAAAATTCAAAACTTGATTTCATGCGGCCATTTCATCAAACAGGTTGCAGACACAAATCAAACAAAACAACAAACACTATAGTGTGCAGTGATTCTTGCCTAACTTGTTCCCTAGTTAGCTCACACACAACTCAGTAGATCATCTAGAAATATTAGCCCAACACTAGCACCCCTGTGAGCTTGCCATTGTCATTAATGGTGAACAGCCGAGCACCTCAATGCCACCCCATAGTCGACAGCAGGCTAGAGGAAGAACTAGCCGTGCCAACCTTGTCTGGGAGGCAGCCCACCATCCACCGCCACTCACTATCCCAGCCGCGAGCGTTGCCAAGCCCTGGACCACGCGCACAAGCCGCGCCCAGACCATGCCGAGCGTGCGCCAGAGCGCCACCCTCGATTAGCGTCCACAGACCGCGCGCCGCCCTCACCGCGCGCACACACGATCACCACCGACCCAGGAGACCGCCAGACATCCCCGTTTGCCGCCCCGTGCAATACAGCCACCGCCCACCGTCGAAGACGCCGCCTCTGCCGCGCAGAGCACCGGCCGTTCCAGAACAAACCACACCGCCCCATGCCTCGCGACCATGTCTTTGAGCATCGCCAGGAGACACAGCACCGTCCCCTACCCTTTCCCATGCCATTAGCCGCCTATAACATCGCCCCCGACGAGCTCACCGTGCGCCCCGACGGTCCCCTCGCTCGACTATAAATAGAGGACACCCCCGCACGATTTCTTCACACCATCTCACTCCCCTCTCCTCACTGACCGTGCCACACCGTTCGCAGAGCAAGGCGAGCACCACCTCGCCGGAATTTCACTGGAGCCTGCCGCTGCCGGAGAAGAAGGGAACCAGCGATTGGAGCCGCCCTAGGAGAAGCCACCGGTACCAGGAGGTTCGCCGTCGTCGACTTCGTCGTTCGCCCGCCTCGCCGACCCTCGCCCGTACCCCGGTGAGCCCCCAGCACCGCTCACTGGCCGCGCTAGGTTTCGTTCTCGCCGGAGCTGTCTCGCGTCGACGATGACCCTCAGCCATTGGATTAGAACTAGATCGAACGATCCACGTTGCCCCATACCGCTTCGCCCAGCCCCGTGTCACTGATGAGTGGGGACACCCACTTAAGTAGCCCACGGGAGCCCTGCGCTTAGCAGGCCGGCCAGTTAGAATTTCCCGCGCAGCCCAGCAATTCAAATTAAACCTTTTCTTTTTAAATTCAAACCCACTTCTGTACCCAACTTCAAAAATCAACCCAGATCGATTCAGTGCACCAAATTGGATGAAACCAATTTTGTTGGAAAGGGCTGTGAATGCTTAATCCAATCCCGTTGGATTCAAGTCATTGGATCTGTAGATCACCCATAGTAAAAATAACAAGGCAGAAGCTTTTCTGCATTCAAACATTTTTCAAAGTTAAACCACAAAATATTTTGAGTTGATTACAACTCTCAAAAATCAAATTTAACCATACCTTTCAGAATATATAAAAATATATAGGTTTACTTGCAGAAATAATGTTCAAGTAATAAAAGAATGCTTCATAAGCATTTCTAGCCACTTTAATTAATTAAAATAAAAGGGTAAACCATTATTAAATTGTGACACCACTTTAAATCACATTCCCATGGACTACAATATGTGGTGATGACATGTGTCAACATGATCGCATGTTTAGTTTGGAGAATATTAAATCTTAAGTAGTTTTTCAATGAGTAGAAATTACTTTTCTAAAAATAAAAGATTTAAACCAAGTCTTAACCTTGTAATGTTAGAGATGATGCTAGATCATCTATAGGACCCTTGTGTGTGATGATTGCAAGTAGATAAGTATTGTTTGGTGATTGTGTACCTCGTATTTATTCATAGACGCTAGTACCGACCAAGGATACGAGGAGGAAGGAGGATACTACGAAGAGGAAGCCGAGGAGAACTTCAACCACTGCTCTGCACAAGGAAAGCAGATACTATACCAATGCAAGCCTTACTAAAAAAGTTGACCTATGCAAGCTAACACTTGCAATTTAGCAAGATTATATTGACATTGATGCAAGCTAACCCTTGCAAGATTACCCATTTGATAAACCAATCCTAGTTTTATGAGTAAGCCTCTCACTTTATTTCTTTATCAAAGCTTACTTAGAGTCTACCTAAGAGTTTGGTAGATACCAGAAAGTTGTGCTGAAGGTTGCATAAAGAGCATAAAATTTGGCCTAAGCTAGAAACCTTGATATCAGCCTAAGATATAATGTTGGACTTAGTAAAACTCCACTAGTTACCACCCCTCATTAGTACTACCCTCACCTGTAGATGCTAGTGCTAAGCATAAAACTTGATCAACTTTTAGATGGGAATACTTGGTGGAAAAATGGTTATGAAAACCTTGGAATGATGGATCATTCTATTTAAATGTTTTGGACATGTGTTTCCAAACACTTGATGATTCTGGTGATAAAAATGTTGAGGCATGAGCCTTAGCCCTATATAAAACTGATGGTTGTCTGGATGCGATACCATTCCAATTTTATCGTACAACCACAATACCCGAATATTGGGTAGGGCTTGACTGGAAACTTATATTCCTTAGTATTAGTTCCCTCACGACCAAGGTCTGAGCTGAGGCTACCTTGTGAAGATTGTCCACCTGTGCAGTACCCAAGATGACAGTGGTCATGGTTGGGAGGCCAAACTCACAGGAGAGGTGCTTATACTAGGGCGTGTAATTGAAAGGTTAGGATTGATTATCCGCATACTGAGTATGGTGAATTCAGGATTTGTTCCTGACAGATGTGTCGAATGTTGTGGTGAAAGTGTACAATCTCTGCAGAGTGTCAAACTATTCGAATAGCCGCGTCCGCGGTTATGGACAGTTGGAGTGGCCATACTGTTCCCCGTCAGACTTTTCCAAAATGGCTTGTGAAATGAATTGAGACTTTGACTTGACCACAACAGAGTTGTGACCTGAATTACAGGATCCCACTTAGGAGTTATAAAATTGTGACTAGCTTTGGAACTTAGTAGAGATAAACCTGGATTTTTGCAAAACAACCCTAGAGCCTAGTGTCCTATTATCCAAAAACCCCCTTACTTGTTAGTTTTAGTTTGCGAGTACTTAAAGAGTACTCATGGCTTTGTCCCTGGATATTCCCATGGCCAGACTATGAAGAGGAGTACCTGGAAGATGGACCCCAGGAAGGTTACGACAACTAGGATCATCTCCCATCGTCAGCATTGCCTGTGACCCCGAAGATGGAGCTTCGCCTACGCTACCGTTATTATTACGTATTCCGCTGCTTGATGTTGTATTAAGAACTGACCATGAGATCCCTATTTGTGTAAGAACTTATGTATCATTTGTAATGGATGAAGTACTATGGTATCCAATTCTGTTATGTCTCGCAAAAATGGTAATCCTGGGATTGCGATGTATGGCATAACAGGCATCTAGGATTGAAAAATCCGGGTGTTGACACTGACTGGCATACTTCTGGCACCCGACGAGCATTGGACGATGCCGACCGCATCGACATGTGCGGTGATCCAGTAGAAGCCATGTTGCATGGCCTTGGCGACTAGGGAGCGAGCGCCAGCGTGGTGGCCGTAGTCGCCAGCGTGGATGTCCTGGAGGATCTTGCGTCCTTCTACGGGTTGGACGCAACGTCGGAACATGCCAGTCACGCTGTGCTTTTGGAGATCGCCGTTGATGATGATGAAGGATTTGCAGCGGCTTGCTATCACCCGGGCCTCCGTTTCATCAGCGGGTAGGGTGTCTCCCTCTAGTTAGGCGACGTATGGCGCGGTCCAGTCGGTTGGCTCGGCGATCATCGCGACCAGGGCTGCGTCTGGTTATAGTGGAATTTCGATGTCGATATCCCTCGGGGGAGAAACGGAAGGTTTGGTGATGGTGTCGAGGAATACACTGGCAGGTGGTGCGATTCGAGCCTAGCCGATGCGAGACAGTGTGTCGGCCACCTCGTTCTTCCGCCTGTCAATCCACTCGACGGAGTAGCCCGCGAAGTGACCTCCTAGCTGGTCCGCAGCTTGGCGGTACGCCGCCATGGTGGGGAGACTACATCGCAGGTGCTGGCGACTTGCCTGGCGACGAGGTCGGAGTCGCCGTAGCAGCGCAGACGATTGATGTTCATCTCCTTGGCTGCTTGCATGCCGTGGTGTAGCGCCTCGTACTCGGCCATGTTTGGAGATGTGAGCATGATCCGTGCCCCTGTAACATCTGCATTCTTGGAGCCATCAAAGTGTAGACTCCAGTAATGGAGGTATGGCAGTTTCTCTGACTGTTGGGCCTCCTCCTAGTCAGCGAGAAAATCTGCGAGAGCCTACGACTTGATCGCCTTGTGCGGCTCATACCTGATGTTGTGTACTCCGATCTCGACGCCCACTTGGCGACTCGCCCGGTCGTCTCACGGTTGCGGATGATGTCCTGCAACGGTGCTGAGGAGACGACCATTATTGGGTGCTCCTGGAAGTAGTGCGGCATTCGCCGCTGGGCTCTGAAGACCGCATATACCAATTTTTGGTACTGTGGGTAGCGTTGGCGCGACTCGGTGAGGACTTCGCTTATGTAGTATACAGGTCGCTCCATCGGGCGCTCCTTGCCTTCCTCTAGCCGTTCGATGACCATGACGGCACTGACGACTCGCTCAGAGGCGGCAACATAGACGAGCATGGTCTCCTTGTTGACGGGGGCGGCGAGTAGCGGTGCCGCGAGTAGCACCTCCTTGAGAGCTTGGAGCGCGTCGTCTGCCTCCTTGTCCTACTGAAAAGTGGGGTTCTTGCGCATTAGGTGGTAGAGGGGCATCGCCTTCTCGCCTGGCCAGGGGATGAAGCGACTGAGAGCCGCGACTCACACGACCAACTTCTGGACGTCGCGCAGGCACTCGGGTCTGCCGAGCCAGGCGATCGTGTTGATCTTGGCGGGGTTCGCCTCGATCCCGTGCTTGGAGACGACATACCCCAGTAGATGTCTAGTAGGCACACCGAAGGTGCACTTTCCTGGGTTTAGCTTTATCTTGTACCTCCACAGGTTGGCGAAGGTTTCCACCAGGTCGGCGAGTAGATCGCCCTGGCGAGTGGACTTTACCACCACGTTGTCGATGTAGACGTGGATGTTGCGGCCAATTTGGCTCACAAGGCACTCATGCATGCATGTCTGGTAGGTCGCCCCGGTGTTCTTGAGGCTAAAGGTCATGGTGGTGTAGAACAAGGCTCCGAATGACGTGATGAATATCGTCTTCTCCTCGTCCTCGACTGCCATTTTGATCTGGTTTTACCTAGAGTAGGCATCGAGGAAGCATAGAGAGTCCGACCCCGCGGTTGAGTCGATGATTTGGTTGATGCGTGGGAGGACGAATTGCTCCTTCGGGCATGCGCCTATTTGTGTAGGCAATACACATTCTCCAGGTCATGTTTTTCTTGTCGACCAAGACTGGGTTTGCCAGCCACTTGGAGTATTTGATTGGCCGGATGAAGCCTGCAGCGAGTAGAAGTTGCACCTCCTCGGCGATTGCTCGGTGGCGCTCTTCATTAAAGGGCCGCAGCGACTGCTTGACGGGTCGCGCTTTGGGGTCGGCATTGGTTTGTGCTCAACGAGTTCCCTCGGGACAACATGCATCTCGGATGGCTTCCATGCAAAGATGTCGCGATTCTCACGTAGGAACTCGATCAGCGCGCCTTCCTACGCTCGGCTCATGCCCGTCCCGATCTTCACCGTCTAGCTGGAGTCGCCTGGGACCAGCTTGATGGTGCGAGTGTGCGTCGTTGCCTCGAAGGCGGTGGATCCACCACCCTACGAGTTGGGCTTCTTGAGTATGGTGGGGTCATCATTGTTCACCCCGCTCGCGTACTTGGCGAGCTCCTCTGTGTGGTTGGCTTCTGCCGCTATGACGGCGTCGTTGAGCTCGGTGCCTTCGGCCTCGCACTCTGCAGCCATGTTGGGGTCGCCGTGGACAGTGATTATACCACACGGCCCGGGGAGCTTCATCGTGTTGTACGGTGTGGCGCCCCGCAAAAACCACTACTAGAAAATCGCGGTGTTTTTGTGTTGCGCATCATCATGACCGCATGCTCATGTCATCATGCCACCTTGCATTAGTGCATCGTCATGTCATCTTGCATTTGTTTGCATAAAACTATTTTCGGAAAAACCTATTTTGTTTTCTAAATACCCCGTCTTTAATTCAAATTAAAACTCGGGTCTCCGGGTTATTTTTATTTTGTCTACCAACGGATTTCATAAGCCCCGTTTTAAATATTAAAACATTTTATTTTTATTTTTGGGGAGGCAGCCCGCCAGACCCGAAAGCCCGGCCGACCACCTCTAAACCCTAGTCAAAAATATCTAATCCTAAAACTACCTAATCCTATTCTACCCAGCCCCCTCCACATCACCACGGCCAACCACAGCTCGCCACATCAGCCTGACCCCAAATCTCCACCAATCGCCAATCCAGATTTTCTCCCAGGCCCCAGCCCCTGTGGACAAAATTCCGCCTGGGCGCGCACACACCCGTAGCCGCCGTTTTTCCCGCCCGCTCCCGCGACCTGGTCCACCTCCCCACGCACTCCCCGCGCCCAACTTCCCCGCCTGGCCCACTCACCCAGCCAGCCCCGACCGACCACCCCGGTCCCCGCGCCCTGGTCCACCACTTCGATCCCCGCGCGACCACATCCCCTCCCACCTACCGCGCCCGTCTCCCCCGCGTCTTCCTCCACGCCACCGGGACCTGCGTCTCCGGCCGCCCTCGGTCGCCCCCGCCCGTCCTCTGGTCGTGGCCGCCGCGACCTCCCGGCCTCCCCCTCCTGCGTGTCGTCGGCCGTCCTCCGCTCGTCCCCGGCGCCCGCAACTCTCTCCTCCCTCTCGCCCACCAGCTCCTCGCTGCCGCCAGATCCCAGTTCCACGTCGCCCGAGCCGACCCCGCCGCCCCGACCTCGCCACCTCGGTGCGCCTCCACACCGCCAAGGGTGCTCCGCAGCCTCGACCTCACCGGACCCGCGAGCGGCCGCGTCGTCCTCCGGCCGCCCCGGCGGATCTCGTCGAACCCCGATCCCCTGACGCCGTGGCCTTCTCCGCCGATGCGTCCAACCCCGGCCGCCCCTGCTGCCGCGCTGGCCCGGGCCCCTCATCATCGCCTTGCCGTTGCGCCGGTCCGCCCCACCTCCTCCCTCGCCGAGCCGCGTCCCCGCCACCAGAGATCCTCCGCCACGAAGCCGCTCGCCGGCGATGCTCTGTGCCGCCGGCCACTCCTTCTGCCGCAGGGGAGCCCCGCATCCTCCGCCCGTGCCAAGAGCGCCGCTGTCCTCGTCGCGGGACTTTTCTGCGCCTCGAGCTCCTCCTCGCGCGCAGGCCCGTGCGTGCGTGCCGCACTTTCCGCTACCCCTGCCGCCCTGTCCCCGGCCACTGGTTTTTGCGTGACAGAGAAAGCCTTCTCAATAACTGAAGGTAGTGTTGTAACCATGGTGGCACATGTCTGTGTGATCTTCCTGTTGTGGTATCAATATGTGTGCTTGCAGAAGACCCCCCCCTATGTTGTTGTACCCGTGACGACCAGAGGTGCAAGAAAACCTGCCGGAAGTTCACCCTGGAGTCCGAAGGTCGAGACCGAAGACCCCCAACCCTCGGAGTGCCAAGATCTACTAGACGGATCAGATGGCCGAGACTGCAGAACACCGAGAACGCCTTCGTGGACCTAAAGACCGCCAAGCTTTTCATCCCGGAGGCCAAGACCAATCCAACGCCGCACCCTGTGGGTTCTACATGGACCGCCATGACCATCTTCTCGGATGTGAAGACCGATCCTCCCGGAGTCGAAAGACCGAACCCTGGCGTGCCAAGTTCTTCGACCCGAAGGCCACAGATGCGACAAGTACTTCTTCCCGGATGCCAAGGTCGTCGACACGGATACGCCAAGTACTTCCTCGAGGACACGACAAGATCTTCGCGACGACAAGATCGACACCGACCCGGGCGAATCCAATGCGCCCCCGACACCAAACCAAGTCCTTCTTCCCGGATGCGACAAGATCTACTTCCGTTGTCCGAGACCGATTCCGTCGAACCGTTCCCCCGTCGAACCCTGTCAAACCCCGAACCCCTCGGAGCCCAAGTTCGCCGAACCCTAATGTGATTCCCTATTCGAGACCCCATTATTTTTATTATATGACATTATCAACTGATGCAAATTAAATTGTTCATACTCGCATACATATTGTGGATGTTGGGGGTATTTAGGCGATTCACCTAAATTAAATATGAAGTCCATCTGCGGGATATCGTTGTCTTATTCCGGACTCCATTTAAATTGGTGTAGCGAACCGATGCCATGTTTCGCCCTGTTAACCCAACACTTAATTTGCGGGGTAGATAAATAACTCGAACCATTAATTAATTGTCGGGACCTCGGTTCCGCTTAATATTGCCTAATTGCACCGCATCTGCATCATATCATAATCATGCCGGATCTTTTGCCATAGTATTAAATATTGCATCCGGTGTTTCTTCTAGTGCTTTGCTTCTTCGTGGATTAGGACGATGAGTGGATGCGAGTATCGACAAGTTCTCCGGATTTGAACCTTCGGCAATGTTTTCAGGCGAGCATTCTCCCCCTTTCTACCTATTTTACCTTTTTAGTCTTTGTTTCTTCCTTTTGATCTATTGCTATCTGTGTTGCGATGCTCTAGTTTTCATACCCATGAAATCCCTTGCAGCCTTATATTGCCTTGGACACATCCTATTACCTGTTGATTGGTAGATAGATGGACTTGCGCGTCGTAGTCGTTTGCTCAAGTGCTGTTGCGTGTCGTCAAGTACCACAGTTGTTGGAGTAATGCCGCATGTTTAATGTTGGAGTTGATCATGGATTTAATTACCGTTTAATAACTAAAATTGGAAGTAGGTAAATGCAGAGGCACCGGTGGGTAATAGACAATATTTGGTTTTTAACCGCTCACTGGTGTCCCGTAGGACCCCGAGTTCTTGACACCTGTTCCGAGATCGAGCGCGCTAACAACAGGTGGGGTGTGTGGGCACCCCCATCGATTTAGTACCTGATTTCAAAGTACTGTACCGGGGGCCACAAAGTAGTTTGGGGCTTTATTACTATCATGTACGTATGCCATGCTTTACTGCTTTATTTAAGATTGTGCGTGGAGCACCTGTACTGTTTAGGACCGTGACACGTTTTCGCTCTATCGACAAGCCCAGTCACACTTTCGGGTTCCCAGTCGTTTACAGCCGTCGACACAAACCCTGGGTACGTCTCGGAGACCGGCCGACTTTGTTACGGGTAGCTTAGTGGGGTGGCCCCCCGTGCTTGCTTTGGGTCTGGGAAACATCGTGTCCAAAACCCCGTCGACATACTGTTGGGTGTATGTTTTGTGATCTTGTACCTACCTGATCTGACAACAAGGGTGTAGGTGCGTGTGGAAACTTTGGTGCACCCCTGCAGGGTTAAATCTTTTCGAGAAGCCGTGTCCGCGGTTATGGACGACTTGGAGCACAGTTCTCGATCATAGACAACTACAACTAAAGTTTACTGTTATAATTTGACTTGTATCCGGTATGACTAGTAATCAGCTTCACTACAACGGAATGGCTAAATAAAAGTACCAACAACTGCTGGGTTTGGGATATCTCATGCTAATTGGATCTGACTAGTAAGTGTCACAACTACAACGGAATGGTTAACTAAAAGTGCCCACTGCTTATTATATCAGGATAACTATCTATACCTGACTAGTAATTGATGCAACGATAATTGAATAAATAAAAATTGCCAACTGTGTGAGTTCCTCGGTTGACTTCCTCGTTTGGTCTCGAGGGGGAAACACCAGGATGGGTATGTTCGGTGGTAGTATCAGGTGGGTTCCGAATAGGTCTTTCTTATCCCTCTCTGATAGCCGACAGCTATCTCGAGTCTCTATAGGTTGTTTAGTTCTTGCTGTGCTGCCGCTTCAGTCCACCATACTTATGTAGGCGAGGACCGCCGAATTCTAGTCTCGCTGTGTACTGGCCTCAGTACTGACCACTCTCTTTTTCCTTTGCCCTTTGTCGGCACCCCTTTTGTTCAAGAAGGTTTGAGATCGACGTCGTTAGAAGGGTTACCTTCCGGCTTGGCCTGGGCAGGGTTATGGACGCCATTGGTTATTCTTCAGGGCTCTTAGCTCAATTTGCATCTTGTCCGTACTCGGACGCTGTATTGTTTTCAAGGTGATTTGGATCTTTGTACTGTAAATCTGTATTCTTGACTCTTTGAGTCGCTGTTGTATATATATGTTTTGTGGGTTCCATCAAGGACTATTGTGTAATGATATTACTTCATTTTCCACCCGCACGCAAGTGCCTGGTGGGCACCTTTGAATCGTTTCTATGCGGGTTTGGCGGGAAGCGCTGAAACTTGCATAGGGCCGATTTTGAGGGTGTTACATACGGGTAGTGGGGCGCTGCCATGAATTTAGCGAACGCCTGACGCCCCAGGACACAGTGGTAGGGGATGTTGAACGCCACTAGCTCGAAGACGATCCGCTCGGTGCGGAAGTTCGCTAGTGTGCTGAAGGTGACTGGCAGCGTCACCTTGCCGATCAGGTACGCCTTCCGACCGGGGACGATGTCGTGGAAGGTGGTGTAGGTCGTCTCGATCATCGACTGCGGGAGCTGCAGTCGCCTGAATGTGTCCAGGTATAGAATGTTGATGGAGCTTCCTCCGTCCATCAGCGTCTTGGGGAGCCAGTAGTCTCCCACCTTGGGCTTGACCACCAGGGCGACTTGGCCCGGATATACGATCCGTGGCGAGTGGTCCTCGCGGCTCCAGGTGATTGTTTGCTTGGACCAGTTGAGGAACCGGGGGATGTCGACCTAGGACACTGCATTGACGGCGATAGCGCGGGCGATGACCTTTTCTCGTGCTTCATGTTGAAGCCGGTGATGGTGTGAAGCAAGCTGGCGTTGTTGCCGAATTTTCCTCCATTTGGCGGGTGGTTGTCGGGGTCTTCCCTTGCGCATAGTGCCTTCTCGATCTCCCTCAGGGAGTGGTTGTCGGTGGTCATTTGCGTGGCGGGTTTCCCCTCCCTGCTGTGGAACACACATGGCTGGTTGAGGAGAGCCGCGGGATCGAACCTTGTCTTCGCCTTGCAGTTTCCGCCATCGCGGTGTTGGCCTCCGTTGCGGCGAAAGCTTTTGGGATCGCGTGAGGCATAGCCGGCATTGGCGACGAAGTCGACTCGCCCGTCACCGCGACGCTTGCCGTTGAGGCAAGTGTTTCTGTAGCGTAGCTCAGGTCGTTTCCCATTATCGTGGCCGCTCGTGCGGCGATTCCCTCCCGACTCGTCGTCGGTTTCTTGGTTTGGGTCCTCCTCCGCGTACCGCTTGGCAATCTCGCTTGAGTTTGGTTCGTCGGAGGTCCGGTATGTTGTCGAGTGTTTTCTACACCCGCTTGAGTTTGGTGTAACACCCCTCTTTTAATTAATCATTGTTTAGGGTTGTTTGTGCATCATGAGCATCATATTTTCAATTGTGCACTAAAGAATATAATACAAAACCCTAAAACCCTAATTTCCTTCCTCACTTGAAAATCCATTCAAAATGGTTTTGTATTTGAAAACTACCAAAACCTTGGAGCCCAAATTGTTCTAGGGCCCCTTAGTGTTTTAGCTATTTTAAAAAACCTTATTGTATTTTTGAAATATAAAAAACATATTTCAAAATGAATTACAAAAGAGACAAAACAAAAACAGAAAAAGAAAAACAATTCTGCAAATAAAAAATACAGCAGCAGCAAGCCAGGCCGTAGCCCAGCTCCTCTTCTTCCTTCCCTGTCGCTTGCAAGCAGCCTTCTGCGGCCCACCAAGCCCATGTGCAGCCCATCCCAGGCACGATACCCCTTCACCTTTCATGCTCGTCGTCTTCTCCAGGCAGGCACACACCAGTGTGTCGCCGGCGCCGCTGTCGAACGACGGCGCAGCGATTCGTGCTCGCCGTCGTATCCTCTCATCTCTTCCCCCAGCTCTCTCCCTTTCTTCCCGTAAGCACCCGAAACCTAGCTGACGATCTCGCCGTTTCCCCGCCGTCTTCGGCGTTCCCTCGCCAAACTGATGGTCCCCGGAGCTCCGCCTCGTCGAGCTTACCTTCCCCGCCAACGAAATCGAAGAGGGGAGCCTCTAGTCAACACCAACGCAGCCGTCTCTTATGTCTCCCACGAGCACCACCGCCGCTCATGTTGTCGACCCTCTCCGCCTGCGGCCTCACTGTCACGTCCTTAAGCTTCTGGGCGAGCATGCGGTTCCCCTTGACCCATTTTCCACTTCTTGTCGCATCATAAGACGCTGCCGCCATCAGTCACCGAGTGCCGCCGCCAGACCTCACCCGTGTCGTCGTTCCGGTGACCCAAATCGAGTGGCGCCACTTCTATTTGGTTCGTGTTGCTTCTTTGATTTGAACGCATGCAATAGCGCTTCCCAAATCGCCCTCCTCTGTCGTCCTTGGCCGCTGGCCGACGCGCTCGCCGGCGAGTCCCACGTGGCGCCTGCATGGCTTGCCAGCGTGTACCTGGTCCCACCAGTCAGCCTCTAGGGCTAGGCTCTGCCCCGGAAACAAATGTCCTGAGCCCTTTTTGCGTGTGCGGTTGCTGAGGTGGCTCCGGGCCCCTCTGTCAGCCACTGTGGGTTTGCATTGCCCCGGTATAAAAAGTAATTGCACTTTTTGTTTTAATTTCAGAAAGTATTATAAACTTGTAAATTCAATATCTAATATTTTATAAGTCAAAAAAATATGAATAATATAACAAAATGTTCAGAAAAATAAAACCTAGCTATCTAAGATATAATCATGCATTGTTCAACAACTTAAATGACAAGTTTAATTAGAACACTAATCAACCCCTCTCATATGCCTCCGGAGTTTTCCTGAATTAGGGTTTGCACCCCTCGGAACCCCGATTAAGTTGTCGAGCTTACTTTAGGGTTACATTTCAAAGCAAATTAACTTTTCATATCATCATCCTTGCTTGAGCATTGCATCGATGCCATGTGTTGATTGTTTCCTTCTCTTTCCAGTGTTTGGTTCTTCGCGGTAGAATACAATATCGAGATCGAGATCGAAGCCCGAGGTCAACACCATCGAAGATCGAAGATCGATGAACAATACTTGATCAACTATAACCAAGTCAAGTACAAGGCTCCCGAAGATCTGTTTATCTTCTATCACCCGGCAAAGGCAAGCATAGCCCCACCATGATATAATCCTACGATTTCGAAAGCATTTCAATTCTTCCATAATGCATACAATTCTACTGTGGTCTTTTATTGATAGATAGAATATCCTATCTATTGCATTACTCCCTTTGATCTTACATTACCTGATCCACTGCTCCTAGAATAACTAGGTTTGGCTTGTGTGTGCTGCTAAAGCTTATCTGTGTCCTGCATAGCCATGCATAGTTGTCAGTTCTGGTCCATCCAGATGATGTATCAGATGCAGAGAATCTAGTATGATAGGAGAACGTGATGAGATGATATCCGTGATATGAGATTAAACATGCTAAGGCCTGTATCAGAGGCCACGGTGGGATGTGGTTTTTCTAGTCCCATGCTCGCCGCCACTAGGACCTGAGTTCTTGCCTTTGGAACCAAGACGAGCGTGCAACCACACGGGGCCTGGACAACCTCACGAGCAACTAACTTGCCTACTAGATTCCATGTGTCACATAGTTCGGACGTTCCATTCGACATATGCATAGAAAATCTTTTGAAAGATTTGCCGGGTGAAGTTGGTGCATTCATAACAGGTAGATAAGCGTGGCCGAGGTTGCTTGGGGTAGATGGCGCCCCTGGTAAACCAACCTCGCCTCACATCTTTAAGTACGGGCTTCGGGATTTGACCCGTTACGGCGGAACCATACTTATTGCGTGACTCATGGTCTCGGCGAAAGCAAGGTAAAGGTCGTGTCTAACCACCCTCTGTCGGCCTTCCAAGGAAAAGGGCTAATCATGTGGAATTAAGAGAAGGTTAGTACGTGTGGGTAAAGTTGTACACCCTTGCAGGGTAATAATCTTTTCCAAAAGCCGTGTTCTTGGTTATGAACAACTTGGCGACCTGACTCAAGATCATACAGAACTATAACCTAATCGTAAAACTTGGTAGATCAACGTGTGCTTAAGGATGCTTCCTCATGGGTACGAGGGGGTGATCCTAGTTCAGGTGATGATGATGATTTGGTGGATATCAAAAGATGATGATCAATATTGTGGAGATCTCGCTCTCTTATATCCTTTTAAAATACTCTGACTAGGCGAGATTCTTCTCCCTCTTGTTTTATAAACAAAAGATGGCTTTATGCAAAATAACTCCACCAGCCATAAGTCTTGCGGAGTACACCCTGTACTCACCCTTTCTTTGTTGATACTTTTGGCAGAGTAAGTGTTCCCTTGAAGACGAGTTCTGTACTACATCGACATCGACGAGTAGCTTGGGGTTCCCGACCGACAGCCTGTAATCTATGAGATGGGACGTCATCGTTATGCTCCAGGCCTCTTAGGCCATTTGTTAAGTTTGCTATACTTAATAGCAGAATTTGCCTTCCGTTGTTTAATGTTTGTGGTTAGTGACCTCTGCTTGTAATAATTTGGTTCTCTGCTCAGTTATGAGCTCGCTGTAATAATTTTTGTGTCGTAGGGTCACTGCTGAGTTATCAATTCTTCACTGGATATTCTCGAGGTCAAGTTTAATCTTATGTCAGACGGAGGTCTGTGATTTGTTTAGCCCTGATTCCGGGGGTGTCACAGTTCTTGGTATCAGAGAAGTACCGACCGTAGGAAAACCTTGCTATTGGTCGATGTTGAGTCTAGTGCTTGTGAAAACTATTTTCAAAGATGAAAAGTATTTGCGAAAACTCTAGTATGCTTCTTTTTCTCCTTATCCAGTTTCGCTCCAACTCTAGGTTGTCTTATCTGGTGTTTATTTTGGAAAAGTTTGGATATCTCTTCTAGTCTTTCAAAGCTTAGGTGCCTTCTTGGCATGTCGTTTCTAAGCCAGTTGACCTAGTGTTGAGTTCTCTAGAGTTGTGTGTGTTGTGAAATCCTTGTTCCCTTTTCTCATGTTCGTTGAGAGATTCCTTCCCATCATGATCTCCCTGTCTTTTGGACCCACAATATTACATTGTTGGATCTGCAGTGTTCTGTTCTAGGCTTCGAGGTTTCCTTTCGCCTTGTGTGCCTCCTTTTTGTTTGTTTGGGTACTTCAGAAGTTGTTTCTTCTCTTGGAAGCTACCTCGTGGTTACTAACTTGTAGTGTACGCTATGTCACTAAAGTAGTAGTTACTTCTTTCTTTGGGTTTTAACCCTTGGACTTGAACTTAAGATCCCCGATTGTGCTGGATTCTGGTGTTGTGAATCTTGTACATGAAGCTGACCTTTAAACCAAGATCCTTTCTTTGAACCATGTCGTTAATGTTCACACAATACCTCAGGATGGCTGGTATTATCATTCTAGCCTTCAAGCTTGTGGTCTTTGTCACGATTGAATTGTGACATTAAAGGACTTCCCCTACCACTAGCTATGGCCGATTTTCTTTAATGGAACCAAATAAATCACGACAAGAGTACTCCTCGAGAGTATAGTATCTCTATTCGTGACTCTGCCACACTTTACCTTTCTTTGCATTGGTTTTCGGAAGGCTGTTGACTTATGCATCCACATCTCGGGATTCTATCCTGAGCATGTTCTTTCTCCCTTGTTGTTTTCCGACCATTGTTTACCAGTTGGTAGCCAAGTAGTAAATGTGCATTGGTGTCTTCCGATGCAAGATACTCTTGTGGGGTGTCATGATAAACCATTTCGGAATGTCTAGGAGAAACAAACTCCGGTACCTCGTCATATCTAGGACCAAGTCAAAGTGTTGTAATCCGCAGATCAAGAGGCATTGATTGTCTTCCATCTGTTCTACCTTAAAGTATCACACTCTTTTATACAAAGAGGTCGTGCTGAGTTTTATGACCCATTAATGAAGTGGTACTCTTACACATATTTAACCACCATCCCTCGAGCTTTCACGCTCGTGAGTGATGCGTGTGCGTAATAATGTGACCATCTAAGATTCTTAGCAATTTTTATTGTTTTGATCTCCAAGGACATTGTGTCATTCTTAGCGTGATTGGTTAACAGTCTCACTAAGCGAAGTTTGACTGTGCTACCAAGTCTGACATTCCGGTGCACTCTCTTCGGTCAAAGAGTTAGGCTTGTGCCGAAGCTCTGAGACTATGTCTTCTTGCCTTACAAAGCAAGTTTCCTCTTGAACTAAGTGACATATCGGTGGTTCGTGCTATTCTAGATGTCTACTAGAAGTATCTCCATGTTGCCACATGACCATGTTGTCAAGTTCTTGAGCAAGAAAGTTCTCTGAACTGAAATTTTCTCTAAGGATCTGTAATTGGATACCCCAAACTATTTGGTTGATCTTAAACATTAACTTGGAGAGTTGTAAGACAAAATTTATATCCGACTTTGTTCCTTCTTAAGGGGTTTTCTAGTTCTGTTCGTTTTGAAGAAAGATAGTATTTCCTTTGTGGATATGTTATCTTCCCCCACCTTTGATTTGATTTGGGTTATCGTCAAATCAAACTCAGTTCCAAGGACTATCTTGATGATGTTCCTTCTCGTGGTGTTTCACTTGAGTGCATCTTCATGTTCTTTGGTCTCACCAATATTCTTGCCTTGTTCACGCAACATATGAGTACATCTTCTCGGATTGTTTTTATTAGTTTGTTGTTGATCCCATCAATGACATCCTTATCTTCTCTATGCTAGACAAGATTCATATGGAACAATTGACATTAATGTTGGAAACCTTCGAGAACCATAATAGAGTTATTTCGATGTATGTGTTCTGGATGTTAGAAGTGACCTTCTCTAGTTCACGTGCAAACGTTGAAAGACGCCCCCATGGATTCGAGTACAGTTAGCTCCGTTCCCTAAGGACACATGAGTGTTTTGTCTGTAGCACCTTATGTGTGTGCAGTTGTCTCTCGACAAGTTGTAAATACATGGGTATAACAATTTAGCTCCCTCTTTTGGATCTTGACATTGTAGTCCCTGTCTTGAGAATCTAGTAACTTTATCTTTGCGGTAAATGTTGCAAACTTTCTATTCGGACATGATGAGTCCGAAGTATCATTTCACTTAACCAAAGCTGAATCTCAAGAAGCAATGATACTTGGTGCTCCTCAAGGTTTTGACATAGGTCTCGTTGTAAATCTGGCAAGATTGATGTAATGGTTGACACAAACTTAGCCGAAAAGACCTCTTGTCATATTCTCTTGAATCAGAAAAAACAACCAATCTTCGTGAGGCTTCTTCTATAATTAATTATAGGAGATGTGCTTATGGTTTCCTTGTATCTGAAGTCCGACCTTTACTTGGTGTCTGATTTCTCGAACATCAAGGAGAACATTTAAAGTAGTGTTGCTAAATGTCTCTCGGTCGATCCTCCAGACCCTTTTACATTGGCAAGCATTTCATTGTGCCAAGTAACTGAAGTCTGAGAATGAAGTTTCTTTATTCTCGTGTCATGAGGAATCTTCTTACATATTCATCTAGTGGTGTAAAGTGAATCATAATCTTGGCAAAGATTTTGATAAATCTAGATGAATAAAGAGTTTCCTTTGTTCTCTCAACCATGTTTTTAGTGTGACTATGATTTTGGTAATCAGAAGTTCCTCTTGTTACTTGTTCTTTGTGGATCTTACGAGTCCTCTCCACTAAACAACTTTCTTTCTTGACCTTCTGTTGGATGAAAGAGTGAACCTTCTGTGTCAAAAGTAGTTCAACAGCTTGGTTTTGTTGATCCATATCTCTGCAACCTGAAATCTCTACTTAAGCCATTTAGTAGAGGTTCCCTATCGAAGTATCTGGTCATGTTCTTCCTATTGTAAGCTCTCTTCTGTAGAAACTTAAACTCCTCTGTAATCTCCATGGTCTCAATCCTTATGAAGACCAGCTATCTAACAAATTGAAACCTTCTCCTCTTGTTTCCTCTGTTACTTTGATGTGTTTCATGTCGTCATATCAGAGTTGTTTCTGAACACTCCATCCATGAGTTGACCATGAGATACTCGGTGTGTTGTTTAGTGTGTTTCCCTCTTGTCTTTAGACTGACCCTGTTTCTTTCCCTCTCTATCTCTTTTCCTACCTTTGGAATCTCAGGTCGAGATTCTCGTAAGGGGGATAGAGCTGTAACACCCCAGTTTTAATTAATCATTGTTTAGGGTTGTTTTTGCATCATGAGCATCATATTTTAAATTGTGCACTAAAGAAAATAATGCAAAACCCTAAAACCCTAATTTCCTTCCTCACTTGAAAATCCATTCAAAATTTATTTATATTTGAAAACTACCAAAACCTTGGAGCCCAAATTGTTTTAGGGCCCCTTAGTGTTTTAGCTATTTTACAAAACCTTCTGGTATTTTTGAAATATAAAAAACACATTTCAAAATGAATTAAAAAAGAGAGAAAAGAAAAACATAAAAAGAAAAACAATTCTGCAAATAAAAAAATAGAGCAGCAACAAGCCAGGCCGTAGCCCAGCTCCTCTTCTTCCTTCCCTGTCGCTCGCACGCAGCCGTCTGTGGCCCACCAAGCCCATGTGCAGCCCACCCCAGGCCCGATACCCCTTCACATTTCCAACTCGTCGTCTTCTCTAGGCAGGCACACACCTGCGTGTCACCAGCGCCGCCGTCGGACGACGGCGCAGCGATTCGTGCTCGCCGCCGCCCCTGGGTGATAGGATAAGACCCCCACGTCGCCCTCGCTCGCCGTATCCTCTCATCTCTTCCCCCAGTGCTCTCTCCCTTTCTTCCCGTAAGCACCCGAAAACCTAGCCGACGACCTCGCCGTTTCTCCATCGTCTTCGGCCTTCCCTCGCCAAACCGACGGTCCCTGGAGCTCTGCCTCATTGAGCTGACCTTCCCCGCCAACGAAATCAAATAGGGGAGCCTCCAGTCAACGCCAACGCAACCGTCTCTTCCGTCTCCGATGAGCACCACCGCCGTTCATGTCGTCGACCATGTCCGCCTACGACCTCACCGTCGCGTCCTTAAGCTTCAGGGTGAGCATGCAGTTCTCCTCGACCCATTTTCCCCTTCTTGTCGCATCATAAGACGCTGCCGCCATCGGTCACCGAGCTCCGCCGCCAGACCTCATCCGTGTCGTCGTTCCGGTGACCCAAATCGAGTGGCGGCGCCTCTATTTGGTTCGCACTGCTCCTCTGATTCGAACGCATGCAATTGTGCTTCCCAGATCGCCCTCCTCCGTCGTCCCTGGCCGCTGGCCGAGGCGCTCGCCGGCGAGTCCCGCGTGGCGCCTGCGTGGCTTGCCAGCATGTACCTGGTCCCACCAGTCAGCCTCTAGGGCTAGGCTCTGCCCCGGTAACAAATGTCCTGAGCCCTTTTTGCGTGTGTGGTTGCTGAGGTGGCTCCGGGCCCCTCTATCATCCACTGTGGGTTTGCATTCCCCGGTGTAAAAAGTAATTGCCCTTTTTGTTTAAATTTTAGAAATTATTATAAACTTGTAAATTCAATATCTAATGATTTATAAATCAGAAAAATATGAATAATATATCAAAATGTTCAAAAAAATAAAACCTAGCTATGTAAGCTATAATAATGCATTGTTCAAAAACTGAAATGAAAAGTTTAATTAGAACACTAATCAACCCCTCTCATATGCCTCCGGAGTTTTCCTGAATTAGGGTTTGCACCCCTCGGAACCCCGATTAAGTTGCCGAACATGCTTTAGGGTTACATTTCAAAGAAAATTAACTTGTCATATCATCATCCTTGGTTGAGCATTGCATCGATGCCATGTGTTGATTGTTTCCTTCTCTTTTCGGTGTTTGGTTCTTCGCGGTAGAATACGATATCGAGATCGAAGCCCAAGGTCAACACCATCGAAGATCGAATATCAACGAACAATACTTGACCAACTATAACCAAGTCAAGTACAAGGCTCCCGAAGATCTGTTTATCTGCTATCAACCGGCAAAGGCAAGCATAGCCCCACCATGATATAATCCTACGGTTTCGAAAGCATTTCAATTATGCCATAATGCATACGATTCTACTATGGTCTTTTATCGATAGATAGAAGATCCTATCTATTGCATACTCCCTTTGATCTTATATTACCTGATCCACTGCTCCTAGCATAACTAGGTTTGGCTTGTGTGCGCTGCTAAAGCTTATCTGTGTCCTGCTTTTCCATGCATAGTTGTCAGTTATGGTCCATCCAAATGATGTATCAGATGCAGAGAATCTAGTATGACAGGAGAACATGATGAGATGAGATATGTGATATGATATTAAACATGCTAAGGCTTGTATGGGAGGCCACAGTGGGATGTGGTTTTTCTAGTCCCATGCTCGCCACCACGGTGGAACCAAGACGAGCGTGCAACCACACGGGGCCTGCACAACCTCACGAGCAACTAACTTGCCTAGTACATTCCATGAGTCACATAGTTCGGGCGTACATTCAACATATGCATAGAAAATCTTTTGAAAGATTTGCTGGGTGAAGTTGGTGCATTCATAACAGGTTGGTAAGTGTGGCCGATGTTGCTTGGAGTAAATGGCGCCCCTGGTAAACCAACCTCGCCTCACATCTTTAAGTACCGGCTTCGGGATTTGACCCGTTATGGCGGAACCATACATATTGCATGAATCATGGTCTCGGCGAAAGCAAGGTAAAGGTCGTGTCTAACCACCCTCTGTCGGCCTTCCAAGGAAGAGGGCTAATCATGTGGCATTAATAGAAGGTTAGTACGTGTGGGTAAAGTTGTACACCCCTGCAGGGTAATAATCTTTTCGAAAAGCCGTGTTCACGGTTATGAACGACTTGGCGACCGGACTCAAGATCATAGAGAACTATAACCTAATCATAAAACTTGGTAGATCAACGTGTGCTTAAGGATGCTTCCTCATGGGTACGAGGGGGGTGATCCTAGTTCAGGTGATGATGATGATTTGGTGGATATCAAAAGATGGTGATCAATATTTCGGAGATGTCGCTCTCTTATCCCCTTTTAAAATACTCTGACTAGACGAGCTTCTTCTCCCTCTTGTTTTATAAACAAAAGATGGCTTTATGCAAAACAACTCCACCAGCCATAAGTCTTGCAGAGTACACCCTGTACTCACCCTTGCTTTGTTGATACTTTTGGCAGAGGAAGTATTCCCTTGAAGACGAGGTCCGTACTACATCGACATCGACGAGTAGCTTGGGGTTCCCGGCCGGCAGCCTGGAATCTATGGGATGGGACATCATCGTTATGCTCCAGGCCTCTTAGGCCATTTGTTAAGTTTGCTATACTTAATAGCATAATTTGCCTTCCGTTGTTTGATGTTTGTGATCAGTGACCTCTGCTTGTAATAATTTGGTTCTCTGCTCAGTTATGAGCTCGCTGTAATAATTTTTGTGTCGTAGGGTCACTTTTGAGTTATCAATTCTTCACTGGATATTCTCGAGCTCAAGGTTAAGCTTATGTCATACGGAGGTCTGGGATTTGTTTAGCCCTGATTCCGGGGGTGTCACATTTGGCGACCAAGGTCTCGTAGCGGCACGAGGTCTTGAAGAAGTGGATCGCGGTGTCCGGGTGGATTCCGGCCGCGTTTTACCATAGGTCTTGCCACCGTTGGACCTAACTAGGGTCGACTCGCAGGGTCCCTAGACGCATCGCTCCAGGTCCTTGATGGTGGTGGCGCGGGTGTAGGAGCCCTCGAAGTGCCTGACGAAGGCGTCGCGAATTTCCTCCGAGGAGTCGATGCTGTCCGCGGGGAGGGTGTTGATCCATTGCTGGCACGCTCCCTCCATCATCAGGGGAGGTAGAGAGTGGCGAGCATGTCGGTGTGGTCGGCGATTCCCATCGCCATGAGGTACGTGTCCAGCCACACGGATGGGTCATATGAGGGGTCATACTTCTCGATCTCCTTCGGCGCCTTAAATTTCGCCGGATATCTTTCGCCTCGGATCATTGGTCCGAAGAACTAGGGTCCGACTCGGATCAGTGATCCCCTTGGTTCCCCGTCGCGGCGATTGGTGAGGGTATGCCTCAAGTCATCGGGCTGGCGTACACGCCATCACTGATTGTTGATGATGTGGGTGCGCGCGTCGACTGGCTGCCCGTTGGCGGCGATGAAGTTGTTCGCCGGTTGCGGGTCGTTGGTGGAGAGTGCCGCGTGTGTGTGTCGGTGTTGGAGTTGCAGGGGCTCGGGTGGTGGGTAGTTGAGCGTGTTTGCCACCATTGGGCGGCCGCTCGAGGCCGCCCTGCTGCCTGACAAACGCGAGTACATGTGACCCTATGAGTCAGCTCCCGTGTTTTGTTGCTCGACGGCTTTGGCGAGTAGAGCCTTGGCATACTGGATCTGCAGGGCGCCTTGACTAGTCACGGTGATGTTGTCGACCGCGGCTCGGCTCGCGACGATGTTGTCCATCGGGGTGGAGAACTGCGGGAGGCCATTCTTGTCTCGCTCCCGCGAGGAGGCCAGGATTCTTGGCTGATCCTGGGGGGCGTGCGGCCGGGTGGTGGAGGTGGGGCGCCGTTCGCCGTCGCGCCTGGTGGTGGCCGGGAGCTCCCTCCTGGCGGTGCATTCTCGCAGATCGCACGCTCGGCTATGCGGGCCGGGTCATTTTCATCGTCGAAGTTTAGGGCGCGGCCCTGAACGGTGGGGTTCAGGCGCGACCTGATGCGGTGTTGGTGGTAGCGCGAAAGCTCCTGTGCCATCACTTGCTCGAGGCGAAATTTTTCTCGCTCGGCTTGTTCCTTGCTAACCGCCTCCTCCAACCGTAGGCGGAGTTCCTCGACCTCTGTTGCCGTCACGGTTGGCGGGATCGGCGTGGAGAAGGGGTCTGGCGGGGCATCCGCGCCATTTGCCATGTAGGCAGCGACATTGCGACCGGGTCCGACGTGGAGGTCGCCAGAGTTCTCCTACCCGGAGTCGAAGTCGAAGATCCCAAGTATGGAGGGATCGTCGAAGTCTCCCATGTTGGAGACCTGGGTGATGGAGCCTACGGGTGACACGGTTATGATGGATCCGGCGGCCGATGTCGGGGTCGCCGAGTCGGCATCGTCATTGAGGGCCGCGTCGTTGGCGACCATGGTGGTTCGGCCACGTTACTGTTGGCCGAGTCGTACTCGAAGGCGAGGCGGTGGATGGTGTCTACCTAACTATCAGAGAGTCGGTCGCATGGTGGCGACTCGCGGATGCGATCCGAGTCCTCCGAGATGATAACGTCGGTGAAACCGATGAAGAGGCTGATCGTGCCAACCGGCATGATCACGTTGTGCATGACGGGGCGCGCCACTGGGACGTAGCTGCTCGGCAAGATCTGGAGGATCTCGCCGATTGCAATCATGCGGCCGGTGGCGATCGTCTCACTGATGGGCAGATTGGATCTCGCCGCAGAACACCGGCCTGACCGGCCAGGCCCCAAGGTGGGTGCCACTGTCGTGGGAATGACCACGACAGATGCTGCAATCGGCAGCGAATGGTAGAACAAAGGGCAAGGGCGGCCAGCCATCTGCGGTGCGAGATGAGGGCGGAGACACAAGGATTTACCCGGGTTTGGCCCCTCGGAGGGTAAATACCTACTCCTGCTATATTTGTATTATGGAGAGAGTACAAGGGAGTGCTCGACGAGTAGGCAGCGAGTCGCTAGGGTGTATGATGGAACGTGTCCTCTATGCATACCCTAGGGAGGTTTATATAGGCTCACCTCGCTAGGGTCTAGAGATCTACAACCGAATTAGTTTAGGATTCGGAGGGTTCTTGACCTAATCCGACTGGTCCTAGCTACGTTTCTGGGCCTCCAGCTTCCAGTCGCCTGGATCCTTGCCAGGTCTCGATCCAGTCGCTGTCCTGCAGGCCCACACGCTGGCATCTTGGGCCAGTAGGAAACGTCCTGCTGGGTACACCCCGGTCGGCATATCCCCATCATGAATGAATCACCTTGGTGGAATGGTATGTTGGTTTATGTTGAGTGGTTACATAAGGCCCATGTCTATGGTTTACCTTGTGTATCACACTTGTGGAAAGCCACCCAGGAACAAAGGGATTTGAGATGTTTAGTGTTGAGAAGCATCTAGTGCAACCACATGGCATATGGGCTCTGCCTTGACCACATAGATTGCAAGAACTTAGCCAGATGGACAGTTGGTGGTAGGGTGATAGGTTGGAACGCATCCATGGTGGTCTAAGGGAATGCTTTTGAAAAGTCTCGTCTCGATGCATGTCGAGTCTTGTGGGGAAAGTGCACCACCTCTCGAGAGGGTAAAACCTAAGTACTTAGCCGTGTCCCCGGCAATGGCCAATTTGTGCATCAAATACATTGAAGCAATAAAGGATCTCCTCGTCCCAATTTCTAAGTTAAAAATTTGTGGTTGAACAACGGTAAAGGTTCACCAATTTCTATTGGTGGTTCCTTGGGAGTTTTTGACAAACAAAAACTTAGTGTTTTTAACTAATAAGGAAAACCTTATTTTGAGCAAAGCAAGCCTAAGCTACACTTAGCCAAGTTCATATAGATGTTAGGTACTACTATTCTACAATGGTATCACTTGCCAATACAATTCCAAATGTATTGACCCACTATGGTTGTAACTTATGATGTTGCAGGTTACTTCGATGGAGATTAGAGTTGTGATTCTACACTCAACATGCTTGCCTGTGGCACATGAAGATGAATACTTATAGTTATTTCCTTTATGTTATGAACTCTATGTACTAGCCTTGGGCAATTGAGTGGTAAAGACTGTTTTCTTTGGAATGACGATGTAATAACGACCTTTATATCTGTGTACTTCATCTTAAACTGTTGATGCTAGCATTTGATCCATGGACTAGCATTGCAATCACAGGGGCCTTTACCTTTAAAAGGTGGGGTATTACATCTACGCAGTTCTATCCTTGTAGACACTTGTTGGGCCTCCAAGTGCAGAGGTTTGTAGAACAGCAAAAGTTTCCCTTAAGTGGATTACCCAAGGTTTATCGAACTCAGGGCGGAAGTGGTCAAAGGTATCCCTCTCAAGCAACCTTGCAATCAAGATACAAGAAGTCTCGTGTGTCCCGAACACACACAATACACTTGTCAGGTGTATAGGTGCACAAGTTCGGCGAAGAGATAGTGAAATACAAGTGGTAACGGTGCCAGAAAAGAGCTTCTGACTTGTTGACATGGGAGAGACTAAAGGCAAACTGAAAAAAAGGTGGAAGCAAGCAAACATGTAAAAGATCTAGATGCAAACGGTGTTTCAATGCTTAGAAACAAGGCCTAGGGATCATAATTTCACTAGTGAACACTCTCTCAATAAATATATTCTCTTCATGATTCAACCCTGAACTACTCTCCGGTTGGACACTCTAATCCATGGTAGGGCTATAACAGCACACCTCAAAGTCCGCCTTCCCCAATGTAGATAACCCCACACCGTCACCTAGAGCGCTAGATGGTTCCAACAAACACCACAATTTCATAGAGACATCCAACTCCATATATACTCATGATAATGATTTATAAACTCTAGCCTAAGTGCCACCACGGTGTGTAGGTTGTCACTTTCACACATGTGGGTAGAGCATAGATCTATTAAAGCACTTGAGTATTTATGTAGACTCTAGACTAAGTGCCACCACGGTATGCACACTGTCACTTTCATACACGTGGGGAGAGCCGGAGATCTATTAAATCACTTGAGTAGCAAAGTAGATCTACTTGATTACAAAGATCATGTTCTCAATAAGATTATGCATAGAGAGAGATGAACACATAGCTACCGGTAGAGCCCTTATCCTTGAGGAAGAACTACTCCCTCCTCATCATGGGAATCATAAAAGGTGATGGAGATTGATGGAGATGGCTCCGGGGCACTTCGCCGTCTCGGCAGGGTGCCAGAACAGAGACTTTCTGTCCCCCGAATCTCCCCTTCGGTGGAGGCGGTGTTGTGGAACTTTTTCGTGGCTTTTTGGTCGATATAGGGTTTTCTCCTTGGGGGCTTCTTATAGGCGAAGCGGCAATGCAAGGAGGCGGCCAGGGGGGCCACACCCCCTGGTAGAACGGCCTAGGTGGTCCCGCGCCACCCTAGGGCGTGCCCACCCTGGTGCCCTACTCCGTCTTTGCTTTGATTTTCCGTATCGTTCCGGGAAAAATATGAAGATTGGCTTTTGTCCCGTCCAATTCCAAGAATATTCATTTTTTAGCTTTTTCTGAAACCAAAAATAGCAAAAAACAGGAAACTGGTACTGTGGCATCTGGTCAATAGGTTAGTTCCAGAAAGTGTATAAAAATACCTCAAAGTATAGACAAAACATAAAACAGTTGGCACAAAACAAGCTTGGAGCATAAAAAATTATAGATACGTTTGAGACGTATCAAGCATTCCCAAACTTACTTGCTCGTCCTCGAGTAGATAAGTGATAAAAATAATATTTTTTTAGGGGACATTCACCGTTACAATTTTGATCAAACCATTTGCAAGCATTGAAAGCTGGGCTCAAAGTACTCTAAACATGAGCATGAAAGATGAAGTTATAACAATAAGATATAGCAACTATGTTGCAACATGAAAGGATACAAAAAAAGATTCATGAATAACAATGCATTGAAAGACGTTTGTTTGTTTCACATATAAATAACATAGCATAGTGGCATTCAGATTGTCCCTCGGGGAGTAGCAAAACATAAATGCATAGGACACCTTCAAAGTTCATAAGGGTGACTAGATACAAATAGTTCAAGAACAAGCAATATCAACATTATGAATCAATCAATAAGTTTTGGGACAATGCACATAGAACTAAGAATGACAACTATGCTCTCTTCATTGGTGGCTAAGGATAGAAGGTGGAGACTCAATATAAAAGTGGAAGAAGGGCCCTTCAACGGGAAGCAGGGATTTCAAGTTTCATAAAGAGCTTCCAAAAATTATGGTACTTGTTAGTTTTCATCTCTCATTGCCCATATCATAAGCATCTTGAAGTGATTAAGGTTAAAGTGAACAAAGTATGGAGTATATGCTTGACAAAGTATAAGTTGGCAATCTCATGTCCCTTGAGTACGAGGGTCGCTCCTAATGCTACTCAAGTTTAGTTACCGGTAAGTTCTTGTCATAGTAAGTACATATGTATCATACAAAACCACCAACATGGTACCCCTTGCCCAATGATACAGGGGCTATCTCATATCAAAATGACAAGGCAAGAAGACAATGAGCATCTCAACAATTTTCTTATTTACCATGGGAAAATAGTGCTTTTTTACTCTTTCCTCTTTTCTCATCTATTTTTTTCTTTTTCTCAATCTCTTTTTTCTATCTCTCTTTTTTTATAAGAAGAATGCTTCATAGATTGCTCACTATGGTGATGCTGCAAGTTTCCACCATGATTAGGCATGGCTTAGGCTAGCGTCCCAGGAGTTTCTCTAACACATATACGTAACTCCATGGACATACAAGCTCCCCTTTTATTTTACACTGACGACATCCATAAACAAAAGATCATGATATCAACTGGGTAGATATTTATAGGTGTTGAAAGCATTCCCCGTGACAGCACGGTTCTGCTAATTCCCAACTTATAAGTGCAAGCATATACAACATAGATGTCACAATGGTTCAAGTTTATTAGGGGCAAGAAAAATAAAGTGTGCCATCAAGTTTGTGAGAGCTTTAATTACTAATTTTCACATAACAAGTTTAATTTGGAAGATAGAAAAACCAAGAATATACTTGGAATGGTGTAACACACCATGTATAGGAATTTATAGTCGACACTTTGGAATAACTTGGTTTCTTGGGAGTTGGATGCATGAGTAGAGCTTACTCAATACAAGTGGAAGCTAGCCAAAGACTGGGAGCGACCAACTAAGAGAGCAATAATGGCCATAATCATGCAGAGCGACAAAACATTACTAATCAAAGCATAAAGTTGTACCACAAGTCAAAAACTAAATTATCATAGAGGCTAAGGTGATTGGTTCGTAGTCATAACATGGTGTGAGCATTTGCCAGGTCATCCCAAACAAAGCATCAAAGGATAATACCACAATACTATGCTTTTGTATGCTAAAACAACGCATCATTCTTTCAAGGAACATTAAGCAATCTCAATTGTTTGGAACAAGTCATGCTACAGCAATAATCACTAAGCATAAGGTCAAAACAACATATAGCATGACATGATAGATTCTAAACCACAGTCAAAATAAGCTCCCTTTTGTACCACTATAAGCATGAAACTTTCTACTCTTTCTCAACACCAATCGACTTATTTGAAACAACTCACAAAGATAATAATCAATAAATATCAGTTAGATTGTCTCACAAATCCAAAAACAAGAACTAAAAAGTCTAAGAAAAGATCAGAAGAAAACTAAGGTTAAACAAAGTGCTACCAAAAGTGAACACTCATAGAACAATAAGAGTGAAAACTAGAGTGTTCTAGGCAATGAAAACAGAGTGTGCCTCTCTCCAAAAGAAGTGTGCTGGGAACTAACCAACTTATTGCAGCAAACCAAGAAAACTAAAACCAAAAATAAAAACTAAGGCGCTCCAAGAACAACACAACAGTGCATGAAACAATAAAACCAAAGTGTCTAGAAAGACCTAAGATTTTTATTGATGAAGAAGGGGATGCCTTAGGCATCCCCAAGCTTTGATGCTTTCACCTCTTGAATATTTCTTGGGGTGAGACGGGGTGGCATCCCCAAGGTTGAGATTTTTTCCATTCTTCATCTCATTACATCATTCTTCCTCTACACCTGCAAATTTTCCTTCATACAAAACTGCACACAATCTTCATTAGCAACATTTGTGCCTTAAAAAGATAATAGTCCTTTGGTTTAGTTTTAAAACAGAAAAACGTTCACTAAATACACAAGCTACTGTAGCAATTCCCTCAAAAGAACAATTTACCAAAGAGAACTCAAAAGGAAATCAATAAAGAGGCAAATGCAAACAATGGCAGAAATTTGTCAAAACAGACCAGCATGTAAAAACCGATTTTTCGTTGACGTTCTTTTGCTCAAATCAAAAAGTGTTGAACTAACAAAATTTAGATAACAACCTGGGGGATTTACTCAGACAATTACAGCTCAATCCGACTTACAGAGAATTTTCACAAATTTTTACAGTGAAGCAAAAAAATCTGTTTCGGCACAGCAAGTTCCCCAAATCTTACTTCTCTCTCATTAGAGGTTATTCTTGGCACAAAAATCAAATAAAAAGGATAAGGAGAGGTTATTACAGAAGTTTCCAAGACTCAATAAAACTATTGGGTTATCTCCTAAGAAGTACTTTTCTTTAACGCGATGGCGGCGGCGCTGCGGAACTGTTCGTGGCTTTTTGGTTGATCTAGGCTTTTCTCCCTAGGGGATTTTTATAGGCGAAGGGGAAAGGCAAGGAGACGGCCTGTCAACACCCGGATTTTTAATCCCAGATGCCTGTTATGTCATACATTGCAGTCCTAGGATTACCATTTTTGCGATACATAACAGATTGGTACCATAGTTCATCATCTATTACAAACCATAATAAAGGTCTTACAAATAAAGGATCTCATGATCCAGTCTTAATACAATCAACGCAACGGAAATAAATAATAATGGTAGCGTGATCGAAGCTCCATCTTCAGGGTCACAGGCAATTCTGACGATGGGAGATGATCCTAGTTGTCATAGACTTCCTGCTTTCCATCATCCTAGTAGTGCTCTTCATAGTCTGGCCACGGGAATAGCCAGGGACAAAGCCATGAGTACTCTTTAAGTACTCGCAAACTAATACTAACAAGTGAAGTGGTTTTCAGTAGGAATACTAAGCTCTAGGTTATTTTGCAAAAAGCTAGATTTATCTCTAATTGAGTTCAGAAACAAAGAAAGCTAGTTGAGATTTTTATAACACCTAAGTGGGAACTTGAGTTTTCAAAGTCACGTCATTGTGAAAACATCTGACGACAGAACAGTATGGACACTCCAACTGTCCATAACCACGTACGCGGCTATTCGAATAGTTTGACACTCTGCAAAGGTGGTACACTTTCACCACAATATTCCATACATCCGCCAGGAACAATCCTGAATGCACCATACTTACTATGCGGATAATCAATCCTAACCTTTCAATTACACGACCTAGTATAGGCACCTCTCCTATGAGTTTGGCCTCCCAACCATGACCAACTATCATCTTGGGAACTGCACAGGTGGACAATCTTCACAAGGTAGCCTCAGCTCAAACCTTGGCCGCAAGGGAACCCATACTAAGGTATACAAACTTCCAGTCAAGACCTACCAAAATTTCGGGTATTGTGGTTGTACGGTAAAATTGGAATGGTATCGCATCCAGACAACCATTAGTTTTATCAAGGGCTAAGGCTCATGCCTCAACATTTTCATCATAAAAAATCATCTGGTGTTCAAGAACACATGTCAAAACATTTCAGTAGAATGACTCATCATTCTAAGGTTTTCATAACCATTTTCACCAAGTAATCCCATCTAAAGTGATCAAGTTGTATGCTTAGAACTAGCATCTACAAGTGGGGGTAAACACTAATGAGGGGTGATAATCAAGTGTGACATATCTAAGTTCAATCTCATGCCTCGGGATGACATCAATATTTATCTAACTTAGGCCAAGTTTTATGCTCTTTATGCTACCTTCAAAAGTCTTTCTTAACTCTACCAATCACTAAGTAAACAAACACAAACTAAGGAACTTTGATAAAGAAATAAAAGAACTAAGCTTGCAAGTAAAACTGTGTTTGGTATAATCAAGTGGTGTAACTAATGCATGTTTAATGCATTTAGTTGGCATAACTATAATGCAAGGGTTAACTAGCAAAGGTCTAGCTTTCTAGAAGAGCTTGCCTTGTGCAGAGCAGTGGTTGAAGTTCTCCTCGGCTTCTTCCTAGTAGTAGTCTCCTTCCTCCTTGTATCCTTGGTCGGTACTAGCGTCTATAAATAAATACGAGGTACACAATCACAAAACAATACTTAACTAATTCTATTTAGCACACAAAGGCTTACACTACAAAACAATACTTAACTAATAACCCATACTAAGGTATTATATTTAGCATCATCACTATTATCACAAGGACTAAAGCACTTGTTTTATTTATTTTATTTTAGAAAATAAATCTCTACTCATTGACAAACTACTTAAGATTTAATATTCTCCAACTAAAATAGGGGATCATGTTGACACATGTCATCACCAAATATTTCAGTACTTGGGAATGTGATTTAAAGTGGTGTCACAATTTAATAAGGATTTACCTTTTTATTTTAATTAAATAAAGTGACCAGAAATGCCTATGGGGCATTCTTTTATTGCTTGTCCATTATTTCTGCAAGTAAACCTAGATATTTTTATATATTCAGAAAGGTCTTATCAAATGTGATTTTTGAGAGTTGGAATCAACTCAAAAGCTTTTATGGTTTAACCTAGATGATCTACTAAGAGTGTGCTGTGAGCTAGAGATGGAACAAGTTAGGCACAAACACTGCTAACTATAGTGTTTGATGTTTTGTTTGATTTGTGTTTACAAGGTGTTTGATGAAATGGCCGAAAGAGATTTGTTTTTTAATTTTTGAGTGAAACTTGGTGGGTGTACTAGTCACATACTAGGTAGTCTCTGGTTGCTTGGAATGGTCAAGGTGCACTAGTTTGGTTGGGTTTTGAGAAATGGTGATCTTCACATATGATATAGATTCATTTTTGAATTTTCATTTGAATCAAGTGGCCAAATGTTTTTGTGGGTGTACAAAGTGGTCTTGGGTTCACTTTCACTTGGTCTAGCAAGGGGTGAAAATAAATTAATTTGTTTCTGTCTGAAATCTTGGACTAGAAAAACTCAAAGTGGTCTAGTGAGCAAGATTTGCAAAAATGACCATTTGCTTGTTTTGTTTGTATTTTAATTTCTCTTGATTTTTTTCTGCTTGGAATTGATTTAGATGATGTTGTTTTCATCTTTAAACCATTCCATGCTATTCACAATAATCACAAAAGTCCATTCATGCATTCATACATTCATCACATACACACATGCATTCATATTGATTTTAATTAACAAAAGTTTTTGTTAACCCTAATTCTGTTGATTGGAATTGATAACCTTGATTAATATTTTTGGGGCGTTACATGGCCAAGGGGGCCACAACCTTCGTGGCACAGCCTAGGTGGGCCCACTCCACCCTATGGTGTGCCCACCCTGGTGCCCTACTCCGTCTCTGCTTTGATTTTACATATCATTCCAGGAAAAATATGAAGATTGGATTTTGTCCCGTCCAATTCTGAGAATATTCATTTTTTAGATTTTCTGAAACCAAAAACAGCAGAAAACAGGCAACTGGCACTATGGCATCTTGTTAATAGGTTAGTTCCAGAAAGTGTATAAAAATACCTCAAAGTATAGACAAAACATAAGACAGTTGGCACAAAACAAGCTTGGAGCATCAAAAATTATAGATATGTTTACGACGTATCAGAAATACCGCGTCTTTCTACTCAAATCTAGAAGATCACCTACTAGAAGATACCCCCGTCAGATCCACCCGTCGAAGCATCCCCTGGAGAAGGCACGAACCATACCTTCACCGCGGAAGAATGGAATGCCACTCAGACCCCCGAGGATTTTCAGTAACCCACTTCGGTACCCAACCCAGTATGACGACAAGATTCATTAAGCACTCCTGGAGAAGCCATCGTACCCCGCACCTCCCCGACTAGTCTAGGGTAGTGTCGTGGTATTGCCGACGAGTACGCCATGGAGGGGGTCCTCACAGTGCGTGTTTAGAGACGTGGGGTAAGGCGGACGGTTGACGGGTACGAGGTAACACAGCTTACCCAGGTTCAGATCCCACGACGGTGGCGGAATCCTACTCCTCCTATAAATCACTATAATGGCAATACGCCGAGTTACATAGATTAGGTTCGCTGTGCGAGGTCACTAGAAAGTCTAAGTTATCGTGCCCTAAAGGCTCCCATAAGCCCGGCTTATATAGTCGTTAGGTCCTAGGGTTACAGGGAAAAGTCCTAGCCGGACAGGTTACAGAGTTCTACACCGTCTATTACTACTCTTGTGTATCTTGCACTCCAAGGCTCCGGGTACGCTGGTGACTCCATCGTAGCCTTCCTTTATTCGGCATGGGCCTCCCTTCTGGATCCACCTAACTGGGCCGCCCAGCAGGGCGTCGGCCATGCTACCGACTATGGGCCACCCGGGTTAGTCGGATAAGAGACATGCTATGAGGATACCCATATAGCATATCCCCAACAGTAGCCCCCGGAGAACTCCGAGATCTTGCGCCATCTTGCCTCTTCTCGTGGAATGCTCCGTCTAGATGGATGTCATCAAATCGTCAAGCAATATCTTGTAGTCTTGCCAAAGAACCCTGCAAGGTTTTCTCCGTCTTCTATGAATAAGTCGGAGAAATGCTGAATCTTCCATCGTACGCTCCCGTTGTCGGATTAAATCCGTCCATGCTAGAATCTTCGATGTGACGGCTCATCTACCATGTCAGTTATGATGACGTAGGCTGTAGGTCAGCGATGCCTCGTAACTCACACATGCAGAGAACGTAATCATATCCGATTTTCCCGCGCGAGTGATACCAACCGTTGGCGGCGACGGTTGGAGACATGGCGAAATTACTGCGCACGTTCACGAACACGTCATCTACGCGGCAACCGTCCGATTAGCTGCACGAATCTTGACGCAGAGTAAGATAAATAGCGGCCATGGGACACTTGCCACTTTTTCACCACATTCTCTCGCGCCATCGTCTTCTTCCTCTAGCCACGTGCCTCGTCGAGCTCTCCGCGAAAACCTCAAAAACCCTAGCCTCTTGCTTGCACTAGTCGTGTCCTTTTCCTTCCTCCATGGCCAGCAGCAGCTCATCTCCCTCAATGGCGGCGTCGAGCGAAGCCGCGGCGAAGACGGCGAGCTCCGTCGTCATGCCCCCAGAGGGTCTGGTCATCCCCGCATCAGCGGTGATAGAAACCACCGGCGGCGACCATAACTTGGCGGCGCTGGAGCCCTTGGAAGAGGAGCCTGATTCACACAAAGGCGATTGGCGCGGCTCGGACATCACCGGCCACGACATCCAAGAGATGGTCGCGGAGGGTACCTCCCTACGACGGAGGGGCTCGCCTGGCGGGCGGAGCCGGCCGGCGAGGTGACCCCTTCTCCCCAAGTCGGAGAGAAGGTATACCTCAAGGCGCAACTGGTACACGGTGTTTCTTTGCCCATCTCCCACTTCTTCCTGTCCGTCTTGAACCACTTCTAGATCCAACCCCACAACCTCTCCCCCGATAGCATCCTAGTGCTTAGCAACTTCACGGCACTAAGCGAGGGTTACCTAGGGATTAGGCCTAGGTTAGATCTGTTTGTCTACTTCTTCACCGTCAAACGTGAAGCCGGACACAGCAAGGAGGAGCTTAGAAACCGCGGCACCATAAGCTTCAAGATCCGACCTGGCCGGTGGTTCCCCGACATTGTCGGCCACGAGTCCTGTAAGAACTGGCAGCGGACGTACTTCTACGGCCCCGACATTCCTTTGTCGGGCCGAGAAGCAACGTACCCGGACTTCGTGGATGGAGCCGCCGCTGAAGTCTCCACATGGCGGTCCCATGCCTCCCTTCCTTCCGACCTCAACGCTTCTCGCGCAATAAGGCGGATCGAATGGTTTGTAGATACGGGTCTGACCGGCTTGGACCTAGCCATGTGCTGGTTCATCAGGCGGATCCAACCTCTGCAGCATCGTACGAAGGTCATGCACGAGTACACCGGTGACCGAAGGGATACCCTCCGGATCTCCGAGGACAACTTCTCAAGCGACTCTGTCAAGTTCCGTCTTAAGGACATCGTCAAGGTGAAGGACAAGAAGCGTGGATTCACCCTTACCTACGACATGTTCGTAAACGGAAAGTGCCCAAAGGTAGGTATTTATTTTCCGTGTATGACATTGCTCCAGTTTTTCCGTCTTGCTAATATCATCTTGTCTAACACGGTGATTTCTCTCTTAACAGCTTAGCGATCTAGAGGAGGGAAACCTGGCCGCCCAAATCTATGATCCCAAGATGAGGGAAGTCACGGTCGCGTCGGACGATGACGCCCCGTTGGCGCGAAAGCGGAAGAGCTCCACCTCTGACGCTGCGGACGGAGGCAAGAAAAATAAGACGGAGGGTGGAGCCTCCAAAAAGAGTACTGCCGCCCTTGAGGCGGAAAAGAAGAAAGCCATCGGGATGTTTGCCAAAGCGCCCCCTAGTGTAAGCTTCTCATTCTCCGGCATTGTCTTATTTATTTGTCTTATTCCTATACTTACGAATTTTGCACGTTTCAGGAAGAAAGCCACAACCATCCTCAAGAAGGCCTGCAAGACTCTTGGGGCTTCTAGAAATATTAAAGATATGTTGCATCATGACTCTTCCCCCGCCATCGCCCCTGCTACTCCTACCGTCAAGCCCTCCTCCGCTCCGACAAGATCCCAAGCCCAGGAGGCACCAGGCCCTTCCGCCATGGAAGTGGATTCAGCCTCTACCGAACTCGCAGTTGTCGGCAAGCAGGCGACACAGGAGAGCACTGCTCTTCAAATGGCTGAAGCTCCGGCTAAGGATGCCATCGGTAGCGGCAAGGCGGTGGTGGTTGCTGGTACATCTGCCGAAGGCGACGCCTCTGCTCCCCAGAAACCCTTAGAACTGCCAAAGATCATCTTCCCGGTGCTTACGCCGGGTAGCACAACTATGGTTCCTGGAGGAGTGCCGTCATCTCCGACGTGCGGTCTTGAGGAGCTACTCCGACAAGCAGACATCTTGCGAAGCAACAACGTTTGTTTTGGCAAGCTGCTGGCCGAGACTGCTACGAACCTCAAGATCATCGCACTTGTAAGTTTTACTTTAGCTTTTGCATTTCATATGAGTATCCCACTGTAGCCCCCGAGGATGTAGACGGAAAACCATTGGTTTTGCATCTATATGCTCTAAGGAACGGCCATTGCCAGCAAAGAGCCACGAGCATCATCGTCGGTAGCTGCGAACTCACTAGCTAACTGAATCATCTGATTCAAGTCCAGCTGGTGGTTGTCCTGCAAGCGCTTTAGCTTATGTCGGAGTAACGTGCCTCTTTCCAACCCATCGATGAAGGCGGCCATGGCGGTCTGGGCGCGCATTCCTGCGCAGGAATTCTTCATATCCAGCCAGCGGAGAGGTAGGCGCGAGATGTCTCGTATTTCTCTTGCACGCACCGCTATAGATCGCCCACAGTGCAGGGATGCTTGTATGTACCCTCAATGTTCTTGGTGAACGCTTCTTGCATGTCCAACCAGTTGTAGATGGATCTCTCCGGCAAGTCATCGATCCATTGACGGGCCGTGCCCGCCAACATTAACGGGAGGTACTTGACGGCGACGTTGGGGTTGCCTCCTGCAATCTCCACCGTGTTGCCATAGTCCTGCAACCATGTGGCAGGCTTGGCGGTGCCGTCAAAGGGCTTGATGGTCTTGTCAATCCGGAAACCTTTGGGGTAAGTTGCGGTCCGTATCGCAGGTCCAAAGCAACGTGGTCCCAGGTATGGTCCTTCCCGGGCCTCGTGTATCTTATCGATACGCGAACGTGCATCGTATGGCTCCGGGTTCTTCTTCTTTTTGTCAACAGGGGATGGGTTGCGTGAATGACATGGGCCTCCTCCGCCATGGTGACTGCTTGGTGGCGACGGAGGCAGAGATGGCGGTGTGTTAGCCTTCTTGCTGTTACCCTCTTGCGACGCCTCACGCCTGTCACGGTTGCTTGTCGGACGCGGAGGGTCATGGCGCGACCTGCTCTTGTGTCCTTCGTTGTGCTTTCCTTCATGACGGGTCTGTGTCGCGTTGTCACGGATGGCGATGCCACACTGCTTTGGTGGGGGAATATTCGTACGATGGTGAGACTTGTAGTCTTCGTGACGTCGGGGGGATCAGGGCGGTGGGTATGGGCGGCGAGGTTGGGCTCTTTCTCCGTGGTTGGAGGATATGGGGATAGCGTCCTTCCTGTTGCGCGCATCCCTCCGTTTTCGTTCTGATGAACCCGTCTGTGATCCAACATCCTGAGGAGATCTGTCCCTTGGCGGTTTGTACTGGCTAGATCGGCATAGCGCTGGGTCAGACTCAAGCCTCTGAGAGGTGGCCTTTTCCTGCTGCTTTACCGCCTTGGCCACTAGGTCATAGACCTATTCCACTGCCTCAGGTGATCTATCCTGCTCCAGAAGGGTCTTGGCGATGGCGAGGTTGAGGAGTGGGGTGGGAATCACCTGCTTGCCTTCACTGTCAATGTATGGCTTGGCCTGTGCCGGCTTCGAGGGAGCCCATCCTAGGTTGCGCCGTACACCAGGGTCGTTGATAACGCAAGCCGAGGCTTTCTTAGCCTTCTGCTGCTGCAGCAGAGTCTTGTACTCGGCCTCCATTGCTCTTGCTTTCTCTATGGACTTCTGCGTGTTGACCAGATCTCGATCTAGTTTAGCGCCTTGCTCCGCGATGGCTTGCGCTTCCTCCAGTAGTTGCTGGCGCTTCTCATCAAGCTGAGTCACGTTTCCGATATGATCAACAGTTAGTGTCTCGACGAGGAGGTTGCCGTACATCACCCTATCAGTTGGGGTAATATGTGCTGCTGCCGACGTAGATGCTGGAGGCGGCAAGTTTGCGGTGTTGTTGTTGCTCGGACCGGTGCCGAGTTCCTGCGGCTGCCTTTGGTTTAGCGGAGGAGGCATGACTCTTGCGCGATCATCGTCAGCAGCAATAAGTGGCCCCTTCCCCTTATCCAGCGCCGTAGGCGGAGCTTGCCCGGGTTGGTCTTCATCCATCGCTGTCCCAATGGTGACGAACACCCCTCGGGGCATGACGGTGTTATTAGCTTGTTCGTCGCGCGAGTACTCCTCCTCCATCTCCTGCATGGCGGAGTCCAGCTCTTCCGGACTGAAGTCTATTTCCTCGGAATCTACACTGAAATCAGCATAAAGTGCGTCAATGACAGAGTCGGAGGGTGCCAGGACTTCCTCGATGACGGGCGGTGGAGGTGCAACGGCCTCGACGATGACTGGAGGTGGCGGTGCTACTGTGATGATGGCGGCCGGAGGCGGTGGTGGTGGCTGAATCGGAGGTGCTCCGTCAATGAGCACGAGTGCTATCTGAGCTGCAGCTTTAGCCTCCGCGTAGTTGTTGACGGTGTTCACCATGTCTTCGAAGGTGAGGCGTCCTGACGCCTGTTTCCATCTTAGAGAATGTCGGAGAAGCGTGCCGTGGTCCAGTCCTTCCCCAAAGTGATAGATGGCATCATCATTGGGGTAATTGGACAGGTCGGCCCGTATACAGAGCCACCTGGCGAGGTAGTCGCGGGGGGTTTCGCCCTCTCTCTGAATGCAGCGCGCCAGATCGAAGATGGTAACCACGTCGACGAACTTGGATCTCTGCTGTCCATACGCACGGGCGAAGCCGGCAGATTTGCAGTGATCTTCCACCTTTATATCCTGCACAGGGGCGGTTTGGGTGGGTCTTGAATTTTTCCGATCTTTGCCGGCAAACTCCAAGGAGAGATCCACATCGATCCTTCCGCAAACGTATCCTGCCCGTAGGCGGTCTGTGCGGGTCTTGATGCTTCTCCAACTCCAAGGGAACCAGTGCCCGAGTCAGTTTTGTCGATGAAGAGGTGGATGTCTCCGATAGGAACGATCGAACACCGCATAGGGTTCGTCTTCGCCGGGATCCAGAACTCATCGGGGGGGACGATCGGAACGTTGCCGGAGAAGAGAACGCGACCGATGGCTACGGTTTTGCCGATTCCCGGGAAGATCTTGGTCCTCGCCTGTTGAAGAGCCTGAAGCGCCTCTTGCCCCTCGGTGGGAGCCAACTGTCGTGGTATTGTTGACGAGTACGCCATGGAGGGGTCCTCACAGTGCCTGTTTAGAGACGTGGGGTAAGGCGGACGGTTGACGGGTATGAGGTAACACAGCTTACCCAGGTTCAGATCCCACGACGGTGGCGGAATCCTACTCCTGCTATAAATCACTATAATGGCAATACGCCGAGTTACAGAGATTAAATTCGCTGTGCGAGGTGACTAGAAAGTCTAAGTTATCGTGCCCTAAAGGCTCCCATAGGCCCGGCTTATATAGTCGTCAGGTCCTAGGGTTACAGGGAAAAGTCCTAGCCGGACAGGTTACAGAGTTCTACACCGTCTATTACTAGTCTTGTGTATCTTGCACTCCAAGGCTCCGGGTACGCTGGTGACTCCACCGTAGCCTTCCTTTATCCGGCATGGGCCTCCCTTCTGGATCCACCTAACTGGGCCGCCCAGCAGGCCGTAGGCCATGCTACCGACTATGGGCCACCCGGGTTAGTCGGATAAGAGACATGCTATGAGGATACCCATATAGCATATCCCCAACAGGTAGAGCTATATATCGTCCTTGAACCCGTTTTGTAAAACTATAAGTGTTCAAGCGCTCGACAGCGTCGCCCTGGTTTGTATTGCCTTAGGTACCATCGCCGCTAGCCGGCATAGACCTGCTAAGTTATGTATTGCTCAATGTAAAAATAGCCTAATCTTCTATTTTCTCGTGTTTTACCCATGACGTTGCATCATACCCCAACCCGGAACGACCATACTCCATATAATCACATTCCAAGATCTTCAGCTGAAAATCAGCACCCTTCCCGCCAAGTACCGCGTTAACTAGATATGACCCCTCTCAAGATGCCGTATACAAAAGATCGGCAGAAGATACCCATCTCCGGACGAAAGATGCAGTGCCCTCCAACATCAACCCGTGACTCGCATAATGAAGGTCCACGGCTCCACCAAACCCCTGTAGTCCCGCTATAAGGGGGAAATATTGCGTCTTTTCCCGTAGAACCCTAATAACCCCGAGAATCGACCCCTAGTCATCGATAGGAGATGACCCTCCCCTAAATAGACTCATGGACCTGACAAAGATGTACAACAATCGGCACTTCCCTAAAATCAAAAGATACTCCGGGAAGGATCCTCCGTCAAAAAGTCGACCCTCTAGCCAACACTCACGGTGTTTCAAGACTAAGAAGGCATAAAAGTTAACTCCAAATACAAAGATCGAAGAAGGTTCAACCCATCGTCTCGCTTCCAAAAGAAAGGACAGAACCGACGCCTACCCTACCCAGAATTTTCCTAAGGGGAAAAGACTATGTCGTTTCCACTAGATTAAACTAAAATACTGAACAGAATCAACTCGACTCCAAGCCAACCAAGCCTGTTTGTTGTAACACTTTTTATCATCTAAATATTCCGCTGCTGAAAATTGTTAAGCCGATGTTCTCACCTAATCCTACTCCTCCCAAATCTCGGGACGAGATTATATTAAGGGGGAAAGGTCTGTAACATTCCAATTTCATCAACCCTGATCTTTTGTCAAAAAGGAAAAAATAAGGGGAAACAAAAACTTTTTCTTGTTAAGTATTGCAATGTCTACTTACTTGCTTGCTTGTTTTCATGTAACTGAATGTGTGGTAGATGAACTTCTCCTTACCTCAACCCTAGTTGACAAAAAACTATGGAGACCTATAGTAATGTCCTTATGATTTCAAGACAAAACATTCAGCTACTCTTATCCCTAAGTTTTCCAACAACCTTTCCTAAAACCGTTTTTACTCCAATCTAGGTAGAAATACCAATATGTACTTATATTAGTTAAAAAGGCAACCTATTCAAAATACCCATGCTTACCTCAAGCTAAGCTTGATGGCAACCTCGGTAGTATCTGAAGGGAATATGCCCTGAGAGGCAATAATAAAGTTGTTATTATGTATATTACAAGTATATGATAGATGTTTATTTTGCATGCAATAATTGTATTAATACAGAAATGTTAATACATGTGTGTTTAATAAAGAAACACAACGTTCCTAGTGATACCTCTCTTATAAACTAGCTCGTTGATTAACAAGATGATCAAGGTTTCCTGATCATGGACATTGGATGTTGTTAATAACAAGGTCACGACATTATTGGAATGATGTGATGAACATTCATCTGAAGTATAGAATTACGATCAAAGTCATTGTGTTTATATTGGTATAACATCATATGAAGTAATACTAGTACTTAGACCATGAGATCATGTCAATAACTAACACTGGAAGAGTATCTTGATAACATCAAACTTCACACCATAACAGGGTGACTATAAAGGTGGGCTCAGTGCTATAAAGGTTTTATGTAGAGGCTCATGGATCAAGAGTGGAATTTTTCCATCCTGATGACGGAGAGATATACTCTCGGCCCTCTCGGTGGTATCACATTAATTATCTTGTAAGCAAATGATGAGGTCACTAGAATGTTATATCATGGGAACAAGAAAAGAGTACATGTTGGTAATGAGATCAAACTAGGTATGGAGATACCGATGATCAAATATCGTACATGTAATATATAGCGATACAAAGGGATTAAGTTACTAGCGTAAAAGGTTCTCATGATCACAAGAAGTCATCGTTGAATATGTGGGAGTCGGTATGGATCTCCAAGTCTCGCTTCTGATTATTGATCCAAGAGGGGTCTTGATCATGTCCGCATTATTCGTGAACCGTAGGGTGACACACTTAATAGACACCGACACCATTTGGAACAAATATGTTATAGATGAAAGAATTACAAAGCGCAAGAATTATTTCACTAGACACCGAAATTGTTTCAGGTGAAATTGCTGAAAATTGTTTCTACATGTGAAATTGAATACTAGCAAGGGGTTTTATGTGAATGTTTGTTAATGTAATTGAAAAATTCTTAATAAATAACTAAATGGAGTTTTATTTAAAGAGAGATTACATTAAATTTGGTGGAAATTTAATGGGAATTTTGAGTGGAGAAATGAAGAGGCAATTTGTGAGTGGGAGCTTCACTCACATGAATGTAGGAAGCGGTGGGGGAAGCCTCCATGCACTAGCCACCTGCTTGGGGTTCCCCCTCCTCCAATATAAAGCCTCCCTCTCCCTCTCTCACACTCACACCTCCTCTTGAAGGATATCTCTCCCCCTCTAATTTATCCCCCATGGTCTCAGACTAGCGAGATACATGTTCCTGGTGGATTTTCGTTTGGAAAGAGTTGTTGCTTCTACTGCATCGCTGGAGCGAGGAGGCGGAGGTTGTTCGGCGTCTTGAACGTGTGTGTGAGAATGGATGCACTACTGATTTGCGGCCTTGGACTTCTTCTCGATCCTGAGATCGACAAGCGTTCGTCTACATCATCCACGAGTACAACCTCATTAAACTTTGTTGGTCTACATCATCTCTATGGATGTATATCCACCCGTTTATTGTATCTAGTAGATAGATCTTGGTACTTAGTTGTTCCCATCGTAGAATTTTTTTGTTTTCTATGTTGCGGACCCTAGAGTGGAATCAGAGCCAGATCTGTGCGTAGATGCTTTGCACGGGTAGTACACATATGAGTATGTGGGTAACGATGATCATGTTATTGCTTCTCGCTTGTACTTTGGATATTGGTGGCATAGTGGGATGAAGCGTCCTGGACAAACTTTACATGTCCTTGCACGTGAGACCTGTTCCACGCTTGACATGCACCTAGTTTTGCATAAGTGGCTAGCGGGTGTCTGTCTCTCCTACTATAGTCAATATCTGATTTTCAATGAGTTGTTAATAATTTGGTTATGATCGTTGTGGTTCCATGTTCGTTGGTAAGAACGGTTCTATCTTCAAAAGCCCTAAGCCACATAAAACTTGCAATGGATAAATTAGAAGCGTCTAGTTTTGATTGTTGCTGGGCTAGTGTCATGATATGGTAATGTTGTAAGTTGATGTATATTTGATACTCTTACAACACACCTAATGTGTAAGTTCCATAAACCTTGGCCTTACACACAAAGGAATGATAAAGATCATACCATGATGCACATGATAGTGATCAAGTGCAAGAGCCATATAATTTCACTTTTCACATATGACATTGTTGCATATTATATTGCTTGTTTGGCATTTTATTAGCATTATAAGATGATACCTCATTTAGATATCAAGATTAAAATGTGTTCTACCTTAAGTATGCACTGATTATGTTTCGCCGCTTCAAGGCATCACGTGATGATCGGGTGTACTTGAATCCACGATCATATTTCTGGTGTAAGACAATTTTACACACGCAAAATACTAAGGTTCTTACTTGGTGAGCCTAGCATGTACAGACATGGCCTCGGAATACGGACCAAAAGGTTAAGAATGAGTCATATATTTGATATGATGCCCATATAAATGCTCGCCTTTGAAGCTACACTGACTCACCTGATGATCGGACTTCGTGTAGTGGATCTGGCTCATGTAATCACCAAAAAGACACGGTGGATGTCATTAATAAGTGGGAGTTCATTCATAATTTGGATTAGTTGAACTCGATCTATCATAAACTTAGTCTAAACTTTACAAATTCTGTTGTAGATGGCACCACCTGTTTTTAATTTCAATGTGTTCATGGAGAGAGAAACTTGCGATGAATGGTAGCAACTTTACTGACTGGGACATGAATTTGAGGATTCTCATCTCTGCTGCACAAAACCAATATGTGATAGAATCACCGCTAGGACCCCCATGCTTTATGATGCCCCTGAGAAGGAAAAGAACGTCTATTTGACTCGTCAGGAGGACCACAACTTAATTAATTGCGGCATACTGTATGGGCTAGAGCTAGAACTTCGAAAGCATTTCGAAAACAACAATGCCTTTGATATAATGGGTGAGTTGCAAATGATTTTCGACACCCATGCTGCTGTAGAGAGTTATAATGCTTATGAAAAGTTCTTTAGCTGCATGATGGAAGAGAACAACTCCGTTACTTAGCATGTACTCAAAATGTCTAGGTACACAATAAGCTTGTGTCCCTGGGAATAACGATCCCCATTGTCTTAGGCTTACATCATGTTCTCCAATCTCTGCCACCTAGCTACAAGAGCTTCGTGATGAACTATAACATGCAGGGTATGAAGAAGTCTCTCACCGAGCTTAAGTCAATGCTTAAGAGTGCAAAGGTGGAGATCAAGAATGAACATCAAGTGTTGATGATCAATAAGGCCACCGGTTTCAAGAAAGACAAGAAGGGTAAATAGAAGGGAAAGAAGGGCGGAAAATCTATTGCCGCTCCTAAAAAAGAAATAATGAGCTGGCCCTAAGTCTGATACCGAGTGCTATTATTATAAGGGGACTGGCCATTGGAAGTGCAATTGCCCCATGTATTTGGCAGACAGGAAGGCCAGCAAGGCAAACAAAGGTATATATGATATAGGTGTTATTGATGTGTACTTGACTAGTACTCTCAGTAGCACCTGGGTATTTGATACTGGATCGATTTATAATATATTAACTCGAATCAGGGGATATGGAACAAGCGACCGCTAGCAAGGGATGAGGTCAAGATGAGTGTCGATAATGGATAAAGTGTTGATGTGATCACCGTCGGAACACTGCCTCTCCACTTACCGTTGGGATTAGTTATAAACCTAAATAATTGTTATCTGGTGCCTGAACTCAGCATGAACATTGTACCCGGATCGTGTTTGATGTGATGTGGTTATTCGTTTAAATATGAAAACAACGATTGTTTGATTTATATGAATGATATCTTTTATGTTCATGCACATGTGATGAATGGTTTATTTCTTTTGGATATCTATAATAGTGTTACACATATTCATAATGTTGATGCTAAAAGGATTAAACTTGATGATGATATATAAGCATATATGTGGCATTGCCATCTAGGTCATATTGGCGTTAAACGCATGAAGAAACTCCATTTATATGGACTTTTGGAATCACTTGATTTTGAATCATTTGATACATGTGAGACATGCCTTATGGGCAATATGACTAGAACGCCGTTTTCTGGTTCAATGGAACGGGCGACAAATTTATTGGAAATCATATATTCTGATGTATGTGGTCCAATGAGTCTGTCGGCGCGAGGTGGATATCGTTATTTTTTTTACTTTCAAGGATGATTTCAGTAGATACAGGTATATCTACTTGATTAAACACAAGTCTGAAACTATAATATCATAATTTCAGCAACCCTGATTAGCTATCCCAAAGGCACAAATCAGGGGGAACAAAAACTTTTTCTTGCAATGTTTGCTTACTTGTTTGCTTGGGTTCATGCAACTGTTTGTGTATCAAGTGGTAGATTCCTTATCTCAACACAAGTTGACAAAAGGTATTTTACAAAAGAGATGTCTTGGCTCATCTTTCATATTCTCAAATGTTTTGGCATTTCAAAACCCGAGCCACGATGACTTGGACACAGCAAATTACTTTACTAGTTTCTATTAACAAAACTATGGAGACCTATATATTATCTCCTTATGTTTTCAAGACAGAACTCCCAACTACTCTTACCCCTAGGTTTTCCAAAACCTTTATTAAAACCTTTTCATTCCAATCTTGTTAGAGATACAAGGATGGACCTTATCCTACCTCAAAGACTTACCAATTCAAAATACCCATCCTTACCCAAGCTAGGCTTGATGGTAACCCTAGTAGTAGTTGGATAAGCTTGATAAGATGAATTGCCTTGATCTGGTGTGTGATGAATTGCCTTGATCTGCTGATTACCTTATTTGCCTAGGAACTAGAGTGAGCTAATCTAGTAGGTCATACCTTAGGACCCCAATCTAGGTTTGTGATCATCAATCTCAAACCAAGTCACCAAATATGGATCTATCCTAAGACACTAAGGTGATCATCTCATTTCCTAATCAGGTCAATCCAGGGATAATCCCTCTTGATGGTTCCCAACTTAGGGAAGAACCAATCCAAGCATGGACCCCCCTATTCAATATATACCACAACATCAAACCCTTAATGGGAAGGATAAACCCTTGCCACCCTCTCAAATGTTTCAATCTTGCATAATAGTCAAAATCTCCAAATCTGCCAAAATGGCTAAGTCTGGATTTCTTATCTAGATTCAATCTTTGGAGATCTACCTTTCCCAACCTGTGTGCATTCTTGAGAATGTACTTAAACCATCTTGTAGTACATCTTTAGTAATAACAAAGCCTACTATTGCCCTTGGCTAATCCATTCTAATTCCCACTAATCCATGATGGTTTTGTAGTCAAGATAATAATCTTTTCTGCAAATCTTATCATCTTGCCTACCTTGGCAGAAGCTCACATCTATATGCCACATACCCTTGACAAACTCTTTGCTTGATTATGATCAACTAATCATGGCCTATCAACCCTAACTTCACTTGTTTCCATTGGAGCCTTGTGCTTCTTAAACCCACATGGTTTAAGAGGCTATGTGATGTATCGGCTATGGCAGCCTTATTCTCAGCTCAAATGCAACCAAGCCTAACCCTTGTATCCATGATCATATATAGGATTTGGTGTATATATCCATATACCACTTGTACAAAGGTGAGCTCTGAGCTCCCTAATCCACCCCTGTTTACGTGGTATAAAAAAGAAAACCCTAGATCCTCAAATCAACCTCTTCGTCCTAGAACACCTCTTGATTGTCAATACTCAAGGTTGATATTGATTCCTACATCAATTTTACATCATCTACCTTGGATATAAGCATCCCCAAATAAATTCCCATAATTATTTGGATTATTAAACTATTTAATTTTCTTACTTACCAAATTCTCAAAATCCTTGTCTATAAAAGCAAGTTTGTTTTTCTCCAAATCACCTTGCCAACTCAAGGAACATTTGATGCCTATATATCATATTCCATCTTTCCAACTAAAAAATAAATATTTTTGAGATTCTTTATTATTTCTTTTTGCCCTTTTTCCTAAATGGCAGAAACAAGAAATAATTCCTTAAAAATACTTTTCCATTTCAATAAATCCCAATAAAATTCTCCAATGTGGGTTATGATATTGAGGACCATATCACATCAAAATCCAAGCTTGTCCAATGTAAAAATATCATCTTAGCTTCCATAATCAACTTCTACACCTTTTGAATAAGTGCATTTAATTGGGATTATAATCTTTAGAAAAATCTCATTTAAATCATGAAGAGATTAGTTGATCTCCTCTATCCACCAGTACCATTTCCACACTTGGCAAAATGCAAAAAATAATTCTAACTCCTTAACCAGCATACACTTGATCAATTTTGCTAAACCAAGCAAAACTTGATTCAAACCAAAGCCCACTAACTCCAAACTTGTCAAGCAACCCTCCTTAGAAGCATACATCCCCTTGACGACCACCTACAGTATCCCTAGCTACTGTAGCTCCCCTCCCCTCTTTGTCCCTTGTGCTCTACAGAGAGGAAATAAAGATGTTTGGCCACAATCCTTTGCCCAGCCAAAATATCTACACCCTTGCCTTCTCTGGCCAAGCTGCTGGTCCCACCACACCCCCAGCACCACCCCAACCAGCCAATGACAAGCAGCACCCCTCCCTTCGCCTCCCTAGGCCATGACCACCATTGACCCTTGTCCCTTTGATTTATAATTCCAAGACCACCCCCAGCTCACCCCTCTGCTCTCATTTGCCCCCTCACCACTCACCTACCCTCCCATAGCACCCCTTCCCTCTCCCCTTGCTCTTCCTTGCTCGGAAGAAAGAAAGCTAGAAGCTTTGGCCTCCTCCACAAAATCGAGCAAAAGATCTTCTCCCTAGCCCTTCTCCTTTTGCATGTCACTGCACTATGACCTACGGTTCCTCCTCTACCTAACCCTGCCCTTCTTTTCGACATGCAGGCACCATAGGTACCAATCCCGGTGAGCTCCGGCGAGCTCTCCTTCGGCCTCCACCGCGCGAGCTCCCTATTGGCGATGAACTGCCCTGTGTTGCCCCTCTCTGGACCTGTCGTCGACCACTGCCTCTCTCCTGCCATCCTTCCACCGCCGGCGAGGTCCCCTGGCTCAACACCGTGCTTCCTCGAGCCGCTAGGGTTTCCTCCCAGGCGTCCAGGCGCGAGGAGGACGACGCCCTCTGGGCCGTCAGATCTGCCCAGATCCAACGGTCGTCGCCCCTACATACGCTTTCACGCGCGGGCGGCCAGGCTGGGCCACATCTGCTCCTTGCGACCCACTAGGGTAAAGAACTGGCCCGTATTCCCCCTATCCTCTCTCTTTTCTTTAAACTAATTTCTAGATCTGGTTTTGACAGTTTAGTTTAAATCCAAATAAAAATACAAAGCCACATAAAATATTCAGATCCTATTTTTCTTAGGTCCCTGTATGTATTTACAAACAGGTAGACTTGGTGCTGGACTAATTGGAGGTTTAGAATAAATATGATAAATCATCTACCCTGATCTATCCAGTTCACTATTATTTATATCCAGAAAGTTTAGCTAATCCATTTTACCTGAAACCACTTTGTACTGGAGGGTATAAACCATACCTTGCATGTCCCGCTGGCCCCACACCCATTTGCTTCCTAGTTTGCAGTTAGCAAAAATATCAAAATCAAGCCTTTTCTGCCTTTATAAAATTCTCTAGGTCAAACCAAATGAGGTTTTGACCTAATTCCAACTCCCCTTGAACACACATAACCATATATTTCATAATCCAGCAGCTCATAATTTTATGAGTCTCTGTTTAAAATCTTCTATGCATGGTTTATTCACTAATAAAATCACTGTAGTAGCGATGTAACTCCAAAAATGTTGATTACAATTTCTACAGAAAGGTATTCTTAGTACCTAACATTTTTCCTTGGAATCACATCAAAAGCTTCTGGCGATTAAATATGATGAAAAATACAAATCTCATCCAGTACTGTCTTTGGGAATTTCTCAAGGGCACCCTTGTAATAGTTTTGAGGTGAAACCAACTTTTCTGGAATCAGTCCACCAAATACCACCTAATCACCCAAAGAAATAATTTTTGAAACTCCATAAAAGTTCTAGTGAATTATTTCCAAAAACTAGAGTTTATTCCACTATAAAAATCATTATAAATAAGGGAAATTGATAAATAGTGAAATCACTTTTGTTGGCTTCATTTGATAAATACCTTTCCGATAGTATCATTTTTTTATACAATTGTATCATACAGACCAAGCCATTGGCCAAAAACCCTTTCTTAAGTAGTTCCTAGACTATAAATCCATAGGGAGCCTCTCCCTAATGCCTCCAAATCTTCTCCCAATCCAATAAAATCAAACCTCCAACATCCTACTAATGTTTCTCTTGTATTTATACTTTGCTTGTTGTATGGTTTGATGCTTGTATGCCTTGTAATGATTGTGGTGTTGTTTGTTTGCATGTATGCTCAATAACGGCGATAGTTGCGATTGTGCGACGCCGAGAAGAAGGAAGGATCGGTTTATTCTATTCATTGTTATTATTGGTATTCTAGTTATCTAACGCCATCAAGGGATATCTCGCTGGTCACAGGCAAGCCACCTTCTTTCTCATACACCTTGTCCTATTATTTTACATGTGCATGTTTTTATCTACCCGTTTATGCAAATTGCATTGTTTTACTATATTATTTTATGTGGGGAATGTTTGCCTCCTCCAAACCATTACCCCTTAGTTCCATTAGGTACAACCCATCTTTATGATACCTAACTGCCCTTAGTATGGTAGATGGTGTTTAACACCATAACCCCTTGGAAACCCCGTTTTAGCCTAAGCAAAAGTGTAGGGTGGGAAGACCCCGGGAAAAGACTCACAAAAAAGTTTTATGAGAAAACCTTGGTGAGGCTTGGCCTACCAAGTAGTTTGGAAAATGAGAAGGGTTTTGGTTTTAGAAAATGGCCCGGCAACGTATGGAGGAAAATATTTACGAAAACACGCCCGACTGTAAAGTTCCTAATGCTTGAGAAATTAACCCGTGCAACCACATTACTCTGGAATGGGACGGGGCTGGGCTGGAAGTTTGTCTAATCCGGTGTAGGTGTCTCAAACTACTACGGGGAAGAACAAATTCCCGGAGTCTAGGATTTTCCCTGTAAAGGCCCTTGTGAAACATCGGTCTGGGGAAGGTAAATACCGTCTAAATGGCGGCCAGACGATACTATGAACCCCTCATTGAAAGCGCACACCTGGCAGGATGCAAAACGTGCTCCGGTTGGCTGGTGACTATATAGGGCGTCCAGGTTTTGATGGGATTATCCTCATAGGGTAGGCACTTGTATCGGAGAGGGCATTCAGAAGGTCTTGACCGGTTATTCGACCCACGATCGGTGTAGATCAAGGATGGGTAATCGGATGGTGTGGGTACAATGTACAACCTCTATCAAGTGTAAATCTATTCAAATATCCGAGTCCTCGGTCATGGACGGTTGTGATGGCTGCTGTACGGGGGTGATGGTTTTGATTTCAAAAAGGACTTCGAAAAAGCAATGGCTTGGAAATGTTTAGACCATGGGATGTTCGGAAAAAGGAGGAAGGAGTTTGGTCATGAGATGACAAGAAGGAAAAAATGGGTGACCCAAACCTGGTGATTTTTTAAAACTTTTCAAAAAGGTTTCCAAAAAGGTTTTACAAAAGTTTTCAACAAAGATATGGAGACATGCTATATCTACAAGAGAAATTAATTTACAAAAAGAACCTCTGATGGAGCCATCCTACCACATCCATATTGCATACCTGTTATTATTGCTATGTTAAGGTGGTTTGCAAGTACATTCAAAGTACTCACCGGCATTGTCCCTGGATATTTACTTGGCCAGATTGTAGATGTTAAGAAGTGATGAAGGTTCTGACGTCTATGCGAGCTAGGCCGTCTTCCCAGTCAGTCGTCTATAGGTTAAGGCGTGCTCTACGCTTGAAGACTTCCGCTACATGTGTCGTAATTCCCATAATGGGCACTTTGTCAGTTTGTACTCGTTACTTTATGGATATTGTAATGATACTAGTTGGTTATGCTCATGTATCACTGATCATGGGAACGTGAATTGTATGCATAATGGGTATTCTCGGACCATAAATCCGGGGTGCCACAGAAACCTTTGAAAAGTTCAAGGAATTTCAGAATGACGTGGAAAATCATCGTAATAGAAATATCAAATTTCTACAGTATGGCCATGGATGTGAGTATCTAAGTTACGAGTTTAGCACACATATGAAAGAGTGTGGAATAGTTTCACAACTCACACCTGCCGGCAGCATAATGGTGCGTCGGAATGCCGTAATCATACTTTATTAGATATGGTTCGATCTATGATGTCTCTGACTAACTTGCCAATGTCATTTTGGGGTTATGCACTAGAAACTGCTGCATTCATTTTAAATTGGGCACCATCTAAATCCGTTGAAAAGACACCGGATGAATTGTGGTTTGGAAACGAACCTAAGCTGTCATTTCTTAAAGTTTGGGGATGTGATGTTTATGTGAAGAAATTTCAGCCTGATGAACTCGTACCCAAAGCGGAAAAATACGTCTTCATAGAATACCCTAAGGAAATTATTGGGTATTCCTTCTATCACAGATTCGAGGGCAAGGTTTTCGTTGCCAAGAATAGATCCTTTCTGGAGAAAGAGTTTCTCGCGAAAGGTGTGTGTAGTCGAAAGGTAGAACTCGAAGAGGTTATTGAACCTTATCTTCATAATATGGCGAGTAGCGTAGTGCTGGAAGTTGTTCCGAAGTTGAATTCACCGAATGAAGAGGGAACAAATGATAATGATCATGAAACACCGAAAGATAATACTACTAAAACTCGCAGGTCAAGCAGGACGCGTGTAGCTCCTGAATGGTACGGAAATCCTGTTATGAATTTCATGGTTGATGAAATAGATGACCCTGCGATGTATGAAGAAGCGATGATGAGCCTGAATTCCAACAAATGGCTAGAATCCGTGAAATCCGAGATGGAATCCATGTACGAAAACTAGGATTATACCTTGGTGGACTTACCTCACGACCGAAAGGCCGTGGAGAACAAATGGATTTTCAAAAGAAAAACTGATGGTGATGGTAACATAACTGTCTATAAAGCTCGACTTGTGGCAAAGGGGTTTCGACAAATTCAAGGAGTTGACTACGATGAGACATTATCTCCCATAGATATGTGATACGTTGTGAACGTATCTATAATTTTTTATGTTCCATGCTTGTTTAGTATCAGCTTTGCTATGTTTTGTCTATAGTTTGAGGTAATTTTATACATTTTCTGGGACTAGCCTATTAACAAGATGCCGCAGTGCCAGTTTCCTGTTTTCTGCTGTTTTTGGTTTCAGAAAAGCTAGTAAGGAAATATTCTCGGAATTGGATGGGACAAAAGCCAAAGTCAATATTTTACCGAACAGAACACAAAGTCTAGAGGGGACACGAAGTTGGGCCACAAGGTGGCCACACCCTAGGGCGGCGCGGCCTGGGGGCATCCCTATGCGTGGGCCCCTCGGGTGGCCCCCTGCCTCGCCTCTTTGCCTATAAAGTCTCCCCGATGCAGAAACCCTAAGCACCCGATCAGATCTCCACGAAACAGTACGTAGCCGCCGCCACAATCATCCCTATATCAGGGAGAGATAATCCTGGAGGCCTTCTTCATCACCATGCCAGCCTCTAGTATGATGCGTGAGTAGTTCACCCTTAGACTATGGTTCAATATAGTAGCTAGATAGTTGTTTCTCCTCCTTTGTGCTATCATGTTTAGATCTTGTGAGCTCCGTTCATGATCAAGATCATCTATTTGTAATCATACATGTTGTGTTTGCGGGGTTCTGATGGATATTGAGATACTATGTCAGATTGATTATTGATTCTATCATGTATGTATTATTTGTCATCTTGCATGCTCTCCGTTGATATTAGCTATCTTGGCCAAGTATATGCTTGTGACTATAAGAGGGAGTATTTATGCTCGATAGTAGGTTCATGCCTATAGTAATCTAGGGAAGTGACAGAAATCTCTAAGGTTGTAGATGTGCTGCTGCTACTAGAGAGAAAACAACAATATTTTATTCATGGAACAGTTGTATTGTTTACTTTACACACATTGCTTAATGCAATTATCCTTTGCTTGCAACCTCACGTTATGTTGGGGCAAAGTCTTGAGTTTGTGTTGTGCAAGTTCCAAGTTGTTAGCAACACCTTGGAGTTGTTTCCTTCCTCCTACTGGTTCGATAACCTTGGTTTTATAACTGAGGGAAAACTTACTGCTGTGCTCTTCACACCTTCCTCTTCGGGTATCCCAACGAAGCTCTACAGTGATCTAAGTTGCATCAAGACGTTTTCTAGTGCCATTGTCCGGGAGTTAAGGGCAGCTTTGTAAGGGGAGTCTCTCACAACCATTCTCTTTACTTTGTTTTTGTTTTTCTTAGTTTCTTTTTCTTTGTTTTGATTGTTTATTTCTTTCAAAAATATAAAAAATAGTTTCAATTGGCTTGCTTTTTCTTATCAAAAACACAAAAAAATTAGTTCTTCCTATATTTTTCACCTTGTTCTAGCTCACCATGTTGATCCCTAAGTTCACCCTGAAAGACCTTTCAATAGGTAGTGGCTCTATAACTGGGAAAGAAAATATTGAAGAATTCTTTAATCATATTAGCAAGCATGAGGATATTGAGGATAGATCCTTAGCAGAACTTGCTCCAAATTGTGAAATTGTTGCAACTTTTTTTGTTCACATGTTGGAGGCTAGGTTTGTTAACCTTAACCCCATGATGCAAATAATGTTTCTTAAACTTAAAGATATTTAGGATACCGAAAAGAGAGATTTTATTCTGGAAACTTTGTTAAAGGAGTTCCATGATGTTGCTAAAGAATCTAAAAAGGTCTTTGATCATTTTAATATGCTAGGCTCATGTGTAGATGTTATGGGCACATTAGAAAAGTTGGACAAAACCCAACCCAATGGAGAGGAAATTAAAATACCCATACCTTTTAAACTCGTAGGAATGCATGAAGCCTTAGAAAAGAATTTTGATTGGATTGTTCCTGAAAATCCGTTTGATGAAAGCAATGAACCCATGAGTGTTGAGAGAGGATCCTCTAGAACTAATTTGGATGAGATACCTTGCCTTGTTGAAGAAATTTCGAGTACTGATCTTAATACTTCTTCATTTGAAAATACTTGATTCTTGCTTCTTGTGCCTAACTTAAAGGAAATAAAGAAAAGTACTTCTTGGGAGATAACCAAATAGTTTTATTGAGTCTTGGAAGTTATTAATTTTGTAATAACCTATCCTTATCCTTTTTGTGTGGGTTTTATGCCAAGAATAACTCTAATGAGAGAGAAGTAAGATTTGGGGAAGTTGTTGTCCCAAAACAATTTTTTGTGCTTCACTGTAAAAATTCGTGAAAAATCTCTGTATGTTTTTTTGAAGCTATGCCCTAGGTTGTTATCTAACTTTATTTAGTTCAACACTTTTCTATTTGAGCAATAGAAGGTTTTTGAAATAATTGGTTTTTACCTGCTGGTTTGTTTTGACAGATTTCTGCCATTATTTTCATTTGCCTCTTAATCAGTTTCTTTTTGAGTTATTCTTGATCAGTTGAGATTTTTAAAGGAATTGCTACAGTACCTTGTGTTTTAATGGAAGTTTTACTTGTGTTGAAACTAAACCCAAAGGTCTATTAGCTTGAATACACTATTGTTGCTAATGAAGATTGTGTGAAGTTTTGTATGAAGGAAATTTTCAAGTGTAGGGGAAGTATAATGTGATGATATGAAGAATGGACAAAAGCTCAAGCTTGGGGATGCCACCCCGTGTCACCCCAAGAAATATTCAAGAGGTTCAAGCGTCAAAGCTTGGGGATGCCCAAGGCATCCCCTTCTTCATCAATAAAAATCTCAGGTCTCTTTCAAGACACTTCGTTTTTATTGTTTCATGCACTTTTTTGTTGAACTTGGAGCATCTTAGTTTTTGTTTGTTTAGTTTGCTTGAATAAAGTAGTTGGACCCCCGCATTCTCTCTTTTATTTCAAATAAGTTGATTGGTGTTGGAAAACAGTAGAGAGTTTCATGCTTATAGTGATACAAAAGCGAGCTTCTTTTGACTGTGACTTAGACTTTATCATGTCATGCTAGATGTTGTTTTGACCTTATGCTTAGTGATTATTGATGTAGCAGGAGTTGTTCCAAACAATTGAGATTTTTTAATGTGCCTTGAAAGAATCATGAGTTGTTTTAGCATACAAAGCATAATATTGTGGTATTATCCTCTGATTCTTTGTTTAGGTTGACTTGGCACATGCTCACACCATGTTATGACTATGAACCAGTCACCTTAGCCTCTATGATCATTTAGTTTTTGACTTATGATACCACTTTATGCTTTGATTGATAATGTTTTGTCGCTCTACATGATTATGGCCATTATTGCTCTCTTAGTTGGTCGCTCCTAGTCTTTTGCTAGACTCCACTTGTATTGAGTAAGCTCTACGCATTCATCCAACTCGCAAGAAACCAAGTTATTACAAAGAGTCCACTGTAAATTCCTATGCACGGTGTGTTAGACCATTCCAAGTATATTCGTGTTTTATCTATCTTCCAAATATTATGCCTCATAGATAGCTCACTATGGTGATGCTGAAAGTTTCCACCATGATTAGGCATGGCTTAGGATAGCGTCCCAGGCGTTTCTCTAACACAAAATACATACTCCATGGACTTACAAGTTCCCTCTTTATTTCACATCGATGACATCAATAGACAAAAGAGCATGATATCAACTGAGTACAAAGTCCAAGTGCAATGTTGAAAACATTCCCCATGACTGTATGATTCTACTAATTCCAACGTATAAGTGCAAGCATATACAACATAGATGACACAATGGTTCAAGTTTATTAGGGGCAAAGAATATAAAGTGTGCCATCAAGTTTGTGAGGTCTTTAATCACTAAGTTTTCACATAACAAAATACTTTTTAATTGTACGATAGCTGAAAACAAGAATATACTTGGAATGGTGTAACACACCATGCATAGAAATTTATAGTGGACACTTTGGAATAACTTGGTTTCTTCGGAGTTGGAAGCATGAGTAGAGCTTACACATACAGGTGGAGGCTAGCAAAATACTAGGTGTAACATCCCAAAAATACTAAACTTGGATCATCAAACTCTAAGCCTCAAAATTAGGGTTAACAAAAACTTTTCTAAATAAAATTATGAATGCATGCATATGTGTATGCATTGATTTTGAAATTCTTTTAAACCACCTTGTTTGATTGTTTCATTGCGTTTAAAATGTTTCTTAGGTGAAATAAACATCATCTAAAACATTTCCCACCCTTTTCCTAAAGACAAGTAAATCAAAACAAATATATAAAAGGAATGGTCATTTTGACCAATTTAACTCTCATGCCTACTTTGGCTGTCTCAAACTTTCAAAACCTAACAGAAACTTTTATGGATCTTTTCACCCCTTGAATGTACTCATAACAAAGTATCATGGCCCACTTTGGGATCATCTAGAAACTTTCAAATACATAGTTTAAATGACAATTCAAAATTGAATCTTTATCATATGGGAAGATCCCACTTTTTCAAAAACCACTCAAACAAGCTCAACTTTCAAAACCCAAGCATCTGCAGACTCACCAACACCAATCTAGCAAACCCACCCAAATCAAACAAACATCAAACATTATTGTGAGCAGTGATTCTTGCCGAACTGCTTCCCCATTTAGCTCACAACCAGCTCAGTAGATCATCTAGCAAGATTAACCAAGCACTAGCACCATTGTGAGCTTGCCATTGCCATCAATGGTGAATAGCCGAGCACACCCTTGCCACCCCATAGTCGACAGCAAGCTAGGAGGAGCAGCAAGCCTAGCCAGCATGTCTGGGAGGCAGCCCACCGTCCACCGCCACTCACTATCGCAGCCACGAGCGTTGCCAAGCCCTGGACCACACGCACAGACCGCGCCCAGACCGCCAGAGACCATGCCGAGCGTGTGCCAGAGCACCACCCTCGATCGAAGCCCACAGACCGTGCGCCGCCCTCGCCGCATGCATACACAATCCCCACCGACCCAGGAGAACGCCAGACATCCCCGTTCGCCGCCCCGTGACGCACAGCCACCGCTCGCCGTTGAAGACGCCGCCTCTGCAGCGCAGAGCGTCGCATGTTCCATACCAAACCGCACCGCCCCACGCCTCAAAACCATGTCGTTGAGCATCTCCAGGAGACACCGCACCATCCCCTACGTTCGCCCATGCCGATAGCTGCCTGTACCATCGCCCTCGACGAGCTCACCGTGCGCCCCGTCGGTCCCCTCGCTCGACTATAAATAGAGGCCACCCCCGCTCGATTTCTTCACACCATCTCACTCTCCTCTCCTCACTGATCATGCCACACCGTTCTCAGAGCAAGGCGAGCACCACCTCGCCGAAATTTCACCGAAGCCCGCTGCCTCTAGAGAAGAAGGGAGCCAGCGATTGGAGCCGCCCCAGGAGAAGCCACCAGTACCAGGAGATTCGCCGTCGTCGACATCGTCGTTCGCCTGCCTCGCCGACCCTCGCGAGCACCCCGGTGAGCCCCCAGCACCCCTCACTGGCCGCGCTAGGTTTCGTTCTCGCCGGCGTTGTCTCGCGTCGACGATGACTCCCAGCCGTTGGATTAGAATCAGATCAAACGACCCATGTTGCCCCATACCGCTTCGCCTAGCCCCGTGTCACTAACGAGTGGGGACACCTACTTAAGCAGCCCGCGGGAGCACTACGCTTAGCAGGCCGGCCCATTATCTTTTCCCGCGCAGCCCAGTGATTTGAATTAGATCTTTTTCTTTTGAATTCAAACACACTTCTGTACCCATTTTCAAAAATCAATCCAGATTGATTCAGTGCACCATTTTGAATGAAACCAATTTTTTTCGAAAGGTCTGTGAATGTTGAATCCAAGCCCGTTGGATTCAAGTCATTTGGATCTATAGATCATCCTTGGTAAAAATAACAAGCTTTTCTGCATTCAAACATTTTTCAAATTTAAACCATAATAGCTTTGAGTTGATTCCAACTCTCAAAAATCACATTGAACCATACCTTTCAGAATATATAAAATATATAGGTTTACTTACAGAAATAATGTTCAAGTAATAAAAGAATGCTACATAGGCATTTCTAGTCACTTTATTTAATTAAAATAAAAGGGTAAAACCTTATTAAATTGTGACAACACTTTAAATCACATTCCCATGGACTACAATATGTGGTGATGGCATGTGTCAACATGATCCCATGTTTGGTTTGGAGAATATTAAATCTTAAGTAGTTTTTCAATGAGTAGAAATTACTTTTCTAAAAAAAAAGGAATTAAACCAAGCCTTAACCTTGTAATGTTAGAGATGATGCTAGATCATCTATAGGACCCTTGTGTGTGATGATTGCAAGTAGTTAAGTATTGTTTGGTGATTGTGTACCTCGTATTTATTCATAGACGCTAGTACCGACCAAGGATACGAGGAGGAAGGAGGATACTACGAAGAAGAAGCCGAGGAGGACTTCAACCACTGCTCTGCACAAGGCAAGCTAGTAACCTTGCAAGCTAACACTTGCAATTTAGCAAGCTTATATTGACACTGATGCAAGCCTAATACTACTAGTTGAATGTGCAAGCTGAGACTATACCTATGCAAACCACTACTTGTTACTATGCCCACTATATGCCTTAAGCATATGTGATCATATCCACTTGATAAACCAATCCTAGTTTTACTTGCAAGCTTCTTACTTTATTTCTTTATCAAAGCTCTTACTTAGAGTTTGATTAAGAGTTTGGTAGATACTAGAAAGTTATCTGAAGGTTGCATAAAGAGCATAAAATTTGTCCTAAGTTAGAAACCTTGATATCATCCTAAGATATAAGGTTGTACTTAGTTGAAACTCCACTAGTTTACCACCCCTCATTAGTACTACCCCCACTTGTAGATTCTAGTGCTAAGCATCAAACTTGATCAACTTTAGATTGGAATACTTGGTGAAAATGGTTATGAAAACCTTGGAATGATGGATAATTCTATTGAAATGTTTTGGACATCTGTTTCCGAACACTTGATGATTTTGGGTGATGAAAATGTTGAGGCATGAGCTTTAGCCTTCTATAAAACTGATGGTTGTCTGGATGCGATACCATTCCAATTTTATCGTACAACCACAATACCCGAAGATTGGGTAGGGCTTGACTGGAAACTTATATACCTTAGTATTAGTGCCCTCACGGCCAAGGTCTGAGCTGAGGCTACCTTGTGAAGATTGTCCACCTGTGCAGTACCCAAGATGACAGTTGGTCATGGTTGGGAGGCCAAACTCACAGGAGAGGTGCTTATACTAGGGCGTGTAATTGAAAGGTTAGGATTGATTATCCATATCGAGTATGGTGAATTCAGGATTTGTTCTGGCGGATGTATCAAATGTTGTGGTGAAAGTGTACAATCTCTGCAGTGTCAAACTATTCGAATATCGCGTCATGATTATGGACAGTTGGAGTGGCCATACTGTTCCCCCATCAGACTTTTCAAAATGACTTGTGAAATGAATTGAGACTTTGACTTGACCACAACAGAGTTGTGACATGAGTTACAAGATCCCACTTAAGAGTTATAAAATTGTGACTAGCTTTGGAACTTAGTAGAGATAAATCTGGCTTTTGCAAAACAACCCTAGATCCTAGTGTCCTATTATCCAAAAAAAACCTTTACCTGTTAGTATTAGTTTGCGAGTACTTAAAGAGTAGTCATGGCTTTGTCCCTGGCTATTCCCATGGCCAGACTATGAAGAGGAGTACCTGGAGGATGGACCCCAGGGAGGTTACGACAACTAGGATCATCTCCCATCGTTAGCATTGCCTATGACCCCGAAGATGGAGCTTCGCCTACGCTACCGTTATTATTACGTATTCCGCTGCTTGAAGTTGTATTAAGAACTGGATCATGAGATCCCTATTTGTGTAAGAACTTATGTACCGTTGTAATGGATGATGTACCACGGTATCCAATTCTGTTATGTCTCGCAAAAATGGTAATCCTAGGATTGCGATGTATGGCATAACAGGCATCTGGGATTAAAAATCTGGGTGTTCACAAGTTGGTATCAGAGCCATCCTGACCATAGGGGACCCTAGTTAGACTGGACGTTTGAACCAAAAACTTAGTTTCAAAACCAAAGAAAAGAAATATTTACAAAAACTTATTCTCATTCTTATCCCTTTTATTCTTTCATAAAATTTCATGTTCCTCAAAAACTCTTGCAAAATACATAAAATTTTGACACACTTGATCACCCTGCTAATCTACTCATCCTCTATTCTTATAGATGGACATGAAGTACAACAAGTTTTATCAGTTGGGGAATGGAGGAGACCTTATCTTTGAGAGGGATTTGGACCAGCTTTCGGAACTTCTGGAGCGTCCGCACCCCGAGTTCTTCAGAGCTCAGCTCAATGATCAAGGAGGAGAAGATATGCAGTGGCTAATTGTTGCAAGTCTCTAAGGAAAGATTGAACCTCCCACTGCGGAGGGAATTTAGTTTACCTTGAGGGAAAACAACTGGCTCGATGGACTTGCCAGAGCAATGCAGGAAGCTCTTTCCCGTCTGTGTGGGCAGAGCATCAATCAGATCAAGGGTACTCGCTTTGAGTTTTGCCCAAGGCGTGATGCAAATGGACAACCCCTGGAAGCCCCATACCACCCAGAGCTGAAGACTCAATTGGACCACCTTAGCTTCATGATGTACGATCGTCAGGAGGAGTTGGACAACTGCCATGACTACTCCAACCACAAGTCTGCCATCATCAAGACGAAGGATCAGACCATCGCCATGCTAGCAAAGGATCGCAAGTCTCGCTGCCGTCAACTCGACAAGAAGGAGCGCATCATTGCCCGTCTTCGCCACCGTATCTCATCTTTGGAAGAGAATATCCACGAGAGAGACATGCAGTTGGAGGAAAGGGAGAATGCCAGAGAGGATCTTCGTGGAGACCCTTACTCCTATCTCAGTGATGACGATGATTTTCTGGAGGATCAGGCCATGGACTTCTTCACCGATGAGGATGATTTCGCCTTCATCGATGATGATGAAGATGATGAAGCCACAGACTCCAAGGAGTAGTAGCACTTGAGCACTAGCGTAGTGAGTAGTATTCGGTCCCATCAGATCGTAGTTTCCAGAATGGTTCTTAAAACCATCTGTTTTTCTTTGTTGTGGTGTGTGTTGTACTGTGTGCTATGAATGAATGAATGAAAAAGCAAGTTGCTAGGAAATCTGAGTCAAACCTTTAAAACTTTTCAAAGTCCCCGAAACCTTAGAAATTTCCCTCTTTTCTAATGATCTATATAAATCTTCAGATGCCACGTGGAGGAAGTGGTTCAGCCCGGACCCGATGTTGCAGATACTGCAAATGTTGACTTCTGACCGCGAAGCAGAAAGAGCGGAACGTCAAGCCAACCTAGCCACTCTGTAGTAGATAGCCCAGCTAGCCCACAACAACAAAGGCCACGGAAATCAGGACAACCATGGATCTAAGCTCAAGAATTTCCAAAATACCAACCCACTTGTTTTCACTAAGTCCGAAGAACCCCTAGACGCCGATGATTGGCTGCAAACCATGGAAAATAACTTAGAAGTAGCCGGAGTGGAAGCCAACGAGAAAGTTCTGTTTTCCACCCATTATCTAGCCGGAGATGCCAGGGCATGGTGGAACAGTGTTCGCGCAATGACCGGAGGCCAGATGATGACCTGGGAGGAATTCAAGGTCAAGTTTAGCAGAACCAATGTGCCACCGGGTTTGATCAAGAGAATGAGAGACGAGTTCAGAGAGCTGAAGCAAGGAAGGATGACTGTAGTGGAATACCGTGACAAATTTTTGTCCTTAGCTAGGTATGCCCCGGACGAGATAGACACGGAAGCCAAGAAGAAAGAGAGCTTCCTGAATGGTCTGCATGATGAGATGCAGACAGTGTTAGTCAATATCCCCTTTGTGGATATTGAAGCCCTTGTCGACTCTGCCATCCAGATGGAAGGAAAGATCAACCAAGCCAATGAGAACCGCAAGCATCGCATGATGCATCAGCCAGGACCCCATCAGACCCCAAAGTATCGCCCCAACCCATCTCCAGGGTTTGCCCCAAGAACCAACAGACCCCCGATGAACCGTCCGACCTATCCCAATCGTGGAAACCCTAGACCCGGAGGAAATCACAACAACCCCGGAAACTCTAGCAATTTCACCCGTGCCCCACCCAAGTTCAACACCAACAATGCTACCGCCAACACCAACACTGCCCCGAGGACTGGAAGCAATGCTGTGCCTGTCGCAGCCAAGGACAACTCGCAAGTGACTTGTTATGACTGTGGAAATAAAGGCCACTATTCCAACGAGTGCCCCAACAAGAAGAATGCTACAACCCCCAATGCCAATGCCCCAGCTCAGCAACAACGTCGTGTTCAGCCAGGGAGAAGATTTGCCCCAGGGAATTCACTCAACCGCAATGGCCGTCTTTTTCTCATGCATGCTGAAGAAGCCCAGGAAGCGCCAGACGTCGTGCTGGGTATGTTTTCTGTTAATTCAGTACTTGCAAGAGTGTTGTTTGATTCTGGTGCATCGCATTCATTTGTCACCGAAGAATTTGCATGCACTAGTAAAATTCAACCAACCAAACTGAAGCATGTTATGATTATTCAAATTCCCGGATCAACCACCAAGGCTAGGCAAATTTGCAAAGCCATCCCTATCTGAATCCATGGAATAGATTTTATGCTAATCTGATAGTACTCGGAACTAAAGGCTTGGAAGTAGTACTAGGAATGTATTGGATGTCCAAACATAAAGGATTGATTGATTGTGGCAAGAAAGCCATAACCATGACCAGTACAGCCGTAATATCAGTCGAACATATATCTGAAACCTTACCTCGCCAATTCAAGTGCAACATGAGTATAGCCCAACCTACCATTGACCAAGTCCGGATAGTCTGTGAATACTCCAATGTATTTCCAGATGTTTTTCCCGGTATGCCCCCAGATCCGGATATCGAGTTTATCATTGAACTAATCCCCGGAACTGGACCCATAGCCCAGAGACCCTATAGTATGAACCCGACGGAACTAGCAGAACTGAAGAAGCAACTGGATTACATGTTGGAAATTGGATTGATTCAACCAAGTGTGTCACCTTGGAGATCACCTGTCTTGTTTGTGGACAAGAAGGATGGAGGTAACCGTTTGTGTACGGATTATCGGAAGTTGAATGATGTCACCATCAAGAACAAGTACCCCTTGACCAAGATAGAAGATTTGTTTGATCAGTTGATCGGTGCCAAAGTGTTTTCTAAGATTGATCTTAGAACTAGCTATCATCAACTAAAGATTCTTGTAGAGGACATTCCAAAGACTGCCTTTACCACCAGATATGGATTGTATGAGTATACAGTCATGTCTTTTGGATTAACCAATGCCCCCGCTTATTTCATGAACCTCATGAATAAGATTTTTATGGACTTCCTGGATAAGTTTGTCGTTGTTTTCATCGATGACATTCTGATTTATTCCAAATCAGAAGAAGAACATGAGCTACACCTAAGGACCATTCTTGGAACCCTTAGAGAGCATCAGTTGTATGCAAAGTTTAGCAAATGTGAATTCTGGTTATAGGAGGTAGGATTCCTCGGTCACATTGTATCAGCCGGAGGAATTGCCGTTGACCCTGCCAAAGTAAAAGATGTAGAAGATTGGCCAGCCCCAACCACTCAAACCCAAGTTCGTGCTTTTCTCGGATTGGCGGGATATTTCCGCAAATTCGTAGAAGGATTCTCGAGTATCGCCAGACCCATGACCCAATTTATGAAGAAGGACAAGAAGTTTGACTGGACCGACAAATGTGAAGCGAGTTTTCAAGAACTCAAAAGGAGATTGATTTCAGCCCCAATCTTGATCATGCCGGATATCACGAAGCCCTTCGATGTGTATTGTGACGCATCCAAGATTGGTCTCGGATGTGTGCTAATGCAAGAAGGCCAAGTTATATCTTATCTATCCCGACAATTGAAGCAACATGAGCAAAATTACCCAACCCAAGACCTCGAACTCACAGCCGTAGTTCTAGCCCTGAAGACATGGATACATTACCTGATGGGAAACCGTTGTGAGATTTATTCGGATCACAAGAGCCTAAAGTATATATTCACTCAGAAGGAGCTGAATATGAGGCAGAGAAGATGGATTGAGCTAATCAAGGATTACGATCTGGACATTCACTATCACCCTGGTAAAGCCAATGTGGTAGCCGATGCCCTTAGCAGATTGCCGTGCCGCTTGAACTCCGTGATTTTGAAGGAGCAACCAAGTCTGCACAAATAGATGGAAGATTTTCGGATGGAATTAGTAAGTGAAGGATTTATTGCTAGCATAGAACTCGAGCCCACTTTGATCAGTCAGATTAAAGAGGCGCAGAAGGAAAATGCTAGTATAGACGGAATCAAGCGTCGTATCGGTACAGGCAAAGTACCCGGATTCACCAAAGACGAAGAAGGAGTTTTGTGGTACAAAGGACGCCTTTGTGTACCATCAGATTCTGAGTTGAAAGAAGTTATCTTGAAGGAGGCTCATGATACTCTTTATTCTATCCATCTCAGAGGAACTAAGATCTATCAAGATTTAAAAGAGCAATTTTGGTGGCATAAGATGAAGAGAGAAATCGGAAGCTATATCGCCAAGTGTGATATATGTCAGCGAGTCAAGGCAGGACATCAAAGACCCGCTGGATTGTTGCAACCATTGCAGATTCCAGAATGGAAATGGGATTCTGTAGGAATGGACTTTATCACTGGACTGCCTACTTCTAGTAGGGGAAATGACTCTATCTGGGTCATAGGGGACAGATTGTCCAAAGTCGCCCATTTCTTGCTCGTCAAGACCACCTATCAGAGTTCGAAACTAGCGGAGTTGTACATCGCTAGAATCATCAGTTTGCACGGAGTCCCTCGAGATTCTGGAACTCAGTTGACCTCGAGATTCTGGAAGAAAGTTCAAGAAGGTTTAGGAACTCGCCTAGATTTCAGTACCGCGTATCACCCTCAGACCAATGGACAAACGGAGTGAGTAAATCAAATACTCGAAGATATGCTGAGAGCCTGTGTGTTAGAATATGGATCCAAGTGGGAAGACTGTCTGCCGTTTGCAGAATTTTCCTACAACAACAATTACCAAGCCAGTTTGCAAATGGCCCCATTTGAATTCATGTACGGAAGAAAGTGTCGCACCCCTTTGAACTGGTCGGAAGTAGGAGAGAGTCAGATTTTTGGACCCGACATCCTATGAGAAGCAGAAGAGAAGGTTCACAAGATTCGTGAGCACCTCAAGACCGCCCAATCCCGACAGAAGAGTTACGCCGACAAGAGACATCAAGACCTCGCCTTCAACATATGAGATTTTGTTTATATGAAAGTGTCGCCATTGAAGGGAATGCAGCGTTTCCAACTCAAAGGGAAGTTAGCCCCCAGATATATCGGACCTTTCAAAATTCTGAACCATCGAGGAGAAGTATCGTATCAATTGGAGCTACCCGAAGAGATGTCAGCCGTGCACAATGTGTTCCATATCTCATTACTTCGCAAGTGTCTCGAAGTCCCCGAGAAGACTGAAGTGTTCAAAAATATCGACCATCAGACCATAGAGGTCAACGATGACCTGACCTATCCAGAAGTACCCATCCGCATTTTGGAAGAAGCTTTTCGAACTACCCAAACCCGAAGCATCAAGTTTCTCAAGATTCAGTGGAGCAATCACACAGAAGAGGAAGCTACACAGGGCCAAGATCACATCAGACGTAGTTTCGATCTCTTCAAATCCTAGGTAATCATTTCGTCCTTTTTCAAATCTCGGGATGAGATTTTGTTTAAGGGGGGAAGGTTTGTAATATCCCAAAAATACTAAACTTGGATCATCAAACTCTAATCCTCAAAATTAGGGTTAACAAAAACTTTTCTAATTAAAATTATGAATGCATTCATATGTGTATGCATTGATTTTGAAATTCTTTTAAACCACCTTGTTTGATTGTTTCATTGCTTGTAACATGTTTCTTAGGTGAAATAAACATCATCTAAAACATTTCCCACCCTTCTCCTAAAGACAAGTAAATCAAAACAAATATACAAAAGGAATGGTCATTTTGACCAATTTAACTCCCATGCCTACTTTGCCTGTCTCAAACTTTCAAAACCTAACAGAAACTTTTCTGGATCTTTGCACCCCTTGAATGTACTCATAACAAAGTATTAAGGCCCACTTTGTGATCATCCAGAAACTTTCAATGCATAGTTTAAATGAAAATTCAAAATTGAATCTTTATCATATGGGAAGATCCCACTTTTTCAAAAACCACTCAAACAAGCTCAACTTTCAAAACCCAAGCATCTGCAGACTCACCAGCACCAATCTAGCAAACCCACCAAAAATCATTTCAAAATTCAAAACTTGATTTCATGCGGCCATTTCATCAAACAGGTTGTAGACACAAATCAAACAAACATGAAACACTATTGTGAGCAGTGATTTTTGCCTAACTGGTTCCCCATTTAGCTCACAACCAGCTCAGTAGATCATCTAGCAAGATTAACCAAGCACTAGCACCACTGTGAGCTTGCCATTGCCATCAATGGTGAACAGCTGAGCACACCCTTGCCACCCCATAGTCGATAGCAAGCTAGGAGCAGCAGCAAGCCTAGCCAGCATGTCTGGGAGGCAGCCTACCGTCCACCGCCACTCACTGTCCCAGCCGCGAGCGTTGCCAAGCCCTGGACCACACGCACAGACCGCGCCCAGACCACCAGAGACCATGCTGAGCGTGCGCCAGAGCACCACCCTCGACCGAAGCCCACAGACCGCGTGCTGCCCTCGCTGCGTGCATACACAATCCCCACCGACCCAGGAGACCGCCAGACATCCCCGTTCGCCGCCCTGTGACGCACAGCCACCGCTCGCCGTCGAAGACGCCGCCTCTGCCGTGCAGAGCGTCGCATGTTCCAGACCAAACCGCACCGCCCCACGCCTCAAAACCATGTCGTTGAGCATCTCCAGGAGACACCGCACCGTCCCCTACCTTCGCCCATGCCGATAGCCTCCTGTAGCATCGCCCCCGATGAGATCATCGTGCGCCCCGTCGGTCCGCTCGCTCGACTATAAATAGAGGCCACCCCCGCTCGATTTCTTCACACCATCTCACTCCCCTCTCCTCACTGATCGTGCCACACCGTTCTCAGAGTAGGGCGAGCACCACCTCGCCGGAATTTCACCGGAGCCCGCCGCCTCTGGAGAAGAAGGGAGCTAGCGATTGGAGTCGCCCCAGGAGAAGCCACCGGTACCAGGAGATTCGCCATCATCGACTTCGTCGTTCGCCCGCCTCGCCGACCCTCGCCAGCACCCCGGTGAGCCTCCAGCACCCCTCACTAGCCGCGCTAGGTTTCGTTCTCACCGGCGTTGTCTCGCGTCGATGATGACTCCCAGCCGTTGGATTAGAATCAGATCAAACGACCCACGTTGCCCCATACCGCTTCGCCCAGCCCCGTGTCACTGACAACTGGGGACACCCACATAAGCAGCCCGCGGGAGCACTACGCTTAGCAGGCCGTCCCATTATCTTTTCCCGCGCAGCCCAGTGATTTGAATTAGATCGTTTTGTTTCTAATTCAAATACACTTCTGTACCCATTTTCAAAAATCAATCCAGATCGATTCAGTACACCATTTTGAATGAAACCAATTTTGTTGGAAAGGTCTATGAATGCTGAATCCAAGCCCGTTGGATTCAACTCATTTGGATCTGTAGATCATCCTTAGTAAAAATAACAAGGCAGAAGCTTTTCTGCATTCAAACATTTTTCAAATTTAAACCATAATAGCTTTGAGTTGATTCCAACTCTCAAAAATCACATTGAACCATACCTTTCAGAATATATAAAAATATATAGGTTTACTTACATAAATAATGTTCAAGTAATAAAAGAATGCTACATAGGCATTTCTAGTCACTTTATTTAATTAAAATAAAAGGGTAAAACCTTATTAAATTGTGACACCACTTTAAATCACATTCCCATGGACTACAATATGTGGTGATGACATGTGTCAACATGATCCCATGTTTTGTTTGGAGAATATTAAATCTTAAGTAGTTGAAAAACCTATATATTTCTATAAGTAAACCTATATATTTTTATATATTCTGAAAGGTATGGTTAAATGTGATTTTTGAGAGTTGGAATCAACTCAAAAGCTATTATGGTTTAAATTTGAAAAATGTTTCAATGTAGAAAAGCTTTTGCCTTGTTATATTTACCATGGGTGATCTATAGATCCAAATGACTTGAATCCAACGGGCTTGGATTCAGCATTCCCAGGCCTTTCCAACAAAATTGGTTTCATTCAATTTGGTGTACTGAATCGATCTAGGTTGATTTTTGAAGTTGGGTACAAAAGTATGTTTGAAATGAAATAGAAAAAGTTTAATTTGAAAAACTGGGCTTGCGCGGGAAAAGTTAATGGGCGGCACTGCTAAGGCGCGTGCTGGCTGCTTAAGTGGGTGTCCCACTGGGACACGGGCTGAAGCGGTAGGGGCAACGGATCGCTCGATCTAGTTCTAATCCAGCGGCTGGGAGTCATCGTCGACGCGAGACAACTCAGCGAGAACGAAACCTGCGCCGGCGAGGGTGCTGGGGCTCACCGGGTCAAGTAGGGTCGGTGGCGGGCGAATGGAGAAGTCACGATGGCTCAAGGTGGTGGTCAGCTCAGGTGCAGCCTCGGTGGATTTCCCTTGGCTCCCGCAGGCGGCGTTTGAAATTCCGGCGATGCGCTGCTCACCTTGCTTCGGGACTGAGGTGGGGTGGTTCTGGGTGAGAGAGGAGTGGAATGGTTTGAAGAAATCGAGCGGGGGAGTCCTCCTTTTATAGGCTCGACGGTGAGACCGAACGGGATGGGTAGGCGACGGTGGCGACATGGCTACGGGCTGCTAGAGGCATGGCCGGCGGTGGCGATCGCTTGGTGGTCTCCTGGCGATGCTCTACGGCTTTAATGCACGAGTAGGGGCGGTGAGGTTTGGTCTGAACGGCGATGCTCTGCTTGGCGGTAGGCGGCGTCTTCAACGGCGGCGGGCTGTGGCGGCACGGGCGGCAAACGGGATGTCTGGCGCCTCTGGTCGGTGGTGATCACGTATGCACGCGGGCGAAGCGGGCGCGGTCTGTGGGGCTTCGGCCGAGGGTGGTGCTCGGCGCACGCGGTTCTGGGCATTGTCTGTGAGGCAGGGCTGGTCTAGAGGGGGCGGTGAGGCATGGGTGATCTCCCAGACAAGGATGGCACGGCTAGTTTTTTCCTCTAGCCTGCTGTCCACACTGGGGTGACAAGGGCGTGCTCGGCTGTTCACCATTGATGGCAATGGCAAGCTCACAGTGGTGCTAGTTCTTAGTTAATCTTCCTAGATGATCTGCTGAGCTGGGTGTGAGCTAACTAGGGAACAAGTTAGGCAAGAATCACTGCTCACAATAGTGTTTGATGTTTGTTTTTCCTAGATGATTTTTGGTGGGTTTGCTAGATTGGTGCTGGTGAGTCTGCAGATGCTTGTGTTTTGAAAGTTGAGCTTGTTTGAGTGGTTTTTGAAAAAGTGGGATCTTCCCATATGATAAAGATTCAATTTTGAATTGTCATTTAAACTATGCATTTGAAAGTTTCTGGATGATCACAAAGTGGGCCTTGATACTTTGTTATGAGTACATTCAAGGGGTGCAAAGATCCAGAAAAGTTTCTGTTAGGTTTTGAAAGTTTGAGACAGCCAAAGTAGGCATGGGAGTTAAATTGGTCAAAATGACCATTCATTTAATATATGTGTTTTGATTTACTTGTCTTTAGGAAAAGTGTGGGAAATGTTTTAGATGATGTTTATTTCACCTAAGAAACATTTTACAAGCAATGAAGCAATCAAACAAGGTGGTTTAAAAGAATTTAAATTTAATGCATACACATATGCATGCATTCATAATTTTATTTAGTAAAGTTTTTGTTAACCCCAATTTTGATGATTAGAAATTGATGATCCAAGTTTAGTATTTTTGGGATGTTACAACAAGTCAAGGACTAAATAATCATAGAGGCTATGGTGACTTGTTCGTAGTCATAACATGGTGTGAGCATGTGCCAAGCCAACCCAAACAAAGCATCAAAGGAGAATACCGCAATACTATGCTTTTGTATGCTAAAACAACGCATGATTCCTTCAAGGAACATTAAGCAATCCTAATTGTTTGGAACAAGTCATGCTACAGCAATAATCACTAAGCATAAGGTCAAAACAAGATCTAGCATGACATGATAAAGTCTAAGCCACAGTCAAAACAAGCTCCCTTTTGTACCACTATAAGTATGAAACTTTCTACTCTTTTCCAACACCAAACAACTTATTTGAAACAACTCAAAAAGATAATAATCAATAAATATCAGTGAGCTTGTCTCACAAATCCACTAATAAGAACTAAAAAGTTTAAGCTGAAAGCACAAGAAAACTAAGGCTGAACGCAGTGCTAGCAAAAGTGAACACTCACAAAACAATAAGAGTGAAAACTAGAGTGTTCTAGGCAATGGAAACAGAGTGTGTATCTCTCCAAAATAAGTGTGGTGTAACCAACCAACTTATTCAAGAAAACTAAGAAAATGAAAACCAAAATAGAAAACTAAGACGCTCTAAGAACAACACAACAATGCATGAAACAATAAAAACGAAGTGTCTAGAAAGACCTGAGATTTTTATTGATGAAGAAGGGGATGCCTTGGGCATACCCAAGTTTTGATGCTTGTACCTCTTGAATATTTCTTGGGGTGACACAGGGTGGAATCCCCAAGCTTGAGCTTTTGTCCATTCTTCATCTCATTACATCATTCTTTCTCTACACCTGCAAATTTTCCTTCATACAAAACTTCACACAATATTCATTAGCAACATTAGTGTATTCAAAAGATAATAGACCTTTAGGCAAAGATTTGGAACAGCAAGACTTTTCACTAAAAACACAAGCTACTATAGTAACTCTTTCAAAAAGCTAAATTTCCCAAAAGAGAACTCAAAAATGAATCAATAAGAAGCAAATGCAAATAATGCCAGAAATCTATCAAAACAGACCAGCAGGTAGAAACCGATTTTTTCTAAGACCTTATTTTGCTCAAATCAAAAAGTGTTGAACTATGGACGTTATCTAACATACTGGGGGATTTATTCGTAAATTTTCAGCTCAATCCGACTTACAAAGACTCCTCACGAATTTTTATGGTGGAGGACAGAAATCTGTTTCGGGACAGCGACTCCCCAAATCTTACTTCCCTCTCATTAGAGGTCATTATTGGCACAAAAGGCAAACAAAAAAGATAAGGAGAGGTTATTACAGAAGTAATAACTTCCAAGACTCAAGAAAACTCTTGGGTTATCTCCCATAAAGTACTTTACTTTAACGCCTTTAAGTTAGGCTTGATAGTTTCAAAGATGCTTACATAGGAAATATGAATTTATTTTAAAGAGAGCATCCAGAATCAAATTCAAAGAACATTTAAGACTAACCCACTTCCTATGCATAGGAATCTTGTAAATAAAAAAGTCATGAAAGCACAAAGCAACAAGCATAGGAAAGCAAAACAAGTGCAACTTCAAGATTTTCAACATAAAGAGGGGAAATATAATATTATTGAGATGAATAAAACCATGTTTCCCTCTCTCGATAATAACTTTCAGTAGCATCATGAACAAAATTAACAATATAACTATCACATAAAACATTCTTATCATGAGCCACATGCATAAAATGATAATTACTCTCCACATAAGCATAATCATTCTTATTAATTGTAGTGGGAGAAAATTCAACAAAATAGCTATCATTGTTATTCTCATCACCATAATCATCAAATATAGGAGGCATATTGTAATCACAATTAATTTTCTCCTCAATAGTAGGTGGACTGAAACTATCATAGGCATCATTGTAATCATCATAAGCTATAGAATAGATATCTTCCCAAGTGTGTTTATTTGTAAACATATCATCATTGGAAGGAACATGTATAGCACTAATAGCACAACAACTATTAATATCATCATTTTAAGAATTGGTACCAAAGAGATTTTCAATATCAAAAGTGGTGTGCTTTTCCCAATCATGATCACTACTATAGCTAACAGGCATAGGAACATCATCTAGTTCATACTCATCAGCAAAAACTATTATAGGAGAAACATGCTTAGAGGAAGATACCATTTCCTCTCTCCTTTTACTCCTATTTTCTTCTTCTCCTCTTTAGGAGGAAGAGGCTTGAAAGTAAGCTTCTCCACATACCCTGGTTTAATGGTAGAGAAAATAGAAGAAACTTTGGAGGATTCCTCCTTTTCATTAATAAGAACAAAACTCATATCAGTCGTATCATATTTTGGTAAAATATCATTTTTATAAGATTTTGTATGTAAGTATTCGCATGGCAATTATGAACACAATAAAGATGACACCCATGCAGGACGCAATTCATACCAAAAGCACTCATTTCTACCAAAGAAGTTTTTCTTAATAACTCTTCACATCCCAAAAACAATGTAAGTTCATCATGTTGATTATTAGTGATCACGTTATCACAATACAAGCTTGCAGTACTCATTGGATTAGAAAGTTCATTAGTATGGCCTGAGCATTGAAAATTGAAATGACCCACTTCATACCAGAGTTCACAAATAAAAGGATCGAGGGCACAATTTTTTTACCAAGATCATTTAGAGCCTTATACCACATTCTGGTTTTTTCATTCTAGTGTGTGATACAATATTATTCTTCTATTTGATTCTTCTCAGAAGGTCTATGCGTACCACAAAAATTAACATGCTTATAAGAAATAGTACTTTTAGAAGTTTGAGCATGTTTATTGCAATCATTAATAACATTTTCATTTCCATGCAAGTGTTTTAGAAGGTTCATGATACATGTCCCACTTTTCTTTAGGAGCATTAATATGGGAAGAAAAGGCTCTATAATATTTAACAAGAATTTGAGGATCAATACCATATCTAGCACTAAGCTCTTGAAAATTAGCAGTTTTAGCGAAAGACTTAATGCAATCATACTCATAGTTTATACCTAGTTTTTTTACCTTTGTCGTTATCCCAACCTTTGGTATTGATTTGAATTGTTTCAAGAAGATCCCACTTAGCCTTGACCTCCTTACTTGTGAAGGATCCCTCTAAACAGGTATCCAGATAGTCCTTGTAATGTCCTGAAAGCCTTGCATAAATATTATTTATAACAACATTACTGGGGAGCTCATGAATTGGACATTTGAGCATTAGTGACTTCAATCTCCCCCAAGCTTGGGCAATACTTTCTCCCTCATGAGGATGAAAATTATAAATATAATTCCTATCTTTATGAATTTCATGAGGAGTATAAAATTTAGAATAAAAGAGAGATTCAAGTTCCTTCTACTCCAAATGATGAGGATCATCTAGTAGCTCATACCACTCCCTTGATTTGTCCCTAAGTGAGAAAGGGAATAGCTTCCTCTTAACTTGGTCCATTGAAATACATGCACAATTGAAAACTCGCATAATTCATGTATAAAGAGTAAATGATCACTAGGATGGACAGTTCCATCTCCAAAATAGCAGTTATTCATAACACGTTCATCAATTTCAATAGGTATTTAAAAAGGGACACTTTTAGTATGTGGATATAAAATATCACAAGTATCATTAGAATTACCACATATGGGAGATAAAGTATTATGAGAGCAAATTTTCTTCCCTAAAGCGGGGGAACTAAAAAGATCTTTCTCATAAAAACTATCTTCCCCAAGCTTAGACGTTTCCATACCATTAGTAAGAATGGTGTTCAAAAAATTCATACTAATAACATTGCTATTAGCATGCAAAGAAAGTTCCATAGGTTTTTTAATTTTTCTTTTCAAACCACTCAAATTCTAACTTAGGAAAAATACTAAAAAGCTCTCTAATTTTGTTGTTTTACATTAATCCTAACTAGTGAAAACAATAAAAAAAAGACAAGATTGCAGAATCTAAAGGAAATAACTTCGAGCACTCACACCGGAAGATGTGAGTACCTTTTACCTTACCTCCCCGGCAATGGCGCCACAAAATAGCTTGATGTCTACGCACTTCTATTCTTGTAGACAGTTGTTGGGCCTCCAAGTGCAGAGGTTTGAAGACCAGCAGCAAGTTTCCCTTAAGTGGATTACCCAAGGTTTATCGAACTCAGGGAGGAAGTGCTCAAAGGTATTCCTCTCAAGCAATCCTGCAATCAAGATACAAGAAGTCTCTTGTGTCCCCAACACACCCAATACACTTGTCAGGTGTATAGGTGCACTAGTTCGGCAAAGATAGTGAAATACAAGTGGTAACGGTGCTAGAAAATAGCTTCTTACTTGTTGTTGACGTGGGGTAACGTGTTTGAGTGCCAAAAAATACTTTTATGGAGCTTGACGTGGAGGTAAAGACTAAAGAAAGAAAACATGCAATAGATCTAGTAGAAAACAATGTTTCAATGCTTAGAAACTAGGCCCAAGGATCATAGTTTCACTAGTGAATACTCTCTCATATAAATATCCTCTCTTCATGATACTACTCTTAACTCCTCTCCCGTTGGACACTCTAATCATCAGTAGTGCTATAACAACACTCATCAAAGTCCGCCTTCCCCAATCTACATAACCCCACACTGTCACCTTGAGCGCTAGATGGTTCCAACAAACACCAAAATTTTATAGAGACATCAAACTCCAAATATAACTCATAACAAATATTCAATATAGCCAAAGTGCCACACACGGTATGCATGTTGTCAATTTCACACACGTGGAGAAAAACATAGATCTATTAAAGCATAAAGAGTATTTATGTAGACTGAAACCTAAGTGCCACCATGGCGTGCACGCTGTCACTTTCACACACGTGGGGAGAGCAGAGATCTATTAAAGCACTTGAGTAGCAAGGTAGATCAACTTGATTACAAAGATCGTGATCACAATATGACCATGCATAGAGAGAAAGATGAACACATAGCTACCCGTAGAGCCATTAGCCTCGAGGAAGAACTACTCCCTCCTCATCATGGGAATCAGCAATGGTGATGAAGATGGTCATGGAGATCGATGGAGATGGCTCCGTGGGCACTTCCCCGTCTCGGCAGGGTTCCAGAACAAAGACTTTCTTTCCCCCGAATCTCCCCTTCGGTGGCAGCGGCGTTGTGGAGGTTTTCGTGGATTTCTGCCAAATGATTTAGGGTTTTTGGGTCAGAGGATTTTTATAGGTGAAGGAGGCAAGGTCAGTGGAGGATCAGGGGCCCAGACCCTACCTAGGCGCGAGGTAGGGCCCACCCGTGCCTAGGGGGGTGTGGTGGCCCTGGTGTCCTCCTCCACCTCTATTTCGTGGTTCCATGTTACTCCGAGAAAATAATGACTTTGGATTTTTCCCATCCAATTCCGAGAATATTGATTTTCTATCGTCCTGGAACCAAAAACAGAAGAAAACAGGCAAGTGGCACTGTGGCATCTTGTTAATAGGTTAGTACCAGAAAGTGTATAAAATTACCTCAAAGTGTAGACAACACATATCAAAGTAGATACTAAACAAGCATGGAGCATCAAAAATTGTACATACGTTTCCGACGTATCACACCTCTAGTGAACTGTGGATCCCGGTCCAATCTTTACCATTGATACATCATATATTTTTATCGTTTACTTTCTACAAGAAACCATTATCTTCCACACTATACGTTTAATCCTTTGTTTTTAGCAAACCAGTAAGATTGACAACCTCACTGTACATTGGGGAAAAGTCTTGAGTTTGTGTTGTGCAGGTTCCAAGTTGTTAGCAACACCTTGGAGTTGTTTCCTTCCTCCTACTAGTTCAATAACCTTGGTTTCATAACTGAGGGAAAACTTACTACTGTGCTCTTCACACCTTCCTCTTGGGGTATCCCAATGAAGATCTACAGTGATCTTAGCTGCATCAATATGCTAAAGTCAATTAGGATTATGTTAGCAATTGCTGCATATTTCGACAATGAGATATCGCAGATGGATGTCAAAACTGATTTCCTCAATGGCAACATTGAAGAAGAGTTGTATATGATACAACCAAAGGGTTTTACCGATCCTAAGGATGCAGAAAAGGTATGCAAGCTTCAGCGATCCATCTATGGACTAAAGCAAGCATCTCGGACTTGGAATATCCGCTTTGATGAGGTGATCAAAGAGTTTGGATTTGTCTAAACTTATGGAGAGGATTGTATTTACAACAAAGTGAGTGGGAGCATTGTGGAATTTCTTATATTATATGTGGATGACATATTACTAATCGGAAATGATATAGATCTTTTACATAGTGTTAAAAGTTATCTAAACAACAAATTTTCAATGAAGGACCTAGGTGAAGAATCATACATATTAGGCATAAAGATATATAGATATATATCAAGACGCCTAATAGGTCTATCATAGATTACATAGCTTGATAAGATTTTAAAGAAGTTTAAAATGGAAAAAAGTAAGAAGGGGTTCTTACCTATGTTGCAAGGCAAGACATTGAGTAAGACTCAAAGTCTGGCTATGGTGGAAGAAAGAGAGATAATGGACAAGATCCCCTATGCTTCAGCCATAGGCTCTATAATGTACTCCATTCTATGTACAAGACCAGATGTGGCACATGCTATTTGTTTGACTAGTAGATACCAATCTGATTCAGGTTCGGAACACTGGATAGCGGTCAAGAATATCCTTAAGTACTTAAGAAGAACTAAGGAAATGTTTCTCGTGTACGGATGTGAAGAAGAGCTCGTCGCTAAATGTTATGTTGATGCTAGCTTAAACACCGATCCGGATGACTCTAAGTCTCAATCCGGATACGTATTTCTCCTGAACGGAGGAGCAGTTAGTTGGAGGAGTTCCAAATAACCCGTGGTGGCGGGATCAACAACTGAGGTCGAATATGTTGTTGCTTCGGAAGAAGCTCATGAAGCAGTTTGGATGAAGGAGTTCATCACCGAACTAGGTGTGGTTCCTAGTGTGCTGGAACCAATGGTGATCTATTGTGACAACAATGGAGCCATAGCCAATGCCAAGGAACCAAGGTCTCAGAAGAATTCTAAGCATATTAAGCGCCGGTTTCACTCCATCCGCGAACATGTTAAGGATGGAGATATAAAGATTTGTAAAGTACACACGAATCTCAATGTTGCAAATCTGTTGACTAAAATTATCCCTAGGGAAAAACATGATCAACACCAGATCTCCATGGGTGTTAGATTTATCACTATGTAACTAGATTATTGTCTCTAGTGGAAGTGGGAGACTGAAGGGAATATGCCCTGAGAGGCAATAATAAAATTGTTAGTATGTATATTCCAACTATATGATAGATGTTTATTTTGCTTGCTATAATTGTATTAATACGGAAATGTTAATACATGTGTGTTTAATAAACAAACAGAAAATTCCTTGTTATGCCTCTCTTATAAACTAGCTCGTTTATTAACAAGATGATCAAGGTTTCCTGATCATGGACATTGGATCTTGTTAATAACAAGGTCACAACATTATTGGAATGATGTGATGAACATTCATACAAAGTATAGCATTACGATCAAAGTCATTGTGTTTATATTGGTATAACATCATACAAAGTAATCCTAGTCCTTAGACCATGAGATCATGTCAATCACCAACACTAGAAGAGTATCTAGATAACATCAAACATCACACCGTAATAGGGTGACTATAAAGGTGGATTAGTGTTATGAAGGTGTTATGTAGAGGCTCATGGATCAAGAGTGGAATTTGTCCATCTCGATGACGGAGAGATATAGTCTGGGCCCTCTCGGTGATATTACATTAATTAGCTTGCAAGCAAGTGATGAGATCACTAGAATGTTATATCATGGGAACGAGAAAAGAGTACATGTCAGTAATGAGATCAAACTAGGTATGGAGATACCGACGATCGAATCTCAGACATGTATTATATCACGAGAGAAAGGGATTAAGTTACTAGCATAAAATTTTCTCATGATCACAAGAAGTCATCATTGAATGTGTGGGAGTCAGTATGGATCTCCAGGTCCCGCTTCTGATTATGGATCCAAGAGGGGTCTCGATCATGTCCGCATTATTCGCGAACCGTAGGGTGACACACTTAAGAGACACCGACACCATTTGGAAAAAATATGTTCTAGACGAAAGAATTACAAAGCGCAGGAATTATTTCACTAGACACCATAATTATTTTGGGTGAAATTGCTGAAATTGTTTCTGCATGTCAAATTGAATACTAGCGAGGGGTTTTATCTAGATGTTTGTTAATTAATTTAATTTACAAAATTGTGAATAAATAAATAAATAAAAGGAGTTTTATTTTAAGGGGGATTACATTAAATTTTGTGGAAATTTAATGGGAATTTTGAGTGGGATTTTGAGTGGAGAATTGAAGAGGCAATTTCTGAGTGGTAGCTCCACTCACATGAATGGAGGGACAGGTGGGGGCAGCCCCATGCGCCACCCACTCCCTTAGGGTTCCCCCTCCTCCTATATAAAGCCTCCCTCTCTGCCTCTCACACTCACACCTCCTCATGAAGGATCTCTCCCTCTCTAGTTTATCCCCCATGGTATCGGACTAGCGAGATACATGTTCCTGGTGGATTTTTGTTTGGAAAGAGTTGCTTCTTCCGCTGCATCGCTGGAGCGAGGAGGTGGAGGTTGTTCGGTGGCTTGAACGTGTGTGCGAGCATGGATGCGCTGCTGATTTCCAGCGCTGGACTTCTTCTCGATATTGATATTGGCAAGCGTTCGTCTACATCATCCACGATTATAACCTCGTTAAACTTTGTCGGTCTACAAGGGTATATTCTCTATGGATGTATATCCACCCGTTGCTTGTTTCTAGTAGATATATCTTGGTAATAGTTGTCCCATCGTAGGAATTTTTTTGTTTTCCATGATGCAAACCCTACAGTATCTGATTATCTAGCAAAATGAATTGCCTGGATCTGCTGTCTGATGAATTTCCTTGATATGTTGATTGCCTTGTTTGCTTAGGAACTATAGAGAGCTAATCTAGTAGCTCATCCCTTAGGATCCAATATATGTTTGTGATCATCACTCTCAAACCAAGCCTCACAAACTGGATCTATCATCTGCCACTCAAGTGACCCTCCCATCCCCTAAATCAGATCTATACTGAGCTAATCCCTTCTGATAGTTCCAACTCAATAAAGACCAAATTTAAGTATGGATCCTTTCTACTCAATCAACACATCAACACCCTTCACTTGATCATGAGTTTGGAACCTATACTTCTTTAAAAATCATCTACTCTTGTAATCTAGTCTAAGACCCTAAATCTGCCAAAATGACCAAGTCTAAAACTGTTAGCAAGATCACATCTTTGAGACCTTACATTCCTAAACCCTTGTACCTCTTTGGAAATTCATATGAACCATATTTAAGACCATCATAAACACTACCAAGGTCCAATCTTTCCCTTGGATAGATCATCCTTTAACCCACTTGTTCTTGATAGCTTTCCAGGAAAGAAAATAAGCTTTCTGCAAATCTAGTCAAGATGCCTATTTTGACCAAAGATCACATCCATATGCTATCCTCCCTGGACCAACTCTTTGCATGGTTATGATCTACTAACCATGGTCTATCAATCCACCCTTCACTTGTTCCTATTGGAGCATCGTGCTTCTTAAACTTGCATGGTTTATGAGGCAGCATGACCCATCTGCTATGGCAGCCTTATTTTCAACAAAGTTTGCCATCTCTCCTAAACCATCTCAAGTGAAACCAAGCCCAACCCTTGCTGACATGATCATATACATATCTTGTTCTATCCATCCATCTATCCCTTGTACCAACGTGACCTCTGAGCTCACTAATCCAACCATGTTTATAAGGTATAAAAATATCAAAACCCTAGATCCTCTAATCCTTGTTCTTTTTCAAAATCCACCTTGTTTTGTAAATACCAAGGTTTCCACTGATGGATACTTCAAGTTGACATCATCCACCTTGGATATAACCCCTTGCCAAATAATTTCCATAATTATTTGGGACCTAAAAATATTTAAAGCCCATTTTTTGGCAGAATCCTCAAAACCTTCTTTATAAATACAAGTTTGTTTTTCTTCAAACCACTTCACCCACTCAAGACACATTTGAGGCCTATATATCATTCCCCATCTTACCAACTAAAAAAATAAATATATTTGAAATCCTTTATTATTTCCTTTTTGCCAGTTCTCTTAAATGGCAGAAACAAGAAATAATAACATAAAAATACTTTCTCTTATAAATGTATTCCAATAAAATTACCCAATGTGTGATATGGTATTTAGAACCATTTCACACCAAGAACCTATCTTGCCTAATGTAAATATATCACATTAGCTCCTATAAATGATTTCTGCACTTTTTGAATAAATGAGATTAAGTGGACTTTCTATCATGTGAAAAATCTCAAACAATTCATGTGATCATGATTTGATCATATCCATCTACCAGCACCATCTCCCACCTTGCCAAATGCAAATTATTTTACTTCCTTCATAAAACTTCCTATGATCCACATTGAGAGAAAAATCATTTCATATCTCTAAACCCAACAAAACCTCCACCACAACTTGTGCAAACTTGCACAACACAGCATCACCCCCTCATGGTCGTGCTACACTATAGCATAGTACTGTAGAATCACTTGCCCCTTGTATCTTTTGCTTGTTGGAAAAGAAGACAAAGACAAGGCCCCACATGGCCACTTAATACCACCTTGCAGTTGCTCCTCTCTCTCTCTCCCTCCCTGCCATTCACTCGACTAGAAACCACCCTTCCCTGTCTCCATGCCCACAACATCCCTCCCCTGCTTTCCATCCCTCTCCCATTGATCTCTCATGGACAACGTCCACCATGGACCTCCCCAACTCGGGTTAAATAGGCTAGAGGCCACTCTGCCCCATCGCTTGGCACTCAGTTGCTCCCTCGCCCTTCAAGGCACCACCCTCTAGCTCCACTCCTTCCCCCTTGCTCTGGTGTGGCCGAGAGAAGAAGAAAATGGCATCTCGTCCATTGTTCCTGATACGTCCAAAATGTATCTACTTTTCCGAACACTTTTTCTATTGTTTCTCCTCTAAACTTGTGTGATTTGGATACAACTAACACAGATTGATGATTTTTTCAGCAGAATTACCTTGGTGTCTAGTTTTTGTGCAGAAAATCAACTATCAGGAAAAATCCTGGAAAATATGCCAAAAATACGAGACGGAGTGGGGCTTTGAGGGGCCACTAGACAAATCCCATAAAATATGCCAAAAATTACCTCGTCCATTGTTCCTATTTCACTAGAAGACTCATGGAGCCAAAATACGAGACGGAGTGGGGCTCTAAGGGGCCCACACCCCCTGCCGCGCGGGCTCGGCCTAGCCACGCCTGGAGGGGGTGTGGCCGCCTCAGGCACCCCCCGGCCTCCCTATTTTCCTATAAGTTGCCTTATGACCTAAAAACTCAGAGGGGGTTCGACGTTTTTCCAAGAAGAGTTCTACTACGCCGCCACCACCAGAAACCGCGATTCGGAACCAGAAACTCCGTTCTGGCACCCTGCAGGGACGGGGAATTTGGAGAGGATCATCACCATCATAATCAACAACGCCTCTACACTCAACCATCCATGTTTCCCCCATCCTTGAGTGAGTAATCCCCCGCTTTAGGCTATGGGGATGGTAGGGATTGGATGAGTTCTATCATGTAATCGAATAAGATTGTTAGTGCATGGTGCCTAGTATCTCTATTAGTGCTATTTGACATTGTTGCAACTTGTTGTTCTTAATGCTTGTCACTAGGGCCCGAGTGCCATGATCTCAGATCTGGAAATTTTATTAATTCATGATGATATTATTTTTTGTGATCTTATCTGAAAGTTGTGTACACATATTATTATCCGTAGCCAAAGGCCCCGAAGTGACAGAAACTAGGACAGCCGGAGGGGGTGGCTATGATGTGAGGATCACATGTGTTCACGGAGTGTTAATGCTTTGCTCCGGTGCTCTATTAAAAGGAGTACCTTAATTGCCAGTAGATTCCCTTGAGGCCCCACTGCAACGGGCTGGCAGGACAAAAGATGTTGTGCAAGTCCTCATTGCGAGCATGTACGACTATATATGGAGCACATGCCTATGATTGTTTAGTACTTGGATGCTTTATCTTATTTATCTGCAATTGCCCTAGATCTTGAAGTTACATGTTTAGACTTGTCCATGCAACGCCCTTCCATCCATCCCTATGCCTACCGCACTCATATCCTACTGTTTGCTACTACTGTTACTATTGCTCTTGTTTTACTGCTGCTATTGCATTGCTATTGCTACTAGAATACTGTTGCTACTGATAAACTATTGTTGGCAAGACTATTTCCAGGTGCAGCTGAATTGACAACTCAATTGTTAAGGCTTAGAAGTATTCTTTGGCTCCCCTTGTGTCAAATCAATAAATTCGGTAATACTACCCTCGAAGACTGTTGCGATCCCCTATACTTGTGGGTCATCAGTTCCCTACTTGAGATTATCCCTCTCTCCTCTACCTTACTCTATTGCTAAGGAGGAGGAGAAGAAAAATCCCTTGGGTTTGCCCTTGCATGCGAGTTGGCACGTCACCCTACCTCCCCCAATCCTTCTCTCAGCGTCCCTACCTCCCTCTGGACTAGATCTACCTAATCCCGTGATTTTTCTTGACCAGGGACACCCCTACCACTATCGTCGATGAACTCTGAAGGCCACCTAGACGGGCGTCATCGCGTGAGTTCGTCCTTGTCGCGTAACACCCATCTACCTCCCTTCCCCGTGGTCGCGCTGCTGCTCTGTGTCGCCTTGTACCTTCCTCGGCCTTCCTCCGTTGCCCGGTGAGCCACCTCGCGCCTCCCAACACCCTTCTAGGGTTTCCTCCCAGCTACTCATGTCGCTGCGAGGACGATGACCGGTCGCCATCGATCCTCCTCAGATCAAACGGCCAGGACGCCCCATACCGTTTTGTCCCGCCCTGGCCGTGAAGCTTCGGGCCGTGGAGTCCCGGCTTCACCTTGAGCGAGGGAGAGGCATGGGTCGGCCCAGGCTGCCCCAGCGGTATCTGCCGTTGTGCGGTCCCTGCTCACCAGATCTGGCCCACGGAGGCTCCCCCTATTATCCTTTTAAATGGATTTTTTTTATTCTAGAAAAACAAGCCAATGGTTTAAATTGAAATAAAAATGGAATATTCCTGTTTTTGGCCAGATATTATTTCTACCTTGTACCTATATGCCTTCCTCTCCCTGCAACACAAAAATATATATATTAAAATGATTATATCTTTCATCTAAATTCATGTACCAAAACATGTCTTTTAGACAAGATACAAACTTCTGTGAATTTTGTAACTCCAAATAGGGTGAAACCATTCTGTGCTGGAAGGTTCCCTTGGTACCTTGCATGTCACCCTTGACCCAACCTATTTGTCTTCCTAGTTTGCCTGTACTAAAAATAACAAAATCATCACATATTGGACTTTAGGAATTTCCCTGGTTCAAACCAAAATGGGTATTGACATAATTCCAACTACCAGTGGACCTGTATACCAATATGTATCAAACACTAGGAGACCATATTTTTATAAGCCCCTGTTGAACTATTGGAAACTAATCCTTTATGTGCATGATTAATTCACCAATAAATTCACCATAGTAGTTCTATAGATCCAAAAAGTGTGATTCGAATTCCTACAGAAAGGTGTTCTAAATACCTACCATGTGTATTTGGAATCACATCAAAATCCCTTATAGATTATTTCTGGTTAAAAAGACAAATATCATCGAGTACTATCTTTGGGAATTTCCCGAGGGCATCCTGTTAAATATTTTAAGTTGATTCCAACTCCTAGTGAACCCGTCCACCGAACTCTACTGAACCAGCCAAGGAAATAATTTTTGGAACTCCAAAACTATTCTGGTGAATTATTTCCTAAAAACTAGGGTTTTATTCACTAGAAAATCAATTATAAATGAATGATAACGGATAAAATAGTGAAACCACTTTTGTTGGTTTCATTTTGTCAATACCTACCTACTGATATCATTTTTCTAAAATCCTACCATACTGAATGTGATCTTGTTCTAAAAACCCTCCTCTACCTAGTTTCTAAACTAAAAATCATATTGGAATTCCTCCAAAAGCGTCAAAGCCAATTCCCATCCTTCGAATTTCTTTCTTCCTAAACCCTACTAAAGTGTAGCCTATTTTCAGTTTATTTCCTATAGTGTTTGATGCTAATATGTTTATATTGATTGTTGCCTTGCTTGTTTACATGTATGGTACCTGACGGTGATAGTTGCGATTATATCAAAGACCCGAAGAACACCAGAGAAGGAAGAAGATAACCCGGTCAGTTGAGGACCATGGAGATAAAATAGGGTGACCCACTCCTAGTGTTTTCCAAATCTTTTCAAAAAGTTTTCCAAAATGTTTTATAACAGTTCCCTACAAAACCTTGTAGATGATATATCTACGAGAGAAACTATGTTAGAAAAGAACCACTCTTGGAGCCCTCCTATTACCACATCCATATTGCATATCCAATTGTTATTATTGTTTATCTTAAGGTGGTTTGTGAGTACATTCAAAGTACTCACCAGCATTGTCCCTCGCTATTTACTTGGCCATATTTCCAGAAGATTGAGGAACAATAAAGAAGCTGACGTCTATGGAAGCTAGGCTGTCTCCCAGTCAGTTGCCTGTAGGTTATGGCACGACATGGGCTCTGCGATTGAAGACTTCTCCTACTTGTGTTGTAATCACCATAATGGCAACTATGTAATTTGTAGTTGTAAACTGGATGTTGTAATGATACTGGTCGGTTATGCTCACGGCTCACTGATCATGGGAACATGAATTGCAGGCATAACAAGGATTCTCGGACCGTAAATCCCGGGTCTCACACGGGGGCTACCAGTACGTCTACGTCGCCATCGAAAAATTCACCAAGTGGGTAGATGTGGAGCCAGTCAGGACCAACCCGACGATGTTGGTGGTAAAATTCGTGCATGGCTTGGTGTGCCGGTTCGGTGTGCCTAACTGCATCATCACCATTAATGGCAGCCAATTCACCAATGGGATGTTCAAATCGTACTGCAAGGACACTAGCACCAAGATCTGTTATGCATCCATCTCCCACCCGTGCAATTTGGCACTGACCTCACGAGATAGAGCATTGAGCTCTTCCTCGCGCTTGGCCATGGTTGCCTTGCGAGCAGATAGGGCGGCCTCATGCTGGGAAGCCTGGACCTTACTGTCAGTGATGATCTTCGCTGCCTGTGTCGAGGCACTCTGCAGCGCATCCTCCACTTGGAGGCGGGCCTTCTCCTTCTCTAATGCCACCACCTTCCGATCCTTATTGAGCTATCCCCGATGCAAGACCAGCTGGTGATCCTCCTAGGCGGCGTCCGCCAGGAACCAGTACAATTCCGCATGGACACCGGAGACAAGTTTCCCCAGGAGCTCGGCCTAGGGGAATATGGGGGCTCCAGCATCGACAATACTAGCGCCTGAGACTCACCAGGCTCTACGCCAGAAGTTGATTTCGCAGGATTTCCCGTCAGGAGATCAAGGGTCGTAGGAGCTGGCTCAGGGACCTCGCCCTCTTTAGGTCCCCTGCCTAGGACCCCCCTAGGGTCGATAGCGCTCGAGTCTGGGGTCGGCCTCGTGATGAAAGGAATCTCTCTCCCCGATGACCCTAGGGAATTGGGCATGCCCTCCATGGGTGAGACATCCCGGCATTGTCCTCCGCATGAGGGATAACCTCAGGAGTACTCGGGTCAGGATCTCCACCCTTCTCATCCCCTTCCATGTATGCTGGCGGTGGAGAGGCTGGAGCGGAAGTCGCGCCCCCGTGCGCAATGGACATGTCCACTGCAGGTGCAACTTGCACGACCAACGGATCATCGACTAGATCGAGGGATAAATCACTTGACGAACCTTGTTTAACAAGGTTCGCTTTATCCAACATTGCTTTCTCGGGCGATCCTCACTGCAAAGCCCTAACACATGAGCCCTAGATAAATTCATGGGAAGGAAGGATGGGGCGTAGTGACGCCTTGCTTGTAGTCATTGGCAAACAAGGGCTAAACGCCCCTATTTCCCTGCCTTGCGTCTGGAGGGACAAAAGGCCTCATGAGGTTTGGTTTTCCACTCCCTAACGCAGCCACTTTAGGAGGAGAATTCACTTCCCCACCGAGGCTGGCGGAGGTGGGCGTATGGGCAAGCTTATTTCGGGACATATCCCGTGGGTCGGCCTCGTTGGTGACTCTCCTCGCCTCCACGGCCTCCTCTATAGCTTCCTCTAGAGGGCCCTCGTTAGAGGCCAATGGTGGAGGAGCTGGGCCCATAGGATTCTGGTGCCTCCCCGCGTGACCGGGAGGAAGTAGCCCCCACTCATCGAACTAGTGAAGGGACGCACGGATCCCATCCTTCTGTGGGTCAAGGTAGAGGGACAAGACCCCCACGGGAAGCTCAGATGCGGTGGAGGAGTTCATGGAGGAACTTTGCCATGACAGGGTCGTCTATAATGCCATCACCCAGGGTTGAGCGGTCCCACATATCCTTGCTATGTTTCTGTAGCGGGGCTATGCGGCGGAAGAGAAACTCCATGGCCACCAGGGGCCCGGTCAGGCCGGAGGAGTGGACCACCTTGATGCGCGCGTTCAGGGTGTCGACCTTGTCCCCCTCCAGGCTCACTGCATACCAGAGACTGCTAACCTTCGCGGCCAGGGCGGAGGGAAGCTGAAGACGTGGGATATCCTCCAGAACATCCAAAAGGAGCCAGCACTTCTGAAAATCCTCCACGCATTTCATCCATTCCATGGGTCCCCCAAACGACCCCTCCTTCATGAAGGAGACACAATAGGTGCTGCTGGAGGTATAGGTCAGGAAAAGGGCATACATCTGGTAGAAGAGTGCCATGGAGGGTTTCACCCCGACAAACATCTCGCTCTACAAGGCAAAGATAGCGAGGGTGGTGATAGAGTTGGGATGAAGGTGCATGGAGGAGATCTGGTAATACTCTAGAACTACCATGAAGAAAGAAGAGAACAGTGGAACCAGCCCCACTATCATGGTATGGTAGAAAAAGGGTGCATCGAGCCAGCGAGGCTTGACGGATCCATAGACCTAGGCCATACCCGGGTCCCCCCCACTCGTTCCAGCTCGAGGCGAGCTGGGACCGGCATCTGCTGAGTATGGAGTCTGTTTGGATCATGGAAGGGATCAACACCTCTCCGGTCTCCTCTTTCTTTTACTCAACCTGGGTGTGTCTGGCAGACGATGGCTTCCCCTTTACCAAGACCAGAGCTCCCCAGCGAGACATCGCACATGACGAGGGCTTGCAGTTGACGGGTGGAGTGAAGCGCGTAAGGAGGTGACTTGGGGAGGCGAAGATGAGAAGAATGGATCTCCGCGTATGAAGGCGAGCCCTTTATTAGAAGCGGAGAGATTGGATCTAGGCGGACATGTCTCCTCCGAGAAGGTGACTCGGGAACCCAGAGCAACACACATCTTTCATGGCAGCAATTGTCGATATGGACGCTTGACCCTTCGTCCCGACGAGCGTACCATGCATGCCAGGATCCCGGGGGGCTACTATTGGACATACGGTACATGGTGTACCTCTGTCCCTCCATGACTGGCTTGCACACCGAGTCAACAGTGTGCCTCGCGGGGGCGCGGAAGGTTCCCTTCTGAGGGGTGTCTAGCGAGGTTATGCCAGGCATCCTACGGACGGGGAGCATCCGCCTTTGATGCCTCCCTCGGGAGGGGGATGGCTGGAGATAGTTTGGCAGTAAGAGAGGGGTGTCACACATGTCACTCATGGGAAGACAATAAGATCAGTGGTGGAATTGGATGCCACCCCGATACGATCCTGAGGCTCGCACTTTAGTCAAAAGCAGGGCTGACAAATCCCCGACTGACGGCGCCGTGTCCTCCTGTTTCGATGCAATAAGCCACAGCAAGGCGCTCCTAGGTGCAGGACGTCGGCATTGACCAAATCCCCAAAGGCATAGACCGACACTTCCTAGAGGCATATAACTAGTCAATGCAAAGTAGCCGTGTAGACTGGGACCTCGAGGTGCAACAGTGTGGTGACCCTTCCCACCTAAGAATTGGGGGAAGAGGCCTGACACCTATATATAAGGAGACCTTATCCTACCTTAGAACAGGTCGATCCCAGAGATCTATAAATCCTAGACATTCATCCACCATTCTAACCTTGTGAAGAACACGAGCAATACAACAAAGCAGGAGTAGGGGATTTACCTTCTCACGAGGGTCCTGAACCTGGGTAAAAAATTGCATGTGTCCACTCTCTATCGTGCTCTTGCCCTGTCATTGCCGAGACTTCTTGGAGCGTGTGTTCAGCCCTCTCGTGAACTCAGGGCTCGTTGGACCCTTTTTCCTTCACGGGGCACATTCTCTAACATCTTATAGTCGATTTGATGGTCTCTTTGTCATGCTTGTACCAGACTATATTTTGAACTGCTATGTGGTAGCTTTTGTGTGAATATACGCTTTTCTTATTTTCACCTTTGTATTGTTCTCATCTTTGATTAATTTTCTTGCATAACGTTCATCGGGTGTAGACCCGATGACCTCGACATTCCTTCGGCTCCTCTGCGGCCAAGGTCAGATGATATATCTCAACTCCCTTTGATTCGCGATCGCACGAAGAGATTGGAAAAAGATGTGGTATCATTTGCATCCATGCTAATGTGTTAAAGTCGAAGGTAGAAAAAGATTTTGAGAGGGAGAAGTCTCTCCTTGGAGAGTTCACGCAAATTGGTGAGCAGCTGCAATGTAAGCAGAGTTCAACATTGCAGTCCTTGGGTCATTGCCGTGTTATCAACTAAATTTTTGCTATTTTGTAGTTGTGAATCTCATTCTGCAGGAAGAGAAGGAGCATGTCGACATTCGATTGAACTTCTTGACCCAGCAGGAGCTAGAGGCTGGGGGGTTCTTCTGGATGGAAAAGAACCAAGCGGTCATGCTAGCAATGGAGCAAGACCATGTTCAAAATGTTCTTGAGGTGCTGAAGAGCGCTCGATCAGCACTCACATCGACCTTCAGCTCTATGTTCTCTCTGAATGAGGCTCCTTCCAACGTTCTTGGCTGCTCCAGAAGTTCCGTAACGTGAGCATTGTGAGGCAGTACCGACGTAGACCTGGCGGCCATTATGGTGGGCCCACCGGGTCCTTTGGATGGTTTGGCATGAACATGCAGACGTATTACCACGCTGTTGCCCAGCCTTCCAAGAGTATAGGGCAGCTCTTCAACAAACATACCAATGTCATCCTTCAACAACAGCGTTAGCGGTTTTCCCTATGTAAAAACATGTATAGGATGTAAAATTTATATAGCTTCGACTAGGCGGTGCTGCCCTTGTAAAAATGCTAGAACTGGTGCATGTTGTGCACTTTATTATTTTAAATAGCATTTTCCTTTTCGTTAACCTGATATTTTTGAATATCAGCTCCTTTCCCGCCCATCAGTCGGGTTCCAACTGGGTTGGAGTTTTCAAGGGTTCAATTGCGAGCATAGTCAGGTACTTAGGTGAATGCAATAGTGTTGAGTCGACAAGGTCATCAGATGAGGCATAGCCCCCGAGTGTAATATGTGCGAAAAATATAAAGAGGAGACTCATTAGAAGAGGAACTTAGCTTTATTTATTGCAGAATAGCAGATACATGTTTTGGCTAAGTAGCCTTATTCGAAAGTAAAAAATGTCTAGGGGTAGAAATGTCGTAGTTGCGTGATGTTCTAGGGGTTGGAGTATGTTACTCCAGATTCTACACCCTTGAGGTGGTATGCGCTACCTAGGATCACTTCGGTGACCACGTAGGGTACTTCCCAGGGGGACTCGAGCTTTAGATGCCCCTTCTTCTTAAGTCGCAGGACTAGGTCGCCTTCTAAGAACGACCTTGGTCGCAGCCGTTAGATGTGCTAGTTTCAGAGGCTTTGTTGGTACACCGTTGAATGAGCAGCGACAATGTCACGTTCTTCGTCTAATAGGTCGACGGAGTCTTCAAGTGCTGCCGTAGATTCGGACTCGCTGTAAGCAACGACCCGAGGGCCTTGTAGCGTACTTCGGCTAGTAGTACCGCCTCGGCACCATGCACCATGAAGAAAGGCATGTATCAAGTGGCGCTATTTGGCATTGTGCGTATGCTCCAAAGCATCGAGGGTATCTTCTCTACCCAGGCTCCTACTACTCGAGAGGTCGTATGAGTCGCTTCTTAATGCCATTGCAGATGAGGCCGTTGGCTGTTTTGACTTGGCCGTTGGTTTGGGGGTGCACCACTAAGGCATAACTGATGTTGGTGCCAAGGTTATCGAAGAAGTCTTGGAAATTCTTCAAGGTGAAGTTTGTTCCATTGTCAGTGATGATGTTGTGCGGCACCCTAAACCTAAAGACGATGGACTCAAAGAACTTGATGGCAGTGGTGCCATTTTGGTTGGTGACTGGTGTAACTTTGATCCACTTGGTGAACTTGTCGATGGAGACAAGGAGGGAAACATAACCCCCAGGTGACGACCTCTGCAGCTTGCCAATCATATCGAGTCCCATTGCACAAAGGTCTAGGCCAATGGTATTGGCCGCATCTCGGAGCCTGGCGCATGTGGCTTGCTGGAGAATTTTTCGTAGGCATTGCACTTATCGACTATGATCTTGGTGTCGTGCATCATCGTTGGCTAGTATAATCTATCCCGGAGGGCTTTGGATACTAGGGCGCGACTGTTGGGGTGTTGGCCGCAGATGCCTTTATGGATGTCGAGGAGGATTGTCCTTCTGTCACTGTTGGTTGACGCATCGCTGGAGGACTCTTGTGATGCTCCATTTGTAGAGTTCACCCTTGATGATGGTGAAGGTCTTGGAACGACAAGCGATGTGTGGCACGTCCATTGGGTCGTCTAGCAGTTTCTTACTCAGCAGTTATGTGATGTACGGCTGAGTCCAGGAGGTCTCAATGAGCATGACCTCCATGGGGTCCTTGAGTGGGGGGGTCTAGTCCCTCTTTTGCGGGTGCTCTGGAGTCTTTGGGTGGCGTAGCCCCCGAGTGTGTAGCTACTTCAGGTGGGTCCTTGGGTGGTTTGCGGTTGATAGAACGCTTGCATATCTACTCCAGGAACATGCCTGGTGGAACCGGAGCGCAGGTACATCCAATGCTGATGAGTGTGTCAGCTTCCTCGTTGCTCTCACAGACAACATGCCGGAGCTCGCACACCATGGTAGGCAATCATATGGTCGCTGACGTCATCACATTGGTGCATTGGCTGCTGCACAATGAGGTTGGAGTCACCGTAGATGATCAGTCTAGTGGCGCCGTAGGCTTTGGCCATCCGCATCCCATGGATAAGGACCCATACTCTGCTTCGTTGTTGGACACGCGGAATTTCATCCGCAGTACATACCACATATTGTCACCTTGCGGGGATGTCAGGGTCACTCCATCTCCTTCTTGATGCTTGGACCCATCGATGTGCATCGTATAGACCCTTGACATGTCTAGCGTATCCGGACGTTGGAGCTCCATCCAGTGGATGAGGAAGTTAGGGAGCGCCTGCGACTTGATGGCGATGCGCCGCTCATAGATGATGTCCTGACGAGACAGCTCTATGCCCCATAGAGCCACTCGCCATGTTGCTTACGGGGTGTTGATGATATGGGGCAACAACGCGTCATTGACCAAGACAATCTGGTGCTCCTGAAAGTAGTGGCGCAGTCGACATGCGGTCATGAACACACCGTAGGCCAGCTTCTGTTAGTGAGGGTACCGTTGCTTCGTTTGTGTAACTACCACACTAATTGTAAGATCCCTCCCTTTATAAAGGTAAGGATCCCTGTGATTGCAATGCTAGTCCCTGGATCAATGCTAGCATCCACAATTTAAGATGAAGTACACAAAAACAAAGGTCATTATTACATATCATTCCAGGGACAAACATAGTCTTTTACAAACTCCATGGCCATAGGCCTAATACAAGAGTTCAAACATAGAATAAGATAAATAAGTCTTCATCTTCATGTGCCATAGGCAAGCATGTTGAGTGTAGACTCATAACCCCTAATCATCATCAGAATAACCTGCAACATCACAAGTTACAGCCACAGTGGGTCAATACATTGGAATAGTATTGGCAAGTGATACCTTAGTAGAATATTAACATCTAAATACTATATGAATTTGGCTAAGTGTAGCTTAGGCTTGCTTTGCTCAAAATAGGTTTTACCTATTAGTTGAAAACACTAAGTTTTTCTTTGACAAAACTTTCCTAAGGAATCACCAATGGAAATTGGTGAACCTTCACCCTTGTTCAACCGAAAGTTTTAACTTAGAAAATTGGGATGAGGATATTCTTGATAGCTTTCATGTCTTGATGCTCAAGTTGTCCAATACCAGGGACATGGCTAAGTACTTAGATTCTTCCATCTGCAGAGGTTGTGCACATTCCCCACAAGACTTGATTTTCACCAAGACAGGACCTTTCAGAAGCCTTCCCTTGGACCAAATGGACGTGCTCCAAACCTATCATCCCACTACCACGAACTGTCCAAATGGATAAGTTATTGCAACCTATATGATCCAGGCAGAGCCCATAATGCCATGTGGCTGCACTAGAAACTTCTTAACATTTGGCATCTCAAATCCCTTTGTTCCTTGGTGGCTTTCCACAAGTGAGATACACAAGGTAAACCATAGAAATGGACCTTGTGTAACCACTCAACACAAACCATTCTTTCCATTCCACCCAGGTGTTTCATTCACTTAGTTGTTTTATTAAGAAAAAACACAAGTCAAAGACTTAGAAATATTTCACATAGTATGAATATATAAAAACCCTTGGTTGCTACTAGCTAGGCTAAGCATGGCAATTGTAAGCATCTTAACTTAGAGAAATTTCTAACAATTCTACAACTACTAGGATTTCCCAAGCATAACATATAGATACTTTATCAAAATATTCATGCAAGTCCTATACAAAATATATCTAGTGCATAGGTATAAAATATTGGGACAAAAACATGTAGAACCACTTGCCTTGGTAGTTTGGGGAGTTGCAACAATATTCACAACCACAATCACTATAAGCACCAAAATCTACACCTAAAATAATGGCACCAAAATCACATATCAAAATATACAAACAAAAATATATGAATGCATGCAAATGCCATGTGATGATTTTCTACAAAATACAAAACAAGTATACAATACTGAATCATAACCAAGTCCAATTCGCATCAAATAAGCTTTATTTGATCTTCAAATCATTTTTCAAATCATTTCTATATTCAAAACCAGCCTATAAATGATTCTGCAAAAACAACCATTTTTACAGAGGCAAAACATTAAAAACATTGCATAAACAGATAGGATTTTCTCTCCTGATTCCAATGATATAAAGTTTGCAAAATTTGAACGTGGGAATCAAAAGTTATGAATTTTACAAGTTTGAAACACAAATAGATCTAAATTCAGTTTTTAAAACAAAGAACTAGCCATGCGAAAGCGTCTGATTGGCTGATACCGTTTCACATCGGATCACACTCGCGGACCGTTAGATCTAACTTAACACACACGGATCCGATCGTTACTTACCGCTTCGCTCGAGATCTAATCTAGAGCGCTGGATCTAGATCCTACGGCTGCTAAGCATGCGACCAAAGATGGGCGGCGCCATCGGCGGCGGTGCGGCGGCGCGGCTCTGTCAGAGAAGTTGCCGGCGATTTAGGTCGCGCGGGGAGGAGTGGGGATGCTTACTGGGTTCGCGTGGTTGCTGCGGTGCTCGAGGTGGTCGAGGGAGGGACAGGGGCGCACCGTGGAGGTCGCTGGGGCTCGTCGGAGTTGTGCGCGGGGTCGGGTGCTTGCAGACGTCGATGTTGCCGAAGATTTGAACCGCCCTAGCACGAACCAGATGCATTAGGAGGTGCGCAAGGTCACGGTGAGCATGATAGTATCGAGGAGAAGGCAAGGGGCGCTCGGAGATTACCATGATTTCTCACCGGAGATGAGAAAGGCATCAGGCACTTGCGGTGGTTATCGAATCCGTCGACCTAGGTCACGAGCAGACAAAACAAAGGCATGATATGAGTCCCGTGAGCAAGGGAATCATGCTAGCGCGAACGAGACAGAATGGGGTGGACGGAGCTCACCGCAATGTCTCGCCAGAGCTACTCGGGCAGCGGCTTTGCAGACTGAATTCTGGGCAGCTCGGTGGCGGAGAGAGTGTGACGAGTGAGGGGAAAGACTCGCGGTGCAGAGAGGTTTAAGTAGGCAGAGGCTCGGCAGGAAACACTTGCTGAATCAATGGCAATTACGCCGCTCTATCAACGGCAGCAATGGCAGCGGCGACGTATTCTTGCGCGGGATTTGGGGAAGATGACGATGATGTGGACGGGGCCCATCGTTCAGTGGCTGGGGGGTAGGTTCTGCGCGGGTGGGGAAAGGCAGAGAGAGGAGTGGCCCGGGTGGGCTGCTTTGGCTGTTGGGCTGAATAAGTGGCGCCAGGCCCAGTTATGTTACCCAATTCTTTTTCTTTTTCTAAAACGATTTTTAGGAATCCTTTTCAACTAAATTCAAAAGCATTTGAATTCCAAATCTTTCTGGACTTTTGTAAAGTGAAACCTTCATATTTTTGGGCATAAAACCAAGCTGCCTTGCTGGACTTGTTTGGTTCCTTTTGAAATTTCAAAAAAATAGTGCCTTAGCACAAGATTTAATGAAGATATATAAATGGTTTAAAACCATATTTTGTTCATGGAAATTTTGTTCAAGCTTTGGAACTCATCAAACAATCCTATGAACACACAACAATGGTTTTCAAACAATTATTCTCTCACTAGAGAGTAACATTGGATCAAAGCTTGTCCACATGAAATAATAGCACCCAAAGTTTCTGTTTCTTTGAAATGACTTTGAAAAAACATCCCTAAATGATTATGCATGCATGGATGATATGCAATCTTTGAAGACATGATTTTAAGGATGTTACACTAATGTAGTACATCAACCATTGTACCCCATGGATATTTCCCTCCTCAGCTCATTCGATGACGAGCACGTTTCTTAGCACCTGGTGTGTCGTAGATATGTATAGTAACATGGGATCCTTCTCCTTAGGCGTCACTAGGACTAGCGAAGTTGATAGTAGACACTTGAGGTCTTCGAATACCTCTTGTGCTTTAGTTGTCCACTCGAACTGATCTGTCTTGCGGAGGAGTTGATAAAATGGGAGATCCTTTTCACCCGTTCGACTGATGAATCGGTTGAGCACCACGATTCTCCCAGCTAGCTACTGGACGCCCTTGATGTTCTCCGGCTTCTCGATGGCCAATATGGCCTTTATATTCTTCGGGTTTTCTTAGATTCCTCTTGCTAAGATAATATCCATGAGTAATTGACCGAAAGGGATGCCAAAGGCGCACATTTCCGGCTTCAGCTTGAGCTTGTAGTGATCGAGGTTATCGAACATCTTGCGGAGATCATCGATCGGCGTCGTGCTCTCTTTGGTCTTGAACACTATGTCGTCGACATAGACTTGGATGTTGCGACCAAGATGACTTTTTAGGCAGGCCTACATGCACCGTTGATAGGTTTCACTTGCGTTCTTTAGACCAAAGGGTATTGTGTTGTAGCACTAGACCCACGAATGGCGTGATGAAGGACGTTTTCTCCTAGTCCTGCACCTTCATCAAAATTTGGTGATAGCCTGAGTAGGCTTCAAGGAAGGAGAGGTGCTCGCACCTCATAGTGGAATCGATTATTTGATCAATCCGCGGTAACAGGAAGTGGTACTTCGGGCAGTGCTTTTTGAGGGCCATGAAGTCAATAAACATCCACAGTATGTCCATGTCCTTCTTTGGTACTAGCATGGGGTCAGCTACCTAGGTTCTTTCCTTGATCTCCCGGTTGAAATCGGCATCAAGGAGTCTATTGACTGCCATACCGACTGCCTTGGCTTGTTCTTCTGATAGTCGACGCATTAACTGCTTGACTTGCCGTGTATTAGGATACACATTAAGTTTGTGCTCGGAGAAATCCCTAGGAACTCCTTCCATGTTTGCGGGAGACTAGGAAAATATTTCCCAACGCTCATGGAGGAATTTGACGAGCGTGATTTCCTATGTGGAAATCAGGTTGTTGGCAAGGAGGGCCATCTTCGTGGGGTTCATTGGATGGACCTAAATCTCCTTAGTGTTGACTGCAGAGTTGATGGTTTGCTTGGGCGCGTTTGGCATGCTCACCGGGGGAAGGCTAGTGTGTGTTGAGTCCTTTAGCCTTGAAAGATCCTCTTGCATGTCGAATGACTAGGAGATTTTGTTGAATTCCCTATCGAAGCTGTCAGATCTGGTAAAGCTTCCTTGGATGGTGATGACACCATTTGGACCTGGCATCTTCAGCATGAGGTATGTGTAATGCGGTACCGGAATGAACCGTGCGAATGCAACACGACAAAGTATGGCATGGTACTGGGACGAACAATCGACAACCTCGAATTTGAGACATTCATGCCTGAAATTGTTGGGCTCACTAAAGATGATGTTAAGCTGTATCTTGCCTACGGGGTACACACCCTTTCCTGGGACGATGACATTGAAGGTTGTATCGGATGTTTCTAGGCTGTTGATGTGGATCCACATGGCACGCAGGGTGCTGGCAAACATGAGGCTGATACCACTGCCACCATCCATGAAGATGTGGTTCATCTCGAAGCTGTTGATTTATGCCTCGAGCACCAGGGAAAAATGTCCTGGGCGAGGGATCTGACATGGTTGGTCAATCTATCGAAGGTGATGCAGTACTAGGAGTCGCTGAGGTACTCAGGTACTTCCATTGGAGTAGTGATTGCTAAGTTCACCTAGCGAGTGATGGTCTTATGCACCCTATTGGAGGGGCGACCTTTCTGGATCATTATCATGTTCCCCAGCGGGCACGGGTATTGCTTGGCTCCATTATTTTGTGCCGGCACAGCCGTAGACTACATGGGTCCTCTGGGTGGTGGTGGAGCACCATATGCTATGGGACGCGTGGCAGTACCATACCCCTGGCTCATTGCTTCACGCTGTAGCTGAGCGCAAGCGTCCTGGAGCTTATGAAACTCGCGATAGTCTTTAAGGAGTTGGCTTGATTTTTTCTTGCCGTCCTGTTTGTCGATGTAGAAGTGGACATTGCAAGGGCCTGAAAGCCTCTCCATGGCAGAGGGTACATCATCGCGAGCGCGGCACTGCCACACCTGCATCATCTTCCTACTATCATGGTAGCTGCTGCTGTGGTATGCGCTGCTGCGGTTGCCGTTGTTGCGGCGGTTAGCATAGCAAGCCGCGACCATGTAGACTTCTCCGCGGTCTTCGTAGCCACACGTCCTCATTTTTCCTCGGGTGGTCGCGTCTGCGGCCGAGGTCGTCTGAGCATACTTGGTTGTTGTGGATGGCGTTTTCACCATCTGCCCAGTGATTTGCAATATCCATCAGATGGTCGATGGTCTTCGTTTTGGTGCGGCCTAGCTGCTCCCTAAGATCGCGGTGTCACATGCCACCATTGAATTCATTGATTTCCCGCTCCTTAGAGATATCCTCCGCTGATTTTTTGATTATGGACCATCACTGGATATAGGAGCGAAGTGGTTCGCTAGGCTTCTAGCAATAGGCATATAGTTCTTCGATTGAAACTGACACTTGTAGGTGCCTTTAATGTTTTGCACAAAACTATACACCAGCTCTTCCCAGCTGCAGATCGGTCTGGGAGGGAGGTTGTTGAGCTAGGCTCGCGCCACGCCTTTCAGCTGTAGCTGTAGGCATTGCATGGTTGTGTTTTTGCTCCTAACATGACATTGAATGACTGAATGTGGTCATCCAGTCAGATCATTAGCTCCTGGAGGCCTTCAATCTTCGGGTTGTCCGAAGGAAACTTGAAGCCTCTGTACATCCGTGATTGCCTTATGGCTCGACTGAAGCATCTGGCACCACAGAATTCTGTGTCTTTGTCTTATGACTAAGTGGAGCAGGTGCGTTTGGCACACATCATCTTGACCTTGTGCTGCGTGAGCTCGTTGCGAGCGTCATAATTGCAGCTTCTTCGTCATGGGCTACAGTGTCACCACGACAGGTCGTGGACTTCCTTGTCGGATGAGGGCGAGCGGTTCCTTGTGAATACCGATGTTTCCTTTTTCCATTTTGGAGTTGACTCTCTGGTCAGTGTGGATCCTACAAGCCTGAGGCCTGCAATAGCGGACCGGTGGATGGCGGATCATGGATCCCTAACTGGTGGCTGGTTGGTTAGCAAGTACGTGGTAGCCGCTATAAACGCGGCCTGCAGCATCTTGGGCATCATATTTCCCTATGATTCCACTCACATGAATGATAGGTCGAGGCCTTTGGTGGCTTCTGTCCTTTGTTTCCATGCCCATGTTGTCTAGGAGAGAGTGCCTTTTGTGAGCGCCTTCACCGTTGTCTTTTCAGGAGGAGCCGCCCATGGAGGAGAGTGTTGTGCGCCTGGCACTTGATTCGTCAGCTTCTTGTTTGCGCTGCTCTAGTTCAACATTTGCCGCCTATTGGAGGTGGTATTCCTTCACAAGGAGCCAATGGTAGGCCATCAACATTTCGCGAGCTTTGTCTTCTGGTAAGGGGTTACCCTGTAGGGTCTCACTAACTCTTTCCCATCCGGCCTCGCTTAGAGAGATCTCCGGACGACTCGATTTGCCGCTGTTGGTGGCATTGGGCTTTGGAGGATTGCCCCCATTCCTGATGTTGGGGTTGGGTGGGTTGGTTCCGTTTTCGGGGTTATCGTGGGTTTAATCGCCGTTGACGACAACTGCAGACATGTATTGATGGGGGAGGTCATTGCTCCCGTAGCTCTGCGACACGGAGCCATAGGCTTCTTCTCCTGACAGCAGATCATAGAGATCGGAGTCACAACTGTTGTCGCTATCCGAGTTGTAGATTAGTGTGGGTGCATTGAGATCACTCGGCGTCCCAATCGATGGTGTCCACGAGGCAGGTGAGATCGCTGGTGGCATCACCCACTCGGGCAGGCGAAGCGTGCCGATCTTGTCGACCAGGAAACATAGGCTCTCGATTATCATGTTGACTCTGTCTCCTACAGAATCGAAGGCCGGGCATGTTGCCGGTGAGTGGCTGGTGAAATCGATGGCACCAAAGCGGAGATGGTTCTTTGATGTAGACGAGTAAAAAATCATAGGTGATGTCTCCATCACACAACTACAGCGCTCCCACTTCCCACAGACGGTGTCAATTGACGAGGGTTTAACTCATCGATGCCCATTGTTATGGACTTGGGTTTGAGGAAGAGGGGTGCACTTGACATCGTATTCAGATATTAGACTAGCAACATGGGACACGAGGTTTACCCAGGTTTAGGCCCCAGGAGGGAAACCCTAATCCTTCTTGTCTTCTCTTGATTATTGATGGAATCGAAGGTTATAGGGGGTGCACAGATGAGATCTGGCGGGTGTGTATGCTAGGGTTGATGTAGGTCCTTCTCACCGTGTCCTCCTGGCCTTTATATAGGTAGGCCAGGTCTTGGGATAAGGCCGACTCAGTTACAGGTTAGGGTTTTATCTTTTAAACTTTCTACCTAAGGCTAGCCGTATCCTCCAAGGAATCGTGACCTTCATAGGCATGGGTCACCTGAATACTTCCTTGGCTTTGTTATCAGGTGCGGATCATCACGTAGGCTCCCGCTGGGCCGAACCAGATATGCCAATATTGGGTACCCATAGGGCATACCCAAGTCACCATGGTTATGGTTTTTCTTAGGCTTCTTAGTGCTATCATTTCCTTCGTTTTTGTTTTTTCCTTCTTGAGAGATTGTTGCATGCCATATTTGACTTGCTGATTCACTTGTTGTACAAAGGGCTAGAGGTGGCATTTAACTAGGGTGTTGATGGCGCCTAACACTTGTCGTGGGAAGCTTTGTTGGAAACCCCAAGAGCAAGGTATGAAGCAGCACAACAACAAGTTTCCCTCAGTAAGAAATCGAGGATATCGAACCAGTAGGAGGAAGGAAACGTCACACATGTGTTGCAAGCAACACGGAGACCTGCACAACACAAACTCAAGACTTTGCCCCAACGAATCAGTGAGGTTGTCAAGCTCACCGGTTTGCTGTAACAAAGGATTAAACGTATGGTGTGGAAGGTAATGGTTTTCAGCAAGTAAACAAGTAACAGTGGAAGATGTATCAATGGTAAAAATTGGAACGGGGTCCATAGTTCACTAGAGGTGCTCTCCTTAGATAAACACCATGGCATGAAGGGTAAACAAATTACAGTAGGGCAATTGACAGGAACTGAGAAAGGCATAACAATGCAATTACTAGTCAGAAAGATCCTACGAGATCCGATTGGGCAATTAAACAAGATACATAGACCATCATCCAACTGCATCTATGACTAGAAGTCCACCTTCAGGTTATCATCCGAACCCCCTCTAGTATTAAGTTGCAAGCAACAAACAACTACTTTAATCAAAGTGTGTAAGGTAAACAGTCCACATGTTCCATGAACAAGAGACCGTTGTTTTCTCCCTAGTAGAAACAACACATCTACAACCGAAGAGATTATTGTCACTTCCCTTGGAAACTACAGGCATGAACCCACTATCGACCATAAATACTCCCTCTTGGAGTCACTAGCAACTACTTGGCCAAGATAACTACTAACAACGGAGAGCATACAAGATCACAAACAACAAAAACATGATAGAATCATAAACACAAAACCATTAATCAAACCAACATAATAATCTCAATATCCATCGGATCCCCACAAACACAGCATGCATGATTACAAATAGATTAGATCTTGATCATGAACGGAGCTCACAAGATCTATACATGAAAGCACAAAGGAGGAGATACAACCATCTAGCTACTACATGGACCCATAGTCCAAGGTGGAACTACTCACGCATCATACCGGAGAGAAGGCATCCGGGATGATCTCCCCTCCGGTAGGGTGCCGGGAAGAACTTCATATCCCCTTGATCTAGGGACATGGTGGCGTCGGCTACAGACGGTTTTGTGGAGATTTGATCAGGAGCTTAGGGTTTCTGTATCGGTGGCTTCTTATAGGAGAAGGGGGAGGCTGAGGAGGTGGCCAGAGGCCCCAAACCCTACCAAGGCGCGAGGCAGGACCCACCCACGCCTAGAGGGGGTCTTGGCTCCCTAGCTTGCGTCTCCATCTCGTCTTCTGGATTCTTGTTCCCAGCGGAAAGTTATCTACTTTGACGTTTGTCCCATCCAATTCCAAGAATATTTCTTTACTCACTTTTCTGAAACCAAAAACAGCAGAAAACAAGCAACTAGCACTATGGCAACTTGTTATTAGTTTAGTACCATAAAACATGTAAAAAGCACCTCAAAGTGTAGACAAGCAAAGCAAAGTAGATACTAAACAATCATGGAGCATCAAAATATATAGATACGTTTCCAACGTATCAAGCATCCCCAAGCTTAACTCATGCTCGTCCTCGAGTAGGTAAGTGATAAAAAGAATAATTTTTGAGGCGACATGCACCCTCACAATAAAGATCCAACCATTTGCAAGCATTGAAAGTTGGGATCAAAGAACTCTAAACATGTGCATGAAATATGGAGTTCTAAACATAGGACATAGTAACTATGCATGCAACATGACAAGCTACAATCAAAGATAATGAATAACATGCATTGAAAAATGTTTGTTTGTTTCACATACAGAAAACATAGCATAGTGGCAATCAGTTTGTCCCTCATAGAGTAGCAAATATATGCATAGGAAACCTTCAAAGTTCACAAGGGTGACTAGAAACAAATAGCACAAGAACAAGTAATATCACAATTTGCATCAATCAATAAGCTTTGGAACACTGCACACAGAATGACAACTATGCTCTCTTAATGGTGCCTAAAAGTAGAAGGTGGAGACTCAATAGTGGTGGAAGAAAGGCCTTTTATAAAGGAAACAGGGATTTCAAGTTTCAAAAAGAGCTTCCAAAAATTATGGTACTTGTTAGCTTTCAGCCCTCATTGCCCCTATCATAAGAATCCTGGAGTGGTTAAGGTTAAAGTGAACAAAGATGGAGTATATGCTTGACGAAGTATAAGTTGGCAATCTCAAGTCCCTTGAATACGAGGGCCACACCTCATGATACTCAACTTTAGTCACCTAAAAGTTCTTGCCACTTTAAGCATTTGCATATCATTGAGAACAGTCAACGGGATACCCCTTGCACATGGTACATGAGCTATCCCATAAACAAAATGACAAGGCAAGCAGACAGTGAGCATCTCAGCAATCTTCTTATTTACCATGGGAATATGGTGCTTTTTTCTCTCTTTCCTCGTTTCTCAATGTGTCTCTTTTTTATAAGAAGAATGCTTCATAGATGTCACTATGGTGATGCTGCAAGTTTCCACCATGATTAGGCATGGCTTAGGCTAGAGGCCCACGCGTTTCTCTAACACAGGATAGAAACTCTATGGACTTACAAGTTCCCTCTTTATTTCACACCGGTGACATCCATAGACAAAAGAGCATGATATCAACTGAGTACAAAGTACAAGTGCAATGTTGAAAACGTTCCCCGTGACAGCACGGTTCTGCTAATTTCAACGTATAAGTGCAAGCATATACAAGATAGATGACAAAATGGTTCAAGTTTATTAGGGGAAAAGAATATAAAGTGTGCCATCTAGTTTGTGAGGGCTTTAATCACTAAGTTTTCACATAACAAAATTGTATTTAATTGGAAGATAGCTGAAAACAAGAATATACTTCGAATGGTGCAACACACCATGCATAGGAGTTTATAGTGGACACTTTGGAATAACTTGGTTTCTTGGGAGTCGGAAGCATGAGTAGAACTTACTCATACAAGTGGAGGCTAGCAAAAGACTGGAAGCAACCAACCAAGAGAGCAATAATGGCCACAATCATGCAGTGCAACAAAGCATTACTAATCAAAGCAAAGAGTGGTACTAAATGATCATAGAGGCTATGGTGACTTGTCATAGTCATAACATGGTGTGAGCATGCCAAGTCAACCCAAACAAAGCATCAAAGGAGAATACCACAATACTATGCTTTTGCATGCTAAAACAACGCATAATTTATTCAAGGCACAGTAAGAAATCCCAATTGTTTGGAACAAGACATGATACAACAATAATCACTAAGAATATGGTCAAAAGAACACCTAGCATGTCATGCTAAAGTCTATGTCACAGTCAATGCAAGCTCCTCTTGCACTTACAAGCAAGAACTTACTACTCCTTTTCCAACACCAAGCAACTTATTTGCAAAACAACACAGCGAGAACAGGGTTCGAAACTACTATATTCAAGCAAACTAAACAACCTAGGCAAAGCAAACTAAAACTAAGACGCTCCAAGAACAACACAACTGTGCATGAAACAATAAAAACGAAGTGTCTAGACAGACCTGAGCTTTTTATTGATGAAGAAGGGGATGCCTTGGGCATCCCCATGCTTTGATGCTTGTACCTCTTGGATATTTCTTGGGGTGACACCATGGTGGCATCCCCAATCTTGAGATTTTGTCCATTCTTCATCTCATGTTATCATTCTCACTCTACACCTGAAATTTTTCCTTCACACAATCTTTATTAGCAACATTAGTTATTCAAAAGATATTAGACCTCTAGCAAAGCTTTGAATCAGCAAGGCTTTTCACTAAAAACACAAGATACTGTAGTAAATCCTTCAAAAAGCTCAATTCACCTAAAGAGAACTCAAAAAGGAATTAATAAGAAGCAAATGCAAAGAATGGCAGAAATCTGTCAAAACAGACCAGTAGGTAGAAATCGATTTTTTCGAACATCTTCGTTGCTCAAATCAAAAAGTGTTGAACTAACTAAAGTTAGCTAACATACAGGGGGAATTATTCGTAAATTTTGAGATCGGTCCGAGTTACAGAGACTCCTCATGAATTTGTTTGGTGGAGGACAAAAATCTATTTCGGGACAGCAACTCCCCAAATCATACTTCCCTCTCATTAGAGGTCATTCTTGGCACAAAAAGCAAACAAAAAGGATAAGGAGAGGTCATTACTGAATTAATAACTTCCAAGACTCAAGGAAACTATTGGATTATCTCCCAACAAGTACTTTTCTTTAACTCCTTTAAGTTAGGCACAAGAAGCAAGAAGAATCAAGTATTTTCAAATGAAGAAATGCCCCTCTTGTTCTTTCCTTTCTTACCTTTCTTCTTTTCTTTACAGAAGATATGATTGCTTACCGGAGGATCAAAGTGCATAATGCCTTTTCCCACACTATTACCGCTCCAAAGTGTATCAGTAAGGATCTTCAAAGTGTAATATGTCCCTTGCCTACACATTCAATAACAAGATAATTCGTAGACACCATTTTCCCTAAGATTTTTGTAAAGACACCTTCAACTATTCCAATGGGAAATATAGTGGCATTGTTGGTAAGAGAGATTTCGTCTCCTCCTTCAGTAAGCCCACAAAGACTCAAGGAATCATAAATATCTTTAGCCATGAGGCAAAATTCAGACATGATATCACAGCGAGCATCAAAAGTGTAGTGTTTATTGAGACTTTGATTGTGGGAAACCACTTTGAAGGCTCAGAATTTATGGGAACATAATCATGATAAGCCCTAAGCGTGTGATAGCAACTATTCATAGCAATAATACTAGTCTCAAGAGTGTTAAACCTGGCAAAAATATTTGTGAAAGATAAATTAGACTTGCCAAGTGTATTATAAATTGCAATCAACTTTTTTATGGCATCAAAAGCTTCATCTTCAGTACATAGCAAAATATCTTTCTCATCCATAGCATCGAAAGCATATCTATAACAAAGAACAATACCGCGGTAGAAACTAGCCATAACCAAGCTAAGACTCATCTTAGGCTCATTTTCCCTTTGTAAAGCGGAAATTCTAGACCAAGCTTCTTTAAAACTCTCTTCACTTTTTTGCTTAAAAGTGGAGATCACTTCCATAGCTGAAATAAAGATTGGTCCAAAACCAGACATGGTGGCAACTAGAGAAGGAACTAATTTTTTTGTGTTATTGAATAAAGAAAGCAAAGCAAACTAGACTAATTTTTTTGGGGTTTTTTTGGAAAGAGGCAAACAAAACCAAGCAAACTAAAAATAAAGTAAATAGAAAGGAAGTGAAGGACTCCCCTAGTGAAGACATCCTTAGCCTCCCCAGCAACGACGCCAAAAAATAGCTTCATGGCGCCCAGCACTTGTCGTGGGACGCTTCGTTGGAAACCCCAATAGCAAGGTATGAAGCAGCATAGCAGCAAGTTTCCCTCAGTAAGAAACCGAGGTTATCGAACCAGTAGGAGGAAGGAAACGTGACACATGTGTTGCAAGCAACACGGAGACCTGCACAACACAAACTCAAGACTTTGCCCCAACGAATCAGTGAGGTTGTCAAGCTCACCGGTTTGCTGTAACAAAGGATTGAACGTATGGTGTGGAAGGTAATGGTTTGTAGCAAGTAAACAAGTAACAGTGGAAGATGTATCAATGGTAAATATTGGACCGGGGTCCATAGTTCACTAGAGGTGCTCCCCGTAGATAAACAACATGGCATGAAGGGTAAACAAATTACAGCAGGGCAATTGACAGGAACTGAGCAAGGCATAGAATTGCAATTACTAGTCAGAAAGATCCTATGATATTCGATTGGGAAATACAACAAGTGTTGGGCCACGTAGAGATAAAACAAAACTTTTTCCCTCTAACATGGTGATCCCAAGATCCAGCTAAGGTAGAAGGCCGCAAGGTTTACCACTAGACGCACAGTTGCGGATTACTGATGTAGAGCTTCAGTTGATGCAGTGCAGTCCTTAGCGATCCAATCGTCCTGGTGTTGATCGTACAACACCTCCGCTGGTATCCACACGTACAAGGAGGAGCACCGGCGGCGAACTGCTAGGTTCGGTACGTCGGCAGGACTACTGTGGAGCTAGGGTTTCCAACACATGGAATGACCTAACCGATCAACGATTAGCCCTTCTGGGTTACTATGATCCACTATATATAGGGAGTGAACGTGGGCTCCATTCTCGTGGCCCATTCACTAAATCCCATATAACACTAGTCACCGCGAGTCTGACTTACTGACTCAGTCCTAATCCAGCGTGGGTCCAACCCAACCAGATTTCCTGTTTAGATCCAATCCGAACATGCTCCCGCTCTTAAGTGTGTGACCCCGTAGACTCATGGCTACTTGGAAACGATTGTAGTCCGACTCTCAATCGATTAGTCGGTAGCGGATCCTAGCAGAACGTTCCGACTCCCAAGTACCAAAGAGTCATGACGACTTGCCTTTCCAATGTGACTTGCGTCCGAGTCCCTTTTGCCTCACGATATACCTTGTCAGACTATAGGAGAATATTTGTCATCCCTTAAATAGACCGACTCTCTTCTCGATCCGAGATAAGTGATTCACCTGACTAACTCTTAGTCGATCGCCTCGGTTAACACTTAACCGAGTCATGCATGGCCATGCTTTCCAAATCATATCATCAGAGAGGGCCTAGAGAATATCTCTCCAAGTGGAGGAGCAAAATCCTATCTTAGTTATTCACATCACATAGCTTGATTCTCAGTCGACCCGAACTCTGCCTTTATGACTGCCTAGTTACGAATCAGCGTTTGACAGAACCTAAGTCGGTGATCCTCAACTCAGACTATGCAACAACCTCAGGTCTAAGGATTAAGTTGATTGAGATATACAAATGAAAACTTGTTCATTGTAAGTCAATATGGGTCAATCCGACTCGCTAAACTCTTTAGCCGAATCTGTGTAAGTCGGAATAGCATCACCATGCCCATGACAAGTGCAACTGAGTCATCAAGCCGACTTTCACATTGGTCTAAGTTGTGTGTCCAGCACAACCTCAATGACCAAGGATATTTAGTGCAAACAACATGAATGTATAGTTCCACAACCGAATCACATATTCAATGATACACATCAGATGTTTATACAAGGACAACTTAATAACTTTATGAATACAATGGGAAATATCATCATACATGATTGCCTCTAGGGCATATTCCCACCAAAAAGATACATAGACCGCCATCCAACTGCATCTATGACTAGAAGTCCACCTTCAGGTTATCATCTGAACCCCCTCAAGTATTAAGTTGCAAGCAACAGACAACTGCTTTAAGCAAAGTGTGTAAGGTAAATAGTCCACATGTTCCATGAACAAGAGACCGTTGTTTTCTCCCTAGTAGCAACAGCACATCTACAACCGAAGAGATTATTTTCACTTCCCTTGGAAACTAGAGGCATGAACCCACTATCGAGCATAAATACTCCCCCTTGGAGTCACTAGCAACTACTTTGCCAATATAGCTACTAACAATGGAGAGCATGCGAGATCACAAACAACACAAACATGATAGAATCATAAAGAAAAAACCATTAATCAAACCAACATAATAATCTCAATATCCATCAGATCCCCGCAAACACAACATGCATGATTAAAAATAGATTAGATCTTGATCATGAACGGAGCTCACAAGATCTATACATGAAAGCACAAAGGAGGAGATACAACCATCTAGCTACTACATGGACCCATAGTCCAAGGTGGAACTACTCACGCATCATACCGGAAAGAAGGCCTCTGGGATGATCTCCCCTCCGGCAGGGTGCCGGGAAGAACTTTAGATCACCCCGATCTAGGGACGATGGTGGCGGCGGCTATAGACGGTTTCGTGGAGATTTGATCGGGTGCCTAGGGTTTCTGCATCGGGGGATTCTTATAGGCGAAGGGGGAGGCCGAGGAAGCGGAAAGAGGCCCCAAACCCTACCCAGTCACGGGGCAGGGCCCAACCGCGCCTAGGGGTGGTCTGGGCTCCCTGGCTTGCGTCTGCGTCTCATCTTCTGGATTCTTTTTCCCCACAGAAAGTTCTAAACTTTGATGTTTGTCCCGTCCAATTTCGAGAATATTTCTTTACTAACTTTTCTGAAACGAAAAACAGCAGACTGGAGCTGTGGCAACTTGTTATTAGCTTAGTACCAGAAAACATGTAAAAAACACCTCAAAGTGTAGACAAGCAAAGGAAAGTAGGTACTAAACAAGCATGGAGCATCAAAAATTATAGATACGTTTCCGACGTATCAGGCATGGTCGATCCCTCCACATAGGAAGAAAGTAACTTGATAGGCGGGACATATTTCACCCAGATGAAAGACATCAAAATAGGGGCACTCATCATGATGTCACTTGTTTGTGTGCCCTACTTCTCCGCAAATTGTGCAAACTCAAGGTTTTGTCGGGACCTCTCCCTTGAAATTCTTGTCGACATGGTCCATCTAGAAGATCCTTTCTTGCAAGAAGAGTAGGATAGAATTACATATCTTTGAACAAGAAGGGAATCAGTAAAGTGGGATCAAGGTTCACTACTAGAGAAAATGCTATAGGAGACATGCTTATAGGAGGCACATTTAGACCATATGCGCCTCCTATAAAATAGACGAGGCGCACTCCTTCTCCATGCGCCTCTAGTATAAAATAGGCGAGGCACATATGATAAGAATGCGCCTCCTATAATCCATGTACGGATGAAATCAAGCAGCCCCAGATTATGCGAGGCGCATTCTAATCATATGCGCCTCCTATATATCAGATATGCGAGGCGCATATGGGAAAAATGCGCCTCGCATAAGCTACGTGGACCCAGATGAAAATTGGTGGTCGAATATGCGAGGCGCATATAGTCATATACGCCTACTATACTTGAAAATTTGCGAGGCACATATCGTCACATGCGCCTCCTATACGCTGCCGGCCCCACCCAATCTCCTACCACAGCCACACGACCCCACCCCGCGTGTCCACCTCATCCCTCACCAACCGCGTTTGCGACCCCTCCCCTGCTCGCTAATCCTCGCTGCCGCCAGGCTCCCTTGCCTTCCCTCGCTCGTTGTCCACCCTCGCCGCATCCTCGTGGCCGCACCCGCAACAAAGCTCCCCCGTCCCGAGCTTCTCCCCCGGCTCCAAGGCACGCCGCCGCATTTTTTTCCTCCCTCCCTCACCCAATATCGGGATCGGAGATCCTTCTCCTTGGATCAGGAGGCGGTAGCCGGACACGGAGGCAATCCGTCCAGCGGATCGGGAGGAGGAAGCCTAACCCCGAAGGTGAGACTCCGTCCCTCTCCTTCTCGCTCTGATTGGTTTCACCGCAGCTGCTCGTCGAAACCGATGCATCTGCACCACTTGATGGCTGGTGAAGAAATTGTCTACTCCGTCCCTCTCCTTCATGGGTTGTTATCAAGATGGCTGGTGAAGAAATTGTCTTCCTTGGTGATCAAGTCCTATAACAATGTAACTAAGCCATCCACCATCCACTACCCCAGCAGCACCCGTGGAAATCAGCTTCCGAGCATCATCCGGTTGGGGCGACGACACCTCGGGTGGGCGAGCAGTTTTCTTTTTCCAGAGTGCACGGTTGCCCGGAGTCTGGGACGCCGCATGATCTGGCTCGAAACCATCGTCAGCGCCTCCCCCCTCATGTTCTTCGACACCGCCAGGACACGCTCTCATTACCAGCCTTTTTCTCTGGTGGTGTTACGTCCAGATGGGTCGAGCCCGTTTGAATCCTGAATGCTCCAGTCTGGACACACTCATCATCATCGACATGTCTGCTTACTGCTGCTGATCTATGCGTTCCACTAAACCATGTGAAGGTCAGCTTTCTTGCACACCCCTTTTTCTTCACCTTTTATGCTCGTAATGTCAGCTCCAATGGTTTCACATATGATCCAAATGCTTTTCATAGACGCCTCAAAGCTACCATCTACCTAGCTAGCTATGTAGTTAGCTTGGCACTAGCTGATATATGCAGTTAGCTTGGCACACTGCTGGTACTGGCTGGACATAACTATAGAAGCCATGAAAATGCAGGAAACTAAATCGCTCCTGGGGTATATGTTCGAATGTCCGGTCAGATATGCTTCTACGCGCATTCGCGTAGCTACGATAGCAATGGGATGCTGTTCAACAGTGATCTCGCATCAATCACTATAAGTTCTTACAGGGAACACCCCGACCATTTTTTATGTACTGGTTTTGCAGTAATTGTGGTTCTACAAACAAACAGCCCGTCCACTTTTCCCCACAGCGAAATGCTGCCTTCTTCAGAGAAGAGACATTGTTCTCGTAGTTACTGTTCTTCGGTCGGTGCCTGTCCTTATTGTTCAATCACACACTTCCTTGTATTTTTCAGATTGGAAGAAAAGAGTGCATGGCTTGCTCAAGTCATGTGAATAGAAATATATGGGGAATCACACAATAGTAACTGGAGTCAACAACATCTTAGAGTACATCCAAGCAGACCAAAATCCATTATTTCTACCCATGTATAGAATGTATCAGGCACTGTAGTACCACTCCTGGTTTGATGTTTCCCTTTTTGCAGTAGTCTACTGTTTACAACTATACATGGTTTGATTACCACAAATAAATGTTTGTTACACGATGTTGCAATTAAATATCATATCTTAGGCAATTAAATTAAATTTTTATAGGACTTGATTAAACCTGATTTTTCAATATGTCTTAGTTATAGGACTTGATCACCAAGCTCACTAGACTTTGAAATGCCTGATATATAAAAATTATAGGACAATGTTTATTTAATTTGTTAAGTATTTTTTCTATAGCATCCTTCACAAGGAAGATCCAAGTTTTGAATTTCCTTCAGGTTCTTATCTTCATTGTTCGTGTCTACCTATCTTCAAGGTTTATGGTTTACTAAATGTTAATTTTGCTTTGCTATGAAATAGAAAACCTCTTTTCGTTGCTAAATAATGTTTTATATTTTTGTAGCAGATTGTGATCAATGATGATAAGATTATTGAGCGGGAGCAGCAGCTGCAGCAAGTGACTCTCGCTAGTCTCCCGACGATGGCGCTGGAGCAAAGGTTCTTAGTGTGTTGGATCTTGAAGAATTTTTGTCTTAGAAGAATTTCTATTGCCTATCTTGCTGTGAACTTGTACTCGGAGGTGTGAACTTGCGGCACAAACACTTGGTGTTGTGTGAAAACTTGGCACTTGTTGATTTTAGTTTATGTATGAACTCCTATGTCGCAATTGATGTGCAATGTACTCGTATTCATGTTGGTTGTATTATGGTTTGGCCAATTGCAAGTTTCTGGAAAATTCTGTGCTATTTCTACTATATTGTATATTTGAACATCTGTATACTGTTATTTATAGTGATCTGTAAAACTTGAATTTTGAAAATATTATAGGAGGCGCATATAGGACACTATAGGAGACGTATATACAATAAATATACGAGGCGCATTAGAATATATATATGCGATATCGATATAAGCCTCCTATACTTCACATATGCACTCGCATATGTGAAGTATAGGAGGCGCATATCGATATGCGCCTCGCATAAAAAATAGGCGAGGCTCGAAGCTAGAGGCGCATACGATATGCGCCTCGCATGTGCTTTTAGGTGCGGGTCGCATAAGGTTTTCTCTAGTAGTGGTTTACGAGAAACTAATGTATTTAATGATTATGATGATAAAATAAAAGAAGTTTTCTAGTCCTATTGTGTTTCAATGGGTCAACATGGAAACATATAGCCACAAGAAAATAGCCAACCAGGGTTTTCCAGTCCTATGGTCTTTCAATCAACATATAAGTTCAAACATTAGTAGATCAATTCTCAAACAACGAGGTTCATTGCAAACAAAGAAACAAACAACTAGGGTATGCCATACCACAACATTGGGTATGATCAATACACTAACACGGTAGGTATAGTATAAAAAACTACTACAGTGGTGGTCAATTTATGAGGTTCATCTAGAGGTATTTTAACATCCTTCACATTAAGGGCTTCATGACACAATAAGAGCATCCTTGGCAGCAAACACTTTGTCTTGGTCGCATATCTTCAATACAGTGGTTATGATATCCTTACAAATTTATTTGTTATTCTTCAGTTCTTCTCCTTGCTCTTGATCTAGAAGGTTTATCATGTGTAGAATAGACTCTAAAGGAGGCAGAATTACATATATACCCTTAAAAAAAATTATATATGAATGCATTTTATTTGCAACTATCAAGAAAACCAAAAAAATCATAGTTAAGTACTTGCACAAACATCACACTTATAGCTAAGCGTATTAGGTTTCAGGTTCTGCATGTGTCATCATGAAAATCTTAATAGTTTTCAAGGTCATCAAAGTTTGTTGTACTTGCACATTTCTCCTTTCAAAGATTTGTGATCCATTCGTTTCTAAGCAGTTCATTGTCTTCGTGGTGCAACCACTTGAATCATTTTGAATAGACAAGAGTCTTAAAATCAAATAGGACAAGAATAGCTGAGTAGTGGAGTACATGAATGTTCCACAAATAATTTATCATTCAAAATATGTAGAATTGATAAAAAGAGGCTTAGACTTGAGGGTTGGAAAGGGTGATGTCCACTACTTACGTTTGGAAAGGGTGATGTCCAAATTTTGAAATGTGAAAAATAAATAAACAAAAGAATTAATTGTTGAAATTTAGGGTGAAAAGAAACTTTATTTTTCTAAATGGAAACATCAAAACCCTACTTGAACAAAATTTGAATAAGAAAGCAATAAACAAATATTCCAAAGATCAAATGCATTCTTGCATGGAAAGAATCTTCAATTTGAACACTTGGAAAAGTTAAACCAAAACCCTAAATCTTAGTGAAAGAAATCATTTCCAAGATCTCCCAAGACTATGGTTTTGATCCATATAAAAATTTGGCAACAAACATTTATAAATGATCAAAAATAATAAAAAATAATAATATAAAACCATAGAAATTGGTTTCATTCAATTTGGAGCCATTGATAAAAACTTATGATTTTAATAAGATAAAAGGAAATAATTTCCAAAGCTAATAAATCTCATAGCTAAAATCCATAAAAAATTGTGAACAAAGTAATCCTAAAAGGATTTTAAAAGATAAATAAATAATAAATAAAATTATACAAATTGGAATCACCGATTTTGGAACTATAAATAAAAAGATATGGATTTTATAAGCCAAAGAAAAAAATAAATAAATAAGGAATATTTAAAAATCAAATTGAATCTTGGCCAAATCCATAAATAAATCGAATAAATATAATCCAAATAGGATTGTAACCCTAGGATTGGAAAAAAAACCTTATAAAAATAGGATTTGTATTTGTTCCAAACTTAGTTACAAACAATCTTGTAAACTCTTTGCTCAACCTTTTGGTTTTGATTCTACATCTCTTCCTTTTACAACTTGATGGACAAAAACTTCAACATGAGGAACGACTTCACCATCACCAATGACTTCAACTACAATATCAGCAAGGACTTCAATTTGGACATCACTAAGGACTACAAGTGAGACAAGAATGATACTCAAGAATTGGAGACTAAGAAAACACAACTTAGAGAAACTACCTTCACCTTTGAGCTTGTGACCAAGATACAAGATTTTCTTCCAAGGATACCATGATCTTGATCACGATGTGTCAACTAAGAAGATAGAATGATCTCAAGTGAACCTGTCAACATTCGGATTTTTAATCCCACATGCCTGTTATGCCATACATTGCAATAGCAGGATTATCATTTTTGCGAGACATAACAGATTGGATATCATAGTACATCATCCATTACAAACCATACATAAGGTCTTACAACAAATAAAGTATCTCATGATCCAGTCTCAATACAATTCAAGGAGCAGAATAACATAATAATAACGAAAGCGTACGCGAGGCTCCATCTTCATGGTCACAGGCAATGCTGATGACGGGAGATGATCCTAGTTGTCGTAAGCTTCCTGTTGTACGTCCTCCTGATAGTCCTCTTTATAGTCTGGCCATGGGAATAGCCAGGGACAAAGCCATGAGTACTATTTAAGTATTTGCAAACTACTACTAACAAGTGAAGTGGTTTTTGGAATAGGAAATACTAAGCTCTAGGTTGTTTTGCAAAAAGCCAGATTTATCTCTATGGAGTTCATAACAAAGAAAGATAGTTGAAAGTTTTATAACACCTAAATGGGAAGTTGAATTTCATATCACAACTCTGTTGTGGTCAAGTCCAAGTCATAACTCATTTCATAAGTCATTTGTCGACTGAACAGTATGGCCACTCCAACTATCCATAACCGCGGACGCAGCTATTCGAATATTTTGACATTCTGCAGAGGTGGTACAGTTTCACCCCAACATTCGATACATCCTTCAGGAACAATCCTAAATTTACCATACTCAGTATGCGGATAATCAACCCTACCCTTTCAATTACACTGTAACATCCTCAAAATCATGTTTCAAACTCATGCATATCATCCATGCATCCATAATCATTTAGGGTTTCATTTTCAGAAAACCATTTCAAAACAGGAGCATATGAGCTCATTATTTTATGTGATCAGCATTTGAAACAAATGCTACTCTCTAATGAGAGATTGTTGTTCATGAAACCAAACTTTGTTGTCTTATTGCTCTCAGGTTGTTTTGTTAAGATTGCTAAGGTTTAAACCAAAATTTCAAAGCAAATACAATTTGAAAACCAATTTCAAAACCAATATTAAACAAGTGCTATGTCACTGTTTATTTTATTTTATTTCCAAATGGCCAAGCCAATTCAAAGTGACCACTTGATTTTATGCCCAGAAGTGTTATTGTTACAAAACATTCCATAAAAGATTTGAATTCAAATAGCTTTTGAATTCATTTGAAAAATCATTCCAGAAAATCAAAACAGAAAAAGAAAAAGAGAAAGGAAATAGAAAAGGGTCGTCGCCAGACTTCTAGCCCAACTAAGAAAGAAGCCCATTTAGCCCACCCGGGTTCCCCCTCTCTCTCTTTCACTCGTAGACGCACCCAGTAGTCACGACGCCAGACCCCACCCCTCTCCGCTTTCTCGCATAACCGGGCCTGTCCACGTCACCATCGTCTTCCCCAAATCGCGCGAAGAACACGTCGCCGCTGGCCGTTCCTGGCGTTGATTCCACGGCGTAATTGCCATTGATTCTGCAGGCGTTTCCCGTCGAGTCCCTACCTACTTAAACCCCTCCCCCTCGCGGTCATTTCCCCCCACACTGCACACTCTTCTCGCCACCAGGCTGCCTCTAATTCGTATTGCACCGCCACAGTCAGAGCCAACTCCGGCGAGGTATTCTGGTAAGACCCCGTCGCCCCTTGCTATCTAAGTTTTCCAGAATGATCACGACAACCATGCGCATCTTCTCACCCTATTGGTGCATGCTAGGACCGTCTGGAGACTCGCCAACGACGACGACCGCAAGTGCCTGACGCTTTCTTCTTCTCCGGCGATCAATTGCGGTAAGCACTGAGCGCCCCTTGACCTCTCTCGCATACGACTAGGCTCGCCACTGTCTTGTGCATCATCTGATGCCATTGGTTTGTGCTAGGGAGACCAGGAACGTCGCCAACGTTGCCGTCCACTCCAACCCGACGCCGCCCGCAACTCCGACGAGCTCCCTTGGCCACTCTAGAGCGCCCCTTGCCGAACCACCTCCACCTTGAGCAATAGCCGGTAAACCCCTTCTCCCTCTCCCGCGCGACCTAGAACGCCGGTAGCACCTCTGACAGAGGCGCCGCCGCCAGTCGCCGCCACTAGCGCCGCTCGACTTTGGTCAAAGCAACAACCGCCGTTAGACTGCATCGTAGGGATTAGATTAGAACGGGGACGAACCGTTTTCTTTAGATCTGGCGCGTTGGATCTAAGTTGATCCTACGGCGCGGAAGCACGATCCGACGCAAAGCGGTATCAGCCAATAGGAAAGCGCCACGTGGCAGCTGTTAGAGTTTAAAAACAGAATTTGAATCAGATTATTGTTTGAATTTGATTTAGCTATAACTTTTGATCCCCACGTTAGAATTTGATAAATTTTATACCGTTGTAATAAGGAGAGCAAGCTCTTTCTGATTATGCAATGTGTTTAAAGTTTTGCTTCTGTTAAAAAAGGATTTATTTGCAGAAACATGTGTAGGGCTTATTTGAGTATATGAATTGTTTAGGAATTGTTTTAAGGGTTAAATAAATATTGTTTGGCACGTTTTTGACTTGTTTAGGAATCAGTACTATGCACTTGCTTGGTTGAGTTTTGAAAATCATCACTTAGCATTTTGCATTGCATGCATATATTTTTGGTTGTATATGTTTTGTGTGTAATTTGTGGCTACCATTCCTGGTGTAGATTTTGGTGCTAGTGATTGTGATTCTGAGGAGTGCTACTCTCCCAACTACCAAGGCAAGTGGTACTTCATGAATAATTTTACCCTATGTTTTCTACTAAGCATTAGAAATATGTTGTTAGACTTGCATGCTATATTTTGCTTATATGCCATGATGGGAAATCCTAGTAGTTGTAGAATTGCTAAGGAATTTCTAAGTTAAGTTACTATCTATGCCATGCTTAGCCTAGCTAGTAGCAAACAAGGGTTGGTGAAAATATACATGGTATGATGAAAATATTTCTAAGTCTTTGGACTTGTTTTTTACCTAATAAAACAACTAAGTTAATGAAACACCTGGGTGGAATGGAAGGTTTGGTTTATGTTGAGTGGTTACACAAGGCCCATTTTTATGGTTTACCTTGTGTATCTCACTTGTGGTAAGCCACCCAGGAACAAAGAGATTTTAGAGGCCAAGTGTTAAGAAGCTTCTAGTGCAGCCACTTGGCAATATGGGCTCTGCCTGGATCACATAAGTTGCTAGAACTTAGCCATCTAGACAGTTGGTGGTAGTGGGAATGATAGGTTGGAGCGCGTCCATTTGGTCTAAGGGAAGGCTTCTGAAAGGTCCTGTATTGGTGAAACCAAGTCTGGTGGGGAAAGTGCACAACCTCTGCAGATGGAAAAATCTAAGTACTTAGGCAAGTCCATGGCAATGGACAACTTGAGCATCAATACATGGAAGCTATCAAGAATCTCCTCATCCCAATTTCTAAGTAAAAACTTGTGGGTGAACAAGGGTGAAGGACCTCAATGTCTATTGGTGGTTCCTTGGGAAAAGTTTTAACAAAGAAAACTTAGTGTTTTCAACTAATAGGCAAAACCTATTTTGAGCAAAGCAAGCCAAGCTACACTTAGCCAAAATTGCATATAGTATCTAGTCCACTTAAAATTTTACTAAGGTATCACTTGCCAATACTATTCCAAAGTATTGACCCACTGTGGCTGTAACTTGTGATGTTGCAGGTTACTCTGATGAGGATTAGGTGTCATGAGTCTACACTCAACATGTTTGCTTGTGGCACATGAAGATGAAGACTTTTATTTATTTACTTATTCAAACTCTTGTATTAGGCCTGTGGCCTTGGAGTTGTAAAGACTATGTTTATCTCTGGAATGGCTGTAATAAAAGACCTTTGTATCTGTGTACTTCATCTTAAACTGTGGATGCTAGCAATGATCCAGGGACTAGTATTGCAATCACAAGGATCCTTTTCCTTTATAAAGTAGGGATCTTACAGATGGTATCAGAGCACTGTGTTGCCTGTAGGATTATGACCCTAGGATTGGAAACCACTAAGGAAAAAATTTCAGCAACTTCTACACTTGTCTATTCTTCTAGTAAAATTTTCTAATCTTCTTTACCATCTCTATTTGTAGATGAACTCCATCAACGAAGCCGTAAGGAAAGGACCACTCATGACAATGACTTTGGAGTGTGAGACAGAATTCCCCAAAGCTCTCAAGGACCTCATGGTTGCATTAGAAATACAAGATGCAGCTGTGTACAAAGGTTTTCCCGTGATGGATGAAGGAGTGGAATACTGGTGGGTGCAACTTCACTTGTATAAAAACAAGGAAGACAACCACCAGGAAAAAGGGTTCTACATGTTCACCAATTCAGTGGTACACACTACATTCTTTGAATCAGCAAAGGATGCAGCTTGGAAGACTATCAAAGAACTAGGTGATAGAGTCAAGTGCAGAATGCTCAACCTCCAAAATGATCTAAAGAAAGAGAAGGAACATACCCAAGAGTTGGAAGCTACCAACCAAACCTTAAGAGGAGACATTATAGACTTAGTGATGGAGTCATGTGAGCAAGATAGGCTGATTGCTTCTAGAAACATTGTGTTAGCCAACAGATCCAGTGAGATAGGATTGTAAGCATACTTCATTAGTTGGACCACCACTTATCACCTTATTTTCCAAATGTTGCTTTAAAATAAGATTAAACCTTGGTTGTTGTAATGGTTTCATGTATGCATGACTTGTGTGTTCTGCTTCCCAAGGATATGTATGTGATGTTTTGCCTTATGTTGTAACTTGAATTGTGTTGTTCTAACTTTTCTATCTTATAAATAGATGCCTACTGTTACCATCAGCACTGTTGAGGAGTTCCAGGTTACCCGCTTTGGTCGTCGTATCGTTGAGCTTACTACTTTGCTCAATCTCCCTCTTCCTACCATCATGGTGCTTCCCCTCACCAAGTTTGAGAGGAAGGACCTCTGGGCTTCAAGGTCAACCAGCCTGGACGCCATACAGAGCCTACAACGGAGGCCATCGTCTTCAAGCTCATGCATGATGACAAGGAGAGAGGCCTTGAGGTAGTTATGCAGGATCTGATAGGACGTCTGCTAGGGAGACACTCCCGATAGGTTAGAGGTACTCACTTCCACGTCTTCGATAGACGTGATGAGGATGGAGAGTCCATCGACTTCGAGGACGATTCGAGGGACACAGCAGAGCCAATTCGTCTATACCTCCAGGACTTAGAGTCTCTCATTAGGCACGTGGACACCGACAGGACCAACGTCATGCTCAACAATGACGAACTCCAGGTGCAGCTTCGCGAGAAGGACAAGCTCTTCGCGGAGCAAGATGAGATAGTCAAGGAGATGGAGGCAAAGTTCGAGAGCCAGGACAGGAAGTTCAAGAGTTAGGAGAAGCGAATCCAGGATAGGAACAAGAAGATCCGGGACATTACTGAAGAACTGCAGACCAAGGACTTCGAGCTCGAGCAGCAGCAGACGGTGATTGAGAGGCTTCGTTCCCAGAAGAGGGCTCTCAAAGCCAAGATAGAGACCTTGACCACTAGTGTCGAGGAATACAAGACCGCGATGGAGAACGCAGGTCTTACCTTTGTCGAGGAGGAGTTCGATGCCGAGGAGTAGATTTGACTACTCAATTATCATTTATTATCATACTTGTTGTTTGAGAACTTGTTATTTGACCATCCGACATGTGGATGGCTTGCTACTTGTGTGTTTTACTTTGCGAACTTATTATCTTGTTGTTGAACTTTTATCATTATGTTGCATGCTTTGTGTTTGTTTATGTGATGTAATGTGCATGAAAGCATCTATGGGTATCTCATTCTTATCTCTATTGAACAAACCACAGATGCCTCCTCGTCGTGCAAACCCCAACCCCAACAACAACAAAAACATCACTCCAGAAATGCAGCAAATGATGACCGCTCAAACACAGCTGATGCAGATGATGACGACGTTCATCCAGAACCAAAACAACAACAATAACAACAATAACAACAACAACAACAACCCTCCGGGTTTTGACATGCTTACCAGGTTCTTGAGATTGAGGCCAGCAAAGTTCTCAGGAACAACTGATCCCATGGTGGCCAATGATTGGCTATGCTCGGTGAACAAGGACTTGGTAACCGTGGGCTGCACTGATGCAGAAAAAGTCAGATTTGCAGCACACTTGTTGGAAGGACCAGCCGCCACTTGGTGGGACAACTTCCAGATCACCACTCCCATCGAAGATGTGACATGGGCTATCTTTGAGGATGGTTTTCGTACTGCTCATATATCATCTGGAGTGATGAGTCTGAAAAATAAGGAGTTCCATAACCTGAAGCAGCGCCACCGCAGCGTTGCCAAATATATTGAGGAGTTCAACAATCTGGCGCGATATGCACCAGATGAAGTTGACACAGATGCTAAGAGGAAAGAAAAGTTCCTCTAAGGGTTGAATGATGAACTGAACCTGCAGTTGGCTGTGGCCTATGTTCCCACTTATCAGTCTCTCTGTGACAAGGCTGCTATTTTGGAGAACAAAATAAAACAAGTTGAAAGCAGAAAGAGAAAGCACTCAGACAAGCACAGCTCGGGATCGTCACACAAACATTCCCATTATGATGACAGTGGAAGCTCAGGATCCCACAAGCATGGGAAATTCAACAAGCACCACAACCACAACCGTCATGACAACAAGCATCACCGTAGTCATGACAATGACAAGTACAAGAACCACAAAGGTGGATACAAGAGCCACCACAGTGGTAATGGAAGTGGAAGCCAGCCTGTCAAGAAGGACATAAGTCAGGTTGAATGCTTCAAGAGCAAGAAGATGGGGCATTATGCAAATGAATGCCCAGAAAAGAAAGTTGAAGGACCCAACAAGCCCAACCCTTTTCAGAAGGGACAGGTGAACCACATCAGTGTGGAGGAAGTCTATGAGGAGCCTGATGCTGTAGCTGGTAAGTTCAGACTCAATTCTATTCCAGCATTTGTTCTTTTTGATACTGGAGCATCGCATTCATTCATATCAAAAGCATTTGTTGATAGAAATGGGTTTCCAACTGAAAACATTGGTTGTCCAATAAAAGTTAGTTCTCCGGGAGGAGATATGATAGTAAGTCTTGGATGCCGGGATCTAGTAATAGAGTTTGGAAAGCATAAATTTCCAGTGAGTCTGATAATCTTAGATTCCCAAGGACTGGATGTAATATTGGGAATGGATTGGATGGCTAGGTATGAAGGAATACTAGATTGTGCTAATCGTACTGTTGCACTCACAACCCCGGAAAGAAAACGGATTAAATTCAAGTCCAACTTTGAATCAAAAGGAAGTAAGCTAAATTCTCTTAAGGGGTTAGCATAGACAGTGTGCCAATTGTGAGTGAATATCCGGATGTGTTTCCGGAAGAATTGCCAGGAATGCCACCAGATAGAGATGTGGAATTTCTTATAGATTTGGTACCAGGATCTGGACCAATAGCAAAGAGACCTTATAAAATGTCAGTGTATGAACTGAAAGAACTCAAGAAACAACTTGGAGAACAGTTGCAGAAAGGATTTATTCAACCAAGTTATTCATCTTGGGGAGCCCCAGTTTTGTTCGTGGAGAAGAAAGATAGAAGTCAAAGGTTATGCATAGATTACCGTTCACTCAACGAGGTGACTATCAAGAACAAATACCCTTTGTCTAGAATCAATGACTTGTTTGATCAGCTGGAAGGATCATGTGTATTCTCAAAGATTGATCTTCAGTCCGGTTATTTTCAACTCAAGATAAGGGAATAAGACATACCTAAAACAACTTTCACTACAAGGTATGGATTGTATGAGTATACCGTAATGCCTTTTAGTTTGACCAATGCTCCAGCATACTTCATGAATATGATGAACAAGGTGTTCATGGAATTCCTTGACAAATTTGTTGTCATTTTCATCGATGACATTTTAGTCTACTCCAAGAGCAAAGAAGAGCATGAAGGACATTTGCGTTTGATACTTGAGAAGTTAAGAGAGCATAAACTTTATGCCAAATTCAGCAAGTGCGAATTCTGGTTGAATGAAGTTGGATTTCTTGGACATGTTATGACAAAGGATGGTGTAGCAGTGGATCCTTTTAAAGTTTCAGCTGTAACTGAATGGGAATCTCCCAAGTCCATGAAAGAAGTGCGTAGTTTCCTTGGCTTACCAGGTTACTACAGAAGGTTCATTGAGAATTTCTCCAAGGTAGCTAAACCCATGATGGAATTACTAAAGAAACACAAGAAGTTTGCTTGGTCTGAAGGTTGTGAACTCAGCTTTCAGGAATTGAAGAAGAGACTTGTGACAGCACCAGTCTTGTGTCTGCCAGATTTGGAAAAAGATTTCCAAGTATATTGTGATGCATCTCATCAGGGTTTGGGTGCAGTACTTATGCAAGAAGGAAAAGTTGTGGCGTATGCCTCGAGACAACTCAAAACTCATGAAGTGAACTATCCTACTCATGATTTAGAGTTAGCCTCTGTTGTCCATGCACTCAAAACATGGAGGCACTATCTTTTGGGAAAGCGTTGTGAAGTGTTCACAGATCACAAGAGTTTGAAGTATATCTTCACCCAGAAGGAAATTAATATGAGGCAAAGAAGATGGTTGGAACTTATCAAGGACTATGACTTAAGTTTGCAATACCACCCCGGTAAAGCAAATGTTGTAGCAGATGCTCTAAGTCGTAAGGTATTTGTGAATGGCCTTACCAAAGGAGAATTTCCAGATGATTTATGTGCCCAATTCAGAAAACTCAGATTGGAGATTGTGCCTGAAGGACATATCATGTTTTTGGATGTTCAACCCACTTTGTCAAAAAATTTCATTAGAATGACTCATCATTCTAAGGTTTTCATAACCATTTTCACCAAGTATTCCCATCTAAAGCTGATCAAGTTTTATGCTTAGCACTAGCATCTACAAGTGGGGATAAATACTAATGAGGGGTGGTGAACAAGTGTAGCTTATCTAAGTTCAATCTCGTGCCTCAGGATGACATCAAGATTTATCTAACTTAGGCAAAGTTTTATGCTACCTTTAAATATATTTCTAAAATCTACAAGTTACTAAGTAAACTCTAAGAGAAAGCTTTGATAAAGAAATAAAATACTAAGCTTGGAAGTAAAACTAGGATTGTGTATCAAGTAGTGTAAGCTTGCAAGGATTAGCTTGCTAAGTCAACTTGTATAGTGAGGCTTGCAGGTTGCAAGTATAGGCTTGCTAAGGTATTAGTATAAGCTTGCCTTGTGCAGAGCAGTGGTTGAAGTTCTCCTTGGCTTCTTCCTCGTAGTATCCGCCTTCCTCCTCGTATCCTTGGTCGGTAGTAGCGTCTATAAATAAATACGAGGTACACAATCACCAAACAATACTAAACTACTTCTATTTATCACACCAAGGTTTTCACTAGATGATCTAGAATCATCACAAACATCACAAAGGTTAAGGCAATAGTTTTACTTCCTTTATTTTAGAAAAATAATTTCTACTCATTGAAATATTACTTAAGATTTAATATTCTCCAAGTAAAACATGGGATCATGTTGACACATGTCATCACCACATATTTCAGTACTTGGGAATGTGATTTAAAGTGGTGTCACAATTTAATAAGGTTTATACTTTTTATTTTAATTAATAGTATTGACTAGAAATGCCTCTGAGGCATTCTTTTATTACTTGACCATTATTTCTGCAAGTAAACCTATATATTTTTATATATTCTAAAATGTATGGTTAAATGTGATTTTTGAGAGTTGGAATCAACTCAAAAGCTTTTGTGGTTGAATTTTGAAAAATGTTTGAGTGCAGAAAATCTTCTGCCTTGTTATTCTTACTATAGGTGATCTACAAATCCAATTGGTTTGAATCCAACGGGCTTGGATTAAGCATTCCACTACCTTTCTAACAAATATGGTTTCATGCAATTTGGTTCAGTGAATTGAGCTGGGTTGATTTTTGAATCTAGGTATAGAACTGGGTTTGAACTAAATTGGAAAATACAAATTCAAACTAACTAGGTTGCACGGGATGCTAACGGGGCCTGCCCACAGCGCTTAGCGTGCGCGCGGGCTGGTTAAGTGGCTATCCCCACTCATCAGTGAGATAGAGAGTGGCGAAGTGGTACGGGGCGATTGGGGCCGTAGGATTAGAAGCTAGATCTACGGCTGAATAGGACGCGGCGAGGTCGAACCCTAGCGCGGCCAGTGGGGGTCTACGGGGGCTCACCGGGCCTCCGGCGATGGTCGGTGATGGGGGCGAACGACGAAGTCAATGACGGCGATCCTCCTAGTACCGGTGGCTCCTCCTGGGGCAGCTCCAATAAACAGTGCCCTTCTCCTCCAGTAGAGGCAAGCTCCAGAGAAATTCTGGCCACCTGGTGTTCGTCTTGCTCCGGGATGAGTGGGTACTATCAGTGAGAGGTGGGGAGTGAGATGGTGTGGAGAATTTGTGCTAGGAAGACCTCTATTTATAGTGCAGCGAGGCAACCGAATGGCACAGGTGGAGCTCGTCGGTGTCGTCATTACAGCGAGCTATGGGCATGGGAAAAGGTAGGGGACGGTGATGTGCTCCCTGGAGAAGCTCAACGGCATGGTCACACGGCATGGGGCAGTGCAAGACGGTCGGAACATCATGGCGCTTTGGTCAGGTCTAGCGGTTGTTTGAATGGAGCACATGTGATACGGGTCGCACGGTGGCGAACAGGCGTGTCTGGGGTGTTCCTGGGGTGGTGGCGATCCTGCTTGCACACGGCGAGGGCAGCACGCGGTCTGTGGGCGTGTGTGGCGGGTGGCGCTCTAGCGTGCTCTCGGCATGCTCGCAGAGAAGCTGGGCGCTTGGGATGTGTGGTCCAGGGGCTGGTAGTGCTCGAGGCTTGGACATGGGGTGGCGATGGATGGTGGTGAGTGTCCTAGACAAGGTTGGCAAGAATCTTCTAGCTGGATGGCGACATTGGGGTGGCAAGGGTGCTCTCGGCATGCTTGCCATTGATGGCATGGTCTGCTTTTTAGTGAGATAAAGGGGTTAAACAAGTTATATGATCTATTGAGAGTGTAGTGTGAGCTAGATAGGGTACCAGTTAGGCCAAAATTGCTGCTCACTATAGTGTTGAATGTTTGTTGGTTTGGTGTTTGCAATGTGTTTGATGAAATGGCCAAAAGAGATTCAAATTTGAATTTTTGATTCAAACTTGGTGGGTGTGTTGGTTACATACTAGTGAGTCTCTGGTTAGTTGGAAAGGTTAAGGGGTACTAGTTTGGTTGGGTTTTGAAAATAGGTGATCTTCACATATGTTAAAGATTCAATTTTGAAATGTCATTTGAATCAAGTTGCCAAAAGTTTCTGTAAGTTTGAAAGGTGGGCTTTGATTCACTTTTTCTCAGTCTAGCAAGGGGTGAAAATAAATGGAAATGCTTCTGTTTGAAATCTTGGACTAGAAACACTCAAAGTGGCCTAGTGAGCAAGATTGGCAAAAATGACCATTTGCTTTATTTGTTTTGTTTTTTATTTTCTATTGAGTTGTTTCTACTTGGAATTGTTTTAGATGATGTTGTTTTCATATTTAAACCATTCCTTGCTATTTAGATCAGTCCCACAAGCCCATTCATGCATTCATACAATCATCACATTCACACATGCATTCATATTGATTTGATTAACAAAAGTTTTTGTTAACCCTAATTTTGGTGATTGGAATTTGATAATCATTGTTCAACATTTTTGGGATGTTACAAACCTTCCCTCCTTAAACAAAATCTCGTCTCGAGATTTGAGAAAGAAGAAAGAAGAAAACTAGGATTTAAAAAGACCGGGAAACTCCATCTTGATGTGATCTTCTCGCTCCTAGGTAGCTTCTTCTTCAGTGTGGTTACTCCACTGAATCTTGATAAACTTGATGCTTAGGGTCCTCGTGGTTTTGAAATCTTCCTCGTAAATACAAATGGGTACTTCGGGATACGTCAGGTCATCATTGATCTCTATGGTCCGATGATCAATGTTCTTGAAAACTTCAGTCTTCTTCGGGACTTCTAGGCATTTGCGAAGTAACGATATATGGAACACATTATGCACGGCTGACATCTCCTCTGGTAGTTCCATTTGATATGATACTTCTCCTCGATGATTCAGAATCTTGAAAGGCCCGATATATCTAGGGGCTAGCTTTCCTTTGAGATGGAAACATTGCGTTCCCTTCAAAGGCGACACTTTGAGATACACAAAATCTCTAATATTGAAAGCGAGATCTCGACGTCTCTTGTCGGCATAACTCCTCTATCTTGACTGGGTGGTCTTGAGGTGCTCACCCTAAAAAATCTTAACTTTCTCTTCTGCTTCTCGTAGGATGTCGGGTCCAAAAATCTAACTCTCTCCTACTTCCGATGTAAGATCCCACCCTTATAAAGGTAAGGATGCATGTGATTGCAATGCTAGTCCCTGGATCAATTGTTAGCATACACAGTTTAAGATGAAGTACACAGAAACAAAGATCATTATTACAACATCATTCTAGAGATAACATAGTCTTTTACAACTCCATAGCCATTGGCTAGTACAAGAGTTCAACTTAACAATATAAAATAGAAGTCTTCATCTTCATGTGCCATAGGCAAGCATGTTGAGTGTAGACTCATAACCCCTATTCATCATCAGAGTAACCTGCAACATCACAAGTTACATCCACAGTGGGTCAATACATTGGAATAGTATTGGCAAGTGATACCTTAGTAGAATATTAACATCTAGTTACTACATGATTTTGGCTAAGTGTAGCTTAGGCTTGCTTTTCTCAAAATAGGTTTTCCCTATCAGTTGAAAACACTAAGTTTTTGTTTGGCAAAAACTTTCCTAAGGAACCACCAATAGAAATTGGTGAACCTTCACCCTTATTCAACCACAAGTTTTAACTTAGAAAATTGGGATGAGGAGATTCTTGATAGCTTCCATGTATTGATGCTCAAGTTGTCCAATACCAGGGACATGGCTAAGTACTTAGATTCTTCCATCTGCAGAGGTTGTGCACTTTCCTCACAAGACTTGATTTTCACCAAGACAGGACCTTTCAGAAGCCTTCCCTTAGACCAAAATGGACGCGCTCCAAACCTATCAATGCCCTACCACCAACTGTCCATTTAGCTAAGTTATTGCAACCTATATGATCCAGGCAGAGCCCATAATGCCATGTGGCTACACTAGAAGCTTCTTAACATTTGGCATCTCAAATCCCTTTGTTCCTGGGTGGATTTCCACAAGTGAGATACACAAGGTAAACCATAGAGATGGGCCTTGTGTAACCACTCAACACAAACCATTCTTTCCATTCCACCCAGGTGTTTCATTCACTTAGTTGTTTTATTAAGCAAAAATATAAGTCAAAGACTTAACAATATTTTCATAGCATGAATATATTCCACCCTTGGTTGCTATTAGCTAGGCTAAGCATGGCAACAACAAGTATCTTAACTTAGAGGAAATTCTAACAATTCTACAACTACTAGGATTTCCCAAGCATATCATATAGATACTTAGCAAAATATTCATGCAAGCCCTATACAAAATATCTCTAATGCATAGTCAAATAATTGGGACAAAATATGAAGCACCACTTGCCTTGGTAGTTGGGGGAGTAGCAACAATCTTCACAACCACAATCACTATTAGCACCAAAATCTACACATAAAATGATAGCACCAAATTCACATTTCAAAAATATACAAGCAAAAATATATGAATGCATGAAAATGACATTAGATGATTTTTCTAGATCAAACAAGACAAGTATACAGTACTGAATCACAAACAAGACAAATATACACTAAATAAACTTTATTTAGTCTTTAAATCATTTTTCAAATAATTTCTATACTCAAAATAAGCCTATAAATGTCTCTGCAAAAATAACCAATTTTTCAGAAGCAAATCATTAAACAATTTGTATGGTTCGATAGAATTCTTTCTCCTGATTCCAATGATATAAAATTTGCAAAATTTGAACGTGTGGATCAAAAGTTATGAATTTTACAAGTTTGAACATCTAATAGATCTAAATTCTGTTTTTAAATCTAAACACAGGCCACGTGTCAGCGTATGATTGGCGCATACCAGTTTGGGCAGATCACGCTTGCGGGCCGTTGGATCTAACTAACTGTGCACGGCCCAGATCAAATCATACCGCTTCGATTAAGATCTAATTGTGGCCTTTGGATCTGGATCCGATGGATCAGATCGATCTGATCAGAAATCAGCGGCACAAATGGGTCAGGCGGCGACAATGCCACTGAACGTGACACGCCGGCAAGGTCAGAAGGGTAGGGAGGGTGTGCTGGCGCTTACCGAGGTCACGAGGGCATGGGGATGCTCAACGTGGATGCGGCTGGGGCGGGGGCGCAAGAACACAGCAGCTATTCCTCGTCGGAGTTCGTCCTTGCGTCGGGTGCTCACTATCGGAGTCGAAGGCGACGACCTATGGTGCAAGAGATCAAGCGGCTGGCATCAGGAGGCACACAAGTACATGGAGAATACAGTCGCGTGAAACAGGGGTCAAGGGGAGCGTGGGGTTTACCAAATTTGCTCGCCGGAGTTGAGTTGCGTCTCGGGTGTTTGCAAACGACGACGGGGGCGACGACCGGGGGAACCATTGGACAAGCCACGGGCATTAGTAGATGCGCAAGGTCAAGGGAAACACGCTCGCATGAATGACGGGTAGAGGGGCGCATGAGGCTTACCAGAATATCTCGCCAGAGTTCTATGGTACTGCGGCGGTGCGAGGGAAAATTTGGGGAGCCTGGCGGCGCTCTGTGCTGGCTGTGTGAGGGGAAATGATCATGAGGGGGGGATTAAGTAGCCAGATCTGGGGCGGGGATTACGCATGCATTCATCGCCATTTACTCAAATTTAAATCGTGGCAGTGAAGGGAGGAAGAAAGGGCGAAGGCCTGGTCGTGGGTGGGGTTTGGGGACGACGAGCTGACCTGGCGTTGGGTCCACTTGACAGCGAGGGAGGGGGTGTGTGCGCGGGTGAGAAACAGAGAGAGGGATGGGTTTACCGGGTGGGCTAGGTGGGTGGTAGCTGGGCCGCGGGTGGGTTGGGCTATTAGGTTGCTGTGTTTTATTATTTTTTTCTCCTTTTCTTTTTCTATTTCGTTTTTCTAGTTTGAATTTGAATGCCTAATTCAAATCTGTTTGCATTTAAATTTTCTCTTGACTTTTGTACTGTGTTTGTAATGTCCAAATATGTGTCAAACATCTACTTACACTCAAAAACCATTTTGGGTTTGAAAAATAAAATAAAACCATGCCTTTATTAATATAATGCTAATATCCATATAAATGGTTTTATGTTTGAATTTGTTTTGAAAAATTTTGTGTGGGCTTTGTATTCTCTTCCCAATCATTACGGATCAAACACAAGAATTTTCATACTTTGAAAGTAAAATAAAACCTTGCCTTACTTGCATAAAGTTAACAGGCAAAATATGGTTTCTTATTTTGGAAATTCATTTGAAAAGGCCAAATGCTTATGAATGCATGAATGCTATGCAAACTTTATAAATCATGATTTTAGGGATGTTACATCTGACCAATTCAAAGGGGTATGACACTTCCTTCCATACATGAACTCAAATGGGGCCATTTGCAGACTTGCTTGATAACTGTTGTTGTAAGAAAATTCTGTGAAAGGAAGACAGTCTTAACATTTAGAGCCATATTCTAGCACACATGCTCTCAACATATCTTCGAGTATTTTATTTACTCGCTCCATTTGTCCATCTATCTGAGGGTGATAAGTTGTGCTGAAATCTAGTTGGGTTCCCAATCCTTCTTGTACTTTCTTCCAAAATCTCAAGGTAAACTGAGCTCCTCGATCCGACACGATGTTCATGGGGACTCCGTGCAAACTGACGATTCTAGTGATGTACAACTCTGCTAGCTTCGAGCTTTGGTAGGTGGTCTTGACTGGTAAGAAATGGGCTACTTTGGACAATCTGTCAACTATGACCCAAATAGAGTCGTTTCCCCTACTCGAAGTAGGCAAACCGGTGATAAAGTCCATTCCAACTAAATCCCATTTCCATTCCGGAATCTGTAATGGTTGCAACAGTCCTGCGGGTCTCTGATGTCCCGCCTTAACTCTCTGACAAATATCACACTTGGCTATATAGCTTCCGATTTCTCTATTCATCTTATGCCACCAAAATTGCTCCTTTAAATCCTGATACATCTTTATCCCTCCGGGGTGGATAGAATAAAGAGTATCATGGGCCTCTTTCAAAATATCCTGCTTCAATTCTGAGTCTGCTGGTACACAGAGATGTCCTTTGTACCACAACACTCCTTCTTCATCTTTGGTGAATATGGGTACTTTGCCTATACTGATATGACGTTTGATTCCGTCGATACTAGCATTTCCTTTATACGCCTCCTTGATCTGACTGATCAAAGTGGGTTGAAGTTCTATGCTAGATAAAAATCCTTCACTTACTAATTCCATTCTAAAATCTTCCATCCTTTTGTGCAAACTTGGTTGCTCCTTCAGAATCATGGAGTTCAAGCAGCACGACAATCTGCTAAGGGCATCTACTACCACATTGGCTTTATCGGGGTGATAGCGAATGTCCATATCATAGTCCTTGATTAGTTAAATCCATCTTATCTACCTCATATTCAGCTCCTTCTGCGTGAATATATACTTCATGCTCTTGTGATCCGAATAAATCTCACAACGGTTTCCCATCAGGTAATGCCTCCATGTCTTCAGGGCTAGAACTACGGCTGCTAGTTCAAGGTCATGGGTAGCATAATTCTATTCATGCTACTTCAGTTGTCGGGATAGATAAGATATAACTTTTCCTTCTTGCATCAACACACATCCGAGACCAATCTTGGATGCATCACAAGACACATCAAACGGCTTCGTAATATCCGGCATTATCAGTATTGGGGATGAAATCAGTCTCCTCTTGAGTTCTTGAAAACTCGCTTCACATTTGTCCATCCATTCGAACTTATTATCTTTCTTCAACAATTGGGTCATGGGTCTGGCAATACTCGAGAATCCTTCTACGAACTTGCGATAATATCCCGCTAATCCGAGAAATGAACGAACTTGGGTTTGAGTGGTTGGGGCTTTCCAATCTTCAACATACTTCACTGTAACATCCCTAAAATCATGTTATCAGAAATTTCATATCATGCATGCACATCATTTAGGGATTAAATTCAAACTCATTTGGATGAAACAGAAACTTGAGAGCTATGATTTTATGTGAGCAAACACTAATCAAATGTCACTCTCAAATGAGAGTATAATTGGTTTAAAACCAAGACTTGTTGCTCTCAGATTGTTTTGCTTGAATGCTAGTGCTTAAACCAAAAATTTACAAAACAAATATGGTTTAAAACCATTTTCAAAACTTATTCAAAACAAGTGCTATGTCACTGTTTATTTTGTTTAAGCAAAGGGACCAAGTTAGTACAGAGAGACCACATGTTTTTATGCCCAAAAATATGAGTGTTACACTCTACAAAAATCCAGAAAAGATTTGAATTCAAATAGCTTTTGAATTTATTTGATTTTGATTCCTGAAATTCATTATAGAAAAAGAAAAGGGAATAAGAAAACCAACTGGGCCCGGCGCCACTAATCTAGCCCAACAGCAGACCTAGCCCACTAAGCCCACACGGGGTTTTCCCCTCTCTCTCTCACGCGGCGCAGACTTACCCCGCGCTCGCTGACTGGTGGACCCAAGCGCCACGCAAGCATCGTCTCCAGCCACGCACCCCCCACGACCCCGTCGACGCCGCCGTTACCTCATCACTTCCGCGATTGATGCGGGCTTGATTGCCGGCGTTTCCTCGCGAGATTCTCGCCCCTGCTCCAGCTATATGACCCCCTCCCCTCGCTGCTCATTTCCCCTCACTCAGCATAGACACCACCCCACCAGGCTGCCCGTAATCTTGCACACACCACCGCAGCACCGACGACCTCCGGCGACCAATTCCGATGAGCATCGTCCACCCCTTTGTCTCTGCTTCATGCGAGCATGTTCTACATGTCCTTGCGCATCTTCTCATGCCTTCCTTTTCCTCTGTACCATCCTAGAACGTCGTCATTGTCCACCACTGGAAGCAACCAAAGCTCGGCGCAACTCCGGCGACCCCTCCTGGTAGTTCCCGACCACCCCTTCCTCCCTTTTCGATACTCACTTGTTCGCCGGGCTTGTGCGCATCTAACAGCATCGCTGGTTTGTCTTAGCGCGCACCAGAACCTCGCCCCCGATGACGCCAAAGCTTGCCCGACGTCTTCCTCTACATCGACGAGGAATCCTCACCGTTTCTCCGTGCCCCTTGATAAGCCACTGCCACGTTGAGCTCCAGCACACCTCCGCGAATCTGGTAAGACTCTCCGACAATCCCAACCCCCTCTGTAACCACCGCGCCGCCGTAGACAGAGCGCGCCGCCACTCACCATCGCCGCGCGCCGCCAGACTTTGGTAGGTTGATCGGCCACTGTTGGATCTAGATCTAACGTGTAGGATAGATCACTTAACGAAGATGTGTGGATCAGATCTGACCGTGCGTTTTAGTTAGATCTGGCGGTCCATGTTAGTCGATCCGTGCGAATCGGTATCGTCCAATCAGATGTCGCCGCGTGTCTGTGAGTTAGATTTAAAATCAGAAATTTGATCTATTAGATGTTTAAACTTGTTTAATTCATAACTTTTGATTTCCACGTCCAAATTTGACAAATTTTATATCAATGGAATCAGGAGAGAAAATCCTTTCCATTAATGCAATGTGTTTAAAGTTTTTCTTCTGTTAAAACAGTTGTTTTGCAGAAACATTTGTAGGCATAATTTGGGTATAATAATTATTTGAAAAAAAAATTATTATTCAAATAAAGTTTATTTGGAAAGTTTTGAACTTGTTTATGATTAAGTATTGTGCACTTGTCTTGTTTGGTGTAGAGAATCATCACATGGCATTATGCATGCATCCATATATTTTTACTTGTATTTATTTTGTATGTGATTTTGGTGCTATTATTTTATGTGTAGATTTTGGTGCAAATAGTGATTGTGATTGTGAGGATTGTAGCTACTCTCCAAACTACCAAGGCAAGTGGTGCTTCATGATTTTATACCTATGTTTTTCAACTATGCATTAGAAATATTTTGCTAGTCTTGCATGGATATTTTTGATCTATATGCTATGCTTGGGAAATCCTAGTAGTTGTAGAATTGCTAGAAATTTCTAAGTTAAGATTCTTATCAATGCCATGCTTAGCCTAGCTAGTAGCAACCAAGGGTGGTTATATATTCATGCTATGAGAAAATAGTTCTAAGTCTTTGGACTTGTATTTTGTTTAATAAAACAACTAAGTGAATGAAACACCTGGGTGGAATGGAAGGAATGGTTTATGTTGAGTGGTTACACAAGGCCCATTTATATGGTTTACCTTATGTATCTCACTTGTGGAAAGCCACCCAGGAACAAAGGGATTTGAGAGGCCAAATGTTAAGAAGCTTCTAGTGCAGCCACTTGGAAATATGGGCTCTCCCTGGATCATATAGGTTGCAATAACTTAGCCATTTGGACAGTTGGTGGTAGTGGGATGATAGGTTGTAGCGCGTCCATTTGGTCTAAGGGAAGGCTTCTGAAAGGTCCTGTCTTGGTGAAAATCAAGTCTTGTGGGGAAAGTGCACAACCTCTGCAGATGGAAGAATCTAAGTACTTAGCCATGTCCCTGGTATTGGACAACTTGAGCATCAAGACATGGAAGCTATCAAGAATCTCCTCATCCCAATTTCTAAGTAAAAACTTGTGGTTGAACAAGGGTGAAGGTTCCCCAATGTCTATTGGTGGTTCCTTGGGAAAGTTTTTGTCAAAGAAAAACTTAGTGATTTCAACTAATAGGTAAACCTATTTTGAGCAAAACAAGCCTAAGCTACACTTAGCCAAAATGCATATAGTATTTAGTCTACCAAAATTCTACTAAGGTATCACTTGCCAATACTATTCCAATGTATTGACCCACTGTGGATGTAACTTGTGATGTTATAGGTTGTTCTGATGATGATTAGGAGTCATGAGTCTACACTCAACATGTTTACCTGTGGCACATGAAGATGAAGACTTATTTATCTTATTACATATTTAAACTCTTGTACTAGGCCTGTGGCCATCGAGTTGTAAAAGACTATGTTTGTCTCTGGAATGTCTTGTAATAATGACCTTTGTTTCTGTGTACTTCATCTTAAACTGTGGATGCTAGCATTGATCCAGGGACTAGCATTGCAATCACAGAGATCCTTTCCTTTACAAAGGAGGGATCTTACAGATGGTATCAGAGCACTGTGTTTCCTGTAGGATTATGACCCTAGGATTGGAATCCACTAAGGAAAAAAAATTCAACAACTTCCACACTTGTCTTTTCTTCTCGTAAACTTTTCTAATCTTCTTTCTCATCTCTATTTGTAGATGAACTCCATCAACGAAGCCGTGAAGAAGGGACCACTCATTACTATGACTTTGGAATGTGAGACAGAATTCCCCAAGGCTCTCAAGGACCTCATGGTTGCCATGGGAATACATGGTGCAGCTGTGTACAAAGGTTTTCCTGTGATGGATGAAGGAGTTGAGTACTGGTGGGTGCAACTTCACTTGTATATAAACAAGGAAGACAACCACAAGGACTCATGATTCTGCATGGTCACCAACTCAGTGATGCACACCACATTCTTTGATTCAGCAAGGGATGCAGCTTGGAAGGCCATCAAAGAACTTGGTGATAGAATCAAGTGCAGAATGCTTAACACCCAGAATGACCTTAAGGAACAAAAGAAGCATACCCAAGAGTTAGAGGCTACCAACCAAAGTTTAAGGAAGGACATCATAGACATAGCAATGGAGTCATGTGATCTAGATAAACAGATTGCCTCTAGGGGTGCCCTGTTAGCCAACTTGGCAAGTGAGATGGGATTGTAACGTACTTCGTTAGTTGGACCACCACACTTATCATTTTATTTCCCAAATGTTGCTTAAAATAAGTTGAACCTTGGTTGTTTGTAATGAATCCATGTATGCCATGACTTGTGTGTTTTGATTTCCAAAGTTATGCATGTGATGCCTTGTCTTGTGATTTGTCTTAAATTGTGTTGATTCTAACTTTTTCTATCTTATTAAATAGATGCCTAATGTTACTATCAGCACGGCTGAAGAGTTCAAGGGAACTCGTTTTGGCACTCGTATTATTGAGCTCACTAGTCTTCTCAATCTCCCTCTTCCTACTATCATGATGCTTCCCCTCACCAAGTTTAGAGGAAAGACCTTTGGGGCTTCAAGGTTAATCAGCCAGGACGCCAAACTGAGCCTACCACGGAGGCAATCATATTCAAGCTCATGCATGATGACAAGGAGAGAGGCCTAGAGGTAGTCATGGATGATTTGCTTGGACGTTTACTAGGAAGACACTCTCGAGAGATTAGAGGTACTCACTTCCACGCCTTCGGTAGACGTGATGAGGATGGTGAGGCCATTGACTTTGAGGATACTTCGAGAGAGACGGCAGAGCCGATTCGTCTTACCTCCAGGACTTAGAGGTTCTTCTTAGGCACCTAGACACTGATAGGACCAACGTCATGCTTAGCAATGACGAACTCTAGGTGCAGCTTCGTGAGAAGGACAAGCTCTTCGTGGAGCAAGATGAGATAGTCAAGGAGATGGAGGCCAAGTTTGAGAGTCAGGATAGAAAGTTCAAGAGTCAAGAGAAGCGAGTTCAAGATAGAAACAAGAGGATTCGAGACATGATTGCAGAACTAGAGGCCAAGGACTTCGAGCTTGAGCATCAGCAAGGTGTGATTGAGAGGCTTCGTGCACAGAAGAGGGCTCTCAAAGCCAAAGTAGAGACCTTGACCATCAATGTCGAGGAATACAAGACCGCTATGGAGAATGCAGGTCTTACACTTGTTGATGAGGAGGTTGATGCAGAGGAGTAGTGATGACTACTCATTTACCTTTATTTATCATGCCTTTGATTATTGAGTCGCAATGACCATCCAACATGTGGATGGCTTGCTATTGGTGTGTTTACTTTTCAAAACTTGTTGTCTATGTTGTTGAACTTTTACTACTATGATGCATGATTGTGGTTTATTATGTGATGTACTGTGCATGTTAGCATCTATGGGTATCTCATTATTATCCTTATTGAAAACCACAGATGCCTCCCCGACGTGCCAATCCGAACCCCAACAACAACAACATCACCCCTGAGATGCAGCAAATGATGACAGCTCAGACTCAGCTAATGCAAATGATGACTACTTTCATCCAGAATCAGAACAACAACAACAACAACAACAATAATAATAATAATAATAATAACAACAACAACAATCAGAACAACCCACCGGGTTTTGACATGCTTACCAGGTTCTTAAGACTGAGGCCAGGAAAGTTCTCAGGAACCACTGATCCTATGGTGGCCAGTGATTGTCTATGCTCTGTAAACAAGGAATTGGTAACTGTTGGCTGTACTGATGAAGAGAAGGTCAGATTTGTAGCACACTTGTTGGAAGGACCAGCAACCACTTGGTGGGATAACTTCCAGATCACCACTACCATTGAGGATGTGACATGGGCTATCTTTGAAGATGGTTTCCGTACTACTCACATCTCATCCATAGTGATGAGTTTGAAGAAGAAAGAGTTCCATAACTTGAAGCAGCGCCACCGCAGCGTGGCTGAATATATTGAGGAGTTCAACAATCTGGAGCGATATGCATCGGATGAAGTTGACACTGATGCTAAGAGGAAGGAAAAGTTCCTTGAAGGGTTGAATGATGAATTGAACCTGCAGTTAGCTGTGGCCTATGTTCCCACATACCAGTATCTTTGTGACAAGGCTGCTATTTTGGAGAGCAAGATGAAACAAGTGGAAAGTAGGAAGAGAAAGCACTCTGACAAACACAGCTCGGGATCGTCTCACAAGCGTTCCCATTATGATGATAATGGGATTTCTGGATCCCACAAGCATGGGAAGTTCAACAAGAACCACAACCACAACCGTCATCATGACAACAAGCACCACCATAGTCATGACAATGACAAATATAAGAATCACAAGGGTGGATATAAGAACTACCACAATGGAAGTGGAAGTGGCAGTGGAAGCCAGCCTGTCAAGAAGGATCTTAGTCAGGTTGAATGCTTCAAGTGCAAGAAGATGGGGCATTATGCAAATGAATGCCCAGAAAAGAAAGTTGAAGGACCCAACAAGCTCAACCCATTCCAGAAGGGGCAAGTGAACCACATCAATGTGGAGGAAATCTATGAAGAGTCAGATGCTGTGGCTGGTAAGTTCAAACTCAATTCTATTCTAGCACTTGTTCTTTTTGATACTGGAGCATCGCATTCATTCATATCAAAAGCATTTGTTGATAGAAATGGGTTTTCAACTAAAAACATTGGGTGTCCAATAAAAATAAGTTCTCCAGGTGGAGATATGATAGTAAGTCTTGGATGCCGGGATCTAGTGATAGAGTTTGGAAAACATAAGTTTCCAGTGAGTCTGATAATCCTAGATTCCCAAGGACTGGATGTAATTTTGGTAATGGATTGGATGACCAAGTATGAAGGAGTACTAGATTGTGCCAATCGTACTGTTGCACTCACAACCCCGGAAAAGAAACGGATTTGATTCAAGTCTAACTTTGAATCAAAAGGGAGTAAGCTAAATTCTCTTAAGGGGGTTAGCATAGACAGTGTGCCTATTGTGAGTGAATATCCTGATGTGTTTCCGGAAGAATTGCCGGGAATGCCACCAGATAGAGATGTGGAATTTCTTATTGATCTGCTACCAGGATCTGGACCAATAGCAAAGAGACCATACAAGATGTCGGTGGATGAGTTGAAAGACCTCAAGAAGCAACTTGGAGAACAGTTGCAGAAAGGATTTATTCAACCAAGTTCTTCATCTTGGGGAACACCAGTTTTGCGTGTGGAAAAGAAAGATAGAAGTCAAAGGTTATGCATAGATTACCGTTCACTCAATGAGGTGACTATCAAGAACAAATACCCTTTGCCAAGAATCAATGACTTGTTTGATCAGTTAGAAGGAGCTTGTGTGTTCTCAAAGATTGATCTCCGGTCAGTTTATTTCCAGCTCAAGATAAGAGAACAAGACATACCTAAGAAAGCATTCACCACAAGGTATGGATTGTATGAGTATACCGTGATGCCATTTGGTTTGACCAATGCACCAGCATACTTCATGAATATGATGAATAAGGTGTTCATGGAATTCCTTGAAAAATTTGTTGTCGTTTTCATTGATGGCATTTTGATCTACTCCAAGAGCAAGGAAGAGCATGAAGGACATCTACGTTTGATACTTGAGAAGCTTAGAGAGCATAAGCTGTATGCCAAGTTCAACAAGTGTGAATTTTTGTTAAATGAAGTTGGTTTTCTTGGCCACGTAGTGTCAGGAGATGGTGTAGCAGTTGATCCTGCTAAAGTTTCAGCTGTAACTGAATGGGAATCTCCCAAGTCAGTGAAAGAGGTTCGTAGTTTCCTTGGCTTGGCAGGATACTACAGAAGATTTATTGAGAATTTCTCCAAGGTAGCTAAGCCTATGACAGAATTGCTAAAGAAAGACAAGAAATTTGCTTGGTCTGAAGGTTGTGAACTCAGCTTTCAAGAATTGAAGAAGAGACTAGTGACGGCACCAGTCTTATGTCTGCCAGATTTGGAGAAAGATTTCCAGGTGTATTGTGATGCATCTCATCATGGATTAGGTGCAGTACTTATGCAAGAAGGGAAAGTTGTGGCTTATGCCTCGAGACAACTCAAAACTCATGAGGTAAACTACCCTACTCATGATTTAGAGTTAACCTCTATTGTCGATGCACTCAAAACATGGAGACATTATCTTTTGGGAAAGCGATGTGAAGTGTACACAGATCACAAGAGTTTGAAGTATATCTTCACCCAGAAAGAAACTAACATGAGACAAAGAAGATGGCTAGAACTCATCAAGGACTATGACTTGAGTTTGCAATACCACCCCGGTAAAGCAAATGTTGTAGCGGATGCTCTAAGCCGAAAGGTATTTGTGAATGGCCTTACTAAGGGAGAATTGCCTGGTGATCTATGTGCCCAATTTAGAGATCTCAGGTTGGAGATTGTGCCTGAAGGACATCTCATGTCATTGGATGTTCAACCACTTTGTTGGACAAGATCAAAGAAGCCCAAAAGACAGATATGGAAATTGAAGAGATTAAGGAAAAGATTGGCAAGGGAAAAGCCAAAGGATTCAATGAAGATGAACAGGGTACTTAAAGAGTACTCATGGCTTTGTCCCTGGCTATTCCCGTGGCCAGACTATGAAGAGGAGTACCAGGAGGATGGACCCAGGAAGGTTACGACAACTAGGATCATCTCCCATCGTCAGTATTGCCTGTGACCCCGAAGATGGAGCTTCGCCTACGCTGCCGTTATTATTATGTATTTCCACTGCTTGAATTGTATTAAGAACTAGATCATGAGATCCTTATTTGTGCAAGACCTTATGTATGGTTTGTAATGGATGATGTACTGTGGTATCCAAATCTGTTATGTCTCGCAAAAATGGTAATCCTGGGATTGCGATGTATGGCATAACAGGCATCTCGGATTAAAAATCCGGGTGTTGACATCTTTGTTCCTGGGTGGCATTCCACAAGTGAGATACACAGGGTAGACCATTAGAAAATGGGCCCTAGTAACTACTGAACCAAAAACCACCAAGAAATTACCAATCCACCCAGGTGATTCATTCACTTAGTTGTTTTATTAAACAAAACACAAGTCCTTGACTTAGAAATATTCCATAGCATGAGTATAATCCACCCTTGTTTTATATTAGCTAGGCTAAGCATGATAGTAGTAGGAATCTTGACTTAGGAAAATTCTACTAAGGTTTCATCTACTAGGATTTCTCATGGCATAGTTTATACTTAGTAAAAATTCCATGCAAGTCCTACTTAGAAATATCACTAATGCATAGTGAAAATAATGGGACAAAAGTATGAAGCATCACTTGCCTTTTTGGTAGAGAATATAATTTCACTCCTTGATCTTGCAATAGTCACACTCTTCAAATTGCACTATAATTCAATCAAGCAAGAAAATATTCAATCTAGCATTCAAGCAATCATCACATAAAATAATAAAAACAAAGCAATGCATGCAAGCATGCCTAAGATTTTTTTATTTGGAAAAAGTGGTTTCTAATAGGTTATAAACATTTTGAAACACTTATTTGTCATTTATAAAAGTGGCAAGGTTATTTATAAATTTGGATAAACCTTTTGATATTAAGTTAGTGAAAATGGCCACTTTAAATCATTTTTGTTTTACTTGAAATGGTTCAAACCAAAGTAATATCTTCTAGTGTTTGACAAATAAATTTTTAAAAACAAATGTTAGTGTCTTGGTCAAGTGTTCAATATTGAAACTATTTGCACAAGGTTTTACCTATAAACCATTTTTATACCAAAACAATATGTTATGTTGTTGAAATTGTCTTTTAGCAAAGTAATAATTTATAGGGTTCATAAAATATATTTTTAAATCTCAAAACTTGGTTTTAGGGTCAGAGAGTTTAATTCAAATCATTTTCCAAAGGTTTTTACTCATCAAGCATTTTAACACATAAACAATATTTTTGTTTGACTAGAAATGTTCTAATTCAAAATTTTATTCTTTGGCTTCATAAAATACACTTTTAATTCCACAAGTTGTTTTATATGGTCAGTAGGTTCGAAACAATCCAATTGCCAAAGATTTTACCATAAAATTATTTCTAGAATAAATTTTATATCCAAATTATGCCTACACATGTTTCTATTAAAATAAACAAAATAACAGAAGCAATTTACTAAACAAAGCACATGGTTGGGAAGTACTTGTTCTGCTGATTCCATTGATATAAAATTTATAAAATTTGGACGTGTGGATTAAAAGTTATGCAATTTACAAGTTTGATCATCTAATAGAACAAATTCTGGTTTTTAAAACAAAACACAGGCCACACGTCCTGTTCTGATTGGCTGGTAACGGTTCGTCCGGATCAAGCAACGTGGATCACAGGATTAAAAGGGACATGTGCGGCTTAGATCATCGCATACCCCTTCGTTAAGTGAAACTATCCTATCTCTTCGATCTAGATCTGACGGCTCCTAGTGCCTGGACCAGAAACTGGCGGCGCTCAACGGTGGCATGCGGTGGCGTGGCTCTGTCGGTGACGCTGCCGACAAACTAGGACGTGCAGGGAAGAGTGAGGATTCTCACCAGACTCGTCGTGAAGCTCTGATGCTCGACATTGCCTCGGTTGGCCAAGGGGCGCACAGACTCATTGCTGATTGCTCACCGAAGTAGGCGTCAGCGTCGGGTTCGTCTGGTTGTTGACGTAGGCGAGGTTTGAGGGTGCGCTAAGGCAAATAGAGAGTGGGATTAGATGCGCATGGTCCTGGGGATCAATTTCGCATCACCTAGAGGAAGAGGGGCGGTCAGGTTTACCGGGGGAGGTCGATGGAGCGGAGGCAGACGGCGGCGGAGTGTTGTCGTTGAGGTTGCCGATGATGCGGAGCGCGCGTGGGTGAGCTGGCGCTACGGGGAGGTTCGTCGGGAGATGGGGAATGTCATCATGGCGGTCAGGGAGCAAGGAAAGGTAAGGCTCGGCCGGAATCTTTGCCGGAGGACGTCGGAGGCAGTGGGCTGCAAATGAAAATTCGGTGCAGCCTAGAGGCAGAGGAGAAATGGGGTTTGGGGGGAAAGATAGAGGGGGACGGGTGCTTAAAGGAGCATGGTCGCAGGGGGTAAAGGTTGCATCAATGCCGCGAATTGAATCGTGCTATAAATCGGCTGAAACGGCCGGCGAGGCGTGGTCACCGCGGGGAGGGGGGTGAGGAAGAAGGCTGACAGCATGGGGCTAGCTGGTCAGTGAGAGAGAGAGGAGAGGTGGGGTCCAGCGGTTAGTGACTCCGCGGGTTTGTTCTGCGGTGAGAAGAAAACGTTTCGGGGGGGAGAGAGGGAGTGGCTAGTTGGGCCAGTGGGCTAGGTTAGCTGGGCTGGCTTTGTTCATTTTTTTCGTTCTGTTTCCTTTTTATTTTTCCATTTCTATTATGCTGTTTTGTTTTTTATTCAATCAATTCAAACACCATTTAAAATCAAACCTCTTCCAGACTTTGGGTAAATTTTAATACTGTTATTTAACATATCCTAAAGTCAAATTTAGAATAATTCTTTTATTCTTTTTAGGGTCTTTTATTTATTTTAAAAAAATAGACATTTGTCTTTATTTCAAATAGGATTTAATATGTTTTAAAACTCTATTTGAAATCTAAATTTTTTTACCAAACCTTTTCAGTAGGTTTTATTAAAATAAAACACTTTGAAATATAATTTAAAATACTTTATTATGTTTTAATGTTCATTTAAAATGGGAAATGTCTTTACTTAAATGAAATTGGATAATAATAAAACCTCATGATTTTATTAAATAATCTTGTACTCTTTTTACTAAACAAAAATATTTTATTTTATTTGCTTGGCCAAGTTTTAATTTGGTTCTATAAAATAGTCTTTGTTTATTTATTCATTCTTTTATTTTATAAAATCCATATCATTTTATTTAAGGATCCAAAAATGGTGATTCCAATTTGTAAAATCTTATTTGATATTTATTTATCCTTTTAAGTCTATTTAGGATTATTTACTCACCATTTGGTATGAATTTTTAGATAGGTGCTTTATTAGCTTTGGAGATTCAATTTCCTTATCTTATTAAATTCATAAGATTTTATCTATGGCTCCAAATTAAGTGAAACCAATCTCTATGGTTTTATAATATTTAAATTTGTCATTCTTTATCATTTATAAATGTTTGTTGACAATAATTTTATATGGATCAAATCTTTAGTCTTTGAGATAACTTGGAAATGTTTTCCTTCCATTAGGGTTTTAGAGTTTTGGTTTATTTTCCAAGTGTTTAAATTTCAAGATGCATTTATGAAGAATGCATTTCACTTGATTTGAATTTAGTTGGATTCAAATTTTATCCAAGGTTTGTTCAAGATGGGTTTTGATGAATTCATTTCAAAACAAAAAGTTTCTTTTCACCCTAAATTTTAAAAATTATTTATTTGTTTATTTATTTTTCACATTACAAAATTTGGAAAATTTTGGGATGTGACAGGCTACCACCCTTAAAAGAAATCTCGTCCCGAGATTTGGGAAAGATAGGGATTACAAATTGGCTCAAAGCAACTAGAGTACTACCACCCTTAAACGATTTCCAACTAGATTACATCTTTGCTTGCTTGGGGTCTTGATGAAACTTCTCTGGGCAAACATCTGCATAGTGTCCTTTGTTTCCACACTTTAAACATGTGACAAGTCTGAGATCCTTCATAGGCTTTTTTATCTTGTGCTTCATCTTTTCTGGACAATTGCTTGCATAATGTCCTTGGTTACCACAATTGTAACATGCAACAAGATTGAGCCCTTCACGTATCTTCTGTGGACAAGTTGATACATAATGGCCTAGCTCTTTGCAGTTGTTGCACCACACTTGGCTAATTTCCTTATACTTTTTCTTCTTCTCTGGACATTCATTGGCATAGTGTCCCATCTCTTTGCAATGGCAACACTGCACTTGGCTTTTGTCCTTCTTCTACTTGGGTTTCTCCAAAGCTAGGAGTTCTTCTAGTTCATGTTCTTCATATCTCACCTCAAAGGTGGGAAAGTCTCGTGATCTCCTTAATCTTTTCATTGGATAATACATATGTTTCCTCTTTTGTCCATCAAGTTGAGTCATATTGCATGGAGGTGCAAGCTGAGATTTTCCTTTGACTTCATCCTTCTTGGTAGAAGTTGTTCCCTCCTGAGGGTTTCCAAACTGTTGATACACTCCACCTTGTTTCCTTTGTTGAACTATGGAATAGATGGGGCATTGGATAGGGACATGATTATTTCCTTCACGTAGGAAACAAGTAGCTTGAGATGTGTGGCATTGATTAGTTGGATGTTTCTCTTCAAAATTTGGGCATTGATCTTCATTCTCTTTGGAAGTGTGATCCTTGTCTCCACAAATATTGCAAGCTTGAGTTCCTTCTATAATATCATTCTTGACATCATTGTTGTCACCATCTCCTTGGGAAAGGCTGTCTTTCATGTCGATCATTTGACTGGTCATCCCTTGCAACAATTGGGATTGAATTTCCAAAAACTTTTGCATGGTTGGGTCTAACTCATTGTTGTTGGCTAAAAACTGAGTTGTCAACTTATTCAACTGGGTTTGGTTTGCTAGTAGTTGTTCTCTCATGTGCATCTCTTGGTTGTTGTTGTCACCATCCTTGATGTTGGAGTTTCTTGGAGTAGTCATCTGTTTGGGTTGGATTGGTATTAGAATAGGCAAAATATTTCTAAGGAAATAGTTCTAATCACACACATCACAAATCACACAAGCAATGTGCAAGCAATCACAAACAAACATTCCACTCAAACAACCAGTTTCAAGCACATTTTTAGGCAACAAAATATTTTTGCTACACCACATAAGTTGGTGTGTTTGATTTAATCTAAATATGGTGGTCCAACTATATGGTTCACTTGAGATCCTTCCATCCTTCTTAGTTGATTCTTCTTGAATGAGATCATGGTTTCCTTGGGAAAATTCTTGGGTCTTGGTCACAAAACCTCAAAGGTGATGATGGTTCCTTCTAAGTTGTGTTTCCTTAGTCTTCAAGTATTGAGTAATATTTCTTGTCTCTATTGTAGTCCTTAGTGATGTCCAAGTTGAAGTCCTTGGTGAATCTAAAGTTGAAGTCATTGGTGATGTTGAAGTTGAAGTCATTTGAGTTGGTAAAGTCCTTTGCTCAAGTTGATGTCTTTGTTCTTGTTGAGGTTTTTTCTATCAAGTTTGAAAAGGAAGAGATGTAGAATCAAAACCAAAAAGGTTGAGGAAAAAGTTTACAAGATTGTTTGTAAATAAGTTTTGGAACAAATAAAACTCCTATTTTTCTAAGGGGTTTTGTCCAATCCTAGGGTTACAATCCTACAGGCAACACAGTGCTCTGATACCATCTGTAAGAGGTCCCAACCTATAATAAGGTAGAGATCCCTATGTTTACAATGCTAGTCCCTGGATCAATAGCTAGCATCCATAGTTAAGATGTAATATCAAGAAACAAAGGTCATAATACAACTTTATAACCAGGGATAAAATAATTCATTACATCTTACATAGCTCATTTGGCTATCTTATTACAATGCAATAGAATAACTATAACATGGAGTCCTTCATCTTCAAAGTGCCACATGCAGTCATGTTGGTGGTAGACTTGTAATCCTAATCAACACACACTTCACTAACATCAAACAAACCTGCAACATAATAAGTTACAGCCACAAGGGTCAATACATTTGAATTGTATTGGCAAGTGATACTATGATAGTATTGTGGATTCTATCATCTATATGCATTTGGCTAAGTGGAGCTTAGACTTGCTTTGCTCAAAATAGTTTTTTCTTATCATTTGAAAACACCAAGTTTTTGCTTGTCAAAAACACCCAAGGAAGCACCAATAGAAATTGGTGAACCTCCACCCTTGTTTCCCACAAGTTTTTAACTTAGAAATTAGGATGAGGAGATTCTTGATAGCTTCCATGTCTTGATGCTCAAATTGTCCATTGCCGGGGACACGGCTAAGTACTTAGATTTTACACTCTACAGAGGTGGTGCACTTTCCCCACAAGTCTCGACATGCATCGAGACAAGATCTTTCAGAAGTCTTCCCTTAGACCAGAATGGACGCGCTCCAACCTATCATCCCCAACCACCAACTGTCCATTTGTCTTAGTTATTGCAACCTATATGATCCAGGCAGATCCCATAATGCCAAGTGGCTGCACTTGAAGCTTCTCAACATTTGACATCTCAAATCTTCTTGTTCCTGGGTGGCATTCCACAAGTGAGATACACAGGGTAGGCCATTAGAAAATGTGCCCTGGTAACTACTCAACCAAAAACCACCAATCAATTACCAATCCACCCAGGTGATTCATTCACTTAGTAGTTTTATTAAACAAAACGCAAGTCCTTGACTTAGAAATATTCCATAGCATGAGTATAATCCACCCCTGTTTTGTATTAGCTAGGCTAAGCATGATAGTAGTAGGAATCTTGACTTAGGGAAATTCTACTAAGGTTTCATCTACTAGGATTTCCCATGGCATAGTTTACACTTAGCAAAAATTTCATGCAAGTCCTACTTAGAAATATCACTAATGCATAGTGAAAAAAATAGGAAAAAAGTATGAAGCATCACTTGCCTTTTTTGGTAGAGAATTATAAGTTCACTCCTTGGTCTTGCAATATTCACACTCTTCAAATTTCACTACAATTCAACCAAGCAAGCAATATTCAATCTACCATTGAAGCAACATCACATAAATTAATAAAAACAAAGCAATGCATGTAAACATGCCAAAGGTTGTTTTATTTGAAAAAGTGGTTTCTAATAGGTTATAAACATTCTAAAACACCTATTGGTCATTTTATATAAGTGGCAAAATCATTTGCAAAATATTTTACATATAAATCATTTTTAAACCAAATCAATATTTTATGTGTTTGAAAATGCTTTTTAGCAAAGTAATAATCTATAAGGTTCACACATATATTTTTAAATCATAAAACTTTGTGTTTAGGGTCAGAGAGTTTAAATCAAAACATTTTCCCAAAGGATTTCCTCCAAAAGCATTTTTAATAAATAAACATTATTTTATTTGACTAGAAATGCTCTAAATCAAAGATTTATTCTTTTGCTTCACAAAATATGTTTATGAAACCACAAGTTATTTTAGATGGTTAGTAGGTTCAAACAATCTATTTGACCAAAGGTTTTATCACAAAAATAATTTTAGAATGAATTTTATATTCAAATTATCCCTACACAAGTTTTTGCAAAAACAACCATTTTAACAGAAGCAATTTATTAAACAAAGTACATGGTTGCAAAGTACTTGTTCTGCTGATTCTATTGATATAAAATTTTCAAAATTTGGACGTGTGGATCAAAAGTTATGCATTTTACAAGATTGAACATATAATAGAATCTATTCTGGTTTTTATAAAACAGACTGGCCACATGGAATGATTTGATTGGCCGAAAACGGTTCGCGTTGATCGGCTGCTGTGAAGCGTTGGATTTAAGCTGCATCGCACGGTCCAGACCATAACATACCTCTTCGCTTAAGTTCTATCGCGTGCATTGGATCTAAATCCTTCGGCTAACGATCAAATGACCATCGACTGGCGGCGCGCGGCGACGGTGAGCGGTGGCGCGGTCAGACTGCGGCGGAGCCGACGATTTAGGAAGCAAGGGAGGTAGAGTAGGGCATTACCAGGTTCTCCGTGCTTCGCTGATGCTCAATGTGACCTTGCTTGGTGAAGGGCCGAGGTTAGGGAATTCCGCCAATATGTGTCCGCGCCATTACCGTTTGTCGGAGACGATGCCACAGTGCACGCTAAGACAAAATAGAGGTGCAGTTAGATGCGTACGATGTTGGGGATAATTCGAGTGTCAACTAGAGGGAAGTTGGCAGTCAGTACATACCGAGGGAGATCGCCGGAGTTGGGAAGGCTCACGGTGGCGCTCGGACTTCGAAGTTGCCGAGCGTCTGAGGCGCGCGCGAGTGAGCTGAGGGTGCAGAGAGAAGCGCCTGGGGATGGCGAGCAAGCTTGCATGGACGGGGAGTCAAGGGGTGGTCAGACGGCGCCGGAATTGGCCGGAGAGCTTCGTCGGAACAGGTGGTTGGCAATGGCCAATTGGTACAGCCTGGTGGCCGAGAGGGAGTGGTGTCTGGGGGGATAGGAGGAGGAGTGCGAGGCGCTTAATTGTGCGTGGTCGGGGCGGGCTTTAATCTAGCAACTGAGGTGAATTAATGAGTTTGAATTCCGGCTAGAAACGGAAGCGAGGTGAGGGGAGAGGTCGTCGCGGGGTAGGAGAGAAGACTGACGGGTGGGGTCCGGTTGACAGAGACAGAGAGGAAGAGTGGGACCTAGCAGTCAGCGACTGAGTGGGTCTGATCTGCGGTGAGAAAAACGTTTTAGGGAGAGGGGGTTCGTTGGGCTAGATGGGTTGGACTAGCTGGGCTGGCCTTGTTTCATTTTTTTATATACAGAAACTTTTTTATTTTTCATTTCTATTATTCTGTTTTGATTTTGTTTAATCATTTCAAAAAAAAATTAAATCAAACTTCAACCAAACTTTGTGTATATTCAAATACTGATTAATAATTCATTCTGAAGTCAGATTTAGAATAATTCTTTTATTCTTTTTAGGGTCTTAATTATTTAAAAAATTGGCCCTTGTATTAATTCAAATAAGATTTAATAATGTTTTCAAATTCCATTTGAAATCTAAATCTTGCCAAATCCTTTCAGTAGGTTTTACTTATTTATTAGGGTGTCAAATAATTCACTTTGGATTATTTATAGTATTTTAATATGATTATTAATCATTTTAATTTGGGCAATTTTTATTACAATGAAATTCAAATATGGTTTTAATTCCATATATTTTATTTAGTTGATTTCTTTGATCCTATTTAAGTTAATTAAAAACTTTTATTCCACTTGGGTAAATTCCAAATACTATTTTCCCATGATTTAATTAATCATTCTTATTTGGGAATTTGTCTTAATTCAATGGAATAGAATTTGGTTAAGGCCATATTATTTTATTTCCATATTATTTATTTATTTATTTCATTTGAACTTGGATTATGATTATTCCATTTGTTTATGGTCTTGGCCAAGATTTATTTGGCTCTTTAAATATTCCTCATTCAATATTTCTTTCTTTATCTTATAAAATCCATATCTTTTTATTTAAAGGTCCAAACTTGGTGATTCCAATTTGTAAAATCTTTTTTAATATTTATTTATCCTTTTAAATATTTTTAGGATTAATTGCTCACCATTTGGTATGGATTTCTAGATAGGTGCTTTATTAGCTTTGGAAATTCAATTCCCTTATCTTATTAAATTCTTAAGATTTTTTCTATGGCTCCAAATTAAGTGAAACCAATTCATATGGTTTTATAATATTTCTATTTGTCATCCTTGATCATTTATAAATGTTTTTTGACAAAATTTTATATGGATCAAATCCATAGGCTTAGAGATAACTTGTAAATGTTTTTCTTCCATTAGGGTTTTAGGGTTTGGGTTTATTTCCCAAGTGTTTAAATTTCAAGATGCCTTTATGAAGAATGCATTTCGCTTGATTTGAATTTAGTTGGATTCAAACATTAATCAAAGTTTGTTCAAGATGGGATTTTAAGTTTCCATTTGGAATCAAAAAATTTCTTTTCACCCTAAATTTCAACAATTATTTATTTTGTTTATTTATTTTTCACATTACAAAATTTGGAAATTTTTGGGATGTGACCGGCTACCACCCTTAAAAGAAATCTCGTCCCGAGATTTGGGAAGGCTAGGGTTACAAGTTGGCTCAAAGCAACTTGGGTATTACCACCCTTAAAAATTTTCCATCTAGGTTACTTCTTGGATTGCTTGGGATCTTGTTGAAACCTCTTTGGGCAAACATCTGCATAGTGTCCTCTGTTTCCACACTTGAAACATGTGACAAGGCTTGTTTATCTTATGTTTCATCTTTTCTGGACAATTGCTTGCATAATGGCCTAGTTCTTTGCATTTTAAACACATCACTTGGCTAATATCTTTCTTTTCCTTTGGTATCATTGCCTCTTGTTTGTTTCCTTGGTTCTTCTTCTTTTATGGGCATTCATTAGCATAGTGTCCCATCTCTTTGCAAGTGTAACATTGCTCTTGGGTAATATCCTTCTTGCTAGGGCTGGGGCATTTCTTCTTCTTCTTGGGTCTCTCCAAAGCTAGGAGTTCTTCTAGTTCATGCTCTTCATATTTCACCACAAAGGTGGGAAATATTTCTCTCTTCTTGGGGCAGTTACTAGAGATATGACCTTCTTCTTCACAAGAGTAGCAACACTTTGTGGTCACTTTGGATTTGGCCTTATGATGCATGGTTTTCACTTTGCCTTCATCTTCCTTGGCAGAAGTTGTTCCTTCATGAGGGTTTACAAACTGTTGATGCACTCTATCTTGTTTCTTTTGTTGAACTATGGAATAGATGGGGCATTGGATAGGGACATGATTATTTCCTTCACATAGAAAATAAGTAGCTTGAGATGTGGGGCATTGATTAGTTGAATGTTTCTCTTCACAATTGGGGCATTGATCTTCATGCTCTTTGGAAGTGTGATCCTTGTCTCCATAAACATTGCAAGCTTGGGTTCCTCCTAGAATATTATCCTTGGCATCCTTGTTGTCACAAATTCTTTGGGAAAGGTTGTCTCCCATGTTGATCATTTGGTTTGTCACCTTTTGCATCAATTGAGTTTGGGTTTCCAAAAACCTTTGCATGGTTGGGTCCAACTCATTGTTGTTGGCCAAAAATTGAGTGGTCACTTGGTTCAACTTGGTTTGTGTTACTATGAGTTCTCTCATGTTGATCGCTTGGTTGTTGTTGTTGTTACCATTCTTGATGTTGGAGTTTCTTGGAGTAGTCATCTGTTTGGGATGGATTGGGATTAGAATAGGCAAAAGATTTCTAAGGAATTAATTCTAATCACACACATTACAATTCACATAAGCAATGTGCAAGCAATAACAAACAAACAGTCCACTCAAACAACAAGTTTCAAGCACATTTTTAGGCAATAAAATATTTTTGCTACACCACATAAGTTGGTGGGTTTGATGTAAACTTAATATGGTGGTCCAACTATATGGTTCACTTGAGAGGATTCTATACTTCTTAGTTTTTTCTTCTTGATCAATATCTTTGTATCCTTGGAGAATTTCTTGCATCTTGGTCACAAAACTTCAAAGGTGATGATGGTTCCTTCTAAGTTGTATTTCCTTAGCCCTCAAACCTTGAGTAACATTCTTGTCTCACTTGTAGTCCTTAGTGATATCCAAGTTGAAGTCCTTGGTGCAAATAAAGTTGGAAGTCTTTGATGATGTTGAAGTTGAAGTCATTGGAGTTGGTGAAGTCCTTTGCTCATGGTGAGGTCTTTGTCCATCAAGTTGAAATAGAAGAGATGTAGAGTTAAAACCAAAAAGGTTGAGGAAAGAGTTTACAAGATTGTTTGTAAATAAGTTTTGAACAAATACAACTCCTATTTTCTAAGGGGTTTTGTCCAATCCTAGGTTTACAAATCCTACAGGCAACACAGTGCTCTGATACCATCTTTAGAGGTCCCAACCTTTAATAAGGTAGAGATCCCTGTGTTTACAATGCTAGTCCCTGGATCAATTGCTAGCATACAAAGTTAAGATGTAATATCAAGAAACAAAGGTCATAATACAACTTTATAACTAGGAATAAAATAATTCATTACATCTTACATAGCTCATATGGCTATCTAATTACAATGCAGAAGAAATAACTATAGCATGGAGTCCTTCATCTTCAAAATGCCACAGGCAAACATGTTGGTTGTAGACTTGTAATCCTAATCAACACATTTCACTAACATCATACAAACCTGCAACATAATAAGTTACAGCCACAAGGGTCAATACATCTGAATTGTATTGGCAAGTGATATTATGGTAATATAGTGGAGTATATCATCTATATGCATTTGGCTAAGTGGGGCTTAGGCTTGCTTTGCTCAAAATATATTTTTCCTTATCATTTGAAAAAGCTAAGCTTTTGCTTGTCAAAATCACCCAAGGCATCTCCCAATAGAAATTCGTGATCCTTCAACCCTTGTTCAACCACAAGTTTTAACTTAGAAATTGGGATGAGAAGATTCTTGATAGCTTCCATGTCTTGATGCTCAAATTGTTCTTTACCAGGGACATGGCTAAGTACTTAGATTTTACACTCTGCATAGGTGGTGCACTTTCCCCACAAGAATTGGTTTCACCAAGACAAGATCTTTCAGAAGCCTTCCCTTAGACCAGAATGGACGCGTTCCAACCTATCATCCCCTACCACCAACTGTCCATTTGGCTAAGTTATAGCAACCTATATGATCCAGGCAGAGCCCATAATGCCAAGTGGCTGGACTTGAACCTTCTCAACATTTGACATCTCAAATCTCTTTGTTCCTGGGTGGCCATCCACAAGTGAGATACACAAGGTAAACCATAGAAATGGGCCTTGTGTAACCACTCAACACAAACCATTCCTTCCATTCCACCCAGGTGATTCATTCACTTAGTTGTTTTATTAAACAAAACACAAGTCCTTGACTTGAAATATTCCATAGTATGAATATATTCCACCCTTGTTTTCAACTAGCTAAGCTAAGCATGATAGTAGTAGGAATCTTAACTTAGGAATTTTCTACTAAGGTTTCATCTACTAGGATTTCCCATGGCATAGTTTACACTTAGCAAAAATTCCATGCAAGTCCTACTTATAAATATCACTAATGCATAGTGAAAATAATAGGACAAAAGTATGAAGCATCACTTGCCTTTTTTGGTAGAGAATTATAAGTTCACTCCTTGGTCTTGCAATATTCACACTATTCAAATTTCACTACAATTCAACCAAGCAAGCAATATTCAATCTACCATTCAAGCAACATCACATAAATTAATAAAAACAAAGCAATGCATGTAAACATGCCAAAGGTTGTTTTATTTGAAAAAGTGGTTTCTAATAGGTTATAAACATTCTAAAACACCTATTGGTCATTTTATATAAGTGGAAAAATCATTTGCAAAAGATTTTACCTATAAATCATTTTTAAACCAAATCAATATTTTATGTGGTTGAAAATGCTTTTTAGCAAAGTAATAATCTATAGGGTTCACAAATATATTTTTAAATCATAAAAATTTGTATTTAGGGTCAGAGAGTTTAAATCAAAACATTTTCCCAAAGGGTTTCCTCCAAAAGTATTTTTAATAAATAAACATTATTTTTATTTGACTAGAAATGCTCTAAATCAAAGATTTATTCTTTTGCTTCACAAAATATGTTTATGAAACCACAAGGTGGTTTAGATGGTCAGTAGGTTCAAACAATCTATTTTCCCAAAGGTTTTATCACAAAAATAATTTTAGAATGAATTTTATATTCAAATTATGCCTACACAAGTTTGTGCAAAAACAACCATTTTACCAGAATAAATTTATTAAACAAAGTGCATGGTTGAAAATTACTTGTTCTGCTAATTCCATTGATATAAAATTTTCAAAATTTGGACGTATGGATCAAAAGTTATGCATTTTACAAGATTGAACATCTAATAGAATCTATTCTGGTTTTTATAAAACAGACTAGCCACGCGGAATGATTTGATTGGCCGAAAACGGTTCGCGTGGATCGGCTGCTATGAAGAGTTGGATTTAAGTTGCATTGCACGGTCCAGACCACAACATACCTCTTCGCTTAAGTTCTATCGCATGCATTGGATCTAAATCCTATGGCTGACGATCAAATGACCATCAACTGGCGGCGCGCGGCGACGGTGAGCGGTGGCGTGGTCAGACTGCGGCGGAGCTGACGATTTAGGAAGCAAGGGAGGTAGAGGAGGGCATTACCAGATTCGCCGTGCTTCGCTGATGCTCAACGTGACCTTGCTTGGTGAAGGGGCACTCGAGGTCATCCGGAATTCCTCGCCAGAGATGTGTCTGGCGTCGGGTGCGTCAGTCGTTTGTCGGAGACGACACCACAGTGCGTGCTAAGACAAAACAGAGGTGCAGTTAGATGCGTACGATGCTGGGGATCATTCGAGTGTCAACTAGAGGGGAGGGGGCGGTAAGTACATACCTAGGGAGATCGCCGGAGTTGGGAAGGCTCACGGTGGCACTCGGACTTCGAAGTTGCCAAGCGTCTGAGGCACGCGCGAGTGAGCTGGGGGTGCAGAGAGAAGCGCCTGGGGATGGGGTGGTCAGACGGCGCCGGAATTGGCCGGAGAGCTTCGTCGGAACAGGTGGTTGGCAATGGCCAATTGGTACAACCTGGTGGCCAAGAGGGAGCGGTGTCTGGGGGGAAAGGAGGAGGAGTGCGAGGCGCTTAAGTGTGCGTGGTCGGGGCGGGGTTTAATCCAGCAATTGAGGCGAATTAATGCGTTTGAATTCCGACCAGAAACGCCAGCGAGGTGAGGGGCGAGGTCGTCGCGGGGTAGGAGAGAAGACTGATGGGTGGGGTCCGTTTGACAGCGAGAGAGAGAGGAAGAGTGGGACCTAGCAGTCAGCGATTGAGTGGGTCTGATCTGCGGTGAGAAAAACGTTTCAGGGAGAGGGGGTTAGTTGGGCTAGATGGGCCGGACTAGCTGGGATGGCCTTGTTTCATTTTTTTATACAGAAACTTTTTTCTTTTTCATTTATATTATTCTGTTTTGATTTGGTTTAATCATTTCAAACAACAATTTGAAATCAAACTTCAACCAAACTTTGTGTATATTCAAATACTGATTAATAATTTTTTCTGAAGTCAAATTTAGAATAATTCTTTTATTCTTTTTAGGGTCTTAATTATTTAAAAATTTGGCCCTTGTAATAATTCAAATAAGATTTAAAAATGTTTTCAAATTCCATTTGAAATCTAAATCTTTCCAAATCCTTTCAGTAGGTTTTACTTATTTATTAGGGTGTCAAATAATTCATTTTGAATTATTTATATTATTTTAATATGATTATTAATCATTTTAATTTGGGCAATTTTTATTACAATGAAATTCAAATATGGTTTTAATTCCATATATTTTATTTAGTTGATTTCTTTGATCCTATTTAAGTTAATTAAAAACTTTTATTCCACTTCGGTAAATTCCAAATACTATTTTCCCATGATTTAATTAATCATTCTTATTTGGGAATTTTTCTTAATTCAATGGAATAGAATTTGGTTAAGGCCATATTATTTAATTTCCATATTATTTATTTATTTATTTCATTTGAACTTGGATTATGATTATTCCATTTGTTTATGGTCATGGCCATGGCTCTTTAAATATTCCTCATTCAATATTCTTTCTTTATCTTATAAAATCCATATCTTTTTATTTAAAGGTCCAAACTTGGTGATTCCAATTTGTAAAATCTTATTTAATATTTATTTATCCTTTTAAATATTTTTAGGATTAATTTCTCACCATTTGGTATGGATTTCTAGATAGGTGCTTTATTAGCTTTGGAAATTCAATTCCCTTATATTATTAAATTCTTAAGATTTTGTCTATGGCTCCAAATTAAGTGAAACCAATTCAAATGGTTTTATAATATTTCTATTTGTCATCCTTGATCATTTATAAATGTTTGTTGACAAAATGTTAGAGATAACTTGGAAATGTTTTTCTTCCATTAGGGTTTTAGGGTTTGGGTTTATTTCCCAAGTGTTTAAATTTCAAGATGCCTTTATGAAGAATGCATTTCACTTGATTTGAATTTAGTTGGATTCAAACATTAATCAAAGTTTGTTCAAGATGGGATTTTAAGTTTCCATTTGGAATCAAAAAGTTTCTTTTCACCCTAAATTTCAACAATTATTTATTTTGTTTATTTATTTTTCACATTACAAAATTTGGAAAATTTTGGGATGTGACAACCACCTCTCGAGAGGGTAAAACCTAAGTACTTAGCCGTTTCCCCGGTAATGGACAATTTCAGCATCAAGACATTAAAGCTATCAAGGATCTCCTCATCCCAATTTCTAAGTTAAAAACTTGTGGTTGAATAAGGGTTAAAGGTTCACCAATTTCTATTGGTGGTTCCTTGGGTGATTTTGACAAACTAAAACTTAGTGTTTTAAACTAATAAGTAAAACCTTATTTTGAGCAAAGCAAGCCTAAGATACACCTAGCCAAATTCATATAGATGTTAGATACCACTATTCTACCATAGTATCACTTGCATTCAAAATGTATTGACCCTTGTGGGTGTAACTTATTGTGTTGCGGGTTTGTTTTATGTTAGTGAAGTTTGTTGAGTAGGGATTACAAGTCTAAAACCAACATGATTGCCTGTGGCATATGAAGATGTAGGACTCCATGCTATATAGTTAATTCTGCTGCATTGTAATGAGATAGCCAAATTAGCTATGTAAGATGGAATGAATTATTTTATTCCTGGTTATAAGTTGTAATATGACCTTTGTTTCTTGATATTACATCTTAAACTATGGATGCTAGCTATTCAATCCAGGGACTAGCATTGTAAACACATGGATATCTACCTTATCAGGTTGGGACCTCTACACAAGATATTGGCAATCATTATAGAAACTTAAGAAAGTTCAACGGTACACGCTTATTTTTTAAATTACTTGAGAAAATAGTTGATCCTACTCCTTAAATTCTCAAGGTTCACGAACCTACAATCAACATAATGCTCTAATACCATCTGAAGTGTCCGGACCCGGTAGGGTACAAGTCTTTGTGCTTTACAGTGCTAGTCGCTGGATAGACTCACTAGCACACACTGTTCAGGATGGAATAGCTCGAAACAAAGATCATTTTTCTATTACGTCGAATGATCTTGAACTTTACATAGTCACATACAAATTGCATAGTAGAAGGGATAGCTCCTCCTAAAGAAAGATCAACATCAGAAGACTATAACTATACGAGCTGCATCAAGAGCCACATGAGAAAGCATGTTGAGTATAGACTCGCAACCCTAAACATTGTACCTCACTCATCTTTAGGGTAACCTACAACAAAAAAAGGTTGCAAACACGAATGGTCAATACTTCGAATGAATTGGCAAGTTCACCTATTTGGTGGAATATAAATATCAACCTATAAGTACATGCATATTTGGTTGGGTGGTGTTTTGGATAAATTCTTGTAAAGCAATGGTTTTATCATATCATTTTTAAATACAAATCTTTCTTTTAAAACAAAAGGGTGCCACCGATGGATATCAGCAAACCCGGGGGGTACCATTGATTGATCTCAATGAACCAAAAACTTTTACTTTCAAAATGGTATCAATGAACTTGGGTACCATCGATAGGTATGAATGAACACTCTACCATTGTTTACCCATCAAAGTTTTATTTATTGAAATTGGAATGATGAGATTTCTTGAACTTCTTCAAGTCCAGTCTCTCAAGATAGTCCGCAACCAGGGACATGGCTAAGTACTTTGATTTTACACTCTCGAGAGGTTTGTACACTTTACCCACAAGACCTAGTTAACCCCCACACACATACCACCCAGTTGTGCCACAACCGGGAGCAGACCGAGATGAGACCTTTCAGAAGTAGTCCCCTAAGCCACACCACAAAACATACCCACCTACAATCACTACCTTTCTGGTCACTGATATGTCCAATTTGCATCACCATTCTATATCTAATTTGCCTCTATTAATTGATATATTTCATATTAAGAGGTGTTACTTATGTCTTTTCATCTGTTTTTGCATGTTGGATGATTCTTGGAGGATGAACTGCCGGAGTCAGGATTCTGATGGAAAAACCGGTGTTTTAATGCAATTTAGTGAAGAACAGAAAAATACCAGAAAAACTATGGAAAATCCTATTTTCCTAGAAGACGAAGAATGCTAGAAGGGGAGGTGGAGATGGGCCACAGGTGGCCCACACCCCTCCAGGCGCGGGCCACCCCTAGGCTGCGCCTACAGGGGTGTGGCCCACCTGGCCCACCTCTGGCTCCGCCCTCTCGCCTATATGTTCTCCTCAAAACCCTAATACACGGAGAGCGACCATAGAAAGATTCTGCTGCCTCTGCGGGGCAGAAAACACCGAGAGAGGAAGAGCTCTCCGGCAGGCAGATTTCTACCGGAAATTCCTTCCCGGAGAGGGGAGATCATCTCCATCAACACCATCATAAAGCTAGACTTCATCGGGATCATCATCCTCATCCACACCAACATCTCCACCAGCACCATCATCATCACTCCACCACGCTGTAACAATTGTGTTGAATCTTGCATTGTTCTTTGGGGAAACTTTCCCGGTGTTGATTACTATTGTAGTTGATGCTTGTGAGTGGAACCATTGGATTATTATTTATGTTCAGATTGTTATTCATCACCAAATCATCTTTGATCTTGATCCATATGATGTCTCGTGAGTAGTTCATTTAGTTCTTGAGGACATGGGATAAGTCATATTGTTAGTAGTATTGTGTTGAGATATTATTCAATGGCTTAGTATTTAAGTTGTGTTGCTATTCTTCTAGTCGTGTCATGTGAACGTCGACTACATGATACTTCACCATTTATGGGCCTAGGGGAATGCATTGTGTATTTGGCTACTAATTGTGGGGTTGCCGGAGTTACAGAAACCTAAACTCCCGTTAGGACACCATTGCACGAGGGAGTGTAGGATCTCAGAGTTTAAGGCTTTAGTAGGTTTATACCTTAATTGCTTTCTTGTAGTTGCAGATGCTTGCAAGGGGTTTAATAACAAGTATGTATTAGTCCAAGTAAGGTTGGTATATTAGCACAGGTTCACCCACACAACACTTACAAAACCAAAGAAGACTACTCAGCTATATGAAGCGAAAGCACTTGACAAAATTCCCATATGTCCTCGAGAACGTTTGGTCCTCATTAGTATTTACACCGGCTTGTCCTTTGCTAAGAAAGGATGGGGCCACTTGCTGCAATTGTTTGTTGTCTCTATTACTTGCACTTTATTTCTTTGCTTTATCAGAAAACCCCTAAAAATCCGTTTGCTAAATATTTACAAAGATTTCTTGCTCCATACCACTAGTCAACACCTTTTCTCCTTGTTGGGATCGACACTCCTATTTATCGAAAGTACTAAGATACACCCCCTATACTTGCGGTTCATGAAGACTATTTTCTGGCGACGTTTCCGGGGAGTGAAGCGCTATTGAAGAGTGGAACTGGTAAAAGAAACTTTTACTGTGAGTTTTCCTTTTTATTTCTATTTGTTACTTTGTTTCTAATATCGATAACCCACTTGGTTTTCTATTTGGGAAAACTACTACCGCTGTTATGGTAGTAGATGAACCACCACCTGTTGAGATAGATCCTTTTAAGATACCTACAAGTATTGTTGATCGTGTTATGGATAATTATTATTTAGGGGATGGAACTGTCCATCCTAGTGATCACTTGCTTTTTATCCATGAATTATGCAGGTTGTTTAAGTGTGCAGCTATCACAAATGAACAGGTGAAGATGAAGTTACTCTCTATATAATTGAAAGGAAGAGATGGAAAATGGTATAAGCTACTGAAGAATGGACAATCCATGGAATGGGAGGAAATAGTACCTCTCTTTTATTCTTAATTCTATCCTCCCAGTGAGATTCATAAGGATAGAAATCTAATATATAACTTTTGGCCTCGTGATGGAGATAGTACAACTCAAGCTTGGGTGAGATTGAAGTTACTAATGCTTAAATGTCCTATTCATGAACTCCCTAACAATATTATTATCAATAACTTTTATGCTAGGATTTATCTTCTTGATAAAAATTTACCAGATGCTTCCTGTGCTGGATCATTCAAACGTATGAAGGAAGAAGCTAAATGGGATCTCCTAGACCGTATTCAAGAGAACACTAAAGCATGGGAGAATGACAAAGGAAGAAAGTCAGGTATAAATTATGATTATGAGTGCATTAAATCCTTTATGGGAACTGATAACTTCCGTGATATTAGTATTGAGTATGGTCTTGATTCTCAAGTCCTTGCAAAATGTTTTAAGGCCTTTGCCTCTTTATTGAAATTCCCAAAAAGGAGTGGGACAAGTACCATGCCCCTTATAAAGACATTGTTACCCATGTTCCTGTTAGCATTGAGGTTTGCACTGTTGATCCTATTTTTCCTGAACCTTATGTTGAGAAAATCCCTTTTCCTGCTAAGGTAAAGGAACATTCTATCATAGATAATGTGGTTAGCAAAAGTGTAAAGAAAACCGTGGAACCTGATGAGCAAATAAATATTGAACCTGTGGTAGCTATTGTGAAAGATCTTGTCACTAAAAATATAGAGGATGAGCACATTGTATTCTGTGAAGACGCTTCTAATATTGTCTCTCATCCTAGAAAAGCTAGAAAAGCTAGTGTCCCCGTGCTTTCTGTTAGAATTGGTGATCATTGCTATTATGGTTTATGTGATATTGGTGCTAGTTCTAGTGCTATACCTTATGAGCTTTACAGGGAAATTATGCATGAAATTGGTCCTTGTGAGCTTGAGGATATTGATGTGGTTATTCACCTTGCTAATAGAGAGACAGTTTGTCCCATGTCATTTTAAGAGATGTGGGGGTTCTTTGTGGTAAGGTTAAATATCCTGCTGATTTTCTAGTACTTGGTTCCGAAGCTAGTAAAACCTGTCCTATTATCTTTGGTAGACCTTTCTTGAATACTTGTGGGGCTATCATAGATTGTAGGAAGGAAAAAGTTTTGACTAAGTTTGATGGAGAGTCTTATGAGTTTAATTTTTCCAAATTTTCTAAAAATCCTTATGAAAATGAATTGCCTAATGAGGATTTTAGCGTTGAACAACTTTCTGTTATTTCTCTTGCTCCTAACAATGCCCTGCACCAATTTATGGAAGATCATGAAAGTGAGGTTTTCATGAAGGAAAGAAATGAGATTGACGAGGTTTTCCTTCGTCAACCTGAGTTACTTAAGCATAATCTACCTGTGGAAGATTTGGGTACCACACTACCACCTAATGGGGACCCCGTTTTCGAATTAAAACCTCTACCTGATGATCTTAAATATGCTTATCTAGATGATAAGAAAATTTATCCTGTTATTATTAGTTCTGAACTTTCAGGAAAGGAAGAGGAAATGTTATTGGAAATATTGTAGAAATACTAAGGAGCTATGGGGTATACTCTTGATGATTTAAAATGGATTTCTCCTACTATATGTCAGCATGCTATTAATATCGAACCTGATGCAAAATCAGTTGTTGAGCACCAACGCCGTCTAAATCCTAAGATGAAGGATGTGGTAAGAAATGAGATATTAAAACTCCTTGATACTGGTATTATTTACCCTATTGCTGATAGTCGATGGGTTAGCCCAGTTCATTGTGTCCCAAAGAAAGGGGGAACCACTGTTGTGCCTAATGAAAATAATGATCTTATACCCCAAAGAGTAGTGGTTGGGTATAGGATGTGCACTAATTTTAGAAAAGTTACTAAGAAAGATCATTGTCCTTTGCCCTTTATTGATCAAATGCTAGAAAGGTTGTCTAAAAAGACCCACTTTTGTTTTCTTGATGGTTATTCTGGGTTCTCTCAAATTGCGGTGAAAGTACAAGACCAAGATGTTGGAGATATGCCCTAGAGGCAATAATAAATGTGATTATTATTATATCTTTGTGTTTATGATAAATGTTTACATTCATGCTATAATAGTATTAACCGGAAACATTAATACTTGTGTGATTTGTAAACTAAATTAGAGTCCCTGGTAAAGCCTCTTTATAATACTAGCTTGTTGATTAATAGATGATCGTGGTTTCTCGATCATGAACATTGAGATGTTATTAATAACAAGATCATATCATTAGGAGAATGGTATGATGGACATAATCCTATAGATAAGCGTAGCATTAAGATCAAGTCATTTCAATAGTTCGTTTGCTATAAGCTTTATGATACATAGTAACCTAATTCCTTCGACCCTGAGATCATGTTAATCACCATCACCAGAAGGATGCTTTGATGACATCAAACACCACACCGTAACTGGGTGGCTATAAAGGTGGCATTGAGTGTTCGGAAAGTATGGGTTGAGGCACATGGATCAAGAGTGGGATTTGTCCATCCATATGACGGATAGATATACTCTGGGCCCTCTCGGTGGAATGTCATCCAATTAGCTTGCAAGCATGTGACTGGCTCACAAGGGATCACATATCACGGGAACGAGAAAAGAGTACTTATTGGTAACGAGGTTGAACTAGGTATGCAGAGATACCAACGATCAAAACCTCGGATAAGTAAACTATCGTGAGACAAAGGGAAATTGGTATCGTATGTATGTGGTTCATTCGATCACAAAGTAAGCATTATGAATTGCATGTGATGTTAATCCTTTATGCATCTTGTATTGCTTAGTTTGCGACGGTAGCATTATAAGATGATCCCTCAAGCACAAATTTCAAGTTTTAAAGTTTTCATCCTTAGTAAGCACCATTGCTAAAGCTCGTTGTTTCGAAGCACCACGTGATGATCGGGTGTGTTAGATTCTGCGAGTGTATACAACGTGAGCAAGCCAGATTTGCTCACGCGAAAGCTAAGGTTTGATCTTGACGATCCTAGCATGTATATACATGGTCTCGGAACACGGATCACCGAAAGGTAAAGCATGAGTCATATAGTAGATATGATGAACATGTTGATTGTTCGCCATTGAAGCTACATCAACTCTCGTGATGATTGGTTTTGATGTGGTGGATTTGGTTCGTGTGATCACTAAAACAATTTGAGGGATATTGTTTTGAGTGGGAGTTCACCTAGATTAATTTAACTATTAATTAGAACTCAATTTGTCATAAACTTAGTCTATACTATTGCAAATATGTTGTAGATCAATGGCGGCCGCTACCATCAATTTTAATGCGTTCCTAGAGAAAGAAAAGTTGAAAAAAAATGGAAGCAACTTCGCGGATTGGTTCCGCAATTTGAGGATTGTCCTCAATGCTGGTAATTTGACCTATGTGTTGGATGCACAACTGCGACTACCGCTACCGATGAGGTAAAGAATGTTTTCCTCGCCGAAAGAATCAAGACTCCACAGTTCAAAGGTGCTATCTTGTATGGTTTGGAATCGAGCTTGTAAAAGGTTTGAGAACCATGACCCACATGATATTGTCCGTGAACTCAAAATGATATTTGAGGCTCACGTGGCAGTTGAGAGTTATGAGGCTTCTAAAAAGTTCTTTAACTGCAAGATGGAAGAGGGCAGCTCCGTCAGTGAGCACATGCTTAAGATGTCTGGGCATGCAAGCAAGCTTCAAAGCTTGGGAATAGTGATTCCTAATGCTTTGGGGATTCACCGTGTCCTCCAATCACTACCACCAAGTTACAAGAACTTTGTGATGAACTACGATATGCAAAACATGGACAAGTCATTGCCAGAACTCTTCTCCATGTTGAAATCTGCAGAAGTGGAGATCAAGAAAGAGTATCAAGTGTTCTTGGTCAATAAGGCCACCAAATTCAAGAAGCAAGGAAAGTCTAAGAAAAAGGGAAACTTCAAGAAGGGCGGTAAGAAAGTTAGTGCGCCGACGAAGAAGACCAAGGCTGGGCCTAAGCCTGATACTGAGTGTTTTTACTTCAAGGGAGAAGGTCACTAGAAGCGGAATTTCCCAAAGTACTTGGCGGATTTGAATAACGGCAACATGAAGAAGAAAGGTATATCCGATATACATGTTATTGATGTGTATCTCACTAGTACTTGTAGTAGTGCCTGGGTATTTGATATTGGTTCGGTTGCTCATATTTGTAACTCGAAACAGGTACTGCAGAATAAATGGAAGCTAGCGAAGAACGAGGTGACGATGCGCGTTGGAAATGGATCAAAGGTTGATGTGATCACGGTCGGCACGCTACCTCTTCATCTACCATCGGGATTAGTTTTATACTTAAATAATTGTTATTTGGTGCCTGCGTTGAGCATGAACATTATATCTGGATCATGTTTATTGCGAGAAGGTTACTTGTTTAAGTCCGAGAATAATGGTTGTTCGATTTATATGAGTAATATGTTTTATGCACATGCACCTTTGATAGATGGTCTATTCTTATTGAATCTCGATTGTGGAAATACACACATTAATAACATTGAAGCTAAACGTTTGAAATTGAGCGATAACTCGACCTATATGTGGCACTGTCGTCTTGGTCATATTGGAGTGTAGCGTATGAAGAAACTCCATTCCGATGGACTTCTTGAATCACTTGATTTTGAATCACTTGAAAAATGCGAAGCATGTCTGATGGGTAAAATGACTAAGACTCCATTTTCTAGTATGCAGGAGCGAGCTATGGACTTATTGGAAATCATACATACTGATGTGTGTGGCCCAATGAGTGTAGCATCGCGCGGTGGTTATCGTTATGTTCTTACCTTCACGGATGACTTGAGTAGATATGGGTATATCTATTTCATGAAACATAAGTCCAAAACTTTCGAGATGTTTAAGGAATTTCAAAGTGAGGTAGAGAATCAACGTAACAAGAAGATTAAATTTCTACGATCTGATCGTGGAGGTGAATATCTAAGTTACGATTTTGGCGAGCATTTGAAGAAATGCGGAATACTTTCACAATTGACACCGCCGGGAACACCACAGCGTAATGGTGTGTCCGAACGTCGTAATCGAACTCTCTTAGATATGGTTTGTTCTATGATGTCGCTTATAGATTTACCACAATCGTTTTGGGGTCATGCATTAGAAACAGCCGCATTCACTTTAAATAGGGCACCATCTAAATCCGTTTAAACGACACCGTATGAATTATGGTTTGGGAAGAAACCTAATTTGCCATTCCTTAAAGTTTGGGGTTGCGAAGCTTATGTAAAGAAGTTACAGACGGACAATCTTGAACCCAAAGCGGAAAAATGCGTCTTCATAGGATACCCGAAGGAAACTATTGGGTATACCTTCTATCATAGATCCGAGGGCAAAATCTTCGTTGCCAAGAATGGATCCTTTCTAGAGAAGGAGTTTCTCTCGAAAGAAGTGACTGAAAGGAAAGTAGAACTCGACGAGGTTGTTGAACCTTCCCTCGAACTTGCGAGTAGCGCAGCACCAAAAGTGGTTCATGTGGCGCCTACACCAATAAGAGAGGAAGCTATTGATGCTGATCATGAAACTTCGGTTGAAGTTACTACGGAACCTCTTAGGTCAACGAGAACTCGTACCACTCCTGATTGGTATGATCCCGTTATGAATGTCATGTTGGTGGATAACACCGATGACCCTGCGACATATGAGGAAGCGATGATGAGCCCAGATTCCAATAAATGGCAAGAAGCCATGAAATCCGAGATTGGATCCATGTACGAAAACCAAGTATGGACTTTGGTGGACTTACCGGATGGTCGGAAGGCTGTCGAGAACAAATGGATTTTCAAGAAGAAAACAGATGTTGATGGTAATGTTACTGTCTATAAAGCTCGACTTGTCGCAAAAGGATTTTGACAAATTCAAGATGTTGACTACGATGAGACTTTCTCACCAGTAGCGAAGCTAAAGTCCGTGAGGATTATGTTAGCAATCGCTACATATTATGATTATGAGATATGGCAGATGGATGTCAAAACGGCATTCCTCAATGGAGACATTGATGAAGAGTTGTATATGATGCAACCCAAAGGTTTTTTCGATCCTAAAGATGCTAACAAGGTATGCAAACTTCAAAGGTCCATATATGGATTGAAGCAAGCATCCCTAAGTTGAAATCAATGTTTTGATAAGGTAATCAAAAGTTTTGGTTTTATACAAACTTATGGAGAAGCTTGTATTTACAAGAAAGTGAGTGGGAGCTCTGTAGCATTCTTAATACTATATGTAGATGACATATTGTTGATTGGGAATGATGTAGACCTTCTAAATAGTGTCAAGGATTATTTGAATAATAGTTTTTCAATGAAAGATCTTAGCGAATCAGCTTATATATTAGGCATAAAGATTTATAGAGATAGATCAAGGCGCCTAATATCATTGTCACAGAGTACATATTTGGACAAAGTTCTAAAGAGGTTTGGAATGGAAGATAGCAAGAAAGGGTTCTTACCCATGTTGCCCAATACGACCTTGAGTAAAACTCAAAGTCCTGCAACGGCAGAAGATAGAGAAAGGATGAGTAAGACTCCCTATGCCTCAGCCATAGGATCTCTTATGTATGCCATGCTATGTACTAGACCCGACATTGCATATGATGTTAGTTTGACTAGTAGATATCAAAGTGATCCAGGAGTGGATCATTGGACATCGGTCAAAAACATCCTTAAGTACTTGAGAAGAACTAAGGATATGGTTGTTTCTTATGGAGGTGATGAACAACTCGTTGTTAATGGTTACACCGATCTGGATGATTCTAAATCTCAATCCGGATACGTATTTACTTTGAATGGTGCAATAGTTAGCTGGAGGAGTGCAAAGCAAAGCGTTGTGGCGTGATCTTCAACTGAATCGGAATACATAGCTGCTTCGGAGGCTTCACAAGAGGCGATATGGATGAAGGAGTTCATTACAGAGCTCGGTGTGGTTCCAAGTGCGCTGGACCCAATGTCTATCTATTGTGATAACATGGGAGCCATAGCCAATGCGCAAGAACAAAGGTCACACAAGAAGCTGAAGCACATCAAGCTATGTTTTCACGCTATTCGAGAGCATGTCCAACATGGTGACATAAAGATTTGCAAAGTACACACAGATCTTAATGTGGCAGATCCGTTGACTAAACCTCTCCCGAGGGCAAAACATGACCAGCACCAAACCGCCATGGGTGTTTGGTATATTACCATCTAATCTAGATTAGTTGACTCTAGTGCAAGTGGGAGACTGTTGGAGATATTCCCTAGAGGAAATAATATAAGTGGTTATTATTATATCTTTGTGTTTATGATAAATGTTTACATTCATGCTATAATAGTATTAACCGGAAACATTAATACTTGTGTGATTTGTAAACTAAATTAGAGTCCCTGGTAAAGCCTCTTTATAATACTAGCTTGTTGATTAATAGATGATCGTGGTTTCTCGATCATGAACATTGATACATTATTAATAACAAGATCATATCATTAGGAGAATGGTATGATGGACGTAATCCTATAGATAAGCGTAGCATTAAGATCAAGTCATTTCAATAGTTCGTTTGCTATAAGCTTTTTGATGCATAGTAACCTAATTCCTTCGACCATGAGATCATGTTAATCACCATCACCAGAAGGATGCTTTGATGACATCAAACACCACACTGTAACTGGGTGACTATAAAGGTGGCATTGAGTGTTTGGAAAGTATGGGTTGAGGCACATGGATCAAGAGTGGGATTTGTCCATCCATATGACGGATAGATATACTCTGGGCCCTCTCGGTGGAATGTCATCCAATTAGCTTGCAAACATGTGACTGGATCACAAGGGATCACATATCACGGGAACGAGAAAAGAGTACTTATCGGTAACGAGGTTGAACTAGGTATGCAGAGATACTGATGATCAAAACCTCGAATAAGTAAACTATCATGAGACAAAGGAAAATTGGTATCGTATGTAAGTGGTTCATTCGATCGCAAAGTAATCATAGAAATATGTGGGAGCCATATGAATTTCCAGATTCCTCTATTGTTTATTGATCGGAGAAGTGTCTCGATCATGACCACATAATTCACGAACCGTAGGGAGACACGCTTAAGGATTCGATGTTGTTTAGTAGATATGGAAAATTAATAGGGATACTGAATGTTGTTCGGAGTCTCGGATGGGATCCGGAATATCACGAGGAGATCCGGAATGGTCCGGAGAATAAGATTCATATAAGGAAAGTCCGATTCCGGAGTTCGGGAAAGTTTCCGATGTTTTCATCGGAGAGGTTCTAGAAAGGTCTAGAAGGTTCACCGGTCTGGAAGGGGAATGGTCCATGAATGTGTCATTGATATGTGGAATGATTGGATCATATCCTAGGTCACTTGGTGTTGACATTTGCAAGAGAGATATAAATCTCTAAATTAAAAGTCAAACGGGAAGTTTGAAAAGTCAAACTGGAACAATGGTTTCCTAGTGGGAGAAGAAACAAGTCCTTCTCTCAATCCAACTTGGGTTTGGGTTTGGATTCAAACCCACCCCTCCCAAGGCTGCCCCTCCCTCTCATAAATAGAAGGGGAGGGCTGCCCCAACACCACAAGAGCCAAGCCCTCCCCACACACCCGCACCACCGCCGCGCCCAAGCCGCCGCTGCCGCGCCGCCGTCGCCTGCCGCCGGTTCGTCGCCGCCGCCCTAGCCGCCGCCGACACCTCCTCCTCCACCCGTCATCTAAACCCTAGATCTCCGGGAAACCCTAATCCACCATAACTCGCATTCGGCTTAGGCGAAGCCCTGCGAGATCTTCCCTCTACTTCCGACACCACGCCGTCGTGCTGTCGGAATCACGAGGGGAGAACTACAACCTCCACTACCTGCTGGAACAAGGGAGAGGAAGGTCTTCATCTAGAACCGAACATGTGACCGACTGCGTAAGTGCTACCGGAACGCAGCGCCGGAAGGATCGTCGACGCGATCTTGAGATCGGCAAGTGTATGACTACATCACCCACGAGAATCTGCTCTCGTTAACCGCTTTGGAATCTTCGAGGGTGAGTGCTTGTATCAACTCGTTGCTACAATCTAGTATATAGATCTTGGCTTGTTTGTGTGCATGCGGTAGAAATTTTTTGTTTTCCATGCTACGAACACCTACACAAGACAAAACCACCTTTACTTGTCCCTATGGAACTTATGCTTATAGGCGTATGCCTTTTGGTTTATGTAATGCTCCTTCTACCTTTCAAAGATGTATGTCTGCTATCTTTCATGGTTTTTGTGAAGAAATTGTGGAGGTTTTCATGGACGGTTTCTCCATCTATGGAACTTCTTTTGATAATTTTTTGCACAACCTTGATAAAGTTTCACAGAGATGTGAAGAAACTAACCTTGTTCTTAATTGGGAGAAATGCCATTTCATGGTTAATGAAGGGATTGTTCTTGGACACAAAATTTCTGAGAGAGGTATTGAAGTTGACAGAGCCAAAATTTAAGCAATTGAGAAGATGCCTTGCTTATTCATAGTATCCTTGGTCATGCTGGTTTCTATATGATGTTTATTAAAGATTTCTCCAAAATTTCGAAGCCCCTTACCAATCTTCTTCAAAATATGTACCTTTTGTTTTTGATGATGATTGTAAGGAAGCTTTTGAAACTTTGAAGAAAGATTTGACTACTGCTCCTATCGTTCAACCACCTGGTTGGAGCTTAACTTTTGAAATTATGTGTGATGCTAGTGATTTTTCTATGGGTGCTGTTCTTGGGAAACGTGTTGTTAAGAAGTTGAATGTTATTCATTATGCTAGCAAGACTCTAGATGCTACTCAAAAGAATTATGCTACTACTGAAAAGGAGTTCTTAGCTGTAATCTTTGCATGTGATAAGTTTAGACCCTATATTGTTGATTCAAAGGTTACTATTCATACTGATCACGCTGCTATTAAGTACCTTATGACGAAGAAAGATGCTAAGCCTAGAATTATTAGATGGGTGTTGCTTTTACAGGAGTTTGATCTGCATATTGTAGATAGAAAAGGTGCTGAAAATCCTGTTGCTGATAATTTATCTCGTTTGGAAAACATTTCTTTTGACCCTATGCCTGTTAATGATAGTTTTCCAAATGAACAGTTGGTTGTAATAAGGGTATGCCCGCATGAGAGTCCTTGGTATGCTGATTACGCTAACTTTATTGCTTCCAAGTATTTGCCTCCAACCTTTACAAACCAGCAAAGAAGAAAAATCTTTTATGATCTAAGGCACTACTTTTGGGATGACCCACATTTATATAAAGAAAATAGTAGTATACGAAGATGTGTTCCAGAGTGTGAACAACAAGATATATTGAGAATTTCATGGCAGTGCTTATGGAGGACATCATGCTGGGGATAGGACTGCACAAAAAGTTTTACAATATGGATTTTATTAGCCTACCCTTTTCAAGGATGCAAGGAAGTTTGTTTTATCTTGTGACAAATGTCAAAGAGTTGGTAAAATTTCTAGACGCAATGAAATGCCTATGAATTATTATCTTGTTATTGAACCATTTGATTGTTGGGGATTTGACTTTATGGGTCCTTTTCCTCCTTCAAAAGGGTATACTCATATTCTTGTTGCTATTGACTATGTTACAAAGTGGGTAGAAGCCATACCTACAAAGAGCATTAATGGTAAGACCTCTTTTAAAATGCTTAAAGATGTTATTTTTCCTAGGTTTGGTGTGCCTATATATCTCATGACTGATGGAGGCTCTCATTTTATTCATGGTTGTTTTAGGAAAACTCTTGCCAAATATGATGCTAACCATAGAATTACTTCAGCTTATCACCCCCAAACCAGTGGGCAAGTAGAACTTTCCAATAGGGAAATTAAATCTATCTTGCAGAAGACTGTTAATAAATCTAGGAAAAACTGGGCTACAAAGTTGAATGACGCTTTATGGTCTTATAAAACTACTTATAAAAATACTATGGGGATGTCTCCTTACAAAATGGTTTATGAGAAAGCTTGTCACTTGCCTCTAGAATTAGAACACAAAGCTTATTGGGCAGTGAAAGAACTGAATAGAGATTCTAAACTTGATGGTGAGAAGAGATTGCTTGACTTGAGTACCTTAGATGAGTGGAGAAGTGAAGATTATGAAAATGCTAGACTCTTTAAGGAAAAAGTAAAAAGATGGCATGATAGAAGAATTCTCAAAAGGGAATTCCATGTTGGTGAGAAAGTTCTTTTGTATAGGTCTCGTCTTAGATTTTCTGTAGGGAAACTACTCTCAAAATGGTAAGGACCTTTTGTTATTGAGGAAGTGTATCGTCCAGGGGCTATCAAAATATCTTCTTTGAAGGATAACCCTACATAGGTGGTGAATGGTCAAAGGCTCAAACATTATATTTCTGGAGATTCTTATAATGAAGATGTTGATATTATTCAAATGGTAACTCCGGAAGAATTTATGAGAAACCAAACACCAGAATCTGCAGTCCGTCTTTGAATAAGTAAAAAGTGGTGCTAACTGAAGGTTCGTGAAAACCCTATCTTTTTATATTTTTGATGTTTTTATTGCATACGGAAGGTTAAGAGACGAAACAGAGGAGGAAACGGAGGCCTGGGTGACCAAACCCACACTAGGCGCGGGCCCCGAGCTGGCCACGCCTGGAGGGGGTGTGAGCCCCTTGAACTCCGTCTCTGCCCCGTTTTCGCACAGTACCTTCCTTATGCACTGAAACTTCTTAATATATAACCCCCCAGATCCCCCGAGGTTCGTGTATCATGTTCTCGTCGTGTTTCTGTTTCGATCTATTTCTGTTAGGCAGATTCCCAGTTTTGGAGCTACAATGTCTTCCTCTGGATCACCCATAGAGGATTCCCTCCGCGGATGTCATCAACCCGGATATGTATGAGTTGAAGATTCATCCTAAGGAGTTGATTCTCAAGGATGGGAAGGTGCAGATGAATGATGTTCAAGGCCCTAAAGGAGAAGGCAATCTAGAAGACAGGATGGAAGCATTGGAGCAGGAAGTTTTCAGGTACAAGAAGATGGCAGAACGCGAAGTGGATATCATCCATAAGATAAGTTCAGAACTCATCGCCAAGCACAAGAGATTGCAGAGCTCCGAGACGAAATCCTCTCACTCCATCAGACCACCAACCAATTAAAAGCACAACTCTACGACATACAAAATCAAAACTGTGAGTATGAGGCTAGATTTAATCGCATAAGCTCTACTGCTAGTTTTAGGATTCTGGAAACCAAGATATCCTTTGTGTATGGGATCCTTTACCTTGGAAGTCTGATGATGACAAGGGACCACCACCACCGAAGGAGTAATTCATCATCAGGTTTGGCATCAGGTTTGGCTAATCTTTTACTTTTTGCACTTCTTATTTTAGTTTGCAATCTCTATTATATGATTGATCTTGTTGATCATTATTGGCATCACTTTGGGAGCATCAAGTAGACCTAAATTGGTTTTGGAAAACCGAGCTCTGGTCAGTAGCAACACTTTTTGAGGTTTGAAAGGAAAAGAGAAAACGCTTATAGGTATTTTGTATCATTCATTTTCTTACTTGATTGGCTCATAAGCTCAGTGTTCTTTATTTAAGATCTTTTGTGTCTTCAAGGAATATTGCATGTTTAGCTTTATCACTTGTATGTTTGCTTGTTTCCTTCAACTCTTTTGCTTGCTACCCAGCCTTGCTAGCCAAAAACCTGTTTTGAGAAGGCATACTTCTCATGCTTCCAATCCCTTTGAACCAAAACATGTGCCATATGTGTCCACCATATCTACCTATTAGCATTATTTCTATTCCAAGAAAATTCTCAAGCTTCATCTATCTTTCGAATTAAAAATTATTTGTTATGTGAAAACTAGTCAATAAAGCTCTCACGTACTTGATGGTACACATTATTTTCTTGCCCCTAATAAACTTGAACCATTGTGTCATCGATGTTGTATATGCTTGCATCTATACGTTGGGATTAGCAGAACCGTGATGTCACGGGGAACGCTTTCAACCCTGATGGATACATATCCAGTTGATATCATGCTCTTTTGTTTGCGGATGTCTTCAGTGTGAAATAAAAGGGGAGCTTGTAAGTCCACGGAGTTATGTATGTGTGTTAGAGAAACGCCTGGGACGCTAGCCTAAGCCATGCCTAATCATGGTGGAAACTTGCAGCATAACCATAGTGAGCAATCTGTGAGGCATCCTCAATAAAAACCTATGCAAATAGAAAATAAAAAGATTGCTGAGATGCTCACTGTCTGCTTGCCTTGTCATTTTGATTATGGGATAGCTCCTGTATCATGTGCAAGGGGTACCCCGTTGGCGGTTATTTATGATACACATGTACTTATGATGACAAGAACTTATCGGTAACTAAAGTTGAGTAGCATGAGGAGTGGCCCTCGTACTCAAGGGACATGAGATTGCCAACTTATATTTCGTCAAGCATATACTCCATCTTTGTTCACTTTAACCTTAATCACCTCAAGATGCTTATGATAGGGGCAATGAGAGCTCAAAGCTAGTAAGTACCATAATATTTTGGAAGCTCTTTATGAACTTGAAATCCCTGCTTCCCTCTATGAAGGGCCTTTCTTGTACTTCTAAGTTGAGTCATTAAACGTATTCCTCTCTATCTCGAGCAAGCATTTGAGTTGTTGTGTTTGAAGCATTCATATGATGATTTATTCAATCATGTTCTGTATCTTCCTTGTTTGCACAAGACTCTTATTTAATGAGAGTTACTTTGAAATGATATCATTGTGAAAAACCTTTTATGTTTGAGCAAAGAGTACTCCTGTTGTAAAAGTCCTTTACAAAAGCTTTACTTGAAAACTGTTTGCCAACTGTTCTGTGACCAATAATAAAGTTTGCCAATCCCAATTATGATCTTTCTTTATGCATCTCTATTGTGACTCCTATACTTGTTGCAAGCTAAGTTATATAATGGTGAGTTGCTTTCTTTTATGAGTTGTGTAATCGTAAGTGTGATGCTTCTTGTCCATATTATTTTTATCGACACTTCACTCCATAAACCTGTAGACATGTTTACCGAGATCAGTTTTCGCTTGGGGACAAGCGAATGTCTAAGCTTGGAGGAGTTGATACGTCCAATTTGCAGCACCATTCTATATCGTAATTTGCCTCTATTCATTGATATATTTCATATTAATAGGTGTTACTTATGTATTTTCATCTATTTTGCATGTTGGATGATTCTTGGAGGATGAACTGCCGGAGTCAGGATTCTGATGGAAAAAGCGGTGTTTTGATGCAATTTCGCGAAGATCAGAAAAATACCATAAAAACTATGGAAAATACTATTTTCCCAGAAGACGAAGAATGCCAGAAGGGGAGGTGGAGATGGGACACAGGGGGGCCACAACCCCCCCTAGGCGTGGGCCACCCCTACGGCACGCCTACAAGGGGTGTGGCCACCTCTGGCTCCGCCCTCTCTCCTATATCTTCTCCTCGAAACCCTAATACACGGAGAGCGACCACAGGAAGATTCCGCCACCTCTGCGGGGCGGAAAACACCGAGAGAGAAGAGCTCTCCGGCAGGCAGATTTCTGCCGAGGAAATTCCTTCCCGGAGAGGGAGATCATCGCCATCAACACCATCATCAAGCTAGACTTCATCGGGATCATCATCATCATCGAAACCATCATCTCCACCAGCACCATCATCATCACTCCATCCCGCTGTAACAGTTGTGTTGAATCTTGCATAGTTCTTAGGGGAAACTTTCCCGGTGTTGATTACTATTGTAGTTGATGCTTCTGAGTGGAACCATTGGATTATTGCTTATGTTTAGATTGTTATTCATCACCACATAATCTTTGATCTTGATCCATATAATGTCTCATGATTAGTTCATTTAGTTCTTGAGTACATGGGAGAAGTCATGTTGTTAGTAGTGGATTTGTGTTGAGATATTATTCAATGGCTTAGTATTGAAGTTGTGGTGCTATTCTTCTAGTGGTGTCATTTGAATGTCGACTACATGATACTTCACCATTTATGGGCCTAGGGGAATGCATTGTGTATTTGGCTACTAATTGTGGGCTTTCCGGAGTGACAGAAACCTAAACCCCCGTTAGGACACCATTGCACAAGGGAGCGTAGGATCTCAGAGTTTAAGGTTGTCGTTAGGTTTATACCTTAATTGATTTCTTGTAGTTGCGGATGCTTGCAAGGGGTTTAATCACAAGTATGCATTAGTCCAAGTAAGGTCGGTACATTAGCACAAGTTCACCCACACAACACTTACAAAACCAAAGAAGATTACTCAACTATATGAAGCGAAAGCACTTGACAGAATTCCCATGTGTCCTCGAGAACCTTTGGTCCTCATTACTATTGCCACCGGCTTGTCCTTTGCTCAGAAAGGATTGGGTCACTTGCTGCAATTGTTTGTTGTCTTTATTACTTGCACTTTATTTCTTTGCTTTATCATAAAACCCCTAAAAATATGTTTCCTAAGTATTTACAGAGATTTCCTGCTCCATACCACTAGTCAACACCTTCTGCTCCTCGTTGGGATCGACACTTCTATTTATCGAAAGTACTACGATACACCCCCTATACTTGTGGGTCATCAGTCACGACAGGTTAGGGTCCGACAAACTAATAGTTAGGATAAAGCCTATTTGAGAAGTGGTCGTACATGGAATCTAATAGTTAAGATAGAGCCACAATCTCTTTAATCCTGGGTGCTTTCCATGGGTGCAAAAAAGTGAGGGGCAAGCCATTGATAGGGCTCCATAAATATATCCCCCACTGATATGGAGGTGCGACCATTGATAGGGCCTCATGAGTATGACACCTGAACTTGGTAGTCAACCAAAAAATAGCAATCCCATTCACCCAGGTGGTTCATTAAGTTATATTGTTTTCATTACACAAAAAGGAGTTTTACCTCAACATCACATAACTTAATAGGAATCCACTCAAGAGATCTAGAACATGGCTAAGCATTCAACACCTATGTTGTTTACTACACAATAGTTACACATGGCTATCCAATCTAGGTTGCATAGCATAGCATACTACTTTATGCAGTCCTACTCACACAATCTTTCGAAAACAACTAAGTGCATAGTTTAAAATAGTAGGGAATTTATTTAGTGAACTTGCCTCTTGTTGAATTTGTTGGAATCACTATTTCCGCAAGACAACAGTTACTCTCCGGTCAATCTACACAGTACACAAACATTGCAACAAATAAACAAACCAAACTAACACACCAATCATGCCAATACAAGGAAAGTAAACAAGGAATTCTTGAAGTTTTAGATTAGGTTGGAAATGTTTTATTAAACCAAGACTTGGTTCACAAAACACTTTATTAGTTTTAGATTTCAAATATTTACTTTTCATATGGTTGCTTTTGACCACATAGTGCTTATAGTAGAACTAGGTCATAAGAACCTACTTAGTTATAGATATGTTTTGAAACGAGTTTCATTTAGCCCTATTGGACAAATAAATCATTTCTGAACATTTAGCAAAAAGGTTTCATTTGAGAACCATTTCCTTAATTTAATAATGTCCAAAGTAACACTTGAAAGAGGTAAGGCTTCATATTTTAATAGCATTGTTGTAAACCTAAAAAATACTTCTAATCTCTGGTCCTATTGTAGATAGGACTAAAATATGAACATTATGAAAAAAGAATCACATTAAAATAATTTTAGTACTACCTCTGATCCATAAGTGTCGCAGTTTTGAATTAAACAAAATTCAAAATAGCGACACTTATTATGGATCAGAGGGAGTATTAAAGTTATGCCTAGAATACTCCAACTCATTAATTTAAAATTAACTACTTGGTCTAAACTCATATTTTTTAGTTTTTCGTTTGTTCTTCTTGTTTCAAGGATTCCATAGACATACAATTCATAGTTTTTGAACTTACATAACTTAAGTTATCGATTTTACAAGATTCACTCCATTTAAACCTATTTTAAACAAAAATAGATCTAAATACGACATGTGGCCCTTCCCTATTAGACAGTTCCCTTTCGAATACCTATTGAATATGAGCCATCGGATTTAAAGCGGATTGGACAGTCCAGATTTATACCCGTGGGTCACTTGGTCAAATATTTTACTAGTGACGATGACCTGACATGGCACTGCCTTGGCTAGGCCCTACCAATGGGGGCCACATCGACGACGGTGCATAGGGACCAAGGTTCATCTCTGATGGTGTTTCGGCATGCGGCTACAAGATTCGCATGGCTAGGATGAAGGATGACGCGTAGGAGAAGTGGATGGTGGTCGTGGGTATCACCTAGGACGATGTCGTCGGCAACGAGGTCGGCGCGGCTCAGACATGGGCATGGATGGTGCACCGGAGGCTAGCTATCTCTAGGAATGGATGTATAGGGCACGACTCATCAAGGGGGATCCACAGGTGATGTCAAAGATGTATAGTGCGTCTCTTGGCATCTGTGGTGTCTGGATGGCGCTCGTTGACATAGTGGTGGAAGTCAGGAACTTATCGTGGGGATTTGCCTGGCTGCGAGAACAATGAAGGGAGGGAAACAGGAGACGCAGGAGAACAAGGGGAGTCTATGAGGCCTATAATCAGAGGTCTTCACTTACCGGGTCGTCAGCAGCGATGGAAAAATGGTGGAGGAAATTACAAACTCTAGCGAGGACTTTGGACGGCCTAGCAGGACGAGAGCGATTGGGTTGGGGGAAATGGCATGGGTTCGATATGGATTTAAAGGAGGTGGCGAGTTCGGCAGGATACGCTCGGGAGCATGGGGAAGAGGGGGTTGTGGGCACGCTCGTGCTCGGGAACATGGGCGATGGGAGGTTGAAGAAGGGGAGAGGGGGCTCTTCGGGTGGGCCTTGGGCCAAAACTGAGAGAGATGAAGAGAGGAATAGAGAGGTTCAGCCATGCCAGCCCATTAGGTATGTCTTCCCTTCTTTTGTTTGTTCTTTTTATTTTATTTGCTTGGTACTAATACTTGTTCAAAGAAATACAAACTATTCAAGTATTTTTTTTAAAAACTTAATAGTTTTTAACTCACATATTGGATACATTTACATCACCCGAATATAAATTTTGTAATAGAATAACAACAATAAAAGAAATATTTTTCTCATTCAAAGGAAATTAATTCTAATGCAATACAAATGGTAAATGCCCTCTAGGGTTTAACTCTTTCACAAACTTAAACGAAACAAAAAATAGAGAAATCTATCAAATCAAAAGTAGGTAGTATGTAAAATATGTCAAATCCAAGAACTTTTTTGAGGTATTATATATATGGATTATTTTCAAGATCTTTTTGGGAAAATCTTAACAAAATAAAACGTAAACAAGCTTTTGTGGCTATGCCTTTAGGAAAAACACTAAAGACAAAATATGGTTTTATATTGGGCTCAAAACAAATTATTCTAAAAGGTAGAATAGAAATATTCAACAAAGAATGTTTTAAAGAAATTTTCATAAATAAGATATTTTTATTAATGTTGGTTTTATGGAAAAAGGGTCTTGTAGAGAAATGTATTTGACAAATATGATTTTGTATTTTGGTAAAACCAAATTCAAATTCTTTTGTTTTCCTTACAAGAAAGTAACCCCACTAGTTTGGGAACATAGATTTTTCCCACTCAATTGAACCAATTAATTTTTAGAAGAATAATTCATATTATTTTAATAAACATTCAGAAACTTATTTTCTTTTGAAAAATCAAAATAGGAAAAACATATTTTAGTCGAACTATTTAAATAATTTTAAGTTTCTCAAATTTGAAAAGTTTTGGATGTTAGATACTACCACCCTCAAAAGGAATCTCATCCCAAGATTCAAAAAATCTAGTAATAAAGGGTTTGGAAAAACATTGGGGTGCTACCACCCTTAAAAGAAAAACCAACTAGGTTGAATTTTTAAAAATGTTCCACTTTATGTATTTATGATTTTTATTTTAGCATCACTCTTTGTAATATACTTTCTAGAAGGGTTCAGGCATGTGCAGGTACAAGAAAAAAGGGTATGAGGAAGAGCTACTACTCAAGTGACTAGTATGGTCACAGAAATAATCAAGAACACAAACAATTCACATCAAGTACAACAATCCAACATTGATATCAAAGCAAATGGTTCAACATAAACAAGCAAGCCTAAATATTCAAGGTTCCAAAGAGTGAAAGCAAACAATCTAGTGATTCCATATCTCACAACATGATATGGTCGACGAGCTAACACGATAACTTTGATCTAATGATATGGCTCCATGTTGGTGATCCAGCCTAAGCACTAGGCGCGAGGAGCTTCTTGTACTCTAATGTCATGTTGGGTTCTTATCTCGACACCTTTGCTCAAGATATCGCTCATAGATATGATTGGGTTTAGTTCCCTTGGTGCTTTAGCCTTCTTATTCTTCTTATTCTTATTATTCTTGTTTTTAGGAGAGTTTGACGCATAGTGCCCTAGTTCCTTGCAATTGTAGCATTGCAACTAGCTAATTTCCTTCTTGCTGATTTTACCATGGTTATTGTTCCCATGGAAATGTTGTCCATTCTCACATGTTAATCATTCACATTTCTACTCTGATCATGGTGCCTAGGGCTATGATTTTTCTTAGGCTTTTTATTGCTATCATTTCCTTTGTTCTCTAGTTTTTCCTTCTTGAGAGATTGTTGCATCCCATCTTTGACTTGGTGATTCACTTGTTCTACAAAGGGGTAGAGGTGGAATTCAACTAGGGTGTCATTGATCCTTACACATAGGAAGAAAGTAACTTGATATGCGAGACATTTTTCACCCAGATGAATGACATCACAATAGGGGCACTCATCATGATGTCCCTTGGTTGTGTGCCCTACTTCTACGCAGATTTTGCAAGCTTGAGGTTTTGTCGGGACCTCTCCCTTGAAATTCTTGTCGACATGGTACATCGGGAAGTTTCTTTCTTGCAAGCAGAGAAGGCTAGAAGTCCATATGTTTGAACAAGAAGATAATCAGTAAAGAAGGATCAAGGTTTATGAGAAAGGCATGTATTTAATGATTATGATGATGAAATAAAATAAGTTTTCTAGTCCTATGGTCTTTCAACGGGTCAACAGGGAAACACATAGCCATAATAAAATAGCCTACTAGGTTCAATCAACATATAAGTTCAAATATTACTAGATAAATTCTCAAACACAGGTTCGTCCCAAACAAAGAAACAAATAACTAGGTTATGCCATATCACAACATTGGGTATGATCAATACACTAACATGATAGATATGGTCTAAAAAAACTACTACGGTGGTGGTCAATCTATGGGGGTGCATCTAGAGGGGTTTCATCATCCTTTGCATTTAGGGGTTCATGGACACAATAAGAGCATCCTTGGCGGCAATCACTTTGTCTAGCTCGCACAGCTTCGATACCTTGGTTATAATATCTTTCCTAAATTTATTTTCTATTCTTCAGTTCTTCTCCATATTCTTCGTCTCGAGGATTTATGATGAGGAGAATAGACTCTAAGGAGGGAGGATTATAGATATACCCTTACAAACAACTTTTATATAAGAATAGATTTTTTTTGCAACGGTCAACAAAACCAGAAGAGTATCAGTTAACAACTTACAAAAACATCGCACTTACCACTAAGCGTATTAGGTTTCAGGTTCTGCTTGGGTCATCATGAAAATTTTCATTGTCTTCAAGGTCATCAAATTTTATTTTACTTGCACCCTTTCAAAGATTTGTGATGCAGTCCTTTCTGATCAGGTCATTGCCTTCATGCTGCAACCACTTGAAGAATTTTTAATAGAGGAGAGTCTTAAAATCAAATCGAACAAGAATCGCTGAGAACTAGGTACATGAATCTTTCACAAATAAGTTATCCTTCAAAATAGGTAGCCTTGATAAAAATAGGCTTAGACTTCAAGATTGGAAAGGGTGATGTCCACTACTTAATTTTGAAGAGTCAAGAGATGGGAAATCATTTTTAGAAACTTAAGAAAGTTTAGTGGTATGATATTATTTTTGAAATTACTTGATAAAATAGTTCATTGTATGGCTTCAATTCTCTATGGTCATGAACCTACAGTCAACACAATGCTCTGCTACCATATGAAGTGACCTGATCTGGTAGGGGTCCAAGTCTTTGTGCTTTATAGTGCTACTCCCAATATTGACTGGCTTGCGCACACAGTTCAGGATGCAATATCACGAAACACAGGTCATATTTCTATTACATCGAGTGATCCAAAACTTTACTTAATCACGTAAAAATTGCATAGTATAAGGGCTATATCCTCATAAACAAAGATCAACATCAGAATACTTTAACTATAAGATCTCTATCAAGAGCCACATGCGAAAGAATGCTAAAGATAGACTCGCAACCCTAACATCTTACCTCACTCATGTTCAGGGTAACCTACAACATAAAATGTCGCAGCCACAAATGTTTAATATTTTTAATACATTGGCAAGTTCACCTATTTGGTAGAGTATAAATCCCAACCTATAAGTACATGCATATTTCCCTAGGTGGTGTTTTGGCTGAATTTTCATAAACCATTGGTTTTGTCCTATCATTTTGAAATAAAAATATTTCTTTTAAAACAAAAGGGTACTACCCATGGATATGATTGAGCCCGAGGGGTACCATTTATTGATATCAATTAACAACCTAATAGTTAAGATAGAGCCCATTTGACAACTGGTCATATATGGAAGCTCGTAGACAAGAACGCCGCCAAATCTCTTTAAGCATGGGTGCTTTACACAGGTGCAAACAAGTCATGGGAAAGCCGTTGATAGGGCTCCATAAATATGTCCCACATTGATATGGAGGTGCAACGGTTGATAGAGACTCATGAGTATGACACCTAAACTAGGCACTCAACCAAAAAATATCAACCCCATTCACCTAGGTGGTTCATTAAGTTATGTTGTTTTAATTATACAAAAAGGAGTTTCACCTCAACATCATATAACTTAATATGAATCCACCCACAAGATCTATAACATGGCTAAGCATTCAACACCTATGTTGTTTTGTAAACAACAGACATGATAAATGTTCCTATGCTATCTAGTTAGCATAGCATAGCAAACTACTTTATGCAGTCCTAGTCACACAATATTTGGAAAACAACTAAGTGCATAGCAGAAAATAGTAGGCCATTTATGTAGTGAACTTGCCTCTTGTTGAAGTTGTTGGAATCACTCTCTTTGCAAGACAACGTTTACTATCCGGTCAATCTACATGGTTCACAAACATTGCAAAGAATAAACAAACCAAACAAACACACCAATCATGTCAATACAAGGAAAGTAAGAAAGGAATGCTGGAAGGTTTGGATTAGGTATGTTTCATATGTTTTATTAAGCCAATAATTGTCTCATAAAACACTTTATTATTCTTAGATTTCAAATATTTACTTTTCATATGGTTGCTTTTGACCACACAGTGCTTATAGTAGCACTAGGTCATAAGTACATACTTAGTTGTAGATATGTTTTGAAAAGAGTTTCATTTATCCCTATTGGACTAATAAATCATTTATGAACATTTTGAACAAAAAGGTATTGATTTAAAACCATTTCCTTAATTTAACAATGTCCAAAATAGCATTTGAAATAGGCAAGGCTTCATATTTTAGTAACATTGTTTTAAACCTACAAAATACTTTTACTCTTTGGTCCTATTGGACAGAGGACTAAAATATGAGCATTTTGAAAAACTAATCACATTAAAATAACTTTTAGTATTAATGTTATGCCTAGAATACTGCAAGTCTGTTCTTCTTATTTCAAGGATTCCACAGACATAAAACTCATAATTTAAAATTATGGATTTTACAAGATTCTCGCCATTTAAAATCGTTTTCAACAAAAATATATATAAATAGGACACATGGGCGCTTTATTATTAGATATTACCCTTCTGATAACTTGTTGAATATGAGTCGTTCGATTGAAAGCGGATTGGACGGTCTAGATAAATACCCGTGGGTCACATGGTCAAATTTTTGACCAGCAACGATGACCTGACGTTCTCTAACTTAGCTAGTCCCAACCAATGGGAGGGTGCCACATCAGTGGTGGCGCATAGGAACCAAAGTTCACCTCTGGTGGCGTTCTGGCATGCGGATACATGAGTGTAACATCCCAGATTTTATATTAGGATGTTATTAGTGCCATGCATCATCCCTGCATCATTGCATCCTACATATAAAAAAAACTGCAAAATAATCCTAACACCTAAACCTATCAAAACCCTAATGAAGATTTCTTTATGTAAGCATTATTGTTGTAGTCAAGCTTGATCCTTCTAAAAACTTTGTAAAACATTAAACAATGGTCCTAAGATGACCACCTTCTTTTTACAAAAATTTAGAAGTTGGTTTCATCACCTTTTGACTTTATATGCAAAAGTTATTTAAGTTTTACTAAAACAGAAATTGAAAAATGTTTAAGGAAAAAAAAGGGGCAACAACCTAACCTAACTGGGCCGCTGCGCCAGCCCACCCGCGCCCGCGCGACAGCTAGCTTGCCAGCGCCAGCCGCCGCAGCCCGCACCGCGTCGCCAGCGCAGCCCAGCGCCGGCCCGCTCTGCCACTCCCGCTGACACCCGAACCCCACCTGTCATCCCCTTCCTCCCCGCAGAAATCGCGCGCCGCCGTGTGCTGGACGGACTCCGGCCGAATCGGAGAGGAATCCGTGTCCCTGACACCAAGTTTCCTCGCCTATATAAACCCTGAGACCCCCACCATTCGAAACCCTAAGTTTCCCGAACCATCGCCATCGGGCTGCTTCGTCGCGACCACGCCGGAGTAGAGCGCCGCCAGAGCTTCGGTAGGTGAAGCCTTGGGAGCTCCTCTCCCTCTGTTTTTCTCCCTGTCGAAACCCCCTTGCTCGACCCTCGCTCCCCTTTGTTTTCCCCCTTGTCTGACGCAGCATAGCCGCCCCAATTCCTCGCCGTCGTTCCGCCGGAGCTCGCGGAGAACAGCGAGCCTCAGGGGCTGTTCGGGGAAGCAACGGCCACCGTCGATCGTGCCAGGCGGACCACGAGGAGTTGATGATCATCATCGACCACCCCGCTACCTCTAGGAACCACCAGATCGCCGCCGAGCTTCACCACCGACAGCGCCGCCGCCGCCTCGCCATCAACGCCGCCGCGGTAAGCCACCACCCTCCTTCCACCGTTGGATCTGCTATCTATGGCCCAGATTAGAAGGGCGAGTGAAGCTGTCGGCACCGCGCCCGCGCCGCGTCACCCCCCACCTTGCCAGCTGGACCAATCGGAGGCTGCCACTTGGCAAGATTTTTAAGTTAGGGTTAGATCTGTTTGCAGATTTAGTTTAAAACTTGCGAAATTCGTATAAAATTAAATATTTGGCCAAATTTAGCTTATAATATACCGTTGGATTCATAATTTTATGTAGAACGTAGATCTGCATTAATATTCCAAGTTTACGGTATGGTTTTTGGTGTAGATTTTAATCATTGGATTGGAGTATTTAATACATAGATAAATATTTAGAACTCCGTTTTAGTTGATTTTTGTTGCGTTGACTTTGTTTCCGCAATACCTACTGAAAAAAATTATAAAACTTTGCTTAAGATCATTGGATCTAATCTGGGGCTAATTAGATGGTTGGATCTCCTATTAATCCTATGAATTTATATTAGGGACTCAAATAGATTTAAACCTATGGGGAATCAATCCTAGTAACACCCTTAACACTATTGCAACCCAATTATGATACCTTGGTCAGTTAAGAAAACCAATCTTGCATAAAATACCATATTGCATGCATGCATGATTATCTCTGTGACATGTTTTGAGCAAGTTGTGATCAGATCTATGTTTGTGATTCGTTAGATTGTTCGGAGTGCGCTAAGGAGTGCTATTGTGTAGAGTGCTGCTCAGATCAAGGAAAGTTACACCACTTGTTCATAATTTTTGTCCCAGTTTTGATTCTATGCATGTGATCTTCAAAATTCTGTAGTATGCATGTGTAGGATGTTCTAGTAGAATTTTTCCTTAGTGTTATTTTGCAAGTGCGATGATTTTGTAGTATGCCATGAGTAGCTCTATACTTAGGATTTCCCCTCCTAATAGGTTCCCCTGTTTTTGCTAAGTAGTGCTTGCTATGCTATATATATACAAAGTGCCGATGGGGGGTTCGAAAGACAAAGAATTTTTCTAAGTATAAAGGCTCTCTAGAGCAAACTTTTCTTCTCAAATCCACTTCAAAATAAAACTAAGTTTTCTTCTGGGCGGAATGGTTGTCGGGACAACGAGTGAGATTTTGGTGGAGGACGGCTGCCCAGGAATCAAAGAAGTCTGCCATGTTTCAGAATTCAGAAGCTTCCAGTGCAACCACAATACATTATGGGCTCTGTCTTGGCCTAGTACTTAGTGGGAAACCTCACCTGGGTACCAACATTTGGAGGTTCTTGGCATGGTTGGATCCAGAAGGTAGAGGGGCTACTAAGGGAAAGCCTCGCAATGGTCTTGTATGTAAAAGGATTTGATCGTGTATTGTGGGTAAAGTGCACAAACTCTCGAGAGTATTGCAATCTGATCGATCAGCCGTGTTCACAGAAACAGAACAACATTGAGCATCTGAATGATGGAGCCTCTGAAGGATCTTCCTCTCTCTTTTCAAAACAAAAGTTTTTAAAACCCCATGGCGTGAGTAATATCGCCAATGGGTGGGAATTTGGGAACTTGGTGTGTAATATCCAAGTGTCGCTTGGTGCGTAATATCCAAGTGTTTGGTAGTTTGGACACTTGGTGCGTAATATCCTCGTGTGCCAATCGACCTTATTTTATCTAATCAAATGTTTACAAAGTGGGAAAATCTTCTCTTCTTCTCTCTACTTATGAAAACTATCTTTGAGCAAATGAACTCTACAGCCTAAACTAGCCTTGCATGTAGAGATAGTCTTTTCTCTCCTTGGTGTAATTTGCCAATACATTCAAAGTATTGACCCAACTTGTTGGCTGCACGTCTTATGTGCAGAATCCAAAGATTGAAAGGTGCGTAGGGAGCGCGAGTCTACACTCGACAAGCCTGGGGCGTTGATGGACTCAAGCTGCTTTTATGTTTCCGCTGTTATTGAGCTAGCTTAATGCTAAGCAAGTTTGTAATAAATTCATACTCTGGATTCTCCGTGTAATAAAGACCTTGTGTTTTACATGATATTTCATCGACTGTGAGTGCTAGCTATTGATCCAGGGACTAGCATGTTAATCATAGGGACTTAGGATCCTCACCGATCCGAGGTCACTACAGATGGTATCAGAGCACATCGTTGCCTATAGGACGTGACCCTAGGATTGGAACCACCTATAACTTTTGTGGCTTACTTGCTTTTCTACTAAGTTATTTTTCCTTACTTCTAGTATCTGTTCTCCTCTACTTGATTAAGTATCTAACTTTCATTCTTCTAACTTAAAGATGACAAGCTTCCTCTACGACACCGTCGCGGACATCGAGCCCCTTCGCTTTGGTGGATGCCTCATGGATCTTCTCACGCGTTTGGATCTTCCCCTCCCAACCATCTAGGGGAGCACAATGAAGAAACTCCACAAGAATAGTTGTTGGGGAGTCAAAGTCATCCCGCCAGGAAAGGAGCGAGGCAAGAACCCAGAAGAAGACATAACAATCCACATTGTTAGCGATTCCAAGGAGAAGGACCTTAGCATCAGCTTACAACAGCTCATTGGTCGCCTATGTGGACGTCATCATGAAGCTCTCCAGGGACACTGCGGCGGCCTCTTTGGAAGACGAGATGAGGAAGGAATTCCCATGGAGTTAACCTTTGAGGAAAGGACTTCTACCAAGCGCCGAAGGACCCAATATCAAGATTTGGTGTGCCACATCCATGACCTTGAAAAGGGTACCTTCCTCGAGATATTGAAGAACGACGAGCTATGCGCCCTCATCAAGGAGAAGGAAGAAATGATCAAGCAGCAGGAGGAAACAATGAAGCTCCAAGAGATAAAGTTCCAGGACCAAGAGAATAAGTTCACTAACCAAGAGAAGAGGGTGATAAATAAAAATAAGAGGATTAGGGAACTCAAGCAGGAGATCGATGGAACTGAAGTGCAAACTGAAGGCCTTTGCAAGATAATCAATGATGTGCGTGCTTCCAAGAGGGACTTGGCAAAGCAACTTGAAGCCGTGAAGAAGTCAAGTTTAGTGGAGGAGCTACAAAGCGAGAAGGAGGGACTTCAGGAGCAGCTAGAAGCCACCACCAAGAAGCTGAAGGATGAGATAAAGAACCTCCAAGAGAAGCTTGAAGCCACCACGAAGGAGATGGAGTTGTACAAGACAACCCTAGAGCAGGAAGGCTACTCATTTGAGGACGAGGAAGAGGAAGGCATGGAATATGTGTAGTAGTTGGAACACCTTTAATTCTATAGTAGAACGTTATTCGCGATTGTAATAAATACCAAGACATTTCTGGTTTAGTTAAACTTGGATGTTTTCTGTGTTGAGTTGTGTTAATGTGACTTGTGAGTCTTGTGTGCTTGGTGTGTTTTCATAAGGGTAGGAGTTTATTTCCTAGTCTTTCTGTCTAAATTCTTAACTTTTCTCTCAAACCCCACATATGCCGCCAAGACATGCGAACTCTGAAATTCCTCTGGAAATAGCACAACTCTTAGCCACTCAGAACCAGCTGATCCAACTACTCACTCAGAACATGCAAAACAACAACAACAACCCGCCACCACCACCACCTCCGCCACCACCTCAACAGGATCGCTTGACTCGGTTTTTGAGGTTGAACCCACCTACCTTCACAAGCAGCACTGAACCAATCATCGCAGATGACTGGCTACGTACAATCAACAAGAAGCTAGACATCGCAAGCCGGTCTTAGCAGGGTACGTTATGCCGCACACCAGCTTGAAGGACCTGATGCAGAATGGTGGGATAACTACCAAGTCACCCACCCAGATATTGATGCTATCACTTGGGATCAGTTTGAGTTAGCTTTTCGCACTCATCATGTGGCTGCTGGTATCATGACTCTGAAAAGGCGCGAATTTTGCGACCTACACCAGTTGCACCGTTCTGTCACCGAGTATGGTGAGATTTTCAACAAGCTAGCCCGTTATGCACCCGATGATGTTTCCACTGATGCCAAGAGACAGGAGGAGTTCTTAATAGGACTCAATGATGAGATATCCATTCAGCTTGTGGCTCAGAAATTTGACAACTTTCAGGAACTCCTGGATAGAGCCATTGTGGTGGAATCCAAAAGGAAGAGCATAGAAAACCGCAAGAGGAAGTCTAACCCTCACAAGCACTCTATTCCGTACCAGAAGCAGCGCAATTTCTCACCACCACCTTATAATAATAATGGCCACAACCATAACGGTCATCATCATGGCAGCCATAAACACAATGGGCATAAAAACCGCAATGGGAGTGGCAGTAATGGAAAGGATCTCAGTGAGGTGACATGATTTAAGTGCAACAGGACAGGGCACTATGCAACCTCTTGCCCCGAGAAGAAGAATGGCAGTGGCAATGGGAATGGAAATGGACACAACCATGGCAATGGAAACAGGAAGAAGCCAAATCCGTTTGTCAAAGCCACGGTGAATCATGTCTCTATGGAGGATGCTTGTGATGCACCAGACTCTGTGATTGGTAAGTTCAAACTCAATTCTATTCCCGCAGTTGTTCTTTTTGATACTGGTGCATCGCATTCATTCATATCAAGGGTGTTTGTGGATAGAGGCAAGATACCTACGGAGACTATAAACTTTCCTCTAAGGGTAAGTTCTCCTGGGGGAGAAATAGTGGAAAACTCCGGTTGCCGGGAATTAGAACTAAGGATTGGGACACACATCTTTCCCACAAGTCTAGTAGTTCTAGAATCACAAGGATTAGACATCATCTTGGGAATGAATTGGATGACCGAATTTGAAGGAGTCATAGATTGTGCCAAAAGAACTGTCACGCTCACAACACCAGAAGGGAAGAGAATTCGTATCAAGTCAAATTTTGCACTAAAGGAAGCCATGGTGAACTCTCTTAAGGGGGTTAGCTTGGAGGAGGTACCTATTGTAAAGGAATACCGAGATGTCTTCCTAGAGGAGCTACCCGGAATGCCACCCGACCGTGATATCGAGTTCCTCATTGACTTGATGCCAGGCACGGGGCCGATAGCTAAGAGACCATACAAGATGGATGTGGATGAGTTAAAGGAACTCAAGAAACAGCTTAGGGAACAATTGGACCCAGCGCATCATCTTGGGGAGCACCTGTCCTATTTGTGGAAAAGAAGGATAAAACCAAGAGGCTGGTTGTGGACTACCGCTCGTTGAACGAAGTGACGATCAAGAACAAGTATCCTCTGCCCAACATCAATGACTTGTTTGACCAGTTAAAGGGAGCAAGTGTGTTCTCAAAGATCGATCTGCGATCAGGCTACTTTCAGCTAAAGATTCGAGAACAGGATGTGCCGATAACAACATTCACCACAAGATACGGATTGTATGAGTACACAGTAATGTCGTTTGGTCTAACCAATGCCCTAGCGTACTTCATGACCATGATGAACAAGGTGTTCATGGAATATTTGGACAAGTTTATCGTGGTATTCATAGACGATATACTCATATACTCTAAGGATGAGAAGGAGCATGAGAAACATCTGCGCCTAATTAAGGAGAAACTAAGAGAACACAAGTTGTATTACCGGAGGTTCATTGAAAACTTTTCCAAAATAGTGAAACCCATGACGAAACTATTGAAGAAGGAAAAGAAATTCCTATGGACCGAGGCATGTGAAGCAAGCTTTCAAGAATTGAAGAAACGTCTCGTAACAACACCAGTTCTGTGTCTGCCCGATATCCAAAAGGATTTTCAAGTCTATTGTGACGCATCTCGACAAGGACTTGGAAGTGTGTTGATGCAATACGGGAAAGTGGTATCCTATGCCTCCCGACAACTTAAGAACCACGAACACAATTACCCCACACATGATTTGGAACTTGCGTCTGTGGTTCATGCACTCAAGGTATGGAGACACTACCTCATGGGTAAACATTGTGATGTGTTCATGGATCATAAGAGTTTGAAGTACATCTTCACCCAAAAGGAGTTGAATATGAGACAAAGAAGATGGCTTGAACTAATTAAGGATTATGACTTGGATTTACAATACCATCCCGGAAAGGCAAACGTGGTGGCTGATGCCCTAAGTCGTAAGGTATATGTGAATGGACTTACCGCAGGGGAACTTCCAGAAGATTTATGCAGACAATTCAAGGATCTCAGGCTAGAGATAGTTCCGAAAGGACACGTAGCAACTATGGAAATAGTGTCCACCTTCCAAGAGAGAATCAAGGAAGCACAAAAGGGAGATAAAGAGTTGGAAGAAATAAGAGTCAGGATAAGTGAAGGAAAGACAAAAGAATTCCGTCTGGATGAACAAGGAACCCTTTGGCATGGGAAGTGTTTGTGCGTTCCCAATGACCCCGACATCAGGAAGTTGATTTTACAAGAAGCTCACGACTCACCTTACTCAATTCATCCAGGTAACACGAAGATATACATGGATGTGAAGGATAGATTCTGGTGGAATAACCTAAAAAGAGAAATTGCCGAATATATTTCTCTATGTGATGTATGCAACAGAGTTAAAGCCGAGCATCAGAAACCGGCCGGATTACTTCAACCAATACCTATACCCGACTGGAAGTGGGACAAGGTAGGCATGGATTTCATCACGGGATTGCCCCGGACTCGTTCTGGATTTGATTCTATCTGGGTAGTGGTGGACCACTTTACCAAGGTGGCTCACTTCATCCCCGTAAAGACCACGTATACAAGTGCTAAGCTTGCTAAGATTTACATGTCAAGAATTGTAAGTCTGCATGGTGTTCCCAAGGGGAAGGTTACCTTTGGACCGTTGTTCCATGAGGAATCAGTGAAACAATTGCCATCGGTCGCGTTCTCTACGCCAGCAACATCCCTCTCGTTCTTTTCGACAAGACTTGGATTCTGGCTAAGGAGCCCATGATGACCTACACCATCATGCCAATTGGCGATATCGATATCTATCTCGGTTTTGCTGAACCCGCCCAACCCACCCCTGAGGTGACGATCATGGCAGAAGAACAATCTGTATCTACTCTGTCTGCGGGGAAGAGTTCTAAGTCCAAAAAAACCCTAAACCCACCCAACTCACTCCTAAAGTGGAAGTAACCATGGAGGAAAAATCTGAACCAGATCTCCCTAATAAGGTCCGATACACGGATGAGGAGTATTACCGCTTTCGATCCAGTTTTACCGATGCTAGAGCAGGAAAATATCTTCCGAGGCACATGATCAACCATATGATGACACACCCTTACAATAATTTCCGGGGAATCTCTGAGACAAAACGGAGTTTCCAGAAAGATGATGCTGAGAGCTATGCCTACCTCAAGTATATCAAGAATAAAAAGTATTTCTTCATGGGTTACTTTGGCTTTGGATCCGACTCTATCGATGCTGGAGTCGAAAATGAATCAGCCCTCGATGCGATTAGAGAAAATACTGACTTACCTGCTTCCCCTTAGGGTTCACTGACGTTGCAGGAACTCTGAGACTTCAAGAAGGAGTTGGAGGCGTATGGTGAAGAATACACCTCCAAAGCATTGCAAGGTGAAAAAGAGGAGACAACTCTAAGTCCGTATGATTGCATGGATGAAAACTACACCTTGCAAGATGATATGGACACCGGAAATTCTTCCGAAGTCCATGTTGGGGTTTGAAACAGGGAACAAAAATATTTCTAGCTACACAAACTCAAAAACCAAGATCGGTTCTATATATAAATAAGTAACAGAGAGGGAGGACAGAGTTCATACCCTTGAATATCATGGCATGTATTATGTGGGAAGGCGTATAGCGATGAAGACGAGCACCCAAAGTGTTGCGCCTCAAAGCTCTACACATGTCTGGTGTAGGGACGTCTCCTGGGCTCCGATCCAGCCGGACAATCCTACGCACGACGGTAGTGTGGAGGTGGAGATCTAATCCCAGAGACCTAGATCCAATCTAGGTGGAGAGAGATCTAGGTAATAGAGGGAGAGAGGAGATATTGTTGTGTATTAAGGTGAGGGGGAACCCCTCTAATTATAGGAGGTGGGGGGAGGGGAAAACCCTTGGGCAAAGGTGGGTGGGACGCCCTAAGCCGCCGCTGGCCCTAGGATCCACATGCGCGGGGGGGGGGCTAGGGTTTGGCTAGACGGGCCCCCTCCCTCTCTCCTATGGCGCCTAACCCTATGGGCACTTCCCTAGGAAATGACCCAAAAAGAAATAGGATGTCCAAAATATAAATAATAAAATATGTTTTAATTCATTCAACCAATTAATATAAAACTCATATACTATTATATCCCATACTCCATAACAACTTCCATAACCTTCCGATAATTATCGGATGTTACCCGGAACCTTTTTGATTTCTCTCTCTCATTTCTCAAGTGGTGCCGGTTTGATCCCAGAGCATTCCCACACATAAGTGTGTCATCCTTCAGTTCGGAGATGCTCTGGACATGACCAAGAACCCTCTTGCATCAATGATCATCAGCGGGACGTGGATGCCCATAATGACCACCCGTGCATTCACGAATCTCATTGCTTGAACCTTTAACTACGTAGTCCTATTCCCTTTGCCATACGATATCTAGGTCATCTGAGATTTGATCTCAAGCATCTCCATACTTGTGTTTGATCTCGTTACTGATGAGCTTGTTTACTCGTTCCCGTGCCATTGCATTCCATGACCTAGTCATACGCTTGCAAGCTTCATTAATGCAACGTCACCAAGTTGGCCACATGTATCTATCCGTTACTTCGATTGGCAAATCCTGGTGTTGATAAAAACTCCTCAACCAGTCTCTCCGAGAAACCCAATGATACCTTTATGATCACCCTTTCATAGCTTGATACTTGATATCATCAAAGTCTCCTTCTAAAATGGTAATTATGCATTATCTCATAATCAAGGATTTAGGCCACGATGTTTTTGTGTTATCATCAATGATGAACGTTAAGTAACTAGATATCATTGTGGTTAACTTTGGGTATTTTTCTATCACATTATTCAACCAATAATGTGACTTCATTGTTAATTGGCACTATCACCCATGATCTACTAACCATAAGATCATCACTTTCCCAATGAGCTAGTTCGCTAGAGGTAACTAGAGACCTGGTTTGTTTACATACCACATGTGTATTAATGTTTTGTATTAATTCAGTTATAGCATGGTAAGAAACATATTATGAACATACAAGAGATACATAAAATAAAAACACTTTATTATTTTCCTCTAGGGCATATCTCCTTCAGTCCGAAGGTCCGAGGCAATTTTGGCTGAAAGTACTGGTGGAAGTTTATCTCTCGGTAAAGGACCCAAAGCCGTCTTTGCCACCGGTACGCGCGTCAAATATACTGGGTGGACAAAGAAGAAGAAGAACAAGAAACTAACACCGGTTGAACCATAGAGGAAGTCGTTGATGAAGAAGTCGACAAAGAACTATAGATGGAGAAACCGAATGGATCTTCGGCTAATCCCAACTCAAACAATCCTCTGCTTGACGGACACATAGTTACTAAAGGTGCTCGTTAGCTTTACGAAGAAGCATTAATAACACCAATACCAACTGCATCAGATCTTACCCATGAGGAGCTAGAGAAAAGGGCCGAAGGACTGGAAGCGCAGCATTTGGTATTGCTCGAATAAGCTGCTCGCATCGTGGAAGTCAAGAAACGCATCAACAGTGACCCTAACCAGTACAGGTTAGATTACAAGTGACTACCATACAACAAAACTAGAGGTGGCCCGGTTCTGGCTAACAGAAATCAGGAAGTCCACAAATCTCTCTTTGACGGAAACACTAGGGGATAGCTCTGGCCAGATGGAAAGGGAAACAAAGTCTACAATACTCCAGTGGAAAACTCAGGGGCTACTCGTGCTATCCTTGCCAACAATCTGTCTCCTAAATAAGTCTAGCAGTGCATCACATTACTCGACAAAGGCTTAGAGCAACAAAAAACAGCTACATCTTTCTACGGCAAGCTCGCCTTGAAATCCGAACAATCCTGCATTAATGTGAACCATGATGTTGATAAAAGACCTCGAAGGAATCCAGAACAACATTACCGCTCCGAGCCTAGGGGTGATCATAATTCAAGAATTGGCTCTTTAGGCCATAACCACAATCATGCGCGAGGCTAGAAAGAGGTTCTTGTGGTTGCGTCTCGCGATGCTATGAAGGAACTAGTACTACATAAATCCCATCATCGAAAAATAGAGACCACGAGGATGAAGCAGAAGTGCATAACCAGCAAGGGTGGGACATGCAGCAAATGTCGCCTCCCAGACACTCCAGCCGCCTGGTTGAACCTCGTCGCAATGATGACAACGCCGGACAAAGAAATGATGAATATCGTGCTAGACAAAGAAATGATGAAGGCAGCCGTCCCTCAGCCAGAAATAACCCACCAGAGCCATCGTCCCCACCTAGCAGTGATCACAATGGATCTCATCATAGCCATGGTAGCCATCGGGGCAGAGAAGGTAATGGGGGAGAAGAAGTCAAAATTCGACACCAGCGCCCCGCAGGCATAGCGAGCAACCAAGTCGAAGATCAGTCTCACCAAACAAATCTCGCCACCACATTGAATCTAACATCAAAGTGCGACGCTACGAGGAGGAAGATATGTATGTCGAACCCAAATTCTTCGGTCCACGCATCCGCAAGACAAAATTCCTGGCTGAATTTGGTATAGCAAAGAAAATTCAACTCTACGACGGTGTGGCTCGGCCAGATACTTGGCTTTAGGATTTATTCCAAACCTGCTGCATCACCAAAGGAGGAAACAATCTGGTTGTAGTCCTGTATCTCCCACTTATGCTGAGAAACATGACTCGATCATGGCTCAGTGAGTTGCCAGAAAACTCTATAAACAACTGGTATGATATGCAAAGTGCGTTCATTCAGAATTTCGAAGGTATATACAGGAGGTCCTACATAGTCGGAGACTTGCAGCGTTGCACCCAAAAACCCGAAGAAACTTGTCGAGATTACCTCGGATGATGGATCAAGATGAAGAACTCCTATGAAGGAGTAAATTACCAAACCACGATCGAAGCTTTCATCGCAGGGCTCCCAATTAGATTATTACGTCATTGCCTAAAGTGTGAAAATATTACTGACTTGGGAAAAATGATAGAAATGATAAGAAAGTATACAGATGCCGACAATGATTCAGAGGAACCTCTGAATGCTCTGGACATGCCATAGCCGGCTAAGAAGCCTAAGCAACAACAGAACTAGAAGCGCAAGAATACCTCGGAAGAAAATGCCACAGTCAATGCTACTTTCGGATCTAGAGGACGAGGAGGGCGCGGAGACAAGGCCACAGAACTTCTTGAGTCTAGGTTAGAGGACACCAGCAGCCCAAAAAACATATTCCTGGGCCGACATTGCCAACAACCCCTGTGTACATCACCCGAACAGGAACGGGGTTTCTTCCCATACCAATGCTTAGTGTTATTTCAATGACGACACCAAAAGATACGAATCCGCTGGCTATAGGGCCAAGCGACGAAAATGAAAGAAAAATTCTAAGAAAGGCAAGGAGGCAAAGGATGATTCCAACATGGAAGAAGCGGAAGCCGCACAGCCCAAGTCGGATGGAAAGAAGGATTATACTATAAAGAAAGACACTTACGCCTACTTCCTTGGAACTTAGTCGTCTAAGGTCAAAAAAGCGGTTCTCCATGAGCTTAACGCCATGTTTCAGCTATCCCCCAATTTTTTGATCGGTTGGAAGTAACCATCACCTTTGACCTAAGAGATCGCCTGAAGAAAGCTCATCGTTAGGGAAAGTACCCTCTGGTCGTCAATCCTCTTATTGATGGCTATGGGTTCTCTAAAACTCTCATGGACGATGGCAGTAACATCAATATCCTCTACATCAAGACATTGCACAACATGAAGATTAACAGAAGTCAGCTAAGTCACATCAATGTGATTTTCCATGGCATTGTACCAGGGAGACAAGCAAATTCGCTGGGTGATATCATGTTGGATGTAACATTCGGTACTCCACAAAACTACCGGATCAAACCACTATCTTTCAAGGTGGTATCGTTCAAAATTTCATATCACGCCATCTTCGGGCATCTGGCTTACTAGGCGTTCATGACTTGCCCTTGCTACATCTACAACATGATGAAACTTCCAGGCCCCAATGGTGTCATCACCATCCGAGGAAACACGAAGAAAGTGCGAAACTACAAAGAAGGATCTGCTACCTTTGCTGAAGCCATGCTGCACGCCTAGGAGTACTAGGAGATTAAGAAAAACACCGACCCGTCCAAGATTCCAGCTACAAACAATGAAGTGTTAAAGCTGAGTTTGCAGTTTAAGGGAGCAGAAGAGATGAAGAGCACGTTGTTGAAGGAGGATGATGCTTCCATGGTGACCAAAGTAGGCATAGGATTAGACCGCACATAGGAAAGTGCGCTCATCGAGTTCCCCAAATCTAATAAAGATATCTTTGCATGGAAACCTTCTAACATGACCGGAGTATCTAGGGAACTGCCAAGCACTCTCTTAATGTGTATCCTGACGCTAGACCCGTTAAACAGTTCTTAAGACAGTTTGGCAACGAAAAGAGCAAAGCTATAGCTAAAGGAATTAGCCTGACTAGATTTAGCCAGACTTATCACAGAGGTCATCCACATAGATTGGGTGGCAAATCCTATAATTGTCCCTAAAAAGGACACTATTTATTTAAGGATGTGTGTTTATTATACTTCCATGAACAAGGCTTGTCCCAAAGATCCATTTCCTTTGCCAAGGATAGATCAAGTTATTGATTCCATGGTAGGGTCGGAACTACTCTATTTTGTTAACGCATATTCTGAATATCACCAAATATCGATGAAAAAATCGGATCAAATTACGATTTCTTTCGTCACTCCTTTCGAAACCTTATGCTATACAACTATGCCTTTTGGCTTAAAGAATGCATGAGCAACATATCAACACACTATCCAGCGTTGCCTCAATGACCAAATCGGACACAACCTCCATGTATACGTGGATAACATAGCGGTTATGTCCAAAAAGAAGGAAACACTAATTTCCAACTTAGAGGAAGCATTCGCTAATCTTAACAAATTTAACATGATGCTTAATCTGAAGAAATGTTTCTTCGAAATACCAGCCAGAAAATTGTTAGGTTTCATCATGTCTGAAAGAGGCATATACGTGAACCAAGACGAAATCAAGGATATACTCAACATTACTAGGCCAACCCGCCTGAAGGACTTCTAGAGACTCACTGGCTGGATCGCAGTAGTAAGCCGATTTGTTAGCCGGCTCGGAGAAACAACCACACCTTTATAGAATATCTTGAAGAAAACTGACAAATTTGTCTAGACCAAAGAAGTCAATGCTGCTCTACAAAGTGTGGAAGAACTACTTTCTACTACACTAATCCTTGCCGCACCTAAGCCACAAGAGCCTATGTTACTCTATATTGCAGCGACAAATAGAGTTTTAAGCATTGTAACATTAGTGGAGCACAAGGAGGAAAATCATGAATATCTGGTACAACGTCCAACTTATCATCTAAGTGAGGTCCCGACAGAGCCAAAACAAAGGTATCCACATTACCAAATGCTAGCCCATGGTGTGTTCTTTGCTTCTAGAAAGCTAAGCCACTATTTTCAAGAGCACAAGATCACAATAGTGAGTATGGCTCCCCTGCGAGATATAATAAAAATCACGATGCCACTTGACATGTCGCTAAGTGGGTAATAGAGCTAGTAGATTTCGACATTGAGTATAAACCACAAACAACAATAAAGTTCTAGATACTTGCTGATTTTGTCGCTAATTGGATAGAGATGGCAGAAAACACAAATCCTCTATACTTGGAATTTTGGACTCTCCACTTTGATCGATCAAAAGCACGAGGAGGCTCGGGGGCTGGCGTCGTGCTCAAATCACTGCAAGGAGATAAGTTGTTCTATGTGTTATAGATTCACTTCACGACAACCAATAATATTGCCAAATATGAAGTGTTGTTACATGGAATATGCATAGCCAAAGACATTGGCGTTAACCGACTCATGTGTTACAGATACTCAGATTTTGTTGCACAACAAGTATCTAATATCTACAATGCAAATAAACAAATGGTAGCATATAAGGCTATTGTGGAAGAACTATCCAAAATGTTCCAAGGGTTTGAGGTTCAACAAATCCCTCGAGTAGAAAATGAGGAAGCGTATGATCTATCAAGAATAGGCTCTACGCGGAAAACAGTTCCAGATGGTGCTTTTTAGAGCACTTAAAAGTTTCCTCCATAACAGGAGTAGATGAGGACTATCCAACGAAATCTAAGTCACCTTTACTAGGAGTTCAAGATGTGATTCTCAACTGGAAAAAACCCTACTTGTATTTCCTCATAGACGGAAAATTATCCAAAGATAAAGTTCTGAGCCGGCAGATCGTCCGACGAGAAAAATCCTACACAATTGTTAATGGTGAGTTATATAAGTGGAGTGTTTCTAGGGTATTTCAACACTGTATTTCTTTGTAAGAAGGAGTGGAAATCTTACGAGAAATCTACGAAGGCGAATGGGGTCATCACGCTGCAGCGAAATCATTAGTGGCAAAAGATTTTCGACACGGATTATTTTGTCTCATAGCTAAGGCAGATGCCTATAAACTAGTCAAAACATGCAAAGCCTGCCGAAAGTACGCCCGTCAAGCGTATGTTCTGGATGATCAACTAAGAACAATCCCTATAACATGGCCATTTGCAGTCTAGAGGCATGATATGGTAGGGCCGTTCAAAACGTCAAAGTGTGGATTTACCTATCTCTTAGTGATGGTGGATAAATTTACAAAATGGATTGAGTCCAAACCCATAACAAATTGCGATGGGGCCATAACTAGAAAATTCATTGAGGACGTAATTATCCGATTCGGTTATCCAAACATTATTATTACCGACAACAGGAGAAATTTTTTCATGGGAGAATTAGCCAAATTCTACGAAGAACAAGGGATTCAACATGATATTGCATCAGTCGCATATCCACAAGACAATGGACAAGTCGAAAGGTCTAATGGTCTTATTTTACAAGGACTCAGACCTCATCTCGAAGCACCACTTCTTCGTGCTGTGGGGGCTTGGGAGGAAGAATTACCGTCTGTGATATGGAGCTTACGAACTAATCCTAATAGGTCAACCGAATACACTTCTTTTTTCTTTGTCTATGGTGTAGAGGCAGTACTTCCGAGTGATTTAATCCAACAATCTCCCTGAGTCAAGCATATATGGAAGAGGGTGCAGAAGTTTCTCGACAAAATGATCTCGATATAATTGAAGAAGTTTGCGTCATTTCTGAACAGAGATCTACAGCCTATCAGCAAAAGTTACGCAAGTATCATAGTCAAAGCGTGCAAAATCATTCTTTCAAAAAGGATGATTTAGTTCTCCGACTTGTGAAAAAAAGAAAACACAAAATTTCCCCAATTTGGGAAGGACCTTTTATGACCAACCGAGTTCTTCATAATGGGTCATATTATTTAACCGATTTGAGACCAATCAAGGAAAGACCTAATACTCATAAGAGAAAGAGAGTTGGCGGTAGTATAGACCCGAATGAGCTAGATCGTAAATGGAACATTGCACAACTATGTACCTTCTATTATTAATTATCTTTTCTTGTAATCATATGTACATGTTCAAAGTGAAATAAAGTATTGGTTACCTCAATATTTTCTGAGAAGTTTTTAACCATCTTATTTCCAAAAGAGCATGTCAATTTCAAAAATCCCAGGATGCTTGAAAGTACTTTATAACCATGTTTGTTCTAGTTATGATTTTTGAAAAAATATAAAAATGTTACCTTCGGGTGTAAATCTCATTTTATGTTTATACTTTGGTTTATGATCGGATTGCTTAGACATAGGTATTTTCCAAGTAATGAACTTTTGGTACTGGAAGCCGGCTTTATTTTTGAGTTTAAACTGGTTTAGCAAGTGAGCTTCCATTGCTTGGCAAAGTTTTTGTGCTAAAGGTTTGCCGGCTCATGAAAGGGACGAGGCATAAAGCCAGATAAAATTATAAGCATAAACATAAAGTGCTTAAGAAGTTTTCAAGCATGCCAAAATATACTAACTGCTAAGAGTAAAAGCATATTTTTTACATAAGTACTACACGTAGACACACAAAATATTGTTCCCATCATTATAGACCATATTATTTTTTTAGAATAATGCATAAGTATTTATGCTGCAGATGCTGGTGGTCGAGATCTTGGAACGCTGGAGCCGTCGTTGTCACCGATTTTATTTGTCAACTCGGAAGCATTTTCATCTTCGAGAAGACTTTCTTCTTTTGGATCCTTGGGAGTCGGAGGCATGCCGACAGACTAGAAAAATGGCGTGGCATAGTTTGTTATCTCTACCACGCGACAAGCATAACCGGCACAAGATTCTTGGATATCCTTGATGTCTTGCCGGTTATCCTCATCATACTCGGTGTTGATGCCCTTGGTGACTTGTCAGATTTGCCTCTCATCATGATGACTCGTGACCATGGTCAGGGAAGTCTGAGATGCAGTCCGAGTGTACGATATCTTCTAGTCTTCGATGAGCTTTGGAATCTCCTTGTCCCTGTCACTCATTTCGAGTATTGGTATTTTTCTCAAGTCAAGAAGTTCTAACGCCTTGATAGGTTCTTCGAGAATCTGGCGGAAGTCGTAGACTATATGTTCGACTAATTTAATACACTCAAAATGAGGTTCAAAGTTAGAAGAGTATGAAAGGTTAAGAGGACCTGGACAAGTACAAAGTCAAAAATCTAACAACAAGTCAGAAATAACATGGGGAAGACAGGCCAGAAAAATTACCAAGCATAGAGTGATTCCATTGGGAATGTTCCTCCGTGAGGTTGTCCGACTCTGCTTGGTCGGCTTGCACCAGATCCGGTTGCCTATCAAACTCCCTCTTTAGCTCATCAATTATTTTATCTCGGACGACCAGTAATTTCTCGAGCCTCGCAATCTCATGATTGTTCGACTCCAGGAGGTTGCTCACAGATTTCTCATGATCATCCTTTAGCTTGTTCAGCTCCTGGTGAAGTTCATCATTGTCAATTTGGAGGACCTTGAAGTTCTCGACCTCCTGCACCATCTTTCTTGACTGGCTCAACAGTTCTGCAAAGGGTACAAGAAAAAAATATCAGTCGGAATATAATTTTGACTAAGAAAAAAAGCAATTACGGTTCAGTGTTAGAAAAGTTTACCTTCTACCTCATCCCTCTTAATCTGAAGCTTGGAATTTTCAAGATGCAAAGGTTTGATCTCTTTTCTCTTCTTGCATATATTCTTTAGCAATTCCTGGTTGTAAGATACAACTTTATCTAAGTTAAAATGATATACAGTCAGACCACTACTGAGACTCGGGCTGCAATTCAAGCTAAGATAAATTTCAGCATGAGCCTCGGGGGCTACATCATTCTTTTGCATCATATAAGAATAAACTCGGATCCAACGTCATGACCTTTATCTGACTTTATGCTTGGGGGCTAGAGGATTTGATAACAAATACTACAAATGAGATTCAAAAAACTTACCACGTGCTCTAGGTGCAACTTCTCAAATCCGAGTTTCATGTTGTGGAAAACCTTCTCGTCAAGGGAGATAGGAGTTACATCTTTCACTGGAATTTCTCCATCTTGGATCTTCTAATCCCTCGCTTGGATTTGTTCCGCGAGGCCTTCAAGTTTCATGTCCTCCGTCTCCTGGCTTGCTACATCCGTAGTTAAAACTTTCTTCTCCATACTTGTTTGAGCCAGTTTGATAATCTCGTCTTTCTTCTTCCTTTTCATACCGGAAGCAGCAGAACCATTAAATTTTACCACCTACCCCGATGACACATCCATGGGATAATTAGCCTTAGTTGGTTCACCCTTGTAAGTTGTTAGGCTACCAAAGGTAAATAGGATTTGTGAGGTGTTGGGAGCGTTAGGGGTAGCACTACCAGCGCGCGGAGAGGAAGGAACCTCTGGCGTTGAAGACTTAGTAGTGGTTGGAGTTGGAGAAGGTGCGGCTGGTGATATCTAAAGTTTCGGCTGTGTGCAGTAACTTGGTCAGATTGCCTTATGGATTTGACTTTCTCTTCAAAACAGACTTAGCTCTGAGTCACACAAAACACAAGTGTTAACTAAGACTCTGAAATTACAAGGCAAGTACTAAAATATAAGAGGTACTTACTTTTTAACCACTAGTAGCACTTGTGTGCCAGCGGTGACAACATCCTCTGCCTTGTGCTTCTTGGAAGATGGGCCTAAAACTTCTTCCACCTGGTCGTCCGTCGTCACTTCCGAGTCTTCTGGAGGATAACCCTCAATAGGGGCTAACTCTGACTCGGGGAGATCGCTAAGCTGAAAAGACAAAAAAGATATCAGCAAAAGTAAAGTCATATGATGAAGTGATGAACAAAAATGAAATACAAGTTGGACAACTAACCGGAGTCAGAGGTCTCTCTGCTGGATACATCAACATAGAGAGCACGGGAACTTTCTTGTTCACTCGCTCCTTTACCAATAATTGCATTCGAGATTTATAGTCCTTCAGGGGAATCCACGTCAGACAAACCGTCATGCTGTCCTTCTTGTATCTCCTATTTGTATGCATCAAATGGTCTCCGTGGTGCGGCAGAGGGTAAATCTGACGATCCAGCCAGCAGTGAATCAAGTCAGAGCCGCTCAGGCCCCGATGCTTCATCAAAAACTCGACCCGCCTTTTGGCACGGATAAAATCTTCAAATAGTTTTGGCGCCTTTGTGTCCCATGTATCCTTGTGGGAGTAACATAGTCGATGAAAACCGGAAGACCTTCCGTCTTTCTGGTAGTCGACATGTCCTTGTTGTAAAAGAACATGGCGGCCCATCTTCTAAGCGACTCACTAGCTAAAATCATAGGATAGAGTAGGTCTCTCCTAAGAACTAGCTAAGAGTGCCAGTTGTGTATGGAATTTCCGGCACTAATCGAGTTCTTCTAAGTACCATAGTAGCACCATAAAAGAGTAAGAATCGGTCTAATACTGAGAAATCCCTCACTAAGAGCTGCATGACCGCTAAGTTCAAGAAAAGAGTTGGGGAGGGGGAGGAGATTGTGCAGGTGAATGTTGTAATGGTGGAGTATCTCGGTGAGGAACTTTAATGGTGGGAGGCTGAGTCCGCGATCGACATGTGGCGCAAAAAGGACGTGCTCGCCGTCACGCGGAGCGGTGATGGTGTCGTTGAAGCCACTCCGCCATGCACCAGCGTGAAGGGAATATGCCCTGAGAGGCAATAATAAAGTGTTTATTATGTGTATTCCAATTATATGATAGATGTTTATTTTGCATGCTATAATTGTATTAATACGGAAACGTTAATACATGTGTGTTTAATAAACAAACAAAAAGTTCCTAGTTATGCCTCTCTCATAAACTAGTTCGTTGATTAACAAGATGTAGTGACCTCGGATCGGTAAGGATCCTAAGTCCCTGTGATTAACATGCTAGTCCCTGGATCAATAGCTAGCACTCACAGTCGATGAAATATCATGTAAAACACAAAGTCTTTATTACACGGAGAATCCAGAGTATGAATTTATTACAAAAATTGCTTAGCATTATGCTAGCTCAAATAACAGCGGAAACATAAAAGCAGCATGAGTCCATCAACGCCCCAGGCTTGTCGAGTGTAGACCCGCGATCCCTACGCACCTTTCAATCTTCGGATTCTGCACATAAGACGTGCAGCCAACAAGTTGGGTCAATACTTTGAATGTATTGGCAAATTACACCAAGGAGAGAAAAGACTATCTCTACATGCAAGGCTGGTATAGGCTGTAGACTTCATTTGCTCAAAGCTAGTTTTCTTAAGTAGAGAGAAGAAGAGAGAATTGTCCTACTTTGTAAACATTTGCTTAGATAAAATAAGGTCGAGTGGCACACGAGGATATTACGCACCAAGTGTCCAAACAACCAAACACTTGGATATTACGCACCAAGCGTCACTTGGATATTACACACCAAGTTCCCAAATTCCCACCCATTAGCGATATTACGCACGCCATGGGGTTTCAAAACTTCGTTTTTAGAAAAGAGAGAGGAAGATCCTTCAGAGGCTCCATCCTTCAGACGCTCATTGTTGTTCTGTTACCGTGAACACGGCTGATCGATCAGATTGCAATACTCTCGAGAGTTTGTGCACTTTACCCACAATCCACGATCAAGTCCTTTTACAGACAAGACCATGGCGAGGCTTTCCCTTAGTATCCCCTCTACCTTCCGGATCCAACCGTGCCAAGAACCTCCAAATGTTGGTACCCAGGTGAGGTTTCCCACTAAGTACTAGGCCAAGACAGAGCCCATAATGTATTGTGGTTGCACTGGAAGCTTCTCAATTATGAAACATGGCAGACTTCTTTGATTCCTGGGCGGCCGTCCTCCACCAAAATCTCACTCGTTGACCCGACAACCATTCCTTGAAGAAAACTTAGTTTTATTTTGAAGTGGATTTGAGAAGAAAAGTTTGCTCTAGAGAGCCTTTATACTTAGAAAAATTCTTTGTCTTTCGAACCCCCCAACGGTACTTTGTATAGATAGCATAGCAATCAATACTTAGCAAAAACAGGGGTAACCTATTAGGTTGGGAAATCCTAAGTATAGAGCTACTCATGCCATACTACAAAATCATCGCACTTGCAAAATAATACTAAGGAAAAATTCTACTAGAACATCCTACACATGCATACTACAGAATTTTGAAGATCACATGCATAGAATCAAAACTGGGACAAAAGTTATGAACAATTGGTGTAACTTGCCTTAATCCGAGCAGCACTCTACACAATAGCACTCCTTAGCGCACTCCGAGCAATCTAACGAATCACAAACATAGATCTGATCACAACTTGCTCAAAGCATATCACAAAGAAAATCATGCATGCATGCAACATGATATTTTATGCAAGGTTGGTTCTTCTAAATTGATCAAGGTAGCAAGTTTTGGGTTGTGATAGTGTAAGGGTGTCACTAGAATTGATTCCCCAAAGATTTAGATCCAATTGAATCACTAAAACAATTCCTAGGTTTAAAGGAGCTCAAACCATCTAATTAGCCCAAGTTAGATCTAATGATCCTAATCAAAGCTTAATGATTTGGGTCAGTAGGTATTGTGGAAACAAAATTACTACAACAAGAATCAATTAAAATAGAATTTTAATTATTTTTCTATAGGTTAAACTCTCTAATCTAATGATTAAAATCTACACCTAAAAACTTACAGTGAACCTGGGATATTATTGCAGATTTGGATTCTACTCAAAATTAGGAATCCAACGGTATATCATAAGCTAAAATTAGCCAAGTAGTTATTTTTTCTATGATTTTCGCAATATTAAACTTAATCTGCAAAAATCAAAACAATCCAGCCTAAACCCTAGCTCAGATCGCGCCAAGTGGCTAGTTGGGCTGGGCCAGGCGCGGCGACGGCAGCTGCCACGCGGCTTGCCATGCGGTGCTGTGTGGTTGTCCGATACCCCTTCGGCCCCCCCTTCTAATCTGGCCCGCAGGATTTCAATAGGACGACCTAAACGGCTCCACTGACCTGTGGTGGTGGTGGCGATGGAGACGACGGCGGCGGAGGCGGAGTCGATGGTGGTCGGAGGTACTGGTGGTCCTAGCGAAGGCGGCGAAGATGGCCCCCGATGCGCACGTCGATGGCGAATCCCCTAGCGGTCTCAGCGCGGTCCCTCTCCTCCTCCTTCTCCCGGCGTCGGCCATTCCTCTCCTCGGGTCTGACGGCTCCGGAGAGCAATTGCCGGCGATATCCTGCGTTTCGGAAGCAACTGGTTAGACGGGCGGTTAGGGTAGGTAGGGGCGAGAAGGTGGAAGGCGTAACGAGGCTCGAGGTTCCCTGGAGAGTCGCCAACCTCGGGCTCCGACGGCGGCTGCTCTGGCGAGTTCGGAATTGGGCAAGGGTTTGAGAAAATCGAGGGGAAAACGATGGGGGCGGGTCGGCTTTATATAGTCCAAGACTTGGGGAAGGGGGCGGTCGAAATCCGTTGGGATTCGGGGGTGTCCCGACGCAGCAGGAGCTGTGTCCGCCGCGGTCTCCAGGAGGAAGACGACGGGGTGGGACCCCAGCTGGTGGAGGGAGAAGCGGGCGATCTGCGGCCAGGTGTGGGTAGGCTGGCTGCAGTATGCGTGGGTGGGCTGGCCATGCAGCTTAGGTAGGTTGCACTTTTTTTTCCTTTTATAATTTTCCTTTTTCTGTTTTAATAAAGCCTAAATAACTTTTGCCTACTAAGCCCAAACTTGATGAAAATTGTTTCTAATTTTTTTTATAAAATTAAGGTGGTCAACATAGGGCCATAGTGTAGCATCCCAATTGTCTAACAATTGCAATGCTACTAGCCTAGTCTACATAGATGTTACTTCATATATAATTGTTGCATCATAATTATATCATGCTCATGTCATCATGCCACCTTGCATTTGAGCATCATATAAAACCCTTTTTGTTTTGGTTCTTATCTCATATGCATTATTAATTGTATTTGCCTCCTGATATTGTAGTTGCTTCTTGATATATTGTTTAAATGCCCAAGTTGAGTTGGGGGCATATCTCTTTCAACTCCACCACCTTAACCTTGTCACCACCTTATAATTCCACCATCCAACTAAATATGAGCTTTGCACTTTATTTGGGTTTTACCTCTAGCTCATATGGGTTGGGATGGATCCAATTCTATTTCCACATGCTCCCCTATATGCACCATGTTGTTTCCACATTATTGGTATATGAGAGCCACATGGCCATCTTTGCATGCCTTGTGAGTGGAACCCTTTCTAGCTTCCATATGTGTTGTTTTGGGGTATTTTCATGTTTGGATATTTTGGGCTTACTAAATACCTAGTGGCACATACACACTAGCATGTCCCATTTTTATTCAAATATGGTCATCACCAACTACTCCACATGGAGCATCCTTTTAATTCTTTTTGCTTGGCTTTTATTCCAATTCTGGGAATGCATAATAATAATGCCATGTTAATATTATTGTTCTCACAAGAATAGCATGGCATTAAATTAGTTTGCATGGGCCATGCAAGTACCATCTTTTGCTTGTCATTTGGATTTTATTTGATTCTTGAGTTGTTCATATCTAATCTATCCCTCCCTCTCTTTTGGCTTGATCTAGTTGATCTTGCTTAAACCCCTTCACCACCTCTGATCTTTTTCTCTCTTTGGGCTAGCTTTGTTTGAGCTTGGCTTGATCTTGACAAGAGTAACCCTAAACCCTTCTACCCTAATCACCTACCCCATCATCACCATACCCCTCTCTCCTAAACCCTAGTCCCTCTCTAATCTAACTATACCCCCTATCTCTAAAACCCAAACCCTAGCTTCCATGCCACCCCTCTCTCTCGGCCTCCCTCTCTCTCTCACCCACCTGGCCACCCTCTCTCCCTGGCCCACCTAGCTATCCCCCACACAAAACCCTAACCCGAGCCTCCCCTACTACCCTAGCTCTAACCCGAGGCTACTCCTCCCTCTCTCTAGCTCTCTCTCTGCCACCTTAGCCCCACCACCCTCTCCTCCCTACCCTGGGCCACCTGCCAGCTCCCCATCACCACCTCGCCTGCCCCTGCCTCGACCCCAAAGACATGAGGAGGAGGAGGAGAGAAAGGTGGCACCGAGCCACCTTTTCCATCTACTGCTCCCCACGGCACCCCTCTCCTCTCTGCTACCACTCCCACCTCTCCGCCTGCCACTCCCAGATCTACCCCAGGCCGCCCCCTCTCTCCCTGCCTTCCCTCGCCATCGTCTACCCCATCACCGGCCACCGTCGGCTTCGGTGTCCACCAGCAGTTCGAGGAGGCGGGCATGGTGTTGTGGTCATCGAGGAAGGACAGGAGGACCCCGGCGTCGCCTCTATACACAGCAGCGAGGAGAAGGAAGCCCCAACCCGCTACACGCCGACGCGTATCGCCGGAACCCTAGCTACGCTTGGCCTCTGCGATGTCGACGATCGCCAGCGCCCCTGCCCGAACCAACGCTGCCAGCACCCTCTCGGTGAGCCCTTGTACCTCCCTGACATGGTCCCCTTCGCCGTACCGCCCTAGATCCGCCGGTCCTTCCGTCGAGCACCCTCGGTGCACCGACGAGCGTGGTGTCTGTTCGCCCAAATGTCAGTAAAGCCTACCTAGCCGCCCAGCCTCCTCCTATCAACCAACCCCAGGCCACCGCAGTGGCTCCGCCCTCCGCGCGCGAGCCCTAGGTCCCAGGATCGATCCGGCGCACCGCGCCTGCGCCGGCCGCACACCGATATGTCGCTCGGCACAGAGAAGAACAACAGTACGTGGCATCCTGTTTTGGAGATAACCCCCTGCTGTTTTGCTCGCCTCAACCCGCGCTCCCAGAGGTCCCACTAGTCAGTCGCGCTAGCACTTTTACAGGAAACCCCCTGGATTTTCCCGTTCGCAACCCGCACTCCTCACCGCGCCACGTGGTCAGTTCCCCACCTTTCCCTGTCAAGTGGGCCTGTGAGCCAGCGGGTCCCATCTGTCAGTGTCACGGGCTGGGCGTGCTCGCGATGACAGAAACATTTCTGAGCGCTGTGGCGTCTAGTCAGCCAGGCCCCACGTGTCATTGTCCGTGGCTAGCTAAACCTGAGTAGTAAAAGTAATTCTGCCTGTCTGTTTGAATTTAAATCTTTTCAAATTGATTTCAAATTCAAATTTAAATCTGTTTTTAAATAACTTTTAATTTCTAAATCCAAATAATACAAATAATATATGTTTTCAAACCAGAAAAATGTGAGGAATTCAAATATGCCATTCAAAATATATTTTGAACACTTTATTTTGCAAGTTGATTAAAATTACAATAAAATGCCCTTTTGCCTTAATTAATTAATAACTTTTGTTTTATAACTCCAAATTTAACAAATAATATGTCTAAAATGATTAGCTCGACGAGACCTTTCAGTTTATGCATTCCATGTTCTGTTTTGAAGCATGAATCATATAAATATAATGTATACAGCAACTAATATGAGGATAAAATGGGGCCAAAACTCAATAAAATGATTTATTATTGTATTTCACACCTCACCCATGCCATGCTACTTTATTGCCATGCAAATTGTGCATCATTCATCATGGCATGATTGTTTGCTTGTCGCATTCAACTCATATGCTTGTGCACTTTATTTATGTTGGCCCTTGTTTGTTTGGTTCTTCTTCGAATAGACGCTAAGCAGGGGATATATCAAGAGACCCAGGAGCACTACCCAGATCCTTCTCTCGCTTCAACTGAGCTGCCAGGCAAGCACTACCACATGCTTGCATACATATAGTACCTATTTCCTCCCTCTTATTCTTGCATCATTGAGTCGCGATTGCATTAAACTGAATCCCAAGTATTGCATAGCCTTTACTTTTAAACCCCACCGAAGCTTGTTCCTCCATCCCATGAGCAATTACTACAGGAGTTGTTTGAGCCATGCGAGTCGTAGAACAGCATGTGTAGGGTTTGTGAGTGTCGGATGGATAACGAGGTACCTATACAACTTAATCTGAGTAGTAATGGGATAACTAATGAAAGAGGCATCGGTGAGCCATATTCGCTATTTGGTTTTTCAGGCTCACTTGTGTCCCGTAGGACCCCGAGTACTTGATTCCTGTTCCTTGAATATTCGCGCTATCCACATCCGGGAGGCCTATGGACCCCCCTGAGCCAGAGCTTGATTCATTCTTATTTCTTGGGGCCACAAACTAGTTTGAGGTTTTATTTACTATCCTGTACTTATGCCATGCTTTACTGCTTTATTTAAATTGTGCGAGGTACTGCACACACCGTACTATTTAGGGAAGCGGAGTGTTTTCGCGGTATCGACAAGCCACCACATTTTCGGTTCCCAAATGCTTACAGCCATTGGCGCAAACCTTGAGTCCGTCTCGAGTCGGCCAACTTCGCTGGTAGCTTAATGGGGTGGCCTGAAATATTTCTGAATCCTGTGATCGCTTTGTCGGATCGCTCGTTGGGTTTTGATTTGGTTTTTCCGAGGTTGATCGAGTGTGTGTTGCTATTTGTGCACCCCTGCAGGGTAAAACTTTCTGAAAGCCGTGTCCGCGGTTATCGACAACTTGGAGCACAGTTTCTCGATCATAGACAAGCATAACTAAAGTACCGCTTTTAATTTGACTAAGTACCTGACTAGTAAATAGTGCAACACTCATGGAATGGATAATAAAACTGCCAATGGATGGGGGGTTGTTCGTCCGCTTCCTCGTCGGTAAGCGAGGAGGAGGATGAATCTATGGATATTACCATTATAAGTGTTGTTATTAATTTCACGGACATCCGTCTATCACTGGTTAGGCGGATGGTTAGCGAGTATCTATAGAATTGTTAGGGTTTATCTTTTGCTGCAATTGCGTCACCCCAGGTTGTGTCCCCTTTAGAGGCATAAAGACTTGCTGAGTACCCCTAGGGTCTAACACGATAAATTGTTTGATTCAGATGAACAGGTAAAATCGCAAGATGGATACTGGGTGGAAGAGACGGACGATATGGGCAACGATCATTCGGTGTAGAGATTCCGGGAACGGGGATCCGTGAGATCTGTGGGCGGGATGTGTTTGTTTATGGGGCATCTTATGCCGATTTGCTTCTTATCCGTACTCGGATTTTGTCTTCCGCTTCACCGATACTGATGTTCGATGTATGAGGAGATATCCTAAACTATTATATCTATCTAGGATATTTGGATCTTGCCGTATGCTGCAATATTTCCTTTCTTTTTAGATGGAATGGCTCGATGTAATTGTTGTATGGTGGCTTGCATACATACTCATTTGTGTATGTAGTTGATCCTTCGCCGCCGACACGCCGCCCGTTCTTGTCCCGATGTTTAGAAATGGTTGGGACGGCCGAAAGGTCTACCTGTGAGTGGCATTTGGGCCCCACCATACTATTTCAACCATTTCTGCTCATCCAGGCTTGTAAATAGGAGTGTAATTCACCGAGGTAGTTACAATTGGTATCAGAGCCATCCCGCCCTTCAGGGTCTCAGCCAAATGGTCGTTGTCTGTCTAGCAAATATTTTGATAGCTATGTATACTAGGGAAAAACAAAACGTGAGAGTAGGACTGCTTCCACTTTTCTTCTTACCCACCCACCACCCTTTTCTGGTAAGGAAGTGTAACGTTTTCAATCCTCTTCTTAAAATTCAAACTAGGATTCACGTGTTCTGGGTTTCCGTAGTACCATAGAAAGTGTGTGTGTGTGTGTGTGTGTGTAATTCCTTGTCTATCTGTTGCATCCAATTTGTTATCACAATCTGCTTTTGGTTATCCACTGTTGGTACATTCCATACTGACAGGCTTTTGAAAACCGGCGCGATCTATCTGACTCCTTGTTAACCGGTGCCATCTTCTTAAGGGTGTCCTTCCTTCTAGCAACTCCACTTTCTGTGTAATCATCAGTTGCTAATCTCTATCTGATAAGTGTTTTTGCGCATCTATTTGTATTTTAATGCCGAACAATGCGGAATTTTTTTTCTTTCATACATCTGTGTTTCCACACTCCTTTTCCAGTCGTGTGTGAAACGTTATCTATCTCTCTTTTATCAGCATGTCCATGCTAACTCATTCTTTTGTCACCGGCGCTTAATCCTGGAGTTTCAGTTCATCTCCTTTTTCTCGTGGGCCAATTACATAATGTGTGTCGATCCGATGCTGGTGATTGTAATTTGGCTCTCGGCATAGCTATATTCCACTCATGATAAGTGACGATTGGAATAGGGAAATTGCTATCAACACTATCCTCCAAATGGTGACGGTTATCTCCTGTGATTTTGAGTACACCGTGATCATATCTATGCATATTCAAGCATCTTTGGCAATCCGGAGTTTCTCAAGGCACTACGGCGGTCTATCATCTGTCCATCATGCTGCACACCTTTTCAACCCCATATCTGCAAATTCTCCTTGAGACGAGGGAATTGCATCTTTTCGCTTCTGATAGCTTTGCTTAAGGTATGAGCTATCATCGGTTCTTAACCAAGATCTCTTTATCTTTGTAACCGGTGATCCGATCAACAATGTGAACCAGGTGGCATTTCCTGTTCTCTTCCGAAGGACCAGATAATCTATTCTTCCAGTGCATTTCTTTCAACACGAACACGTGCTCTTAATATTGATCTTTCTAAGAGCGTTGAGCTCAGGAAGTGTTCGAGCATTTGTTCGTTTCTCCCGCCTCTTGAACTTGATATTCTGGGAATATCCTGTTAATCCATGGTGGTATATGTTGATAATATGCTTGCCGATTCGATATCAATGGAAGGACATGGAAGATCATCTGTGTCTCTTTCTCTCAAGCTTCGTGAGCACTGCCTGTGTGCAAAGTCTCAAAGCGTGAATCCTGACTTTTTGAAGTCACCTATCTCGACCATGTCCTTCTGCTAAATAGATCGCTTCAACTCTGAATCAGCAAGTTCATTGTTAATCCATCTTCCATCTTCAATCAAACCCGGAGTTTTCCTTGTTGGCAAGTTATCATCATCGTTCCGCAAAAGATTGTCCTCAAGACTGCTAAATCTCTCTCTATCTTTTCAAGAACAACATGGAGTTCTTTTCACCTCTATCTCATTTAGTAATCTCTTGAAACCCTCTCGCTCTGTCGTCTATGCTCAATCCACCGGAGGCCATGAAGACCTTACATATCTTGTATTCCTTCTGTTCAAGTGGTGCTATCTTTTTCTCTATCTGTGGAATCTTGCAGTTGTCTCCGTGATCTTCCTTCATATCTTTCTGGTGGCTTGGTATTTCAGACATGACGACAACATCATCATCTTTATCTATCTATGAACCCGGCGAATCGTTTGCATCTATCCTTGTTTTCTAACGAAGTTCCATGAGTTATCCTTGTCAAAACCTTCAATCTGTTTTGGTAGTTGGGTTGCATGGTTTTCTTATTCATGTGCGGAGTAATGCTTTGAGTGCGGGATGGAGTAGCTACCATACCATTACTCTTATCATTCGCTCTTGTACATTGAATTGGTGAATTAATGTGATTTCACTCATTCCATGGAAGTTAGAAGTGGCCTTTATCCCTCGATACTTTTACTTCCGTCTTTGTTTTTCCGGAGTGCTCTCTCGAAGAAAGTAATCAATAATCTCTTGTTGGTGATCTCACCCTTTCCACACGGAGCAAAATCATCAATTATCCGTGGAAGCAGACGAAACTCTTTTCGACCTCGTCTTTCTACCGGTGCTTGACATCACCAAACAAGATGAAAGTAAACTATCTCTCTTTGTTTCATCAATTCTTTTCTGTGGTAAAGCCAATTATGGTTGATGCCATCAGCCGCAAATCTATTGCGTTAGCCTCAAGGCTAAAGAAAGCAATAAGTATCTCTACAATAAACTCTAGATCCTCCATATTCTTGCTTCTCGGGATTCCACCAAGATCTGGTTTCACATCCGTCTCTGGAAGTTATATCCGCGCACCTCAATTGCGTGATCCTTTGGTTCTTACCGGCGCAACAAGAATCTAATCCGACGATGTCTAACTAAATCTTTCCATTGATATCAAGGGACTCTATTGTTTGAAGGCAATATTGTTTCCGTATTTCATTTCTCAAATCCGAGAGAAGATACGATGCTATTGTCATAGTGGTCCAAACCTCTCCAATCTAGCTTCTTTTCTTCCGGCGGGATAAAGGTTCATCCTCTCTAGTATCAGTAAACCTTTAATCTTAATGGTGTGTCTTTCTTTATCCATAATACATCATCTTGGTTTTCTCTTTCACAAATGGTTCTAGTCTTTTATCTTGTTTCTTGAGAAAACCGGAGCTATGTCCATCCTATCCTTCTTGTCTCACGACAAACCTTCAACTCTTCTAACCGTTGTTTCTCAAGCAAAACGCAAGACTCGCAACAAGTCTAGCAAGTTTTGCAAGGTGTAGTGGTCGCACCATTCCGTTCTTCATCATCTTGGGAACACAAGGATCACCTTCGTTCCGAACACCTGCCTCTCCTTGTGTTGTTTTCTTTTTCCTAGGAATCTCGGGGCGAGATTCTTGTTTAGTGGGGGAGAGTTGTAGCATCCCAATTGTCTAACAATTGCAATGCTACTAGCCTAGTCTACATAGATGCTACTTCATATATAATTGTTGCATCATAATTATATCATGCTCATGTCATCATGCCACCTTGCATTTGAGCATCATATAAAACCCTTTTTGTTTTGGTTCTTATCTCATATGCATTATTAATTGTATTTGCCTCCTGATGTTGTAGTTGCTTCTTGATATATTGTTTAAATGCCCAAGTTGAGTTGGGGGCATATCTCTTTCAACTCCACCACCTTAACCTTGTCACCACCTTATAATTCCACCATCCAACTAAATATGAGCTTTGCACTTTATTTGGGTTTTACCTCTAGCTCATATGGGTTGGGATGGATCCAATTCTATTTCCACATGCTCCCCTATATGCACCATGTTGTTTCCACATTATTGGTATATGAGAGCCACATGGCCATCTTTGCATGCCTTGTGAGTGGAACCCTTTCTAGCTTCCATATGTGTTGTTTTGGGGTATTTTCATGTTTGGATATTTTGGGCTTACTAAATACCTAGTGGCACATACACACTAGCATGTCCCATTTTTATTCAAATATGGTCATCACCAACTACTCCACATGGAGCATCCTTTTAATTCTTTTTGCTTGGCTTTTATTCCAATTTTGGGAATGCATAATAATAATGCCATGTTAATATTATTGTTCTCACAAGAATAGCATGGCATTAAATTAGTTTGCATGGGCCATGCAAGTACCATCTTTTGCTTGTCATTTGGATTTTATTTGATTCTTGAGTGGTTCATCTCTAATCTATCCCTCCCTCTCTTTTGGCTTGATCTAGTTGATCTTGCTTAAACCCCTTCACCACCTCTGATCTTTTTCTCTCTTTGGGCTAGCTTTGTTTGAGCTTGGATTGATCTTGACAAGAGTAACCCTAAACCCTTCTACCCTAATCACCATACCCCTCTCTCCTAAACCATAGTCCCTCTCTAATCTAACCATACCCCCCTATCTCTAAAACCCAAACCCTAGCTTCCATGCCACCCCTCTCTCTCGGCCTCCCTCTCTCTCTCACCCACCTGGCCACCCTCTCTCCCTGGCCCACCTAGCTATCCCCCACACAAAACCCTAACCCAAGCCTCCCCTCCTACCCTAGCTCTAACCCGAGGCTACTCCTCCCTCTCTCTAGCTCTCTCTGCCACCTTAGCCCCACCACCCTCTCCTCCCTACCCTGGGCCACCTACCAGCTCCCCATCACCACCTCGCCCTGCTCCTGCCCGACCCTAGCACGTGAGGAGGAGGAGGAGAGAAAGGTGGCACCGAGCCACCTTTTCCATCTACCTGCTCCCCACGGCACCCCTCTCCCTCTCTGCTTTACCACTCCCACCTCTCTGCCTCGCCACACTCCCAGATCTACCCCAGGCTGCCCCCTCTCTCCCTGCCTTCCCTCGCCATCGTCTACCCCATCACCGGCCACCGTCGGCTTCGGCGTCCACCAGCAGTTCGAGGAGGCGGGCGTGGTGTTGTGGTCATCGAGGAAGGACAGGAGGACCCCGGCGTCGCCTCTGTACACAGCAGCGAGGAGACGGAAGCCCCAACCCGCTACACGCCGACGCGTCTTGCCGGAACCCTAGCTACGCTCGGCCTCTGCGACATCGACGATCGCCCGGCGCCTGAACCAGCCGCCAAGACCTCTCGGTGAGCCTGTACCTCGACATGGTCCCTCGCCGTCGCCCTAGATCCGCCGGTCCTTCCGTCGAGCACCCTCGATGCACCGACGAAGCGTGGCGTGTTCGCTCCAACACACGCAGAAGCCTACCTAGCCGCCCAGCCTCCTCCTATCAACCAACCCCAGGCCACGCGTGCTCCGCCACATGGCGAGCCCTAGGTCCCAGATCGATCCGCGCGGCCGCCACTGCGCTGCCGACACCGATCTGTCGCTCGGCGCAGAGAAGAACAACAGTACGTGGCATCCTGTTTTGCAGATAACCCCCTGCTGTTTTGCTCGCCTCAACCCGCGCTCCCAGAGGTCCCACTAGTCAGCCGCGCTAGCACTTTTACAGGAAACCCCCTGGCTTTTCCCGTTCGCAACCCGCACTCCCTCACCGCGCCATGTGGTCAGTTCCCCACCTTTCCCTGTCAAGTGGGCTCATGCGAGCCATGGGTCCCATCTGTCGATGTCACGAACCTGGCGTGCTCGCGTGATGTGAAACTTTTCTGAGCGCTGTGGTGTCTAGTCAGCCAGGCCCCACCTGTCATTGTCCGTGGCTAGCTAAACCTGAGTAGTAAAAGTAATTCTGCCTGTCTGTTTGAATTTAAATCTTTTCAAATTGATTTCAAATTCAAATTTAAATCTGTTTTTAAATAACTTTTAATTTCTAAATCAAAATAATACAAATAATATATGTTTTCAAACCAGAAAAATGTGAGGAATTCAAATATGCCATTCAAAATATATTTTGAACACTTTATTTTGCAAGTTGATTAAAATTACAATAAAATGCCCTTTTGCCTTAATTAATTAATAACTTTTGTTTTATAACTCCAAATTTAACAAATAATATGTCTAAAATGATTAGCTCGACGAGACCTTTCTGTTTATGCATTCCATGTTCTGTTTTGAAGCATGCATCATATAAATATAATGTATACAGCAACTAATATGAGGATAAAATGGGGCCAAAACTCAATAAAATGATTTATTATTGTATTCCACACCTCACCCATGCCATGCTACTTTATTGCCATGCAAATTGTGCATCATTCATCATGGCATGATTGTTTGCTTGTCGCATTCAACTCATATGCTTGTGCACTTTATTTATGTTGGCCCTTGTTTGTTTGGTTCTTCTTGAATAGGCGCTAAGGTGGATATATCAAGAGACCGAGCACTACCTGGATCCTTCTCTCGCTTCAACTGAGCTGCCATGCAAGCACTACCACATGCTTGCATACATATAGTACCTATTGCCTCCTTCTTATTCTTGCATCATTGAGTCGCGATTGCATTAAACTGAATCCAAAGTATTGCATAGCCTTTACTTTTAAACCCCACCGAAGCTTGTTCCTCCATCCCATGAGCCATTACTACAGGAGTTGTTTGAGCCATGCGAGTCGTAGAACAGCATGTGTAGGGTTTGTGAGTGTCAGATGGATAACGAGGTACCTATACAACTTAATCTGAGTAGTAATGGGATAACTAATGAAAGAGGCATCGTTGAGCCATATTCGCTATTTGGTTTTTCAGGCTCACTTGTGTCCGTGGGACCCCGAGTACTTGATTCCTGTTCCTTGAATATTCGCTTATCCACATCCGGAGGCCTATGGACCCCCACAGCCGAGCTTGATTCATTCTTATTTCTTGGGGCCACAAACTAATTTGAGGTTTTATTTACTATCCTGTACTTATGCCATGCTTTCTTGCTTTATTTAAATTATGCGAGGTAATCGCACCTTGCATCGTTTAGGGAAGCGGAGTGTTTTCAGGTATCGACAAGCCGACCACATTTTCGGTTCCCGATCGTTTACCATTGGCGCAAACCTTGAGTCTGTCTCGAGTCGCCAACTTCGTCGCGGGTAGCTTAATGGGTGGCCCTGAAATATTTCTGAATCCTGTGATCGCTTTGTCGTGACTGCCTCGTTGGGTTTTGATTTGGTTTTTCCGAGGTTGATCGAGTGTGTGTTGCTATTTGTGCACCCCTGTAGGGTAAAACTTTCTGAAAGCCGTGTCCGCGGTTATGGACGACTTGGAGCACAGTTTCTCGATCATAGACAAGCATAACTAAAGTACCGCTTTTAATTTGACTAAGTATCTGACTAGTAAATAGTGCAACACTCATGGAATGGATAATAAAACTGCCAACGGATGGGGGGTTGTTCGTCCGCTTCCTCGTCGGTAAGCGAGGAGGAGGATGGATCTGTGGATATTACCATTATAACTGTTGTTATTAATTCACGGACATCCGTCTATCTCTGGTTAGGCGGATGGTTAGCGAGTATCTATAGAATTGTTAGGGTTTATCTTTTGCTGCAATTGCGTCACCCCAGGTTGTGTCCCCTTTAGAGGCATAAAGACTTGCTGAGTACCCCTAGGGTCTCACACGATAAATTGTTTGATTCAGATGAACAGGTAAACTCGCAAGATGGATCTTTGGATGGAAGAGACGATTTATATGGGCAACGATCATTCGTGTAGAGATTCCGGAACGGGATCCGTGAGATCTGTGGGCGGGATGTGTTTGTTTATGGGGCATCTTATGCCGATTTGCTTCTTATCCGCATTACTGATTTTGTCTTCCGCTTCCGCCTGATACTCTGATGTTTGATGTATGAGGAGATATCCTAAACTATTATATCTATCTAGGATATTTGGATCTTGCCGTATGGCGTTGCAATATTTCCTTTCTTTTTAGATGGAATGGCTCTGATGTACTGTTGTATGGTGGCTTGCATACATACTCATTTGTGTATGTAGTTGATCCCTTCGCCTGCCGATTACGCCGCCCGTTCTTGTCCCGTTGTTTAGAAATGGTTGGGACGGCCGAAAGGTCTACCTGTGAGTGGCGTTTGGGCCCCACCATACTATTTCAACCATTTCTGCTCATCCAGGCTTGTAACTAGGAGCGTAATTCACCGAGGTAGTTACAATTGGTATCAGAGCCATCCCCTTCGTGGTCTCAGCCAAATGGTCGTTGTCTGGCTAGCAAATATTTTGATAGCTATGTATACTAGGGAAAAACAAAACGTGATAGTAGGACTGCTTCCACTTTTCTTCTTACCCACCCACCACCCTTTTCTGGTAAGGAAGTGTAACGTTTTCAATCCTCTTCTTAAAATTCAAACTAGGATTCACGTGTTCTGGGTTTCCGTAGTACCATAGAAAGTGTGTGTGTGTGTGTGTGTAATTCCTTGTCTATCTGTTGCATCCAATTTGTTATCACAATCTGCTTTTGGTTATCCACTGTTGGTACATTCCATCTTGACAGCTTTTGAAAACCGCGCATCTATCTCGACTCCTTGTTAACCGTGCCATCTTCTTAAGGGTGTCCTTCCTTCTAGCAACTCCACTTTCTGTGTAATCATCTTGCTAATCTCTATCCGATAAGTGTTTTAGCATCTATTGGTATTTTAATGCCGAAAATGCGGAATTTTTTTCTTTCATACATTCAGGTTTCCACACTCCTTTTCCAAATGTGTGTGAAACGTTATCTATCTCTCTTTTATCAGCATGTCCATGCTAACTCATTTTTTTGTCACCGGCGCTTAATCCTGGAGTTTCAGTTCATCTCCTTTTTCTCGTGGGCCAATTACATAACGTGTGTCGATCCGATGCTGGTGATTGTAATTTGGCTCTCGGCATAGCTATATTCCACTCATGATAAGTGACGATTGGAATAGGGAAATTGCTATCAACACTATCCTCCAAATGGTGACGGTTATCTCCTGTGATTTTGAGTACACCGTGATCATATCTATGCATATTCAAGCATCTTTGGCAATCTGGAGTTTCTCAAGGCACTACGGCGGTCTATCATCTGTCCATCATGCTGCACACCTTTTCAACCCCATATCTGCAAATTCTCCTTAAGACGAGGGAATTGCATCTTTTCGCTTCTGATAGCTTTGCTTAAGGTATGAGCTATCATCGGTTCTTAACCAAGATCTCTTTATCTTTGTAACCGGTGATCCGATCAACAATGTGAACCAGGTGGCATTTCCTGTTCTCTTCCGAAGGACCAGATAATCTATTCTTCCAATTCATTTCTTTCAACACGAACCCGTGCTCTTAATATTGATCTTTCTAAGAGCATTGAGCTCAGGAAGTGTTCGAGCATTTGTTCGTTTCTCCCGCCTCTTGAACTTGATATTCTGGGAATATCCTGTTAATCCATGGTGGTATATGTTGATAATATGCTTGCCGATTCGATATCAATGGAAGGACATGGAAGATCATCTGTGTCTCTTTCTCTCAAGCTTCGTGAGCACTGCCTGTGTGCAAAGTCTCAAAGCGTGAATCCTGACTTTTTGAAGTCACCTATCTCGACCATGTCCTTCTGCTAAATAGATCGCTTCAACTCTGAATCAGCAAGTTCATTGTTAATCCATCTTCCATCTTCAATCAAACCCGGAGTTTTCCTTGTTGGCAAGTTATCATCGTCGTTCTGCAAAAGATTGTCCTCAAGACTGCTAAATCTCTCTCTATCTTTTCAAGAACAACATGGAGTTCTTTTCACCTCTATCTCGTTTAGTAATCTCTTGAAACCCTCTCGCTCTATCGTCTATGGTCAATCCACCGGAGGCCATGAAGACCTTACAGATCTTGTATTCCTTCTGTTCAAGTGGTGCTATCTTTTTCTCTATCTGTGGAATCTTGCAGTTGTCTCCGTGATCTTCCTTCATATCTTTCTGGTGGCTTGGTATTTCAGACATGACGACAACATCATCATCTTTATCTATCTATGAACCCGGCGAATCATTTGCATCTATCCTTGTTTTCTAACAAAGTTCCATGAGTTATCCTTGTCAAAACCTTCAATCTGTTTTGGTAGTTGGGTTGCATGGTTTTCTTATTCATGTGCGGAGTAATGCTTTGAGTGCGGGATGGAGTAGCTACCATACCATTACTCTTATCATTCGCTCTTGTACATTGAATTGGTGAATTAATGTGATTTCACTCATTCCACGGAAGTTAGAAGTGGCCTTTATCCCTCGATACTTTTACTTCCGTCTTTGTTTTTCCGGAGTGCTCTCTCGAAGAAAGTAATCAATAATCTCTTGTTGGTGATCTCACCCTTTCCACACGGAGCAAAATCATCAATTATCTAGTGGAAACAGACGTAAACTCTTTTCGACCCTTGTCTTTCTACCGGTGCTTGACATCCCCAAACAAGATGAAAGGAAACTATCTCTCTCTTTGTTTCATCAATTCTTTTCTGTGGTAAAGCCAATTATGGTTGATGCCATCAGCCGCAAATCTATTGCGTTAGCCTCAAGGCTAAAGAAAGCAATAAGTATCTCTACAATAAACTCTAGATCCTCCATATTCTTGCTTCTCGGGATTCCACCAAGATCTGGTTTCACATCCGTCTCTGGAAGTTATATCCGCGCACCTCAATTGCGTGATCCTTTGGTTCTTACCGGCGCAACAAGAATCTAATCCGACGATGTCTAACTAAATCTTTCCGTTCATATCAAGGGACTCTATTGTTTGAAGGCAATATTGTTTCCGTATTTCATTTCTCAAATCCGAGAGAAGATACGATGCTATTGTCATAGTGGTCCAAACCTCTCCAATCTAGCTTCTTTTCTTTCGGCGGGATAAAGGTTCATCCTCTCTAGTATCAGTAAACCTTTAATCTTAACGGTGTGTATTTCTTTATCCATAATACATCATCTTGCTTTTCTCTTTCACAAATGGTTCTAGTCTTTTATCTTGTTTCTTGAGAAAACCGGAGCTATGTCCATCCTATCCTTCTTGTCTCACGACAAACCTTCAACTCTTCTAACCGTTGTTTCTCAAGCAAAACGCAAGACTCGCAACAAGTCTAGCAAGTTTTGCAAGGTGTAGTGGTCGCACCATTCCGTTCTTCATCATCTTGGGAACACAAGGATCACCTTCGTTCCGAACACCTGCCTCTCCTTGTGTTGTTTTCTTTTTCCTAGGAATCTCGGGGCGAGATTCTTATTTAGTGGGGGAGAGTTGTAGCATCCCAATTATCTAACAATTGCAATGCTACTAGCCTAGTCTACATAGATGCTACTTCATATATAATTGTTGCATCATAATTATATCATGCTCATGTCATCATGCCACCTTGCATTTGAGCATCATATAAAACCCTTTTTGTTTTGGTTCTTATCTCATATGCATTATTAATTGTATTGCCTCCTGATATTGTAGTTGCTTCTTGATATATTGTTTAAATGCCCAAGTTGAGTTGGGGGCATATCTCTTTCAACTCCACCACCTTAACCTTGTCACCACCTTATAATTCCACCATCCAACTAAATATGAGCTTTGCACTTTATTTGGGTTTTACCTCTAGCTCATATGGGTTGGGATGGATCCAATTCTATTTCCACATGCTCCCCTATATGCACCATGTTGTTTCCACATTATTGGTATATGAGAGCCACATGGCCATCTTTGCATGCCTTGTGAGTGGAACCCTTTCTAGCTTCCATATGTGTTGTTTTGGGGTATTTTCATGTTTGGATATTTTGGGCTTACTAAATACCTAGTGGCACATACACACTAGCATGTCCCATTTTTATTCAAATATGGTCATCACCAACTACTCCACATGGAGCATCCTTTTAATTCTTTTTGCTTGGCTTTTATTCCAATTTTGGGAATGCATAATAATAATGCCATGTTAATATTATTGTTCTCACAAGAATAGCATGGCATTAAATTAGTTTGCATGGGCCATGCAAGTACCATCTTTTGCTTGTCATTTGGATTTTATTTGATTCTTGAGTGGTTCATCTCTAATCTATCCCTCCCTCTCTTTTGGCTTGATCTAGTTGATCTTGCTTAAACCCCTTCACCACCTCTGATCTTTTTCTCTCTTTGGGCTAGCTTTGTTTGAGCTTGGCTTGATCTTGACAAGAGTAACCCTAAACCCTTCTACCCTAATCACCTACCCCATCATCACCATACCCCTCTCTCCTAAACCCTAGTCCCTCTCTAATCTAACCATACCCCCCTATCTCTAAAACCCAAACCCTCGCTTCCATGCCACCCCTCTCTCGGCCTCCCTCTCTCTCTCTCTCACCCACTGCCACCCTCTCTCCTGGCCCACCTAGCTATCCCCCACACAAACCCTAACCCAAGCCTCCTCCTACCTAGCTCTAACCCGAGGCTACTCCTCCCTCTCTCTAGCTCTCTCTCTGCCACCTTAGCCCCACCACCCTCTCCTCCCTACCCTGGGCCACCTGCCAGCTCCCCATCACCACCTCGCCCTGCTCCTGCCCGACCCTAGCACGTGAGGAGGAGGAGGAGAGAAAGGTGGCACCGAGCCACCTTTTCCATCTACCTGCTCCCCACGGCACCCCTCTTCCTCTCTGCTTTACCACTCCCACCTCTCTGCCTCACCCTGCTACCCGAGATCTACCCCAGGCCGCCCCCTCTCTCCCTGCCTTCCCTCGCCATCGTCTACCCCATCACCGGCCACCGTCGGCTTCGGCGTCCACCAGCAGTTCGAGGAGGCGGGCGTGGTGTTGTGGTCGTCGAGGAAGGACAGGAGGACCCCGGCGTCGCCTCTGTACACAGCAGCGAGGAGAAGGAAGCCCCAACCCGCTACACGCCGACGCGTCTCGCCGGAACCCTAGCTACGCTCGGCCTCTGCAACGTCGACGATCGCCAGCGCCCCTGCCCGAACCAACACCGCCAGCACCCTCTCGGTGAGCCCCTGTACCTCCCTGACATGGTCCCCTTCGCCGTACCGCCCTAGATCCGCCGGTCCTTCCGTCGAGCACCCTCGGTGCACCGACGAGCGTGGCGTCTGTTCGCTCCAGCGTCGCGCAGAAAGCCTACCTAGCCGCCCAGCCTCCTCCTATCAACCAACCCCAGGCCACCGCAGTGGCTCCGCCCATGCAGCCCTAGGTCCCAGATCGATCCAGCGTCAGCGCTCGTCGGCCGCACACCGATCTGTCGCTCGGCGCAGAGAAGAACAACAGTACGTGGCATCCCGTTTTGCAGATAACCCCCAGCTGTTTTGCTCGCCTCAACCCGCGCTCCCAGAGGTCCCACTAGTCAGCCGCGCTAGCACTTTTACAGGAAACCCCCTGGCTTTTCCCGTTCACAACCCGCACTCCCTCACCGCGCCACGTGGTCAGTTCCCCACGCTCCCAGAGGTCCCACGTGAGTCCGTCTCGGAGTCGGCCAACTTCGTCGCGGGTAGCTTAATGGGGTGGCCCCCTGAAATATTTCTGAATCCTGTGATCGCTTTGTCGTGACTGCCTCGTTGGGTTTTGATTTGGTTTTGCCGAGGTTGATTGAGTGTGTGTTGCTATTTGTGCACCCCTGCAGGGTAAAACTTTCTGAAAGCCGTGTCCGCGGTTATGGACGACTTGGAGCACAGTTTCTCGATCATAGACAAGCATAACTAAAGTACCACTTTTAATTTGACTAAGTACCTGACTAGTAAATAGTGCAACACTCATGGAATGGATAATAAAACTGCCAACGGATGGGGGGTTGTTCGTTCGCTTCCTCGTCGGTAAGCGAGGAGGAGCATGGATCTGTGGATATTACCATTATAATTGTTATTAATTTCACGGACATCCGTCTATCACTGGTTAGGCGGATGGTTAGCGAGTATCTATAGAATTGTTAGGGTTTATCTTTTGCTGCAATTGCGTCACCCTAGGTTGTGTCCCCTTTAGAGGCATAAAGACTTGCTGAGTACCCCTAGGGTCTCACACGATAAATTGTTTGATTCAGATGAACAGGTAAACTCGCAAGATGGATACTGGGTGGAAGAGACGGACGATATGGGCAACGATCATTCGGTGTAGAGATTCCGGGAACGGGGATCCGTGAGATCTGTGGGCGGGATGTGTTTGTTTATGGGGCATCTTATGCCGATTTGCTTCTTATCCGTACTCGGATTTTGTCTTCCGCTTCTGCCTGATACTCTGATGTTCGATGTATGAGGAGATATCCTAAACTATTATATCTATCTAGGATATTTGGATCTTGCCGTATGTCGTTGCAATATTTCCTTTCTTTTTAGATGGAATGGCTCTGATGTACTGTTGTATGGTGGCTTGCATACATACTCATTTGTGTATGTAGTTGATCCCTTTGCCTGCCGATTACGCCGCCCGTTCTTGTCCTGATGTTTAGAAATGGTTGGGACGGCCGAAAGGTCTACCTGTGAGTGGCATTTGGGCCCCACCGTACTATTTCAACCATTTCTGCTCATCCAGGCTTGTAACTAGGAGCGTAATTCACCGAGGTAGTTACACATAGTTTAATGTTTTACAAGGTTTTTAGAAGGGTCATTACTTGACCTCTACAATAATGCTTACAAAAGGCAACCACTATTAGGGTTTTCTAGGTTTAGGTGTTTAGGATTTTTATATCAATTTCCAATTGTAGGATGCAATGATGCAAGGATGATGCATGACACTAATAACATCCAAATACAAAATCTGGGATGTTACAAACCTACCCCCCTTAAGAAGAATCTTGTCCTCGAAATTCGGTTTGGCTAGCAAATAGGTGTGGGTGTTCTGCCTTCAAGTCTTCCTCACGCTCCCACGTAGCTTCTTCCTCGGAGTGGTGGTTCCATTGTACCTTGCAGAATCTTATAGTCTTGGTGCGGGTAATCCTTTCAGCTGTTTCCAGTATTTTGATGGGTTTTTTCCTCATAGGTAAGGTCATTCTCCAATTGAACCTCATCTAGGGGAACAGTGTCTCTTAGCGGTGTTTCGGCCATCTCCGGGTGACACTTCTTTAGTTGCGACACGTGAAACACATCATGAACAGTCAGTCCTTCCGGTAACTCCAACTGATAAGCAACTTCTCCTCTACGGGCCAGAACCTTATATGGTCCTATGAATCGTGGGGCTAACTTGCCCTTGATTCCGAACCTCTTAACTCCGCGTAGGGGTGAAACTCGGAGATACGCACGGTCCCCTATTTCATAGGCCACATCTCTGCGCTTGGAGTCAACGTAACTCTTCTATCGGGATTGGGCTACCTTTAGCCTATCCTGAATCTGTCGTACCTTTTCTTCGGCATCCTTTATCAAGTCAGGTCCAAAAAGACTGCGTTCACCAACTCCATTCCATAGCAATGGAGTCCTACACTTCCTGCCATATAGAACTTCAAATGGAGCCATTTTGATACTCGTTTGGTAACTGTTGTTATATGAGAACTCAGCATACGGCAGATTATCGTCCCAACTAGACCCATAGTCCAGCGCGCAAGCTCTCAACATCTCCTCCAAAATTTGATTCACCCTTTCTGTTTGGCCATCTGTCTGAGGGTGGAAGGCAGTACTGAATTCTAGTCGGGTTCCAAGAGACTCATGTAGTTGACGCCAAAACTTTGAAGTAAACTGGGTGCCTCTATCTGACACAATTCCCTTGGGAACACCATGCAGACTTACAATTCTTGACATGTATATCTTAGCAAGCTTAGCACTTGTATATGTGGTCTTTACGGGGATGAAGTGAGCCACCTTGGTAAAGTGGTCCACCACTACCCAGATAGAATCAAATCCAGAACGAGTCCGGGGCAACCCCGTGATGAAATCCATGCCTACCTTGTCCCACTTCCAGTCGGGTATAGGTAGTGGTTGAAGTAATCCTGCCGGTTTCTGATGCTCGGCTTTAACTCTGTTGCACACATCACACAGAGAAATATACTCTGCAATATCTCTACTTAGGTTATTCCACCAGAATCTATCCTTCACATCCATGTACATCTTTGTGTTACCTGGATGAATTGAGTATGGAGAATCATGAGCTTCTTGTAAAATCATCTTCCTGATATCGGGGTCGTTGGGAACGCACAAACGCTTCCCATGCCAGAGGGTCCCTTGTTCATCCAGTAGAAATTATTTAGTCTTTCCTTCACTTATCCTGGTTCTTATTTCTTCCAACTCTTTATCTCCCTTCTGTGCTTCCTTGATTCTCTCTAGGAAGGTGGACACTATTTCCATAGTCGCTACGTGCCCTTTCGGAACTATCTCTAGCCTGAGATCCCTGAATTGTTTGCATAAATCCTCTGGAAGTTCCCCTACGGTAAGTCCATTCACATACACCTTACGACTTAAGGCATCAACCACCATGTTTGCCTTTCCGGGGTGGTACTGTAAATCCAAGTCATAATCCTTAATTAGCTCAAGCCATCTTCGTTGTCTCATATTCAACTCCTTTTGGGTGAAGATGTACTTCAAACTTTTATGATCTGTGAACACATCACAATGTTTACCCATGAGGTAGTGTCTCCATACCTTGAGTGCATGAACCACAAATGCAAGTTCCAAATCATGTGTGGGATAATTGTGTTTGTGGTTCTTAAGTTGTCGGGAGGCATAGGATACCACTTTCCCATCCTGCATCAATACACTTCCAAGTCCTTGTCGAGAAGCGTCACAATAGACTTGAAAATCCTTCGGATATCAAAGTGCATACGTAATTGGTGCTATAAGGCGCTTTCTTCAACTCTTGAAAACTTGCTTCACATGCCTCGGTCCATAGGAATTTCTTTTCCTTCTTTAATAGTTCCGTCATGGGTTTTGCTATCTTGGAAAAGTTTTCGATGAACCTCCGGTAATATCCTGCGAGGCCCAAGAAACTTCTAATATCTCCCACATTCTTGGGTGACTCCCATTCCGTCACGGAAGCTACCTTACTAGGATCTACGGCAACTCCTTTAGCTGACACAACATGACCAAGGAATCCCACTTCCTTTAACCAGAACTCGCACTTGCTGAATTTGGAATACAACTTGTGTTCTCTTAGATTCTCCATGATAAGGCGCAGATGTTTCTCATGTTCCCTCTCATCCTTAGAGTATATGAGTATATCATCTATGAATACCACGATAAACTTGTCCAAATATTCCATGAACACTTTGTTCATCATGGTCATGAAGTATGCTGGGGCATTGGTCAGACCAAACGACATTACGGTGTACTCATACAATCCGTATCTTGTGGTGAACATTATTTTGGGCACATCCTGTTCTCGAATATTCAGCTGAAAATAGCCTGATCGCAGATCGATCTTTGAGAACACACTGGCTCCTTTTAACTGGTCAAACAGGTCGTTGATGTTGGGTAGAGGATACCTATTCTTGATCGTCACCTCGTTTAACGAGCGGTAATCCACAACCAGCCTCTTGGTTTTATCCTTCTTCTCCACAAATAGGACGGGTGCTCCCCAAGATGACGCGCTGGGTTGAATGAACCCCTTGTCAAATTGTTCCCTAAGCTGTTTCTTGAGTTTCTTTAACTCGTCCACATCCATCTTGTATGGTCTCTTAGCTATCGGCCCCGTGCCTGGCATCAAGTCAATGAGGAACTCGATATCACGGTCAGGTGGCATTCCTGGTAGTTCCTCCGGGAAGACATCTGGGTATTCCTTTACAATAGGTTCCTCCTCCAAGCTAACCCCCTTAAGAGAGTTCACCATGACTTCTTTAAGTGCGAAATTCGACTTGATACGAATCCTCTTTCCTTCCGGAGTTGTGAGCATGACAGTTCTCTTGGAACAATCTATGACTCCTTCAAATTCGGTCATCCAATTCATGCCCAAGATTATGTCTAATCCTTGTGATTCTAGAATCACTAGGCTGGTGGGAAAAATGTGTGTCCCAATCCTTAGTTCTCATTCCCGGCAACCGGAGTTTGCCACAATTTCTCCCCCAGGAGAACTTACCCTTAGAGGAAAGTTTATAGTCTCCGTTGGTATCTTGCCTCTATCCACAAATACCCTTGATATGAATGAATGCGATGCACCGGTATCAAAAAGAACAACTGCGGGAATAGAGTTGAGTTTGAACTTACCAATCACAGAGTCTGGCGCATCACAAGCATCCTCCATAGAAACATGATTCACCGTGGCTTTGACAAACGGATTTGGCTTCTTCCCGTTTCCATTGCCATGGTTGTGTCCATTTCCATTCCCATTGCCATTGCCATTCTTCCTCTCGGGGCAAGAGGTTGCATAGTGCCCTGTCTTGTTGCACTTAAAGCATGTCACCTCACTGAGATCCTTTCCATTGCTGCCATTCCCATTGCGGTTCTTATGCCCATTGTGTTTTTGGCCACCATGGTTATGACCGTTATAGTTGTGGCCATTATTGTTATAAGGTGGTGGTGAGGAGTTGCGCTGCTTCTGGTACGGAACAGAGTGTTTGTGAGGGTTAGATTTCCTCTTGCGGTTTTCTATGCTCTTCCTCTTTGATTCAACCACAATGGCTCTGTCAGAGTTCTGAAAGTTGTCAAATTTCTGAGCCACAAGCTGAATGGATATCTCATCATTGAGCCCTCTTAAGAACTCCTCCTGTCTCTTGGCATCAGTGGAAACGTCATCGGGTGCATAACGGGCTAGCTTATTGACAAGCTCCCCATACTCGGTGACAGAACGGTGCAGCTGGTGTAGGTCGCGAAACTCGTGCCTTTTCAGAGTCATGACACCAGCAGCCACATGATGAGTGCGAAAAGCTAATTCAAACTGTTCCCAAGTGATAGCATCAATATCCGGGTGAGTGACTTGGTAATTATCCCACCATTCTGCAGCAGGTCCTTCAAGCTGGTGTGCGGCATAACGCACCCTGTCGGCTCCGACAGCTTGCACGGTGTCTAGATTCTTGTTGATCGTACGCAGCCAGTCATCAGCGATGATTGGTTCAGTGCTGCTAGTGAAGGTAGGTGGGTTCAGCCTTAAGAACCGAGTCAAGCGATCCTGTTGAGGAGGTGGCGGAGGTGATGGTGGCGGCGGGTTGTTGTTGTTTTGCATGTTCTGAGTGAGCAGTTGGATCAGTTGGTTCTGAGTGGCCAAAAGTTGTGCTATTTCTGGCGGGATTTCGGAGTTCGCACGTCTTGGCGGCATCTGTGGGTTTAAGAGAATAGTTAAGAAATAGACAGAAAGACTAAGTAGTAAACTCCTACCCTTATGAAAACATACCAAGCACACAAGGCACACAAGACATAATAACACAGCTTTAACACAGAAAACAACCAAGTTTAACTAAACCAGACTTGTCTTGGTATTTATTACATTTGCGAATAACGTTCTACTATAGAATTAAAGGTGGTCCAACTATTACACATCTTCCACGCCTTCCTCTTCCTCGTCCTCGAACGAGTAGCCTTCCTGCTCTAGAGTTGTCTTGTACAACTCCATCTCCTTTGTGGTGGCTTCAAGCTTCTCTTGGAGGTCCTTTATCTCATCCTGTAGCTCTTTGGTAGTGGCTTCTAGCTGCTCCTGAAGTCCCTCCTTCTCACTTTGTAGTTCCTCCACTAAACTTGTCTTCTTTGCGGCTTCAAGTTGCTTTGCCAAGTCCCTCTTGGAAGCACGCACATCATTGATTATCTTGCAAAGGCCTTCAGTTTGCACTTCATCTCCATTGATCTGCTATTTTAGTTCCCTAATTCTCTTGTTTTTATTTATCACCCTCTTCTCTTGGTTAGCGAACTTCTTCTCTTGGTCCTGGAATCTTATTTCTTGGAGCTTCATTGCCTCCTCCTGCTGCTTGATCATTTCTTCCTTCTTCTTGATGAGGGCGCATAGCTCATCGTTCTTCAACATCTCGAGGAAAGTACCCTTCTCAAGGTCATGGATGTGGCACTCCAAGTCTTGATATTGTGTTCTTCGGCGCTTGGTAGAAGTTCTTTCCTCAAAGGTTAACTCCATGGGAATTCCTTCCTCATCTCGTATTCCAAAGAGGCCTTGATGTCCTTGGAGAGCTTCATGATGACGTCCACATAGGCGACCAATGAGTTGCTGCAAGCTAATGCTAAGGGCCTTCTCCTTGGAATCGCTAACAATGTGGATTGCTATGTCTTCCTCCGGGTTCTTGCCTCGCTCTTTTCCTGGCTGGATGACCTTGACTCCCCAACAGCCGTCCTTGTGGAGTTTCTTCATTGTGCTCCCCTGGATTGTTGGGAGAGGAAAGTCCAAGCGTGTGAGTAGATCCATGAGGCATCCACCAAAGCGAAGGGGCTCGATGTCCGTGACGATGTCGTAGAGGAAGCTTGTCATCTTTGAGTCAGAAGAATGAAGGTTAGATACTTAAACAAGTAGAGGAAAGTAGATACTAGAGGTGCGGAAAATAACTTAGTAGAAGGACAAGTAAGGCACAAAAGTTAGAGGTGGTTCCAATCCTAGGGTCACGTCCTACAGGCAACGATGTGCTCTGATACCATCTGTAGTGACCTCGGATCGGTAAGGATCCTAAGTACCTGTGATTAACATGCTAGTCCCTGGATGAATATCTAGCACTCACAGTCGATGAAATATCATGTAAAACACAAAGTCTTTATTACATGGAGAATCCAGAGTATGAATTTATTACAAAAATTGCTTAGCATTATGCTAGCTCAAATAACAGCGGAAACATAAAAGCAGCATGAGTCCATCAACGCCCCAGGCTTGTCGAGTGTAGAACCGCGATCCCTACGCACCTTTCAATCTTCGGATTCTGCACATAAGACGTGCAGCCAACAAGTTGGGTCAATACTTTGAATGTATTGGCAAATTACACCAAGGAGAGAAAAGACTATCTCTACATGCAAGGCTGGTATAGGCTGTAGACTTCATTTGCTCAAAGCTAGTTTTCTTAAGTAGAGAGAAGAAGAGAGAATTGTCCTACTTTGTAAACATTTGCTTAGATAAAATAAGGTCGAGTGGCACACGAGGATATTACGCACCAAGTGTCCAAACAACCAAACACTTGGATATTACGCACCAAGCGTCACTTGGATATTACACACCAAGTTCCCAAATTCCCACCCATTAGCGATATTACACACGCCATGGGGTTTCGAAACTTTGTTTTTAGAAAAGAGAGAGGAAGATCCTTCAGAGGCTCCATCCTTCAGACGCTCATTGTTGTTCTGTTACCGTGAACACGGCTGATCGATCAGATTGCAATACTCTCGAGAGTTTGTGCACTTTACCCACAATCCATGATCAAGTCCTTTTACAGACAAGACCATGGCGAGGCTTTCCCTTAGTAGCCCCTCTACCTTCCGGATCCAACCGTGCCAAGAACCTCCAAATGTTGGTAACCGGGTGAGGTTTCCCACTAACTACTAGGCCAAGACAGAGCCCATAATGTATTGTGGTTGCACTGGAAGCTTCTGAATTCTGAAACATGGCAGACTTCTTTGATTCCTAGGCAGCCATCCTCCACCAAAATCTCACTCATTGACCCGACAACCATTCCGCCCAGAAGAAAACTTAGTTTTATTTTGAAGTGGATTTGAGAAGAAACATTTGCTCTAGAGAGCCTTTATACTTAGAAAAATTCTTTGTCTTTCGAACCCCCCAACGGTACTTTGTATAGATAGCATAGCAATCAATACTTAGCAAAAACAGGGGTAACCTATTAGGTTGGGAAATCCTAAGTATAGAGCTACTCATGGCATACTACAAAATCATCGCACTTGCAAAATAATACTAAGGAAAAATTCTACTAGAACATCCTACACATGCATACTACAGAATTTTGAAGATCACATGCATAGAATCAAAACTGGGACAAAAGTTATGAACAATTGGTGTAACTTGCCTTGATCCGAGCAGCACTCTACACAATAGCACTCCTTAGCGCACTCCGAGCAATCTAACGAATCACAAACATAGATCTGATCACAACTTGCTCAAAGCATATCACAAAGAAAATCATGCATGCATGCAACATGATATTTTATGCAAGGTTGGTTCTTCTAAATTGATCAAGGTAGCAAGTTTTGGGTTGTGATAGTGTAAGGGTGTCACTAGAATTGATTCCCCAAAGATTTAGATCCAATTGAATCACTAAAACAATTCCTAGGTTTAAAGGAGCTCAAACCATCTAATTAGCCCAAGTTAGATCTAATGATCCTAAGCAAAGCTTAATGATTTGGGTCAGTAGGTATTGTGGAAACAAAATTACTGCAACAAGAATCAATTAAAATAGAATTTTAATTATTTTTCTATAGATTAAACTCTTTACTGCAACAAGAATCAATTAAAATAGAATTTTAATTATTTTTCTATAGATTAAACTCTCTAATCTAATGATTAAAATCTACACCTAAAAACTTACTGTGAACCTGGGATATTAGTGCAGATTTAGATTCTACTCAAAATTAGGAATCCAACGGTATATCATAAGCTAAAATTGGCCAAGTAGTTATTTTTCTATGATTTTCGCAATATTAAACTTAATCTGCAAAAATCAAAACAATCGAGCCTAAACCCTAGCTCAGATCGTGCCAAGTGGCGGCTTCTGGTTGGGCCAGCTGGCCAGGCGGGCGACGCGGTGTGGCGGCGATGCGCTTGCCACGCGGCTCTGCGTGGTTGGCCAATACCCCTTCGCCCCCCCCCCTTCTAATCTGGCCCGCAGGATTTCAATCGGACGGCCTAAACGGCTCCACTGACCTGTGGTGGTGGCGGCGATGGAGACGACGGCGGCAGCGGCAGAGTCGACGGTGGTCGGAGGTACTGGCGGTCCTAGCGAAGGCGGCGAATCTGGCCCCCGATGCGCACGTCGATGGCGAATCCCCTAGCGGTCTCAGCGCGGTCCCTCTCCTCCTCCTTCTCCCGGTGTCGGCCGTTCCTCTCCTCGGGTCCGACGGCTCCGGCGAGCAATTGCCGGCGATATCCTGCGTTTCGGAAGCAACGGGTCAGACGGGCGGTTAGGGTAGGTCGGGGCGAGAAGGGTGGAAGGCGTAACGAGCCTCGAGGTGCCCTGGAGAGTCGCCAACCTCGGGCTCCGACGGCGGCTGCTTTGGCGAGTTCGGAATTGGGCTAGGGTTTGAGAAAATCGAGGGGAAAACGACGGGGGCGGGTCGGCTTTATATAGTCCAAGACTTGGGGAAGGGGGCGGTCAAAATCCGTTGGGATTCGGGGGTGTCCCGACGCAGCAGGAGCTGTGTCTGCCATGTCTCAGAGGAAGACGACGGGTGGGACCCCGCCAATCGGTGGAGGGGAGAAGCGGGCCGATGCTGGGCTGCGGCGGCTGGTGTGGGTAGGCTGGCCAGCGCTGGTGGTGGGTCACATGCCAGCTTAGGTAGGTTGCACTTTTTTTTTCCTTTTATCATTTTCCTTTTTCTGTTTTAATAAAACCTAAATAACTTTTGCCTACCAAGCCCAAACTTGATGAAAATTGTTTCTAAATTTTTTTATAAAATTAAGGTGGTCAACATAGGGCCATAGTTTAATGTTTTACAAGGTTTTTAGAAGGGTCATTACTTGACCTCTACAATAATGCTTACAAAAGGCAACCACTATTAGGGTTTTCTAGGTTTAGGTGTTTAGGATTTTTATATCAATTTCCAATTGTAGGATGCAATGATGCAAGGATGATGCATGACACTAATAACATCCAAATACAAAATCTGGGATGTTACACAAGATGATCACAGTTTCCTGATCATAGACATTGGATGTTGTTAATAACGAGATCACAACATTAGTGTAATGATGTGATGAACATTCATCCAAAGTATGCATTACGATCAAAGTCATTGAGTTTACATTGCTATAAACAACTTACGAAGTGATCCTTATCCTTAGACCATGAGATCATGCCAACCACTAACACCGGAAGAGTTTCTTGTTGACATCAAACGTCACACCGTAATTGGGTGATTATAAAGATGGATTCAAAGCTACTAAAGTGTTATATTGAGAATCATGGATCAAGAGTGGAATTTGTTCATCCCGATGACAGATAGATATACTCTGGGCCCTCTCAGTGATATCACATTGATTAGCTTGCAAGCAAGTGATTTGATCACTAGAATGTTATATCACGGGAACGAGAAAAGAGTGCATGTCAGTAACGAGATCAAACTAGGTATGGAGATACCGATGATCGAATCTCGAACATGTAATATATCGTGAAACAATGGGATTAAGATACTAGCGTAAAAGGTTCCGACGATCACAGGAAAGTCATCGTTGAATGTGTGGGAGTCAGTATGGATCTCCAGGTCCCGCTACTGAATATTGATTGGAGAAGGGTCTTGATCATGTCCGCGTTATTCGCGAACCATAGGGTGACTGTTGGGGATATGCTATATGGGTATCCTCATAGCATTTCTCCTATCCGGATAACCCGGGTGGCCCACAGTTGGTAGCATGGCCCATGGCCTGCTAGGCGGCCGAGTTAGATGGATCCAGAAGGGAGGCCCATGCCGGATAAAGGAAGGCTACGGTTGGAGTCACCGACGTACCCGGAGCCTTGGAGTACAAGACACTCAAGACTAGTAATAAACGGTGGAGGACTCTGTAACCTGTCCGGCTAGGACTTTTCCTGTAACCCTAGGACCTGGCGACTATATAAGTCGGGCCTATGGGAGCCTTTAGGACACAATCTCAGACAACCTCGCACAGCGAACCAATCCCTGTAACTCGGCGTATTGCCCTTATAGTGATTTATAGTAGGAGTAGGATTCCCCCACTGTCGTGGGATCTGAACCTAGGTAAGTTGTGTTACCTCGTACCCGTCAACCATCCACCTTCCCCCATGTCTCTAAACACACACTATGAAGAACCCTCCATGGCGTACTCATCGGCAATACCACGATAGTTGGCGCCCACCGTGGGGCAAGAGGCGCTTCAGGCTCTTCAGCGGGCGAGGACCAAGATCTTCGTGGGAATCGAAAAAACCGTGGCCACCAGTCGCGTTCTCTTTGCCGGCAACGTTCCGATCGTCCCTCCCGACGAGTTCTGGATCCCAGCGAAGACGAACCCTATGCGGTGTTCGATCGTTCCTATCAGAGACATCCACCTCTTCATTGGCGAAACCGACTCAGGCACTAGTTCCCTGGGAGTCGGAGGAGCATCAAGAACCGCACGGACCACCTACGGGAAGGATACGTTCACGGAAGGATCAATGTCGGATCACTCTTTGGAGTTTGCCGGCAAAGATTGGAAAAATTGAAGGCCCACCCAAACCGCCCCTGTGCAGGATATAACGGTGGAAAATCGCTGCAAGTCCGTCGGCTTCGCCCGTGCGTCTGGACAGCAGAGATCCAAGTTCGTCAGCGAGGTTACCATCTTCGATTTGGCGTGTTGCGTTCAGAGAGAGGGCGAAAACCCCCGCGATTACCTGGCCAGGTGGCTCCGCATACGAGCCGATCTGGCCCACTGCCCCAATGATGATGCCATGTATCACTTTGTGGAAGGACTGAACCATGGCACGCTTCTCCTGCATTCTCTAAGACAGCAGCAGGCGTCGGGACGCCTTACATTCGAAGGCATGGTGAACACCTTCAACAACTACGCGGAGGCTGAAGCGGCAACTCAGACAGCGCTTGCTCTCATTGATGGAGCCCCTCTGATTCAGCCACCGCCACCGCCGCCTCCGGCCGCCATCGTCGCAACTGCGCCGCCACCTCCAGTCATCGTCGCTGCTGTTGCACCTCCACCCCCCCATAATCGAGAAAGTCCTGGCACCCTCCGACTCTGTGATTGACGCGCTATACGCCGACTTCAGCGCAGACTCGGAGGAGATAGATTTTAGTCCAGAAGAGCTAGACTCTGCCATGCAGGAGATTGAGGAGGAGTACACGCGTGACGAGCAAGCCAACAATTCCATCATATCTCAAGAGGTGTTCGTCACCATTGGGACGGTGATGGATGAAGATCAACCTGGACGAGCTCCGCTACAACGCTGGAAAAGGGGAAGGGGCCACTTATTGCTGCTGACGATGATCGCGCAAAGGTCATGCCTCCTTCGCCTAACCCAGTGCAGCAGCTGCAGGAACTCGGCACCGGCCCGAGAAACAACAACACCGCAAACTTTCCGCCTCCAGCATCTACGTCTGCTTCTGCCCAAGTTACTCCATCTGATAGAGTGATGTACGACGATCTCCTCGTTGAGCCACTGACCGTAGCTCATATCCGGAATGTGACTCAACTTGACGAGAAGCGCCAGCAGCTGCTGGAGGAAGCGCAGGCCATCACGGAGCAAGGTGCTAAGCTGGATCTTGATCTGGTCAAGATGTAGAAGTCCATAGAGAAAGCTAGAGCAATGGAGGCCGAGTACAAGACTCTGCTGCAACAATAGAAGGCCAAGAAAGCTCTGGCTCGCGTCATCAACGATCCTGGTGTACGGTGAAACCTAGGATGGGCTCCCTCAAAGCCGGCACAGGCCAAGCCATACATTGACAGTGAAGGCAAACAGGTGATGCCCACCCCACTCCTTAACCTCGCCGTCGCCAAGACCCTTCTAGAGCAGGATAGATTGCCTGAGGCAGTGGAACAGGTCTATGACCTAGTGGCCAAGGCGGTGAAGCAGCAGGAAAAGGCCACCTCTCAGAGGCTTGAGTCTGACCCAGCGTTTTGCCAGTCTAGCCAGCATAAGCCGCCAAGGGACAGATCTCCTATTGATGTCGGGTCCCAGACGGGTTCATCAGAACAAAGACGGAGGGATGCACGCAACAGGAAGGATGCTATCCCGATATCCTCTGACCATGGAGAAAAGGCCCGACCTCGTCGCCCATCGCCACCGCCCCGATCACCCCGACACCGCGAAGATCCCAAGGCTCACCATCGTACGGATATGCCCCCGCCACGGCAGTGCAGCATCGTCATCCGTGACAACACGGAGCAGACCCATCATGACGGAGAGCAGAACCAAGGAAACAAGAGCAGGTCAAGCCATGACCCTCCGCGTCCGACAAGCAAACGTGACAGGAGTGAGGCGTCGCAGGAGGGTAATAGCAAAAAGGCTAACCCACCGCCACCTCCGCCTCTGTCTCCACCTAGCAGTCACCATGGCGGAGGAGGCCCGCATCATTCACGCAACCCATCCCTTGTTGACAAGAAGAAGAAGAACCCGGAGCCGTATGATGCACGTTCACGGATCGATAAGATCCACGAGGCCCGGGAAGGACCATTCCTGGGACCATGTTGTTTTGGACCTGCAATATGGTCCGCAACTTACCCCAATGTTTTCCGGATTGACAAGACCATCAAGCCCTATGATGGCACCGCCAAGCCAGCCACATGGTTGCAGGACTATGGCAATGCGGTGGAGATTGTCGGAGGTAACCCCAACGTTGCCGTCAAGTACCTCCCTTTGATGTTGGCAGGCATGGCCCGTCAATGGATCGACGACTTGCTGGATAAATCCATCTGCAATTGGTTGGACATGCAAAAGGCGTTCACCAAGAACTTCGAGGTACGTACAAGCGTCCCTGCACTGTTGGCGATCTACAACGGTGCATGCAAGAAAAAGACGAGACATCTCACGCCTACCTCTCCCGCTGGCTGGACATGAAGAATTCCTGCGCAGGAGTGCACGCTCAGACCACCATGGCCGCCTTCATCGACGGGTTGGAAAGGGGAACGTTGCTCCGACATAAGCTGAAGCACTTGCAGGACAATCACCAACTTGACTTGAACCAGATGATTCAGTTGGCTAGTGAGTTCGCAGCTGCCGACGACGATGCTCGCGGCTCTCTACCGTCAACAGCCGTTCCAACTCAAGATCGGAGGAACAACAGCACAAAGCGGAAAACTGCTACAGAAGAAAAGCAATCTCCCTACATGGTCACCATGACTTTTGCAGGACAAGGTGATGGCAGACAGCATGGCCAAGGACGGGGAGCTGGACGTGGGCAGCAACGAGGAAGTAAAACTACCTCGGCGCTGCTCCGTGTTCCCCAAACCTACGAAGTGTACCGCGATATGCCCTGCCTCGTACACCTCGATGTCAATGGCAAGGCCACCCATACCAATCGACACTACAAGTTCGTCAACGAACTCAAGGAAGACCCGAAGTCCGGCTACAAGCAAAGTCAGAAGAACAGACCGCGAGGCAAGGGCAAGGGGAAGAAGAAGGAGTCCAAGGATTCAAGTGACATGGACGAGGATGTTGACCCCAAGCACGCCGCCAAGAGCGACGACAAGGGCAAGAACCACTTCGTGAAGAAGGCGCCAGTCTACCACACTTTCCTTGGCACCCCCACCGTCCGACAACAGAAGACCTATATGAGGATCCTGATGGCTACTCTACCCCCAGTCCCCCAGTACCTGCGCTGGTCAGAGGTTCCAATTACCTGGGACAGGACAGACCACCCAGACCTTATTCCTACGGAGAACCAATACGCCATGGTCATTAACCCGTTGATTGACGGCGTGGAGTTCACCAAGTGTATGGTGGATAGTGGAAGCAGCATCAACATCATGTACCTGGATACACTGTAGAAGATGAACTTGACGGAGGAAAACCTAAGTCGGACCAACACCATCTTCCACCGTGTAGTTCCTGGTCGGGAGGCTCAGTCTCTTGGGTGCATCACACTTCAGGTTGCCTTTGGCGATGTTAATAATTACCGCCAAGAGCGCATGACCTATGAGGTGGTCCCCTTCAAGAGCGTGTACCATGTCATATTTGGCTGCGACATTTTCCACATGTTCATGGCCAAGCCATGCTTCGTCTACAACAAACTCAAGATACCCATACCAAATGATGTCATCACCGTATTCGGAAGCTTTACCAAGGAAAGGGACTGCAAGATTAATGAGGCAGCCTTTGCGGAAGCTGTCCTCTACAGCAAAGAATTCAAAGAGATCCAGAGCAAGGTCGATGACTCAGAGATGCCCACGTCGAAGAAGCAGATCTCCGACTCCGCTCCCGCATTCAAGGCCGCCATCGAGACCAAGCCGGTGGAACTTGTGGTAGGCGATGCCTCCAAGGTCACCGCCATTGGGACGAACCTGGATCCCAAATAGGAAAGCGCGCTCGTCGAGTTCCTCCATGAGAATCAGTACATCTTTGCCTGGCAACCTGCCGACATGAAAGGTGTACCTAGGGAACTTGTCGAGCACATCTTAAACATTGATCCAAAATGCAAACCAGTGAAACAACCTCTACGACGCTTCGGAGATGAGAAGAGACGCGCCATTGGCAAAGACATAGCTAGGTTACTTAAGGCTAGATTTATCAGAGAAGTCCTTCACACCCGATGGGTGGCTAATCCTGTACTTGTCCCCAAAAAGGGAACCAAAGAATTTACAATGTTCATTGATTACACCATCTTGAACAAAGCATGTCCCAAAGATCCGTTTGCTTTTCCTTGCATTGACCAAGTCATTGACTCGACGGCTGGCTCGGAACTTTTGTGTTTTCTCGATGCATACTCAAGATACCACTAGATCAAGATGAGGATGTCGGACGAATTGGCCACTTCGTTCACTACCCCATACGACACATTTTGCTATGTTACGATGCCCTTTGGGCTGAAAAACGCAGGTGCTATGTACCAGCGGACAATGCAACGTTTCCTTCACTACCAAATTGGTCGGAACGTTCACGCCTATGTGGAGGATATCACGGTGATGTCTAAAAAGTCAAATGACTTAATCGTCTATTTAAAAGAATCCTTTGATAATCTTTGAAATACAACATGATGCTTAACCCTAAGAAGTGCGTCTTCGGGTTTCGAGACGGAAAATTGTTGTGTTTCATCGTTTCCTAGCGCGGAATCGAGATCAACCCGGTGAAAATCAAGGCCATCTTAAACATAAACCGTCCGACAGGCCTAAAGGACATTCAATGACTAACAGGTTGTGTTGCAGCAGTTAGTCGGTTCGTCAGCCAACTTGGAGAGAAGGCTCTGCTGCTCTACAAGTTACTGAAGAAGGTGGAAAAATTCACGTGGACGGACGAAGCAGATACATCATTGAAGCAGCTCAAGGAGATTCTTTCCTCAACGCCCATCCTTGCAGCACACGAGCCCGGAGAGCCCCTGTTAATCTACAGGGCGACAACCAACCGGGTAGTCAGCATCGTCGTCGTGGTAGAGCGGAAGGAACCAGGCTATGAGCACGGAGTTCAACAACTAGTTTACTATGTGAGCGAGGTCTTGACGTAGTCCAAGCAGCGTTACCCGCACTACCAGAAGATAGCTTATGGAGTATTCCTTGCTTCTCGGAAGCTGCAGCATTACTTTCAGGAGCACCCAATCACAGTGGTGAGCAAGACTCCATTGTCCGATATTATCAACAACATCGACGCTATAGGAAGGGTCGCGAAGTGGGGCATTGAACTTGCCGCCTTCGAGATCACCTACAAGAGACGTGACGCTATCAAGTCACAAGCCTTGGCGGATTTTATCGCAGATTGGACGGAGATGCCAGATGCTACTCCATTGCCGGAACCAGAGTACTGGGTGATGCACTTTGACAGATCAAAGCTGCTCAGCGGCTCGGGGGCTGGTGTATTGCTACAGTCACCAACAGGAGACAAGCTACACTATGTTCTGCAGATCCACTTCGAGGCTCCGAACAACATGGCGGAGTATGAAGCACTCATTCACGGACTACGTGTAGCCAAGTATATTGGCATCAAGCACATAGTTTGCTGTGGAGATTCCGACTTGGTTGCCCAAATGGTGGGCACCGAATGCGCGGAACCCTATGATGGCGGCATATCGAGACGAAGTGGACGAGATAGCCAAGAGCTTCTTGGGCTACGAAGTCAAGTATGTGCCTAGGGAGCAAAACGAGACGGCTGATCTGCTATCTAAGCTTGGATCAGGGCGCAAAAGAATTCCGCCAGGAGTTTTCCTAGATCATCTACGTACACCATCCGTGAAGGGAGCCGACATCGACAATCTGGATAGATATGACTCTTTCGTCCACATGGTGGCAAAGGTTCCTCCGGCTTGGACAAAACCATTCATGGAATATCTCGAACACGGAACTTTGCCCGACGACAAGGTCGAAAGACGACAAATAGTACGACGAGCAAAGGGTTATACCATAATCAATGGACAACTCTACAAAAGGATCACTAGTGGCGTATACCTAAATTGTGTTTCCCAGCTAGAAGGTATCGAAATCCTACACGAAATCCATCTCAAAGATTGCGGGCATCACGCCGCTCCTCGATCGTTGGTCGTGAAAGCCTTCCGGCAAGGATTCTACTGGCTGACCGCGAAGGCGGACGCTGACAAGTTGGTTGAGACATGCATGGGATGCCAGTATTATGCCCGATAACCACATGTTCCGGCTAAAGAATTGCGAACAATACCAATAACTTGGCCGTTTGCAGTCTGGGGGCTAGACATGGTGGGAACATTACAGATGGAACCATGTGGGTTTACACATCTGCTAGTAGAAGTTGATAAATTCACTAAATGGATAGAAGCTAAACCCATTAGAAAGCTTGATGGGGCATCAAATGGGCATCATATGATTCCCATTTGATGCTCGCCTTTGAAGCTACACCGACTCACGTGATCATCGGACTTGGTGTAGTGGATTTGGTTCATGTAATCACCAAAAAGGCACGAGGGATGACGTTTTTGAGTGGGAGTTCATTCGTAATGTGGATTAGTTGAACTCAATCTATCATAAACTTAGTATAAACTTTACAAATTTTGTTGTAGATGGCACCACCTGCTTTTAATTTCAATGTGTTCATGGAGAAAGAGAAACTTGCAACAAACAGTAGCAACTTTACCGAATGGGCCATGAATTTGAGGATTCTCCTCTCTACTGCACAAAAGCAATATGTGCTAGAAGCACCGCTAGGCCCTCCCACCTTTTGAGGATGCCCCTGACAAGGAGAAGAATGTCTATCAGACTCGTCAGGAGGACCACAACTTAGTTCATTACGGCATATTGTATTGGCTAGAGCCAAAACTTCGAAAGTGTTTCGAAAACAGCAATGCATTTGATGCAATGGGTGAGTTGAAAATGATTTTCGACACACATGCTGCTGTAGAGAGCTACAATGCTTCAGAAAAGTTCTTTAGCTGCATGATGGAAGAGCACAACTCCGTTAGTGAGCATGTACTCAAGATGTCGGGTTACGCCGATAAGCTTGTGTCCTTGGGAATATAGATTCCCATTGACTTAGGCAACCATCGTGTTCTGCAGTCTCTGCCACCTAGCTAAAAGAGCTTCGTGATGAACTATAATATGCAAGTCATGAAGAAGTCTCTCCCCGAGCTTCTGTCAATGCTTAAAACTGCAGAAGTGGAGATCAAAAAGGAACATCAAGTATTGATGATCAATAAGAACACTGGTTTCAAGAAAGACAAGAAGGGAAAACGGAAGGGAAGTAAGGGCGGCAAGTCGGTTTCTATGCCTAAAAAGAAACCCCGACTTGGACCTAAGTCTGATACTGGGTGCTACTATTGTAAGGGATCGCCATCGGAAGAATCGCCCCAAGTATTTTGGCGCATAAGAAGGTCGGCAAGGCAAACAAAGGTATATGTGATATACATGTTATTGATGTGTACTTGTGTAGCATCCCAATTGTCTAACAATTGTAATGCTACTTGGCCTAGTAATATAATGGCTACTTCAAATATATAATTGTTGCATCATCATTATATCATGCTCATGTCATCATGCCACCTTGCATTTGAGCATCATATAAAACCCTTTTTGATTTGGTTCTTATCTCATATGCATTATTAATTGTATTTGCCTCTTGATATTGTATTTGGTTCTTGATATATTGTTTAAATGCCCAAGTTGAGTTGGGGCATATCTCTTATTAACTCCTCCACCTTTCTTTCACCACCTTATAATTCCACCATCCAACAAAATACGAGCTTGGCTTTTATTTAAGTTTACCTCTAGCTCATGTGGGTTGGGATGGATCCAATTCTTTTTCCACATGCTCTCATCTTAGCATCATGTTGTTTTCACATCATTGATATATGAGAGCCACATGGCCACCTTTGCATGCCTTGTGAGTGGAATCCTTTGTCCTAGCTTCCATATGGATTATCATGGAATTATGCTCATGTTGGAATATTTTTGTGACTAATAATCATCTAGTGGAATATACACACTAGCAAGTCCCAAACATAATCAAATGTGATCATCTCCACTTGGAGCTTCTCTTAATTCTTTTTGCTTGGCCTTTATTCCAATTTTGGGAATGCAAACTAGTAATGCCATGCAACAATCTTGTTTTCACAAAAACAAGCATGGCATTAATTAATTTTGCATGGGCCATGCAAGTGCCACCTTTTCTAGTTTTTGGTTTCCATTTGTTCTTGGAGTGGATCATCTCTATCTCTATCTTTTCTTTTGGCTTGGTCTATTTTGATCTTGCTTAAACCCTAGTTTCAAACCTCTCCATCTCCTCTAATCTAAACCATACCCCATCTCTTCTTTTCTTTCTTTTGTCAACACTTTGTGTTAGAACAATTCCTCTCCCCTCTCCATCTCTCCTATCCTTGCATGGTGTTGGTCACCTCATGCCAAGACCCTACCCCCTAATCACCTACCCATCATCACCATACCCCCTCTCCTAAAACCCTAATCTATACCTAATACAAACCAAACCCTAAACCATCTCTCTCTCTCTCTGTCTCTCTCTCTCACCTAGCTGGCCCCACCGGCCACCCTCTCTCCCTGGCCACCTCACCCCTGCCCTAGCTACCCTCTACCCGAGCCTAGCTCCAAACCCTAACCTAGCCGGAGCCTACCCCCTCTCCTTTGTCTAGTTCCCCCTCTCTGCCAAGAGGACCCCAGCCCGAGCCTACCCTCCCAGACCACCATGCCCCACCTGGAAGCCCCCTCCTCTACCTGCCCTGCCCTGCCGACCCTAGCACGTGAGCAAGGAGGAGGAAAAGGTGGCACCCGAGGCCACCTTTAACCATCTACCCCGCGCCCACGGTACCTCCCCCTCTCTGCTTATCCACACCCACACGGCTCTCCTCTCTGCCTCGCCAGATCCAGCCCCAGCGCCCTGGCTCTCCTCTCCTTCCTCCCCGCCACCGTCTTCATCATCGCCGGCCACCGTCGGTTACACCGACGCTTCTCCGATCCAGCCCGTTCGCGCGACGTGGAGGTGGTCGAGGAGTACGAGGAGGCTTCTCTGCGTCGACCAGTACCTGTCGCGGAGGAGGAGAAGGACCAGCGCCGGAGTACGCCGACGAGCCGACGCCAAACCCTAGATCGCCCGGCCGATCCACCTACACCGACGCCTCCCGTGAGCTCTTCTCTCTCTTGGACATGGTTCGCCTCTCAGAACCCCTAGCCTCGCGGACTTTGCGTCGAACGGCCTCCAGCGTCGGAGTGCACTCCGGCTCAGACGCTCAAGGCGTAGAACCCTATCTAGGCCTCACCCGCTTCCCTGACACCAGCCCCAACCTACGCGGGCTCCGCCTCACCACCGCGCGCCAAGGCGTTCGATCCTCACGCGCCCACTCTGCCGAACACCGATCTGTCGCACGGCGCAGAGGAGAAGAGGAACAGTACGGCTAAGCTCGTTTTGCACATACCCCCTGTTCCTTTTTCTTTGCAACCCGCGCTCCCTCGTGGTCCACCAGACAGCCACCCAGTAGATCTTGCAGAAACCCCCCCCCCAGCATTTCAGGTCTCAACCCGCGCTCCCGTTTGGCCACCACACTGCTGTCCTGGCCCATTGCTGGGCATGACCATGAGTGCTCGACCCCACCTGCCTGGGGCTAGCTAGCAGCAAAAAAATGGCAAAAGAGTTTCTACGCGCGTGGACGCCCAGTCAGCATGGCCCCACTGGTCATAGGTTGTGGCTAGGTTAGAGCGAGTGACAAAAGTTCTGTGTATTCTGTTTTAATTCAAATTTTATTTCAAATTAATTCAAATTCAAATTTTATTTTCTGTTTTTAAATAACTTTTAAAATACAAACCCAAATAATACAAATAACATATGTTTTGAGATCAGAAAAATATGAGGAATTCAAATATGGCCTTCAAATAATATTTTGAACACTTTATTTTCCAAGTTAATTAAAATTACAATAAAATGCCCTTTTGACTTAATAAAGTAATAACTTTTGTTTTATAACTCCAAATTTAACAAATGATATGTCTAAAATGATTAGCTCGACGAGACCTTTCTGTTTATGCATTCCATGGTTTGATTTGAAGCATGCATCATATAATTATATTGTGGACAGCAACTAATTTGAGTATAAAACGGGATTAAAACTCAATAAAATGCTTTATTATTGTTTGCCACACTTCACCCATGCCATGCCACTTTAATGCCATGCAAATTGTGCATCATTCATCATGGCATGATTGTTTGCTTGATGCACTTTATTCATATGCTTGTGCACTTTATTTATGTTGGCCTTGTTTGTTTGGTTCTTCTTCGAATAGACGCTGAGCAGGGGATATACCAAGAGAACCAGGAGCACTACCCAGATCCTTCTCTCGCTTCAACTGAGCTGCCAGGCAAGCACTACCACATGCTTGCATACATATAGTACCTATTGTCTCTATCTTATTCTTGCATCATCGAGTCGCGATTGCATTAAATTGAATCCCAAGTACTGCATAGCCTTTACTTTTAAACCCAAAGCTTGTTCCTCCATCCCATGAGCCCTTACTACAGGAGTTGTTTGAGCCATGAGTCGAGAACAACATGTGTAGGGTATGTGACTGTCGATGGATGACGAGGTACCTAAACAACTTAACCTGAGTAGTAATGGGATAACTAATGAAAGTGGCACGGTGAGCCATATTTGCTATTTGGTTTTCAGGCTCACTTGTGTCCCGTAGGACCCCGAGTACTTGATTCCTGTTCCTTGAATATTCGCGCTATCCACATCCGGGAGGCCTTATGGACCCCCCTGAGCCAGAGCTTGATTCATTCTTATTTCTTGGGGCCACAAACTAGTTTGAGGTTTTATTTACTATCCTGTACTTATGCCATGCTTTAATGCTTTATTTAAATTGTGCGAGGTACTGCACACTGTACTGTTTAGGAAAGCGGAGTGTTTTCGCGGTGTCGACAAGCCCAGTCACATTTTCGGGTTCCCAGTCGTTCACAGCCATTGACACAAACCTTGAGTCCGTCGGTCACTAACCGTTGCGGGTAGCTCAATGGGGTGGCCCCCTGAAATATTTCTGAATCCTGTGATGGCTTTGTCGTGACTGCCTCGTTGGGTTTTGATTTGGTTTTTCCGAGGCATATCGAGTGTGTGTTGCTATTTGTTCACCCCTGCAGGGTAAAACTTTCTGAAAGCCGTGTCCGCGGTTATGGACGACTTGGAGCATTGTTTCTCGATCATAGACAAGTATAACTAAAGTACCGCTTTTAATTTGACTAGACTAGGTATCTGACTAGTAAATAGTGCAATACTCATGGAATGGATAATAAAACTGCCAACGGATGGGGGTTGTTCGTCCGCTTCCTCCTCGGTAAGCGAGGAGGAGGATGGATCTGTGGATATTACCATTATTACCGTTATAACTGTTGTTATTAATTCACGGACATCCGTCTATCTCTGGTTAGGCGGATGGTTAGCGAGTCTCTATAGAATTGTTAGGGTTTATCTTTTGCTGCAATTGCGTCACCCCAGGTTGTGTCCCCTTTAGAGGCATAAAGACTTGCTGAGTACCCCTAGGGTCTCACACGATAAATTGTTTGATTCAGATGAACAGGTACCCTCCCAAGATGGATACTGGGTGGAAGAGACAGACGATGTGGGCAATGATCATTCGGTGTAGAGATTCCGGGAACGGGGATCCGTGAGATCTGTGGGCAGGATGTGCTTATTTATGGGGCATCTTATGCCGCTTTGCTTCTTATCTGTACTCGGATTTTGTCTTCCGCTTCCGCTTGATACTCTGATGTTCGATGTATGAGGAGATATCCTAAACTATTATATCTATCTAGGATATTTCGATCTTGCCGTATGGCGTTGCTATATTTCCTTTCTTTTTAGATGGAATGGCTCTGATGTACTGTTGTATGGTGGCTTGCATACATACTCATTTGTGTATGTAGTTGATCCCTTCGCCTGCCGATTACGTCGCCCGTTCTTCTCCCGATGTTTAGAAATGGTTGGGACGGCCGAAAGGTCTACCTGTGAGTGGCATTTGGGCCCCACCGTACTATTTCAACCATTTCTGCTCATCCAGGCTTGTAACTAGGAGCGTAATTCACCGAGGTAGTTACAATTGGTATCAGAGCCATCCCGCCCTTCAGGGTCTCAGCCAAATGGTCGTTGTCTGTCTAGCAAATATTTTTGGTAGTTATATATATTAGGGAAAAACAAAACGCGAGAGTAGGACTGCTTCCACTTTTCTTCTTACCCACCCACCCACCCTTTTCTGGTAAGGAAGTGTAACGTTTTCAATCCTCTTCTTAAATTCAAACTAGGGTTCACGTGTTCTGGGTTTCCGTAGTACCATAGGTTGTGTATCTGTGCGTGTGAGTGTGTGTGTGTGTAATTCCTTGTCTATATGTTGCATCCAAGTTGTTATCTTATCGGCCTTTTGGTTATCAACTGTTGGTACATTCCATACCGACAGGCTTTTGCAAACCGACGCGATCTACCTGATTCGTTGTATACCGCCGCGATCTGTCTTCCTCTTTGTTAACCGACGCTATCTTCTTTTGGGTGTTCGTTTCCGTAGTTGCTAATCTTTAGGTTCATTGTGAGAAGAAGGTGTTGAGATATGTGTTTTACTTATTCAGGTGCGGAGTAATGATTTGAGTGCGGGATGGAGTCGCGACCATACCACTACTCTTATCATTCGCTCTTGTATATTGAATTGGTAGTCACTAATCTTGATTCGTTAAGTGGTTTTGCGCATCTATTGGTATTTTAATGCCGAAATTTGTGGAAAAATTTTCTTTGATATATCTGTGTACCACACTCCTTTTCAGTCGTGTGCGATATGCTTAATATCTTCTAGGTGCTTTGAACTTTGTTGATATTTTAATATCATCTTAGTAAATTGTATCCTTTAATCTTGAGTAATTCCATCTTGGTACTATTTTGGATTATTATTATTATCCATCATAGTACTGACTTGTGTTTTATATCAATCACAGGATGGCACCACCACGCCGTTCTGAGGAGGACATACAACCTGAACTGGGGGCAGCGTTGTCGAGCATCGCCATTGCCTTGGCAGCAATGCAGCAGAATCAGCAGCATTTCGAGGAAAGTGTCAGGAGGAATGAGTTTGTTCCGCTACCTCCACCTCCCAAGCGAGGAGACATCAAGAGCTTCCTGAAGTTCAACCCACGCCAATTTGATGTTTCTGATCAACCACTTGATGCTGATGATTGGTTGCGTGAGATGTCAAGGTTACTGGCAACTGCTGATGTTCCTGAGCAAGAATGGGTAAAGTGTGCTACTCACCTTCTGAAGGGAGATGCAGCTCTCTGGTGGGAGAATTACCTGAAGGCAAACTGCCGGTTTCAGCCTACTTGGGACAGTTCATGGAGCTTTCAAAGAGCAAGATTCATCCGAAATTGTCATGGAGAGGATGAAGGAAGTGTTTCTCAACCTCAAGCAGGGCAATGATAATGTCAACACCTACATCAGGAACTTCATGAACCTTTCTCGTTATGGTGGCGATGAGATCTCTGATGACAAGAAGAAGCAAAAGAGGTTCAGGCAAGGGCTCAATGCATCAATTAAGTATGCAATCACACATGCAAGGCCGGCATCTTTTCTGGAACTTCAGCATACAGCTCTGCAGGAAGAGGCAAGTAGGCAAGTGTTTGAGGAGTCAAAGAAACACAGCCGTGATGCAGCAAGCTCTTCAGCTATGTCAGCTCCTTCTAAGCGTCGTGTCTGGGTTCCTAACACCCCACCGTCGCTCCCGGCTCCACCAAGACCTTGAAGCTACACGGCAAGGCCACCAAACTTCCTCACTGCTGCTCCCAGGGGCTACAACCACCACTACCCTGGAGCGCCTGGCGGAGTCCCTGGCTACGTTGCTCCACGTCCACCTGGTGCTTGTTACACGTGTGGAGACTCTGGGCATCAAAGCTGGAACTGTCCGATGAAGAACAAGGCTCTTCCTCCACCACCTCAAAGATCTGCGGCAAGCTCTCCTTTGGTTCGTGCACCACCACCTCGGGCTCTCAACATCAACACCAAGCCCGGGTCTACTGTTGCTCGTGCCAACTGCATCAACGCCGCTCAAGCTGAGCATGCACCTGGAGTTGTGATGGGTATGCTTTCCGTTAACTCAGTCCCTGCATGAGTTTTGTTTGATTCTGGTGCATCGCATTCTTTTGTGTCAACCAAGTTTGCTGATGAGAATGGGTTAGCTATGGATCCTCTCCTTAAGCGGTTAATGGTCCTTTCTCCTGGAGCAACAATGGCAGCTTCTAAAATCAGCCATGGTAATCAAATTGAGATTGGTGGCTCTTCGTTCTCGGCTTCCTTAATTGTTCTGGGCAATTCTGACATTGATGTCATCTTGGGCATGGATTGGTTGACAGCAAATGCAGCTGGGATTGATTGTGCTGAACGCTCGGTTTCTCTGAAGATTCCTGAAGGCCATATAGTCTATTCTCCAAGTCTGACTCCTGCTATCCAGCTTTTCTCTTTGGCAACTCTGAATGTTGATGCTATGGAAGCTATTCAGTGTTCCGTGGTCCGTGAGTTCCCGGATGTCTTTCTGAAGAGTTGCTGTATGCCTCCGGATCGTGAGGTTGAGTTTGTTATTGAGCTTGAACCTGGTACCGCTCCTATCTCCAAGCGGCCTTATAAGATGGGTCCTGCTGAGTTGGCTGAACTCAAACGACAGCTTGATGAACAAGAGAAGTTGGGTTTCATTCAGCACAGTACTTCGTCTTGGGGTAGCCCAACCCTCTTTGTGAAGAAGCGAGACGGTGATAGACTTTGTGTTGACTATCGGGCTCTCAATGCTAAAACCATCAAGAATAAATATCCCCTTCCGCGGATTAATGATCTCTTCGATCAGCTAGCTGGAGCTGTGGTATTCTCTAAGCTTGACTTGAGAAGTGGTTATCACCAAATCAAGATTCGCAAGGAAGATGTTTCGAAGACAGCTTTCACCACCCGCTATGGCCTGTATGAGTACGGTCATGTCTTTCGGTCTCACCAACGACTTGCCACCTTCTCGAGGCTCATGAACTCGGTTTTCATGGAGTATCTTGATAAGTTCGTTGTGGTCTATCTGGATGACATCCTAGTCTATTCTAAGTCACAGGAAGAGCATGAAGAACACCTTCGGTGTGTCCTAAACAAGCTTCGTGAGAACCGCTTGTATGCAAAGTTCTCCAAGTGTGAGTTTTGGCTGCCTCAAGTAACCTATCTTGGTCATGTTATCTCTGCCAAGGGCATTGCAGTCAATCCGAACCGTGAAGACAATTGTTGAATGGCTTCCTCTGTCAATGTCAAAGAAGTGGAGTTTCCTTGGTTTGGCTAGTTATTGCCGTTGCTTCGTTCAGAACTTTTCGAAGATAGCGAAGCCTCTTACCGATCTCCTCAAGAAAGGCAAGAAATACCTTTGGACTCCTGCATGTCAAGCAAGCTTTGAGACACTCAAAGAGAAGCTCACTTCCACACCAGTCTTGGTTCCTCTGGATACATCCAAGCCGTTCCAGATCTTCTGTGACGCCTCTTTGCATGGATTGGGTGCGGTCCTTGTGCAAGAAAAACAAGTTGTTGCTTATGCCTCTCGACAGTTGAAGACGCATGAGATCAACTATCCTACACATGACCTCGAGCTCGAAGCAGTTGTCTTTGCTTTGAAAGTATGGAGGCACTACTTGCTTGGCAACCGTTGTGAGATCTTTTCTGATCACAAGAGTCTGAAGTATATCTTTACTCAGCCTGATCTCAACCTTCGGCAAAGGAGATGGATTGAAGCAATCAATGATTTTGATTTGACCATCAACTACACGCCGGGCAAAGCTAATGTCATGGCCGATGCTCTCAGCCGCAAAGCTTATGTCAACAACCTCATGATGGAAGAACAACAGCCTCTCTTGTGCGAGGAATTCCGTCAGCTCAACCTTGAAATTGTGGAACAAGGGTATCTCCTGAACCTTCTAGCAACCCCTCTCTTGGAAGAAAAGGTTCGCTCTTGTCAGCTTGGTGATCCGTACACAAGAAATATCATCTCCAGGATTCAGCTTCCGAAGTATGAGTCCTTCCACGTCGATGATCAAGGCACGCTTTTCTTTGAACACCGGATGTTTGTTCCGAACTACCCGGGTTTGAGAGAGCAAGTTCTCAAGGAGGCGCACGATTCAGTCCTTTCTATCCACCCTGGCAGCACAAAGATGTACATGGACTTGAAAACACAATATTGGTGGCCCGGTTTGAAAAGATATTGTGCCAAGTATGTCTCGGAGTGTGATGTCTGCCGCAGAGTGAAAGCTGTCCATCAGAAACCTTCCGGTCTTCTACAGCCATTGAAACCCCCGGAATGGAAATGGGAGAAAGTAGAGATGGACTTCATCACTGGTTTTCCTAGGTCGCAGAAGGGCAACAATGCAATCTTTGTTGTCATTGACAGGCTTTCTAAAGTGGCTCACTTCTTCCCCGTCAAGGAAACAATTTCTGCAATTCAGTTGGCTGAGCTCTATATCAACAGAATTGTCTCTCTGTATGGGGTTCCTCTTGAGATCAGTTCAAACCGTGGAAGCATATTCACTTCCAAGTTCTGGGAGAGTTTCCAAAACACTTTGGGAACAAAGTTGAACTTCAGCACAGCTTACCACCCTCAGTCGCAAGGGCAAGTTGAAAGGATCAATCAGATTCTGGAGGATATGCTTCGTGCTTGCGTCATCTCTTTTGGCATGAAGTGGGAAGAATGTCTTCCTTATGCTGAATTCTCTTACAACAACAGCTTCCAGAAAAGTCTAAAGATGGCACCATTTGAGGCTCTCTATGGCCGCAAATGCAGAACTCCGATTGGTTGGTCGGGTGCAGGTGAAATAATTTTGTTTGGCCCTGACATTGTGACTCAAGCGGAGGAGAAGGTTCACATCATTCTTGAAAATCTGAGGATTGCTCAAAGTCGCCAGAAGAGCAATTATGACAGGAAGCACACGGACATGGAGTATGTCCCTGGTGATCTCGTTTACCTTCGTGTCACTCCCATGAGAGGCACGCACCGCTTTGGTATCAAAGGAAAGCTGGCTCCTAGATACATCGGTCCCTTCAAAGTTCGTGGAAGAAGAGGAGAAGTTGCTTATGCTCTTGAGCTCCCGGAAAAACTCAAGGTCCATGATGTTTTCCACATCTCTCAGCTCAAGAAGTGCTTCAAGGATCCCGGCAGGACCGTGGACCATGAGCTTCTCAATCTCCAAGAAGACCTGTCTTATCAAGAACACCCCACAAAAATCCTCGAAGTCGCAGAAAGAAGGACTCGCAACAAGTCCATCAAGTTCTGCAAGGTGCAGTGGTCGCACCATTCCGTTGATGAAGCCACTTGGGAACGTGAAGATGAGCTCCGTGTCAAGTATCCTACCCTATTTGTGTCTTCTTCTTCCTAGAATCTCGGGGCGAGATTCCTGTTTAGTGGGGGAGAGTTGTAGCATCCCAATTGTCTAACAATTGTAATGCTACTTGGTCTAGTAATATAATGGCTACTTCAAATATATAATTGTTGCATCATCATTATATCATGCTCATGTCATCATGCCACCATGCATTTGAGCATCATATAAAACCCTTTTTGATTTGGTTCTTATCTCATATGCATTATTAATTGTATTTGCCTCTTGATATTGTATTTGGTTCTTGATATATTGTTTAAATGCCCAAGTTGAGGTGGGGGCATATCTCTTATTAACTCCTCCACCTTTCTTTCACCACCTTATAATTCCACCATCCAACCAAATATGAGCTTGGCTTTTATTTAAGTTTACCTCTAGCTCATCTGGGTTGGGATGGATCCAATTCTTTTTCCACATGCTCTCATCTTAGCATCATGTTGTTTTCACATCATTGATATATGAGAGCCACATGGCCACCTTTGCATGCCTTGTGAGTGGAATCCTTTGTCCTAGCTTCCATATGGATTATCATGGAATTATGCTCATGTTGGAATATTTTTGTGACTAATAATCATCTAGTGGAATATACACACTAGCAAGTCCCAAACATAATCAAATGTGATCATCTCCATCTACTCCACTTGGAGCTTTCTCTTAATTCATTTTGCTTGGCCTTTATTCCAATTTTGGGAATGCAAACTAGTAATGCCATGCAACAATCTTGTTTTCACAAAAACAAGCATGGCATTAATTAATTTTGCATGGGCCATGCAAGTGCCACCTTTTCTAGTTTTTGGTTTCCATTTGTTCTTGGAGTGGATCATCTCTATCTCTATCTTTTCTTTTGGCTTGGTCTATTTTGATCATGCTTAAACCCTAGTTTCAAACCTCTCCATCTCCTCTAATCTAAACCATACCCCATCTCTTCTTTTCTTTCTTTTGTCAACACTTTGTGTTAGAACAATTCCTCTCCCCTCTCCATCTCTCCTATCCTTGCATGGTGTTGGTCACCTCATGCCAAGACCCTACCCCCTAATCACCTACCCATCATCACCATACCCCCTCTCCTAAAACCCTAATCTATACCTAATACAAACCAAACCCTAAACCATCTCTCTCTCTCTCTCGGTCTCTCTCTCTCACCTAGCTGGCCCCACCGGCCACCCTCTCTCCCTGGCCACCTCACCCCTGCCCTAGCTACCCTCTACCCGAGCCTAGCTCCAAACCCTAACCTAGCCCGAGCCTACCCCTCTCCTTTCTCTAGTTCCCCCTCTCTGCCAAGAGGACCCCAGCCCGAGCCTACCCTCCCAGACCACCATGCCCCACCTGGAAGCCCCCTCCTCTACCTGCCCTGCCCTGCCGACCCTAGCACGTGAGCAAGGAGGAGGAAAAGGTGGCACCCGAGGCCACCTTTAACCATCTATCCTGCGCCCACGGTACCTCCCCCTCTCTGCTTATCCACACCCACACGGCTCTCCTCTCTGCCTCGCCAGATCCAGCCCCAGTGCCCTGGCTCTCCTCTCCTTCCTCCCCGCCACCGTCTTCATCATCGCCGGCCACCGTCGGTTACACCGACGCTTCTCCGATCCAGCCCGTTCGCGCGACGTGGAGGTGGTCGAGGAGTACGAGGAGGCTTCTCTGCGTCGACCAGTACCTGTCGTGGAGGAGGAGAAGCACCAGCGCCGGAGTATGCCGACGTGCTGACGCCAAACCCTAGATCGCCCGGCCTCTGCCTCGGCGTTGATCCCCTGCCTCCCAGCCCGATCCACCTACACCGACGCCCTCCCGGTGAGCTCTTCTCTCTCTTGGACATGGTTCGCCTCTCTGTAACCCCCTAGCCTCGCCGGACTTTGCGTCGAACGGCCTCCAAGGCCGGAGTGCACGGCGTCTGCGCTCAGCGCTCACAGAGAACCCTATCTAGGCCTCGCCCGCTTCCCTGACACCAACCCCAACCTACCGCAGTGGCTCCGCCTCACAGCGCTGTCAGCTGCTCGATCTCAGCGCCCACTCGCCAACACCGATCTGTCACATGGCGTGAGGAGAAGAGGAACAAGACGGCTAAGCTGCTTTTGCATACCCCTGTTCCTTTTCTTTGCAACCGCGCCCTCGTGGTCCACCAGACAAGCCACCCAGTAGATCTTGCAGAAACCCCCAAAGATTCCAGGTCTTAACCCGCGCTCCCATTTGGCCACCTGTCAGCGTCTGCGCTGTCCCTGGCCATTGGCAATGGGCCTGAGTGCTTTCGACCCCACCCGTCGACCTGGGGCTAGCAAAGCAGGTGGCAAAAGAGTTTCTGTAGCGTGGCCCTTGACGCCCCACTGGTCATAGGTTGTGGCTAGGTTAGGAGTGACAAAAGTTCTGTATTCTGTTTTAATTCAAATTTTATTTCAAATTAATTCAAATTCAAATTTTATTTTCTGTTTTTAAATAACTTTTAAAATACAAACCCAAATAATACAAATAACATATGTTTTGAGATCAGAAAAATATGAGGAATTCAAATATGGCCTTCAAATAATATTTTGAACACTTTATTTTCCAAGTTAATTAAAATTACAATAAAATGCCCTTTTGACTTAATAAAGTAATAACTTTTGTTTTATAACTCCAAATTTAACAAATGATATGTCTAAAATGATTAGCTCGACGAGACCTTTCTGTTTATGCATTCCATGGTTTGATTTGAAGCATGCATCATATAATTATATTGTGGACAGCAACTAATTTGAGTATAAAACGGGATTAAAACTCAATAAAATGCTTTATTATTGTTTGCCACACTTCACCCATGCCATGCCACTTTAATGCCATGCAAATTGTGCATCATTCATCATGGCATGATTGTTTGCTTGATGCACTTTATTCATATGCTTGTGCACTTTATTTATGTTGGCCTTGTTTGTTTGGTTCTTCTTCGAATAGACGCTGAGCAGGGGATATACCAAGAGAACCAGGAGCACTACCCAGATCCTTCTCTCGCTTCAACTGAGCTGCCAGGCAAGCACTACCACATGCTTGCATACATATAGTACCTATTGTCTCTATCTTATTCTTGCATCATCGAGTCGCGATTGCATTAAATTGAATCCCAAGTACTGCATAGCCTTTACTTTTAAACCCCACCGAAGCTTGTTCCTCCATCCCATGAGCCCTTACTACAGGAGTTGTTTGAGCCATGCGAGTCGTAGAACAGCATGTGTAGGGTATGTGAGTGTCTGATGGATGACGAGGTACCTAAACAACTTAACCTGAGTAGTAATGGGATAACTAATGAAAGTGGCACCGGTGAGCCATATTTGCTATTTGGTTTTTCAGGCTCACTTGTGTCCCGTAGGACCCTGAGTACTTGATTCCTGTTCCTTGAATATTCGCGCTATCCACATCCGGGAGGCCTTATGGACCCCCTGAGCCAGAGCTTGATTCATTCTTATTTCTTGGGGCCACAAACTAGTTTGAGGTTTTATTTACTATCCTGTACTTATGCCATGCTTTAATGCTTTATTTAAATTGTGCGAGGTACTGCACACTGTACTGTTTAGGAAAGCGGAGTGTTTTCACGGTGTCGACAAGCCCAGTCACATTTTCGGGTTCCCAGTCGTTCACAGCCATTGACACAAACCTTGAGTCCGTCTCGGAGTCAGCTAACTTCGTTGCGGGTAGCTCAATGGGGTGGACCCCTGAAATATTTCTGAATCCTGTGATGGCTTTGTCGTGACTGCCTCGTTGGGTTTTGATTTGGTTTTTCCGAGGCATATCGAGTGTGTGTTGCTATTTGTTCACCCCTGTAGGGTAAAACTTTCTGAAAGCCGTGTCCGCGGTTATGGACGACTTGGAGCATTGTTTCTCGATCATAGACAAGTATAACTAAAGTACCGCTTTTAATTTGACTAGACTAGGTATCTGACTAGTAAATAGTGCAATACTCATGGAATGGATAATAAAACTGCCAACGGATGGGGGTTGTTCGTCCGCTTCCTCGTCGGTAAGCGAGGAGGAGGATGGATCTGTGGATATTACCATTATTACCGTTATAACTGTTGTTATTAATTCACGGACATCCGTCTATCTCTGGTTAGGTGGATGGTTAGCGAGTCTCTATAGAATTGTTAGGGTTTATCTTTTGCTGCAATTGCGTCACCCCAGGTTGTGTCCCCTTTAGAGGCATAAAGACTTGTTGAGTACCCCTAGGGTCTCACACGATAAATTGTTTGATTCAGATGAACAGGTACCCTCCCAAGATGGATACTGGGTGGAAGAGACAGACGATGTGGGCAACAATCATTCGGTGTAGAGATTCCGGGAACGGGGATCCGTGAGATCTGTGGGCAGGATGTGCTTATTTATGGGGCATCTTATGCCGATTTGCTTCTTATCCGTACTCGGATTTTGTCTTCCGCTTCCGCTTGATACTCTGATGTTCGATGTATGAGGAGATATCCTAAACTATTATATCTATCTAGGATATTTGGATCTTGCCGTATGGCGTTGCTATATTTCCTTTCTTTTTAGATGGAATGGCTCTGATGTACTGTTGTATGGTGGCTTGCATACATACTCATTTGTGTATGTAGTTGATCCCTTCGCCTGCCGATTACGCCGCCCGTTCTTGTCCTGATGTTTAGAAATGGTTGGGACGGCCGAAAGGTCTACCTGTGAGTGGCATTTGGGCCCCACCATACTATTTTAACCATTTCTGCTCATCCAGGCTTGTAACTAGGAGCGTAATTCACCGAGGTAGTTACAACTTGACTAGTGCTCGCAGTAGCACCTAGGTATTTGATACCGGTTCAGTTGCTAATATTTGTAACTCGAATCAGGGGATGCGGAACAAGCGACCGCTAGCATGGGGTGAGGTTAAGATGCATGTCGGTAATGGATCAAGCGTTGATGTGATCGCCGTCGGAATGCTGCCTCTCCATTTGCCGTCGGGATTAGTAATAAACTTGAAGAATTGTTATATGGTGCCAGCACTAAGCATGAACATTGTATCTGGATCGTGTTTGATGCGAAGTGGTTGTTCATTTAAATCAGAGAATAATGGTTGTTCTATTTATATGAATGAAATATTTTATGGTCATGCATCCATGATGAATGGTTTATTTCTGTTGGATCTCGATAATAATGTTACACATATTCATAATGTTGATGCTAAAAGAATTAAACTAAATGATGATATATCTGCATATATGTGGCACTGCCGTCTAGGTCATATTGGCGTTAAACGCATGAAGAAGCTCCATTTGGATGGACTTTTGGAATCACTTGATTTTGAATCATTTGATACATGTGATCCATGCCTTATGGGCAAGATGACTACAACGCCGTTTTCCAGTTCAATGGAACAGGCGCCAGATTTATTGGAAATCATACATTATGATGTATGTGGTCCAATGAGTGTGTCGGCGCGAGGTGGATATCATTATTTTGTTACTTTCACGGATGATTTGAGTAGATACGGCTATATCTACTTGATGAAACACAAGTCTGAAACATTTGAAAAGTTCAAGGAATTTCAGAATGAAGTGGAAAATGATCGTAATAGAAAGATCAAATTTCTACGGTCCGACCGTGGAGGTGATTATCTAAGTTACGAGTTTAGCACTCACATGAAAGAGTGTGGAATTGTTTCACAACTCACACCTGCCGGAACACCACAGCGATATGGTGTGTCGGAACGTCGTAATCGTACTTTATTAGATATGGTTCGGTCTATGATGTCTCTGACGGACTTGTTGTTGTCATTTTTGGGTTATGCACTAGACACTGCTGCATTCACTTTAAATCGGGCACCATCGAAATCCGTTAAAAAGACACCGTATGAATTATGTTTTGGAAACAAACCTAAGCTGTCATTTCTTAAAGTTTGGGGATGCGATGTTTATGTGAAGAAACTTCAACCGGATAAACTCGAACCCAAAGCGAAAAAATGTGTCTTCATAGGATACCCTAAGGAAACTATTGGGTATTCCTTCTATCACAGATCCGAGGGCAAGGTTTTTGTTGCCAATAATGGATCCTTTCTAGAGAAAGAGTTTCTCATGAAAGGTGTGAGTAGTCGGAAGGTAGAACTCGAAGAGGTTACTGAACCTTCTCTTCAAAGTATGGCGAGTAGCGCAGCGCCAGAAGTTGTTCCGGAGTTGGCTTCACCAGTTCAAGAAGGAACTAATGATAATGATCATGAAACTCCGAAAGAGAGTACTACCAAACCTCGCATGTCTAGCAGGACGCGTGCAGCTCCCGAGCTATACGGAAATCATGTCATAAATTTCATGGTTGATGAAAATGATGACCCTGCGATGTATGAAGAAGCGATGATGAGCCCGGATTCCAACAAATGGTTAGAAGCCATGAAATCCGAGATGGAATCTATGTATGAAAATCAAGTTTGGAACTTGGTGGACTTACCTCACGACCGAAAGGCCGTGGAGAACGAATGGATTTTCAAATGGAAAACTGATGCTGATGGTAATGTAACCGTGTATAAAGCTCCACTTGTCGCAAAGGGGTTTCGACAAATTCAAGGAGTTGACTACGATGAGACATTCTCTCCCGTAGAGATGCTAAAATCAGTTAGGATTATGTTAGAAATTGTTGCATATTTCGATTATGAGATATGGCAGATGGATGTAAAAACCGTGTTTCTCAATGGTAATATTGAAGAAGAGTTGTATATGATACAACAAAAGGGTTTTGTCGATCCTAAGGATGCTAACAAGGTGTGCAAGCTTCAGCGATCCATCTATGGATTGAAGCAAGCATCACGAAGTTGGAATCTCCACTTTGATGAGGTGATCAAAGAGTTTGGATTTGTCCAAACTTATGGACAAGCTTGTATTTACAAGAAAGTGAGTGGGAGAAATATGGCATTTCTGATACTATATGTGGATGAAATATTATTGATCGGAAATGATATAGATCTTTTAAACAATGTTAAAAGTTATCTAAGCAGCAAATTTTCAATGAAGGACCTAGGTGAAGCGTCATACATATTAGGCCTAAAGATCTATAGAGATAGATCTAGGCACCTGATAGGGCTATCGCAAAGTACATACCTTGATAAGATTTTAAAGAAGTTTAAAATGGAAGATAGTAAGAAGGGGTTCTTACCTATGACACAAGGCACGACATTGAGTAAGACTCAAAGTCCGGCTATGGCGGAAGAAAGAGAGAAAATGGACAAAGTCCCCTATGCTTCATCCATAGGCTCTATAATGTACGCCATGCTATGTACAAGACTGTATGTGGCACATGCTATTAGTTTGACTACTAGGTACCAATTGGATCCAGGTTCGGAACACTGGAAAGCGGTCAAGAATACCCTTAAGTACTTGTGAAGAAATAAGGATATGTTTATTGTATACGGAGGTGAAGAAGAGCTCATCGCTAAGTGTTATGTCGACGCTAGCTTTGACACCGATCCGGATGACTCTAAGTCTCAATCTGGATACGTATTTCTCATGAATGGCGGAGCGGTTAGTTGGAGGAGCTCCAAACAACCTGTGGTGGCGGGATCAACGGAGGCGAATATGTTGTCGCCGGAAGCGGCTCAGGAAGCAGTTTGGATGAAGGAGTTCATATCCGAACTAGGTGTGGTTGCAAACGCGTTGGACCCAATGGTGATCTATTGTGACAACAATGGTGCCATTGCCAATGCCAAAGAGACAAGGTCTCACAAGCATTCCAAGCATATCAAGCGCCGGTTTCACTCCATCCGCGAGCATGTCAATAATGGAGATATAGAGATTTGTAAAGTACATACGAATCTCAATGTAGCAGATTTGTTGACTAAAACTCTCCCTAGAGCAACACATGATCTACACCAGAACTCCATGGGTGTTAGATACATCACTATGTAACTATATTATTGTCTCTAGTGCAAGTGGGAGACTGAAGGGAATATGCCCTGAGAGGTAATAATAAAGTGTTTATTATGTGTATTCCAAGTATATGATAGATGTTTATTTTTCATGCTATAATTGTATTAATACGGAAACGTTAATACATGTGTTTTTAATAAACAAACAGAAAGGTCCTAGTTATGCCTCTCTCATAAACTAGTTCGTTGATTAACAAGATGGTCACAGTTTCCTGATCATAGACATTGGATGTTGTTAATAACAAGATCACAACATTAGTGTAATGATGTGATGAACATTCATCCGAACTATAGCATTACGATCAAAGTCATTGAGTTTATATTACTGTAAACAACTTACGAAGTGATCCTAATCCTTAGACCATGAGATCATGCCAATCACTAACACCGGAAGAGTTTCTTGTTGACATCAAACGTCACCGTAATCAGAATGGTGATTATAAAGATGGATTCAAAGCTACTAAAGTGTTATGTTGAGAATCATGGATCAAGAGTGGAATTTTTTCATCCCGATGACGGATAGATATACTCTGGGTCCTCTCGGTGATATCACATTGATTAGCTTGCAAGCAAGTGATTTGATCACTAGAATGTTATATCACAGGAATGAGAAAAGAGTACATGTCAGTAACGAGATCAAACTAGGTATGGGGATACCGATGATCGAATCTCGGACATGTAATATATCGTGAAACAAAGGGATTAAGATACGAGCATAAAAGGTTCCAATGATCATAGGAAAGTCATCGTTGAATGTGTGGGAGTCAGTATGGATCTCCAGGTCCCGCTACTGATTATTGATCGGAGAAGGGTCTCGATCATGTCCGCATTATTCGTGAACCGTAGGGTGACACACTTAAGGGACACTGACATCCAGTTGGAGCAAATGTTTCATGCCGGAAAGAATAACAAGCGCGGGAATTTATTTCACTAGATACCGAAACAGGTTTTTGGGTGAAATTGCATAAAGTGGTTTTGCATGTGAAATAGAATTCTAGCAAGGGGTTATATGTGAATGTTTTTCATTAAATTAATTGAAAAAATTCCGAATAAATAAAAGAGTTTTATTTAATGAGAGTTTGCATTAAATTTGGTGGAAATTTAATAGCAAGTTTGAGTGGGATTTTCAGTGGAGGAAATTGAAAGGGTTTTTGTGAGTGGAGTGTCCACCCACATGAAGAGGGGAGGGCAAGGGGGCAGCCCCATGCGCCGGCCACCCCATTGGGGTTCCCTCCCCCTCTCCTATAAAAGGCACCCCTCTCCTCACTTCTCACTCACACCTCCTCGTGAAGGATCTCTCTCCCCCTCTAGAATTTATTCCCCATGGTCTTAGACTAGTGAGATACATGTTCCTGGTGGCTATTCAGCAAGAAAGGGTTGTGCTTCTGTTACATCGCTAGAGCGAGGAGGCGGAGATTGCTCGGTGTCTTGTACGTGTGTGCGAGCACGGATGCGCTGCTGCTTTGTGGTGCTAGGACTTCCTCTCGATCTTGAGATCAGCAAGAGATCGTCTACATCAACCACGAGTTCAACTCGTTAAGCTTTGTCGGTCTTCAATGGTATGTTCTCTACGGATATACATCCGCCTATTGTTTGTATCTAGTAGATAGATCTTGGTAGATAGTTCCCATCATAGGAAATTTTTTGTTTTCTATGCTGCAAACCCTACACAGCGGCGAGGTAGCACTCGTCCTCCATCGTCTGCAACTTATGGTCATCCATAACACACGGGACCCAAAGGCCCCTATGCCTCTTATCATCTGCCGCCACCACCAAGGACGCCGCTGTCGCGCCCGAGCCTGATGCCACTTCGTCCATCTCACCGGAGAAAACCTAAAAGATGCAGTGCTAGATGTGTGTATGCGGTGTCGAGGAAGGGGAGAGGAGGATCTCGAAGGAGTACGAGGAAGAACAAAGGAATGAATCTAGGGAGGAGAAAAATTCCCCTATAAATCATTCTCCATGCCGAGATTCATGCTTTGTGTGCTAGATTAATGCCACACGTATAGGAGAAAGGTAGGCAGCTTCCTCGTGAGGCCTCCGCTCCCTCTGTCAAAATATTGGCACCGGTGGTACCCATCCCTTCAAGCCGACGGTGTGACACCCCCGGGATCAGGTCTAAACAATCCCAGACCTTCATCTGACATAAGCTTAACCTTGATCTTGAGGATATCCAGTGAAGAATCGATAACACAGAAGTGACCCTACGACACAAAATTTATTACAGCAAGCTCATAACTAAGAGAAGATCCAAATTATTACAAGCAGAGGTCATTGTTGGGCCACGCAGAGATAAAACAAAACTTTCCCTCTAACGTGGTGATCCCAAGATCTAGCTGAGGTAGAAGGCCACGATGTTTACCACTAGACGCGCAGTTGCGGATTACCGATGTAGCGCGTCAGCTGATGTAGTGCAGTCCTTTGCGATCCGATTGTCCTGGTGCTGATCGTACAACACCTCCGCTGGTATCCATAAGTACAAGGAGGAGCACCGGCGGCAAACTGCTAGGTTCGATACGACGGCAGGACTGCTGTGGATCTAGGGTTTCCAATACATGGAATGACCTAACCGAACAACGATTGACCCTTCTGGCTACTGTGCTTCACTATATATAGGGAGTGAATGTGGGCTCCACTCTCGTGGCCCATTCACTAAAGCCCATATAACACTAGTCACAATGAGTCGGACTCACTGACTCAGTCCTAATCCGGCTCGGGTCCAACCCGACCAGATTTCCGATTCAGATCCAATCCTATCTTGCTCCCGCTCTTAAGTGTGTGACCCGGCAGGATCTTGGTTACTCGGACACGATTGGAGTCCGACTCACAATCGATCAGTCGGCAGCGGCTCCTAGCAGAACGTGCCGACTCCCAAGTACCAAAGAGTCATGACGACTCGCCTTTCCAATGTGACTTATGTCCGAGTCCCTTTTGCCTCACGATATACCTTGTCAGACTATAGGCGAATATTCGTCATCCCTTAAATAGTTCGACTCTCTTCTCGATCCGAGATAAGTGATTCACCCAACTAACTCTTAATCGACCGCCTTGGTTAACACTTAACCGAGTCGTGCATGGCCATGCTTTCCAAATCATATCTTCTGAGAGGGCCTAGAGAATATCTATCCGAGTGGAGGGGCAAAATCCCATCTTGGTTATTCACATCACGCAGCTTGATTCTCAATCGACCTGAGCTCTGCCTTTATAGCTGCCTAGTTACGGATCAGCGTTTGACAGAACCTAAGTCGGTGATCCTCAACTCAAACTATGCAACAACCTCAGGTCTAAGGATTACATTGATTGAGATATACAAATGACTACTTGTTCGTTGTACCTCAATATGGGTCAATCCGACTCGCTAAACTCTTTAGCCGAGTCTGTGTAAGTCAGAATGGCATCACCATGCCCATGAAAAGTGGAACCGAGTCATCAAGCCGACTTTCACATTGGTCTAAGTTTTGTGTCCGGCACAACCTCAATGACCAAGGACATTTAGTACAAACAACATGAATGCATAGTTCCACAACCGAATCACATATTCAATGATACACATCAGATTTTTATACAATGACAACTTTATATCTTTATGAATACAATGGGAAATGTCATCATACATGATTGCCTCTAGGGCATATTCCCAACAGTCACTGACCACAAACATCAAACAATGGAAGGCAAATTATGCTATTAAGTATAGCAAACTTAACAAATGTCCTAAGAGGCCTGAAGCATAACGATGACGTCCCAGCCCATAGATTCCGGGCTGCCGGTCGGGAACCCCAAGCTACTCGTCGGTGTTGATGTAGTACCAAACTGATCTTTAGGAAACACTTACTCTGTCAAAAGTATCAACAAAGCAAGGGTGAGTACAGGGTGTACTCCGCAAGACTTATGGTTGGAGGAGTTGTTTTGCATAAAGCCATCTTTGTTTATAAAACAAGAGAGAGAAGAAGCTCGTCTAGTTAGATTAGTTTAAAATGGGATAAGAGAGCGATGTCTCCAAAGTATTGATCATCATCTTTGATATCCACCAAAACATCGTCACCTAAACTAGGATCACCCCCTCGTACCCATGAGGAAGCATCCTTAAACACACGTTGATCTTCCAAGTTTTACGATTAGGTTCATGTTCTCTATGATCTTAGAATCTGGTCACCAAGTGTTCATAACCGTGAGCACGGCTTTTCGAAAAGATTTAACCCTGCAAGGGTGTACAACTTTACGGACACGTACCAACCGACTCTTAATGCCAAGCTATTGGCCCTCTTCCTTGGAAGGCTGGTACAGGGTGGTTGGCCACGACCTTTACCTTGCTTTCGTTGAGACCATGAGTCACGCAATAAGGATGGTTCCGCCATAACTGGTCAAGTCCAGAAGCCTGTCCTTAAAGATGTGAGGCGAGGTTGGTTTAGCAGGGGCGCTATCAACCCCAAGCAACCGCGGCCACGCTTCCCTACCTGTTATGAATGCACCTTCACCCGGCAAATCTTTCAAAATGTTTTCTATGCATATGTCGAATGGAACGCCCGAACTATGTGACTCATGGAATCTACAAGGCAATTTAATCAGGCGAGGGGTTCCCAAGCCCCGTGTGGCTGTACGCTCGTCTCGGTTCCGAAGGCAAGAACTCATGTCCTAGTGGTGGCGAGCATGGGACTAGAAAAACCACATCCCACCGTGGCCTCCCATACAAGCCTTAGCATGTTTAATCTCATATCACCTCTGATCTCACCTCATCAAGTTATCTTGCCATACTAGATTATCTGCATCTGATACATCATCTGGATGGATCAGACTCAACAGCTATGCATGGCTAAGCAGGACACAGATAATAGCTCTAGCAGTGCACACAAGCCAAACCTAGTTATGCTAGGAGTAGTGGATCAGGTAATATAAGCTCAAAGGGATTAATGCAACACATAGGATACTCTATCTATCGATAAAGGACCACAGTAGAATCGTATGCATCATGGCAGGAATTGAAATGCTTTCGAAATTATAGGCTTATTTCATGGTGGGGCTATGATTGCCTTTGCTAGTTGATAACCAATAAGCAGATCTTCGAACATTTGGCACTTGACTTGGTTATAGGTGGTCAAGTATTGTTCGTCGATATTCGATCTTCGATAGTGTTGACCTCGGGCTTTGATCTCGATCTCGTATTCTACCGAGGAATAACCAAAAACAGGAAAGAAAGGGAAACAATCAACACATGGCATAGATGCAATGCTCAAGCAAGTACGATGATATGACAAGTTGATTAGTACAGAAATGCAACCCTAAGGCATGCTTGACCATTTAATCGGGGTTTCGAGAGGTGAAAACCCTAACTCGGGGAAACTCCAGAATCACCTATGAGGGGTTACTAGGTTTTTCTAATTAAAATTGCTATGAAAACTATTGAATAATGCATGATTATATCTTAGATAGTTAGAGCTCATTTTTCTGAACATTTTGATATATTATTTGTAATTTTCTGATAAACAGATAATTAGTTATTGATTTTATAAGATTAAACCAATTTTTGGAATTATTAAAACTATTATTAAAAGCTTTTACTGCATCTGGCTGATGTCATAACACGACCCAGGACTTTTGTTACCACACCTGATCCTACCCACATTCACCGACAGGGGGGCCATGCCACGCTGGCTTGCCACCATGGCGGTCAATGGTCAGCGGGCCTACGGGCCACTCCATCTTGACGCGGGCATGACGACACATCGTCGGCCACCGGCAGATGGTCATGGACGCCAGAGTTTTTGAGCACGCGCGCCCGAGCTAGGTATGTGGCTAGTACCAGGGCTTCAAGGCGAGCTAGCTAGTGGCAGCGCCGCCAGAAATAGGTCACCAGAGCGAGGTCTACGTCGGTGTCTGGCGGCGGAGTATAGGGAGCTGCGGCGGCAGTGCGATAGGGAGAGGGGGAGAGGGTCGAGGAGCACCGCGTGCTCACCAGGAACACCGTAAGCTTCTCGGCGAGGCTGGAGGAGGGTGGAATATTCCATGGCGACGACGACCGGAGCTCGGGAACGAGGTGGCAATTGGAGTGAAGGAGGCGGCTTCTGCTAGATCTGGTCGGGGAAATCGACCAATTCAACCACGGCGGTCACGCCTGTGAGCTCAGAACAACGAGGGGAGGTGGGGAACGGCGATGCGACGCAGAGGCATACGGCTAGGGTTCCTAGTTCTAGATAGAAGAGGAAGAGAGAGCAAGGGGAAGGGAATGGGGAGGCATAAGGGAAGAGGGACACGTCGTGGCTCTGTCTTATCCTTCTCCTGACGCTCAATGGACGACGGTGAGTAGGCGGCAGGGATCGACGGCGAGGCCAAAAATAGCGAGCTGCTTCCCGTCAGACGCGAGGAAGAAGAAAAAGAAAAGACGTCGAAGGGGTACCGGGCAGGGTGGGCTCTGGCTGGGCCGGCGATGGGCCATGGAAAAGGGAGGGAGGAAAAGGAATAAATTGGGCTGCATGGCCTGGAATGGTCTGGCTCTAGTTTTTCTTTATAAAACATTTTTATTTTTGTTTTCTGTTGTTCTCTTTTTTATTTCAGATTCAATTTCTCTTTTGAATAATTTCAAAAGTACCAGAAGGTTTTAAAATATATAAAATACTGTAGGAACCCCTTTAGGCAATTTGGGGTCCTCACATTTTGATACTTTTCAAAATATAAAACCTTTTTGAATTGTTTTCAAATAGAGGGAGAGAGTAGGGTTTAGGGTTTTCATTACTTCTTGTTGCATGAATTTTTAGAAGATGATACTCATGAATGTACAATCAAGCCCTAATGTAGGTTTAGCTAAAACTGGGGTGTTACAGACGGGCCTATCGGATGCACCATCTTGAGGCCTCGCGAGGAGCGCGACCCTTAGGAGGAAATAAGGATCACAGAGCTCAGGCAGACATCTATACTGGCCTCTCCATGGACCGAGAGCCTCCTACCGAGGCATCATGAAGGGGTGCGCCTGTGGTGCCAATTGCGCCCCACAAGAGGACTCACCAATGGGCTGTCCAAGCAGCGGTCGCTCCACCTCAGAAAGAGAGATGATGCCTGCCTCCCGCTGTGCAACGGTGGGGGTGATAAAGGGAAGCCATAGAACCTGACATTGCCACTTTGGTGCAAGGATTCCTGGGTGACGCGTTGAATCAAGAAAGAAGTCGTCCACTACAGCTGGTCGGTGGTCACGTGAAGACAACGCGGTCAAAACCCTTGGGTAGGAATGTAGTGACCCTTCCCGCCTAAGATTGAAGGAAGAGGCCCATCGCCTCTATATAAGGATTCCTTCTCGTATCTTAGAATAGGTCAATCCTTGAGATCTAAAAACCCTAGACTTTCACCACCATTATACCCTCACAAAGCACGCGAGCAATACAACAAAGAAGGAGTAGGGGATTTACCTACTCACGAGGGTCCTGAACTTAGGTAAAAAACATCTGTATCAACTCTCTATGAGGTGCTTGCTCTGTTGTTGCCACCGTAGCTGAGACTCCTTAGAACCGCGTGTTTATCCCCCTCTCGAACCAAGGGCTCATTGGACCCTAGTTCCTTTGCATGACAAATCTTTGACATATGGCGCACCAGGTAGGGGGCTGAGGCGTGATTCTGAAGGCCTCAGCTGGCAGCACCAGCATAGTTGCCCGCAGCAAGCCCTGTGATAGCCGGTCCCAGATGGAACATGTGAGGAGGCTCGGGGGCTTGCATCATTCCACCCCTGTATCTTCACCATGATCTGGAGCCTGCGGTAACTTCTCCTCGCACCCTCATGTGATGCCGCTGGGGAAAACTCTTCTTCGAGTACTTCACTGCCATGGGCGTGCCATGTCTCCCTCACCCCAGAGACGGCCCGCCTCATGGCAAAGGAGATCGTCCGCTATTCACCTTTCGAGGAGACGAGAGAGGAGTGGCAGGCGTGCCTCATGGCCCTGATGGATGTCGCCTGGGACAGCCCTATAGTGGGAATGGCCAGAGCAGATGCCTTGAGTGGCAGCGAGTAGTAGAACAAGGGAAGGGCGTCCAACCATCTGCGGTGCGAGATGAGGGCGGAGACACAAGGTTTTACCCAGATTCGGCCCAGGAGGGTAAATACCTACTCCTTCTAGATTGTATTATCGAGAGATTACAGTGGTGGCAAGCTCGGCAGCTAGGCAGCAAGTCGATAGGGTGTATCATGGAACGTGAGTATTAGAGCACCCTAGGGAGGATTATATAGGGGTACCTCGCTAGGGTTTACAGATCTACAACTGAGTTAGATAAGGACTCGGAGGGTTTTGACCTAATCCGACTGGGCTAGCTACGCTTCTGGGCCTTCAGCTTCCAGTCGCATGGCTCCTTCTTGTGTCGTGATCTAGTCGCTATCCTGCAGGCCCACTCGCTGGGAGTTGGATCCAGCAGGGAACGTCCTGCTGGGCATACCCCACTAGGCATATCCCCATTAGTAGTCCATGAGGCCGTCGTTGATTCGTCGCAGGTGTTCTTTGGTAGTCAGAGTATATGGGTCCAATTTGGACACACAGTCGAATCAGCGGTGGACTCCCTCAATGAAGGAAGGAATCCTCAGCGTGTATCTTCAATCGCAATATCAGCAACCAGTCGAATCGCCAATTTGGGCGAGCAATTGAATCGCAACCCTGGCGAATGGGTCAGTGATTCGAGTAGACAAAGTTGGACCATCATCTTAGTCAAACTAGCCGTTGGGTAATCTAAGGTAATATTGGCGTAATCACCGTGCGGTAACGGCTCCTCCGAAACCGGCGAAAAGCAACCGCTATATAAGGAGAGTGACAGGGGGTTGCAAGTCTTCCTCACATTTCCCCCGATCCCGCGAATCCTTCAATCTTCCATTCCCTCCCGATCCAGAATTTTCAGAGCGAGTGGATCCAGATCTCCGTTTCGATGGTGCCTCCGAAAGAACTGTGGTGCAAGTCGAAGTGCACCATGGCGTCGTTGGAATATTTCCAGGACATGGGGATCCTCTGCAAGGTGAAATGGTGAATTCCCCCGCCGAAGAGATGGAGCCGGACCCTCGTGTCGGCGAGTTCATCTGCTTCACCAGCCACATGGACAGGGGCTGGGATTTCCCACATAGATCTTCTTCCGGAGGTTCTACGCCTATTACGCCATCAAGCCTTCAGATCTAGGGCCTCACAGCATCGAGCATCTCGCCATTTTTGTGGCGTTCTGCGAGTGCTACCTAGGATGCCGCCCCTACTTCCCACTGTGCTAGGAACTGTTCCACAGGCATGTTGGCCGCGAAGGAGCCAGTTTCCTGATGCTGGTATCAGGCAGCCTCACCTTCCAGTTGAAAGCCAAGGCGCCCTTCCTCGACCTTATGCAGCCAAAGTAGGCAGCTAGTGAATGGAAGAATTATTGGTTCTAAGTCAGCTAGTCAACCCCGAGCGGCGTGGTTCCGCTCCCAGCATTCACCGTTGGAAGGAGTGAGCCGTGCGGGCTGCAAGTGGCCAAACTCCCCCATGACCAGAGGATGGTCATGGACGAAATGCTGACGATGATCTGTCAGCTCAAGAAGGATGGGCTTGAAACCATCAATTTATATAACTGTTGGCTTGGACGGTGATTGGTACCGCTGGCCAGTCACTCCCAATGGATGTACGAATACACCGGCAGGGACGATGGGACCAAGGCATGCACGGCCAATCGGAGCGCCGATGACTACGTCGCCAGGCTCAAGAAGATCATCGACACGGAATACATCGATCTGAAGGTGGGGCTCGCCCCATACACCGCTTGCAGGAAGCACCCGGCGCCTACAGGGAGTTCTTTACTATTTCTTGATTTTGTAGTCATAGAAATGCAGTCACAGTTTTCTGATGCTTTGTGTCTTTCTCAGATGTTTTAGGTCTTGGAGGGCTGGCTTCCTCAAGCTAATGAGGAGAGCTCCGAGGAGGTAGGAGAGGACTCTGATGAGTCCTCCGACGATGAAGATGAGGCGGTGGAGATCGCCCCACCTCCGCCTGCGGCTCGGAAGACCCATGGGAAGAAGCAACAGAAGCTCGAGGCCACTCGAGGAGCACGAAGGGGATGAAGACGACATGCAAGAGCACAGCTCGCGGTGCATGGCCATGCTAGCAAAGAAGAAGTCATCCGTGAAGAATAAGATGCCTAGAGTGGTGTGGCCGCCCCTGTAAATGGCCAACTTCGAGCCGTACAGTGATGCTAATGACGCGAAAGTTGCGGCTTCAACGAAAGCCTCGGGAACGACGGAGCCAGAACTTCCTGCAGCGAGCATCGACTGGGCCAGAACTTCCCGCAGCCACGGCCTCATCGTCGAAGAAGGCTTCAGTGTCTTGGGCCCCGATAGTGTTCGCGACTGGCATCAGTTGCAAGCTGGGCCTGGAGTTGGATAAGTTGTCGCACATCCGCACCGGTCTGCGTTTCATTCCAGTCGTCGGGTAAGCACTTGCCGAGTCGATTTGGAGTAGCGTTTTGTAGTTGTTGACTGAGTCGCTAATCGTGCCTTTTTGCAGGACTAGGTGAAGAAGATTGGTCATCCTTCTGTGGCCAAGGTACCGCCAGTCGCCGCTAGGGAAGTCTTCGACCCTTCCAAGAAGAGGAAGGGCGATGAAGCCGAGGCGCCCGCCGAGGGCGCGAAGAAGAAGAAGGCTGATGACTCCGTCATAGTCGTGGAGGAATTGGCCTCCGCACGAACCGAAGCGTCGGTTGAGGTCGCGGCAGTCGTGAAGGATGAAGTGGACACGGGGTCGCAGCCAGGTGAGTCAGCCGCGCTGGTTGGTGCTAGCGACTAGCGCTTCAGGGGTTATGGCGGCGACCTTCCCTTGTTTTATGGCGAAGGCCTCCAGTGTGGTAGTGGGGGCGCAGTCACCTCAGGTATCTGAGGTCCTGGACACGGACGTAGGACAGCGATGTGGGCGGACGTCATACGTTCTTTCGTCGGTAGACATTGTTGAACTGCACAATATGTTGGGCGTAGCCATCCAGGTATTTCCATTCCCCGAGGATCTACATGCTAAATTTCAGCGGATAGATTCTTATTTATTTTGTTGTCTAGTCCCCGAGTGGCTAGTCGCTGAATTTCAGTGGCTAGGCACTTAGGAAATTTTGCTATCTAGTCCCCGAGTGGCTAGTCGCTGAATTTCAACGGCTAGGCACTTAGAAACTTTTGTTTTCCGCTTACTTGTGTTTCCTCATCGCAGGGTCTTTAGCGTGAATCGGTGGAGCAAATAGCCGCAAAGGAGCGCTTGGAGTGCGACCTCCTATCCGTGCAGTAGGTGAACCAGCAGCTTCGGGCGACTGCAGGAGGGTGTTTGAGTACTTAAGTGGTTCCTTTGCTTTTGTTGCGTGGAGTCTCACCTTTTGTTTCCTTTGTATAGGAGCACTCCACCGATGTTTCCAAGGCCCATGAGGGTCTTGTCCCAGCCGTCGAGTTGGAGACTGCCAAATATCCGTTGACCGCCGCGGAGAGGCGGGTTGCCGAGCTAGAGAAGGATCTTAAAGCCGCAAAAGCGGAAGTGACGTCGTCGGAGGAGAGGTCCAAGGCCGCAATTGCCGCAGCAGTGGACGAGCGGAAGCGTTCTGACGTGCTTGTTGCGGGTCTCCAGGATCAACTGACGGATATTCAGGACTTCACCATTGTAACAGCCCAAGTTTGTAATATAGGTAAATAGTACTTAAGGATTGCATGCATCTGTTTAAATCAATAAAATGATTGCATGTGATCAAGTGTGTGGTATAAGAATGCAAATCCAAAACCCTAACTTCCCCTCTTCTTTGAAAAGTAATTCAAAAGGATTTGAATTTGAAAAATTACAAAAATAGTGGAGCCCAAACTGAATAAAAGGGCCCCACAGTATTTTGAATGTTTGCCAAAACCCCTCTGGTATTTTCAAACCACTCAAAACAGATTTGAAATGAAAATTACAAACAGAAATAGAAAAAACAGAAAAGGATTTGTTAAAAAAATAGAGCCAGACCGTCCCAGGCCGAGCAACCCAGCAGCCTCCCTTCCCGCGACCCACTTTGGCCCAACTGCAGCCTGCAGCCGGCCTGATACCCTTTCGTTGTATGTTCGTCATCGTATCCATCGCAGGATCGACGGAAGCAGCTCAGTGGCCGCTCGCCCGCCGCCGACGAGCGCCAAGATGCGCGCCGCCGCCCCTGGAGGCCTACAAGAACCCTCCCCTGCCGTCGTGGAGAACCCTAACCTTCTTTCCCCCCTCGCGCGCTTCTTCTTCCTCCTAGGCCAAACCCTAGCTCTCGGGCTCCGCCGCGTCCTGCCATCTCCGGCCGCCCCATGCACCGTGGAGTGGCCTGGGAGAAGCGCAGCGTCGCCATCGTTGTCTTCGCCAAGCCACACAAGCCGGAACGAAGTCGTCTGGCCGGAATCGAGCTCGACCTCAACACCGGCCACTGCAGTCAAGCCATTGATTCTTCCCCCTCCGGCCTCCCCTTGCTTCATCGACCTCACCGACGTGACCGTGGTGAGCTAGCGGTCCTACTAGACCTCCCCATTCCTCCCCTCTCGAGCTGTGTCGCTGGCTCGACGAGCACCCGCCACCGCCGCCGCTGTTTCTTGTCGCCGGTGAAGCTCCGTTGACCATACCAAGGTGGCGCCGCCACTATAACGTCCGCCTCGGCCTCCTCTTTCGAATGCAGCCAAGCACGCATCTAGGCGCGCACGGGATCGAGAGATCCGTGCTCGACCTGGGGATTCCCCATTGATGACGTCAGCCAGGCATCATGCTGGCATCATAATTCTTTTCTTTTGGTTTTGTTATTTTCTGTAAATCATTTCTGTAATAGATAAAATGCTGACAGGTGGGCCCTGTCTGTCAGGGTTTTAACATTTTTGAAAATCAATTCTGAAATTAATAAAAGTATGACATGTGGGCCCAAGTTAGAAAATAATTTAATTATTCCAGAAATAATTTAAAATGAATTAAAAGTGGATAAATTCACAATTAATTCGTTTTAAATCAAAAAATACAAATAATATATCAAAATTTTCAGAAAAAATGAGAGCTATCTAATAGAGATATGATCATGCATTGTTAAGGAACTTACATGACAAGTTTAATTAGAAGAACATAGTAACCCCTCACAGGTGATTCCGGAGTTTCCCCAAGTTAGGGTTTTCACCCCTCGGCACCCTGTTTCAGCTATCAAGCATGCCTTAGGGTTTGATTTCAATGCAATTTAACTCGTCATATCATCATCCTTGTTTGAGCATTGCATCGATGCCATGTCTTGATTGTTTCCTTTCTTTCCGGTGTTGGTTCTTCGCGATAGGATCCGAGCCTGAAGCTAAATCCAACAACATCGAAGATCAATACTTGTCTACTAACGGATAAGGCAAGCGTAGCCTCTCATTTTGAACCTACTTTTACAAAGAATATTACTTTCTCGCTATGATGCGCATGATTCCAATGTGGTCTTTTGTCAGTACTTAGGGTTACCTATCTGCTGCATAGTTTCCCTGTTGTAGCCTTACACCCCTGATCCACTACTCCTAGCATACCTAGGTTTGGCATCTGAGCGTTGCTAGAGCTTCTGAGATCGACAGCTTAGCCATGCATAGTATCAATGTCTGATCTATCCGAATGATGAATCAGATATACCATAGAATCTAGAAAGGTAGGAGTTGATGACATCCTCGAAGAAGTTAACTAAATATGCTAAGGCTTGTATGGGAGGCCACATTGGGTGTGGTTTTTGTAGTCCCATGATCTCCACTACTAGGAACTGAGTTCTTACCTTTGGAACCAAGATGAGCATGCAACCACACGGGGCCTGGACAACCTCATGACTGACTAACTTGCCTAGTAGATTCCATGAGTCACATAGTTTGGGCGTTCCATTCGACATATGCATAGAAAATCTTTTGAAAGATTTGGTGGGTGAAGTTGGTGCATTCATAATAGGTAGGTAAGCGTGGCCGAGGTTGCTTGGGGTAGATAGCGCCACTGGTAAACCAATATCGCCTCACATCTTTAAGTACCGGCTTCGGGATTTGGCCCGTTACGGTGGAATCATACTTATTGCATGACTCATGGTCTCGGCGAAAGCAAGGTAAAGGTCGTGGTCAACCACCCTCTGTCGGCCTTCCAAGGAAGAGGGCTAATAATTTGGCATTAAGAGTGGGTTGGTACGTGTGGGTAAAGTTGTACACCCCTGCAGGGTTAAACTTTTTCGAAAAGCCGTGTTCACGGTTATGAACGACTTGGCGACCGGACTTAAGATCAGAGATAACATTAACCACTATAAAACTTGCTAATCCACGTGTTCTTAAGGATGCTTCCTCCGGGTCGAGGGGGTGATCCTGGATAGGAGGTTCTGATGAAGCAGGTGGTTATCGAGATGTGATGAACAAGATGAAGAAGTCGCTATCTTATCCCTTTTAAAAGATTCTGAGTAGACGAGCCTCTTCTCTCTCTTGTTTACAAATAAAGATTTCTTTCCGCAAAAGAAAATCCAGAGAAAGCCTTTCTAGCTAGAGCATGTAGATACTAGGTTATCTAAGTATTGCGTAGTACATTCTCGTACTCAACCTTGTGCCATTGTTGTTTTTCTACAGAGGATCTGGTTGCAACTGAAGGTGGCTTCTACGTTGACATCGACGAGTAGTTGGGGGTCCCAGGTAGCAGCCTGAGGACTATGGGATGGACGCCGCTTTTGTTTATGGCCTCTTAGGCCTTTTGCTAAGTTGTTGTGTAGAACAACATAATTTGCTTTCGCTGTGTGATGTAATGTTGGGTCTATGACCTCTTGTTTGTAATAACTCTAATATCTCACTTTGCTAAGAGTTTAAAGTTATGCTGTTGAATCCATGTGTTCTGTAATGTTACCGAATCATACTGTGATATTCCGTGTTTGGAGTTAAACTTATCTTAGATGATGATTCGAGGTTAGTTTAACCCTAACCCCGGGGGGTGCAACAGGTTTTGGTATTCGAGCAGGACTGCCTGTAGGAAACCCTTTTATTGGTCAATGTTCAGTCTAGAAGTTGACAAAACTATTTGAAAGTTTAAACTATTTGCAGCAACTCCGACTAGGATTCTTTTTACTCCTTCTCTGGTTTGTTTCTTATGCTGGAGTTTCTCTTACCTTATTTGGTTTGAAAAGGTTTTCATTCCTTACCTTATATCTCAAAACTTTTAGGATCGTGGTTTTGGGGTTGTTTTTCTGAAGTACTCCGTACTTGGTTGCTATTCTCAGAGTTCTAAGATATCTCAGTTTTGCTTGGTTGTAACATCTTAGCATTCCATTGTTATGGTTTGTAAGTTAGCTGGTTAGTGTATACATTAGTATGCTTTGATACTACCATGCTTGATAAGATGATACGTTTATATCAAGTACTCTTTGTTCATCTTTCCGTCTTGTTCCTTTGGATCCCCTGTCTAACCTTCTTTTTGTTCTTGCAGGATGGGTGACACCTCTCGTGCCCGTACCCGTGCTCATGCTCGGGGTGCCGCAAATGAGGGTGAATCTTCCAACCTTCCTCCACCGCCATCCATGGTTCAACTCATGGCCATGTACGAAACCAACCATGCTGACAATATGAGGCTCCTTGAAAGGATTGAGCGCAACACTACTCAATGCTAGAACAATCAAGTTGATATCAAGGACTTCACACGTCTCACTCCGCCAGTTTTCAGCTATTCCACTGAGCCACTTGATGTGGACTACTGGCTTCGCACCATGGAGCGCAAACTTCAGGTTGGTCATGTTGCTCAAGATGATTGGGTGACTTTTGCTGCCTATCATCTGGAGGGAGCAGCTAACTCCTGGTGGGAAAATTTCTTGGCTATGCAAGAAGCTCAACATGTTGTTACATGGCAAGAGTTTACTAAAGCCTTTCGAGCTTATCATATTCCGGAGGGTCTGATGGATCAGAAGAGAGAGGAGTTCCTCAAGATTAAGCAGGGCACTGGTTCCGTGTGTGATTACCAGCACAACTTTAATCGTCTTGCCTGCTATGCTACTGAAGAGGTCTCCACTGATGTTAAGAATCAAGCTCTGTTCCGCAAGGGACTGGATCCTGAGGTTCATCGTGATCTCCATCTAATGGACTTTGTTAACTTCCAAGGTCTTGTTAATAAGGCTATGAAAGCCGAGAGTGGAAAGGTGGAGTATGAAGAAACTTGTAAGCGTCCTCAGGAGGGGTACAACAAGGCTGGTTTTGGTAATAAGAAGCGTCGTGTCTTCGTGCCTTACAGTGTTGTGCCACGTGCTCCTTATACTCCAAGGACTTCTGGATACGCTCCTCGTTTGAATGCTACTCCAAGCAATGCTGGTGGATCAAATTATCCTGCTGCTGGTACTGGATCAGGCCTCATATGTTTCAATTGTCGCCAACCTGGCCACTATGCACGAGACTGTCCTCAAAAGAGTGCTGCTGAGAAGGCACAACCCCCAAAGAAGAATGATAAGTATCTAGGTGCTGGAAAAGGACGCATTAACCACATCTCTGCTAAGGATGCTCAGGAAGATCCAAGCGCCATCACGTCTATGCTTCATATCAATCAAATTCCAGCTGAAATTTTGTTTGATTCTAGAGCATCGCATTCATTCCTGTCACAAGCTTTTGCTCAAATGCATGGGATAAATTTTGAGGGGTTATCTGTTCCTCTTCTAGTTCGGTCTCCTGGTTCTAGTTGGCGTTCCACCATGGTTAGTCATGGGAATCTAATCGAAGTTGCATTTCAACTTTTCCCCACTTCTTTGATCGCCCTCAAGTCAACTGACATTGACATCATTTTGGGCATGGACTGGTTGACCCGTTATCAAGCTATTCTTGATTGTACAATCAAGTATGTGACTCTGACTAGTCCTGCTGGCATAACCGTCAAGTATTGGACTGTAGGGTCACTATCTCCTTCAGTTGTTTCTATTCCTGAAGCGGAGTTGTATGCTCTTGAAGTTCTACCTCCGTTAGAGATCCAAGATGTTTCCGTGGTCTGTGAATTTCCGGATGTCTTTCTTGAGGAGTTGCCTAGCATGCCACCTGATCGAAGTGTGGAGTTTGTCATAGAATTAGTTCCTGGAACTGCTCCTGTTTCTAAAAGACCCTATCGTATGCCTCCACATGAGCTTGTGGAGTTGAAGAAGAAATTAGAGGAGTTAGAAGGAAAAGAATACATTCAGCCTAGCACATCTTCTTGGGGATGTACTACCATCTTTGTCAAGAAGAGGGATACTAATATACCGCGTCTGGTTGTGGATTATCGCCCACTCAATGTTGTGACTATCAAGAACAAGTATCCTCTCCCTAGGATCAATGATCTCTTTGATCAGTTAAGTGGTGCCACTATCTTTTCCAAAATGGATTTGAGGTCAGGGTATCACCAGATAAAGATCCGTCAGGAAGATATCCCAAAGACTGCTTTCACCACTCGTTATGGTCTTTACGAGTATACAGTCATGTCTTTTGGTCTTACCAATGCTCCAGCCACTTTCATGCGGCTTATGAACTTTGTCTTCATGGAGTATCTTGACAAGTTCGTCGTGGTCTACATCGATGATATTCTGGTCTATTCCAAGACTGAAAAAGAGCATGCCGAACATCTTCGTTTGGTGTTTACCAAACTCCGAGAACATCGTATCTATGCCAAGTTTTCCAAATGTGATTTCTAGTTACAAGAGCTCGTATTCCTTGGTCATGTTGTTTCCGCCAAAGGGGTTGCTGGTATCCCAGATAAAGTCCAAACCATCCTCGACTGGGAGTCTCCTAAATCCGTAAAGGATGTCCGAAGTTTTCTCGGGATGGCTGGTTATTACCGTCGATTCATCGAGAACTTCTCTAGGATTGCAAAGCCAATGACTGATCTTCTTAAGAAGGATAAGAAGTTTGAATGGTCTGATAAGGCTGAAGAAAGTTTCTGGATGTTGAAAACCAAGTTAACCACTGCTCTGGTGTTAGTTCTCCCAGAAACTAGCAAAGACTTTGTTGTCTTCTGCGATGCTTCCCACCAAGGTATTGGATGTGTGTTGATGCAAGATGGGCATGTGGTGGCTTATGCCTCCCGTCAGCTAAAACCACATGAGAACAACTACCCAACTCATGATCTTGAGCTTGCAGCTGTTGTTCATGCTCTTAAGCAATGGCGACATTACCTTCTCGGTAGTCGTTGCGAGCTATACTCGGATCATCAGAGTCTGAAGTATCTTTTCACACAACTTGATTTGAATCTCAGGTAAAGAAGATGGTTGGAACTCATCAAGGACTATGATTTGGGTCTCAACTATCAACCTGGCAAAGCCAATGTCGTTGGTGATGCGCTGAGCCGTAAATCTTATTGCAACACCCTAATGATCATAAAAGCTCAACCTTCTCTTCATGAGGAATTTGCTCGATTGAATCATGAAGTAGTTCCTCGTGGATTCCTTTCTACTCTTGAGGTGTCTTCTTCTATAGAGGATGACATCAAGCTTGCTCAGAAACATGATTCTAAAATTGCTGAGATCAAAGGGAACATTGCTAGCGGACTTGCTAAGTGTTTCTCTATGGATAATCAAGGTATTGTTTATTTTGGAGACCGTCTGGTAGTGCCGAAGAGAACAAAATTGAGGGATTTAATTCTCCAAGAGGCTCATGAATCACCTCTTTCTATCCACCCTGGAGGTACCAAGATGTATCGGGATCTTCATCAAAGATTCTGGTGGTCTGGTATGAAGAAGGATATCACTCATTTTGTTGCTGAATGTGACGTTTGCCGTCGCGTCAAAGATGAGCACCAAAGACCCGCTGGTCTCCTACAACCACATAAGATACCTGAGTGGAAATGGGATGAAGTGGGTATGGATTTCATCACTGGTCTTCCTAAAACTCAGAAAGTAAATGATGCCATCTGGGTAATCGTTGACTATATGTCCAAGGTTGCTCACTTTCTACCTGTTCGCGAGAGTATCAACGCTAGTTAGTTAGCAGATCTATATATCTCTCTCGAATAGTTGTTCTTCATGGGATTCCGAAGAAAATCGTCTTTGACCGAGGAAGTTTGTTCACCTCAAGGTTCTGGACAACCTTCCAAGCTGCTATGGGAACTCGCCTTTCCTTCAGCACAGCCTATCATCCTAGCACCAGTGGTCAAACCGAAAGAGTGAATCATATCCTTGAAGACATGCTTAGAGTGTGTGTCATATCTTTTGGCAAGAACTGGGAGAAATGCCTTCCTTTTGCTGTATTCTCATACAACAACAGTTTTCAGACCAGTATTGGTATGGCACCTTTCCAATTCTTATATGTAAGAACGTGTCGTACTCCTTTGAACTGGTCAGAAACCGATGAAAGAAAGTTCTTTGGTCCGGATATGATTCAGGAAGCAGAAGATCAAGTCCGTATCATTCGAGATCGTTTGAAAACTCCTCAGTCTCGCCAGAAAAGCTATCATGATCGTCATCATCAACATGTTGAATATGAAGTTGGTGATCAAGATTATCTTCGTGTCACTCCTTTGAAGGGTGTCCATCGTTTCGGCATCAAAGGCAAACTAGCTCCTCGCTATGTTGGTCCTTTTCGCGTTCTGTCCAAGCAAGGTAACCTCGCATACAAATTGGAGTTGCCTGCAAACTTCCCTGAGGTGCATGACATCTTTCATGTGTCTCAATTCAAGCGTTGCTTCAAATATCATGTCTTTGGTGTTGATCACCAAACTCTTGATCTCCAGAAGGATCTTACTTATCGTGAGTATCCTGTTCGTCTCCTTGATGAAACCGAGCGTAAGACTCATCGTAAAAACATCAAGTTCCTGAAAGTTCAGTGGTCTCATCACTCTGAGGACAAAGCAACCTGGGAACGAGAAGATCGTCTTAGATCTGAGTACCCTGCCTTCTTTTCTAAAACTTAGGAATCTCGGGTCGAGATTCTTGTAAGGGGGGTAGAGCTGTAACAGCCCAAGTTTGTAATATAGGTAAATAGTACTTAAGCATTGCATGCATCTATTTAAATCAATAAAATGATTGCATGTGATCAAGTGTGTGGTATAAGAATGCAAATCAAAAACCCTAACTTCCCCTCTTCTTTGAAAAGTAATTCAAAAGGATTTGAATTTGAAAAATTACAAAAATAGTGGAGCCCAAACTAAATAAAAGGGCCCCACAGTATTTTGAATGTTTGCCAAAACCCCTCTGGTATTTTCAAACCACTCAAAACAGATTTGAAATGAAATTACAAACAGAAATAGAAAAAACAAAAAAGGAAAAAGATTTGTTTAAAAAAATAGAGCCAGACTGTCCCAGGCCAAGCAGCCCAGCAGCCTCCCTTCCTACGGCCCACTTTGGCGCAACTGCAGCCCGCAGCCGGCCTAATACCCTTTCGTCGTATGTTCGTCATCGTCTCCATCGCCGGATCGACGGAAGCACCTCAGTGGCCGCTCGCCCGCTGTTGGCGAGCTCCAAGATGCGCGCCGCCGCCCCTGGAGGCCTACAAGAACCCTCCCCTGCCGCCGTGGAGAACCCTAACCTTCTTCCCCCCCCCCCCCTCGTGCGCTTCTTCTTCCTCCTAGACCAAACCCTAGCTCTCGGGCTCCGCCGCGTCCCGCCGTCTCCGGCCGCCCCGTGCACCGTGGAGTGGCCTGGGAGAAGCGTAGCGTCACCATCTCGTCTTCGCCAAGCCACGCCAAGAAAAATGAGAGCTATCTAATAGAGCTGTAATCATGCATTGTTAAGCAACTTACATGACAAGTTTAATTAGAAGAACATAGTAACCCCTCTCAGGTGATTCCGGAGTTTCCCTGAGTTAGGGTTTTCACCCCTCAGAACCCTGTTTCAGCTATCAAGCATGCCTTAGGGTTTCATTTCAATGCAATTTAAATCGTCATATCTTCATCCTTGTTTCAGCATTGCATCGATGCCATGTCTTGATTGTTGCCTTTCTTCCTGGTGTTGGTTCTTCGCGATAGGATCCGAGCCCGAAGCTGAAGTCAACAACATCGAAGATCAATACTTGTCTACTAACGGACATGGCAAGCGTAGCCTCTCATTCTGAACCTACTTTTACAAAGAATATTACTTTCTCGCTATGATGCACACGATTCCAATGTGGTATTTTGTCAGTAGTTAGGGTTACCTATCTGCTGCATAGTTTCCCTGTTGTAGCCTTATACCCCTGATCCACTACTCCTAGCATACCTAGGTTTGGCATCGGAGCGTTGCTAGAGCTTCTGAGATCGACAGCTTAGCCATGCATAGTATCAATGTCTAATCTATCCGAACAATCAATAAGAGATGCTGGAGAATCTAGAAAGGTAGGAGTTGATGACATCCTCGAAGGAGTTAACTAAATATGCTAAGGCTTGTATGGGAGGCCACGTTGGGTGTGGTTTTTGTAGTCCCATGCTCGCCACTACTAGGAACTGAGTTCTTACCTTTGGAACAATACGAGCGTGCAACCACACGGGGCCTGGACAACCTCATGACTAACTAACTTTCCTAGTAGATTCCATGAGTCACATAGTTCGGGCTTTCCATTCGACATATGCATAGAAAATCTTTTGAAAGATTTGCCGGGTGAAGTTGGTGCATTCATAACAGGTAGGTAAGCATGGCCAAGGATGCTTGGGGTAGATAGCGCCCCTGGTAAACCAACCTCGCCTCACATCTTTAAGTACCGGCTTCGGGATTTGACCCATTACGGCGGAATCATACTTATTGCGTGACTCATAGTTTTAGCGAAAGCAAGCTAAAGGTCGTGGTAAACCACCCTCTGCCGGCTTTCCAAGGAAGAGGGCCAATAATTTGGCATTAAGAGTCGGTTGGTATGTGTGGGTAAAGTTGTACACCCCTGCAGGGTTAAATCTTTTCGAAAAGCCGTGTTCACGGTTATGAACGACTTGGCGACCGGACTTAAGATCATAGATAACATTAACCACTATAAAACTTGCTAATCCACGTGTGCTTAAGGATGCTTCCTCCGGGTCGAGGGGGTGATCCTGGATAGGAGGTTCTGATGAAGCTGGTGGTTATCGAGATGTGATGAACAAGATGAAGAACTCGCTATATTATCCCTTTTAAAATATTCTGAGTAGACGAGCCTCTTCTCTCTCTTGTTTACAAATAAAGATTGCTTTCCGCAAAAGAAAATCCAGAGAAAGCCTTTCTAGCCAGAGCATGTAGATACTAGGTTATATAAGTATTGCGGAGTACATTCTCGTACTCAGCCTTGCGCCATTGTTGTTTTTCTACAGAGGATCTGGTTGCAACTGAAGGTGGCTTCTACATTGACATCGACAAGTAGTTGGGGGTCCCAGGTAGCAGCCTGAGGACTATGGGATGGACGTCGCTTTTGTTTATGGCCTCTTAGGCCTTTTGCTAAGTTATTGTGTAGAACAACATAATTTGCTTTCGTTGTGTGATGTAATGTTGGGTATATGACCTCTGGTTTGTAATAACTCTAATATCTCACTCTACTAAGAGTTTAAACTTATGCTGTTGAATCCCTGTGTTCTGTAATGTTACCAATCATATTGTGATCTTTCGTGTTTGGAGTTGAACTTATCTTAGATGATGATCTGAGGTTAGTTTAACCCTAACCCCGGGGGTGCTACAACCATGGGGCTCTGCCGTCCACTCCTAGGTGAGTGTCTTGTCGATTCTTTATTGTAGCAGTTGATGGTTTTCTGAGTGGGCGAGTCGCTACATCGGTGAGTCCCCGAGCGGGTGAAGATGAAGTTGTGTATTCCTTTGATTCTGACTTGGTGTTGTTTGCAGAGAAAATATGTGCCGAAGACCCTGAGGTCCAGTCATATGACGCCAAGCAATACGTGACCACGCTGGTGGAATCGGCCGCCCTTTCGGCGACGTGCATTTGTGCCATTCTCCAGGAGTTCTCGCCCACCGAGGTGATCCCAAGCGAGCTGACGGAGGTATGGCGTTACCTTGAGAAGGCGCCGGCGGTGGTCGAGTACATGTCGCGGTCGGCATTCCGTCGCGCAGCCGTGATTGCGCTGAGTCTCAGGCTCACGCATTTCCCCGACGACTTCGACCTCGACGATGTCACCAACGGGTACCCATCTGTGACTGGCTCGGTGGAGATCTCCGAGGTTATGAAGCTGCCCACGAAGGCGGCACGTACTCCGAGTAGGGGCTGGCGATGGGTAATCAACTGTCGTACCAGGAGTCGGGGGTGGCGCCGAACGACCCCAAGCCGGCGCACCGCGATCTCAGATTAGAGCAGCCATTCCGGTCGGCGATGGCGAAGATCCTGACGACATAACTGACGAATCCGTGGGTACCCTTCATCCGGGTCCGCGGTGGTGGTGGCGCGTCAACCTTGAAGCCTACGGAATAAACTTTTGCCAACTAGCGCTTTGTATTAGTTTGAGTAGATATGTAAGACTCCTTTCCTGCGAACAATATATTTTGCTTCTTTAAGGAAATGAAAACATGTTGAGTCAGTTTGATTTGACTTTGGTTTATTTGTTGTACGATTCCCTGAGCACGTCCTCCCTTTGATGGGGTTTACCTCGCGTTTTTGTATGTTTGTTTGTTTGTTTTAGACTGTTAGTTAGTTAGGGTCGACTCGCTGTGGCTTGGAAAGCCAGTCGCTTGGCGACCCCAAGGGGTGCTCTATACTTAGCCGTTCTCCCGGACGCGAACGGGGTTGGTTGGGCGAGTCTTCGAGCGTCGTACTTAGCCTTTCCAGTCGCATGCCCAAGGTAGGTGAGGATGAAGCGTGTTGTATGTGGTGCATTGCTCCACCTGTCTCGGAGAGCCAGTCGCGTGGCGAGTTCGGGGTGCGCTCTCGTACTTGGTGTGTTCCCGAGCCACGTGGGTTTAGACATGGGCGAGTCCCCGTGCGTGGTGCTTAACTGTTCGAGTTGCTGCGCCGAGAATGTGGAGGACCGGTCGCTATATGAAGCGTGTGCGGTCGTCTTGGCCCGGCAGGCCAGTCAAGCGGGGCGACTTCGATGGGGGCTCCCGGTTAGCGTTTTTGTGGATGACGCAAGGCCCAAATTCCTTCGGTGACCTTGCGCCGCACTACTTAGCCATGCCGGTCGCGCAACCATGGGTTGACTTCCGTGAGTAGCGTTATGCTGTAGTTACAAGTGCGATTGGCACAAGACTTGTAGAGTAAGCACAATTTGTGCGAGTAGGATCTATTTTATTGCATGGCGGGGGGAATGGTTGGAGTTCTATGTGTAGAACTTCCTTAGGAGATTTACATTCCACGACCGCTTGACGTCAAGCTGTCCGTCACCTCGGACATCGATGAGGTAGTAGGAATCGTTGACGAGGACTCGCCCTATGGAGAATGGTCCCTCCCATGGGGAAGAAAGCTTGTGCATGCCCTTCTTTTCCTGGATCAGTCATAGGACTAGGTCGCCCTGCTGGAAGGGGTGAGTCTGGATTCGGCGGTTGTGGTAGCGGTGGAGCCCCTAGTGGTAGATGGCCGTGCGGGAGTGAGCTAGGTCACGTGCTTCGTCGAGCTGGTCGACCCCGTCTTGGCGTGCGTGCTTGTTGTCGGCCTCCACGTAGTTGACGACCCGGGGCGAGTCATACTCCAGATCAGTCGGCATGACGACTTTGGCGCCATATACCATGAAGAAGGGCGTGAACCCTGTCAACCGGTTGATGGAGGTGCGAATGTCCCATATGATAGAGGGGAGCTCTTCGACCCATCATCCCGGAGTTTGCTTGAGGGGAACTTGTAGTCACGGCTTGACGCCATGGAGGATTCTTTGATTGGCGTGTTCTGCCTGGCCATTGGACTCCGGGAGGCCGACTGAGGCAAGGTCGATCCGTATGTTGTGTTCCTCGTAGAATTCAGCCATGGCACCCTTGGCGAAGTTGGTGTCGTAGTCCGTGATGATGCTAGGTGGGAATCCATAGCGGTAGATGAGCTCGCGGAGAAATTTGGCCGCGGTCTTCCCGTCGCACTTCTGGACTGACTTAGCTTCAACCCACTTGGTGAATTTGTCGACTATGACTAGGAGGTGGCTGTAGCCGGATGGGGCCTTCTTGAAGGGTCCCACCATGTCGATGCCCCATATGGCGAATGGCCAGGTGATGGGGATCGTATTGAGCGCCAAACTAGGACGTGCGTCTGGTTGGCGTACTTCTGACACCCGACACAGTGTTGGACGATGTCCACTATGTCGGCATGCGCAGTGAGTCAATAGAAGCCGTGTCGCATGGCCTTGGAGACCAAAGACCGGGTGCCGACGTGGTGGCCGCAGTCATTGGCGTGGATGTCTTGGAGGATCTTGCGTCCTTCCACAGGTTGCACGCAGCATTGGAACACGCCTATTATGCTGCGCTTGTGGAGCTCGCCAATGATGATGACGAAGGATTTGCATCGGCACACGATCATGCGGGCTTCTGTCTCGTCCGCTGGTAGGGTCCCGCTCTCGAGGTACGGCGCGTTCTAGTCGCTTGGTTCTGCGACCATGGCGACCAGGGCGGGCTCTGGTTGCAGCGGGATCCCGAGGTCGATCTCCTTTGGAGGAGAGACAAAGGTCTTGTGGATTCTGTCAAGGAAGACGCCCGCGGGTGGGGTTTGCCGAGATGACCCGATGCGGGAGAGGGCGTCGGCCTCCTTGTTCTGGCGTCTGTCGATCCACTCGACGGAGTAGCCTACGAAATGGCTCCCAGCTGGTCCACTACTTGGCGGTATGCCACCATGGTGGGGGAGACGACATCGTAGGTACCGGCGACTTGCGCGGCGAATAGGTCGGAGTCGCCGTAGCACCATAGGCGATTGACGTTCATCTCCTTGGAGGCTCTCATGCCATGAACGAGGGCCTCATACTCGGCCATGTTGTTGGTGTAGGGGTGAAGTCGAGGTATGGCAGCTTCTCTGACTACTGTGCCTCTTCCCAGTAGGCAAGGAAATCCGCTAGAGCCTACGACTTAATCGCCTTGCGCTGCTCGTACTTGATGTTGTGGACATCGATTTTGACAGCCCACTTAGCGACCCGCCGAGTCTCCTCGCGGTTGCGGATGATGTCTTGCAGTGGCGTGGAGTAGACCACCATGATTGGGTGCTCCTAGAAGTAGTGCGGTAGCCGTCGCTGGGCTCGGAAGACCGCGTACACCAATTTCTGGTATTGCGGGTAGCGCTGTCGTGAGTCCGTGAGGACTTCTATGATGTAGTAGACCGGGCGTTGTACGGAGCGCTCCTTGCCCTCCTCTGGTCGCTCGACAACCATGATGGTGCTGACGACTCGCTCGTATGCCGCGATGTAGACGAGCATCAACTCCTTGTCAACAGGGGCGACGAGTAGCGGTGCAGCGAGTAGCACTTCTTTGATTGCATTAAGCGCATCGTCTGCCTCCTTGTCCCATTGGAACATGGGGTTCTTGCACATTAGGCAGTAGAGAGGCATTGCCTTCTCTCCTAGCTAGGGGATGAAGCGACTGAGAGCCACAACTCGCCTGGCCAGCTTTTGGACGTCGCGGAGGCACTCGGGTTTTCCGAGCCGTGATATTGTGTCGATCTTGGTGGGGTTCGCCTCGATGCCTTGCTTGTAGACTACGTACCCCAGGAGCTGTCCTGTGGGTACTCCGAAGGTGCACTTCCATGGGTTGATCTTGATCTTGTACCTCCACAGATTTGCAAAGGTATCGGCTAGGTCGGCGAGTGGGTCGCTTCTGGCAATTGGACTTGACCACCATGTCGTCGATGTAGACGTGGATGTTGCAGCCAATTTGGCTCCCAAGGCACTCCTACATGCACCGCTAGTAGGTTGAACCGGCGTTCTTTAGGCCAAACATCATGGCAGTGTAGCAGTAGGCGCCGAATGGCATGATGTGTTGGAATTATGCCCTAGAAGCAATAATAAAGATGTTATTGTTATAATTCTTGTTCATGATAAAGTTTATATTCCATGCTAGAATTGTATTAAGCGGAAACTTTGATACTTGTGTGGTTTATGAACAACACCGTGTCCCTAGTACGCCTCTATGGACTAGCTCATTGATTAATGATGGTTAAGGTTTCCTAACCATAGACATGAGTTGTCGATTAAAAATGAGATCATGTCATTAGGAGAATGATATGACGGACAGACCAAAATCAAGCAGAGCAATTAGATCGTGTCATCGTGTTCATCTTTGTGAAGCTTTTTCCTATGTCAAATATTGTATTCCTTAGACCATGAGATAATGCAACTCCCTGGTATCGGAAGAAATCTTTGAGGTCATCAAAAGTCATCCTATGAGATGGTGATCATAAAGGTGTCTCTCTGGTGATCGGAAAGTACTTGTTGGGTTGTATGTATCGAGATGGGATTTTTCCCTCCCGAGTCGGAGAGATATACTTCGGGCCCACTCGATAATCGATATCAACACCGCTTGCAAGCACGTGGTTAAGGAGTTAATCACAAAATGATATCCGATTACGGAACGAGTAAAGTACTTGCTGTGAACGAGATTGAACTAGGTATGCCGATACCAACGATCGAATCTCGGGCAAGTAAAATATCGTGTGATGAAGGGAATATATATATGGTATTAATTGAATCCTGGCATCGTGGTTCATCCTATATGATCATCGATGAATATGTGGGAGTCAATATGGGTTTCCAGATCCCGCTGTTGATTATTGATAGAAGATCATGTCTGCATATTCTCGAACCCGTAGGGTCACACACTTAACGTCCCTCGACGCTAGGATAGAATGGATAATTGGTTTATGAGTTTTTGTTCGGAGTCTCGGATGAGATCCAGGACATCACGAGAGATTCCGGAATGGTCCGGAGAATAAGATTCAAATAAAGGAAAGCAGTTTTTGGATTTTGGAATCGTTTCGGAGTATTCGGTATTGTACCGGAAGGTTCTAGAAGCTTCTGGAGTGGGACCAACGTGGCCCCACTTGTCGGAGGGGTGCGTGGGCCTACGAGGGAGTGCCCTGGCCGCTTTGGGCCAGGGGCACAAGGCCACATAGGCCCAGCCGGCCAAACCCTAGGGGAAACCTTCTAGAAGGGGGAAGACTTGCCCCCACTCCACCCTTGGGGCCGCCGCCCTAGGGCTTTGAGGAGGGGCCAAGGGGGCCAGCCAGCCCACTATATAAGGTGGGCAGGGGGCACACCCTCCCCTCACCCCAAAAACCCTAGCCGCCAGCTGCTGCCCTTCCTCTCTCTCTCTCTCTCTCTCTCTCTCTCCCGACTACCGCAGAAACTCTCCACCATAGCACCACGCCGTCGTGTTGCAGATCCAATCTATCTCTCCCCTCCACTTGCTGGATCAAGGAAGGAGGAGACATCGCGGCACCGTACGTGTGCATCTCTCGGAGGCGCCGCCACTTGGGGCGTAGGATCGGATCGGATCGCGAGGAGGAGACGGCGAGTACGACTACACCAACCACGCTCGCTGAACGCTTCACGTATCGATTTCTTCAAGGGTATGAAGATCTCATCTATCCCTCTTGTTGATTGCATCTCCTAGATTAGATCTTGGTTTTCTTGTTCGCATCCGTAGAAATTTTTGATTTACTATGTTGCGAAACCCTTTAGTGGTATCAGAGCTAGATCTATGTGTAGATGTGTTTCACGAGTAGAACGCAACATGCTTGTTGTGGGCGTTGATGTTTTCTGTTGCAAGCCTCTTGTTGTGTACTTCTTATGGCGCGTCATAGTGAGATCGAAGCGGTCCAGGCCAACTTTACGCGACCTCGTTCACGAGACCCGCTCCGCACTTGACGTGTGGCTTGTTCCACACATGCGGCTGGTGGATGCCAGTTTCTCTCACTATAGTAGTCATGGGATTTACACCGGATGTTAGCAACCATAATATCACCGTTGTGGATTTCCGTAGGTAAGAATCGTTCTTAGCTTGTTACTCCCATAAGCCACGTAAAACATGCAACAACAAAGTAGAGGCGTCTAACTTGTTTTTGCAGGGAGTGTTTTGTGATATGGTATGGCCCAATATATGATGTGTATGTTGTATGCAATGATCATGTTTTGTAATATTTCATGACTTGCATGTCGATGAGTACACAACCGGCAGGAGCCATATGGTTGTCTTTATAATTGTGTATGACATGTGTGTCAACTTCTTATACGCCATGTAATAGCTTTACTTTATCGCTAAGTAGTTAGCAATAGTTGTAGTTGCTATTCGTGGTGGAGGCAATCATGGTAGAGTGATGGAGATCATGCTGGAGCGCACAAGATGGAGATCATTGCGCGGAGATTGGCTATAGCATGTCACATAAAATTATATGCATGTGATGTTTATCCTTTTATGTATCTTATTATGCTTAGATCGCGACGGTAGCATTATAAGATGATTCCTCACTTAAAGATCAAGATAAAATTGTGTTCTCCCCATGTATGCACTGTTACGAAAGTTCGTCATGTTCAAGCACCTCATGATGATCGGGTGCTATAAACTCTATGTTCACATACAACGGGTGCAAGCCATTTTTGCACACGCGGAAATACTTGGGTTTGACTTGACGAGCCTAGCATGTACAGACATGGACTCGGAACACACGAACCGAAAGGTTAAGCATGAGTCATATGAATGATATGATCGACACTTTGTTGTCCACCATTGAAACCACATCTCTTCTCGTGAAGATCGGATTAGGTGTGGTGAATTTGGATCGTGTTCACTAAACAACTTGAGGGATGTTGAATTTAGTGGGAGTTCATCTAGTAATTTGATTAAGTTGAACTAGTTATCATGAACATAGTCTAAATTGTACTTGCAAATTTTGTAGATCAAATGGCTAAGTCCAACTTCAACGTTTTTGCTGAGAAAGAAAATCTTAAGAATAATGGGTCTAACTTCACCAACTGGTTCTGCAATCTGAGAATCATTCTTGCTGGCGGACAAAAGGATTATGTCCTTGAGAAAGCGCTAGGTGACGCCCCTGCTATTGATGCGCCGGCTGATGAAAAAGTTGTTTATCAGTCGCACAAAGATTATTATGGAGTAATTAAGAGTACCATGTTGTTTGCTATGGAATCGGACCTTCAAAATCGTTTTGAGGAGTTCGCCGGGCCCTTTGAGATACTTGAGGAACTGAAAACCATGTTTCAGACTCAGGCCTGTTCTGAGAGATATGAGATCTCTGAGAAGTTCTTTAACTGCAAGATGGAGGAAGGGAGTTCCATTAGTAAGCACGCCATTAAGATGTCGGGCTACACTCAACGTCTTGAGCAACTGGACTGCAAGATTCCATAAGAGCTCAAGATTGACAGAGTTCTGCAATCACTCCCTCCTAGCTACAAAGGTTTTGTAGTTACTCACAATCAAATTGGTTCCACTGATACGATCACTGAGCTCTTCACTAAGCTGAAAGATGCGAAGGTGGACATCAAGAAAGATAATCACGTGTTGATGGTCAACAAGACCCCTAGATTTAAGAAAGGTAAGGGTGCAAAGAAGTCCTTCAAGAAAGGCAGCGGCAAGCGCGTTGCCCCTACTGAGAAGAAGCTCAAGTCTAGACCTAAGCCGGACACTGAGTGCTTCTATTGCAAGGACAAGGGTCACTAGAAGCTCAACTGTCCGAAGTACTTGGCAGACAAGAAGGCTGGCACCATTAAAGGTATATTTAATATACATGTTATTGATGTTTACCTTACTAGCGCTCGTTGTAGTGCCTGGGTATTTGATACTGGTTCAGTTGCTAATATTTGTAACTCGAAACAGGAGCTACGGAATAGACGGCGGCTAGCAAGGGATGAGGTGACGATGCGCGTTGGCAATGGATCAAGAGTTGATGTGATGGCCGTCGGCACGCTCTCCTTAGTTTTACCTTCGGGATTAGTTTTAAACCTTAATAAGTGTTATTATGTGCATGCGTTGAGAATGAACATTATATCTGGATCGTGTTTATTGCAAGATGGTTATTCATTTAAATCAGACAATAATGGTTGTTCTATTTATATGAATAACATCTTTTATGGTCATGCACCTGCTGTGAATGGTTTATTTCTTCTGAATCTCGAAAGCAATGAAACACACATCCATAACATTGAGGCTAAGAGATGCAAAGTAGATAGTGATAATTCAACTTATTTGTGGCACTGCCGTCTAGGTCATATTGGTGTAAAACGCATGAAGAAACTCCATTCTGATGGACTTTTGGAGTCTCTTGATTTTGAATCATTTGACACGTGCGAGCCGTGCCTCATGGGCAAGATGATCAAAACCCCGTTCTCCGGAATAATGGAGCGAGCAACGGACTTGTTGGAAATCATACATACCGATGTATGCGGACCAATGAGTGTTTCGACGCGCGGTGGATATCGCTATTTTCTCACTTTTACTGATGACTTAAGTAGATATGGGTATATCTATTTAATGAAACATAAATCTGAAACGTTTGAAAAGTTCAAAGAATTTCAGAACGAAGTGGAAAACCATCGTAACAGGAAAATTAAATTTCTACGATCCGATCGTGGAGGTGAATATTTGAGTTATGATTTTCTCACGCATCTTAAAGCAAGCGGAATCGTTTCGCAACTCACGCCACCCGGAACACCACAGCGCAATGGTGTGTCTGAACGCCGGAATCGAACTCTATTAGATATGGTGCGATCAATGATGTCTCTTACGGATTTGCCATTATCATTTTGGGGTTATGCATTAGAACCGTTGCATTCACTTTAAATAGGGCACCATCTAAATCCATTGAGACGACACCGTATGAACTGTGGTTTGGTGCTAAACCTAACTTGTCGTTTCTTAAAGTTTGGGGATGTGAAGCTTACGTCAAGAAATTGATACCGGACAAGCTCGAACCCAAAGTGGAGAAATGCGTCTTCATAGGATACCCTAAGGAAACGATTGGGTATACCTTCTACCACAGATCCGAAGGCAAAGTGTTTGTTGCAAAGAATGGATCCTTTCTTGAGAAGGAGTTTCTCTTAAAAGAAGTGAGTGGGAGGAAGGTAGAGCTAGACGAGGTTACTGAACCTTCTCTCGAGTTGGAGAGTAGCGCAGCACCTGAAATTGTTCCAGTGCCGTCTGCACCAACAAGAGAGGAATCTAATGACGAGGATCATGAAACTTCGAATGATGCTGCTACTGAACTTCGCAGGTCTACAAGGTCACGTGCCACTCCTGAATGGTACGAAACCCTGTCTTAACTGTATTGTTGGTAGACAACAGTGAACCTGCGAACTATGAGGAAGCAATGATGAGCCCAGACTCTGAGAAATGGCTAGAGGCCATGAAATCCGAATTGGGATCCATGAGCGAAAACCAAGTATGGACTTTGGTGGACCCTCCTAGCGACCGTAAGGCCGTTGAGTGCAAATGGATTTTCAAGAAGAAAACGGACGCGGATGGTAATGTCACTGTCTATAAGGCTCGTCTTGTCGCGAAAGGTTTTCGATAAGTTCAAGGTGTTGACTACGATGAGACTTTCTCTCCCGTAGCGATGTATAAGTCCATTCGGATTTTATTAGCAATTGCTGCGTTTCATGATTATGAAATATGGAAGATGGATGTCAAGACTGCGTTCCTCAATGGCAACATTGATGAAGAGTTGTATATGATGCAGCCCGAAGGTTTTGTCGATCCTAAAGATGTTGATAAGGTGTGCCAACTCCAGCGTTCCATTTATGGACGGAAGCAAGCATCTCGGAGTTGGAAACTTCGTTTTGATCAAGTGATCAAGAGCTTTGGATTTGTTCCAAATTGCTATGAAGCTTGTATCTACAAGAAAGTGAGTGGGAGCTCAGTGACATTTTTAGTACTATATGTGGATGACAGATTGATTATTGGAAATGACATTGGTATTCTTAACGATGTGAAGAGTTATTTGAATAAATTTTTTCAATGAAAGACCTAGGAGAAGTTGCTTATATATTAGGCATCAAGATCTATAGAGATAGACAAAGACGCCTAATAGTTTTAAGCCAAAGTACATACCTAGACAAAGTTCTGAAAAGGTTCAGAATGGATAAAGCAAAGAAAGGTTCATTGCCCATGTTGTTAGGTAAGATATTGAGCAAGGCTCAGTGTCCGGCTACGGTAAACGATAGAGAAACTATGAGCAAAGTGCCATATTTGTCGGCCATAGTTTCTATCATGTATGCCATGCTGTGTACTAGACCGGATGTGTCCAATGCTCTTAGTTTGACGAGCAGATACCAAAGTGATCCAGGAGTGGAACACTGGACAGCCGTAAAGAACATCCTAAAGTATTTAAATAGGACTAAATAAATGTTCTTGGTCTATGGAGGTGATGAGCAGCTCGTCGTAAAAGGTTACGTCGACGCTAGTTTCGACACCAACCTAGATGATTCTAAATCTCAGACAGGATACGTTTATATTTTGAATGGAGGAGCTGCGATCTAGAGAAGCTGCAATCAAAGCGTGATCGTGGGATCTACAGTAGAATCGGAATACATGGCTGCTTCAGAAGCGTCAAGTGAAGGAGTTTGGATCAGGAACTTCATCACTGAGCTTGGTGTGGTTCCAAGTGCCTTGGACCCACTAGAGATATTGTGCGACAACACTGGTGCCATAGCACTGGCTAAGGAACCAAGATATCATCCAAAGACCAAGCACATCAACCGCCGTTTTCATATAATTCGAGATTATATAACAGATGGAGATCTGAAGATTAGCAAAGTACATACGGATCTGAATGTCGCAGATCCATTGACTAAACCTCTTCCACGAGCAAAACATGGTCAGCACCTTAATGCCATGGGTGTTAGATTGTTGCCAGATGTAAACTAGATTATTGACTCTAGTGCAGGTGGGAGACTGTTGGAATTATGCCCTAGAGGCAATAATAAATATGTTATTGTTATAATTCTTGTTCATGATAAAGTTTATATTCCATGCTAGAATTGTATTAAGTGGAAACTTTAATACTTGTGTGGTTTATGAACAACACAGTGTCCCTAGTACGCCTCTATGGACTAGCTCATTGATTAATGATGGTTAAGGTTTCCTAACCATAGACATGAGTTGTCGATTAATAATGAGATCATGTCATTAGGAGCATGATATGACGGACAGAACCAAATCAAGCAGAGCAATTAGATCGTTTCATCGTGTTCATCTTTGCGAAGCTTTTTCCTATGTCAAATATTGTATTCCTTAGATCATTAGATAATGCAACTCCCTGGTATCGGAAGAAAGCTTTGAGGTCATCAAACATCATCCTATGAGAGGGTGATCATAAAGGTGTCTCTCTGATGATCGGAAAGTACTTGTTGGGTTGTATGTATTGAGATGGGATTTTTCCCTCCCGAGTCGGAGAGATATACTTCGGGCCCACTCGGTAATAGATATCAACACCGCTTGTAAGCACGTGGTTAAGGAGTTAATCACAAAGTGATATCAGATTATGGAACGAGTAAAGTACTTGTTGTGAACGAGATTGAAGTAGGTATGGCAATACAAACGATCGAATCTCGGGCAAGTAAAATATCGCGTGACGAAAGGAATATATATGGGATTAATTGAATCCTGGCATCGTGGTTCATCCGATATGATCATCGATGAATATGTGGGAGTCAATATGGGTTTCCAGATCCCGTTGTTGATTATTGATAGAAGATCATGTCTACATATTCTCGAACCCGTAGGGTCACACACTTAACGTGCCTCGACGCTAGGATAGAATGGATAATTGGTTTATGAGTTTTTGTTCGGTGTCTCGGATGAGATCCAGGACATCACGAGAGCTTCCGGAATGGTCCGGAGAATAAGATTCATATAAAGGAAAGCAGTTTTTTGGATTTCGGAATCATTTTGGAGTATTCGATATTGTACCGGAAGGTTCTAGAAGCTTCCGCAGTGGGACCAACGTGGCCCCACTTGTCGGAGGGGTGCGTGGGCCTATGAGGGAGTGCCCTGGCCGCTTTGGGCCAGGGGCACAAGGCCCCATAGGCTCAGCCGGCCAAACCCTAGGGAAACCTTCTAGAAGGGGGGCAAGACTTGCCCCCCACTCCACCCTTGGGGCCGCCGCCCTAGTGCTTGGAGGAGGGGCCAAGGGGGCCGGCCAGCCCCCTATATAAGGTGGGCAGGGGGCGCACCCTCCCCTCACCCCAAAAACCCTAGCCGTCAGCTGCTGCCCTTCCTCTCTCTCTCCCGACTGCGTGTAGGCGAAGCCCTGCCGCAGAAACGCTCCACCATAGCACCACGCCGTCGTGCTGGAGATCCAATCTATCTCCCCCCCCCCACTTGCTGGACCGAGGAAGGAGGAGACGTCGCGACACCATATGTGTGCATCTCTCGGAGGCGCCGCCACTTGCGGCGTAGGATCGGATCGCAAGGAGGAGACCGCGAGTACGACTACACCAACCACGTTCTGTTGAACATTTCCTCTGTGCGATTTCTTCAAGGGTATGAATATATCATCTATCCCTCTCGTTGATTGCATCTCCTAGATTAGATCTTGGCTTTCTTGTTTGCATCCGTAGAAAATTTTGATTTACTATGCTGCAAAACCCTTCATGATGAACACTGTCTTCTCCTCGTCCTCGACCACCATCTTGATCTGGTTATACCCAGAGTACATGTCAAGGAAGCACAATGACTCTGAGCCCGCAGTCGAATCGATGATCTAATCGATGTGCGGGAGAACGAACTGCTCGTTTGGGCAGGCGCTGCTGAGGTTACTGTAGTCGATACACATCCTCCATGTCTTGTTCTTCTTCATGACCGGGACTAGGTTTGCCAGCCACTTGGAGTACTTCATTGGCCGGATGAAGCCTGCAGTGAGTAGGTGCTGCACTTCTTCGCCGATTGAAGGGCCGCAACGACTGCTTGATAGGTCGCGCTTTGGGGTCGGTGTTGAGTTTGTGCTCGGCGAGTTCCCTCGCGACACCTGGCATGTCACATGGATTCCATGTGAAGATGTCGCGATTCTCACGGAGTAAATCGACGAGCATCCTTTCCTATGCGAGGCTCATGCCCTCTCCGAGGGTGACCGTCTGGCTGGAGTTGCCTGGGACCAGCTCGACGGTGCGGGTGTGTGTGGTGGGCTCGAACGCGGTCGACCCAGCGTTCTCCGCATTGGGCTTCTTCAGGATTGTGGGGTCGTCTTTGTCGACCCTGCTCGCGTATCTGGTGAGCAACTCTGCGTGGTTGGTCTCCGTGGCGATGACGGCATCTGCGAGCTGTGCGCCTTTTTACTCGCACTCGATGGCCATGTCAGGGTCGCCATGGACGATGATGATGTCGCATGGTCCTGGGAGCTTCATCATGTTGTACGCGTAATGCGGTGCCGCCATGAACTTGGCGAATGCTTGTCGCCCCAAGACGCGGTGGTAGGGGCTGTTGAAGTTCACCAAATCAAAGACGATCCGCTCAGTGCAGAAGTTGGCTGGTGTTCCGAAGGTGACTGGCAGCATCACCTTGCCGATCAGTTACGCCTTCCAACCGAGGATGATGCCGTGGAAGGTGGCGAAGGTCTACTCGATCATCGACTGCGGTAGCCGCAGTCGCCTGAATGTGTCCAGGTAGAGGATATTGACGGAGCTCCTGTCGTCCATCAGCTTCTTGGTGAGCCAGTAGTCACCAACTTTGGGTTTGACTACCAGGGCGACTTGCCCGGGGTACTCGATCCGTGGCGAGTGGTCCTCGCGGCTCCACGTGATGCGCTACTTAGACTAGTTGAGGAAGCAAGGGACGTCGACCTGGGACACCGCATTGACAGCAATGGCATGGGCGAGGACCTGTAGGGTTTGCAGCATAGAAAACGAAAAATTTCCTACGATGGGAACAACTATGTACCAAGATCTATCTACTAGATACAAACAACGGGCGGATGTATATCCGTAGAGAACATACCCTTGAAGACCGACAAAGCTTAACGAGTTAAACTCGTGGTTGATGTAGACGATCTCTTACCGATCTCAAGATCAAGAGGAAGTCCTTAGAACCACAACTTAGCAGCGCATCCGTGCTCGCACACACGTCCGAGGCGCCGAGCAACCTCCGCCTCCTCGCTCCAGCGATGCAGCGGAAGCACAACTCTTTCTTGCCGAATAGCCATCGGGAACATGTATCTAGCTAGTCCGAGACCATGGGGATAAATACTAGAGGGGGAGAGAGATCCTTCACGAGGAGGTGTGAGTGAGAAGTGAGGAGGGGGGTCCTTTTATAGGAGAGGGGGAACCCCAAGGGGCGGCCAGCGCATGGGTGCTGCCCCTTGCCCTCCCCTCATTCATGTGGGTGGACACTCCACTCACAAAAATCCCTTTCAATTCCATCCACTCAAAAATCCACTCAAATTCCCATTAAATTTCCACCAAATTTAATGCAAACTCTCGTTAAATAAAACTCCTTTTATTTATTCAGAATTTTGTCAATTACTTTAATGACAAACATTCACATATAACCCCTTGCTAGTATTTCATTTCACATGCAAAAATGCTTTCTGCAATTTCACCCGAAAACCTGTTTTAGTATCTAGTGAAATAAATTCCTACGCTTGTTATTCTTTTTGGCATGAAACTTTTGCTCCAAAAAGATGTCGATGTCTCTTAAGTGTGTCACCCTACGGTTCGCGAATAATGTGGACATGATCGAGACCCCTCTCTGATCAATAATCAAAAGCGGGATCTGGAGACCCATACTGACTCCCACACATTCAACGATGACTTTCTTGTGATCGTCAGAACCTTTTATGCTAGTATCTTAATCCTTTTGTTTCACGATATATTAAATGTCCGAGATTCGATCAACGGTATCTCCATACCTAGTTTGATCTCGTTACTAAAATGTACTCTTTTGTCGTTCCCGTGATATAACATTCTAGTGATCAAATCACTTGCTTACAAGCTAATCAATGTGATATCACCAAGAGGGCCCAGAGCATATCTATCTGTCATCGGGATGAACAAGTTCCACTCTCGATCCATGGGCCTCAACATAACACTTTAGTAGTACTAAACCCATCTTTATAATCACCCGGTTACGGTGTGACGTTTGATGTTATCAAGATACTCTTCCGGTGTTAGTGATTAACATGATCTCATGGTCTAAGGATTAGGATCACTTCGTATGATGTTATAGCAATATAAACTCAATGACTTTGATCGTAATGCTATACTTCGGATGAATGTTTATCACTCCATTACACTAATGTTGCGACCTCGTTATTAACAACATCCAATGTCCATGATCAGGAAACCTTGATCATCTTGTTAATCAACGAGCTAGTTTATGAGAGAGGCATAACTAGGAACTTTCTGTTTGTTTATTAAACACACATGTATTAACATTTCAGTATTAATACAATTATAGCATGCAAAATAAACATCTTTCATATACTTGGAATACACATAATAAACTCTTTATTATTGCCTCTCAGGACATATTCCCTTCAGTCTCCCACTTGCACTAGAAACAATAATCTAGTTACATAGTGACGAATATAACACCCATGGAGTTCTGGTGTTGATCATGTTTTGCTCTAGGGAGAGTTTCAGTCAACGGATCTACTACATTGAGAACCATGTGTACTTTAAAAATATTTATATCTCCATCCTTGACATGTTCGCGGATGGAGTGAAACCGGCGCTTAATATGCTTGGAATTCTTGTGAGACCTTGGTTCTTTGGCATTGTCTATGGCACCATTGTTGTCACAATAGATCACCCTTGGGTCCAACACTACTAGGAAAATGCATGTTTGTGGCGCACATGGAATGGCCATGCGCTGCGGCTATCTCCTAGTCGTGGCGCACTGCCTAGTGCGCCACGGTTGTGTCGAGATAGGCGTAGCGCACCTGCTAGTGCGCCACGGCTATGTGGGCAGGTGCGCTACGCATTGGATCTTCTATGGCGCACTATGGTCATGTGCGCCACGGTTGTTCTAGTTACTAGTAGGGCACTGCCCATAGGTGAGGCACGCCTGTTTTAGCCGTGGGGCACTTCAACCATGTGAGCCACAGATGTGCTAATTACCTATAGCCATTTTCCTAGTAGTGCAACGCACTCGCAACCACACCTAGTTAGGATATGAACTCCTTCATCCAAACCTCTTCCTGAGCCGCTTCTGAAGCAACAACATATTCGCCCTCCATTGTTGATCCCGCCACCACAGGTTGATTGGAACTCCTCCAACTAACCTCTCCGCCATTCATGAGAAATACGTATCTGGATTGAGACTTTGAGTCATCCGGATCAGTGTTAAAGCTTGCATCGACATAACACTTCGCAACGAGCTCTTCTTCACATCTGTACACAAGAAACATATCCTTAGTTCTTCGCAAGTACTTAAGGTTATTCTTGACCGCTATCCAGTGTTCCGAACCTGGATCCGATTGGTACCTACTAGTCAATCTAATAGCATGTGCCACATCTGGTCTTGTACATAGCATGGAGTACATTATAGAGCCTATGGCTGAATCATAGGGGACCTTGTCTATTATCTCTCTTTCTTCCGCCATAGCCAGACTTTGAGTCTTACTCAATGTCTTGCCTTGCAACATAGGTAAGAACCCCTTCTTACTTCCGTCCATTTTAAACTTCTTTAAAATCTTATCAAGGTATGTACTTTGTGATAGACCTATTAGGCGCCTAGATCTATCTCTATAGATCTTTATTCCTAATATTTATGACGCTTCACCTAGGTCCTTCATTGAAAATTTGTTGTTTAGATAACTTTTAACACTGTTTAAAAGATCTATATCATTTTCGATCAACAATATGTCATCCACATATAATATCAGAAATGCCACATTGCTCCCACTGACTTTCTTGTAAATACAAGCCTCTCCATAAGTTTGGAAAAATCCAAACTCTTTGATCACCTCATCAAAGCGGAGATTCCAACTTCGTGATGCTTGCTTTAGTCCATAGATGGAACGCTGAAGCTTGCACACCTTGTTAGCATCCTTAGGATGGTTGTATCATATACAACACTTCTTCAATATTACCATTGAGGAACGCGGTTTTGACATCCATCTGTCATATCTCATAATCGAAATATGTAGCAATTGCTAACATAATCCTAACTGACTTTAGCATCACTACGGGAGAGAATGCTCATCATAGTCAACTCTTTGAATTTGTCGAAACCCCTTTGCGACAACTCGAGCTTTATAGACGGTCACATTACCATCAGCATCATTTTTCTTTTTGAAAATCCATTTATTCTCCGTGGCCTTTCGGTCGTGAGGTAAGTCCACCAAGTTCCAAACTTGGTTCTCGTACATGGATTCCAGCTCGGATTTCATGGCTTCTAACCATTTGTTGGAATCCGGGCTCATCATCTCTTCTTCATACGTCGCAGGGTCATCAATTTCATCAACCATGAAATTCATAACAGGGTTTCCATACAGGTCTAGAGTTGCACGCGTCCTGCTAGACCTGTGATGTCTGGCAGTACTCTCTTTTGGAGTTTCATGATCATTATCATTAGTTCCCTCTTCAATTGGTGAAGCCAACTCTGGAACAACTTTCGGCGCTGCGCTACTCGCCATACTTTGAAGAGAAGGTTCAACAACCTCTTCGAGTTCTACCTTCCGACTACTCACACCTTTCGCAAGAAACTCTTTCTCTAGAAAGGATCCATTCTTGGCAACAAAAACCTTGTCGTCGGATCTAAAGGAATACCCAATCGTTTCCTTAGGGTATCCTATGAAGACGCATTTTTCTGCTTTGGGTTCGAGTTTATCTGATTGAAGTTTCTTCACATAAACATCGCATCCCCAAACTTTAAGAAATGACAGATTAGGTTTGTTTCCAAACCACAATTCATACGGTGTCTTTTCAACGGATTTAGATGGTGCCCGATTTAAAGTGAATGCAGCAGTTTCTAGTGCATAACCCCAAAATGATAGTGGCAAGTCCGTCAGAGACATCATAGATCGAACCATATCCAATAAAGTACGATTATGACGTTCTGACACACCATTTCACTGTGGTGTTCCGGCAGGTGTGAGTTGTGAAACAATTCCACACTCTTTCATATGAGTGCTAAACTCGTAACTTAGATACTCACCTCCACGGTCGGACCGTAGAAATTTGATCTTTCTATTACGATGATTTTCCACTTCACTCTGAAATTCCTTGAACTTTTCAAAGGTTTCATACTTGTGTTTCATCAAGTAGGTATAACTGTATCTACTCAAATCATCCATGAAAGTAACAAAATAATGATATCTAGCTCGCGCCGACACGCTCATTGGACCACATACATCAGAATGATTTCCAATAATTATGTCGCTCGTTCCATTGAACCGGAAAACGGTGTTCTAGTCATCTTGCCCATAAGGCATGGCTCACATGTATGAAATGATTCAAAATCAAGTGATTAGAAAAGTCCATCTAAATAGAGCTTCTTCATGCGTTTAACGCCAATATGACCTAGACGGCAGTGCCACATATATGCGGATATATCATCATTAAGTTTAATCCTTTTAGCATCAACATTATGAATATTGTAACACTATTATCGAGATCCAACAGAAATAAACCATTCATCATCGGTGCATGACCATAAAAGATTTCATTCATATAAATAGAACAACCATTGTTCTCTGATTTAAATGAATAACCACTTTGCATCAAACACGATCCAGATACAATGTTCATGCTCAGTGCTGGCACCAGATAAAAATTATTCAAGTTTATTACTAATCCCGACGGTAAGTGGAGAGGTAGCGTTCCGATGGTGATCACATCAACACTTTATCCATTGTCGACACGCATCTTGACCTCACCCCTTGCGAGCGGTCGCTTGTTCCACAGCCCCTGATTTGAGTTACAAATATTAGCAACTGAAACGGTATCAAATGCCCAAGTGCTACTGCGAGTACTAGTCAAGTACACATCAATAACATGTTTATCATATATACCTTTGTTTGCCTTGCCGGCCTTCTTGTCTGCCAAATACTAGGGGCAGTTGCGCTTCCAGTGGCTAGTCCCCTTACAATAATAGAACTCGGTATCAGACTTAGGTCCAACTCGAGGTTTCTTTTCAGGCACGGCAACTGGCTTGTCTCCCTTACTTCCCTTCCGTTTTCCCTTCTTGTCTTTCCTGAAACCAGTGGTCTTATTGATCATCAAGACTTTATGTTCTTTCTTGATCTCCACTTCTGCAGTTTTAAGCATTGACAGCAGCTCGGGGAGAGACTTCTTCATGCCTTGCATATTATAGTTCATCACGAAGCTCTTATAGCTAGGTGGCAGAGACTGCAGAACACGATGGATGCCTAAGTTAATGGGAATCGATATTCCCAAGGACACAAGCTTATCGGCGTAACCCGACATATTGAGTACATGCTCACTTACGGAGTTGTGCTCTTCCATCATGCAACTAAAGAACTTTTCTGAAGCATTGTAGCTCTCTACAACAGCATGTGTGTCAAAAATCATTTTCAACTCACCCATTGTATCAAATGCATTGCTGTTTTCGAAACGCTTTTGAAGTTCTCGCTCTAGCCCATACAATATGCTACAATGAACTAAGTTGTGGTCCTCCTGACGAGTCTGATAGACATTCTTCTCCTTGTCAGGGGCATCATTGAATGGTGGGGGGCCTAGCGGCGCTTCTAGCACATATTTCTTTTGTGAAGCAGAGAGGAGAATCCTCAAATTCATGGCCCATTCGGTAAAGTTGCTACCATTCATTGCATGTTTCTCTTTATCCATGAACACATTGAAATTAAAAGCAGGTGGTGCCATCTACAACGGAATTTGAAAAGTTTAGACTAAGTTTATGATAGATTGAGTTCAAATAATCCACATTAAGAATGAACTCCCACTCAAAAACGACAACCTTCGTGCCTTTTTGGTGATTACATGAACTAAATCTATTACACCAAGTCTGATCATCATGTGAGTCGGTGTAGCTTCAAAGGCGAGCATCAAATGGGTATCATATGACTCATGCTTAACCTTTCGGTCTGTGTTCCGAGGCCATGTTTGTACATGCTAGGCTCGCCAAGTAAGAACCTTAGTATTCGCGTGTGTAACTTTCTTACACCCGAAATATGGCAGTGGATCCAAGAACACCCGATCATCACGTGATGTCTTGGAGCGACGAAACATAATTGGTGCATACTTAAGGAAGAACACATTCTTATCTTGATATTTAAATGAGGGGTCATCTTATTCTGCTAATAAAACGCCAAACAAGCAATATAAGATGAAATCAAACATCACATGTTTATAAGTGAAATAATATGGTTCCCGCACTTGATATCCATCATGTGCATCGTTGTATGATCACTATCATACCTCTATGTTTAAGGCCAAGGTCTATGGAACTTACACATTATGTGTGTTGTAAGAGTATCATCTCATACTTCTACTTACAACATCACCATATCATAACACTAGCCCAGCAACAAACTAAACTAGACGCCTCTAATTTATCCATTACAAGTTTTATGTGGCTTAAGGCTTTCGAGGATAGAACCGTTCTTACCTACGAACATGAACCACAACAAGGATAACCAAATTGTTAACAACTTGTTGCAAATTAGATATTGACTATAGTAGGAGAGACAGACACCCGCTAGCCACTTATGCAAACTAGTTGCATGTCAAGCGTGGAATAGGTCTCATGTGCAAGGACATGCAAAGTTTGTCCGGGCCGCTTCATCCCACTATGCCACCAATATCCAAAGTACAACTAGGAAGCAATAACATGATCATCATCGCCCACATACTCATATGTGTACTACCCGTGTAAAGCATCTACGCATAGATCCGGCTCTGATACCACTGTAGGGTTCGTAGCATAGAAAACAAAAAAATTCCTATGATGGGAACATCTATGGACCAAGATCTATCTACTAGATACAAACAACGGGTGGATGTATATCCGTAGGGAACATACCCTTGAAGACCGACAAATCTTAGCACCGCAACTTAGCGATCTCCAGATCGAAAGGAAGTCCTTAGCACCACAACTTAGTGGTGCATCCATGCTCGCACACACGTCAAAGGTACTGAGAAACCTCCGCCTCCTCGCTCCAGCAATACAACTCTTTCTTGTCGAATAACCACCAGGAACATGTATCTCGCTAGTCCGAGACCATGGGGGATAAATACTAGAGGGGGAGAGAGATCCTTCACGAGGGGTGTGAGTGAGAAGTAAGGAGGGAGGCTCCTTTTATAGGAGAGGGGGAACCCCAAGGGGGTGGCCGGCGCATGGGGGCTGCCCCTTGCCCTCCCCTCATTCATGTGGGTGGACACTCCACTCACAAAAATCCCTTTCAATTCCCTCCACTAAAAAACCCACTCAAATTCCCACTAAATTTCCACAAAATTTAATGCAAACTTTCATTAAATAAAACTCCTTTTATTTATTCAGAATTTTTTCAATTACTTTAATGACAAACATTCACATCTAACCCCTTGCTGGTATTTCATTTCACATGCAAAAACACTTTCTACAATTTCACCCGAAAACCTGTTTCGGTATCTAGTGAAATACATTCCTACGCTTGTTATTATTTCTGGCATGAAACTTTTGCTCCAAATGGATGTCGGTGTCTCTTAAGTGTGTCACCCTACGGTTCACGAATAATGTGGACATGATCGAGACCCATCTCCGATCAATAATCTGAAGAGGGATCTGGAGACTTATACTGACTCCCACACATTCAACAATGAATTTCTTGTGATCGTCAGAACCTTTTACGCTAGCATCTTAATCCTTTTGTTTCACGATATATTACATGTCCGAGATTCGATCATCGGCATACCTAGTTTGATCTCGTTACTGACATGTACTCTTTTCTCATTCCCGTGATATAACATTCTAGTGATCAAATCACTTGCTTGCAAGATAATCAATGTGATATCACCGAGAGGGTCCAGAGCATATCTATCCGTCATCGGGATGAACAAATTCCACTCTGGATCCATGGTCCTCAACATAACACTTTAGTAGTACTGAACCCATATTTATAATCACCCTGTTATGGTGTGACGTTTGATGTTATCAAGATACTCTTCCGGTTTTAGTGATTAACATGATCTCATGGTCTAAGGATTAGGATCACTTCGTATGATGTTATAGCAATATAAACTCAATGACTTTGATCGTAATGCTATACTTTGGATGAATGTTCATCACATCATTACACTAATGTTGTTACCTCGTTATTAACAACATCCAATGTCCATGATCAGGAAACCTTGATCATCTTGTTAATCAACGAGCTAGTTTATGAGAGAGGCATAACTAGGAACTTTCTGTTTGTTTATTAAACACACATGTATTAAAGTTCCCGTATTATTACAATTATAGCATGCAAAATAAACATCTATCATATACTTGGAATATACATAATAAACACTTTACTATTGCCTCTTAGGGCATATTCCCTTCAGGACCTTCTTCTCGTGCTTGGTGTCGAGCCTGGTGAAGGTGTGTAGTGAGCCGACGTTGTTGCCAAATGCCCCGCCATTTGGCGGGATTTTTTTGTTGGCGTACTACCTTGCTCACCGTGCCTTCTCGATCTCCTTCAGAGAGTGGCAGTCGGTGGTTATGTGTGTCGCGTGTTTCCCCTCCGTGTTGTGGAACACACAGGGTTGGTTGAGGAGAGCTGCGGGGTCGAATTTCGCCCTTGCCCGGTAGTTTCCGCTGTCGTGGTGCTGCCCTCTGTCGCGGCAGAAGCTCTTGGGGTCGCATGGAGCATATCCGGCGTTGGCCATGAAGTTGACTCGCCCGTCACCATGGCGCTTTCCAGTGAGGCGAGTGTTGATGTAGCGTAGTGCCTACCATTGTCATGGCCGCTTGGACGGCGATTCCCACCAGACTCGTCGTCGGTTTCCTTGTTTGGATCATCCTCCGTGTACCGTTTGATGATCTCGAGGAGGTCGGGGATGTTGTCGAGTGTGTTGTACACCCTCTTGATCTTGGTGACCAATGGCTCATATCGGCATGAGTTCTTGAAGTAGTGGATTGTCGTGTCCAGGTGGATGCCGACGGTGTTGATCCACAGGTCCTGCACCGTTGGACCCAGTTGAGAGTGGACTCGCGTGGTTCCTGGACACATCGCTCCAGGTTCTCGATGGTGGTGGCACAGGTGTAGGAACCCTCGAAGTTCTTGACAAAGGCCTCACGCATATCCTCCCAGGAGTCGACGTTGTCTGGGGGGAGGGTGTTGATCCACTGCCGAGTCACTCCCTCCGTCATCAGGGGGAGGTAGCGAGCGGCGAGGAGGTCGGTGTGGCTGGCGATTCCCATAGTCGTGAGGTATGTTTCCAACCACACAGCTGGATCGTATGTGGGATCATACTTCTCAATTTCCTTCAGCGCTTTGAAGTTTGTCGGGTATTTCTCGCCTCGGATCATTGGTCTGAAGCACTAGGGCCGACTCGACTGAGGGATCCCCTTGGCTCGCCATTGTTGCGGTTGGTGAAGGTGTGCCTCAAGTCGTTAGGCTGGCGTGCGCGCTAGGTTTGGTTGTTGATGATGTGTGTCCGCGCGTTGATCGGCTACCCTTTGGCGGCAACCGTGTTGTTTAGCGGTCGCGGGTCGTTGGTGGAGAGCGCTGGCTGCACGACCCGTGGTTGGTGCTGCAGGTGCTCGGGTGGCGGGCCATTGAGGGTGTTCGCCATTGATGGGTGGCCGCTCGAGGCCGCCCTGCTTCTGTAGGAGCAGGAGTACATTCGTCCCCGCGAGTCGGCTCCTGCGACTTGCTGCTCGACGGCCTTGGCGAGTAGGGCCTGGGCGTACTTGATTTGTAGCGTGCCTTCCCCTTTGACGTTGAGGTTGGTGACTGCTGCCTGCCCTGCGATGACGTTGTCCATCGGGTGGAGTACAACGGGAGGTCGTTCGCGTCCTAATCTTGCGGAGAGATGAGGACTCTCGTCTGGTTGGAAGGGGGCGTGCGGCCGGGTGGCGGTGGTGGAGCTCCGCTTGCTTGCGCTCCTGGTAGTGGGCGGCCACTGAAGCCTGGCGGTGCATTCTCGCAGATCACATGCTCGGCCACACGAGCAGGATCATTGTCTTTGTCGAAGTTTAGGGCGCGTCCCTAAACGGTAGGGTTCAGGCACGTCTTGATGTGGCGATGGTTTTAGAGCAATAGCTCCTGCGTCGTTGCCTGCTCGAGGCGAATTTTTCGCCCTCGTCTTGATCTTGGCGCACCTCCTCCGGGTGCTGGTGAGCTTCCTCGACCTCCGTTGTTGTCATGGTTGGCGGGATCAAAGTGGAGAAGGGGTCTGGCAGGGCGCTCGTGCTGCTCGCCATGTAGGTTGTGATGAAACGACCAGATCCGGCGTGGAGGTCGCCGGAATTCTCTGACTCGTAGTTGGAGTCGAAGATCCCGAGGATGGACGGATCCTCAAAATCTCTAGTGTTGGAGACTCGCGTGATGGAGCCTTCTAGTGACGCGGCGATGATGGATCCAGTGACCGAGGCTGGGGTCGCCGAATCAGCGTTGTCGTGTAGGGTCGCCTCGTCCACGGCCGCGTCGGTCTTGACTACATCGTTGTTGGCCGAGTTGTACTCGGAGGCGAGGTAGTGGATGGTGCGGACCTAGCTATCATAGAGTCGATAGCATGGCAGCGACTCACCGATGAGCGCTGAATATTCAGAGACGATGACGTCCATGAAGCCGACGAAGAGGTTGATGGTGCCGACTAGAATGATGACATTGTGCATGACCGGGAGCGACGCCGGGACGTAGCTGTTGTGCAAGATAGGAAGGATCTCGCCGCACGCGATCATGTGGCTGATGGCAATCAACCAGTTGATTGGCAAGTAGGTTCTTGCCGCAGAACTCGGGCCTGACCGGCCAGGCCCCACGGTGGGCGCCACTGTTGTGGGAATGGCCACGGTAGATGTTGTGAGTGGCAGCGAGTAGTAGAACGAGGGGCAAGGGAGGCCAGCCATCTGCGGTGCGAGATGAGGGAGGAGGCACAAGGTTTTACCCAGGTTCGTCCCCCCCCACGGAGGGTAAAGACCTACTCCTGCTAGATTGTATTATTGAGAGATTAAAGTGGTGGCAAGCTCGGCGGCTAGGCAGCAAGTCGATGGGGTGTATCATGCAACGTGAGTACTAGAGCACCCTAGAGAGGCTTATATAGGGGTACCTCGCTAGGTTTTACAGATCTACAACCGAGTTGGATAAGGACTCGGAGGGTTTGGACATAATCCGATGGCCTTGCTACGCTTCTGGGCCTTCAGCTTCCAGTCGCCTGGCTCCTTCTTGGGTCGTGATCCAGTCGCCATCCTTTAGGCCCACTAACTGGGAGTTGGATCTAGTAGGGAACGTCCTGCTGGGCATACCCCACTTAGCATATCCCCATCAATCCCTGTAATGTTTGAGCCACAGGCAGGCGATATAGCCCATGGGGTGCCTCGAACTCCCCCTCTCTACATCAGCCTCGGGGGCTCAGGGAGCGAAGAGATGCCAAGAGCAGCATACCCCAGGAAGATCCCAAGTCTAGCAGAGGTCGCCTACTCGACAGAAGACGCCCGGGTAACCTTGGTGCCATTTCGAGGTCGGGAGGCCCGAATTGTCCTTGCCATCTCGACTGCAGGCCTTCATAACTGAGAGGTCCTCATTGTCGACATAGAGACCCGTAGCTCCAGCTGCCCTGTGCTCGCCGAGCACCTTCGGAAGGTGGTGTGACCTCCTAAGTTCAAGCCGGAAATGCCCCTACGGTATGACGGAGGCACCAACCCCACGGATTTCCTATAGCTCTACACCTTAGGCTTCAAGGCAGTGGGAGGACACGACCGCGTCTTCGCCAACTGGTTTACCATGAGCCTCGGAGCGGACGCGTGCACATGGCTGCTAAACCTCCCGAAGGGGTCCATCAGCCCTGGTCTGAGCTATGCAGTCTATTCATCACCAAGTTCAGGGATAGAGACAAACCCCCATACACATGCGAAAACCATGAGACGGTGCTCCAGGAGCCCGGTGAGACCCTGTGCAAGTACCTTCAAAGCTTTGACCAAAGTCTCGTCAGGGTTGACGGGGCCACCGATGCCAAGGTCACTGATGCCTGGGTGCGTGACAAGATTGTCCACAACAAAGAGAACCTGTCCATAGTAGACGAGCTCTTTGTGATAGCCGATCGCTTCTCCAAGGCGAAGGATGGGAACCTGTTCACCCGTGGCAAAGCTAGGTCGAGAAACCCGTTTGAGAAGCCGGAGGGAAGCTCCGGCCGGAGGATGAAGGGTGCTAAGAAGAGTCCCCCGAGGAAGGGAACGGCCATCCAACACCTGTACCGCACCTTTCACCAGAGGCGAGACCATGACACCGACGAGCGCGTCAATACTAGGGAAATAAGGTAGGAGTACGACATTAAGGAGAGGCATGAGCAGGAAAACAAGAGCAGCAGGCCTCGACGCCCCCGGACCCCGAACATGTAGCCAAAGCAAAGGCCCTAGGGGCTGGGGAAGGCCACAACCCGGGAGGTAGCAATCTGGACATTCAAGGGAGACACGGCCAGGCATGCTCAAGACGAGTAGGCTAGCCCCGTCTCAGCCCTTATAAGGTGACTCTCATCCCCCACTTCCCTTCGCCTGGCGACATTTTTCCCCCTGTAGGGGTAGCACACTCGAGAAAGGGAACTATCACAACCATTGTTGATTTCTTTCTGCCTCTTTAGAAGTTGATTTGGTTCGCTAAATGTTCCTTTCTTCCCATGTGCTCACCGTGTTCTCATGTATCTATCATACGAGCGGGGGCTGTTGGGGATATGCTATATGGGTATCCTCATAGCATGTCTCCTATCCTGATAACCCAGGTGGCCCACAGTTGGTAGCATGGCCCATGGCCTGCTGGGCAGCCCAGTTAGATGGATCGAGAAGGGAGGCCCATGCCGGATAAAGGAAGGCTACGGTAGAGTCACCAGCGTGCCCGGAGCCTTGGAGTACAAGACACGCTAGACTAGTAATAGACGGTGTAGGACTCTGTAACCTGTCCGGCTAGGACTTTTCCCTGTAACCCTAGGACCTGGCGACTATATAAGTCGGGCCTATGGGATCCTTTATGGCACAACACAAGACGATCTCATACAACTTCACATAACCTTGCACAACGAACCTATCTCTGTAAATCGGCGTATTGCCATTATAGTGATTTATAGCAGGAGTAGGATTCCGCCACCGTTGTGGGATCTGAACCTGGGTAAGCTGTGTTACCTCGTACCCATCAACCGTCCGCCTTCCCCCAGGTCTCTAAACATGCATTGTGAGGACCCCTCCATGGCGTACTCGTCGGCAATACCACGACAGTTGGCACCCACCATGGGGCAATGTGAGATCCAGGCACATGGCTTAATAGGATTGATAGGATACCCATATCAACAAGTTGCAACTTCTTTTCCGGAAGCTCATTCGAAAAGAACTCTAAGGTTAAGCGTGCTTGGCCTAGAGCAATTCTAGGATGGGTGACCGACCGGGAAGTGGGTAATCGCAAGCGCACGAGTGAGGACAAAGTGCAGTAAAAGACTAGTGTTGGTCAGGGGTTAGTCTAGATATCCTATTAAGCTGCCAGAGTGACACCCCCGGCCCGTGGAGTGGACGGGTGTTACAAGTGGTATCGAGAGCCACCTTGCGATTACACGGGTGTGTGCGGGTTAGTGGCGGGACATGTGGAGCATGGCGCGTGTGGCCCGGAGTGGACACGGCATGGCACATGTGCCAGCACTAGACGCACAGACGCGTGCCAAGAGGGAACGTTCCTGGGGTGTTCTTGATCGATGAGGGCATCGATCTTCTAAAGGGTGGATGTATGTGAGATCTAGGCACATGACTTAATAGGATTGATAGGATACCCATATCAACAAGTTGCAACTTCTTTCCTAAGCTCATTCAAAAGAACTCTAAGGTTAAGCGTTTGGCCTAGAGCAATTCTAGGATGGGTGACCGATCGAAGTGGTAGAATCGTGCGCATTTAGTGAGGACAAAGTGCGCAGAAAAGACTAGTGTTGGTCTGTGGGGTTAGTCTAGATATCCTATTAAGCTGCCAGGAGTGACACCCCCCGGGCCCAGGAGTGGACGGGGTGTTACAGGCAAGAGGCGCTTCAGGATCTTCAGCGGGCGAGGACCAAGATCTTCGCAGGAATCGGCGAAACCATAGCCATCGGTCGCGTTCTCTTCTCCGGCAACGTTCCGATCATTCCTCCCGACGAGTTCTGGATACCGTTGAAGAAGAACCCTACGCGGTGTTTGATCGTTCCTCTCGGAGACATCCACCTCTTCATCTGCAAAACCGACTCGGGAACTAGTTCCCTAGGAGTCGGAGGAGCATCAAGACCTGCACGGACCGCCTACGGGAAGGATACATTAACGGAAGGATCGATGTCGGATCTCTCCTTGGAGTTTGCCAGCAAAGATCGGAAAAATTCAAGGCCCACCCAAACCGCCCCTGTGCAGGATATAACGGTGGAAGATCACTGCAAGTCCGCCGGCTTCATCTGTGCGTCTGGACAGCAGAGATCCAAGTTCGTCGGCGTGGTTACCATCTTCGATCTGGTGCGTTGCATTCAGAGAGAGGGCGAAAACCCCTATCATTACCGTGCCAGGTGGCTCCGTATACGAGCCGATCTAGCCCACTACCCCAATGATGATGCTATGTATCACTTTGTGGAGGGACTGGACCAGGGAACACTTCTCTGGAATTCTCTAAGGCGGCAGCAAGCTTCAGGACGCCTCACCTTCGAAAGCATGGTGAACACCGTCAATAGCTACGCGGAGGCCGAGGGGGCAGCTCAGGCGGATCTTACGCTCGTTGGTGGAGCGCCGCCGCCTCAGCAACTACCTCCACCACCTCCGGCCACCATCGCCGTAGTTGCACCACCACCTCTAGTCATCGTCGCTGCTATCGCACCTCGACCCCTGTCATTGAGGAAGTCCTGGAACCCTCTGACTCTGTGATTGACGTGCTATACACCGACTTCAGTGCAGATTTAGAGGATATAGATTTCAGTCCAGAGGAACTAGACTCCGCCATGCAGGAGATGGAGGAAGAGTACACGCGTGACGAGCAAGCCAACAACGTCGTCACGTCTCGAGAGGTGTTGCTGCCGACAAGCTCCGCCTACAGCTCTGGACAAAGGGAAGGGACCACCTGTTGCTGCCGACAATGATCGCGCAAAGGTCATGCCCCTTCCGCCTAACCTAGTGCAATAGCCGCAGGAACTTGGCACCGGTCCGAGCAATAACAGCACCGCAAACTTTCCACCTCCGGCATCTACGTCTGCTGCTGCCCAAGTTACTCCAGATGATAGAGTGATGTACGGCAATCTCGTCGTCGAGCCACTGACTGTAGCTGCTAGAGAAAGCGTAGGCCATTGCGGAGCAAGGCGCTAAGCTAGATTGAGATTTGGTCAACACGCAGAAATCCATAGAGAAAGCTAGAACAATGGAGGCCGAGTACAAGACTTTGCTACAGCAGCAGACGGCCAAGAAAGCTCCGTCCCGTGTCATCAATGATCCTGGTGTATGGAGAAACCTAGGATGTGCTCCCCCGAAGCCGGCACAAGCCAAGCCATACATTGACAATGAAGGCAGGCAGGTGATGCCCACTCCTCTCCTCAACCTCGCCGTCGCCAAGACCCTTCTAGAGCAGGATAGATCACCCGAGGCGGTGGACTAGGTCTATGACCTAGTGGCCAAGGCGGTAAAGCAGCAGGAAAGGCCACCTCTCAGAGGCTTGAGTCTAACCCAGCGCTTTGCCAGTCTAGCCAGTATAAGCTGCCAAGGAACATATCTCCTCTTGATGTCGGGTCCCAGACGGGTTCATCAGAATGAAGACGGAGGGATGCGCGCAACAGGAAGGATGCTATCCCCATATCCTCCGACCATGGAGAAAAGGCCCAACCTCGTCACCCATCGCCACCGCCCCGCTCCCCCCGACATCGCGAAGACCCCAAGGCTCACCGTCGTATGGATATGCCCCCGCCAAGGCAGAGCGACATCGTCATCCGCGACAACATGGAGCAGACCCGTCATGACGGAGAGCGCAACCAGGGACACAAGAGCAGGTCGCGCCATGACCCTCGCGTCCGACAAGCAATTGTGACAGGCGTGAGGCGTCGCAGGAGGGTAGCAAGAAGGCTAACCCACCGCCACCTCCGCCTATGTCGCCACCTAGCAGTCACCATGGCGGAGGGGGCCTGCGTCATTAATGCAGCCCATACCCTGTTGACAAGAAAAGAAACTCGGAGCTATACGATGCACGTTCGCGGATCGATAAGATCCACGAGGCCCGGGAAGGACCATACCTGGGACCACGTTTCTTTGGACCTGCGATACGTTCCGCAACTTACCCCAAAGTTTTCCGGATTAACAAGACAATCAAGCCCTATGACGGCACCGCTAAGCCAGCTACATGGTTGTAGGATTACGGAAACGCGGTAGAGATTGCCGGGGGTAACCCCAATGTTGCCGTCAAGTACCTCCCATTGATGTTGGCGGGCACATCCCGTAAATGGATTGATGACTTGCTGGAGAAATCCATCTGCAATTGGTTGTACATGCAAGAAGCATTCACCAAGAACTTCGAGGGTACGTACAAACGTCCCTGCACTGTTGGCGATCTACAGCGGTGCATGCAAGAGAAAGACAAGACATCTCGCGCCTACCTCTCTCGCTGGTTGGATATGAAAAATTCCTGCGCTGGAGTGCACGCTCAGACCGCCATGGCCGCCTTCATCCATGGGTTGGAAAGGGGCACGTTGCTCCTACATAAGCTGAAGCGCTTGGAGGACAATCACCAGGTTGACTTGAACCAGATGATTCAGTTGGCTAGTGAGTTCGCAGCTGCCGACGATGATGCTCGCGGCTCTCTGCCGGCAACGGCCGTTCCAACTCAAGCTCGGAGGAATAGTAGCACAAAGCGGAAAACTGCTCGAGAAGAAAAGCAAACTCCCGACATGGTCGCTATGACCTTCGCAGGACGAGGTGATGGCGGACAACATGGCCGAGGACGGGGAGTTGGTCATGGGCAGCAGCGAGGAAGTGAAACTACCTCGGCAGCGCTCCGCGTTCCCCAAACCTACGAAGAGTACCGCGATATGTCGTGCCTCGTACACCTCGATGTCAACGGCAACGCAACCCATACCAATCGACACTGCAAGCTCATCAATAACCTCAAGGAGGACCCGGAGTCCGGCTACAAGCAAAGTCGGAAGAACAGACCGCGAGGCAAGGGCAAGGGGAAGAATAAGGATGAGGAGTCCAAGGATTCAAGTGACATGGACGAGGATGTTGACCCCAAGCACGCCGCCAAGAGCGACGGCAAAGGCAAGAACCCCTTCGAGAAGAAGGCAGCAGTTTTCCACACTTTCCTTCGCACCCCCACCGTCCGACAACAGAAGACCTCTATGAGGATAGTGATGGCTACTCTACCCCCAGTTCCCTAGTTCCTGCGCTGCTCGGAGATTCCAATTATTTGGGACAGGAAGGATCACCCAGACCTTATCCCTAAGGAGAACCAATACGCCATGGTCATCAACCCTTTGACTGACGACAATGAGTTCACCAAATGTATGGTGGATAGTGGAAGCAGCATCAACATCATGTACCTGGATACACTGCAGAAGATGAACTTGACGGAGGCAAACCTAAGGCGGACCAACACCATCTTGCACGACATAGTTCCTAGTCAAGAGGCTCGGTCCCTTGGGTGCATCACACTTCAGGTTGCCTTTGGCGATGTTAATAATTACCGCCAAGAGCGCATGACCTTTGAGGTGGTCCCCTTCAAGAGCGTGTACCACGTCATATTCGGCCGCGACATATTCCACACCTTCATGGCCAAGCCATGCTTCGTCTACAACAAACTCAAGATACCCGGACCAAACGGTGTCATCACCTTATCCGAAAGCTTTGCCAAAGCTAGGGACTGGGAGATTAGTGAAGTAGCCTACATGGAAGCTGTCCTCTACAGCGAAGAATTCAATGAGATCCAGAGCAAGGTCGATGCCTCATAGATGCCCGCGTCGAAGAAACAGATTTCCGACTCTGCTCCAGCATTCAAGGCCGCCATCGAGACCAAGCTGGTGGAACTTGTGGTAGGCGATGCCTCCAAAACCACCGCATTGGGACGAACCTGGATCCCAAATAGGAAAGCACGCTCGTCGAGTTCCTCCGTGAGAACTGGGACATCTTTGTCTGGCAACCTACTGACATGAAAGGTGTACCTAGGGAACTTGCCGAGCACAGCTTAAACATTGATCCAAAATGCAAACCAGTGAAGAAACCTCTATGACGCTTTGGAGATAAGAAGAGACGCGCCATAGGCAAAGAGATGGCTAGATTACTTAAGTCTAGTTTTATCCGAGAAGTCCTTCACACCCAATAGGTGGCCAATCTTGTACTTGTCCCCAAAAAGGGAACCAAAGAATTAAGAATGTGCGTTGATTACACCGGCTTGAACAAAGCATGCCCCCAAAGATCCATTTGCTTTGCCTCGCATTGACCAAGTCATTGACTCGACGGCTGGCTCGGCACTTTTGTGTTTTCTCAATGCATACTCAGGATACCACCAGATCAATATGAGTAAGTCGGACCAATTGGCCACTTCATTCACTACTCCATACGACACATTTTGCTATGTTACGATGCCCTTTGGGCTGAAAAACGCAGGTGCTACGTACCAGCAGACAATGCAACGTTGCCTACACGATAAAATTGGTCGGAACGTTCATGCCTATGTGGAGGATATAGCGGTGATGTCTAAAAAGTAAAATGACTTAATCTCCGATTTAAAAGAAACCTTTGATAATCTCCAGAGTATAACATGATGCTTAACCCTAAGAAGTGCTTCTTCAGGGTTCCAGCCGGAAAATTGTTGGGCTTCATCGTTTCCCAGCATGGAATAGAGGTCAACCCGGAGAAAATCAAGGCCATCTTAAATAAAAACCATCCGACATGCCTAAAGGACATTCAACGACTAATAGGTTGTGTTGTAGCAGTTAGTCGGTTCGTCAGCCGACTTGGAGAGAAGGCTCTGTCGTTGTACAAGCTGCTAAAGAAGGTGGACAAATTCACATGGACGGACAAAGCAGATGCAGCATTGAAGCAGCTCAAGGAGATTCTTTCCTCAGCGCCCATCCTTGCAGCACCCGAGCCTGGAGAGCCCATGTTAATTTACATGGCGGCCACCAACCGGGTAATCAGCATCGTCGTCGTGGTAGAGCGGAAGGAACCAGGCTATGAGCACGGAGTTCAACGACCAGTTTACTATGTAAGCGAGGTCTTGATGGAGTCCAAGCAGCATTACCCGCACTACCAGAAGATAGCTTATGGAGTATTCCTTGCTTCTCGGAAGCTGAGGCATTACTTTCAGGAGCACCCAATCACAGTGGTGAGCAAGACTCCACTGTTCGACATTATCAACAACAGCGACGCTACAGGAAGGGTCGCGAAGTGGGGCATTGAACTTGCCGCCTTCGAGATCACCTACAAGAGACGTGACGCTATCAAGTCACAAGCCTTGGCGGATTTTATCGCAGATTGGACGGAGATGCCAGATGCTACTCCATTGCCGGAACCAGAGTACTGGGTGATGCACTTTGACGGATCAAAGCTGCTCAATGGCTCGGGGGCTGGTGTACTGCTACAATCACCAGCTGGGGACAAGCTACACTACGTTCTGCAGATCCACTTTGAGGCTACGAACAACATGGTGGAATATGAAGCACTCATTCACGGATTACGTGTAGCCAAGGATATTGGCATCAAGCGTATAGTTTGCTGAGGAGATTCCGACTTGGTTGCCCGAGTGGTGGGCACACGAATGCGCGGAACCCTATGATGGCGGCATATCGAGACGAAGTGGACGAGATAGCCAAGAGCTTCTTGGGCTACGAGGTCAAGTATGTACCTATGGAGCAAAACAAGGCGGTTGATCTACTGTATAAGCTTGGATCAGGGCGCAAACGAATTCTGCTAGGAGTTTTCCTAGGTCATCTACGGACACCATCCGGGAAGGGATCAGACATCAACAACCCGGATAGAGTTGACTCTTTCATCCACATGGTGGCAAAGGTCCCTCCGTCTTGGACAAAACCGTTCATGGAATATCTCGAACACGGAACTTTGCCGACGACGAAGTCAAAAGACGGCAAATAGTACGTCCAGCTAAGGGGTATACCATAATCAATGGACATCTCTACAAAAGGATCACTATTGGTGTATACCTTAAGTGTGTTTCACATCAAGAAGGTATTGAAATCCTACACAAAATCCATCTCGGAGATTGCGGGCATCACGCTGCTCCTCGATCTTTGGTCGCGAAAGCCTTCCGGCAAGGATTCTACTGGCTGACCGCCAAGGCAGATGCCGACAAGCTAGTTGAGACATGCATGGGATGCCAGTATTATGCCCGACAACCACATGTTCCTGCTGAAGAATTGCGAACAATACCAATAACTTGGTCGTTCGCAGTCTGGGGCTGGACATTGTTGGTCTGTTACAGACGGCACCATGTGGGTTTACGCATATGCTAGTAGCAGTTGATAAATTCACTAAATTTATAGAAGCTAAACTCATGAGAAATCTTGATGGGGCTACTTCCCTCAGGTTTGTCCGGGATCTAGTGGTGAGATTTGGTCTCCCACATAGCATTATCACCTACAATGGTAGCAACTTGTCACTCGGAGAAGTGGAGGCATATTGTTGGGAGAAGGGCATCCGACTTGACCTTGCATCTGTGGCACATCCATAATCCAATGGTCTGGTTGAGCGGGCCAATGGATTAATTCTGCATGGAATAAAGCCACGTCTTGAGGCACCGCTACATAGAGTAGCTAGAGCCTGGGCGGAAGAATTGCCATCTGTGCTGTCGAGTTTACAAACTACACCCAACAGATCCACCGGCTACACCCCTTACTTCATGGTATATGGAGAAGAAGCCATCCACCTTCCGACATACTTCACGATGCACCAAGCGTCGCCGCCTATGACGAAGATGACGATGAAGAATCCAGACGCCTAGATGTGGACCTTCTCAAGGAGGAGCGTGTTTTGGAATGCCAAAGATCTGCCATCTACCAGCAGAAGCTACACAACTACCATAGTCGCCGCGTTTGGCATCACTCATTTAAAGAGGGGGATCTGGTGCTCCGACTTAAGCATAAGAAGTCACACAAATTATACCCACCATGGGAAGGACCGTTCATCATAAGCAAGGCGCTACTCAATGGGTCTTACTACCTCGTTGACAATCGTGAACTGAAGGATAGACCCAACGAGGATCATAAGCGTAAGCAACGTGACCTTGATGATGACTACCCGGAGCTTGATCGGCCATGGAACATAGCACAACTACGTCCTTTCTACACTTAGAATTTTTTATCTAATTGTGTACCTCTTATATGATCAATGAAATAAAGCTCTTTGGTTCACTCATATTTCTGAGTCTTTTACCTCCTTTAGTGTTCATTTTTTGATCGTATAAAACCTTTATGCACAAACTTTGCAATTGCACTTGTGAAAATTCTGCCTACGGGCGTTAGCTTAAGTTTTCTGGTCTACACGTTCTTTGTCGTTTTTATGTGGATTCTGGAGTAGTGTCTTTCGGCACTTATTGTCGGCGATTTTGTGCTTAGGTTATTGACGGTGCCATTGGGCATCATCACCTGAGCGCATGGTTCCGACAACGAGTCTTCTAAATCACGAAAAGTCAAGCATAAAAGCCGAAGTAATGGATAATCCAGCACTTGCTTAAAAATATATACATGCTGGAAATAGTTCTTAAGTAGCAGGACATATACCATTGTTTTCCGCCTTAAGTTAACACATGGTTTTTTCCGCATAACACGTTACAGAGGAAACAAATATTACAAGTTGTTTTTATTCCTCTGGTGCAGGCGACTTGGAAGCAACATCACCAGCAGCAGGAGACTCACCTCCCTCGAAGTCGGCAGTATTGAGGGACTCAGAGGAGCCTTGGCCTTTGTCTTCATTGGTTTTCATGGGCACAAAGATGTTAACTCCGACCAACTCGGCGACTCTGGTGTCATAACCTGCAAGCGACGCCAAGATAGATACGTGGTTTATCTTTTCGCCTTCGTCGTCTATGTCGGGGATACCGGAGGTTACTGTGTCGATGTCGGCATTCTTGTAGTGTGCCTTCACCATTGACAATGCCATCCTGGCGCTGGCCCGTGCACATGAAGCTTTCCAGCTTGAAATACGCTCAGGGGCTCGGCGCAGGATCTCCGAGAACTTCGCTACTGAGTCTAATGCCTTGATGTTAATCTAGAGGGATTTGGCAATCTCTTTGGTCTGCGCGATGGCGGTGTTGATGAAGTTGCTGGTAAGGACCATGCATTCCTTTGGCGGGGGAGGTGACCGGGTTAAACCCATAGGAGCTACGAATTCCCGACAAACGAGCACATGAGTTCAAAAATTCAGAGTATCTAGACTACAGAAATCCAAAACGGAGAATCACTTACTGAAGATGCTAGCCTCATCTTGCCAGAGAGTATCCGCCATGGAGTCCCATTCTTGTTGGAGGATCTTATACGCTTCATGATGGCGTTGATTTTGCTCATCGACAGCTTTCTTCTGATCTTTTAAGATCGTGATTTCCACCTTCAAGCGGTTCATCTCCTTGGTGGCAGAGTCCTGCAGGGCTTTCATCGATTCTTCATGCATTTTCAGCATCTCCTCCCTCTCCTTCTTAAGGATCTTGTTCTCGCTATCCAGCTGCTGAATGTGCTTGGATTGCTCGACTATATCCTTAGCCTTGGAAATGGTTTCTGCAAGTCGGAGAAAGAAAAGTACATAGTGAGTACTCGGAGAATGTTGTCACAAGACCAAGCCGGAGTGCGGAAAAAGAAAGGAAAAACAGACACTTGCTCTTGATGATTTGTTCCTTCAAGAAGGCAGTTTTACCCTTTTCAGCTTCCAAATCCGCGCGCATCTTTTGGTACTTGTCGTTGTCCATGCCCCTCCGAGCATTCTCATTCTATGGAAATAAGAGAGTTAAACGTTGTTTGGTCTACTTGGAGCATCTAACTAGAAAATTTCCACCTAGACACTCGGGGGCTATAGCGAGAGTTTTTTAACTTAGCAATATGCTTAGTCTTTCTTTAAGCATCTAGTCAGAACTAATTCAGTTTTCGATTAGAAGCTTGGTGGCTACAGTATAAAGTTTTTAACTCAGACGTATGCTTAGAATCTCTTTAAGCATCTAGTCAGAACTAATTCAGTTACAACTAGAGGCTTGGGGGCTGCAATATCGAAATTTATAAACACTGCGTATGCTACTCTTAAAGCATCTAGTCGGAATAATTCATTCCACCTATATGCTTGGGGGCTATAGTGAGAAGTTTTCTAGATTAGTCACTCTTAGAGCATTTAGACGCAAAGACCTATGGTTTCCGTCTAAATCCTAGGGGGCTACAGTGGGATATTCATATGAAATGCAAAAAGGCAAATATAACTTACAAGTGCAATGATCTTGAGGTTGGTAGCACTCTCAGCTAGCAACTTTCCGAAGGATACAGTGTTTCCTTGCAAGATTTCTGCTTGCCGGAGAAGCTTCTCGAGACCGCACGTTGGAGATGTCGGCGCCGCACCAAGAACCAGAGAAGTGCTACCCGGCGTAAGTACCGGGTAGACTATCTTCGGAAACTCTATGGTTTTCTTGGGTGCGGGGGCGCCGCCTTCGGCAGATGTACCACCTTCCACCACCGCCTTACCACTATCCATGGCATCCTTAGCCGGAGCTTCATCCATTTGGTGTGCAGCACTCTCCTGTGTCGCCTGTTCACCGACAACAGCGAGCTCTGTAGAGGCGCCTGAGTCCACTTCCATGGCGTAAGGGCCAGATGTTTCTTTAGCTTGTGAGCTTGTCGGAGCGGACGAACGCTGGACGATGGGAGTGACAGAGGCGATGGAGGGAGATACGTCGTGATGCAGCATATCCTTGATGGTTCTAGAAGCCCCCGAAGTTTTGGAGGTCTTCTTCAAGCTGGTCGTGGCTTTCTTCCTGAAACGTGCAAAATGCATAAGTATGGGAACAAGATAGACAAACGGACAATGTCGGAGAGAAAGAAGATTACACAAGAGGGGGTGCTTTAGCAAAAGGTGAAGCCATGCTTCCTGTCCTTCACCTTGCCGATGTCCTTGAGGCGGAGCTTTACGGAGTCGCTCGAGAAGTTGTCCTTGGAGATGCGGAGGCTATCCCTTCTATCGTTGGAATACTCATGCATTAGCTTCAAGCGGTGCTACAGAGGCTGGATCCGCCTGATGAACCAGCACATGGCTAGGTCCAGTCCGGTCAAACCCGCCACTCTATCCGCCTTATAGCGCGGGAAGAGTCGATGTCAGAGGGAAGGGAGGCCTGGGATCACCATGTCAAGGCTTCGGTGCCTGCTCCATCGACAAAGTCCGGGTACGTGACTTCTCGGCCAGCCAGAGGGATATCTGGGCCGTAGAAGTACGTTCGCTGCCAATTCTTGTATGATTCGTGGCCAACGATGTCGGGGAAGCGCCGGCCAGGCCAGATCTTAAAACTAATGGTTCCACAATTCTTAAGCTCGTCCTTGCCGGCTCCGGCTCCGGCTTCGCGCTTGACGGTAAAGAAGTATATGAAGAGATCTAGCCTAGGCTTGATTCCTAAATAACCCTCGCAGAGCGCCGCGTAATTGCTGAGCGCAAAAATGCTATTGGTGGAGAGGTTCTGTGGCTGTACTCTGTAATGATTCAGGATAGCAAGGAAAAAGTTGGAGATTGGCAGGGAGACGCTGTGTACCATCTGTGCTTTGAGGTACACCTTTTCTCCATCTTGGGGAGAAAGTGTGACCTCGCCGGCCGGCGCCGCCCGCCAGGCGAGCCCCTCCATCGCGGGGAGGTAGCCCTCGTTGATCAGCTCTTTGATATCGCGGTCCGTGATTTCCGAACCGCGCCAATCGCCCTTGTGCGAGTCGTACTCCTCCTCCAGCAGCTCTAGCGCCGCTGGATTATGGTCACCGCCGGTGGTTTCGACCACCGCAGACTTGGGGATGACAAGGACCTATGGGGGCACGGCGACGGAGCTCGCCGGCTTCGCCGCGACTTCGCCCGATGCCGCCACCGAAGGGGAGGAGCTGCTGTTGGTCATTGGGTGTGTTCGACAGTGACTGGGAAAGATTGGAGGGCTAGGATTTTTCGCACGTTGCGCGGAGAGCTCGAGGAGGCGCTTGCTAGAGGAAGAAGATGATGCAGGGGAGAATGAGGTGAAAAAGTAAATTTTCCATCGCAGTTACTATTTATGGTCTCCGGCATCAAGATTCGTGCAGCTTGATCGAATGGTTGCCGCGTAGACGACGTGTGCGGAGACGTGCGTGGAAATTTTGCCACGTACCAACCGTCGCTGCCAACGATTCATATCGCTCGCGCGGGAAAAGTGGACATGATTGCATTCTCTACATGTTTAAGTTACGAGGCGTTGCTGACCTATGTCTACGTTGCCCAAGCTATCATAGGCAGACGAACCATCACATCAGAAGATTCCGGCATGGACGGATCCAATCTGGCTACGGAAGAGTACGATGGAAGATTCAGCAACTCTACGACTTACGAATTGAAGACGGAGAAAACCTTGCAGGGTTCTTTGGGAGGACTACAAGATGTTGCTTGAAGATTTGCCGACATCCATCTAGACGGAGCATTCCATGTGAAGAGGCAAGACGGCGCAAGATCTCGGAGTTCTCTGGGGGCTACTGTTGGGGATATGCTATATGGGTATCCTCATAGCATGTCTCCTATCCGGATAACCCGGGTGGCCCACAGTTGGTAGCATGGCCCATGGCCTGCTGGGCGGCCCAGGTAGATGGATCGAGAAGGGGAGGCCCATGCCGGATAAAGGAAGGCTACGGTGGAGTCACCAGCGTACCGGGAGCCTTGGAGTACAAGACACGCTAGACTAGTAATAGACGGTGTAGGACTCTGTAACCTGTCCGGCTAGGACTTTTCCCTATAACCCTAGGACCTAGCGACTATATAAGTCGGGCCTATGGGAGCCTTTATGGCACAACACAAGACGATCTCAGACAACTTCACATAACCTCGCACAGCGAACCTATCTCTGCAACTCACTGTATTGCCATTATAGTGATTTATAGCAGGAGTAGGAATCCGCCACCGTTGTGGGATCTGAACCTGGGTAAGCTGTTACCTGCACGCCAACCTGCCTTCCCCCACGTCTCTAAACACGCACTGTGAGGACCCCTCCATGGCGTACTCATCGGCAATACCACGACAGGGGCTGGGACGGTGCCCATCGCCTGACCACTCCCGTCAATGCTGGGGCCAGAAGTGTCGAGCTCTGAACTTGCAGACTAGTTCCATCAATAAGTCACCTCACCTATAGTTCCCGGTGCTCGGGAGCCTCGCATAATGTATAAATGAAACGAGTCAGCACTAGAGACGCGTCCTATTTGGGGTATAGTCATCCCTGAGAAGAGACACCAGAACATGTGATGCCTACGACCCTCTCCTTGAGAGGCTCACGAGCCACATGGTACTCTCTTCAAGAGGCTTATGGGGTGGCTCATGAGGCACTTCCCTCCGGCAGCCCAATTCTCCACGACCTAAAGAGTCGATATTTGAACTTACGATATGTTCCTCTGCTGTAAGTCACCTCACCTATGGTTCCTGGCGGCTCGTGAGGAACTTCCCTCTGGCGGCCCAAATATCAAGGACCTAATGTGTCGAGCTCTGAACTTACGATCCATTCCACGGCTATATGTCACCTTACCTATGGTTCCTGGCAGCTCGTGAGGCCCTTCCCTCTGGTGTCGCAAATCCCTAGGACCTAAAGTGTCGAGCTTTGAACTTACGGTCCGTTACTCAGCTGTAAGTCTCCTCACCTACGGTTCCTAGCGGCTCCTGAGGCACATCCATCCGGCGGCCCAAATCTCTAGGACCTAAAGTGTCGAGCTTTGAACTTACGGTCCGTTCCTCGGCTATAAGTCACCTCACCTACTATTCCTGGCAGCTTGTGAGGCACTTCCCTCCAGCAGCCCAAATCTTCAGGACCTAAAGTGTCGATCCCTAAACTTATGATCCATTTTTTGGTTGTTAGTCACCTCACATATGGTTCCTCGCATTTAAAAAAAACTTTTGTGGTAGACCTTCTGCGTCCTCTTCGAGGGACCAAAGGAGTAAGCATTTTCCCCATGGCACTCTCCTCGAGAGGCTCATGGCAAGGCTCGAGAGGCACTTCCCCTCTAGTGGCCCAAAGTTCAGGACCTAAAGTGTCAAGATCTGAACTTGCCGTCTTTTTTTGGCCATAAGTTACCTCACCCACAGTTCCTAAGATCCGTAAAACCCGTTTAATAGCCTACGACCCTCTCCTCGAGAGGCCTAAGGGAAAGGAAGATCCTCAGATGAATCACAGGCGAATACATGCAGAAAGGATACACAAAGTGCATCAGGTCCATACACGGCCATCATGCCAAGGTCCACTAAACGGATTACAATTAAAAGGGACTTTTAGGCCGTCGACTCTAAAGTGCTGACTTCAGAAGATCGTCCGTCGCTCTCCCCTATGTTGGACAAACTGATCTGGTAAGGCGCTGTCTTCACCACCTTGGACCTCGACGGCATTGATAGCCTTGCCCTCTTTTGTTTGCTCGAACAGAAGAATGAAGTCATCCACGCGCTCCTCTATGAACTGTTGGAAGTGGACCATCTCGCTCGGCGGGTTCCTCGGGGCCCTCTGTAGGAGCACCCACCAGGGGAAGTTAGAAGAAACGTGTGTATGATGGAATTTCCCTTGGTCACACCTCCACGTTAACTTGATAACGTTGCTCGGTGCATCAGCCGTTTGATTAGGCTGGTGGGTCCCATATGTCAGCCTCACGTTAGAAGAATCGTGTGTATGATGTAATTTTTTTCTTCTCTAGCGCTACCTAGTTCTGAACTTCATAGCAATCCTTGACGAATCTGCTGTTTGGTCACGCTGCTTGGTCTTGTATGCCAGCCTATCATTAGAAGAAATGTGTGCATGTTGGAATTTTTTCTCGCTCGCGCCTTCCTATTTCAAACTAGGCAATGTTGCTCGATGCAGCACCTATATAAGGTCTCACAGGTGGGTCCCACATGTCAGTCTCTCTGTAAATGAAACAAGTGGATGTTGGACCTTTTTTCTGGCCGCGTTCGCTGTTTTTACCTTGTCGTGGGAATGGCCACGGCAGTTTCTACCAGGGGTAGCGATTGAGTTGAAAGGGGGCAAGAGCGAGTAGCCATCCTTGGATCGAGATTGAGTGCAAGACAAGGGTTTACCCAAGTTTGGCCCCCCGTAGGGTAAAGACCTACTTCGTGCTTAATTGTATTAATGGCGAGTGGGATTACAAGGTGGGCGAACTCGGTGTATGGGCAGCGAGTCGCAAGGATGGGGTAGGTAATAGCTTGTGAGTACAATGGGACCCTAAGGAGGTTTATATAGGGGTTACTTGCTAGGGTTTACAAGATTACAACTGATTCAGTAAATTTTACCTAATATGATCGGGCCTAGCTATGGTCTTGCGCCTTCGCATCTAGTCGTCGGTTTTCATTGAAGCCTTTCTTCCAGTCACAGTTAGAGAAGGCCCAGTCGACATTGTCCTGCGCTAATTGTTTCGAGCCTCTGGGGATACCCCGACTGGCATATCCCCATCAGTAGTCCCTGAGTGCGTCAGGGTTTTTTTCCAAAGTGTCCACTATAAACTCCTATGCATGGTGTGTCACACCATTCCAAGTATAATCTTTTTTCAGCTATCTTCCAATTAAAAACTATTTTGTTATGTGAAAACTTAGTGATTAAATCGCACATGAACTTGATGGCACACTTTATATTATTTTCCCCTAATAAACTTGAACCATTGTGTCATCTATGTTGTATATGCTTGCAGTTATACGTTGGAATTAGCGAGCAGTCTTTATCACGGGAACGTTTTTAACATTGCACTTGTACTTTGTACTCAGTTGATATCATCCTCTTTTGTCTATGGATGTCACCGGTGTGAAATAAAGAGGGAACTTGAAAGTCCATGGAGTTTGTATCCTATGTTAGAGAAACGGCTAGGCCGCTAGCCTAAGCCATGCCTAATCATGGTGGAAACTTGCAGCATCACTGTAGTGAGCTATCTATGAAGCATCCTCAATAAAAATCTATGCATATGGTAAATAAAAATATTGTTGAGATGCTCATTGTCTGCTTGCCTTGTCATTTTGGTTATGGGAAAGCTCCTGTACCATGTGCAAGGGGTACGCCGTTGGCGGTTCTCAATGATATGCAAATACTTACAGTCACAAGAACTTACAGGTGACCAAAGTTGAGTAGCATGAGGTGTGGCCCTCGTATTCAAGGGACTTGAGATTACCAACTTATACTTTGTCAAGCATATACTCCATCTTTGTTCACTTTAACCTTAATCACTTCAAGATGCTTATGATAGGGGCAATAAGGGATAAAAGCTAACAAGTACCATAATTTTTGGAAGCTCGTTTTGAAACATGAAATCCCTGGTTCCTTTATAAAAGGTCTTTCTTCCACCACTATTGAGTATCCACCTTCTACTTTTAGGCACCATTAAGAGAGCATAGTTGTCATTCTGTGTGCAGTGTTCCAAAGCTTATTGATTGATGCATATTGTGATATTACTTGTTCTTGTGCTATTATTTCGAGTCGCCGTTGTGAACTTTGAAGGTGTCCTATGCATCTACTTGCTACTCTATGAGGGACAAGCTGGTTACCACTATGCTATGATTTATGTATGTGAAACAAACAAACGTTTTTCAATGCATGTTATTCATGATCTTTGTTTTTAGCCTTTCATGTTGCATGCATAGTTATTATGTCCTATTGTTAGAACTCCATATTTCATCCACATGTTTAGAGTGTTGGGAATATGCCCTAGAGGCAATCATGTATGATGATATTTCCCATTGTATACATAAAAATATAAAGTTGTCCTTGTATAAACATCTGATGTGTATCATTGAATATGTGATTCGGTTGTGGAACTATGAATTCATGTTGTTTGTACTAAATGTCCTCGGTCATTGAGGTTGTGTTGGACACACAACTTAGACCAATGTGAAAGTCGGCTCGATGACTCGGTTCCACTTGTCATGGGCATGGAGATGCCATTCCAACTTACACAGATTCGGCTAAAGAGTTTAGCGAGTCGGATTGACCCATATTGAGGTACAACGAACAAGTTGTCATTTGTATATATCAATAAATGTAATCCTTAGACCTGAGCTTGTTGCATAGTCCGAGTTGAGGATCTCCGACTTAGGTTCTGTCAAACGCTGATCCGTAACTAGGCAGTTATAAAGGCAGAGTTCGGTTCGACTAAGAATCAAGCTGCGTGATGTGAATAACCAAGATGGGATTTTGCCCCTCCACTCAGAGAGATATTCTCTGGGCCCTCTCGGAAGATATGATTCGGAAAGCATGGCCATGCACAACTCGGTTAAGTGTTAACCGAGGCGGTCGACTAAGATTTAGTTGGGTGAATCACTTATCTCGGATCGCGAAGAGAGTCGGACTATTTAAGGGATGACGAATATTCGCCTATAGTCTGACAAGGTATATCGTGAGGCAAAAGGGACTCGGACGTAAGTCACATTGGAAAGGTGAGTCATCATGACTCTTTGGTACTTGGGAGTCGGCACGTTCTGCTAGGAGCCGCTACCGACTGATCGATTGTGAGTCGGACTCCAATCGTGTCCGAGTAGCCATGAGCCTGCCGGGTCACACACTTAAGAGCGGAAGCAAGTTCGGATTGGATCTGAACCGGAAATCTGGTCGGGTTGGACCCGAGCCGGATTAGGACTGAGTCAGTGAGTCGGACTCGCGGTGACTAGTGTTATATGGGCTTTAGTGAATGGGCCACGAGAGTGGCGCCCACGTTCACTCCCTATATATAGTGGAGCACAGTAACCCAGAAGGGTTAATCGTTGATTGGTTAGGTCATTTCATGTGTTGGAAACCCTATCTCCACAGTAGTCATGTCGTCGATACGAACCTAGCAGTTTGCCGTCGGTGCTCCTCCTTGTACGTGTGGATACCAGCAGAGGTGTTGTACGATCAGCACCAGGACGATCGGATCGCAAAGGACCACACTGCATCAACTGACGCGCTTCATCACTAATCTGCAACTACGAGTCTAGTGGTAAACCTCGTGGCCTTCTACCTCGGATAGATCTTGGGATCACCATGTTAGAGGAAAAAGTTTTGTTTTATCTCTGTGTGGCCCAACAGTGGTATCAGAGCGATAGCTTCTGGTTTTAGGCTCGATATCTCACATATGTGATATGCGGTAGGCTGTAGATGAGATCTATATGTTGTTTTGGTGGTCGATCTATGAGATAGATCGGTTTTGTACAATATTGATTGGATCAACTGTACTCGGGGAATGGTAGATCTGATTTCCGTGATCTTACTGCTGAGGTCGTGGAATGACATACCCCTACCGGTCGGCTTCCGCCATCGGGTTAGACTGTGACACGTAAATCCAGAGGCGGTGATCGAAGATCAAAAAGTTTGATCGAATCGGAACAATGGTCGGAATCCATGTCCGGATCGTAGATGAGATCTATGTTTTCAGAAAAATCGTCAGACGCTGCCCGCACCCGCGAGGGGCGCTGCCCCTTCGATCCCCGCCCGCTATCCGGATAGCGGGACCACCGGCTTCGCCCTGTCATAGCGCCTTAGATGTTGTTGCGAGTTTCACAACGTCGATAGATATCGTATCTATGCATAACTTGTTTTGTAGGAAGTTGTGAATGGTATGGTTCATATGCATGTGATGTATGTGTGAAGTCCATACGTGATCTGCGAATGACGGTTTTTGTCAGCCGGCTGGAGCCTAGGTGCTATCATTTTATTGTATAACGACCTGTGTGTTGGATTCTCTATGTAATTTACTTTACTAAGCTAGTGTAGCTTTTTGGAGAATCCGGATGACATGCAAGGCGATGTACATGTCGGCGACATGGAGTAAGACAACAAGTGACAAGAGTTCGCACGAGTCGGATTACAGGCTTTGTGGAGATGGAGATCGCCATGAAGGGAGCCATACCATTTCACATTATAATTGCTTTATTTTGTGTTATTGTTATGTCTCTGTTTTACCTCTATTAGATAGTCGGTAAAAATTTAATCCCTCAAAGAAGGTCTAGTCGGTTTTCCCACCAGTGTTTACACCATCACAAGTCGGACATTTTTGGTAGTGGGCTCATAAAATTGAGGTGCTGCCAATTCTTTCCGACTAGGTGGGTTCGAGTCAGACTCTTACTACGGAAACACTCGGTAAGCTAGACAGGTCTATCACAACGGTTGTGGGGCTCGGGGAAAGGTCGGATGGGAGCCCGGGCATGTGATGCCACCCGTCCAACATGAGTCGTATTGGATGCGATTAACAAGGAGTTGTCTACCTAGATCACTTGGCGGCTAGCGGTGATGCTAAAGCTCACTAGCCGACTTGCTTATTTGGGATCCTGAATCACTAAGTAACCATCGGAGGGGTGTTGGTTCTAGTGGGAGCATAAGATATTAAAGTGTTTAATATGCTTGCTCTTTTATGAATACATGTCTTAAGTGATTTGCATATTTTCTATTGTAGATCTTGGCACCAAGTACCAGTCACTCTCAGATATCCGGTTTTGCATTGAGAACCATTCTTGAGAAAGATAAACTGAACGACACCAATTTTACCAACTGGTATCGAAATCTGAGAATCGTTCTCAAACAAGAAAAAAAGGACCATGTCCTAGACAACCCACTTCCAGATGAGATGAATGAGAATGCGACCGTCGCTGCCACCAATGCCTACCATCGGGCTAAGGATGAGTCCACGGATATTATATGTCTTATGCTTGCTCACATGGAACCGGACTTGCAAAAGCAGTTCGAGAATGTTGAGGCATATGATATGATCGAAAGCCTCAAAAGTATGTTCCAGGCTCAAGCGAAGACTAAGAGGTATCAAGTCTCTCAGGCTTTGCTTAGTTGCAAGCTTAAGGATGGTGATCCACTGAGTCCGCATGTGATCAAAATGGTTGGTTATGTGCAGTCTTTGGAGAGGCTTCGCTACCCCATTAGCGAAGAGTTCGCTACGGATATAATTCCGAACTCTCTTCCTAGTGCATATGGGCAGTTCATTTCGAACTACCACATGCATGGTATGGATAATAATCTCACTGAATTGCATGGGATGCTGAAGCAGGCATAGGTGGATCTCAAGAAAGGCGCCAGTCAAGTGTTGATGGTGCGGAATAAGGCTAAGTTCAAGAAGAGTTCTTGGACTAAGAAGAAGGCTAAGTCAGGAGGAAAGCAGGCTCAGGACCCGGTCCCAAGCGCTTCCCCAGGGACTAATCCATCTCCTTCAGCCGGATCCACTTGCTTCTATTGCAAGGCGGATGGCCATTGGAAGAGGAACTGCAGCAACTATTTGGCTGATAAAGCCAAGAGTGGAGGTATGAATTCCAACTTAGGTACACTTGTTTGCAATGTTATAGACATATATCTTGCTGATGCACCTAATAGTTCTTGGGTATATGCTGCCGGATCAGTTATTCACATCTGCAACTCATTGCAGGGACTGGTAAGAACTAAGAGCGTAGCAAGAGGCGAGGTTGATATTCGAGTCGGCAACAAAGCAAGAGTTGCTGCGTTGGAAGTCGGCATGATGCAGCTTCATTTACCTTCGGACTCATTATGGAACTGAATAATTGTTATTATGTTCCAGTGCTCAGTCGAAACATTATTTATGCTTCATGTTTGATGAGGCAATGTTATGAGTCGAATGTCAAGAATAATGGTTGTTCTTTGTATTTGAATGATATGTTTCATGGTTTTGCACCCGTCCAGGATGGGTTATTTATTTTGAATCTTGATGGTGAGTCGGTTTATAACATAAATGTTAAAAGGTTGAAACCAAATGATCTGAATATGACTTCCTTTTGGCACTATCGGCTTGGTCATATAAGTTGCAAACACATGAAGAAGCTCCATGATGATGGACTCCTAACTTTGCTCGACTTGGAGTCGTTCGAGACATGCGAATCTTGCCTACTCGGCAAAATGACCAAGACACCTTTTGCAAAGAGTTGCGAAAGGGCGTCCGACTTATTGGGACTAGTACATAGTGATGTATGTGGACCAATGAGCACGACAGCTAGAGGTGGTTATGAGTACTTCATTACCTTCACTGATGATTTGAGTAGGTATGGATATATCTACTTGATGAAACATAAATCGGAAGCCTTTGAAAAGTTCAAAGAATTCCAGAATGAAGCACATAATCAACTCGGCAAGAAAATAAAGTTTCTTTGATCGGACTGAGGAGGCGAGTACATGAGCCATGAGTTTGATGACCATCTGAAGAGTTGTGGAATAGTTCCTCAACTTACTCCGCCAGGAACGCCGCAAAGGAACGGTGTTTCGGAAAGGCGGAATCGGACCTTGTTGGACATGGTCCGATCAATGATGAGTCAGACAGATCTACCTTTATCATTTTGGGGTTATTGTCTAGAAACATCAGCGTTCACACTAAACATAGTACCATCAAAGTCGGTAGAGAAGACACCACATGAGATAAGGACAGGCAAAAAGCCAAGTTTGTCTTTTCTTAAGATTTGGAGTTGTGAAGCATTTGTCAAGCGACTTCAGTCGGACAAGCTTACGGCCAAGTCGGATAAGTGTATTTTCGTGGGGTATCCGAGGGAAACTTTGGGTTACTACTTCTACAACCGAGAAGAGGGCAAAGTGTTTGTCGCTCAGAACGGTGTCTTCCTTGAGAAAGAGTTTCTCAGCCGGGGAGTAAGTGGGAGCACGGTGCAGCTCGAAGAAATTTGAGAGGAACCGGCTAGTAGCGAGTCGGCAAAAACCTTGGAGGTTGAGCCGGTCGTGGTAGCTGAGCCGGCAGGAGCACCTGTACTATGAAAAACGACGAGATTATGAAGTGTTCGTGATGTGTTAATGTTAGACAGTGATGAGCCGGCAAATTATTCGGAAGCGATGGTGGGATCTGAATCTGAGTCATGGCTTGGATCCATGAGATCCGAGTTAAAGTCCATGGATGGAAATTAAGTTTGGAACTTTGTTGATCTGCCAGACGGTGCAAGACCCGTCGAGTGCAAGTGGGTCTTTAAGAAGAAAACTGATATGGATGGAAATGTTTCCGTCTATAAAGCACGTCTTGTCGCGAAGGGGTTACGATTCCTTATGCTTCTGTAGTCGAATCCATCATGTACTCCATGATTTGTACTAGGCCGGATGTTTCCTATGCTCTAAGTGTTCTGAGCAGATACCAGGCTGATCCTGGAGAAATCCACTAGACAGCGGCTAAAAATATCCTAAAGTACTTGAGAAGGACTAAGGATATGTTCTTGGTTTATGGCGGTGAAGATGAACTCAGTGTAAAGGGTTACACGGATGCGAGTTATCTTACCAACTCTGATAATTCTCGTTCGCAATCTGGATACGTGTTTATTATAAACGGAGGTGCTGTGAGCTGGAAGAGTTCCAAGCAAAAGATCGTACGCATCTACAGAGGTTGAGTATATTGTCACTCGGAGGCAAAGAAAGGAAGCTGTTTGGATAAGGAATTTCCTCATGGATCTTGGTATGGTTCAGGGCTCGTCTAATCCATTAAACGTGTATTGTGACAACAATGGTGCTATTGCACAAGCCAAGGAACCTAGACAACACCAGAAGAACAAGCACATACTCATGCGGTACCATCTGATTCGCCAGTGTAGCACCCCGGATAAAACCACTACTAGAAAATCGCTTGTTGTTTACTATCTTGTGCATCTTCATGGCATCATGCATATTTTTCTGAACAGAAAGTTATTTTATTAAGCACCGTATTTTGTCTGCTAAATTATTTATATGATTTGTAATATATATAAAGTCGTTCTCCTTTTTCTAAATTTAAAATAAAACAAAATAATATTTTTGTCTTATAAGACAGCAAAAGAGTTTTTCTTATTTACTAATTATAAAAAAACAGGCTAAAAACTCACCTTAAGTTTTGGTCCAAAACTAGCCTCATCTAGTCTACTTTAGACTATATAAATACTCATTTCCCTTCCTGCTTCCCAAGCCCTAACCCTACCCCCAAATTCCCAAATCTGAGATTCAGATCCATCTAAAATTTTCCACAGTTTCTTTTCTCGTTTTCCCTTCTGGGCAGCTCCACATCAATCCTTCCACATCCGTGCAGCTAAGCTAAATCGATGGACACCACCATCTGCTTGTTCCCCACCAAATTTCCAATCCAAGTACGACCGCACGAGCTGCTACCTTTGATCCATCCCAAAAATCAATCAGTATAGCCATCGATGCACACACACATTAGATCCCATGATTTCTTTGCTGCCATTTGTCTTGATCCTTGAGCCAATCAATCAGATCAACTTGCCCTAATGGATCTCCACAAGTGTGTGTGCAGTTTAGCCAGATTTCACGCCACCGATGCAAGCCGCTGCTCTGCTTCCTGGACTCCCGTGCGAGCGCCCGTACGACGACCGATAGCAGCAGGCCCCTCCTGGCCGGGCCCTTGCGCATGCTTCCCATCGCGGCCCAGGCCAGCGTCCGCCACCGTGCCATGCTCATGCTCCTCATCAGCGCCGTCCCCGACATCCTCGATCCCGTCTCCACCGCGCAGGAGCTTCTCCCTCCACCTCAACGCAGTGTTGACCGCCTCCCATGCCGCTGCAGCGACGTCCCAGCTCGCCTTTTCCTCGGGCATGCTCGACGGCAACCTCGTCATCGTCCATATGCTTCCTCAGTGTCAGCCAGGTCTGTCATGGTCCTAGACACTATCATGGCAACGAGTTCCCCAGATTCCGGCCGGAGACCTTGTAGAAGCCCCGCGCCTCTACGTGTTTGACATCAGCAAGCACACCATCTTCTACGCCATCCCGGCAAAGAACGCCGGCGTCCTTCTCTCCGACGCCATACTCCATTCTGCCTGGTAAGCTCCCAGTTTGTGCATGTTCTACTCGTCTCTGTTTCAGTTCCATTCACCGTGTACGTGCTACCTTGCACGGCCATATTCAAGATCAGCTAGCTGGTTTCGTATGCGTTTTGATTCAGCTACTAGGCAGCTTGCTTAGCTAGCCATGCACGACACTAATCTTGTTTAAATTCTTTGCATCCTGTTCCTATATAGTAACACGAAAAGTGACAACTTCCACTAAATGGAACCTGGCGTCTCTGCTCAGGTGCAAAAACGTCCAGGGACTGAATCAAACTTTGAAATTCAATACAAACCTGTCCATGTTTAAAGAAAACCATAACTGTGTCAAATCAAGATCTATTTTGGGTGAATGTGATATCAACATGCGTCAGGATAAAAAGATCTGTCTATCTGCATCTTTTTATTTTGAGTTTTGGTGAATAAAATTTGGACAACTTATTTTAACACGTTACTTGTTATGTAACCTTGCAACACTAATAACTTTACTTCTACAAACTCGAATGATATAAATAATATATCCTTTTTTTATTAGATAAACCCAAAGAACATGAATCGTTCATCTGCATGCATGCATGCATAACAAATGGTTTATCCCTGTTTAAATGTTTATGTAAGTTAACCTGACAAAAAAATGTGTCTTTTAATAAGCACGTGGATGTTTAATACACGAGCACTTAAATTGACCACTACAACTCTTCATCGAATTGCATCTATTAGACTTGTTATGCATCATATCATGATCATTCTGGATCTTTGGCATTAGTTGTAATTGTTGTATCGTTTGTTCCTCCTAGTGCTTTGCTTCTTTCCAGATAGGCCGTTGAGTTGATGCGAGTGTCGACCCGATCTTCAGATGAACCTTCGACAATGTTTTCAGGCGAGCACTCTTCCCCTTTCTACCTATTTTACATTTCTAGACTTTACTTCCTTCTGTTGATCTATTGCTATTTGTGTTGCGATGCTATAGATTCCGTACCCCGTTATACTTCCCTGCAGCCCTTATATTGCCATAGACACATCCTATTACATGTTGTTGGGTAGATAGTCGGTCTTGCGAGTCGTAGTTGCTTGCGCAGGTGATGCGTCGCGCCGTCGATCTTTCACAGTTGTTGGAGTAATGCCGCATGTTTAATGTTGGAGATGATCATGGATTTAATTACTGTTTAGTAACTAAAATTGGAGTAGGTAAATAATGCAGAGACACATGTGGGCAATAGATGTTATTTTGTTTTTAACCGTCCACTTGTGTCCCGTAGGACTCCGAGTACTTGATACCTGTTCTTTGAATATTCGCACTATCCGCATGTGAGACCATGAATCCCCCTAACCCTAGCTCGAGTCATATTTAATTTCTTGAGGCCACAAAGTAGTTTGGGGCTTTATTACTATCTTGTACTTATGCCATGCTTTACTGCTTTATTTACGATTGTGCGTGGAGCACCTATACTGTTTAGGAATAAATGTGGAATGTTTCCGCGGTATTGACAAGCCTAGTCACACTTTCGGGTTCCCAGTCGTTTACACCCATTGACACAAACCTCTGGGTCCGTCTCGGAGCCGGCCAACTTCGTCGCGGGTTGCTTAGTGGGGTGGCCCTCTAAAATCAAATATGAATCTTGCGAATATTCTGTCGTGATGCCTCGTAGGTATTTCATTTGTTTTTTCCAAGGTTAATCGTGCGTGTGTTGCTATTTGTGCCCCCTGCAGGGTAAAAGTTTCTGAAAGCCGTGTCCGCGGTTATGGACGACTTGGAGCATAGTATCTCGATCATAGACAACTATAACTAAAGTAGTGCTACAAATTTAACTTTATAATGACTAGTAATCAGCTTCACTATAATGGAATGGATAAATAAAAGTACCAACAACTGCTGGGTTTTTGAATGTCTCATGATATATGTATCTGACTAGTAAGTATTGCAACTACAACGGAATGGTTAACGAAAATTGCCCACTTCTTATGTTATCAGGATAACTCATGTTATCTATATCTGACTAGTAATTGCTGCAACTATAATGGAATGAATAAAATTGCCAACTGTGTGAGTTCCTCGGTCTGACTTTCTCGTTTGGTCTCGAGGGGGAAACGCCAGGTTGGGTATGTTTGGTGTTAGTATTATGTTGGTTTCGAATAGGTATTTCTTATCCCTCTCTGATAGCCGCCAGATGTATCGAGTATCTATAGGTTGTTTAGTGCATGCTTTGCTGCCGCTTCAGTCCACCATACCTATGTAGGCGAGGACCGCCGAATTCTAGTCTCGCCGTGTACTGGCCTCAGTATTGACCGCTCTTTTTTTCTTTTGCCCTTTGTCGGCACCCCTTTTATTGAAGCAGGTTTGAGATCGACGTCGTTAGCAAGGTTACCCTTCCGTCTTGGCCTAGGCAGGGTTATGGACGTTATTGGTTATTCTTAAGGGCTCTTAGCCCGATTTGCATCTTGTCCGTACTCGGACGCTGTATCATTTTAAAGGTGATTTGGATCTTTGTATTGTATATCTGTATTCTTGACTCATTGAGTCGTTGTTGTATATATATGTTCTGTGGGTTCCATCATGGACTATTGTGTAATGGTATTACTTTGTTTTCCACCCGCACGAAAGTGTCTGGTGGGCACCTTTGAATCGTTTCTATGCGAGTTTGGCGGGAATCGCTGAAACTTGTATAGGGCCGATTCCGAGGGTGTTACAGCCAGTTCGTGTCTCAAGGTGATATGAAGTTATGCAAGGTACACATGGATGCAAATACTGCGGATCCATTGACAAAGCCGTTACCACAGCCGAAGCTTGAGGCGCACCTGAGAGCGATGGGCATTAGATGCTTAGACATGTGATGTTGGAAGATTGGCTCTAGTGCAAGTGGGAGACTGTTGGGAATATGCCCTAGAGGCAATCATGTATGATGATATTTCCCATTGTATTTATAAAAATATAAAGTTGTCCTTGTATAAACATCTGATGTATATCATTAAATATGTGATTCAGTTGTGGAACTATGCATTCATGTTGTTTGTACTAAATGTCCTTGGTCATTGAGGTTGTGTTGGACACACAACTTAGACCAATGTGAAAGTCGGCTGGATGACTCCGTTCCACTTGTCATGGGCATGGAGATGCCATTCCGACTTACACAGATTCGGCTAAAGAGTTTAGTGAGTCGGATTGACCCATATTGAGGTACAACGAACAAGTTGTCATTTGTATATCTCAATCAATGTAATCCTTAGACCTGAGGTTGTTGCATAGTCCGAGTTAAGGATCACCGACTTAGGTTCTGTCAAACGCTGATCCGTAACTGGGCAGTTATAAAGGAAGAGTTTGGCTCGACTGAGAATCAAGCTGCGTGATGTGAATAACCAAGATGGGATTTTCCCCTCCACTCGGAGAGATATTCTCTAGGCCCTCTCGGAAGATATGATTCGGAAAGCATGGCCATGCATGACTCGGTTAAGTGTTAACCGAGGCGGTCGACTAAGATTTAGTCGGGTGAATCACTTATCTCTGATCGAGAAGAGAGTCCAACTATTTAAGGGATGATGAATATTAGCCTATAGTCTGACAAGGTATATCGTGAGGCAAAAGGGACTCGGACGTAAGTCACATCGAAAAGGCGAGTTATCATGACTCTTTGGTACTTGAGAGTCGGCACGTTCTGCTAGGAGCCGCTGTCGACTGATCGATTGTGAGTCGGACTCCAATCGCGTCCGAGTAGCCATGATCCTGCCGGGTCACACACTTAAGAGCGGGAGCAAGTTTGGATTGGATCTGAACCGGAAATCTGGTCGGGTTGGACCCGAGCCGGATTAGGACTAAGTCAGTGAGTCGGACTCGCGGTGACTAGTGTTATATGAGCTTTAGTGAATGGGCCACGAGAGTGGAGCCCATGTTCACTCCCTATATATAGTGGAGCATAGTAACCAAGAAGGGTTAATCGTTGATTGGTTAGGTCATTCCATGTGTTGGAAACCCTAGCTCCATAACAGTCCTGTCGTCGATATGAACCTAGCAGTTCGCCGCTGGTGCTCCTCCTTGTACGTGTGGATACCAGCAGAGGTGTTGTACGATCAGCACCAGGACGATCGGATCACAAAGGACTGCACTGCATCAACTAAAGCGCTTCATTAGTAATCCGCAACTGCGCGTCTAGTGGTAAACCTCGTGGCCTTCTACCTCGGCTAGATATTGGGATCACCATGTTAGAGGAAAAAGTTTAGTTTTTATCTCTGCGTGGCCCAACATAGAGTTCTTTGATCCCAGCTTTCAATGCTTGCAAATGGTTGGATCTTTATTGTGAGGGTGCATGTCACCTAAAAAATTATTCCTTTTATCACTTACCTACTTGAGGACGAGCAAGAGTTAAGCTTGGGGATGCTTGATACATCGGAAACGTATCTATAATTTTTGATGCTCCATGTTTGTTTAGTATCTACTTTGCTTTGTCTACACTTTGAGGTGCTTTTTACATGTTTTCTGGTACTAACCTATTAACAAGTTGCCACAGTGCCAATTGCCTGTTTTCTGCTGTTTTTGGTTCCAGAAAAGCTAGTAAGGAAATATTCTCGGAATTGGACGGGACAAACGTCAAAGTCGATAACATTCCGTGGGGAACAAGAAGTCCAGAGGGGAGCCGGAGAGGCGGGCCAGGGTGCCCAGACCACCCCTAGGCGCGGGTGGGCCCTGCCCCGCGCCTAGGAAGGGTGTGGGGCCCCTGGCCACCGCCTTGGTCTCCCCCTTAGCCTATAAGAAGCCCCCGATGCATAAACCCTAAGTATCCAATCAATATTCCACGAAACCTTCTGTAGCCGCCGCCACCGTCATCGCTAGACCGGGGCAGATTTGAAGTTCTTCCTGGCACCCTGTCGGAGGGGAGATCATCCCGGAGGCCTTCTCTCCGATCTGATGCGTGAGTAGTTCCACCTTGGACTATGGGTCCATGTAGTAGCTAGATGGTTGTATCTCCTCCTTGTGCTTTCATGTATAGATCTTGTGAGCTCTGTTCATGATCAAGATCTAATCTATTTGTAATCATGCATGTTGTGTTTGCGGGGATCCGATGGATATTGAGATTATTATGTTGGTTTGATTAATGGTTTTGTCTTTATGATTCTATCATGTATGTGTTGTTTGTGATCTTGCATGCTCTCCGTTATTAGTAGCTATCTTGGCCAAGTAGTTGCTAGTGACTCCAAGAGGGGGTATTTATGCTCGATAGTGGGTTCATGCATCTAGTTTCCAAGGGAAGTGACAATAATCTCTTCGGTTGTAGATGTGCTGTTTCTACTAGGGAGAAAACAACGGTCTCTTGTTCATGGAACATATGGACTGTTTATCTTACACACTTTGCTTAAAGCAGTTGTCTATTGCTTGCAACTTAATACTGGAGGGGTTCGGATGATAATCTGAAGGTGGACTTCTAGTCATAGATGCAGTTGGATGGCAGTCTATGTATCTTGTTGTATTGCCCAATCGAATCTCATAGGATCTTTCTGACTAGTAATTGCATTGTTATGCCTTGCTCAGTTCTTGTCAATTGCACTACTGTAATTTTTTTACCCTTCATGCCATGTTGTTTATCTAAGGAGAGCACCTCTAGTGAACTATGGACCCCGGTCCAATCTTTACTATTCATACATCTTCCCCTATTACTTGTTTACTTGCTTTAAACCACCATTACCTTCCACACCATACGTTTTATCCTTTGTTATAGCAAACCGGTGATCTTGACAACCTCACTGATTCGTTGGGGAAAGTCTTGAGTTTGTGTTGTGCAGGTCTCCGCGTTGCCTGCAACACCTGTGTGACGTTTCCTTCCTCCTTTTGGTTTGATAACCTCGATCTCTACTGAGGGAAAACTTGCTGCTGTGCTGCTTCACACCTTGCTCTTGGGGTTCCCAACATACTCCACGTCAAGCACCAAGTTCTATGGCGTCACCAATGAGTCATTAACAAGTTTTCTGGTGTCGTTGCCAGGGAACTTAAAGAAGAAGAAGCTTCCATGACAACACGCCATCACGGGTCATCACATCCACGCCATCGGTAGATCATCGGGAGCCATTCGACTCACATCATCACAACACCATCTCCACATCACCAATTCGCCACCACTTCACCACACTAGATCGTCTCATAGACACCACTAGCACCGATGACACAAAAACACACTTGCCAGATACAAATCGTTTCGTGTCCGTGAGGTGTGCATCATGGGCTGCAGGCGGAGCTCGATGGAGACGGCTCGCGGGACGGCCGGGCATAGGGACGCGCGAGACAGAGGCAAGGGGATTAGGGAATTATGGTTTTTCTAGTTTGGGCCAGTGTAGTAGGTTGCAAGCCTGTTGGGTTTTTGGCCTGGAAGGCTGGCGGCCTCCCCCGGTAATAAATTAGTTGTTTATATTTTGTTTTAAATTAAATAAAATGTTGTATAAAATAGTTCTAGACAACAAAATATACGGAAGGATCTGGGTTTTGTAATTTGAATAAAGGGGGTTATCTGGAAAACAAAGAGGGGCTTTTTGAAAATATTTTTTGGCAATTAATATGCATTATGATATGACGATGCTCAAATGCAATGTGATTTTCTGGTAGTGGTTTTACCCGGGGTGCTACAATTTGACACCACTAACAATGGATCTCGCCCTCGAGATCCGCGTCATGGTATGGGGAAGAAGGCCGACAGTCTGAATCTTCTCACTTTGTGTAGATCCTCGCGACACCACTAACAAGGGTTATTTCTTCATCTGGGAAAATGGCGACACCACCAACAAGGATTTTTGCTCACGTCCATCAAAATAACACTCCGGCGAAACACAGACGAAAGTAGAGGTATCAAAAGGTAAGGCCACCTCTAACTTATGTGGAAGGAGTAAACTTTCTTGACCCACCGTTTCGATATACAAGAGCGAATGATAAGAGTAGTTGGATGGTGATCAGTCCATCGAGCACCCAAAGCATTAATCTGCACATGAATCGGAGAATAATGCAACCAACTCTCGTAATTCAGACTGAAGATTTTCAAAAGCGATGTTCGGAAGACAAAGGGAGTGATGCAGGCTCTTCATCAGATCTGACGTAGAAGAGGTTTTTGCATCGAAAACACCAGAAGAAACAAAGAAATATTTAGTGAATTTTGGTCCACTGAAAGGTACAACAGGTGAAAGATTCGTCAGATAACATGAAGATCGGATGTAGCTACACCGTTACAAAAGAAAGGAAGAAACCCTGAAGGCACGATGGAAACCCAAGCACGAGTATTCCTGGACTCAAAGCAAAGATAAGAGAGAAGATTCAAAACACGCAGAGGTAATAGGAGAATAGCAGAGGGGTAAGGAGTAAAAGAAGACCTAATCAGATCTATCCAACCGATTTTGCAAAATAGTTTTGACACTCTACAACGTCTGTTAGATAGGTTATCCTATAGGCTGGACCAGTGGGGTATCATAACTGCTGAGCTCTGATACCACTCTGTAACACGCTCGCATCAGCCCTATGAAAGTTTTAGGGATTCTTGCCAAACCCGCATAGGAAAGATTCAATGGTACCCACTAGGCACTTTCGTGCGGGTGGAAAACGAAGTAATATCATTCCACGAGAGTCCATGATGGAACCCACAGAACAGTTATATACAATGACGACTCAAAGAGTCAAGAATACAGATATATAGTACAAAGATCCAATCACCTTCAAAACGCTACAACATCCGAGTACGGATAAGAAGCAAATTGGGCTAAGATCCCTAAAGAATAACCAATGGCGTCCATAACCCTGCCCAGGCCAAGCCGGAAGGGTAACCCTGATAAAGACATCAATCTCAAAACCTGCTTCAACAAAAGGGGTACCAACAAAGGGCAAATGAAAAAATAGAGCGGTCAGTACTAAGGCCAGTACATGGCGAGTCTTAGAATTAGGCAGTCCTCGCCTACATAGGTATGGTGTACTGAAGCGGCAACGAGGCGTGCACTAAAAAACCTATAGAGACACGATACAACTGTCGGCTATCAGAAAAAGATGAGAAATACCTATTCGGAACCAAATTGATACTACCACCAAACATACCCATCCTGGTATTTCCCCCTCGAGACCAAACGAGGAAGTCCTACCAAGTAAACTCACACAGTTGGCAGTTTTATTCATTCTTTCCGTGGTGTTTATCCAACTTACTAGTCATATCAGATACAAGTCAAATTATAACAGTAAACTTTATTTATAGTTGTCTATAATCGAGAACTGTGCTCCAAGTCGTCCATAACCGCGGACACGGATTTTCGAAAAGATTAAACCCTGCAGGGGTGCACCAGAGTTTCCACACGCACCTACACCCTTGTTGTCAGATCAGGTAGGTTCAAGATCATAGAACATACACCCAACAGTATGTCGACGGGTTTTCAGACACGACATTTCCTAGACCCAAAGAAAGTACATGGGGGCCACCCCACTAAGCTACCCGTAACGTAGTCGGTCGGTCTTCGAGATGGACCCAGGGTTTGCGAGAATGGCTGTAAACGACTGGGAACCCGAAAGTGTGACTAGGCTTGTCGATACCGCAAAATCGTGCCGCGATACAAAACATTACAGGTGTTCCACACACAATAGTAAATAAAGCAGTAAAGCATGGCATAAGTACAGGATAGTAATAACGCCACAAACTAGTTTGTGGACCCCGGTATAGTACTTTAAAATCAGGTACTAAATCAATGGGGGTACCCACACACCCCACATGTGGTTAGCACGCTCGATCTTGGAATAGGTGTCAAGAACTCGGGTCCTAGGTGGACACAAGTGGGCTGTTAAAAACCAAATATTGTCTATTACCCACCAGTGCCTCTACATTATTTACCTACTTTCAATATTAGTTATTAAATAGTAATTAAAGCCATGATCATCTCCACCATTAAGCATGTGCCAACCACCCAACAACGATGGAACATCGATGATGCGAGGCAGCACCAGAGCAAGCAACTACGACTGGCATGGCCGACTATCTACCAAACTACAGGTAATAGGAAGTGTCCAAGGAAATATAGTGGTTTCAAGGGATATCATGGGTACAAAAACTAGAGCATCAAAACACATATAGCAATAGATCAACATGAGGAAATAAAGACTATAAAAGTAAGATAGGTAGAAAGGGGGAGAATGCTCGCCTTAAAACACTACCAAAGGTTCATCCGAAGATTGGGTCGACACTCGCATCAAATCATCGGCCTAATTTGTAAAGAAGCAATACACTAAAATAAACACCAGATGAACTATTTAATACAACGATAGAAGATCGGGCATGATGCATGTATGATGCATGACATGGCAAAGGTGCAATGCAATTAGGCAATATTAAGAGGAATCGGGGTTCCGACATTTAATTATATGGTTCATGTTTTTTAATACCCCGCAATTTAAATGTTGACTTAATAAGGCAAAATATTGCATTGGTTCACTACACTAATTTAAATGGGACCAATATAAGACTACCCACATATGGTATACATATTTAATTATGAGGTGAATCGACTATACAACCCAGACCCACGAAATATGTATGCAAGCATGTACAATTTGATATGCAACAATTTATATAGATATCAATATATTAAATTGGGCTCAGAAGAAGGGGTCACACATTGGTATTGGTGATCTTGGTCTCCAAGGATTTGGGTTCGGTGGTCTTGGCGGGGTCGGGCTTTTGGGTCTTTAGATCGGTCTTCAAGAATCGGCCTTCGGATCCGAGATGAAGATCTTGAGGTTCCAACGTCATCGGGTCCGGGTCTGGGTAGGAGATCTTAGTTTTCCATGGAGAACTTGGTTCGGCATCGGGTTTTTGAAAGATCTTGCGTGGGGAAAATTCCCGTAGCATCTTCATTGGTTTGGTCTTATGGGGTCATCACATCCACGCCATCGATAGATCATCGGGATCCATTTGACTCACATCATCACAACACCATCGCCACATCACCAATTCACCACCACTTCACCACACTAGATCGTCTCATAAACGCAACTAGCACCGATGACACAACAACACACTTGCCAGATACAAATCATTTGGTGTACGTGAGGTGTGCATCATGGGCTGTAGACGGAGCTCGATGGAGACGGCTCATGGGACGGCCGGGTACAGGGATGCGCGAGACAGAGGCAAGGGGATTAGGGAATTAGGGTTTGTCTAGTTTGGGCCGGGGTAGTAGGCTGCAGGCTTGTTGGGTTTTTGACCTGACAGGCTGGCGGCCTCCCCGGTAATAAAATAGTTGTTTATATTTTGTTTTAATTTAAATAAACGGTTTTATAAAATATTTTTAGACAATAAAATATATGGAAGGATCCGGGGTTTCGTACTTTTAATAAAGGGGGTTATTTTGAAAACAAAGAGGGTCATTTAGAAAGTAGATTTTTGGCAATTAATATGCATGATGACATGACGATGCTCAAATGCAATGCAATTTTCTGGTAGTGGTTTTACCCGGGGTGCTTGTCACATCCCAAAATTTTCTAAATTTTGAAATGTGAAAAAATAAACAAACAAAAGAAACAAATTTTAAAATTTAGAGTGAAAAGAAACTTTTTGCTTGTAAATAGAAACGTCAAAACCCTACTTAAACAAAAATTTGAATGAAAAGGGCAACAAACAAATTTGCAAACAAATAAAATGCATCGCAAAGAGATTATCTCAACAATGATTTCAAGGATGATATTATAGAAGGAACTCAAGCCTGCAAAATCTATGGAGACATAGGACACACTTACAAAGAACATGTGGACCAATGCCCTAATTATGAAGAGAAATATCCAGCTAGACAATGCCCCACATCTCTAGTTTCTTGTTTCCTATGTGAAGGAAATGATAATGTCCCTATCCAATGCCCCATATATCCTATAGTTCAATAGATGAAGCATCAAGCTAACGTTGACAGACCAGTTCACTATTTCAACTGTCACAATCTTGGACACTATGCCAATGAGTGTCTGCTGGAGAAAAGTCTTGACTACCAATATGAAGAGTGTTTGGTAGGGAAATGCCTCAACATTGTCACATGCTTCAAATGTGTAAATCATGGACACTATGCAAACAACTGTCCAGAGAAGTTACACCAAGATACCAAGTAAGCCAAGATGCATTATAGTTAGAAACCTTTTAAGGGTGGTAGTACCCTAGTTGTCTTAAAGCCAACTTGTAACCTCTAGCCTTCTTCCCAAATCTCGGGACGAGATTCCTTTTAAGGGTGGTAGTCTATCACATCCCAAAATTTTCCATATTTGGAAATGTGAAAAAAATAAACAAACAAAAGAAACAAATGTTGAAATTTAGGGTGAAAAGAAACTTTTTGCTTCTAAATGGAAACATCAAAACTCTACTTAAACAAAAAGTTGAATTAAAAGGGAAAAAACAAATTTACAAACAAATCAAATGCATCCCTGCAAGGAAAATATCTTGAATTTAAAACACTTGCAAAAGTTAAACCAAAACCCTAAACCCTAAAGAAAAAATCATCTCCAAGATCACTCTAAGACTATGGCTTTGTCCCATATAAAAATATAGAACCAAACATTTCTAAATGACCAAAAATGGTAAACAAAAATATTACAAAACCATGGAAATTGGTTTCAGTCAAATTGGAGCCATGGATAAAAACTTATGATTTTAATAACATAAAAGAAAGTAAATTCGAAGGCTAATAAATCTCCTAACTAAAATAAACACTAAATTGTGAGAAAAGTAATCCTAAAAGGATTGAAAAGATAAATAAATATTAAATAAAATTATACAAAGTGGAATCACCAATTTTGGAACTATAAATAAAAAGATATGGATTTTATAAGATAAAGAAAGAAGTAAATAAATAAGAATAAATTGCAAAGAAAATTTAAACCTTGGCCAAATCCCTAAGAAAATGGAGTAAAAGTAATTCAAATAAAATAAAAGAATAAAATATTATTTAAATAAAATTATATGGGTTTATGAACCATATTCAATTTTATTTAAATAAAGACAAAATGCCTCACTTATTTTAAATGGATATTAAATCACAAGAAAAATATTTGAATTGCATTAAATAATACACTAAAAATGGTTGAAACCTACTAAAAAGTTTTGGAAATTATTTGAATTCAAATTGAAGCTTGAATCAAATTTTTTGAATAAAAACAGAAAATAGAAAAAGAAAAAAGAAAAAGAATAAGAAGGAAAAATTAGAAACAAACCCAACCCAGCAAACCTACCCAACCCAGGCCCAACTGCCAGCCCAGCTAAGCCCACCTGGCCACCCCTCTCTCCCCGCAGATCCCTTTCTCATCACGTGCTCACCCCACCCCCTCGCTGACTAACCGACCCCACCGCCAGGTCAGCATCTTCGTCCCTGCGCATAGACCAGTTCTTCCCCCTCCCTTACCGTTTCCTGCCGAAAATTTCTCTGTGTAAATTCGCTTGATTGCTGGAGTTAATCCTGCCCACGACCATACTCACTTATTCCCCTCTGCCCCTACTCCATTCCCCTCAATTCCCACGCCCAGAGAGCCCCCAGGCTGCCCGCATTTGACCTCGCACCACCGCAGCTCCAACAGACTCCGACGACGTTTCCGACGAAGTCTGGCCGGCCCTCTTCCTCTCGTTGATGATCTCATAGTCACTTTTCTCTCGCGCATCTGATGCCACCTGTTGTTTGCCTTAGCGTGCTCCATAGCGCCTCCTACGACGACGTCCGTGCGTGCCAAACGACGGCCACAACTCCGGCGAGAAAATTTCTGGTGAGCCTGACCTCCCCCTGCCCTCTGACTCACACTAGCTTGCTTGCCATCCTCTCACGCACCTGCTGATGGCCGCTGTTTGCTTGCTCGTGGACCAGGTGCTCGGTTTCGTCTCCAACTGCAAGCAACCGACGACAGGAGCAACTCTGGCGAGCGATTCGGGCCAAGCTCGTGCGCCCCAGCCTCGCCCACGACTACCTTGAGCATCGTCACGTCCCCGCGACCACGGTAGCATCCTCGCACCCTCCCCTTGCCCCCTAGAATCACCGGATCATCACCACCCAACGTGCCGCCACCGTGCACCATCGCCAGCGCCGCCCATCTGTGGTCACTGCACCCTGAACTGTTGGATGTAGATCTAGAGGCTGTGATAGGTCACTTAAACGAAGCGATACACGTTGATATGATCCATGCGATGTTAGTTAGATCCTACGTCTCGTGTTGTTCGATCCACACGAAATGGTACCGACCAACCAGAACAGGCCATGTGTCTGTGAGTTTGTTTTGAAATCTAGAATTTAATCTATTAAGTGTTTCAACTTGTAAAAATCATAAATTTTGATCTATTTGTCCAAAAATTGCAAATTTTGTGTCTGTGGATTCAGAAAAAAATGTACTTTGCACCTATGGCCTTAGTTTGGTCATTTGATTCTGAAAAATTAGGTTTCTATGTAGAGACATGTTTAGGACTATTTTGAGTATAAAAATTGTTCTAAAAATTATTTTTGAGTGAAACCTTTTGCAGATGGATTTTTTTTGAACCCTCTGACCATAAACACTAATATTTGAATTTAAAAATATATTTTGTTGACACTAGGAATTATTCCTTTGAATAAAAGCATTTCTAGTAAAACAAAAATGATTTAAAAGGATTGTTTTCACTAACTTGATTTTAAATGAAATTCCACATTTTATAAAAAGACCAGTAGGTGTTTTGAAATGTTTAGAACCTTGTTAGAAAACACTTTTTCAATAAACCAACCTTTTGAATGCTTGCATGCATTTCTTTGTTATATTGCTTGATTGAATTGTAGTGAACTTTGAGGAGTGTGACAATTTCAAGATCAAGGAGAGTACCTAGATTCTCTACAAAAAAGGCAAGTGATACTTTGGTCATAAAAAGTCCTATCTTATCAATATTGCATTAGTGATATTTTTGTAGTATGCATGATAGGACTATTTTTTTTATATATTGCTATGCTATAGTAGATCCTATAGAATATATCTTGGTAGGATTCTTCCTAAGTCAAAAGACAAGTTATTCTAGTATTCTTAGCCTAGCTATTAGAATTCAAGGGTGGAATATTCATGCTATGGTATTATACAAAGTCTATGACTATATTTTTGATTAATAAAACAACTATGTGAATGAATCACCTGGGTGGAATGGGGAGAATGGTTTGTGTTGAGTGGTTACCCAGGGCACATTTCTATGGCTTACCCTGGTGTATCTCACTTGTGGATGACCACCCAGGAACAAAGAGATTTGAGATTTTTTGTGTTGAGAAGATTCTAGTGCAACCACATGGCATATGGGCTCTACTTAACCAACTTGGTTGCAAGAACTCAGATGGACAAACAGTTGGTGGTAGTGATGATAGGATGGAACGCGTATGTCCTGATCCGAGGGATTGTTTCTGAAAAGTCTCGTCTCGATGCATGTCGAGTCTTGTGGGAAAAGTGCACCACCTCTCGAGAGGGTAAAACCAAACTACTTAGCCGTGTCCCCGGTAATGGACATTTTGAGCATCAAAGACATTGAAATGATCAAGGATCTCCTCATCCCAATTTCTCTAAGTTAAAACTTGTTGGGTGGACAAGGGAAGCACCTGGTGTGTAACCATTTTGCCATTGTTTGTTAACGTGTTTTGAAAAAGATAAAAATTATTTTCAAAGATTAGGGAAAACTTATGCAAGGCTAGCCAAAACTCCACTTAGCCATATATTCATGTAGATGTTAGATTCTCCATATCAATATGATATCACTTGCCAATACAATTCAAATGTATTGACCCTTGTGGTTGTAACTTATTATGTTGCAGGTTTGTTTGATGTTAGTGAAGTTTGTTGAGTAGGATTACAAGTCTACAACCAACATGTTTGCTTGTGGCACATGAAGATGAAGGACTCCATGCTTTTAGATATATCTGCTACTTTGTAATAAGATAGCCTTATGAGCTATGTAAGTTGTAATGAATTATTTTATTCTTGGTTATAAGTTGCAATATGACCTTTGTTTCTTGATATTACATCTTAAACTATGGGTGCTAGCTAATCGATCTAGGGACTAGCACTATAAAACACAGGGATCTCTACCTTATCAGGTTGGGACCTCTACAGATGGTATCAGAGCATTGTGTTGCCTATAGGATTGTAACCCTAGGATTGGACAAAACCCCTTAGAAAAATAAGAGTTGTATTTGTTCAAAATTATTTACAAACAATCTTGTAAACTTTTTCCTCATCATTTTGTTTTGATTCTACATCTTTCCCTTTTTTTCAACTCGATGGAAAAAACTTCAACATGAGCAAGGACTTCACCATCACCAATGACTTCAACTTCAATTTCACCAAAGACTTCAACTTGGACTTCACTAAGGACTTCAAGTGAGATAAGAATAATACTCAAGACTTGGAGACTAAGGAAACACAACTTAGGATGAACCATCATTACCTTTGAACTTTGTGACCAAGATGCAAGAATTTCTTTCAAGGATACCAAGATCTTGTTCCTGATGTATCAACTAAGAAGAATGGAATGATATCAAGTGATACCCACACTACAAGAAATCTGTTATTCTATGACCTTCTAATAGTGACCCTAGACAAAATCGCCATATACTTATGACGATTCTACATGAGATGGTCGTAAGCCATTCTCGAGGGTGAAAACCTTATTGAAATATGACGATTTCGCTCAAAAACGTCGTAATTTTATCAAATAAAATCATCATAACCTATGTGATGCAACTTAGGAGACAATTTGTAGTCAATTATGACCAATTTAGATCGTCATGGCATCTAATCTAGAATATAATGATATGACTCATCAGCCACATCAGCAAATTACGCATATTTGTAATGTTTATGTGTTAGTCCACGTGTCAGTAGTCGGTTAGCCATATACCACTGACATGTGAGACCCACTTTCCATGTTGGCTAGGATAGAACAGCTAGGCTAACAGATAGACCCACGTAGGCCCCACTCATGAGAATTTAAATATTTTTCGGGTATTGAATTTGGCTTGGATCCACAAGACCTGCAGATGGGACCCTCCACATGTCTGAGATTAAATCTCAGAAATCCCAGCAAAAAGAGGGGACGCTGGGGGTCGAACCATGACCATCCTCTGAGCGACTCACAGCCGTCTGGACCTAACCACCACACCACCTTACATTTTATGTATACTTCCCACTTTGATTCTATTAGAGTGGTTTCAACTGGCGTCGTGGCTTCTTGGGCTACTCCAAGGGCAGGCCTTGGGATGACGGCGAAGTGCAAGGCTAGCTCGTTTGGGCCATTGGGCTGGCATGTTTGCTCGGCCGGGTGGCTCTAGTATTTTTATTTCTTTTATTCTTTTCTGAATTTTGTTGTATATTTTTATTTATAACTCCAAATGGAGTCAAATAAAAATTGGAGAACTTGCAGAAATGGCGAGCATGATTTTCCTTGAATTTTTATGCATGTTTTATTGTTTGGATCACGGAAAAGGATTTATATTATTCGGACCGTTTTTGAATTTTTATACCCGTTTCAAACTATGGTCAAAACGGCGGGCATGAAGGTTCTTAAATTGGGGCCGAGCCTCACTAAAATTGCATTAGATCTCTAAAGAAATAGCATATTGCTAGTCTAAAAATGTTTTTTTCAAAAAATCATGGGCATCAGATAATGTACCTATAGTTCAAATCGGACCCACTTCCTACCGATTTGACAGGAATTTGTCTTTTTTGCCAGGGGTGGACGGAAAGGTTTAAGACACCCAGGTTGGGACATTTGTCCATGTAAGGTGGTCTACTATTTTTGAAAAATGTGTTTGTAGAATTATAAAACTGTTATTTGGTGGTTGCTTCACAAAACGCCGCTTGGAAAATAGAAAATAGATTTTCTGTGCGACGAAAAGAAAAACTTCCTCCTGCAACATTGTTCCCCATGCCATGATACATATGTGTGCACAATATGGGCACATTATCACAAACTATGCCCTGATTCTAGCCATAACATTCGTCATTTGCCCCGAAAGTCACGAAACCTCGAACATGATAGGTCATTTTGTGAAGGGTTTTTTGAGACATACTCAATTTACCAAGTTTGGTATTTTTCCTTGCAATTATGTCACATAATAAGACACCGCGTGAAGGATTTGCGTTGATCGGACCGTTTTTTATTTTTTTATGCCCGTTTCAAACTATGGTCAAAACGGTGGGCATGAAGGTTGTTAGCTCGAGGCCGATCCTCGCAAAACTTGCATTGGATCTCTGATGAAACATCATATTGTGAGTCTAAAAATGATATTTTCCAAAAATCATGAGCATCGGATCATGCACCTGTAGTTCAAACCGGACCCACTTCCTACCGATTCGGCAGGAATTTGTCTTTTTCGCCAAGGATGAACGGAAAGGTTTGAGATACCCCGGTTAGTATATTGTCCATGTAAGGTGGTCTAATATTTTTACAAAATGTGGGGGTACCATTCTAAAACTGTCATTTGGTGGTTGCTTCACAAAACGCCCCGTTTTTTGCGCTCGGAAAATGGAAAATGGATTTTCATGCGTCGAAAAGGAAAACTTTCTCCTGCAACATTGTTCGCCATCCCATGATACATATGTGTGCATAATACGGGCACATTATCACAAACTATGCCCTGATTCTATCCATACCATTGGTCATTTGACCTGAAAGCCATGAAACCTCGAACATGATAGGTCATTTTGTGAAGGGTTTTTCGAGACATACTCAATTTACCAAGTTTGGTATTTTTCCTTGCAAATATTTCACATAATAAGATGCCACGCGAAGGATTTGCGTTGATCGGACCGTTTTTTATTTTTTATGCCCGTTTCAAACTATGGTCAAAACGGTGGGCATGAAGGTTGTTAGCTCGAGGCCGATCCTCGCAAAACTTGCATTGGATCTCTGATGAAACATCATATTGTGAGTCTAACAATGATATTTTCCAAAAATCATGAGCATCGGATCATGCACCTGTAGTTCAAACCGGACCCACTTCCTACCGATTTGGCAGGAATTTGTCTTTTTTGCCAGGGATGAACGAAAAGGTTTGAGATACCCCGGTTAGTACATTGTCCATGTAAGGTGGTCTAATATTTTTACAAAATGTGGGGGTACCATTCTAAAACTGTCATTTGGTGGTTGCTTCACAAAACGCCCCGTTTTTTGCGCTCGGAAAATGGAAAATGGATTTTCCATGCGTCGAAAAGGAAAACTTTCTCCTGCAACATTGTTCGCCATCCCATGATACATATGTGTGCATAATACGGGCACATTATCACAAACTATGCCCTGATTCTAGCCATACCATTGGTCATTTGACCCGAAAGCCATGAAACCTCGAACATGATAGGTCATTTTGTGAAGGGTTTTTCGAGACATACTCAATTTACCAAGTTTGGTATTTTTCCTTGCAAATATGTCACATAATAAGATGCCACGCGAAGGATTTGCGTTGATCGGACCGTTTTTTATTTTTTTATGCCCGTTTCAAACTATGGTCAAAATGGTGGGCATGAAGGTTGTTAGCTCGAGGCCGATCCTTGCAAAACTTGCATTGGATCTCTGATGAAACATCATATTGTGAGTCTAAAAATGATTTTTTCCAAAAATCATGAGCATCGGATCATGCACCTGTAGTTCAAACCGGACCCACTTCCTACCGATTCGGCAGGAATTTGTCTTTTTTGCCAGGGGTGTAAGGAAAGGTTTGAGATGCCCCGGTTATGACATTTGTCCATGTAAGGTGGTCTAATATTTTTATAAAATGTGGCGATACCATTATAAAACCGTCATTTGGTGGTTGCTTCACAAAACGCCCCGTTTTTTGCGCTCGGAAAACGGATTTTTCCTGCGTCGAAAAGGAAAACTTTCTCCTGCAACATTGTTCCCCATGCCATGATACATATGTGTGCATAATACGGGCACATTATCACAAATTATGCCCTGATTCTAGCCATAACATTGGTCATTTGACCCGAAAGCCATGAAACCTCGAACATGATAGGTCATTTTGTGAAGGGTTTTTTGAGACATACTCAATTTACCAAGTTTGGTATTTTTCCTTTCAAATATGTCACATAATAAGACACCACGTGAAGGATTTGCGTTGATCGGACCGTTTTTTATTTTTTTATGCCCGTTTCAAACTATGGTCAAAACGGTGGGCATGAAGGTTGTTAGCTCGAGGCCGATCCTCGCAAAACTTGCATTGGATCTCTGATGAAACATCATATTGTGAGTCTAAAAATGATATTTTCCAAAAATCATGAGCATCGGATCATGCACCTGTAGTTCAAACCGGACCCACTTCCTACCGATTCGGCAGGAATTTGTCTTTTTCGCCAAGGATGAACGGAAAGGTTTGAGATACCCCGGTTAGTATATTGTCCATGTAAGGTGGTCTAATATTTTTACAAAATGTGGGGGTACCATTCTAAAACTGTCATTTGGTGGTTGCTTCACAAAACGCCCCGTTTTTTGCGCTCGGAAAATGGAAAATGGATTTTCCATGCGTCGAAAAGGAAAACTTTCTCCTGCAACATTGTTCGCCATCCCATGATACATATGTGTGCATAATACGGGCACATTATCACAAACTATGCCCTGATTCTATCCATACCATTGGTCATTTGACCTGAAAGCCATGAAACCTCGAACATGATAGGTCATTTTGTGAAGGGTTTTTCGAGACATACTCAATTTACCAAGTTTGGTATTTTTCCTTGCAAATATTTCACATAATAAGATGCCACGCGAAGGATTTGCGTTGATCGGACCATTTTTTATTTTTTTATGCCCGTTTCAAACTATGGTCAAAACGGTGGGCATGAAGGTTGTTAGCTCGAGGCCGATCCTCGCAAAACTTGCATTGGATCTCTGATGAAACATCATATTGTGAGTCTAAAAATGATATTTTACAAAAATCATGAGCATCGGATCATGCACCTGTAGTTCAAACCGGACCCACTTCCTACCGATTCGGCAGGAATTTGTCTTTTTCGCCAGGGATGAACGGAAAGGTTTGAGATACCCCGGTTAGTACATTGTCCATGTAAGGTGGTCTAATATTTTTACAAAATGTGGGGGTACCATTCTAAAACTGTCATTTGGTGGTTGCTTCACAAAACGCCCCGTTTTTTGCGCTCGGAAAATGGAAAATGGATTTTCCATGCGTCGAAAAGGAAAACTTTCTCCTGCAACATTGTTCGCCATCCCATGATACATATGTGTGCATAATACGGGCACATTATCACAAACTATGCCCTGATTCTAGCCATACCATTGGTCATTTGACCCGAAAGCCATGAAACCTCGAACATGATAGGTCATTTTGTGAAGGGTTTTTCGAGACATACTCAATTTACTAAGTTTGGTATTTTTCCTTGCAAATATGTCACATAATAAGATGCCACGCGAAGGATTTGCATTGATCGGACCGTTTTTTATTTTTTTATGCCCGTTTCAAACTATGGTCAAAACGGTGGGCATGAAGGTTGTTAGCTCGAGGCCGATCCTCGCAAAACTTGCATTGGATCTCTGATGAAACATCATATTGTGAGTCTAAAAATGATTTTTTCCAAAAATCATGAGCATCGGATCATGCACCTGTAGTTCAAACCGGACCCACTTCCTACCGATTCGGCAGGAATTTGTCTTTTTTGCCAGGGGTGTAAGGAAAGGTTTGAGATGCCCCGGTTATGACATTTGTCCATGTAAGGTGGTCTAATATTTTTATAAAATGTGGAGATACCATTCTAAAACCGTCATTTGGTGGTTGCTTCACAAAACGCCCCGTTTTTTGCGCTCGGAAAATGGAAAATGGATTCTACGTGCGTCGAAAAGGAAAACTTCCTCCTGCAACATTGTTCTCCATCACAATATGCACATGCATGCATAATACAAGCACATTATCACAAACTATGCCATGATTCTTGCCATAACACTGGTGGTTTGGCCCGAAAGCCATGAAACCTCATACATGATAGGTCATTTCTGAGAAGGGTTTTTCGAGATATTCGCAATAATAAAATAGCATATTGTGAACCTAAGAATGACTATTGAAAAAATAATGAGCATTAGATCATGTGCTTGTAGTTCAATTCGGACCGACTTCCTACCGATTTAGCGAGAATTTGTCTTTTTTGCGAGGGGTGGATGGAAAGGTTTGAGATACCCCAGTTGAGACATTTGTTTATGTAAGATTGTCTTATATTTTAAAAAATGAGGTGATATCATTTTGAGCCTTTTATTTTGTGGTTGCTTCATAAACCGCCCCATTTTAGCGCTCGAAAAATACAAAAGGCTTTTATATGCGACCAATCAAATCGCATGAAACAGCCTCCCACGGATCTCTATCTCGCCCTGATCTGGAACGTTCAAAGGGCATCCAACGTGTCGTGGCTCACCAGAAGAAGCACACTCGCCGCGACCTCAGCCCTCGGCAACTCCCCACGCACGCGACACCCTACCTCCAAACCCTAGCATCTTCCGTGTGCGCCGCCTCCACCACCTCCTGCCTGGCCAGCCGCCGCTCCAGAGACCTCGCGCGCGGATCTCTCCTCTCCCCCGGCACCTGCCCAGCCAGCCGCCGCTCCTCCCACCTTGCGCGCGGCTCTCTCCTCTCCTCCGGCACCTGCCCAGCCAGCCGCCGCTCCTCCCACCTCGCGCGCGGCTCTCTCCTCTCCCCCGGCACCTGCCCAGCTAGCCGCGTCCAAGGTAATCTCATGGTCATCCCAGGCCGGCACAAAGAGGAGAGAGGATCTCGCCGGGCCTCACCAACCCGCCTGTTCTCGTCCTTCTCGATCTCGGGATCTAGTTGTTGCTGGAGTTGCTCCACCTTTTCCACCTCTCTTTCCCAACCTCCTAATGCTACTCATCTATTGAATCAGGAACCAACGCATCTGGAGTCATCCACGATGCTGTCATCTATTGATCTCGAGATCTAGTTGTTGCTGGAGTCATCCACGATGTGCCAGGCCTTGCAGACGTGGACAGGCTCTACCTCGACCTGACGACCGTCACTGCAGGTCATGCTCTCCGCGGTCCATGGCTCCTCCCACATCCACCGGCGCCACGTCCACCTCCTTCGCGAGCGAAGCGCCGTCTCCAGCCGAGGAAGAGCACGACGGCTAGTTCATCACGGAGGAGACTCCACAACGCCATAATCTGCACCGCCTCCACTTCTCCTCCCAGGTGTGTTTGATCTCTGATCTCGGTTATCCATGTATGGTTGTATTTGGCACCCATTAACTTGACCTGGGAGAATCTCCATACTAGCATAATATCTTGATTTGTGCATAAAACAATTTAGTCACCATGTTTTGTTGTAGTATACCCTGGTTGAGTTGTGCTATTTAGTATGTTGATTCATTGCCTTGCTAGAGGCTAGGTTAAATCGTGGAAAGGTTGGATGAGAAACAGAGGCTCTGGTGCTGCTCTGTTTGGCAATGGTTGTAGCTATGCACTCTCTCATGTTTTATCTGGTTGTTCATATGGTGCCTGAGACAGTCGAAGTTGTGTCCAACTTAGGTTTCTGTTGCGCTGCTTCATTCTGTAGGTTAAATCTTTTTTTCTTTTTATTGACTTGTTCATACTTCTAGTAGTTTCTGTTTCAATCTGCTAACATATTGAAGCTATCAGTGCCCGTGGATTTTTGGTGCATGCACGCTGCGAACTGAGACCTGTGCTCCTACTCCTGCTGTGTTGTGCTGCATTTACGATTATAGTTGGCCTTATCGAGCGATGCACACACCAGTAGCTTCACATAAGCACTGAGAACCTTTCATGCTTACAGTAGATTCTCTTTTAACTGAATCGTACACTGCATAGCTCTATATCATTTAAATGTGTCACTCAAACTCTTTCTCTACAATGCTAGCTTTTTAATATGCTCTTATCACTTATCATCATGCGGTGTTCACCTGAGCTTTATTTCTTGTCGAGTTTATTGTGCTGATGCTTCATTTCTAGTGAAGTTTAGTGTAGTGATCACTTGAAACTTCATGTTAAACAAACACAAAGTGCATGACCACATATGAGTCATATGGCTAAGCTTGATTTCTTGGCTTGTGTACTACCTATATTTATCTATGCATGGCATGAAAATTTGCTTCATATGTATGTTGATTACCATTTTATGTACAACTCATGCTTGATGAGGCACTGCTACAAATCACTGATTATTATCCTGCTTTGATTTCTATTCTATTCTCTTGGTTTCTTTGTTCATGAATTTATCAATTTGATTTCTATTCTCTTGGACAGATCCCATGGAGAAAGCTTCTCCTGCTTGTAGTGCGTAGTTGGCATGATTTGTCTTTGCTGCATGCCGTCGTCGATCATTGCGGTGGTGTCACCAAGTCACAACTGCTCCTGTCGCCATCAACATACCCTTCCCTGGACAAAGAACCACAAGCTGTGCAACACCTAAACCGAGGTCCAGTGGCGCTCCATCTTCCCGTGTTGCCCCTCTAAGCTCGTTTCTCTGAAGTCTGCTACTTGATTTCATTCACGTGTGCTATAAAGCTAATTTCCTCCTTGTCTTTGCTATTAGTTAAACATCTATGCATGCTTGTATGTGTGGAAGTGACAGCATTAGGGAGGGGTTCGGGAAGCATCTATGATTTATCTAGGTGTACCCTCTAGTGGAATACTTATCCATGTGTTGCATTCCTATGGTTCATGAAGTATGGTACAAACCTCAGTGATACAATACTTTCTCTGTAGACTACCATGCTAATCTTGAGTTAATACTCCATTAGTGATACAGTACTTGATCTATGCACATACAATAGTTTCTTACATTGTGCACATATTCTTTAATGCTGCTTAGATTATATTTCTTCAAAGATTCCTCAATTTAATGTTGGAGTATGGCTTGCTTGTATTGCAAAAAGATTATCAGTCTGTACTTGCTTAATCATTCATGGATTACTGTACTTGCTCACTGAAATTGAACTTGAACTTGCATTTTAAACCTGTTCCACAGTAGTAGTACAAACTTGTTTCATAGTAGGAGTAGTACAAACTGTTTTAGTAGAAATTGACTGTTTTATTTATGCTACTCCAGTGTTGGTTCTGCTTGTACAACAATTTCACTGTTTCTACTTGGTTCTGACATCTTTTTGCTGCTCTTTGTTCATGTATGGGTCTACTGCTGATGTGATATGCTGCTTCTCCTTATTTAGACATGAGGATGCTGCTGTTGTGACTGCTGGTCTCTGTTTAGGTATGGTCTGCTGCTGCTCTCTGTGCAAGGAACACCCGGGCGTCGAGGCGCTGGTGAGGAAGAACCTGGGAGCTACGTGAGGACGAATCTAGGCGCTGGTGGTCAAGAGAACGAGGAGGGAAGGGGACAGTGCCGAGGAGAGGAGACAATGCTGCCGGGGAGCTGACTGGCCGACGGTCTACTCCTGCTGGGTGAGGGCCAGCGGCCGACGAGCTACTGGGTAGGGGCCGGTAGCGGCCAGCAGCCGGAGATCGTTGGTGATCTGGTGCTAGGTGGTGCAGCGAGGAAGACACGAGGAGGCGGGTACATGACCTAGTGAGCTGATGGTGATTGATTCTGGGAGGGATTTTGGTAGGAAATAATCCTGGAGCTTAGACGTGGTGTATTCCTTGGTTAACTTATTGTTGCCTAGCCGATGTTGCAGTTGGTGCTATTTGCTAATAAGTTAATGTAAATACTGAATTGTAATCTTGGATGTGCATTTGTGAGCCTGAAATTTGGTGATAAATTATCTGCATGTTGTGTATTTACTGAAAATGGTGTATTTTCTTGATGTATTTGCAAACTCTCATGTATTTTCTCGATTTATTGCATGGCTGAAGCAATTCCAGAAATGAAAATGCAAATTCTAGTTAAAAAATAGCAGAAATCTGGACTGGATGAAATGTATTTGGGCTCTAAAAAGGCTGTGGCCCAAAATATATTGTAACAAATATGAAAATAAATAAGTGGATGGTAAGAAGGAAAGGCCCAAAAGAGACAAACCTAAACAGGCCAAGGCCTAGCAAATAAAAGGCTATAATTATTGGGATAGCCCATTTAAATCACTAAAATGGATTGGGCTGATTTTGATTTAAGACGATTTCATTTCGTCACAATATTGGCCACGTAGGATCTGAGCTGGCCTGGCTAAATGGTCCATGACGATATTGGATCGTCATAGACGTTATGACGATTCAATATCGTCATAGACGGTTATGACGATTTTACCAAAAACGTCGTTATAGTTCATTTGCGACGCCCAGCTTTCGACGATCTCAAAATCGTCATAGACAGACTACTATGACGATTCTGTGACGAAAATTGAGGGTCATATATAGCCAGATTCCTTGTAGTGCCATAGTTGGACCACCACACTAGTGTTTAGTTTAAATAGAATTATTGATCACACCAACTTATGTGGTGTAGAAGAAATATCTTGTTGACTAAAATATGCTTGAACCTTGTTGTTTGAGTGGACTGCATGACTATGATTGCTTGCACATTGCCTTGTGTGAATTGTTGTGTGTGAATAGAATTATTCTCTAGAGATCTTTTGCCTAATCTAATCCCAATCCAACCCAAACAGATGACTTCTCCAAGAGACTCCAACATCAAGGATGGTGACAACAATAACCAAGATATGCACATGACAGAACAACTACTAGTAACCCAAGCCCAGTTGAATCAAGTGACAACTCAGTTTTTAGCCAACAACATTGAGTTAGACCCAGCCATGCTAAAGTTCTTGGAATCCCAATCCTAATTGTTGCAAAGGATGACCAATCAGATGATCCACATGAGAAACAAACCTTCCCATAGTGATTGTGTCAACAATGATTTCAAGGATGATATTATAGAAGGAACTCAAGCCTGCAAAATCTATGGAGACATAGGACACACTTACAAAGAACATGTGGACAAATTCCCTAATTGTGAAGAGAAATATCCAGCTAGATAATGCCCCACATCCCAAGTTTCTTGTTTCCTATGTGAAGGAAATGATCATGTCCCTATCCAATGCCCCATATATCCTATAATTCAACAGATGAAACATCAAGCTAAGGGTGACAGACTAGTTCACTGTTTCAATTGTCACAATCTTGGACACTATGCCAATGAGTGTCTGCTGGAGAAAAGTCTTGACTACCAATGTGAAGAGTGTTTGGTAGGGAAATTCCTTAACCTTCTCACATGCTTCAAATGTGGAAATCAGGGACACTATGCAAACAACTGTCCAGAGAAGTTACACCAAGATACCAAGTAAGCCAAGATGCATTATATTTAGAAACCTTTTAAGGGTGGTAGTACCCTAGTTGTCTTGAAGCCAACTTGTAACCTCTAGCCTTCCCTAATCTCAGGACGAGATTCCTTTTAAGGGTGGTAGTCTATCACATCCCAAAATTTTCCAAATTTGGAAATGTGAAAAAATAAACAAACAAAAGAAACTAATGTTGAAATTTAGGGTGAAAAGAAACTTTTTGCTTCTAAATGGAAACATCAAAACTCTACTTAAACAAAAATTTGAATGAAAAGGGCAAAAAAAAATTTACAAACAAATCAAATGCATCCCTGCAAGGAAAATATCTTGAATTTAAAACACTTGCAAAAGTTAAACCAAAACCCTAAACCCTAAATAAAGAAATCATATCCAAGATCACTCTAAGACTATGGATTTGTCCCATATAAAAATTTAGCAACAAACATTTCTAAATGAAAAAAATGGTAAACAAAAATATTACAAAACCTTGGAAATTGGTTTCACTCAATTTGGAGCCATGGATAAAAACTTATGATTTTAATAAGATAAAAGAAAGTAAATTCCAAGGCTAATAAAGCTCCTAACTAAAATCAACACTAAATTGTGAGCAAAGTAATCCTAAAAGGATTTGAAAATATAAATAAATATTAAATAAAATTATACAAAGTGGAATCACCAACTTTGGAACTATAAATAAAAACATATGGATTTTATAAGATAGAGAAGGAAGTAAATAAATAAGAATAAATTGCAAAGACAATTTAAACCTTGGCCAAATCCCTAAGCAAATGGAGTAAAAGTAATTCAAATAAAATAAAAGAATAAAATATTATTTAAATAAAATTATATGGGTTTACGAACCATATTCAGTTTTATTTAAATAAAGACAAAATGCCTCACTTATTTTAAATGGATAATAAATCACAAGAAAAATATTTGAGTTGGATTAAATAACATACTAATAAATGGTTTAAACCTACTGAAAAGTTTTGGAAATAATTTGGATTCAAATTGAAACTTGAATCATGTTTTGAATAAAAACAAAAAATAGAAATAGAAAAAGGAAAAAGAATAAGAAGGAAAAAATAGAAACAAACCCAACCCAGCAAACCTACCCAACCCAGGCCCAACTGGCAGCACAGCTAAGCCCACCCGGCCACCCCTCTCTCCCCGCAGAACCCTTTCTCATATCGCGCTCACCCCACCCCCTCGCTGACTAAACGACCCCACCGCCAGATCAGCATCTTCGTCCCTGCGCACAGACCAGTTATTCCCCCTCCCTGACCGTTTCCTACCGAAAATTTCTCTTCGTAAATTCGCTTGATTACTGGAGTTAATTCCCCCCGCGACCAGGCTCACTTATTACCCTCTGCCCCCACTCCATTTCCCCTCAAGTCCCATGCCTAGAGAGCCCCCAGGCTGCCCGCATTTGACCTCGCGCCACCGGAGCTCCAATGGACTCCGACGACGATTCCGGCGAAGTCTGGCCGCCCTTCTTCCTCTTGTTGATGCTCTCATACTCACTTTTCTCTCGTGCATCTAACGCCACCTTTCATTTGCCTTAGCATGCTCCGTAGCGCCGCTTTCGACGATGTCCGTGCGTGCCTGACGATGGCCACAACTCCGGCGAGAAAATTTTCCAGTGAGCCTGGCCTCCCCCTGCCCTCAGACTCAGACTAGCTTGATCGCCATCCTCTCACGCACCTGCTGAAGGTTGTCGTTTGCTTGCTCGTGGACCAGGTGCTCGACTTCGTCTCCAACTGCAAGCAACCGACGATAGGAGCAACTCCGGCGAGCGATTTCGGCCAAGCCCGTGCGCCCTAGCCTCGCCCACGACTACCTTGAGCATCGCCACGTCCCTGCGACCACGGTACTATCCACGCACCTTACCCTTGCACCCTAGAATCACCGAAGCATCACCACCCGACGCGCCGCTGCCGCGCACCGTCGCCAGCGCCGCCCATCAGTGGTCAGTGCACCCTGAACCGTTGGATGTAGATTTAGAGGCTATCATAGGTCACTTAAACGAAGCGGTACGCAATGATCTGATACGTGCGATGTTAGTTAGATCCTACGGCTCGTGTTGTTCGATCCACACGAAATGGTACCGACCAACCAGAACAGGCCACGTGTCTATGAGTTTGTTTTAAAATCTAGAATTTGATCTATTAAGTGTTTCAACTTGTAAAAATCATAACTTTTGATCTGTTTGTCCAAAAAATGCAAATTTGGTGTCTATGGATTCATAAAAATGTGTACTTTGCACCTATGTCCTTATTTTGGTAATTTTATTCTGAAAAATTAGGTTTTTATGCAGAGACATGTTTAGGACTATTTTCAGTATAAAAATTGTTCTAAAAATTATTTTTGAGTGAAACCTTTTGCAGATGGATTTTTTTTGAACCCTCTGACCATAAACACTAACATTTGAATTTAAAAATATATTTTGTTGACACTAGGAATTATTCCTTTGAATAAAAGCATTTCTAGTAAAACAAAAATGATTTAAAAGGCTTGTTTTCACTAACTTGATTTTAAATGAAATTCCACATTTTATAAAAAGACTAGTAGGTGCTTTGAAATGTTTATAACCTTGTTAGAAAACACTTTTTCAATAAAACAACCTTTTGCATGCTTGCATGCATTTCTTTGATTTATTGTTTTGGTTTGTGATTTGTTTGAGTGTTAGTTTTGAATGTGTGCCTTGCTTGATTGAATTGTAGTGAAATTTGAGGAGTGTGACAATTGCAAGATCAAGGATAGTACCTAGATTCTCTACAAAAAAAAGGCAAGTGATACTTTGGTCATCAAAAGTCCTATCTTATCAATATTGCATTAGTGATATTTTTGTAGTATGCATGATAGGACTATTTTTTTATATTGCTATGCTAGAGTAGATCCTATAGAATATATCTTGGTAGGAATCTTTCTGAGTCAAAAGACAAGTTATGCTAGTATGCTTAGCCTAGCTATTAGAATTCAAGGGTGGAATATTCATGCTATGATATTATACAAAGTCTATGACTATGTTTTTGATTAATAAAACAACTATGTGAATGAATCACCTGGGTGGAATGGGAAGAATGGTTTGTGTTGAGTGGTTACCCAGGGCCCATTTATATGGCTTACCCTGGTGTATCTCACTTGTGGATGGCCACCCAGGAACAAAGAGATTTGAGATGTTTTGTGTTGAGAAGCTTCTAGTGCAACCACATGGCATATGGGCTCTGCCTTGACCAACTAGGTTGCAAGAACTCAGATGGACAGACAGTTGGTGGTAGTGATGATAGGATGGAACGCGTCTGTGCTTATCTGAGGGTTAAAAAGTCTCGTCTCGATGCATGTCGAGTCTTGTGGGAAAAGTGCACCACCTCTCGAGAGGGTAAAACCAAAGTAGTTCGACGTGTCCCCGGTAATGGACATTTTGAGCATCAAAGACATTGAAATGATAAAGGATCTCCTCATCCCAATTTATCTAAGTTAAAACTTGTTGGGTGAACAAGGGAAGCACCTGGTGTGTAACAAGTGTGCCATTGTTTGTTAATGTGTTTTGAAAAAGATAAAAATTATTTTCAAAGGATAGGGAAAAGTTGTTTTATGCAAAGGCTAGCCAAAACTACACTTAGACATATATTCATGTAGATGTTAGATTCTCCATATCTATATGATATCACTTGCTAGTACAATTCAAATGTATTGACCCTTGTGGATGTAACTTATTATGTTGCAGGTTTGTTTGATGTTAGCGAAGTTTGTTGAGTAGGATTACAAGTCTACAACAAACATGATTTCCTGTGGCACATGAAGATGAAGGACTCCATGCTTTTAGATATATCTGCTGCTTTGTAATAAGATAGCCTTATGAGCTATGTAAGTTGTAATGAATTATTTAATTCCTAGTTATAAGTTGCAATATGACCTTTCTTTCTTGATATTACATCTTAAACTGTGGGTGCTAGCTAATCGATCCAGGGAATAGCACTTGTAAACACAGGGATCTCTACCTTATCAGGTTGGGTCCTCTACAGTGCTACAATTTGACACCACTAACAATAGATCTCGCCCTCGAGATCTGCCTCATGGTACGGGGAAGAAGGACGGCGGTCTGAATCTTCTCACTTTGTGTAGATCCTCGCGACACCACTAACAAGGGTTCTTTCTTCATCTGGGAAAATGGCAACACCACGAACAAGGATTGTTGCTCACGTCCATCAAAAGAACACTCTGGCGAAACACAGGCGAAGGTAGAGGTATCAAAAGGTAAGGCCACCTCCAACTTTTGTGGAAGGAGTAAAATTTGTTGACCCATTGTTTCAATATACAAGAGCAAATGATAAGGGGTGACGACAAAGGGAAAAGGGAAAAAAGAGAGCGGTCAGTATTGAGGTTAGTACACAGTGAGTCCTAGAATTCAGCGGCTCTCGCATAGATAGGTATGGTGGATTGAAGCGGCATCACAGCAAGCACTAAAAACTTATAGAGACTCGACACAACTGTCAACTATCAGAGAGGGATAAGTAAGACCTATTCGTATCCAACCAGTAATAACACCAAACATACCCATCATGGTATTTCCCCCTTGAGACCAAACGAGGAAGTCATTCCGAGGAAACTCACACGGTTGACAGTTTTATTCATTATTTCCATGGTTGTTATCCAACTTACTAGTCATATCAGATACTAGTCATATCAGATACAAGTCAAATTATAACAGTAAACTTTAGTTATAGTTTATATGATTGAGATACTATGCTCCAAGTCCTCCATAACCACGGACATGGATTTTCAAAATGATTTAACCCTTTAGGGATGCACCAAAGTTTCCACACGCACTTCGACCATTGTTGCCAGATCAGTTAACATACACCCATCGGTATATCGATGTCGTGGTATTGCCGACTAGTAAGCCATGGAGGAGTCCACACAAAGCATGTTTAGAGAGGTGGGGGAAGGCGGCAAGTTAGGGGGTACGAGGTAACATAGCTTACCCAGGTTCAGATCCCACGATGGTGGTGGAATCCTACTCCTGCTATAAATCACTATAATGGAAAATACGCCTAGTTACAGGGATCGATTCACTATGCGCGATATGATTTATGTCGTTCCCTAAACGCTCCTCTAGGTCCGACTTATATAGTCGCCAGATCCTAGGGTTACAGGGAAAGTCCTAGACGGATAGGTCACAAAGTCCTACACGAGTACTAACTAGTCTAACGTCTCTTGCACTCCAAGGATCCGGTTATGTCGGTGACTCCATCGTAGCCTTCCTTTATCCGGCATGGGCCTCCTTTCTGGATCCTTCTAACTAGGGCGCCCAGCAGTCCATGGGCCTTGATACCAACTGTGGGCATCCCGGGTTATCCGGATTAGAGACATGTAATGGTGACACCCATTTAGCATATCCCCAACAGTAGCCCCAGAGAACTCCGAGATCTTGCGCCATCTTGCCTCTTTAGATTGAATGATCTGTATAGATGAATGTCGGGAAATCTTCAAGCAATATCTTTTAGTCCTCCCAAGAATCCTGCAAAATTCTACGTAAGTCGGAGAATCACTAAGCTTTCGATCATACTCTTCTCGTAGCCAGACAAGATCCTTCCATGCGTGAATCTTTAGATGGGACTGTTCGCCTACACGCATCAGTGATATGTCGTAGACCATAGGTTAGCGACGCCTCGTAACTCACACATACAAAGAACGTAATAATAGCCGTTTTCCCGCGTGAAGGATCTGAAACGTTGGCGTCCGTGGTGGGAATGTGGCGAAATTTTCACACACGTTCACGCACGCACTGTCCATGCACCAACCATTGGATCAACTTGCACGGATCTTGACGCCGAGGGCTATATATTTTACCTGTGGTGGCATTTTATCTTTTCACCTCATTTTCCCTTGCGTCATTGTCTTCCTCCAGCCCAAACCCATCTTCGAGCTCATAGCGTGCACAGAGGAAAACCCTAAATCCTCCCAATCTCCAACCCATCTCCCTCCGCTCCAATGGCAAACAGCAGCAATAGCACACCATCGATGGCGGTGTCTAGCGAGGCCTTGGTCAAGCCATCTACACTGTCCACGTCCCAACAGAGGGCGTGGTGGTGCCACGTTCTGTTCTGCGATGTTGAGTCCACCGGCAGTGACCATATCCCAGCGGTGCTGGAGCCGTTGGAGGAGGAAGCAGACTCTCACAAGGGAGAGTGGCGAGGCTCGGATATCTCCAAGAGCAACATCAAGGAGATGATCTCTGAGGTGTACCTCCCTACGACGGAGTGCCTGGTCTGGAAGGTGGCGCCGTCCGGCGAGGTCACTCCTTCTCCCCAAGTCGGAGAAAAGGTATACCTGAAGGCCCAATTTGTGCGTGGTGTCTCCCTTCCAATATCCGACTTCTGCTTCCAAGTCCTTAAGCAGTTCCGGTTTCAACCTCAGAACCTGTCTCCGAACAACATCCTCGCACTTAGGAATTACACGGTGTTATGCGAGGGATACCTAGGGAGGTTAGATCTGTTTATTTATTTCTTCACCATGAAGAGGGAAGCTGGAGTGAGCAAAAAGGATCTCAGAAATTGCGGAACAGTTAGCTTCAGGATCCGGCATGGCCGGTGATTTCCGAACATCGTATGACACAAGTCCTGCAAGAACTGGCAACAGACGTACTTCTATGGCCCAGACTTCTGTGGAGGGCAGAACTGCTGCTCCCATGATCCGGACCGAGCTTCCAAAGATTGTCTTCCTGGTGCTTACTTCGAGCATCTATGCTCTGGCTCATGGTGTTGCACCGACTTCTCCTTTATGCGGCCTTGAGGAGCTTCTCAAGCAGGCGGAAATTGTCTGGGTTACACAGTTGCCTTTGGCAAACTGTTTGCTAAGAGCGCCAGCAACCTCAAGATCATTGCACTTGTAAGTTTTATATGCCTTTTGCATTTCATACATAATATCCCACTATAGCCCCCAAGGATTTAGACAGAAAGCCATAAGTATTTTGGTCTGAATGCTCTAAGAGTGACTAAGCAAGAAACTTTGTACTGTAGCCCCCAAGTATATAGTTTGAATGAATTATTATGACTAGATACTTTTAGAGTAGCATCCGCAGTGTTTGTAAATTTTGATACTGTAGCCCCAAGCCTCTAGTTGAAACAGAATTAGTTCCAACTAGATTCTTAAAGAAAGACAAAGCATAGCTTTGAGTTAAAAACTCACACTGTAGCCCCCGAGCCTCTAGGCGGAAATTTATCCGGCTAGATGCTCCAAGTAGAAAGTAGCCTTTTTGTTATTTGCATAATGAGAATGCTCGGAGAGTTTCCGCCAACAACAAGTTCCACAAGATGCGAAAGGATCTTGAATCTGAAAAGGGTAAAACCGCCTTATTGAAGGAACAGATCGCCAAGGGAAAGAGTCTATTATCTTTCAGTTTCATGCTCAACTTGATCTTATGTTGTTATCTTCCGGCTACTCATTGTGCTCTGTCATTTCTCCGATTTGTAGAAGATATTGCCAAAGCCAAAGATATTGTTGATAAATCCAAGCACATCCAGAAGCTGGATAGCAAAAACAAAATCTTGAAGCAGGAAAGGGCTGATTCGCTAAAGAAGCACGAAGATGCATTAGCTGTCATGCAAGAATCTGCAAACACGGAAATCAACCGCCTTAAGGAGGATATTGTGATCCTTAAGGAGCAGAAGAAATCTGTCGACGAGCAAAATGCTCAAAACCTTGAGGCGTATAAGAGAAGGTTAGTACGTGTGGGTAAAGTTGTACACCCCTGTAGGGTTAAATTATTTCGCAAAGCTGTGTTCACGGTTATGAATGCTTGGTGACCAAATTCTAAGATCATTGAGAACTATAACCTAATCATAAAACTGGACAGATCAACGTGTGCTTAAGGATGCTTCCTCATGGGTATGAGGGGGTGATCCTAGCTAAGGTTAGATGACGATTATTTGGTGGATATCAAAAGATGATGATCAATTATTTGGAGATGTTGCTCTCTTATCCCCTTTTAAAATACGCTGACTAGACAAGCTTCTTCTCTCTCTTGTTTCACAAACAAAAATAGATTTATGCAAAACAGCTCCACCAGCCATAAGTCTTGCTGAGTACACCATGTACTCACCATTGCTTTGTTGATACTTTTGTAGTAGAGTAAGTGTTCCCTGAAGATGAGTTTCATACCACATAGACACCTACGAGTAGCTTGGGGTTCCCGGCCGGCAGCCTAGGTTCTATGGGATGGGACATCATCGTTATGCTTTAGGCCTCTTAGGCCATTTGTTCAGTTTGCTATACTTAATAGCATAATTTGTCTTCCGTTGTTTGATGTTTGTGGTCAGTGACCTCTGCTTGTAATAATTTGGTTCTTTGCTCAGTTATGAGCTTGATGTAATAGTTTTGTGTCGTAGGGTCACTATTGTGTTACCGATTCTTCACTGGATATTCTCGAGGTCAAGGTTAAGCTTATGTCTGACGGTGGTGTGGGATTTGTTTAGCCCTGATCCCTGGGGTGTCACATGCAACTAGTTTTGCATAAGTGGCTTGCAGGTGTTTGTCTCTCCTACTATAGTAAATATCTGATTTACAAAGATTTTCCAATATTTGCTTATCATCTTTGTGGTTCCATGTTCGTAGGTAAGAACAGTTCTATCTCCGAAATCCCTCAGCCACGTAAAAACATGCAAAAGATAAACTAGAAGTGTCTAGTTTTTGGTTTTGTCGGGCAACTACTATGATATGTTAGTATTATAATTTGTAGTATGGATTGATACTATTGGAAATTATAATATTCCAAAGTATAAGTTCCATAGACCTTGACTTTACACATATAGGAACGATAAAGATCAGGATAGTGATCAAGTGCGAGAACCATATCATATCACTTTTAGCATATGATGTTTGTATGCATATTATATTGCTTGTTTGGCGCTTTAGTAGCATTATAAGATGATCCCTCATTTAAATATCAAGATAAAATGTGTTTTTCCTTTAGTATGCACCGTTAATAAAGTTCATCGTTTCGAGACACCATGTGATAGTCGGGTGTGATAGACTCAACGTTCGCATACAACGGGTGTAAGACAGTTTTACACACGCAGATACTAAGGTTCTTACTTGGCAAGCCTAGCATGTACAAACATGGCCTCGGAACACGAACCAATAGGTAAAGCATGAGTCATATGGTTGATATGATGACCATCTAGATGCTCGCCTTTGAAGCTACAACAGTTCACGTGATGATCGGTCTTGTTGTAGTGGACCTGGTTCATGTAATCACCAAAAAGACACGAGGGATATTGTTTTTTAGTGGGACTTCATTTGTAATTTGTATTAGTTGAACTCAATCTATCATAAACTTAGTCTAAATAAACTTTGCAAATGCTGTTGTAGATGGCACCCCCTACTTTTAGTTTCAATGTGTTCATGGAGAAAGAGAAACTTCCATTGAATGGTAGCAACTTTACCAACTGGGTCATGAATTTGAGGATTTTCCTCACTTCTGCACAAAAGCAATATGTGCTGGATGGTCGCTAGGTGACACTCCTGCAAATAATGCATCTCGGGATGAGAGAAATGAAGGGAATATGCCCGAGAGGCAATAATAAAGTGGTTATTATCGTATTCCTTATTTGTGATAAATGTTTATTTTACATGCTATAATTGTATTAATACGGAAACTTAATACATGTGTGTTTAATAAACAAAAAGGAAGTTCCTAGTTATGCCTCTCTCATAAACTAGCTCGTTGATTAACAAGATGATTAAGGTTTCCTGATCATAGACATTGGATGTTGTTAATAACGAGGTCACAACATTAGTTTAATGATGTGATGAACATTCATCCCAAGTATAGCATTACGATCAAAGTCATTGAGTTTATATTGCTATAACAAATTACGAAGTGATCCTAATCCTTAGACCATGAGATCATGTCAATCACTAACACTGGAAGAGTTTCTTGATAACATCAAACATCACACCGTAACAGGGTGATTATAAAGATGGATTCAGAACTAATAAAGTGTTATGTTGAGGCCCATGGATCGAGAGTGGAATTTGTTCATCCCGATGACTGATAGATATGCTCTAGGCCCTCTCGATGATATCACATTGGGTTAGCTTGCAAGCAAGTGATTTGATCACTAGAATGTTATATCACGGGAACGAGAAAAGAGTGCATGTCAGTAATGAGATCAAACTAGGTATGGATATACTGATGATCGAATCTCGGACATGTAATATATCGTGAAACAAAGGGATTAAGATACTAGCGTAAAAAGGTTTCGATGATCACAAGAAAGTCATCGTTGAATGTGTGGGAGTCAGTATGGGTCTCCAGATCCCGTTTCTGATTATTGATCCGAGAGGGGTATCGATCATGTCCACATTATTCACGAATCGTAGGGTGACACACTTAAGAGACACCGACATCCATTTGGAGCAAAAGTTTCATGCCGAAAAGAATAACAAGCGCAGGAATTTATTTCACTAGATACCGAAACGGGGTTTTGGGTGAAATTGCAGAAAGTGTTTCTGCATGTGAAATGAAATACTAGCAAGGGGTTATATGTGAATGTTTGTCATTAAAGTAATTTACAAAATTCTGAATGAATAAAAGCAGTTTTATTTAATGAGAGTTTGCATTAAATTTGGTGGAAATTTAATGGGAATTTGAGTGGGTTTTTGAGTGGAGGGAATTGAAAGGCATTTGAGTGAGTGGAGTGTCCACCCACATGAATGTGGAAGAGGTGGGGGCAGCCCCATGGCTGGGCGCATGGCCCCTTGGGTTCCCCCTCTCCCTATAAAAGGAGCCCCCTCCCTCTCTCTCACTCACACCACCTCGTGAAGGATCTGTCTCCTCCTCTAGAATTTATTCCCCATGGTCTCGGACTAGCAAGATACATGTTCCCGGTGGCTATTCGGAAAGAAAGAGTTGTGCTTCCGCTGCATCGCTGGAGCGAGCAGGCGGAGGTTGCTCGGTGCCTCGAACGTGTGTGCGAGCACGGATGCGCTGCTGTTTTGCGGCGCTAGGACTTCCTCTCGATCTTGAGATCGGCAAGAGATCGTCTACATCAACCACGAGTTTGGACTCGTTAATCTTTGTCGGTCTTCAAGGGTATGTTCTCTATGGATATACAACCGCCCGTTGTTTGTATCTAGTAGATAGATCTTGGTACATAGTTGTTCCCATCGTAGGAATTTTTTTTGTTTTCTATGCTGCGAACCCTACAGTGGTATCAGAGCCGGATCTATGCGTAGATACTTTGCACGGGTAGTACACATATGAGTATGTGGGCGATGATGATCATTTTATTGCTTCTTAGTTGTACTTTGGATATTGGTGGCATAGTGGGATGAAGCGGCCCGGACAAACTTTACATGTCCTCGCACATGAGACCTGTTCCACGCTTGACATGCAACTAGTTTTGCATAAGTGGCTAGCGGGTGTCTGTCTCTCCTACTATAGTCAATATCTAATTTGCAACGAGTTGTCAACAATTTGGTTATCCTCGTTGTGGTTCATTTTCGTAGGTAAGAACGGTTCTATCTTCGAAAGCCCTAAGCCACATAAAACTTGCAATGGATAAATTAGAGGCGTCTAGTTTAGATTGTTGCTGGGCTAGTGTTATGATATGGTGATGTTGTAAGTAGAAGTATGAGATGACACTCTTACAACACACATAGCGTGTAAGTTCCATAGACCATGGCCTTACACATAGAGGTATGATAGAGATCATACTATGATGCACATGATGGAGATCATATGCGGGAACCATATCATTTCACTTACAAACATGTGATGTTTGATTGTATCTTATATTGCTTGTTTGGCGTTTTATTAGCATAATATGATGATCCCTCATTTAGATATCAAGATAAGAATGTGTTCTTCCTTAAGCATGCACCGACAATGTTTCGTCACTTCAAGACATCACGTGATGATCGGGTGTACTTGAATCCACGAGCATATCTCGGGTGTAAGACAGTTACACACACGAATACTAAGGTTCTTACTTGGCAAGCCTAGCATGTACAGACATGGCCTCAGAACACGGACCGAAAGGTTAAGCATGAGTCATATGTTTTGATATGATGACCATATGGATGCTCGCCTTTGAAGATACACCGACTCACGTGATGATCGGACTTGGTGTAGTGGATTTGGTTCATGTAATCACCAAAAAGACACGAGGGATGTCGTTTTTGAGTGGGAGTTCATTTCTAATTTGGATTAGTAGAACTCAATTTATCATAAATTAAATCAAAGTGAATTTGCATAATTTGTTGTAGTCATTGGCATTCATTCACCACCGTATGCATAGTTGTAATTGAGATAATAGAACTATAGAATTCTGGATATATACTTTACAAACTGGTATCATATTGTGTTGAGTGTCAATCTAAAGTTTAAAGTCCTATTGCAAACTTTTAGCAAAATCTATTCACTCCGTGAAATTTAATAGTGGTATTAATCGAGAGTAACAATTCCAGTGTTAGTATCTTAAGTATCATGTTTGCCTCCATGATTCTTGATTGTTTTAATATCAAGTTTATCTAGGAGCTGAAAGAATTGTTTCAGAAACCATCATGTGTGGCAGATATAACGATATCTGAAACAATGTTTTGGTTGCAATATGATAGAGTATAATATATGTTCTCATATTGGATGAGAATTTGCAAAGGTTGGAGATGCTAGACATCCTAATCATCCAAAAGGGTTTTTGAAAGTAATGTTATACTCACGATTCACCTTTATAAGCTACAGTAGCTTGATCATGAAAGTCGTCATGATAAGGATGAATAGAAGATGTATGTAAAGTGTTTACTACACTAAAAGATTACTAAAGAATGGATTTTGAAAGAATACCGATCATTTTGATGATGGTGATCTACTTCAAAGTGCAAGTCCAAAGGTATTATTATTTGAATATACATGCTTTGGACTATGTGTCATGTATATGGCGCCACTGTTGATGTTGATAGATTCTTTTAAAAGGAAAAGGAAATGCTGGAAGAGGATCTATAAAATATACTTGGCAGAAAAGAAAAGATTGGAAATATCCAATTTAGGTATATGGATCATATACATGTTATGGTTGTATTCTTTGCTTGTTAAACAATGTGGTTCTTGGGTATTGGATACCGAATTGGTTGGTATGAAATTTCATACGGAACGACGCAATTCATCAACCACAATGGCCTAAGTAACTAGCAAGAGAATATGTGATGATGTTCATCGAAAACAAACAAACCGTTGTTTGTATTTCTCGTTGACATCAAAGCTTGACTTCAAGATTTGTTTTAATAATTGTTATTTAAATCAGGTATTATGAGAACAAAGGTTGTTCAAATAATTACCATATTCCATATAAGATGGATGATTTACAAATCTAGTTGGAGAAATCACATCCATAAAACCTAATGCTAAAATGTCGCAAGACAAATGATTGAAATATCACTTACGAAGTGACATCGCTGTTTAAATTATATTGGAAAGAAAACATGAAGAATCTCCATATTCATGGATTTTTGGAGTCTTTGATTTGATCAAGTGACGCTTGTGAGACTTTCCACGTGATAATTAAAACTTCGTTCAAAGGCCAAAGAAAAACGAGCGACTAAATTATTGGAATTTATACATATCGATGTATGTAGTCCATTATGTATAGTCGTAAGCGATGGATTTCAACTTCATATGCTTTCTCTAGAAATTTGAGTGAATGTTCACTTAATGAGAAAGAAGTATGAAATATTTGAAAACGTTTCAATGACTTTCAAGATGAAGTGCAAAACATTGTAACAAGAAAATAAATGATTTATGATTTGATCATAAAGGTATTTATTTGAGTTACAAGTGTAACAAGAAAAAAATGAATTATGATTTTATCATAAAAGGGATTTATTTTAGTTACAAGTTTAGCAAAACACCTAGATTTACATCTCCCGAAACACCATAGGAATATGGAGTGTTTGAGATTTGTAATGAAACCTTGTTTGACATGGTTGGATCAAAGGTATTATTTATAAAACTGCCATTATGTTTTAAAAGATTAAAGCTTTAGAGACTTCCGCTTTTACACTAAAAAGAGCCCCATCTTGATTTGTTGAAATGACACCATGGAAGTTATGGTTTGGGGTAAAACCCATGTTGTCATTTCTTAAATTTTGGTATGCTAAACATAAGTAAGATGTTTACAACCGAAGTCGGATGAGCATGTCTTTGTAGGTTATTTCGAATAACAATTGGTTATTCCTCCATAACACCGAGGACAAAAGGGTTTGTCGCTTGAAATGCGAAGTTTCTTGAAGAAGAAAATTTTCATAAAAGTTAAGTGGACAATAGAACTTTGATAAGGTTAGCGAACCTTAGCTAAATGTGCTGAGTTGCGCAGCACCGGAAATGGTTTCAGAGGCTGCCATAATGCTCATAGATTATGTGCCTCAAAGGTTGTGGTCACGGATATCTAAGTTCTTATTGAACCAAGTCGGTCAAATAAACAAATCAAATGCTGAGATTTGAGAGTAAATCATTATTGTTTGACAATGATGAACCGACTACATACAAAGAAGCGATGATGGGCCCTGACTCCATAAAATGGCCTGAAGCCATAAAATCCGTGATAGTTCCATACACGAGAAATCAAGTTTTGAACTTGGAAGACCGTCCGGAAAGGTGTAAAAACCTGTCAGTCGTATTTGGATCTATAAAGAAACAGACATGGATGTTTCACATCTATGAAATAGTCGACATGTCGTAAAGTATTTTATGACAATGTTCAAGGAGTTGACTATAACAAGATTTGATCTTTCATAGCGATATTTAGTCTAGACGGATTAAAATAGCAATCACTACATATAATTTGGTATATGGTAGATGAATAAACAAAACAAAGTTCTTCTAATAGAATGGTTACCTAGGACGTGTACATGACACGGTCCAAAGGGTTTTGTTAAATTCAAAGGATGCTAAAAAGGCATGCAAACTTCAATTGTTGAAGTAAGCATCATGGAGTTGGAATCTTCACCATGATGAAAAAGGAGTTTTCATCAGGAGACGATGAAGATGCTTGCATTTGTAAGAAATTAAGTGGGAGCGCTAAGACATATTTCTAATACATTATGTGGAGGACATCTTGTTGATTAGAAATGATGTATCTTTTATTGACAAAGGTTAAGAATTTCATTTTGATAAAATACTTAGGCAAAACCCGAATATTTAGCATGAATGTCTATAGTGGATAGACTGTGACGCCAATATGGTTGTGCCAAACGTACATATATGAGATATTGAAGGAGTTCAATATAGAAACAACAAGAAACAGTTCTTGTCGCATGGAAAGGAATTGAATCAAGATTCAAGTGTATCGACACTTGATAAGTGAAACAAGATTCAAGTGCTTTGACACTTGATGAGTAAAATCACAAGGATGTTTTGATCAATCATACCATGATATGTACACATCCAGATATGTCCTATGCTCTAAATGTTATGAGCATATACCAGAATGAATCATAAAATGATCATTGGACAATAGTAAGGAAATTCTTATGATCTTTTGGAAGAACTAAGAATATATTTGTGTAGAGGTGACAAACAATTACAAATAGTTCATTGTAAAGCGTTACATTGATACTAGTTTTGTCACAAGATACAAATTAAGTTTATCTCAATTTAAACTATGGGTGGCACAATGTAATGGAAAGGAGATTACATGATGGATTTGGATGAAATCCATAGTTAAGACATTGTGACGAATACTACAAAAAAAGGCTAAGTATATGACTGCTATAGTAGCAGCAAAAGAGGGAATTTGTGTCAAGTAGTTTGTTATCAAACTAAGGTGTGGTTCGCAATGGGCTAACACTAAAAGATATATTGCATGACAATAGTATCGACGTGATTTAACCCCAAGAAACTAAAGGTCTCACCAAGAGACCAAATTTATACAATGCCATCTCATTAGAGAATGAGTGATGCATGGAGACGTAAAGACATGTAAATACACATGGACCTGAAGCGTCAGATCCGTAGATTATGTTAACCACTTGTAATTGCGTATATGGAACACCAGAAAGCCATAAATGTTCAATACGCAAAGATTTCAAAATAGATTATTGTCTCTAGTGCAAGTGGGAGACTGAAGGGAATATGCCCGACAGGCAATAATAAAGTGGTTATTATCGTATTCCTTATTTATGATAAATGTTTATTTTACATGCTATAATTGTATTAATACAGAAACGTTAATACATGTGTATTTAATAAACAAAAAGGAAGTTCCTAGTTATGCCTCTCTCATAAACTAGCTCGTTGATTACCAAGATGATTAAGGTTTCGTGATCATAGACATTGGATGTTGTTAATAACGAGGTCACAACATTAGTATAATGATGTGATCAACATTCATCCGAAGTATAGCATTACGATCAAAGTCATTGAGTTTATATTGCTATAACAACTTACGAAGTGATCCTATCCTTAGACCATGAGATCATGTCAATCACTAACACTGGAAGAGTTTCTTGATAACATCAAACGTCACACCATAACAGGGTGATTATAAAGATGGATTCAGAACTAATAAAGTGTTATGTTGAGGCCCATGGATCGATAGTGGAATTTGTTCATCCCGATGACGGATAGATGTGCTCTGGGCCCTCTTGGTGATATCACATTGGGTTAGCTTGCAAGCAAGTGATTTGATCACTAGAATGTTATATCACGGGAACGAGAAAAGAGTGCATGTCAGTAACGAGATCAAACTAGGTATGGAGATACCGATGATCGAATCTCGGACATGTAATATATCGTGAAACAAAGGGATTAAGATACTAGCGTAAAAAGGTTCTGATGATCACAAGAAAGTCATCGTTGAATGTGTGGGAGTCAGTATGGGTCTCCAGATCCCGCTTCTGATTATTGATCCGAGAGGGGTCTCGATCATGTCCGCATTATTCGCGAACCGTAGGGTGACACACTTAAGAGACACCAACATCCATTTGGAGCAAAATTTTCATGCCGAAAAGAATAACAAGCGCATGAATTTATTTCACTAGATACCGAAACGGGTTTTCGGGTGAAATTGCAGAAAGTGTTTCTGCATGTGAAATGAAATACTAGCAAGGGGTTATATGTGAATGTTTGTCATTAAAGTAATTGACAAAATTCTGAATAAATAAAAGGAGTTTTATTTAATGAAAGTTTGCATTAAATTTGGTGGAAATTTAATGGGAATTTGAGTGGGTTTTTGAGTGGAGGGAATTGAAAGGCATTTGAGTGAGTGGAGTGTCCACCCACATGAATGTGGAAGAGGTGGGGGCAGCCCCATGGCTGGGCGCATGGCCCCTTGGGTGCCCCCCTCTCCCTATAAAAGGATCCCCCTCCCTCTCTCTCACTCAGACCTCCTCGTGAAGGATCTCTCTCCTCCTCTAGAATTTATTCCCCATGGTCTCTAACTAGCGAGATACATCTTCCCGGTGGCTATTCGGTAAGAAAGAGTTGTGCTTCCGCTGCATCGCTGGAGCGAGGAGGCGGAGGTTGCTCGGTGCCTCGAACGTGTGTGCGAGCATGGATGCGCTGCTGTTTTGCGGCGCTAGGACTTCCTCTCGATCTTGAGATCGGCAAGAGATCGTCTACATCAACCACGAGTTTGGACTCGTTAATCTTTGTCGGTCTTCAAGGGTATGTTCTCTATGGATATACATCCGCCCGTTGTTTGTATCTAGTAGATAGATCTTGGTACATAGTTGTTCCCATCGTAGGATTTTTTTTTGTTTTCTATGCTGCGAACCCTACAAGAAATGTGTGTGTGACACAAAGAATGATGACTACATTCTTGTGAAGTGTCCAATCCTTCAATCACTGGATCCTGAACTCCAAAAACATTTTGAACTTAGAAATGCTGATGGTATGGTGAAGGAACTCAAAACCATGTTTGAGAGCCAAATCTGTGCTGAGAGATATATGATCTCTGGCAAGTTCTTTAGTGCAAAGATGAAGGAACACATATCTGTGAACGATCACGTCATGATGATGACGGGCTATGTTCAATGTCTTAAAGCACTAGGATGTGATATCCCAGCTGATCTTATGATAGATAGAGTTTTGCAGTCGCTCAAACCTAGTTACAAAGAGTTTGTGCTAAATTACAAGATAAGTGGTGCGATTAGAATGCTCACTGAACTCGTTGCCATGCTGATGGTTGCCGAAGTAGACATAAATAAAAGGAACCAAGAGTTGATGGATGAGAAGATCGCCACCTCTGAAGAAAAGGGCAATCCCAAGGGTAACTTCAAGAAGGACATCAAATATGTTGTCGCGCCTGAGAAGAAGACACAGGGAGGCCCTAAGCCTGATACTAAATTCTTTTACTATGGTCACTAGAAGCGAACTTTCTCCAAGTATTTGGCTGACAAGAAGGCTGGCAAGATGAACAAAGGTATATATGATATAAATGTTATTGATGTGTACTTGAATAGTACTTACAGTAGCACCTGGGTATTTGATACCGAATCGGTTGCTAATATATTTAAATTTAATCAGGGGCTATGGAATAGGCAACCGCTAGCAAGAGATGAGGTCACAATGCGTGTCGGCAATGGATCAAGAGTTGATGTGATTGCCGTCAGAATGCTTCCTCTCCATCTACCATCGAGATTAGTTTTAAACCAAAATAATTTTTATTTGGTTCATGCTCTAAGCATGAACATTGTATCCAGATCGTTTTTATTGCAAGACGGTTATTCCTTTAAATCATAAGACAATGGTTATTCGATTAATAAGAATAATATCTTCCATGGTCATGCTCCTGTGATGAATGGTTTATTTCTTATGAAGCTCTATAATAGTAATACACATATTCATAATGTAGATGAAAAAAGGATTAAACTTGATGATGATATATCCAAATATATGTGGCACTGTCATCTAGGTCATATTAGCATAAAACGCATGAAGACACTCTATTCTCATGGACTTTTGGAATCACTTGATTTTGAATTACTTGATACATGTGATCCATGCCTTATGGGAAAAATGACTAGAACCCCGTTTTCTGGTACAATGGAGCGGGCGACAGATTTATTCAAAATGATACTTACTGATGTATGTGGTCTAATGAGTGTGTCTGCACGAGGTGGATATCGTTATTTTTTATTTTCACAGATGTTTTGAGTAGATATGGGTATATCTATTTGATGAAACACAAGTATGAAACCTTTTAAAAGTTCAAGGAATTTCAGAGTGAAGTGTAAAATCATCATAATAGAAAGATTAAATTTCTGCAATCGGATCATAGGGGTGAATATCTAAGTTACGAGTTTGACACATACATGATAGATTGTGGAATAGTTTCACAACTCACGCCTAACGGAACACTACAATGTAATGGTGTATCGGAGCATCGTAATAGTACCTTATTAGATATGGTCCAATCTATGATGTCTCTGACTGACTTGCCACTTTCCGATGCATTCACCTTAAATAGGGCACAATCTAAATCCGTTGAAATGATGCTTTATGAATTGTGGTTCGGAAACAAACCTAAGTTGTCATTTATTGAAGTTTGGGGATGCGATGTTTATGTGAAGAAACTTCAGCTGGATAAACTCGAACCCAAAGCAGAAAAATGCATCTTCATACGATACCCTAAAGAAACAATTGGGTATTCCTTCTATCATAGATCCGATGGCAAGGTTTTTGTTGCCAATAATGGATACTTTCTAGAGAAGGAGTTGCTCGCGAAAGGTGTGACTAGTCGGAAGGTAGAACTCAAAGAGGTTATTGAACCTTCTCTTCATGAAGCGGTGAGCAGCGTAGCACGGGAAATTGTTCCAGAGTTGTCTTTACCAAATGAAGAGGGAACTAATGATAAAGATATCATGACACTCTGAAAGAGGACACTATCAAACCTCGTCGGTCAAGCAGGACATGTGCAGCTCCTAAACTGTATAAAAATCCCGTCATGAATTTCATGGTTGATGGAAATGATGACCCTGCAACGTATGAAGATTCAGTGACGAGCCTGGATTCCAACAAATGGATAGAAGCCATGCAATTCGAGATGGAATCCATGTACGAAAACTAGGTTTGGACCTTGGTGGACTTACCTCATGACTGAAAGGTCATTGAGAATAAACGGATTTTCAAGAAGAAACTGATGTTGATGGTAACATGACCATCTATAAAGCTCTACTCGTCACAAAGGGTTTTCAAAAAATTCAAGGAGTTGACTACGATAAGACATTCTCTCCCGTAGCGATGCTAAAGTCGGTTAGGATTATGTTAGCAATTGCTGCATTTTTTGATTATGAAATTTGGAAGATGGATGTCAAAACCATGTTCCTCAATGGTAATATTGAAGAAGAGTTGTATATGGTATAACCAAAGGTTTTTGCCTCTAACAAGGTATGCAAGCTTTAGTGATCCATCTATAGACTGAAGCAAGCATCCCGGAGTTGGCATCTCCACTTTGATGAGGTGATCAAAGGGTTTGGATTCGTCAAAACTTACGGAGAAGCTTTTATTTACAAGAAAGTGAATGGGAGCTCTATGGCATTTCTAATATTATATGTGGATGACATATTATTAATTGGAAATGAAGTAGATCTTCTAAATGATGTTAAAAGTTATCTAAATAGCAAACTTTTGATGAAGGACCGTGGTGTATGTGACACCCCCGGGATCAAGGCTAAACAAATCCCAGACATTCGTATGACATAAGCTTAACCTTGAGCTTGAGGATATCCAGTGGAGAAATCGGTAACACAGCAGTGACCCTACAACACGAAATTTATTACAACAAGCTCATAACTGAGCAAAGAACCAAATTATTACACGCAGAGGTCACTAACCACAAACATCAAACAACGGAAGGAAAATTATGCTATTAAGTATACCGAACTTAACAAATGGCCTAAAAGGCCTGAAGCATAACGATGACGTCCCAGCCCATAGATTCCAGGCTGTTGGCCAGGAATCCCAAGCTACTCATCGGTGTCTATGTGGTACAGAACTCATCTTCAGGGAACACTTACTCTGCTACAAAAGTATCAACAAAGCAATGGTGAGTACATGGTGTACTCAGCAAGACTTATGGCTGTTGGAGCTGTTTTGCATAAATCTATTTTTGTTTGTAAAACAAGAGAGAGAAGAATCTCGTCTAGTCAGAGTATTTTAAAAGGGGATAATAGAGCGACATCTCCAAAGAATTGATCATCATCTTTTGATATCCACCAAATCATCATCATCTAACCTTAGCTAGGATCACCCCCTCATACCCATGAGGAAGCATCCTTAAGCACATGTTGATCTGCCCAGTTTTACGATTAGGTTATAGTTCTCTATGATCTTAGAATTTGGTCACCAAGCATTCATAACCATGGACATGGCTTTTCGGAAAGATTTAACCCTATAGGGGTGTACAACTATACCCACACATACCAACCGACTCTTAATGCCAATATATTTGCCCTCTTCCTTAGAAAAATGGCAGAGGGTGGTTGGCCACGAGCTTTACCTTGCTTTCACCGAGACCATGAGTCACTCCCTAAGGTTGGTTCCGTCGTAACGGGTCAAATCCCGAATCCGGTCCCTAGATATGTGAGGCAAGGTTTGTTTACCAGGGGCTCCATCGACCCCAAGAAAACCCGGCCACGCTTACCTACCTGTTATGATGCACCTTCACCCGCCAAATTTTTCAAAACATTTTCAATGCGTATGTCGAATGGGACGTCCGGACTTTGTGACTCATGGAATCTACTAGGCAAGTTAATCAGGCATGGGGTTCCCAAGCCCCGTGTGATTGTACGCTCGTCTCGGTTCCAAAGACAAGAACTCGGTTCCTAGTGGTGGCGAGCATGGGACTACAAAAACCACATCCCACCGTGGCCTTCCATACAATCCTTAGCATGATTAACCTTTACCACTGATATAATTTCATCTGTCTATCTTGATCTCCTGTCATACTAGATTCTTTGCATCAGATACATCATCTGGATGAACCAGCACTGATAGCTATGCATGGCTAAGCAGGACACAAATATAAGCTCTAGTGCTGCACACAAGTCAAACCTAGTTATGCTAGGAGCAGTGGATCAGGTAATATAAGCTCAAAGGGAGTAATGCAACAGATAGGATATTCTATTATCGATAGAAGACCACAGTAGAATCGTATGCATCATGGCAAGAATAGAAGTGTTTCGAAATCATAGGATTATATCATGGTGGGGCTATGCTTGCCTTTGCCCGTTGATAACCAGAAAGCAGAGATTTGGACATCCGGTACTTGACTTGGTTATAGTTGGTCAAGTATTGTTCTTCCATCTTCGTTGGTATTGACCTCGATCTTCAATCTCGATCTCGATATCACATTCTACCGAAGAAGAAACAAACACCGAAAAGAGAGGGAAACAATCAACACATGGATCGATGCAATGCTCAAACAAGGATGATGGTATGGCAAGTTAAATTGTATTGAAATGTTACCCTAAGACATGCTTGACCATTTAATTGAGGTTCCGAGAGTTGCAAACCCTAATTCAGGAAAACCTGAGAGTTACCTGTGAGGGGTTACTATGTTTTTCTAATTACAATTTTCATGTAAGATGATTATCAATGCATGATTATATCCTTAATAGATAGATCTCATTTTTCTGAACATTTTGATATATTATACATATTTTTCTGACTTTTAATTAATTAGTTATTGAATTTACAAGTTTATGTCATTTTCTGAAAATATTAAACCAATTAAAATTGATTACTGCATCATGCTGATGTCAGCACAACCTAACCCTAATCCTTTTCTTACCGAGGGGGCTAGCTACTGTGGCTGATGGGTGGGCCTTAGGGCCACGTAGGACCCACGTGGACTACACGCGGGGGCCACGTCATCTCGTCGAAGAAAGCATCAGACGACGGCGCGGAATGGTGCTAAGGGGCGTGCGGGGCTGCGTGGCTTAGCCCCTTCGATTCAGCGCGTCAAGGAGGACCACAAAGGGACAGCGCCGCTGCAGGGTGGCCACCGGAGCTAGCTTCATAGCGACGGCAAGAGGCGGCGCTTGCAGGTGACCGTGGAGGAGGGTAAATAGAGCGAGAGGGGGCAAGGGAGAGGGCCCACGAGGAGCAGGAGCTCACCAGGAGCACGGTGGTTGTGTTAGGGAGGCGAGGGGAGGCCGGACGGCGATAACAGCGGTGACCGACGGTAAATTCAAGCTCGGATGGCTCGATTCCAAGCACGTGCAGGCGATTACTCTGGCGGGGAAGACGTAGTCCAACACGGTGGTTCTCCAGAGCTTCACGGCGAGGCACGGCGTGGTCGGGGACGGAGGGCTCGACGGTGACCATCGGGCTAGGGTTACGGCAAGCTCACATGGGAGAGGGACAGAGCGAGAGAGCAGGGGATAAGGACAGTGGAGGATAATACGGGCACGTCACAATGCTCTTATCCTTGCTCTAGAGCGGCGGCGTGCTTCGCGGCGACGGGCGGCATTGGGCGGTTGCGGCGGCAACAACGAGCAGCTCTGTGTCACCAACGAAGACGACATGCTCGAACAGAAGGCCGAACCGGTATCAGGCCAGAGCGGGCTGTAGATGGGCTAGACTGGGCCGTGGCAAAGAAAGTGAGACGGGCTGCTGCGGGTCACACCGCGCGGCAGAGAGGAGAGAAAAGAAGCTGGGCTACGACCTGGTTGGGCCCTACTGCTATGTTTTTTATTCAAAACCTTTTATTTTCTGTTTTGATTTCTCCCTTTTGTATCTCATTTCAAAATTTGTTTTTGTATATTTCAAACATACCAGAGGCTTTTATAAAATATACAAAATACTATGGGGCCCCTTTTATTCAATTTGGGCTCCAAATATTTTTGGGTTTTCAAAATACAAAACCTTTTTGAATGTATTTCAAAGAGAGAGGGAAGGAGATTAGGGTTTGCAAAAAAAAATTATTTGCATGCATTTTACAAGATGATGATCATGAATGCATAATTTAACCCTAAATACTATTTAACTAAAACTGGGGTGTTACAGCTCTATCCCTCTCATGAGAATCTCGGCCCGAGATTCCAAAGGTAGGAAAAGAGACAGAGAGAGAAAGAAACAGGATCACTCTAAGGATAAGAGGGAAACACACTAAACAACACACAGAGTATTTCATGGTCAACTCATGGATGGAGTGTTCAGAAACAACTCTGAGATGATGAACATGAAACACGTCAAGGTAATAGAGGAAACATGAGGAGAAGGTTTCAAGTTGTTAGATAGTGGTCTTCATAAGGATTGAGACCATGGAGCTTACAAAAGAGTTTAAGCTTCTGAAGAGGAGAGCTTATAACAGAAAGAACATGACCACAGACTTCGATAGGAAACCTCTACTAAATGGCTTAAGTAGAGATTTCAGGTTGCAGAGATATGGATCAACAAAACCAAGTTGTTGAACTACTTTTGAAATAGAAGGGTCACTCTTTTATTCAACAGAAGGCCAAGACAGAAAGGTGTTTTATGGAGAGGACTCATAAGAGTCACAATGGACATGTAGCAAGAGGAACTCCTGATTACCAAAATCATAGTCACTCTTAAAACATGGTTGAGAAAACGAGGGAAACTCTTTATTCATCCAGGTATATCAAAAACCTTGCCAAATATTGTGATATCACTTTACACCACTTAGATGAATGGTTAAGAAAATTCTTGGTGACACGAGAAGAAAGAAACTTTATTCTCAGACTTTGTTTACTTGGCACAACAAAGTACTTGCCGATATGAAGGGTATGGAGGATCGACCGAGAGACATTTAGCAACTCTATTTTAAATGTTCTCCTTGGTGTTAGAAAAATCAGACATCAAGTAAAGGTCAGACTTCGGATACAAAGGAAACCATAAGCACAACTCCTATAATAAATCATAGAAGAAGCCTCATGAAGAGTGGTTGTTATTGCTGAATCAAGAGAATTTGACAAAGGGTCTTTCCGGCTAAGTGTGTAGACCATTACATCAATCTTGCCAGATTACAAAGAGACCTATGTCAAAATCTTGAGGAACACCAACCATCGTTGCTGCTTGAGATTCACCTTTGGTTAGGTGGAATGATACTTCAGACTCAGTATGTCTGAATAGAAAGGGTGCAACATTTACCGCAAAGGTAAACTTACTAGATTCTCAAGATATGGACTACAATGTAAAGCTCCAAAAGATGATCTAGATTTCTATACACATGTATTAGCATCTTGTCGAAATACAACTACACACACAAAGTACTAACAATAAAACACACATGTGTCCTTAAGAAATGGAGATAACTCTACTCGAATCCACGACGACATCTTTCAACAATTGCACGTGAATCAGAGAGGGTTACTTTTGACATCCAGAACACATGCTTAGAGATGACTCAAAGACGGTTCTCGAAAGTTTTCAACAGTAATTCAACTGTTCCATATGAATCTAGTCTAACATGGAAAGGATAAGGATGTTGTCGATGGGATCAACAACAAACTTATCAAAACACTCCGAGAAGATGGACTCTAATGTCGTATGAACAAAACATAACTGTTGGTCAGACGGAAGACATGAGGATGTACTAAAGTGAAACATCAAGAGTAGAAACATCATCAAGATAGTCCTTGGAACTAAGTTTGATTTGACGATAACCCAAATCAAATCAATGGTGGGGGAAAATAATACATCTGCAAAGGAAATACTATCTTTCTTCAGCACAAACAAAACTAGAAATCCCTATAAGAAGGAACAAATTCGATTAGAACTTTTGTCTTACAACTCTCCAAGTTTTTGTTTAAGCTCAACCAACTAGTTCAGGGGTATACAGTACGAATCCTTGGAGAAAAGAGCAATTCAGAGAACTTACTTGCTCAAGAACTTGATAACACGGTCATGTGGCAACATGGAGATACTTCTAGGAAGACATTTAGAATATCACGAACCACCGATATATCACTTAGTTCGAGAGGAAACTTGCTTAGTAAGGCAATAAGACATAGTCTTAGAGCTTCGGCATGAGACTAACTCTTTGACTGAAGAGAGTGCACCAGAATAACGGACTTGGTAGCACAGTCAAACTTTGCTTAGTGATAGGGTTAACCATCACTGTAAGGAGGGCACAAATGTCCTTAGAGTTCAAAACAATAATAATTTCTAAGAATCTCAGATGGCCACATTATTACGCACGTGCATTACTCACGAGCACGAAAGCTCGAGGAAGGGTGGGTAAAGATGTGTGAAAGCATCACTTCATTAAGGGGCCATGAAACTCGGCATGACCTCTTAGTATAAAAGAGTGTGACACTTTAAGGTAGAATACAGAAGCTAGTAAATGCCTCTTGATCTGCGGATTACAACACTTTGACCTGGTCCTAGATATGACGAGGTACTGGGCTCCTGACATCCGAAATGGTTTGTCATGATGGACCACAAGAGTATCTTGCATCGGAAGACACAAATGCATATTTACTACTTGGCTACCGACTGGTAGACGAAGGTCAGAAAACAACAAGGGAGGAAGAACATTCTCAGGATGAAATCCCAAGATGTGGATGCATAGATTATCAAACTTCCAAAAACCAATGCACAGAAAAGGTAAGGTGTGGCAGATTCACGAGTATGGATGTGAGACTCACGAGGAGTATTCTTGTCGTGATCTATTTGTTTCCATTAAAGAACATCTTCCATAGCTAGTGGTAGGGAAGTCCTTAGTTGTCCAATTCAATTGCGACAATAACCACACACTAGTAGAGAAAAGCTTATAGCCGCATTCCTTACCGCCGGTGAAGTGGGCCTGGGATCGCCGGTGGTAAGACCTTCCCAGGCCTTCCTCGCGTTACCGCTGGCGAACGAAATATTAGCGCGCCGGTGATAATCAACTTACCCCCGGCGAACTTGTCCAAAGTCTCCAGCGGTAAGCCCTTCCAGGCCCGCCCCGTGCTACTGCCGGCGAACGAAGATGGGCTTCGCCGGGCCTACATAGGATAGCCCCGGCGAACACAATATCCAGCCCGCCGACGCTGAACCGTGACCAACCCTGCCCATCACCCCACACACACAGCCCACACGCACAATCACACACACCAACCCTTCCCTCTCCCCATCCCCATCCACTCCTCCTCTGCCGCCACCGTAATCCATGGCGTCCGCCGCTGCCATCTCCGCCCATCTCCATGTCCATCTCATCTCCTCCTCGTCCCTCTCCGTGCTCGAGGCAGTGGCACGCTCGCCAGGGACGTGGCCATGGTGCCCGTCAATTTCGGGCAGGACCACATCACCATCACATGTAGGTCAGCAAGATCCTCGCCGCGCTGCTCGTGCTAGGATCGCCAGAACGCTCGCCAGGGATGTGGTCATGGTGCCCGTCGATTTCGAGCAGGACCACATCACCATCACGGGCTTGACCTCAAGATCTGCGACCTCCAGATCCTGCGACCTCTAGATCATGTCTCCAAGCCCTTGATGCTGGCCACTATTCCACCCCTTTGATGCCGACCGCCAACACGACTACCTGCTGCCGGTGAGGCCCTCTCCTCCATGTGTATTCCTGCAAAATTAGATCACGTTATCATGTCGAATGTGCTAGTTGTGGAGCCTTCATGCCTTCAAATTTGCACTGGTGATTCTATGTCCATCGCTTATGATTTTGATTTGTGATGTCTGAAACTTTATGTCTGAATATGTTCAGCATAGTTCTAACTCTGAAGAACTCTAGAAAAAAACAGATCTGATGCTTGAACATGGGATTCAATGGTCCTATGTTAATGCATATGTCAGCTGCAAATTATATCCCTGTCTTTCTGAATCGCATCCAATCAATGAAATGTCAGCGTAGTGTAGAATTGTTTTTTACTAATTCACTTTTGTATTTATAGTTGTACACATCACAGAGCTATGGTAGATATTGATGCAGAAATTTGCATACCCTCCTGATTATGTTTTATAGGGAGGAATACTAATTAATATATGAGGGGTCCATCCCACAAATTTTTGATTATGAATCATGTGTGTCATCTTGAATGATATTCCTATTGACTTTTGCACTGACTGATATCCTTGTATCTGCATAATTCCCTCACCATGTTGCAGGAAATCACAATCTAGGTAATTAAGTAGGTTTATCCTGTAGTTTTTTTTATAGCTACGTTTGCTTGCATCAACCCCAATTTGGGCAATTCAGATGCAAGTTTCTACTATGCGTATATGGAAAAACTAGACACATTATATATTACTTGATATTACTTGAGTTGACGCTAACACAAATTAGATTTTTTGCCTCTGTCTCTTTTCTCAACTTGACAGCTTAGCAGTATCTAGGTATATATACACATATGCATGCTATTTACTCATAATAATGACCGGGAGTGGCAGCACAATTGCATGACCAGGTACATATGCACCTATTCGACTACAAGTTTCAGAAAAACAATGAAATTACTGAGATGCCACCTGCAATGGAGATCATATCAACTATAAGATATACTTGGGAGAACAGTATTTTCCTTGAAACAGTCTATATAATTCCCCAATTTCCTGCTTAATGATTCAGTCTCGGGCGAAGCATAGTTTGCATGTTCATATGTACACCCTTTAATGTTAAATTTTACTCTGTTGTTAATCTGCAGAAAGGTGTTCTATCTTTTCTTTGTGTTGCCAAGAGCAACAAGTAAACCTTCAGGTTTGGATACCTCCACTTTGTATATGTGATCTTTTTTCTTTTCACAAGTTCCCAACATAATGCATGACATTTTCCTATTTTTGATATATAGCTAAATCCAGTATAAATGGCCTTTGCCAATTAGATCATTGCAATTCAGTTATTTTTTTTTCTTAGAAGGCTTAAGCCACTAGCCTCAAATGCAATGGTTTATTTTTGTGCTACTTTGCAGATGCAGGAACGTCTGATTGCTCTTGTTTTTGCATAAATTGTTATAATATATTATGATTTGCATAATTCCCTTATCCTTCAAGACAATGCAATACTACCTCCTTTTCAAGGCTTAAGGCCTATATTTTTTTTTAGAAGTCAAACTATGTCAAGTTTGACCAAGTTTTTATCAAAAACTGTTAAGATGCAAAATACATAATCAATATCATTAGATAGATAATGAAATATATTTTCATATGATGTCTATAAAATATCATGTTTATTGATATTTTTTCTAAAAGTTTGGTCAAAGTTTAGTTGGTTTGACTTTTCAAAAAAATTATAGGCCTTAAGCCTTGGGATGGAGGGAGTATATTTTACCTCAATCCGAGAATGTAAGTCATTTTCTTGATAATACATTCTTTGGCTTGAGCTTGCCCTAAATTCTTATGCTGCCTAAATCGTGTATGCAATGACAAAAAGATAGTCTTGTGCAATTTATAAGATGCTGGCCATTCCACCTTGGCTGTTCTTGCTAAGCATCTTAACACCTTAACCTGAGCTAGCATATCATAGGCCAAGTTTAGGTCTATTTATCCTATTGATTGTTTATGTGAGATGCCCATATTTTATTTTGCCTGCTTAATCATTTGGCAGTTCTTTATTTTTGGTAGAACAAACTATAATATTATTAAGAGATTACTTGCTATGTATAGCGACGAGATTGATGAAAATATAGTTGACTTATGTTTGTATATGAACATTTTGATTAAGAAAGAACAAAAAGATTTCATCTTGTTATGTACATGCACACCAGATCCTTATTTATTTTAGTTTCTTTCTTGGGAGCAGAATGGGCTTGTGGTAGTGGCGTCATCGACACGTGGCTATGGTGGCAACAACAACAACACATGGCTAGGACGACGACAGCGTCAACACGTGGCTGCAGGCGACAATAGATCTGGCAGTGACGATGACGGCAGCATCGACATGGGTGATGAGATGATGGAGGCACCATGCAGATGGAGGAGTTGAGGGCAAAGGATCAGGTTCCTGGCTGCGCAATATGGTTGAGATCATGCATCTTAGTTTAGTATTTAGTCGAGATTACTGTCATACGGCTACTACTGTTATTGATACTGCATTTTGTTATTGCGCTCTTTAAACTAGTATGCCTACTGTGCATATGTTTTACCGTCGGTGCCTAGTTGAATAAAATAGATGGATTGAGTTGTGTGTGCAGCTGGTTTTTATTTAATCCTATACATACATAGTGTTGGCGAACTGGTCATGCGCCGAGGGTCAGTTGAGTTACCGCCAGCGCTTTCGACTTGTTCGTTCGCCGGGAGTAACTTAAAATACGCCGTGACGATGTCTGCGCCAAGGTAACTTCAAATACCTCAATGAATAGGCTACTGGCCGTGACACAATTGCCGGCGGTAGCTATATTTGGTGCGCCGGTGGTAAGGTTTTCTCTACTAGTGACAAGCTTGAAGACTAGAATTGTAGTACTAGCCATCCTGAGGTAATGCGTGAACATCAACGACAGGATAGGATTAAAAGTAGATCCAGCCAGGAATAAGGAGGAGAAGGATTTCTATGACAGGATGCATAAAAGTTTACATCAGTAGCAAAACAAGGACAACAATCATATCTTTATAGCAGGTAAAATTCTACCATCATTTAAGCATCTTGTATTATCTTTTGGCATAAGCATCTTGGTAAAACAAGGGAATAATCCACATCAAATCCACTCCTCTACCCTTCAACTAGATAATCATCTAGGAGGATTGGAGGAAGAGGTTCTCTCAGATCTACATAGGGATGCTATGTATGTTCATCATAAAGTAATAAAAATCCCAATGATAGTATATGTTCTACTTTACATCAGGGCCTCAACATGTGTGCATCATTGGCAAGAGGGGTCTTCGCATCATATTTTTCTTAGTACAAATAATCAAGATTTTATGAATAGCACTAGAACAAAAGGAGAGAACTATACAACAAAAAATTATTCATTTAGAGGCTCTATAGTTAACCTAATTGTCCAAATCATTTGCCACAAGATCATTACTGTTATTGTCCTGCAATACATGAAGCACATACATAAGCTAACATGTATTCACAACCTCAATCTTTACATCACTTGCGAGCGACAGATCTAACCATCAGTAACACCCATAGTAGCAGATCATGCAAGCAAGATCTACCACTATGCACACTCCAACATGGAGGCACCACAGTGGCGGTCCCAGTCACAGAAACTACTAAGGGAAATTGTCACATCAACTAACCATCTAGTTGTTTAGCCATAGTAGATCTATCATTTTCTTAGCAGGATCTCTAGGAATCAAGGTTGTATATTTTTTTACACTGTCAAATTTGACATAGAACAAATCATTTTCCTAGAAAATATTTCTAGGAATCATTTTAGTGTATTTTCCATGGCCATATAATGTCTGAACCCACTAGTTACTTGCATCCAACATCAATTTCAAACAAATATGATTTCCAAGTCATTTTCCTAGTCACATCAACTAGGAATCAATGTCAATAGTTATTAACTGTCAACATGAACTAGAAAATGTTCAGATCAGCAAGTATCCCAACCAGATAAAATCCAAACTAATGGTTTGAATTTTCATGTCTACTATAATAATCCAGAAGAGTTTTTTAGATCAATTTCTATCCAGATTAAGAGTAGTATAAACCTACTCTTGCCATAGTATCTCATCATTTAATCATAGGGTAAAGAATTAAAAACATAGCTTTGAGACCATCACAAGTAAACCAAGAAGTTAACAGTAGTTAACTTAATCAACTGTAGAACATTTACCCCTGAGAGGATAACAAGTGATGTTGAATAGAGCACATATTTCAGAGTAGAACACACCAGTTGGCCAGTATAGAACACACCTAAATTCACAGGTTCACAATTCGCAAACTAAAACCCAAACCTAATCTGCACTAAAGCTCATCTCCAGGATTTCGAGAATCTAAAATTGCATTCGACACCTGAATTAGGGCATCGGCTTGAAGGCCGGTCATAAAGCATTACCTGTCTGGAGACATGGTTGCTGCAGCAGGCAAGAAGGCTGATGCCGGGGTTGCAGAAGCCTGTCGTCCTGTCGGTGCCACAGAAGAAACCATACCACAGCACTCACCTGTGGTGAGCCGTGGCTCGCCAAGGAGGTAACAGGGACAACACCCATAGGAGGAGTGGACAACAACGTCGTGGCGGGGTAACACGGGGACCACAGCAGCGCTCGACCCACGTCGATACATACCACAACATCCAGCACATCACCGGTGAACGGCGGCGCCACGGGCATCAGAACCCTAGCACCAGAGAGGGTTAGATACGACCTGGTAGAGGCAAGATTCTCAAATCGAGTTGGAGGGCAAGGTCAGCCTAGGGGAGGCGGAGCTCTGGCAGCTAACGGAGGCGGCCGCAGCAGCCTGCCTCACCGCTATCGAGCCGGAGGGCACCTCGCTGCGTCGCGTGAGGGGAGTCAAAGTCAGGGGCGTGCGTGAGTGCCTGGGTGCGAGGAGGAAGGAGCTAGGGGTGAGATAGTTGGACCCAATCCCAAACTGGGCCAACTTAGATGGGCCAGGCCAGCCCATATACCCCACATAAACCGCCCGAATTAATTAGAATAAGAAATAAAATAAAAGTAACACAAATAAATTACCAAATTAACCTTTAGACATTTTTAGCTATAGAAAATTATAAAAAAATCAAAAAAATACATTTAATATGTTAAAATTATCATAAAAATAAGATCTATCTAATAAAAATATAACTTTATTTATTTAAAATAAATATAGAGCACATAAATATTAACATCATTAAATCCTGAGTAAAATTTCAAAAAATAAGAAAAACCCCTAAAAATAAATAAAAATCATTTTTGTGTATAAAAATAACTCTACTATTTTATAAAAATACTAACTTAGATTTTTACAAATAAAATATAAATCAAATACTTAAAGACACTTAATTCTTTAAAGAATTTTATAAAAATAAAGGTAGTAGCTAAAAATATATAAAATTCATTTTTAAGATATTTAATAAGTATATTTCACCAGAAAAATACTATGTATATTATTCAAAAAAATTTAAGATAAATAAAATTCATTACTTATTTTACTCAAATAAAATAACCACTTTGTTAATTCTTAAAATTATTTCTTTAGTAAGAAATAATCACATTTTCTTATAAGACACTAAAACCTTTAAAGTTTAATTAAGTCTAAATCCATAATCAAAATAAAACTTAAATATAACTTTTAGCCTTTAAATGTATTAATGTTTTAAAATCTTAAATTCAAATTAAACTCCTTTTAAATAAATATTACATATCACTTATGTATAACATGGTGAATAATCTCCATCTCTTAACCACTCTTAAAAATAACTCTAAACTCTAATAAATTTATAAGATCATCTAATTATGCTCCCATTAATAAATTGCATGTTATTGAACCCGTCTTTCACTTACATTAAAGAGGATCATTCATAATCATATTTGTCAAAACCCTAAAGCTAGATGATATTCTAAAAATCATTATATCTTAAAATTCACTTCTATTTTAATAGTTAAATTTGGTCTAAACAATTATAAACATTTCATTTGAAGTTTATTCATGTTTTTAAAGTTAACTTTGGTCACTTGTACCATCAATTAAAATATGATAACTTAACATCATTTGTAACCCTCACAAACCCTAATGTAAAACTTAATAACCCTTTAGACAAAGTAACCTTAACTAAATACTTGTTTCTTCAAATGTTATTCTTTTTTCCACTTCACACAAACAAGTCTATAATAGTTCTTTAAGTTCTTAAACCCAAGGACTTTTTATCCTAGTCACCAGATAACAATTAATCATAATCACATTACTATATTCATACTTGTATATTTTATATTGTTAACACCTAAGTTCCTTATCAATGCCATTGCTTATGAACTAAACTTAAATATAAACCCAATCTTAAAGAAGATACTTAAAATCAACTTATTTAAAATACTAAGGGTTTCACTTTGGGAATTCTAAAATTGCATAGCATTATTTATGCATAATGGCATCTTGCTTCTTTAAACATTAGTCCTTACCGGACCAATGATGATGATTTCAGATATTGGATCTTCTATTATCTCGAAGACCGTGAGTGTATAATCTTGCAATCACAAAAGGCAAGTTCACACTTGCTCATGTCCTTTGATTATTTTCTGTAAAGTATTTTGCAAATCCAGTGTTGTCATCACCTGCATTTCAAAAAGGTCATAAAACACTATTTTCATAATAATATGATTATAGGTTATTTACCATGAGGAAATAACCTTCTATGGAAGTTCCGGTGGTAAAGGAACATATCATCTAGGACTTAACAACCAATGTTGCCAGTTATTATTGTGCCGTATATTACGCGTTAACCATGAGATTTGGAATGGGATAGAAAAGTCAGCTGGATTGGGTCTCTCTCGCATGCCAACGGATGACCGGGCCGTTGTTGCAACTCCTCTTGTAGAGGGTTAGCAGGTTATGGGTGGGATGCCTCAACATCCCACGACTTCTGGTATCTATGAGGGTTGTACACCTTAGACTGATAATGGAAACAAGTTTTATCCTAGGTCTGATGTGCAATCCGTCGGGTATGCAGGGTCGCGGAGAAGGACAATGATTGGCTTGGATCTTAGTCTGGGCCTCACACCAAGGAAGTGTGAACGAGCCTATAACTCGGATGTGCAATAAAGCTAAGATCTCTCATGGGTAAAGTGACGCACCTCTGCAGAGTGTAAGAACTGTAACTTGTTACTCCCTGTTCCGGGAAGGAGCTGCGAACGCGACGGGAAAGGAACTCCATGAAAGGTCTGGTAAACCCGTGAAGGCTGATGGACATAGCTTTTCAGAATAAAAGCAATCTTTGAAGTAATGTTTACAAAAACTTGAATGGCCTATGACCTATGGTCTGTGGCTGTAGATAGTGCATCAAACACTCTTTAGTGAACTTGATGAGTATGCTCGTACTCAACGTATCTTCTTAACCCTTGCTAGATCTCGGAGAAACCAATGGTGTTCCCAGGAAATAAGTTACTTGAAAAGTTGAAGATATCTGAGGGAGATCAACGGAGTCGAAGACCTTACCAAAATCTATCAAAGAGAAGCTGAAGCGTAGAATATAAATAAAACTCCTAGAATCTAGAACCTACTTCTGTAGAACAATACTATAGTAGTACTTTCAAGCCTTATACATATCTTAATAGTAGTACTTCTAAAGTAACTCCGAGTGGATCTTTATGGTTCTTTCTGTATAATATTCCTCACTGTTCAAGGAAGTTCTCTAGATCCTTTGTAATATGTTATATGTGATCTAAAGTGTTATCTTGGACCCGCGATGTTTCTGTTGTACCACTCTGAGGGATATAATGCGGATGGAACGGTGTTCCATTGGTGTTATGTCAATGACTATAGTGTGCTACATCATGCAGTGGTATGCTGGGTCACCGTGAAGTATATGATTGATGTTTATTTTGCATGCTATAATTGTATTAAAAGGAAACGTTAATACATGTGTGTTTAATAAACAAATAAAGTGTTCCTAGTTATGCCTTTCATATAAACTAGCTCGTTGATTAACAAGATGATCAAGGTTTCCTGATCATGGACATTGGATGGTGTTAATAACAAGGTCACAACATTGGTGGAATGATGTGATGAACATTATTCATATGAAGTATAGTAATACGATCAAAGTCATTATGTTTAAATTAGCATAACATCGTTAGAAAGTAACTTTAGAACTTAGACCATGAGATCATGTCAATCACTGACAAAGGAAGAGTAGCTTGATAATATGAAACATCACACCGTAACAGGGTGACTATAAATGTGGGTTCAGATACCCCAATAGTGTTATGTAGAGGCTCATGGATCAGGAGTGGGATTTTTCCATCCCGATGACGGAGATATATACTCTTGGCCCTCTTGGTGATATCACATTGACATAGTTTGCAAGAAAGTGATGGGGATTACTAGAATGTTATATCACAGGAACGAGAAAAGAGTACATTTTAGTAATGAGATCAAAATAGGAATGAGGATACTGATGATCGAACCTCGGACATGTAAAATATCGCGAAACAAAGGGATTTAGTTACACCGTTAAAAGGTTCACATGATCACAAGAAGTCATCGTTGAATGTGTGGGAGTCAGTATGGATCTCCAGGCCCCGCTGCTGATTATTGATCGGAGAGGGGTCTCGGTCATGTATGCATTATTCGCGAACCGTAGGGTGACACCCTTAAGGGATAACGACACCATTTGGACAAAATGAAATGTCATACAAAGAATATCAAAGCACTGGAATTATTTCAATGGACACCGGAATTGTTTCGGGTGAAATTTTTGAAATTGGTTATGCATGTGAGATTTAAATGTAGTGGGGGGTTTTATGTGAATGTTTTTAATTAACGTAATTAATAAAATTCTGAATAAAATAAATAAAAGAGTTTTATTAAATGAGATATTGCATTAAATTTGGTGAAATTTTAATGGATGTGAGTGGAATTTTGAGTGGAGGAGTTTTTAGGTGAGTGGAGGCATGTTTATGTGAGTGGGAGCTCCACCTAAATGAATGATGGAAGAGGTGGGGGAACCTCCATGGACGCTGGTGTAACATCCCAAAAATATTGAACTTGGATCATCAAACTCTAAGCATCAAAATTAGGGTTAACAAAAACTTTTCTAAATAAAGTTATGAATGCATGCATATGAGTATGCATTGAATTTGAAATTCTTTTGAACCACCTTGTTTGTGTGTTTCCTTGCTTGTAAAATGTTTCTTAGGTGAAATAAACATCATCTAAAACATTTGCCACACTTTTCCCAAAGACAAGTAAATCAAAACAAATAAAATAAAGGAATGGTCATTTTGACCAATTTAACTCCCATGCCTACTTTGGCTATCTTAAACTTTCAGAACCTAACAGAAACTTTTCTGGATCTTTGCACCCCTTGATTGTACTCATAACAAAGTATCAAGGCCCACTTTGTGATCATCCAGAAACTTTCAAATGCATAGTTTAAATGGCAATTCAAAATTGAATCTTTATCATATGGGAAGATCCCAATTTTTCAAAAACCACTCAAACAAGCTCAACTTTCAAAACCCAAGCATCTGCAGACTCACCAGCACCAATCTAGCACACCCACCAAAAATCTTTTCAAAATTCAAAACTTGAATTCATGCGGCCATTTCATCAAACACTTGGCAGACACAAATCAAATAAAATCAAAACACTATTGTGAGCAGTGATTCTTGCCTAACTTGTTCCCTCTCTAGCTCACAACAACCTCAGTAGATCATCTAGCTAAATAAACCAAGCACTAGCATCACTGTGAGCTTGCCAATGTCATCAATGGTGAATAGCCGAAGCCACCCATGTCACCCCATGTCGACAGCAAGATAGGAGGAGAACCAAGCCTAGCGGCATATGCAGGGAGGCGCCCACCGCCACTCCCTGTCCAACGCTCGAACCTTGCCAACCACTAGACCACATGCACGGACCGCTCCCAGCTTGCCAGCAACCACGCCGAGCATGCGCCAGAGCACCACCCTCGACCGAAGCCCACAGACCGCGCGCCGCCCTTGCCGCGTGCATACATGATTGCCACCGACCCAGGAGACCGCCAGACATCCCCGTTTGCCTCCCCATGCCGCACAGCCACCACTCGCCGTCGAAGACGCCGCCTCTGCCGCGCAGAGCGTCGCGTGTTCCAGACCAAACCGCACCGCCCCTACACGCGCATTAAAGCCACAGAGCATCGCCAAGAGACCACCAAGCGATCGCCACCGCCGGCCATGCCTCTAGCAGCCCGTAGCCATGTCGCCACCGTCGCCCGCCCATGCCGTTCGGTCTCACCGTCGAGACTATAAATAGAGGACTCCCCCGCTCGAATTCGTCACACCATTCCACTCCTCTCTCACCTAGAACCATCCCACCTCAGTCCCGAAGCAAGGAGATCAGTGCATCACCGGAATTGCACCGGAGCAGGCCGCCTCTGGAGAAGAAGGGCGCCGTCGATTTCGTCCACCCCAGGAGCTGCCGCGAGCACCCCTGAGTTCGCCGTCGTTCGCCCGCCTCGCCGACCCTCGCCTACACCCCGGTGAGCCCCCAGCAACCCCCACTGGCCGTGCTAGGTTTCTGTCTCGCCGGCGTTGCTCAACGTCGATGATGACTCTCAGCCATTGGATTAGAACCAGATCGAACGTCCCATATTGCCCCGTACCGCTTCGCGTTTAAAGAGCCACTGACCGCTGGAACCCCCCTGTCAGCTGAGCCCCGCGCCGTGGAGTGTCACTGGGCCGGCCCGTTAATAGTTCCCGCGCAGCCCACTCGTTTGAATTTAGATTTTTCTATTTAGATTCAAACTCAATTCTGTACCCAGTTTCAAAAATCAACCCAGGTCGATTAAGTGAACCAAATTGAATGAAACTAATTTTGTAAGAAAGGTCTGGGAATGCTGAATCCAAGCCCGTTGGATTCAAGTCATTTGGATCTATAGATCACCCATGGTAAAAATAACAAGGCAGAAGCTTTTCTGTATTCAAACATTTTTCAAATCTAAACCATAATAGCTTTTGAGTTGATTCCAACTCTCAAAAATCACATTTAACCATACCTTTAAGAATATATAAAAATATATAGGGTTTACTTACAGAAATGATGTTCAAGTAATAAAAGAATGCTACATAGGCATTTCTAGTCACTTTATTTAATTAAAATAAAAGGGTAAAACCTTATTAAATTGTGACACCACTTTAAATCATATTCTCATGGACTAAAATATGTGGTGATGACATGTGTCAACTTGATCCCATGTTTGGTTTGGAGAATATTAAATCTTAAGTAGTTTTTCAATGAGTAGAAATTACTTTTCTAAAAATAAAAGGAATTAAACCAAGCCTTAATCTTGTAATGTTAGAGATGATGTTAGATCACCTATAGGACCCTTGTGTGTGATGATTTCAAGTAGTTAAGTATTGTTTGGTGATTGTGTACCTCGTATTTATTCATAGACGCTAGTACCGACCAAGGATACGAGGAGGAAGGAGGATTCTACGAAGAAGAAGCCGAGGAGAACTTCAACCACTGCTCTGCACAAGGCAAGCTAACACTTGCAATTTAGCAAGCTGATACTATACCAATGCAAGCTAACACTTGCAATTATGAAAGTTAGATAACCTATGCAATGCACTAAGCATGCTTGGTTAGACATATTTGATGACACCCAATCCTAGTTTTATTTACAAGCTTTCTATTTTATTTCTTTATCAAAGCTATTACTTGGAGTTTACTTAAGTGACTTGTAGATTCTAGAAAGATATATGTGAAGGTTGCATAAAGAGCATAAAATTTGGCCTAAGCTAGATAATCTTGATGTCATCCTAAGGCATGAGATTGAACTTAGTTAAAACTCGACTAGTTTACCACGCCTCATTAGTGCTTACCCCCACCTGTAGATGCTAGTGCTAAGCATAAAACTTGATCAACTTTAGATGGGAATACTTGGTGGAAAAATGGTTTTGAAAACCTTGGAATGATGGATCATTCAATTGAAATGTTTTGGACATGTGTTTCCGAACACTTGATAATTTTGGTGATGAAAATGTTGAGGCATGAGCCTTAGCCCTTTATAAAACTGATGGTTGTCTGGATGCGATACCATTCCAATTTTATCGTACAACCACAATACCCGAAGATTGGGTAGGGCTTGACTGGAAACTTATATACCTTAGTATTAGCTCCCTCACGGCCAAGGTCTGAGCTGAGGCTACCTTGTGAAGATTGTCCACCTGCGCAGTACCCAAGATGACAGTTGGTCATGGTTGGGAGGCCAAACTCACAGGAGAGTTGCTTATACTAGGGCGTGTAATTGAAAGGTTAGGATTGATTATCCGCATACTGAGTATGGTGAATTCAGGATTTGTTCCTGACGGATGTATCGAATGTTGTGGTGAAAGTGTACAATCTCTGCAGAGTGTCAAACTATTGAATAGCGTCGTCATGATTATGGACGATTAGATGGCCATCTTGTTCCCCGTCAGACTTTTCAAAATGACTTGTGAAACAAAGTGAGACTTTGTCTTGACCACAACAGGGTTGTGATATGAAATACAAGTTCCCATTTAGGTGTTATAAAACTTCAACTAGCATTCGTTGCTTCTAAACTTAGTAGAGATAAATCTGGCTTTTGCAAAACAACCCTAGAGCCTAGTGTCCTATTATCAAAAACCCCTTTCCTTTGTTAGTATTAGTTTGCGAGTACTTAAAGAGTACTCATGGCTTTGTACCTGGCTATTCCCATGGCCAGACTATGAAGAGGAGTACCTGGAGGATGGACCCCAGGAAGGTTACGACAACTAGGATCATCTCCCATCGTCAGCATTGCCTGTGACCCCGAAGATGGAGCTTCGCCTACGCTACCGTTATTATTACGTATTCCGCTGCTTGATGTTGTATTAAGAACTGGATCATGAGATCCCTATTTGTGTAAGAACTTATGTACGGTTGTAATGGATGATGTACTATGGTATCCAATTCTGTTATGTCTCGCAAAAATGGTAATCCTGGGATTGCGATGTATGGCATAACAGGCATCTGGGATTAAAAATCCGGGTGTTGACAGCTGGCCATGGTAGGGGACTACCCCTCCCTATAAAAGGCCTCACTCCCCTCCCTCATCTCACACCTCCTCGTGAGGGATCTCTCTCCCCCTCTAGTACTACTTCCTATGGTCTCGGCTTAGAGAGATACATGTTCCTGGTGGCTTTTCCTGGAGCAAGGATTTGCTTCTTCCACTACATAGTGAGAGCAAGGATGTGGAGGTTGTCAGAGGACCGGATGTGTGTGCGATCACGGATGCTCCACTATGTTGCGGTGTTGGAATTCTACTCGGTCTTGAGAACAGCAAGAGAACGACTACATCAGCCACAAGTCATACCTTATAATGCTTTTTCTCTCTTCAAGGGTATCTATTCTATGGATGTATATCCACCCGTTGATTGTATCTAGGTAGATGGATCTTGTTTCTTAGTAGATCCCATGGTAGGATTTTTTTTGTTTTCTATGCTGCGAACCCAACACTGAGTTGATCAAGGATGCTGAAGAAAAAGTAAGACAGATTCAAGACAGGCTAAAGGTAGCTCAATCCAGGAAAAAGAGCTATGCTGATTCCAAGCACTAGGATGTGACTTATGAAATAGCAGACCTTGCATATCTCCGAGTTTCACCACTACAAGGATTTAAGAGTTTGGAATCAAGGGTAAGTTGGCACGTCGATTCATAGGGCCCTATAAGATTCTGTCTCATAAAGGAGAAGTTGCTCATCACTTGGAGGTACCAGAAGTATTAACTGTTCATGATGTATTCCATGTGTCACAAATCAAGAAGTGTCATCCGGAGATGGCTAAAACACCGTTAAGGGATATAGTTCCCCTGGATGAGATTCAATTGGAAAACGATCTCACCTATGAGGAAAGACCCATCTATATTTTGGAAACAGCTGAGAGGATTACTTGTACCCAGACTATCAAATTTTTCAAAGTGCAATGAATCACCATTCCGAGGAAGAATCCCCATGGGAACATGGAGATGATTTGAAGACGGAACACTCGCACCTATTTGCTAGCCAAACTGAATCTCGAGGATCAGATTCTTCTTAAGGGGGGTAGGTTTGTAACATCCCAGAATTTTCTAGAAGCATGCATTCATATCTTGCATCATGGCATCACTCAATAAAAATTGCATAAAAAACTTTCACCTAAAAACCCTAATTTGTTTTCCTAAATAGTCATGCAAGGACAAGAAGGGGTTTTATAAACCTAACCTTCTAAAACTATGCAAAAGGATTGCTTTTTGATCATATGTTGATCACCTTATTTTTACCAAAATTTAAAGACTAATTTCATTGAATTTGTATATAACATGCAAAAGATATCTAAGAAAATGTGAAAAAGAAAAACAATAAATTGTATAAAAAACCTAACTAGCCTAACCTAAGCGGGCCAGCCGAGTGATGACCGACAAGTATAGGGGGTGTATCGTAGTACTTTCGATAAATAGGAGTGTCGATCCCAACAAGGAGAAGAAGGTGTTGACTAGTGGTATGGAGCAGGAAATCTCTATAAATACATAGCAAGCGGATTTTTAGGGGTTTTCTGATAAAGCAAGGAAATAAAGTGCAAGTAAATAAAGACAAAAAATAACTACAACAAGTGGCCCAATCCTTTCTTAGCAAAGGACAAGCCGGTGGAAATACTAATGAGGACCAAACGTTCTCGAGGACACATGGGAATATTGCCAAGTGCTTTCGTTTCATATAGCTGATTAATCTTCTTTGGTTTTATCAGTGTTGTGTGGGTGAACCTGTGATAATGTACCAACCTTACTTGGACTATGTTATTAAACCCCTTGCAAGCATCTGCAACTACAAGAAAGCAATTAAGATATAAACCTAACCCAGTCTTAAACTCTGAGATCCTACACTCCCTTGTGCAATGGTTTCCTAACGGGGGTTCGGGTTTCTGTCACTCTGGCAACCCCACGATTAGTAGCCAAATACACAATGCATTCCCCTAGGCCCATAAATGGTGAAGTATCATAGTCTATGTTCACATGACACCACTAGAAGAATAGCACCACAACTTAAATATTAAACCATTTGAATAATACCTCAACACAAATCCACTAGTAACAACATGACTTCTCCCATGTCCTCAAGAACTAAACGAACTACTCATGAGACATCATATGGATCAAGATCAGAGATGATATGGTGATGGATAACAATCTAAACATAAACAATAATCCAATGGTTCCACTCATAAGCATCAACTACAATAGTAATCAATACCGGGAAAGTTTCCCCTAAGAACTATGCAAGATTCAACACAATTGTTACAGCGGGATGGAGTGGTGATGATGGTGCTGATGGAGATGATGGTGTAGATGATGATGATGATGATGATAATGATGATGATCCCAATTAAGTCTAGCTTGATGATGGTGTTGATGGCGACGATCTCCCCTCTCCGGGAAGGAATTTCCCTTGCAGAAATCTGTCTGCCAAAGAGCTCTTTCTCTCTCTTGGTGTTTTCAGCCCCGTAGAGGCGGTGGAATCTTTCTATGGTTGCTCACCAGACTTTAGGGTTTCGAGGAGAAGATATAGGCAAGAGGGTAGAGCCAGAGGTGGGCCAGGGTAGCCACACCCCCTGTAGGCGCGACCCAGGGTGGCCCACGCCTAGGGGTGTGGGCCCCCTGTGGCCCAACTCCGCCTCCCCTTCTGGCATCCTTCGTCTTCTAGGAAAATATAATTTTCTGTAGCTTTTCTGGTATTTTTATTATCTTTGCAAAATTGCATCAAAACACCTCTTTTTCCATCAGAATCCTGACTTCGGCAGTTCATCCTCCAAGAATCATCCAACATGCAAAAACAGATGAAAAGACATAAGTAACACCTCTTAATATGAAATATATCAATGAATAGAGGCAAATTATGATATATAAAGGTGATGCAACTTGGATGTATCACCGAGCCAGCCCGCGTCTATTCTACCATGCGCGCACCAGCCGCCAGTTGGGCTGGCCCAGAAGCAAACCATAGCATCAAGACAACGAGTATGGGACCAAAGATCCATCACCACCGACCGATCCCACACCATCGTCTCCCCCGAAGAGTCCAGGATGGACCCATCAGCGTAGCTACAAGGAAACAAATTGCGTCCTAATCAGGACTACTCCCATGCCCCCACGCCAAGCCAAGCAGACTACATAAGCCCCCGTGTCGCGCTCTGCCGGAACCCTAAAATTATTTTATGAATTTCCATCAGGCTGCCAAATTTCGATCTCGCTAGAGGGCGGTGCCGCCAAGCTTGCTAACCAGGTTCGAGACCTCCACTCTCTATTTCTCTCCCTATCCGCTTTACCTCGACCACAACCACATGACCTAGACCTTATATCCCTGTCAACACCCAGATTTTTAATCCCAGATGCCTGTTATGCCGTACATCGAAATCCCATGATTACCATTTTTGCGAGACATAAAAGAATTGGTAGCACCATACATCATCCATTACAAACCGTAATAGACTTACAAATAGTTGATCTCATGATCATGTCTGATTACAACTCAAGCAGTGGAATAATACTAGCGTAGTAGAGGCTCCATCTTCAGGGTCACAGGCAATACTGACGATGGGACATGATCCTAGTTATCGTAGGCATCCTGTTATCCACCCTCCTCATAGTCTCCTTTGTAGTCTGGCCATGGGTATAGCCAGGGACAAATCCATGAGTACTTTTAAGTACTCGCAAACTATCACTAGAGCACTAAGACCAATCTAGTAGGAATCCTAAGCTCTAAGTTTGTTAGCAACAAGCCAGTTTTATTTCACAAGTACTTAGTAGTAGAGACCTAACTTTAGTTGTCTAGATTACTTAAGTGGGAACCTAGTTTCATATGAACATTCTTGGGGAGTCAAATCAAAGTCATACTTCAAGTCACAAGTCATTTTGATAACATCTAACAATGGAACAGTATGTCCATCCAACTGTACATGACCGCAGATGCGGCTATTCGAATAGTTTGACACTCTACAAAGGTGGTACACTTTCACCACAACATTCGATACATCTGTCAGGGGTAACCCTGAATCATCATACTTGGTATGAGGATAATCAATCATAACCTTTCAATTGCACACCCTAGTATAGGCACCTCCCGTATGAGTTTGGCCTCCCAACCATGACCATCTGTCATCCTGGGAACTGCATAGGTGGTCATTCATATTCAAAAGGTAGCCTCATCTCACCTCGTTCCGCGAGGGAACCCATACTAAGACACATAAAATTCCAGTTAAGTCCAACCCAAACTCGAGTATTGTGGTTGTATGGTAAAATTGGAATGGTATCAAATCCGAACCCAACCATCGGTTTTTATCAAAGTTAGGGCATAACTTTCATGCAATATCATCTTTAACTCATTGTGTCCATAACACATGTCAAAACATTTCAATAGAATGACTCATCATTCCAAGGTTTTCATAAGCATTTGTTCCCATCTATAGTGATCAAGATTGGTTTAGCACTAGCATCTATCAATGAGAGTGTCACTATTTGAGGGGTGCTAAACAAGTGTAACTACCTACATCAAGGTCCAAGCTCTTGATGACATTCTTCCTAATTTTCCACTAATCACCAATTAATTAACTACTTGAACAACTTTGTAAAAAGGATAAAAGATAAAGCTTACAGGTAAAACTTGGGATTGGTATAATCAAGGTGGTAACAAAAGTTTATGCATAGGTATCTCTTTCATAGTATATCTTGCATGGTTTAGCTTAGCTTGCCTTGGTTGGTAAGGTGGTTGAAGTTCTCTTCCTCGTCTTCCTAGAATTCTTCCTCCTCGTAGCCCGAATTGATACTAGCGTCTATAAATAAATATGAGGTACACAATCACTAAACAATACTTAACTAATTCTATTTAACACACCAAGATTCAAACTATATGATCTCGCATCATCTCTACCATTACAAGAAAAGGGTGACACAATTTTATTTATTTAATTTTTTAGAAAAGTAATTTCTACTCATTGAAAAACTACTTAAGATTTAATATTCTCCAATGGCAATATGGGATCATATTGACTCATGTCATCACCACATATTACAATACTTGGGAATGTGATTTAAAGTGGTTGGCCTAATTGGTAAAGTTTAACAATGTCATTTAATAATATTTAAGTGACTAGAAATGACTATAAAGCCATTCTTTATTTTTGGTCCAGGACTACTATATGCAAAATTATATATTTTTACATATTTAGATAGGTAATGGACCATGTGATTTTTGAGAGTTGGAATCAACTCAAAATCACTTATGGTTGATTTTAGAAAAATGTTTGAGAGTTGGAATCAACCCAAAATCACTTATGGTTGATAGCTACTATCTTGTTATTTTTACTGAGGGTGATCTATAATTTCAAATTGTTTGAATCCAACAGGAGTGATTAGATATTTTCATCTAATTTCTAACGAAATTGGTTTCATTCAATTTGGTTTAGTGAATCTTTCTAAATTGATTTTCAAAGTTACCTACAGTATGGGATTTTCAAATAAAAGAAAACCTAAGTTTGAATCTATGAGCTACGCGCGGGAATACTAATGAGCTGGCCCAACTACGCGACGCATGCGCGGCGGGCTGCACTGGGGTTGTTTCCACTCGTCAGCGGCTAACCAAACACGAAGCGGTATCCTATAATCTAGGCTACACGATTAGAGCACGATCGAAGGTTGTGCGTCGTCGTCTCCATCGCATGGTGCGCTTGAGACTGAACCCTAGCGCTATGGCGGGGGTCGTCAGGGGATTACCAAGGCTCCATCTAGGTCCGTTGAGGTGGGCGCATGAACGATTCGACGACGGTGGTTCGACTGGTGGTCACGGCAACTCCGGGGTTGGCTCCTAGCGGTTGGATCCTTGCATCCAGCGCAGTGGCGAGCTCCGGTGAAATTCCGGCAATGTGGTTCTCACCTTGTTCCAGGGACGGGTCAGAGAGGTTGCTGGGTGAGAGGGGAGTGGAATGGTGTGCATTTTGAGGCGGAGGGAGGGCTCTATTGATACTGCAGCAAAGGGGGCGCGGCTGCATGGCTCGGGCTCATCGCCCACGTAGTTACAGTGTGCTATCGGCATGGCCAGGGGTGTAGGGCGACGCAGTGCTTTAGGGCGGTCGTCATGGGCACAGTGGCACGACGAGGTGCTGTCTCCATCGTTCTAGAACATCCGTGCTCTGCGGTTGTACCGTTGGCATTAGTCACGGTGTATGGTGGTCACGACGAGCGTGGGGTCAAACGATCATGTCTAGGCGGTCGCTTGAGTCATGGCGAACTTATTGGTGCAAGGCGAGAGAGAGGCGTGGCGTGTGCGTGCGGGATTTCTCGATGCTCTGGCATGGCAATCGGCATGGTCGATGTTAAATGGTCACGGCTGCACCAGCGTCTTCACGAGCGGTCGTTGGTCGAGGCATGCACAGGCAAGGGCGGCGAGGTCAGGGCTACCTCCTAGACATCGTGAGCGAGGGCGGTGCGGTCTGTGGCAGCGTGTCCGTGTCGGGTTGGCAAGGTGAGCTCGGGTACCATTTTTCACTGGTCATTTGGTCGAGTGAGATGAGCTCCAATGCACGGGCTGGTACTGAGTGAGTTAAGGACACGTCGTGGGAGCTCGGTGAGGTCACAATGATGATCAAAGGATTGATCAAAACAGTAGATAGTTGTTGATGTTGTATTGTGATCACCACGTGTTTGATCAAATGGCCACAGGAACTCAATCTTTGAATTTTCCAAATCTTTTTGATGGGTGTTCTGGTCCTAGGCTTGGTAGTCTCTGGGTGCAAGGGTTTGCTAAGTGGTGAAGGTTTTAGTGGTTTTCCAAAAAATAACTATCTTGATACATAAGATAGATTCAATTTTGAATTGCCTCTCAAATTGGTTTGAAAATGTTTCTACAAGATTGGAAAGCTCCATTGTGTTAAGTGTCACTTGGTCTAGCAGGGGAGAAAAGAAAGGGAATTTCTTCTGTTTAAGTTCACTTGCTAGAGATGCTCAAAGTGAGCTAGGGGTTAACTTTTGCAAAAATGACCATTAGGTCATACTTGGAGGATAATTGGCACGGGTGGATCCATAAGGTAGAGGGTCTACTAAGGGAAAGCCTCGCCATTGTATTGTTTGTAAAAGGACTTGATCGTGAATTGTGGGTAAAGTGCACAAAATCTCGAGAGATTGCAATCTGATGATCAGCCAAGTTCACGGAAAAGAACACTTTGAGCGTCTGAAGGATGGATCCTCTAAAGGATCTTCCCCTCTCTTTCTAAACTTAAAGTTTTTATAAGAACCCATGGAGTGCGTAAAATCTCCAATGGGTGGGATTTTTGGGACTTGGTGTGTCATATCCAAGTAACTTGGTGTGTAATATCCAAGTGCCACTTGGTGTATAATATCCAAGTGTTAGGTTGATTGGACACTTGGTGCATGATATCCTCATGTTCCACTCAATCCTATATTAGTTAAAAAAATGTTTACAAAGTAGGATAAATCTCTTCCTCTTTTCTTATTACGTAGAGAAAATTGGATTTATACAAATAAACCCCAAAGCCTACTATAGCCCCGCATGTAGAGTTAGTATTATTCTCTCCTTGGTGTAATTTTGCCAATAAATTCAAATTATTGACCCAAATTGTTGGCTAAATGTTTTATGTGCAGAATCAAAAGATTGAAAGGTGTGTAGGGATCACGGGTCTGCACTCAACTAGTCAGGGGTGTTGATGGAATCAAGTTTTTTTAAGTTTCCGCTATATATTTGAGCTAGATATAAGCTATGCAAAGATGTAATAAATTATACTCTGAATTATTCATGTAATAATGAATTGTGTTTTACATGATATTCATTGACTGTGAGTGCTAGCTATTGATCCAGGGACTAGCATGTAAATCACATAACTTAGTATCTTTAACAGTTCAAGCTCATAATAGCTACACGTACGAACGGGGCACACTCAAGGACAGCGGTTCGTAGAACCAGATGCTTTGCTCCCATCGAACGTGAGGTACATGACCATGAGACTAGTAGAGGACGGAGCGGCGTTCGACTGCGATGCAGGAGGACACTATGACGGGTTGGGGAGGCGACCATCAGGGATAGGACGACGATGGGCGAATGAGCTTGGCCCCGAACTAGGTTTCCTGGTGGCGCACGAAGATGGGGTCGAGGGAAACGGCTGCGAGGATGATCCGCATCTAGCATCGGCTCGCTGTAGGGCACACGTCCTTGATGAGCTTCGGGGTCTAGGGATTGGCATGAGGGAGCATCGAGGTGGCCTGCCGGAGGACAAAGGGAGGATGACGCGGTATTGTGGTCTCGGGATTGAGGAGAAGCGATGAGGCGGCAAAGGTGGAGGCCGATGACGTCGAGGGTGAGACGGCCTGGGCCTTGGCGCGAGGAGGCAGCGCCATGGCGATGGAGGACCAGGGGCGAGCGGGGACACGCCCGATGGCAAGCGGTGGTGGTGGTGCTCGGGAGGGAGCAGAGGAGAAATGAGGGGTAGGTGGCGATGGGTCAAGGAGAGGCTCTATTTGGGTATAGGGTCACGTTTACGGCATGTTATGTGCATGCGTGGTGTGTGTTTGCGTGATTGGTGTCTGTGTTTGTGTGCTTGAGTGTGTGTGTGGTGTGGTGTGTTGGGGTGGCCAGGTTGGGTGCGTGAGTGTTTGTGGTGTGTGTGTTATGTGGCCGGGTGTGTGCATGCATGGTGGAGTGTGGCCACGTGAGTGTAGCGGCGACGGGGTGTGTGGTGTGCGGGGCTAGGATAGTATTAGGTTAGGTCTAGGGTTTAGGTGGTAGGTGGCTTCCGGTCATATTATTAGAGGCAAATCATTAGTGGCGTTGTCTATGATCATGACACGGTACTCCTGAGGCGCCCATAACCATGGAAACACGGCTTCTCGAAAATATTTACCCTATAGGGGTGCACTACTATACCAAAACACATGTTCAATCCTTTATGCAACATAATATGCGTGCCTTCCAAATCTCACAACAAGAACTATCCCATATCTACGCTCGTATCTAGAGGCATAATCCACTATATTGACCCAACAAGGAGGAACAATGATTCTCAAGGGAGGTACAGTGTTTGCGCCTACGGTCGAGAAAGATCAAAGGTCTGCTATGGAAGATGACCTCTTGGCCATACCACGTTTATTTATGCAATGCATCTGCTATGCACATAAATATCATATCATCACCGTGTCCGAAGACATATTATATTCACCATGTCCGCAGACATATATGCGTATGCACCAAATGGAAAACTAACTTGTGACCCTCTGGATAAATGAAAGTGCCGGTAGTTGAGGGGGGGATCTCATAGGCCCCCATGTTTGGTTAGCACGATCAACTCAGAACTGCTATCATAGAACAGACAGTTCCTAGGTTAGCTCAAGAAGTTCCAAAAGGTGGTTCCTGCCGAGGCCTTATCATTAGGTGAAGCCATCAACATCAGATTAATTATCGTATCACCAAAAATATCAAAGTATATTGTTTTACCTGTATGAGAGCAATTCTAAGCATGCCTAGGACTCGCGAGGACAAAGATATCTAGTTAAACAAGACAAATAGGATAACCAAGGAAATATAGTGAAGCAGACAAATAAAGGAGCATACTAAAGCATCGAAAATAAAGGATAGTAGTAGACAAAGGAAGGAAGTAAATACTATAAATGCAAAATAGGTAGAAGGGGGATAATGCTCGCCTGAGAAATAAAGTCGGTGACCGAAGGCTTGTCGTATCTCACATCGACTCATCATCCTATCCGGTGAAGAAGCAAAGTACTAGAAGGGGCAAAGGTCGAGCATGATCATAATATGATGCATGGCATGGCAATATGTGGTCTAACTTGGCAATATTAAGAGGAATCGGGATCCCAACAATTAAATAGAAGGTTCAAGTTTTTTAATTACCCCACAATTAAAATGTTGAGTTAACAAGGCAAAACATGGCATCAGTAAGCTACGCAATTGAAATGGAGCCATGAATAAGACATAAATAGCCAACATTTAATATCCATATTGGATTATTAGGTGAGTAGACTATTTATCCCGAAACCACAATGTAACATGTAAGCAATCATGGATAATTTTAAAGTAATAATATAGCATTTATACAAAATAGGGATGGGAAAGGGTCACACATTTCGATTTGGGGGGCTTGGGTACAGAAGGTTCGGTCTTCGGATCAGCGGGTCCATGAGGGAGAAGTTGGTTTCCATGTTGGAGGTCTCGGAAGCTCTTGTCAGTAAGTAGTAGCCGGTGAGATCTTGTCGATGGGGACATTGCAGAAACACTTTTGGCAGCGAGGCGATCAGATACTCTGCTACGCGTATGAACAGGACACGTGCAAGGACGATGGTTCCTAGAACCAGATGCTTGGCTCACATTGAACATGTGGCACATGAACGTGAGAAAGGTAGAGGACGTAGCGGCGTTTGATGAGGCATAGGAGGAAACTACGATAGGTCGGGGTGGCGATGATCTGGGATAGGACGATGATGGAAGGAGGATCTTGGCCTCGAACTAGGGCTCCTGGAGGTGCGCGAAGACGGGTTCGAGGGAAACAACAGCACAGATGAGCCCCATCTGGTGTTGGCTCGCTGCAGGACGTGTGTCCTTAACGAACTCATGTGGTCGGGGATGAGCGCACGAGCGGCAGTGCGTGGGGGCACAGAGGCGGCCTGCCGGAGGATAGAGGGAGGATGCCTTGGTGCCATGGCCTTGGGCTCGAGGAGGAGCGACGGGGTGGCAGGGGCGGAGGCTGATGACATCGAGGGCGAGAACGGCCTGGACCTTGGCGCAGGGAGATGACACCATGGCGGTGGAGGACCAGGGGAGAGAGGGGACACACCCGATTGCAACCAGTGGTGGCGGCGCTCGAGGGGGCATACAGGAGAGACGAGGGGTAGGTGGTTATGGGCCAAGGAGAGGCTCGGATTGGGGATGGTGTCCCGTGTGCAGCTTGCGGTGTGAGTACATGGTGTGTGTATGTGTAACCTGTGTCTACGTTTGTGTGTGTGAGTGTGTGTGTGGTGTGGTGTGCTGGGGTGACCAGGTTGGGTGCATGAGTGTTTATGGTGTGCACGTGTTACATGACCGTGTGTGTGCGTGGGTGGCGGAGTGTGGCCGCTTGAGTGCGGCAGCGGCAGGATCTGTGGTGTACGGGGCTAGGGTAGGATTTGGTTAGGTATATGGATTGGGTGGTAGGTGGCCACCAGTTGGGACACTTGGGCCTAGCGGTTTGACTACCTCCCTGAAACATTTATTTATTCATTTTTTTGAAATAGTTTTTGTAAATAGTTTTGTAGACAAAAAATATCCGAGAAGATCAGGGTTTTTAATTTTAAATAAAGGATGGGGACAATTAGAAAACAAAATAGGCTTTTGGCGGAAAAAAATTAGGAAAAATGATGCATGGTGATATAATGATGATGCGAAAAAGAAATTAGCAAGAAATTTTTATTTTGGTAAAAATTCCGGGCATTACAGGGTTCTTAGCTCTAGCTGCAGCATCTTCGCTTCTAGATCCTGGTTCATCTTCCGAATTGGTGTGTCGGTGCATCTAGGTTTCGTACCTGAGTATGCATAGTGTCGTAGCAAAATATTCAAGGGTGTATCGAAGTCACATGTTCAGAGGAGCGAATTAACTTTTTGACAAAGTAGTTTCGCTTGAGAAAGGGTCATCAACCCACTATGAGGACTTGGTGGTGAGGATGTAGGGACATCCCTATGATGGCCTTCTCGAGGCTCTTCTCTTGCTTGATGGGCTACTTGAACTTTTCCCACCAAAGGTTGGCATAATCATCAAACTCGAGGGATTCCATAGCCACATCTTTACATTGCTATAGTTATGCATGCGAAAGACTTTATCGACCTTGAGTGCCCATGGAAGGTATTCCTCGGTATCACTGGAACCGGTGAACTTTGGCATGGTGAACATGAGCTTGCCAAAGGTTTGTTCATCTTGGCGATCACGATGATGATGGTAGCCATGATGGCGGTGGTGGTGATCATCCTCATCATCCAAGCTATCTTATCATCTTTTGTGATCATTTTGGTCTTGCCGCTGACATGGATATACCCCACGGGTACATGACATTGGTATACCCGGTCCAGACCAAGGAAGGCCCACGTCAGGACACGCAGCCCAGGAAGACTTTGGGTGGCCCAAGACCATGGCGTTTTCGACTCCTTGGAGGACAAGTCTAGATTAGATAGAATTTCAAAGGGTACCAACCCTAATTTGTAACCGACTCGAGCTAACCCGGGACCTGCCTATCTATATAAAGGCCAGGAGGGTACGACGAGAAGGATATCTCAACTCATCACATACGCACCTCACGCCAGATTGCATCTGCGTACCCCTGTAAGCTTCGGTTCTGCCATAATCAAGTGCAGACAAGCAGGAGTAGGGTTTTCCCTCCGGGGGCCTGAACCTGGGTAAATCTCGTGTCCCTGTGTTGTTTGTCTGTTAACCGTTCCGCGACTTCTAGCATCCTCATATTTTCTAAAACCTAAGTCCATAACAATGGGCATTGACGAGATCGAACCTCGTCAGCCGCAATTGGTGACAAGGAACTTGTTGATCTTTCTACGGTTAAGGAGCTTAATTTTGTTGTTGTTTCTTTGGTTGTGCTGCATGTAGTGATAGTGGTGGAACTTAGTCCTCGCGGCAATGTCGATGATTTCTAGCATCTTGGTGGGGTAGTGGAACTTGAGGCTCATGCTGAGGTTGTTAACGAGGTTGTTGTTGATCGCCATTTGCATGTTGACTCTCATGTTGTCGGTGTGGACGGTCATGCCGGTGATGATGTCTTGGGGTATCTTCAAGAGATTCACATCGACAGTGACCTTGTTCTTCCGAGTTGGTGTCATCAATTTTTATCGAGTGAAGGTCATGCGGTTCCTCATTTTGTTGAGGTTGAGCTTGAGGTTGCAATTGAGGTTCATTTTGTGGTGCTTCCTCTTGGATTATGAGTGCTCTTCTTAGATGACGATGACCTTCACGCCTTGATGGATGACTTGAAGAAGAATTGGCATCATAGCTTGATGTAGAGGATAGACGAGGCGATGGTACATGTTGCGAACGACTATCATGTTCCATGACGAGATCTTCATTTCGTCTTGTAGCACTTTCATTAGGGTCTTGTGGATGAAGGACAGGATGACGATGGACGGAGCATCTTGGCCTTGAACTGGGCGCCTGGTAGTGCGTGAAGATGGGGTAGAGGGAAACGGTGGTAGAGATGAGCCCTAGCCAACGTCGGATAGCTTAGGGGGTCAAGGATGGGCACTCGAGCGGCGGTGCGTGGGGTGCATCGGTGGCCTGTCGGAGGACAGAGGGAGGACAACACGGTGCCATGGCCTCGGGCTCAAGGAGGAGTGATGTGGTGGCAGGGGAGGAGTCCGACAATGTCGAGGGAGAGAACGGTCTAGGCCTTGGCACCGGGAGGTGGCACCATGGCAGTGGAGGACCAGGGGAAAACCAGCGGCGGTGGCGCTCGGGAGGGCATATAGGAGAGATGAGGGGTAGGGGTGATGGGTCGATGAGAGGCTCGGTTTGGGGACGGTGTACCATGTGCAGCTTGTCGTGTGAGTGTATGGTGTGTGTATGCGTGACCGGTGTTTGCATTTGTGTGCATGAGTGTGTGCGTGGTGTGGTGTGCTGGGGTGGCCAGGTTGGGTTCGTGAGTGTTTATGGTATCTATGTGTTATGTGACTGGGTGTGTGCATGCGTGGTGTAGTGTGGCCGCTTGAGTGCGGTAGAGGAGGGATGTGTGGTGTGCGGTTCTAGGGTAGGATTAGATTAGGTCTATGGTTTGGGTGGTAGGTGGCCTCCGGTTGGGCCACATGGGCCTAGCGGGTTGGAGAATTTTAATATGAGGTCCAAAAGTTTAGACGCCAAGGCATCACCGGGTCCAAGTTGTATGTAATCTCACAGACGGGCTGTAGTAGCTTCGCGAATTGTTGAGAGGGGCCAAATGGGGGTAAATACAAATCTAACGTCCAAACGATCATTTGAACCAGTCAAAAAATGGTTGAACTCAAATCCCACTGTTAGGTCAACTCTTCTTGCCCCACACTATAAGTATTTCCCGTTATCCTTTGCGGTCGTGGACTAGTTTACCCCTGCGAGGACTAGATCTTCTTCTCTGCTCTGCTATTCTCCTATATTATTGCCCTCTCCATTACCTTGCTTAGCTCCGGCTACTGGTCTCCAGATCGGAGCTCGCCGTTGCTCTCCTTGCATCCCTGCCGTGGCTGGTCAACCTATCACGCCCTTAATCAAAGCTCACGGCCATCGCCCTCGCCACGTTTTTCCTAGTCGGCGTGTCAGAGCTTCGCGTCCCCATCCTAGCCTCTCGCCGCTGTCTAGTCTTTCTCGCATGGCGGAGCGTGTCTTACCGGGCAATCCGGACCGGCGACCGGCCTCGGGCATTGCGTCCTGTCGCGCACCCCAGGCATGGTAGCACTGGCATAGGAGTTCGACGACAACACTCTCATGGCCACCTTGCTGGGCACGCGTCCCATCGTGTCGCTGACAGACTTGCTGTCGGCTTTCAGGTATCATTTTGGGATTAGACGAAAAGCGGTCAATATTGAGGTATGTGCGCCTCCATTCGATTTCTTCATCTGGTTCGCCCACAATTTAGACAGGGAGCGTGTTCTGCATTCTTCTCATTCTTTCGAGTGTTGTGGGGAGAAAATGAACTTCATGCATTGGCATCACGCATGTGGGTGCGATGATCGCTTGGGGAAGCTTCGTTTCTTCTCTAAACTCGGCTTTGACAGCCTCCTTTTGGATGCTTGGGAACTGTAGGCCCTCAAGAAGGTTGTCAGTAGCCTTGGAAGCGAGCTGATGGATATTGTGCTACCGAGCGACAGATGGATCGTCGAGAAAAAAGCATGGCTAAAAGATCCAGACACTGTTCCTAAGATGTACGAGGTGGAGATTCCAAGCAGGGAAAGACAACAACTTTGCTAGAAGCCCCTATGATCATCCACATGCAGGAGGTTCTGGATCCGGTACATGGCATTCAGGACCCCGACGAGGCAGCCAGAAAGCGTCCTCGCCTCCTGCAGTGTTGGCCCAGAAGGATTGATGGCACATGACCACCACCATTCCGTGACGGAACGCACGGTTTCGGTGGGGGGACCGGGCATGGACAAGCTGGTGGTTCTGATTTCCCTCAAGTGAAGATAGAGGTTTAGTGAATCTTAACCATTCCTGACTTGAGAGTCGAGCATTGTAGCATCCCGGATAAAACCCTACTAGAAAATTGCTTGCTATTTTTACTTTATGCATCATCATGACATCATCATACATTTATTTGACAAAAACTATTTCTCAAAAGCCTATTTTGTTTTCTAATTAATCCCTCCTTTAATTTCAAATTAAAAACATAGGTCTTTCTGGATATTTTGTGTGTCTAAATATATATATATTTACAAAAGTATTTTAAAGTAAAACTAATAAAAATAAAAGTGTTTTCGGGGGAGGGAGCCAGCCAGGCCCAAAGGCCCAGCCAACCACCTACCACCCCTGTAACCCTAACCCTCTCCAAACCCTAACCCTAGATCCCCTTGCCCAACACCCCACTCCCTCCACCAGCTGCCACCACTCCCAGGCAAACCCAAATTGCCACCCACCCAAACCACTCCACAACGCGGAGGCACCCACCCGCGCGTGACCTCTCGCCCAACACGCCCCCACCCCACCCATGGCAACCCACCCTTGTCATGGTCACGCAGACCACACACTGCACACAACCACACTGACGCGGTACACCTAAACCCGTCACGACCAACACACGCCTCGCGCAACGCACGAGCTCCTGCGCAGATCCACCCACCCTGGCGCCTACCGTCCCCTGACCCCGTGTCGCTCACTGCCTTGCTTGCGACCCCGACCCAGTGCCTCTCTCCCTCGCGCGACTGCATCCCCTCTGTCCCGCCGCCAGTCTCGCTCCCCACAGCAACTCTGTCGCCTCCTTCCTTACCACCATCAGTGTGTCGCTGCCCACAGGCGCTCGCCATCGCCGCCTCCCCATGGCCGCGCTACCTGTTCTCCTGCACGCCGGCCTCTCCCAGCGTCACCTCCTCCCCGCTTCCCCGCCTCCGGCCGCATCCGCATCTGTCGCTCCGGCCAGCTCCGACCGCAACCCCGCTCCACCGCTCGCCATCAACCTCCTCCTAGGGCCGCCAAGCCTCGTCGAGTACCCCTCGCCTCCCCTGCTTCCGCATCTTGCCGTTTGCTGCCTCCTCTTCACGAGACGTGGCGCCCTCCTCCGCAGCTCTGTCGCGCTGTCATAGCCCGACCTCCCGTCGCCTCTGTCCTGCGGCCTAGGATTCTCGCGTCGCTGCAGCGAGCCCAGCGTTGTCCTGCGCCCAGCTCCGTCGTCGGTCACCGTCCTCCCCGTGTTCCTCATCTCTGTCAAGCGTGAGCCCTTCGCCTTTGCCTCTATTCCTGAACATGGTCGTTAAGCCCTGGTTCGTGTGGTAGTGGTATGCTGCAAGGTGGATGCTGCTCCATCTATGCTGCCAAGTGCCCTTCCGCACGATCTTGTTGCTTCTGCATATGATGTACTGAAGATTGCGTGGAAGATGGTACGTGGTGGAGTGAACCTGTTGAGGTGAAGTGGTGTGTCCAACCTCGAAGACATGGTGGATATTGGAGTGGTTATGACAAGACAACGACCCGGAAAACCACCAAGTTCTCCTTCACGGACGACGACAGGAACCCAGAGAATCCCCGGACGCCAAGACCGCCCATACGGAACCCGATTCCTTGGTTTACCAAGACCTCGTTCCTGTATTCGAAGACCGATCCCTCGGAACCTCGCAACCCCAAGATCGCTGAACCTCCGTGTGTGATCCCCTTCCCGAGCCCTATTTTATAAAATAAATATAATATATTTGTTGCATCAATTTTTTATGTTTGCATGCATATTGTGGGTGTTTGGGGTATTTCGATGATTCACCTAAACTAAATATGGAGACCATATGCGGGCGAATCTAGTCTAATATTGGCTCCATTTAAATTTGTGTAGCGAACCGGTAATATATTTTGCCTTGATAAGACAATATTAAATTGCGGGGTACCTAAACAACATGAATCACCTAATTAATTGTCGGGACCCCGGTTTCGCTTAATATTGCCTAATTGCGTCGCACCTTTGCCATGTCATACATCATCCATGCATCATGCCCGATCTTCTGTCGTAGTATTAAATAGTGCATCTGGTGTTTCTTCTAGTGATTTGTTTCTTCATGGATTAGGACGATAAGTTGACACGAGTGTCAACCGATCTTCGGATGAATCTCCGGCAATGTTTTTAGGCGAGCATTCTCCCTCTTTCTACCTATTTTACTTTTCTAGTCTTTACTTCCTCCTATTGATCTATTGCTACCTGTGTTGCGATGCTATAGATTCAATGTCCCTTTATAGTTCCCTGCAGCCCGTATATTGCCATGGACACCACCTATTAAATGTTGTTTTGTATATAGTCGGCCTTGCGAGTCGCAGTCGCTTCCGTAGTTTTGTTTCGCGCCGTCGATGTTCCACAGTTGTTGGAGAAATTCCCCATGCTTAATGTTGGAGATGATCATGGTTTGTATTCTTGTTTAAATAACTAATATTGAAAGTAGGTAAATAATGCAGAGGCATAGGTGCAATAGATGTTATTTGGTTTTTCACCGTCCACTTGTGTCCCGTAGGACCCTGAGTACTTGATACGTGTTCCTTGAATATTTGCACTATCCGCATGTGGGATCATGAATCCCCTTAGAATGAGCTTGAGTTATATCTTATTTCTTGGGGACACAAAGCAGTTTGGGGCTTTATTACTATCCTGTACTTATGCCATGCTTTACTGCTTTATTTACTATTAAGCGTGGAGCGCCTGTACTGTTTTGGAACAAATGCAGAATGTTTACATGGTATCGACAAGTCCAGTCACACTTTTGGGTTCCCAATCATTTATAGCCATTTTCACAAACCCCTCGGTCCGTCGTGGAGCCGACCAACTTCCTAGCGGGTAGCTTAGCGGGGTGGCCCCTGAAATATTATATGAATCTTGCGATTTCTTTGTCGTGATGCCTCGTTGGGTTTTCATTTGGTTTTTCCAAGGTTGATCGTGCATGTGTTGCTATATGTGCCCCCCTACAGGGTAAAACTTTCTGAAAGCTGTGTCCGTTGTTATGGACGACTTGGAGCACAATATCTCGATCATAGACAACTATAACTAAAGTAGTGCTATAAATTTGAATTTATAATGACTAGCAATCAGCTTCACTATAATGTAAGAGCTACCTATAATGACTAGTAATCAGCTTCACTATAATGGAAAGGCTACCTATAATGAATTTATAATGACTAGTAATCAGCTTCACTATAACTAAAGTAGTGCTACCTATGCAATAAGAGTTGGGTTCGAATTTGTTATTGAAAAGAGCGACCAAAAGAGATTTAGGGTACATTGTAGGGAATGTAAGGTGTGTAAATGGAGACTGTATGCATCTCCAATGCGGGGTGGACACCCATTTCATGTTGCAATAGCTACATTTAGTTTCGGTCTTTCTCATATTTGTTCTACTGATGAGTCCTCTAATTTATTTTTATTCCCATTGAATGAAGATCAAGGTAAACACGAAGAAACACAACTGCCCTAATACTTCTTTAAGTGATAAAATTAGACCGGCGATAACCAAGTGGATTGCTTCTAAGGTACTTGACTGGATGAGGAAGGATCATAGCATTGGACCTGCTGAACTTAGAACTAAGCTTAGCGAAAAGTTTAACATTCTGATTCCTTACCATAGAGTCTTTCATGGGAAGGAGATGGCTCTAGACTTCATTAAGGCAAGTGGACTAACAGTTTTCACATGTTGTATAGTTTCAAAGCTGAGGTAAAGAAGACATCACCTGGTAGTGTTGTTGACATTTATTATGAGGTTGTGAAAGGAAGAGAAAAGGTCTCAAGGGGGTCAATTATAAGCAGGCATATAAGAAATGCTTCAGGAGATGTTTTGTCTGCTTGAAGGCATGCTGGATGGGGTTCCTAGACGACTGTAGGCCATACTTGGCAATAGAGGCAACTTCTTTAACATGGAAGTTCAGGGGATAGCTTGCTACCGCTTGTGCTGTGTACGCGCATAATTGTATTTTTCCCGTAGCCTATGCTATTCTTGATGGTGAATTGACTGGAAGCTGGACATGGTTCATGCAGAGACTACTGCAGTAATTGGTCACCCTGAAGGCTTGGTGATACACACTGGTGCATGGAAGGGGATTCAGAATGCTTTTGATGATGTGTTTCCTAGGGTTGATCATAGGGAATGCATGCGGCACCTCGCTACTAGCTTCATGAATAAGTTCAAAGAAAAGACCTTTAAAGACAACTTGTGGTGATCAGCATACACGTACACCCCAAGCACGCATGCTACTTACATGCAGAACTTGTATAATGTGCCGAAGCTGAAACAATAGCTCGAAGAACATCATAGCAATTTATGGGCCAGAAGCAAGTTTGGTTAGTTAAGGAAAGTGGATTTTGTTTGCAATAATCTAACAAAAAGGTTCAATGCTAAGATTAGGAGCATGAAGTCACTTGCAATTTTTATTTTTTAGATGCAATAAGATAGTGTATAATGGTGAAGATAGATTTTAGGTAGAGAATTTGTGCGAGAAAATTTGTAGGCCATAAAATAGTTCCAAAGGTGTTTTTATTACTAAATGCAAGAACCAGGGCAATGAGAATGATAAAGAATAGAATGGTCAGAAGTTCCAATACATTGGCTGAGGTTTATGCACAAGACAAGCATGAAACTGAATAGAGGTTTACTGTAGACATTGGTAAGAAGACTTGTTCATGCATGAAGTGGCAGGTTACTGGTCTGCCATGCCACCAGGTACTACACTTCATCTTAAAGATGAGAGGTAGAGGTGCTAAAATAGAGAACTATTATCATAACTATTTCTCCGTGGACAATTTTGCTCCAACTTATGCAGAAAACGTACCACCTATGGCTGATGAAAATGATTGGGAGATAGTCGATCCAGGGTTCAAACTTGAACCACCAGTTCTTAGGAGTCCACCTAGGAGGCCTAGAAAGCAAAGGACCGAAGCCTTCACTGAAAAAGGTTCGAGACTAGGATCAAGGAAGCGGAAGTGCAAACGGTGTAGAGGATTGGGCCATATCAAGAGGCTAGGGATACGGGTAGGCTACAGTAGGGAAAATCAAAAATCTTGTACCGCGTAAACCAGGATGATTGTTGTCATAGATCTCAGGATTACCACTAGAAGCATAGTTGAGAAACTTGATGAAGCACGTCGAGGCAGTGTAGACGTTCTACGTCTTCTCCTTATCCTCGTCCCACGAGAAGCTCCCCTTTGCGTGGCTCGTCCAAGTGCTACAGCTGCAGCACCTCTGAGGAATCCACACGTACAGGGTGGAAGCGTTGGACGCCGGACTTCTAGGTCCACGCATGCAACATAGGCGTGAGGAGTGGCGGCTGGGTGGAATGCTCACCTTGGTCAGCTCGCCACATCCTCTCTTATATAGGCGTCCCTAGTGGGCTTCTACATTAGGAGCCCATTAGTAGCCTAAGCCTGGTCTAATTCGGATCCAATCCTCATTAGGCTTCCAACCCCTTAAGTGTGTGACCCTATAGGTTCATATACGTATAGACATGACACGAGTACACTTACTCCGTCAATAGTTGGTAGCAGCCTCTAGCAAGACGTGCCAACTCCTAAACACATATAAAGATCATTCAGACGAACCATCATAAGGTTTAGTACATGTCTTTCCCTTTGCCTCACGATATTTGGTCTAGCTCCAAGTTGACATATCTTTCTCGATACTGCGATTCAGAATCCCTTTACTAGGTTAACTCTTAACCTTATGTAGCACGGCCATGCATTTCTGGATCCGATCACTCGAGGGTCCTAGAGATATTTCTCTCAAGTAGAGAGGGGCAAATCCCATCTTGATTGACCAATGCCTTGCAGCATGCTTCAGGACAAACCCGAAAGCTACCTTTATGACTACCCAGTTACAGAGTAGTGGTTGATAGCCCCAAAGTAGGTCGATCCACATCTCAAGTACATGTGACAATCTCAGGTCTAAGGACAAAACATACACGATGTGTAGAGAGAGCTTCAAGTCTAATTGCCAGTCTCAAGTTGGGTCAGTCCAACCCCATTTTCATAACGTGTATCCACATAATTGGTTAGACATCTCCATGTCTATGACTTGCGAAACATAGTCATCAACCAATCGATGTGCTAGTCTAATATTCACGTGTGTCCTCACATGAACTCTGACTAGGGACAACTATTAAATAACCATACAAGTAAAGAGTTTCACAAACAATTCACATAATTGCCAATCAATACAAGTTGCCTGATATGGATATTCAAGGAACATTACAATAACTCATGGATACACATGAAATATAATCATCTCTATGATTGCCTCTAGGGCATATTTCCTTTAGTCTCCCACTTGCACTAGAGACAATATAAAATGTATCTAATACCTATTGCTCTTGTGTGCCCTTCATGCGCAGGCTGCGGGAGAGGCTTTGTCAAGGATCAGCAACATTTGAGTCCGTATGTATTTTTCATATCATGACACTACCATCCTCAACAAACTCACGAATCTGATGGTAACGCATGCGAATATGTTTGTTCTTCTGGTGCTGTCTAGGTTCCTTGTCTTGTGCAATAGCACCATTGTTGTCAAAATAAACGTCCAAGGGATTGCACGCGCCCTGAATCACACCGAGATCGATCAGGAAATTCCTAATCCAAACAGCTGCCTTTACAACCTCCAAGGCAGGAATATATTCAGCTTCTGTTGAAGATGAGGTCACCGTATCTTGCATGGAACTTTTCTAGCTCACAGCACCACCATTCATGACAAACACATAACCTGATTGTGATTTGGAGTCATCTGAGTCGTTAAGGTAGCTCGCATCTGTGTAACCCTTTACACTGAGTTCATACTCACCTCCATACACTAGGAACACATCCTTAGTCCTTTTCAAGTACTTAAGGATATTCTTTACCGTTGTCTAGTGACCTTCACCTGGATCAGCCTGGTATCTACTCGTAACACTTAGAGCACAGGAAACATTTGGGCGAGTACATACCACTGAATACATGATGGATCCAATAGCCGAAGCATATGGAACCCTACTCATGCGCTCACGCTAATTAGTAGCCGAAGGACACTTAGTCTTACTGAGTTTAATGCCGTGAGATATGGGCAAGAACCCCTTCTTAGCCTCTTTCATGCTGAACCGTTTCAACACTTTGTCAATGTATGTACTTTGGATTAATCCAATTATCCTCCTTGATCTATCTCTATAGGTCTTAATGCCCAGAATATATGCCGCTTCTCCTAAGTACTTCATTGAAAAACTATTTTTCAATGAGGTCTTAACAGACTCGAGCATAGGAATGTCATTTCCAATCAGCAATATGTCATCTACACATAAGATTAGAAACACAAGTGCTCTCCCATTCCTTCTTGTAAACACAACGTTCTTGTTCGTTTTTATGAAGCTAAACTCCTTTACAACTTCGTCAAATCGAATGTTCCAAGTCCGAGATGCTTGCTTCATCCATAAATGGACTTTACAAGTTTGCATACCTTTCCAACATTTTTTGGATCGACAAAACCTTTGGGTTGCATCATATAAACGTCCTTAGTAAAGATTCCATTTAAGACAGACATTTCGACATCCATCTGCCATATTGTGACACCCCTGGGATCAAGCTAAACAAATCCTAGACCTCTGTCTGACATAAGCTTAACCTTGAGCTCGAGGATATCCAGAGGAAAATCGGTACACAACAGTGACCCTACGACACAAAATTTATTACACCAAGCTCATAACTGAGTGAAGAGACAAATTATTACAAGCAGAGGTCACTGACTACAAACATCAAACAACGGAAGGAAAACTATGCTATTAAGTATAGCGACTTAACAAATGGCCTAAGAGGCCTGAAGCATAACGATAACGTCCCAGCCCATAGATTCTAGACTGCCGGCCGGGAACCCCAAGCTACTCGTCGATTTCGATGTCGTATAGAACTCGTCTTTAGGGGAACACTTACTCTTCCAAAATTGTCAACAAAGAAAGGGTGAGTACAGGGTGTACTCCGCAAGACTTATGGCTAGTGGAGTTGTTTTGCATAAAGCCATCTTTGTTTATAAAGCAAGAGGGTGAGAAGAAACTCGTCTAATCAGAGTATTTTTAAAAGGGGGTAAGATAGCGACATCTACAAAGTGTTGATCATCATCTTTTGATATCCACCAAATCATCATCATCTGAACCCTAACTAGGATCACCCCCTCGCACCCATGAGGAAGCATCCTTAAGCACATGTTGATCTACCAAGTTTTACGATTATGTTAAATTTCTCTATGAATATCACATCTGTTCCCAAGTCGTTCATAACCGTTAAAATGGATTTTTGAAAAGATTATTACCCTGCATGGGTGTACAACTTTACCCACACGTACTGACCTTCTCTTGATGCCACTTAAGATTAGCCCTCTTCCTTGAAAGGCCGGCAGAGGGTGGTTAGACACGACCTTTACCTTGCTTTTTTCGAGACCATGAGTCACACCCTAAGGATGGTTCCACCGTAATGGGTCAAATACCGAAGACGGTCCCTAGAGATGTGGTGCGAGGTTGGTTAACCAGGGGCGCTATCTACCCCAAGCATCCCGGTCCACGGTTCCCTACCAATTATGAATGCACCTCCTTCACCACCTTCGAGAAGATCCAGAATGCATGTCGAAAGGAATGCCCGAACTATGTTACTCATGGAATATACTAGGCAAGTTAGTCACTTATGAGATTTTCCAGGCCCCTTGTGGTTGTACGCTCGTCTTGGTTCAAGAGGCAAGAACTCGAGTCCTAGTGGTGGCAAGCATGGAACTTGAAAAACCACATCCCACCATGGCCTCCCATACAAGCCTTAGCATGTTTAACTCATATCACCTGTGATATCATCTCATCGCGTTCTCTTGTCATACTAGATTATCTGCATCTGATACGTCATCTGGATGAACCAGCACTGATAGCTATGCATGGCTAAGCAAGACTCAGGTATAAGCACTAGCACTGCACACAAGCCAAACCTAGTTATGCTAGGAACAGTGGATCGGGTAATGTAAGCTCAAAGGGAATAATGCAACAGATAGGATACTCTATCTATTGATAAAAGACCACAATAGAATCGTATGCATCATGGCAAGAATTGAAATGCTTTTTAAACCATAGGATTATATCATGGTGGGGCTATGCTTGCCTTTTCACATTGATAACCAATAAGAAGATCCTCGGGAATCTTGTACTTGACTTGGTTACAATTGGTCAAGTAATGTTCGTCGATCTTCGATCTCGATATCAACATCGTATTCTACCAGGAAGAACCAAACAACGGAAATAAAGGGGAAACAATCAACACATGGCATTGATGCAATGCTCAAACAGGAATGATCATATGACAAGTTGATTAGTATTGAAATGTAACCTAGAGCATGCTCAACAATTTAATCGGGGTTCCGAGGGGTGAAAATCCTAACTCGGGGAAACTCCGGAATCACCTGTGAGGGGTTACTAGGTTGTTCTGATTAAACTTGCTATGAAAGTTGTTGAATAATGCATGATCATTTTTGTGATCATTTTGATATATTATTCATATTTTTGGAGTTATTATGAATTACTTATTGAATTTAAAATATTTATTAAATTTATGGAATTATTTAAACCATTGTTTAAACTTTTTATACCACAAACAAAGCTAGCAGTAGTGGCTGATAGTGGGGCCCAGGGCCACCTCAGGTGCCACGCGAGCAAGGCAGTGGCTGACTGTGCGCGTGCTGGCATCATGGTGACGTCAGCGTGACATCACACCGGCAGTGATCCTCCCAGACGGCGGCGGGGACGACGCTAGGTGGTGAACAGGCTAGCGACGATGTGCGCGTTCGAATCAGCTCGTCACAGGCTACCTAATAGGGGCGGTGTCGCTACGGGAAGGTCATCAGAGCGAGCTACAGGGTGGCGCACGGCAACACAACTCGTGGGTCGATGGCGAATGACGGATACAAAGTGAGAGGGAGCGAGCGGAGGGGCGCCGGAGCACCATATGCTCACCACGAAGCTAACGAAGGGTTCAGTGAGGCTAGGCGAGGTCCATAGCGATGGCAACGGCGACGGTGGTGGCCATCAGGCTCGGAGAAGACGAGCTCGATTCCGGTGATACAGATCCTCCCAGCTCGCGTGGCTTCATATGAAGGTCGAGGAGGACGAGGCGAACCCGATAGCAAGCTTGGTGAGGCTTGGGGAGGCGCAACACGACGACGATCGTCGGATAAGGTTTCCGTCACCTCGCGGGAAGGGGATGAGAGAGGTCAGGAGAGAGAGGGGGAGGAGATAAGGCCGAGTCCAGGGCAGTGTGGTGTTCTTATCCCCACCCTAGAGCATGACGGACGGCGGAAGGCGAGCGACATGAATCGACTGCGATGGCGGTGACAGCCAGCTGCTTGCCGTGCGCGAGGGAGACGACGAAACGGTGGGCGAAGCGGTACCGGGCCTAGGTGGGCCATGCTGGGACGGTTGCGGGCTGCACGCGGGCTGCAGGGAGATGAGAGAGGATAGATGGGCCGACCTAAAGAAGAAAGCATCCAACAGAAAGAACATGAACACAGACTTCAGGAAGCAACCTGTACTAAATGGCTTAAGTAGAGATTTTGGTTGTAGAGATATGGATCAACAAAACCAAGTTGTTGAACTACTTTTGACACAGAAGGGTCACTCTTTCATCCAATAGAAGGTCAAGACAGAAATGTGTTTTATGGAGAGGACTCATAAGAGTCACAAGGAACATGTAACAAGAGAAACTTTTGATTATCAAAATCATAGTCACTCTTAAACATGGTTGAGAAAACGAAGGAAACTCTTTATTTATCCAGATTTATAAAAATCTTAGCCAAAGATCATGATATCACTTTACACCACCAGATGAATAGTTAAGAAGTTTCCTGATGACACAAGAAGAAAGAAACTTCATTCTCAAACTTCAAGTACTTGGCACAACAATATGATTTCCAACATATAGGAGTCTGGAGGATCGACCGAGAGACATTTAGCATCACTACTTGCAATGTTCTCCTTGATGTTTGAGAAAGCAAACATCAAGTAAAGGTCGGACTTTGGATACAAAGGATATCATAAGCACAACTCCTATAATAAATCATAGAAGAAGCCTCATGAAGAGTGGTTGTTACTGCTGAATCAAGGGAATATGACAAAAGATCTTTCCAGCTAAGTGTGTCAACCATATATCAATCTTGCCATAATTGTGAAGAGACCTATGTCAAAACCTTGGGGAACACCAACCATCATATCTGCTTGAGATTCAGATTTGGTTAAGTGAGATGATAATTCAGACTGAGCATGTCCGAATAGAAAGTTTGAAACATTTACCGCGAAGGTAAGGTCACTATATTCTCAAGATATGGACTACAGTGTAAATCTCCAAAAGACTGAGCTAGATTGGGAGGTCCATGTATTAACAACTTGTCGAGAGACAACTGCGCCTACATTGGGGTACTTGCAATAGAATACACATGTATCCTTAAAGGAGAGAGAGAACTCTTCTCGAATCCACGGCGACATCTTTCAACATTTGCACGTGAACTAGAGAAGGTCACTTCTAACATACAGAACACATGCTTCTAGATGACTCGAAGACGGTTCTCGAAAGTTTCCAACATTAATGTCAATTGTTCCATATGAATCTAATCTAACATGGAGAAAATAAGGACATCATTGGTGGGCTCAACAACAATCTTATCGAGGTACTCCAAGAAGATGAACTCGTATGTTGTATGAACAAGGAAAACTTTTGGTCAGACCAAAGACATGAAGATATACTCTAGTGAAAGATCACATGAAGAAACATCATCAAGATAATCTTTGGAACTGAGTTTGATTTGACGATAACCCAAATGAAATCAAAGGTGGGGGAAGATAACATATCCACAAAGGAAATACTATCTTTCTTTATCACAAACGAAACTAGACATCCATTTACAAAGGAACTGGGTTAGCTAGAACTTTTGTCTTACAACTCTCCAAGTTGTTGTTTAAGCTCAACCAACTAGTTTAGGGTATCCAGTACAGATCCTTGGAGAAAAGAGTAGTTCAAAGAACTGACTTGCTCAAGAACTTGACATCACGGTCATGTGGCAACACAGCGATACTTCTAGTAGACATCTGGAATATCACGAACCACCGATAAGTCACTTAGTTCGAGAGGAAACTTGCTTTTTAAGGCAATAATACGCAGTCTCAGAGCTTTGGCACGAGGCTAACTCTTCGACTAGAGAGAGTGCACCAGAATAGCGGACTTGGTAGCATGATCAAACTTTGCTTATTTATAGGATTAACTAATCACGTTAAGAATGACACAAATGTCCTTTGAGTTCTAAACTATGAAAATTGCTAAGAATCTCTGATTGCCACATTATTACACACACGCATCACTCACGAGCGCGAAAGCTCGAGGAGGGTTAGGTAAATATGTGTAAGAGCATCACTTCATTAAGGGTTCATGAAACTCAGCATGACCTCTTAGTATTAAAGAGTGTGATACTTTAAGGTGGAATGGGTAGAAGCTAATCAAGGCCTCTTAATCTGCAGATTACAACACTTTGACCTGGTCCTCGATATGACGAGGTATCGAAGTTTGTTTCTCCTGACATCCCGAAATGGTTTGTCTTGAGGGACCACAAGACTATCTTGCATCAGAGAACACTAATGCACATTTGCTACTTGGCTACCAACTGGTAGACAAAGGTCGGAAAACAACAAGGGGAAGAGGAACATGCTCAGGATAGAATCCCGAGATGTGGATGCATAGATTATCAATCTCCCAAGAACCAATGCATAGAAGAGGTAAGGTGTGGCAGAGTCACGAATATATATATGTGAGACTCTTGAGAAGTACTCTTGTCGTGATCTATTTGGTTCCATTACAGAACATCTGCCATTGCTATTGGTATAGAAAGTCCTTGGTTGTCACAATTCAATCGCGGCAAAGACCACAAGCTTGAAGGCCAGAATTGTAATACCAGCCATCCCGAGGTAATGTGTGAACATTAACAATAGGGGTCAAAGGGTTGGACCTTGGGTTAAAGATCAGCTTCATGTACAAGATTCACAACACTAAAATCCACCACAATTCGGGATCTTAGGTTCAAGTCCAAGGGTTAAAACCAAAGAAAAGAAGTTACTACTACTTGAGTGACATAGCATACACTGCAAGGTAATGTTCACGAGGTAGCTTCCAAGAGAAAAACTACTTCTGAAGTACCCAAACAAATAAAAAGGAGGCACATAAGGGAAAAAGAAACCTCGAAGCCTAGAACAGAACACTGCAGATCCAACAATATAATATTGTGGATCCAAAAGATAGAGAGATCATGATAGAAAGGAATCTCTCAGATGAACAGGAAAAAAAGGGGAACAAGGAATTCAAAACACACACACAACTCTAGACAACTCAACACTAGGTCAACTGGCTTAGAAACGACATGCCCAAAAGGCACCTAAGCTTTGAAAAACAATAAGAGATATCAAAACTTTTCCAAATAAACACAAGATAAGATGACCTAGAGTTAGAGCGAAACTAGATAAGGAGTAAAAGAAGCATACTAGAGTTTTCGCAAATACTTTTCAGCTATAAAATAGTTTTCACAAACACTAGACTCAACATCGACCAATATCAAGGTTTTCCTATGGTCGGTATTGCTCTGATACCAAAACCTGTGACACCCTCGGGATCAGGGCTAAACAAATTCGAGACCTCCATATGACATAAGCTTAACCTTGAGCTCGAGGATATCAAGAGGAAAATCGGTAACACAACAGTGACCCTACGACACAAATTTATTACAGCAAGGTCATAACTGAGCGAAGAGCCAAATTATTACAAGCAGAGGTAACTGACCACAAACATCAAACAATGGAAGGAAAATTATGCTATTAAGTATAGCAAACTTAACAAATGTCCTAAGAGTCCTAAAGCATAACGATGACGTCCCAGCACATAGATTCCAGGCTGCCGGCCGGGAACCCCAAGCTACACGTCGATGTCGATGTCATACGGAACTCGTCTTTAGGGGAACACTTACTGTGCAAAAAATATCAACAAAGCAAGGGTGAGTACAGGGTGTACTCCACAAGACTTATGGCTAGTGGATTCGTTTTGCATAAATCCATCTTTGTTTATACAACAAGAGGGAGAGAAGAAACTCGTCTAATCAGAGTATTTTTAAAAGGGGATAAGAGAGCGACATCTCCAAAGTGTTGATCATCATATTTTGATATCCACCAAATCATCATCATCTGAACCCTAACTATGATCACCCCCTCGTACCCATGAGGAAGCATCCTTAAGAACACATTGATCTTCCAAGTTTTACGATTAGGTTAAAGTTCTCTATGATCATCACGTTTGTTCCCATGTTGTTCATAACTGTGAACACGGCTTTTCGAAAAGATTATTACCCTACAGGGGTGTACAACTTTACCCATGCATACTAAGCTTCTCTTAATGCCACTTAAGATTAGCCCTCTTCCTTGGAAGGCCGGCAAAGGGTGGTTAGACATGACCTTTACCTTGCTTTTGCCGAGACCATGAGTCACGCCCTAAGGATGGTTCCGTCGTAATGGGTCAAATCCCAAAGCCAGTCCCTAGAGAGGTGAGGAGAGGTTGGTTTACCAGGGGCGCTATCTACCCCAAGCAACCCGGTCCATGCTTCCCTACCTGTTATGAATGCACCTCCTTCACCACCTATGAGAAGATTCAGAATGCATGTCGAATGGAACGCCCGAACTATTTTACTCATGGAATCTACTAGGCAAGTTAGTCACTCGTGAGGTTTTCCAGGCCTGTGTGGTTGTACGCTCATCTTGATTCGAGAGGTAAGAACTCGGGTCCTAGTGGTGGCGAGCATGGGACTAGAAAAACAACATCCCACAGTGGCCTCCCATATAATCCTTAGTATTTTTAACTCATATCACCTCTGATATCATCTCATCATGTTCTCCTGTCATAATAGATTATCTGCATCTGATACGTCATCTGGATGAACCAGCACTAACATCTATGCATGGCTAAGCAGGACTCAGGTATAAGCTCTAGCAGTGCACACAAGCCAAACCTAGTTATGCTAGGAACAGTGGATCAAGTAATGTAAGCTCAAAGGGAGTAATGCAACAGATAGGATACTCCATCTATCGATAAAAGACCACAGTAGAATCGTATGCATCATGGAAAGAATTGAAATGTTTTTTAAACCATAGGATTATATCATGGTGGGGCTATGATTGCCTTTGCCCGTTGATAACCAATAAGCAGATCTTCGGGAATCTTGTACTTGACTTGGTTACAGTTTGTCAATTAATGTTTGTCGATCTTCGATGGTCTTGGTCTCGGTCTTCGATCTCGATCTCGACATCGTATTCTATCGGGAAGAACAAAACACCGGAAATAAAGGGGAAACAATCGACACATGGCATTGATGCAGTGCTCAAATAGGAATGTTGATATGACAAGTTGATTAGTATTGAAATGTAACCCTAGAGCATGCTCAACAATTTAATCGGGGTTCCGAGGGGTGAAAACCCTAACTCGAGTAAACTCCAGAATCACCTGTGAGGTGTTACTAGGTTGTTCTGATTAAACTTGCTATGAAAGTTGTTGAACAATGCATGATTATATCTTAGATAGGCAGTTCTAATTTTTCTGAACATTTTGATATATTATTCATATTTTTCCGAGTTAATATGAATTACTTATTGAATTTACAATATTTATTCAATTTCTGGAATTATTTAAACCATTGGTTAAACTTTTTATACCGCAAACACAGCTAGCCGCAGTGATGGGGTCAGTGGCCACCTCAGTGCCATAAGCAAGGCAGACCACTGGTTTGACCAATCTTATTGTCGCTGTCAAGGCGTCATGGGACATCAGCGCGACATCACAACAACGGTGATCCTCCCAGACGACCGCGGGGACGGCGCTAGGGGTGAACGGGCTAGCGAGGATGCGTGTGATTGAATCAGCTCGTCGCAGACTACCTAATAGGGGCGGCGCCGTTACGGTAAGGTCATAGGAGCGAGCTACACGGCTCCACGCGGCAGTGACGCTCGCGGGTCGACTATGAATGATGGATACAGAGCGAGAGGGAGCAATCGGAGGGGAGCCGTTGCTCCAGATGCTCGCCATGAAGCTAACAGAGGGGTCGGTGAGGCTAGGTGAGGTACATAGAGATGGCAACGGCGACGGTGGTGGCCGTCGGGCTTGGAGAAGTTGAGCTCGATTCCGGTGATACAGATCCTCCCAGCTCGCGTGGCTTCATACGAAGGTCGAGGAGGATGAGGCGAACCCGATAGCAAGCTCGGCGTGGCTCGTGGAGGCGCAACACGGCGACCATCATCGGCTAGGGTTTCGGTCACCTCGCAGGAAGGGAATGAGAGAGGTCAGGAGAGAGAGGGGGAGGAGATAAGTCTGAGGCCAGGGAAGTGTGATATTCTTATCCCCACCCTAGAGCGCGATGGACAAGGGCAGGAGAGCGGCACGAATCGACGGTGACGGCGGCGACAACAAGCTTCTTGTCGTGCGTGAGGAAGACGACGAAATGGTGGGTGAAGTGGTATTGGGCCTAGGTGGCCCGTGTTGTGCCGGCTGCGGGCTGCACGCGTGCGGCAGGGAGATGAGAGAGGAGATATGGGCCGTCCTGGTAGGGTTGCAGGCTCTAGTTTTTATTTCCTGAAACATTTTTCCAATTCTTTTTCTGTTTTCTGTTTATATTTCAAATTCAAATATGTTTTGGGCATTACAAAAATACAAGAGACTTTTGTGAAATATATAAAACATTGTGGGGCCCTTTTATTCCATTTGGGCTCCATTTTTTTGGTAGTTTTCAAAATTCAAAACATTTTGAATTGCTTTTAGAGAGGGAGGGGAAATAGGGTTTTGTCTTTATTTTATTCAATGCATTTTGGAAGATGATGCACAAAACAAACCCTAATATAGATTAACTAAAACTGGGGTGTTACACATATCTCATAGTCAAAATGCGCAGCAATGGATAGAATGATCTGTATAGATTTAAGCATCGCTACGGGCGAGAAAGTCTCGTCATAGTCAACTCCTTGAACTTGTCGAAAACCTTTTGCAACAAGTCAAACTTTATGGATGTGAACATTTCCATCCATATCAATCTTCTTTTTATAGATCCATTTGCACTCGATGGCTTTAAAACCATCAGGCAGGTCAACCAAGTTCCAAACTTGATTGTCTCCCATGGACTCTATCTCGTATCTCATGGCTATCAGCCAAATCTTAGAGTCTGGGTGCACCATCGCTTCTGCATAGGTCGCAGGCTCATCATTGTATAACAATAATAATTCCCGCGTTTCGCTGAGCCTCGCCGACCTTCGTGGTTGTGGTGCTTCAATTGCCACGGGTTCCTCAACTTGTTCTGCTACAATAGCATCACCCGTAGAAGTATCCCCAACTGGCTCATCTTGAACTTCTTCAAGTCGCACTGACCTTCCACTTGTTCCCTTTGTGAGAAACTCTTTCTCTAGGAAAACACCGCTACGAGCGACAAACACTTTGCCATCTTCTTGGTTGTAGAAGTAATACCCTAAGGTTTCCCTCGGATTTCCCACAAAAATGCACTTATATGATTCGGGTGTTAGCTTGTCCGACTGAAGTTGCTTGCCAAATGCATCACAACCTCAAATCTTTAGAAAAGACAAACCGGGATTCTTTCCAGTCCACATCTCATATGGTGTCTTAACTACGGACTTGGATGGTACCCTGTTAATTGTGAATGATGCCGTTTCTAGAGCGTAACCCCAAAATGATAATGGTAAATCTGACTGGCTCTCGATCCATGTCCAACAGAGTTCGATTGCACCATTCGGAGACCCCGTTTCTTTGAGGTGTTCCGTGCGGTGTGAGCTGTGGAACCATTCCGCAACTCTTAAGATGATTGTTAAATTCATGACTCAAGTATTCACCTCCACGATCAGATCACAAGGCCTTTATTTTCTTGCCATGTTGATTCTCTACCTCACTCTGAAACTCCTTGAACTTTTCAAAAGTTTCAGACTTATGCTTCATCAAGTAGACATAACCATATCTACTGAAATCATCAATCAGCGAGAAGAATGTCCACAACATTTACAACAAGCGTACCTAAGTGGGAAGTACTCTTACTTCCACTCTTCTTCAAAGAAGCCTGGTACTTGTTGCAGTTTCTCTTCCAGTGGCCATGTTCATGACAGAAGATACACTCAGTGTCATCTGCAGGTCCAGCTTTTTTCTTGGGTGCAGGCTTAGGGATCATATCCTTAGCCTTGCCCTTCCTCTTATGCCAATAAGTACCTTTTTTCTTAAGCTAGGCTTGTTCTTCACAGCCATCACATGGCTATGCCCTGCACAGTTCTTCGTGTCACTTTCTGCTGTTTTTAGCATCCCACGTAACTCATTAAGGACCTTCTCCACCCCATGCGTATGGTACTTCAAAATGAACTGCCCATATATAGATGAGAGAGATGCCAAAATGAAATCGGTAGCCATCTCTTGGCCTAGTGGAAAACCAAGCTTTTCCTGTTGGAGATATGCCCTCGAGGCAATAATAAATGTAGTTATTATTATATCTTTGTCTTTATGATAAATGTTTACATTCATGCTATAATAGTATTAACAAGGAAACATTAATACTTGTGTGATTTGTAAACTAAATTAGAGTCCCTAGTAAAGCCTATTTATAATACTAGCTTGTTGGTTAATAAATGATTGTGGTTTCCCTATCATGAACATTGAGATGTTATTAACAACAAGATCATATCGTTAGGAGAATGATATGATGGACATACTCCTATAGATAAGCGTAGCATAAAGATCAAGTCATTTTAATAGTTCAATTGCTATATGCTTTCTGATACATAGTAACCTAATTCCTTCGACCATGAGATCATGCATATCACCATCACCGGAAGGATGCTTTGATGACATCAAACACCACACCGTAACTGGGTGGTTATAAAGGTGGCATTGAGTGTTCAGAAAGTATTGGTTGAGACACATGGATCAAGAGTGGGATTTGTCCATCCATATGACGGATAGATATACTCTAGGCCCTCTCGGTGGAATGTCATCCAATTGGCTTGCAAGCATGTGACTAGCTCACAAGGGATCACATATCACGGAAACAAGAAAAGAGTACTTATCAGTAACGAGGTTGAACTAGGTATGCAGAGATACCGACGATCAAAACCTCGGATAAGTAAACTATCGTGAGACAAAGGGAAATTGGTATCATATGTAAGTGGTACATTCGATCGCAAAGTAATCGTAGAAATATGTGGGAACCATATGAATTTCCAGATTCCTCTATTGGTTATTGATCGGATAAGTGTCTCGATCATGTCCGCATAATTCACGAACCGTAGGGAGACACACTTAAGGATTCGATGTTGTTGAGTAGTTATGGAATGATGAGTAAGAGACCGAATGTTGTTTGGAGTCTCGGATGGGATCCGGGATATCACGAGGAGATCCGGAATGGTCCAGAGAATAAGATTCATATAAGGAAAGTCCTGTTTCGGGGTTGGAGAATGGTTCCGGTGTTTTCATCGGGAATGTTCTAGAAGGTTCCGGAATGTCCGGCACTCCGGAGGGGAAGGAAACATGAATGTGTCATAACAAGTTGGAATGGATGCATCATGTACTAGGTGTCATCGCTGAGCAAAATAAAGGGATAAATCAAAGCCTAGTTTGAAAAGTCAAACGCCAATTTGAAAAGTCAAACGACAAGTTTGCTTGGTGGAGGGAGAGTAGGAAACCTACTTGGGGAGGAGTTCCTCTCCCTCCACCGCTGGCCTTGTAGGCCGAGTTGGGGGAGGACTCCCCTCCCCTTGGCCGTGCCCTCCCACCTATAAAAGGAGGGGCAGGGCTGCCCCTCCAAACACACAACTCCACCACCCAAAACCCTAGTCCTAGCCACCGGCCCTCCTGCAGCCGCCGCCGCCGCCCTAGGGCAAACCCTAGCCGCCAACTTGGGGCTTTCCCCAAGCCCTAGCCGCCGGCCTAGCCCTCTCTCCTTGGTGTGTCTAAACCCTAGATCACCGAGGCCTCTCTCATAGTCCACCATACTCGCTCCGTCTTAAGGCGAAGCCCTGCGAGATCTCCCCTCTACTTCCGGTACCACGCCGTCGTGCTGGCGGAATCACGAGGAGAGTGCTACAACCTCCGCTGCCTGCTGGAACAAGGGAGAGGAAGGTCTTCATCGAGTACCGAACGTGTGACCGATCAAGGAAGCGCCGGGAACGCATCACTCGTCTACACGATCTTGAGATCGGCAAGAGTACGACTACATCACCCACGAGAATCCGCTCTTGTTAAACACTTTGGAATCTTCGAGGGTGAGTTATTCCATCGACTCGTTGCTACAATTTAGTAGATAGATCTTGGCTTGTTTGTTTGTATGCGGTAGAATTTTTTTATTTTCCATGCTACGAACCCCTATAGTGGTATCAGAGCCAGGTTTATATGTAGATCTGTTGCACGAGTAGAACACAATGGTCATTATGGGCGGTGGTGCTTTTATTATCAATTGGTCCTTGTGTACTTTGCATCTTGCGGTATGATGGGATGAAGCGGCCCGGGCTAACCTTACATGACATCGTTCATGAGACTTGCTCCACGCTCAACATGCAACTTGTATTGCATAAGTGGCTTCTATGGTGTCTATCTCTCCCATTATAGTATAGATCCAATTTACAACGGGCACTTGATAGTTCAAACATCAACGTTGTGGTTCTTGTTCGTAAGTTAGATCGACACTTATTGAAAGCCCCAAACCACGTAAAATATGCAAAGAAATTAGAGGCGTCTAACTTTGTTTTGCAGGGGTGTGCTGTGATGTGATATGGCCATGATTGTGATTATATTTGATGTATGCAACCTTATTGTAAGTTGGCAACCGGCAGGAGCCATATGGTTGTCTTTAATTTCTATTAAGACCCCGTGTCTATTCAAAGTAGTTGTAATAGTTGAAGCTGGTGGACGACAACCATGGAGCAGCGTCATTGACCTTGATACAATGCCGGTGATGATGGAGATCATGTTCGTGCTTGAAGATGGAGATCGGAAGCACAAAGAAGAAAGGCCATATCATATCACATATTATGAATTTCATGTGATGTTAATCCTTTATGCATCTTGTATTGCTTAGTTAACGACGGTATCATTATAAGATGATCCCTCATGCACATAAATTTCAAGTTCTGAAGTGTTCATCCTTAGTAAGCACCGTTGCTAAAGCTTGTTGTTTCGAAGCACCACGTGATGATCGGGTGTGTTAGATTCTGCAAGTGTATACAACGTGAGCAAGCCAGATTTGCTCATGCGGAAGCTAAGGTTTAATCTTGTCGAGCCTAGCATGTACAGACATGGTCTCGGAACACGGATCACCAAAAGGTAAAGCATGAATCATATAGTAGATATGATGAATATGTTGATTGTTCGCCATTGAAGCTACATCAACTCTCATGATGATCGGTTTTGATGTGGTGGATTTGGTTTGTGTGATCACTAAAACAATGTGAGGGATATTGTTTTGAGTGGGAGTTCACCTAGATTAATTTAACTATTAATTAGAACTCAATTTTTCATAAACTTAGTCTAAACTATTGCAATTATGTTGTAGATCAATGGCGGCCCATCCCATCAATTTTAATGCGTTCCTAGAGAAAGAAAAGTTGAAAAACAATGGAAGCAACTTTGCGGATTGGTTCCGCAATTTGAGGATTGTCCTCAATGCTGGTAATTTGACCTATGTGCTGGATGCACCGCTGGGTGACCCACCTGCAGCTATTGCTACCGATGAAGTAAAGAATGTTTACCTCCCTCGGAAGACTCAATACTCCACAGTTCAGTGTGCTATCTTGTATGGTTTGGAATCGGAGCTTCAGAAAAGGTTTGAGAATTCAGACCCACATGATATTGTCCGTGAACTCAAACTGATATTTGAGACTCACGCGGCAGTTGAGAGCTATGAGGCTTCTGAAAAGTTCTTTAACTGCAAGATGGAAGAGGGCAGCTCCGTCAGTGAGCATGTGCTTAAGATGTCTGGGCACGCAAACAAACTCCAAAGCTTGGGTATAGTGATTCCTAATGCTTTGGGGATTTACCGTGTCCTCCAATCACTACCACCAAGTTACAAGAACTTTGTGATGAACTACAATATGCAAAGCATGAACAAGCAGTTGCCAGAACTCTTCTCCATGTTAAAATCTGCAGAAGTGGAGATCAAGAAAGAGCACCAAGTGTTGATGGTAAATAAGACCACCAAATTCAAGAAAGGCAAGTCTAAGCAAAAGGGACACTTCAAGAAGGGTGGTAATAAAGTTACCGCACCGACGAAGAAGACCAAGGCTGGACCTAAGCCCGATCATCGAGTGCTTTTACTGCAAAGGAGAAGGTCACTGGAAGCGGAATTGCCCAAAGTACTTGGCGGATTTGAAGAACGGCAACATCAAGAAGAAAGGTATATCCGATATACATGTTATTGATGTGTATCTCACTAGTACTCATAGTAGTGCCTGGGTATTTCATACAGGTTCGCTTGCTCATATTTGTAACTCCAAACACGTGATGCAGAATAAACGGAAGCTAGCGAAGAACAAGGTGACGATGCGCGTAGGAAATGGATCAAAGGTTGATGTGATCGCGGTCGGCACGCTACCTCTTCATCTACCATCGGGATTAGTTTTATACTTAAATAATTGTTATTTGGTGCCTGCGTTAAGCATGAACATTATATCGGGATCTTGTTTATTAAGCAGACTTACTTGTTTAAGTCCGAGAATAATGGTTGTTCGATTTATATGAGTAATATGTTTTATGCACATGCACCTTTGATAGATGGTCTATTCTTATTAAATCTCGATAGTGGAAATACACATATTAATAACATTGAAGCTAAACGTTTGAAATCAAGCGATAACTCGACCTATATGTGGCACTGTCTTCTTGGTCACATTGGAGTGAAGCGTATGAAGAAACTCCATTCCGATGGACTTCTTGAATCACTTGATTTCGAATCACTTGAAAGATGTGAAGCATGTCTGATGGGTAAAATGACTAAGACTCCATTTTCTGGAATGATGGAGCGAGCTACGGACTTATTGGAAATCATACATACCGATGTGTGTGGTCCAATGAGTGTAGCATCGCGCGATGGTTATCGTTATGTTCTTACCTTCACGGATGACTTGAGTTGTAAGGTTCCCAACCTTTAATAAGGTAGAGATCCCTGTGTTTACAATGCTAGTCCCTGGATCAATAGCTAGCATCCACAGTTAAGATGTAATATCAAGAAACAAAGGTCATAATACAACTTTATAACCAGGAATAAAATAATTTATTACATCTTACATAGCTCATTTGGCTATCTCATTACAATGCAGCAGAATATAACAATAGCATGGGGTCCTTCATCTTCAAAGTGCCACAGGCAGACAAGTTGGTTGTAGGCTTGTAATCCTAATCAATAAAACGCCACTAACATCAAACAAACCTGCAACATTACAAGTTACGGCCACAAGGGTCAATACATTTGAATTGTATTGGCAAGTGATACTATGGTAGTATAGTGGAGTCTATCATCTATATGCATTTGGCTAAGTGGAGCTTAGGCTTGCATTGCTCAAAATAGATTTTCCTTATCATTTGGAAACACTAAGTTTTTGTTTGACAAAAATCACCCAAGGAACCACCAATAGAAATTGGTGAACCTTAAACCCTTGTTCAACCACAAGTTTTTAACTTAGAAATTTGGATGATGAGATTCTTGATAGCTTCCATGTCTTGATGCTCAAATTGTCCTTTACCAGGGACATGGCTAAGTACTTAGATTTTTCACTCTGCAGAGGTGGTGCACTTTCCCCACAAGACTTGGTTTCACCAAGACAAGATCTTTCAGAAGCCTTCCCTTAGACCAGAATGGACGCGCTCCAACCTATCAAACCCCTACCACCAACTGTCCATTTGGCTAAGTAATTGCAACCTATATGATCCAGGCAGAGCCCATAATGCCAAGTGGTTGCACTTGAAGCTTCTCAACATTTGACATCTCAAATCTCTTTGTTCCTGGGTGGCCATCCACAAGTGAGACACCAAGTATTCCCCAGCATACTAGACTTGGTGAAGCCCAAGTTTCCCCCATCATACTGGACTTGCATGACCACTCAACACAAACCATTCCTTCCATTCCACCCAGGTGATTCATTAACTTAGTTGTTTTATTAAATAAACACAAGTCCTCAGACTTAGAAATTTTCCATAACATAGTTATATATTCCACCCTTGTCTTCTATTAGCTAAGCTAAGCATGATAGTAGTAGGAATCTTAACTTAGAAATTTTCTACTAAGGTTTCATCTACTAGGATTTCCCATGGCATGGTTTATACTTAGCAAAAATTTCATGCAAGTCTTACTTAGAAATATCACTAATGCATAGTGAAAATAATGGGACAAAGTATGAAGCATCACTTGCCTTTTTGATAGAGAGTATGAGTTCACTCCTTGATCTTTGCAATGTTCACTCACTTCAAATCACTACAATTCAATCAAGCAACAATATTTCAATCTACCATTCAAGCAATTCATCACATAAAATCGTAGTAACAAAGCAATGCATGCAAGCATGCTAAAGATTGTTTTATTTGTAAAAGTGGTTTCTAATGGTTCATAAACATTTGAGAACACCTAATGGTCATTTTATAAAGTGGCAAAATCATTTGTATAAGATTTTACTTCATAAACCATTTTAAACCATGTCATTATTTTATGTGGTGAAGAAATGCTTTTAATAAGGTAACAATCTATAGGTTTAACAAAATATGTTTTCAAACCATAAAATCTTGTGTTTAGGGTCAGAGAGTCTATTTCCAAAACATTTCCCAAAGGTTTTCTTCCAAAATCATTTTTAACAATTAAACTATATTTTTATTTGACTAGAAATGGTTTAAATCAAAGATTCATTCTTTTGTTTCATCAAATACATTTTTGAAACTACAATTTGTTTCCTATGGTCATTAGGTTCAAAACAAACCATTTGCCAAATATTTTATCCCCAAAATCATTTTAGAATAATTTTTATAACCTAAACAAGCATACATAAGTTTCTGCAAAAACAAACATTTTACCAGAAGCATTTTACTAAACAAAGTGCATGGTTGGCTAGGGCTTATTTTTCTGAATCCATTGATATAAAGTTTGCAAAATTTGGACGTGTAGATTAAAAGTTACAGATTTTACAAAATCTAACTTCTAATAGATCAAATTTGTTTTAATTCAAACGAGCAGAGCCACGTGGCGCTTTCCTATTCGCGCGTACCATTTCGCGTGGATCGGTCGCTGTGAGGCGTGAGATCTAAGTTAGATCGAGTGGCATAGATTACATACCCTTTCGGCGTTAAGTGATTCTATTGCATCCTTACAATTTGCATCCAACGGCTAGCGATGATTTGACCAAACTCCGCGGGCGCGCCGGCGCAAGCGCTTCGACAAGGCGGAGCTGGCGATAGAGGAAGCAAGGAAGGTGGAGAGGTGGCTCACCGTGATCGCCGTGGCACGGGGAAGCTCAAGGTACTCGCGGTTGGTCAAGGGGCGCACTGGTGTTATAGGAATTCCTCGTCGGAGTTGGGCTGTGCCTCGGGTGCGGTCAGACATCGACCGGGCGAGGCTACAAGGCGTGCCAAAGCAAAATAAAGGATGCTTTAGATGCGCACGGTATCAGGGAACAAGTGTGCATCATCGAATAGCTTTGGGGCGGTCCGAGCTTACCAGGAAATCTCGCCGGAGGGAATGGCAGGTGGTGGCACTACGGGTCGTCATCATTACCGATGTTCTGGGGCACTCGGGAATGAGCCGGCACTACGGGGACGTTCTCCAGGAGATGGGGATCATGTCTGTGTGCTCGAGGAGGCAAGGGGCAGAGGATACTGGCCGGAATCGGCAAGGAAATCCGTCAGAGACAGTGAGGTTCGGAGGTGAAATTTGTGCAGCCCGGTGGCTCCTGTGGGGTGTGGTCTGGGGAAGAAGGAAGAGGGGAGCTTGGCATTTATCACTGCGTGGTCACGGCGAGGGATTAACGCGGCATTAAGGCGTATTGATGTCGGCGTTTAACAGCAGAAATAACGAGGTTTGGGGGAAGAAGGGGTCGTCGTGGGTAGGGGAGAAAGCTAACAGGTGGGGCGTGTCTATCCGCGTGAGAGAGAGGGGGAGTAGGGTCTACGCGTCAGTGTCTCTGCGGGTTCTTTTGTGAGTGAGGAAAAATGTTTCGGGGGAGGGGGATAGGTGGGCTGGTTGGCCCTAGTTGGGCTGGCTTGTTCTCTCCTTTTTTTTGTTCTGTTTGTTTTTCCTTTTCCATTTCTTTAATTCTGTTTTGATTTTGAACCACCAAGCAAACACTCATTTGGATTCAAACCTTTACCAAATTTTGTGTAGATTTAAATATTGATTAGTAGCACATTCTGATGTCAATTTTGGGAATTTATTTTATTCTTCTTGGGGTATTTTTAATTAATAAAAAGGGCCCTTGTTTTAAATCAAAATAGGATTTAATAATGTTTTTAATTTCCATTTGACTTCTAAATTCTTCCAAAACCTTTCAGTAAGTTTTGTTTACTTAAAAGGGTGTCAAATAATTCATCTTGAATTATTTGGAATTTTTTTTAATAAGATTTATTAATCATTTAAAATTTGGGTTTGTCTTTATTCCAATAGGATTTGGTTTATGCCATTTTATTTTATTTAGGAAATTCTTTATCCTTTTATTTTATTTGGATTGGGATTACATTCATTCCATTTGCTTAAGGATTTGGCCAAGATTTGATTTGGTCTTTAAGTTTTCTTTAAATAATAATTCTTTCTTCATCTTATAAAATCCATATCTTTTTATTTATAGATCCAAACTTGGTGATTCCAATTTGGTAAAATCTTATTTGAGATTTATTTATCCTTTTATATATCTTTAGGATTATTTGCTCACCATTTGGTATGGACTTTTGGATAAGGGTTTTATTAGCTTTGGAAATTTAATTTCCTTATCTTATTATATTCATAAGATTTTATCTATGGCTCCAAATTAAGTGAAACCAATTTATATGGTCTTATAATATTTCTATTTGTCTTTCTTGAAGTTTGTTGGCAAATTTTTATATGGATCAAATCCATAGGCTTGGAGATAACTTGGAAATGATTTTCTTCCATTAGGGTTTTTAGGATTTGGATTTTGTTGAATTCAAATTTTAACCAAAGTTTGTTCAAGATGGGATTTTAAGTTTCCATTTAGAAACAAAAGTTTCTTTTCACCCTGATTTTCAACAAAAAATTATTTTGTTTATTTTATTTTTCACATTACAAGATTTGGAAAATCTTGGGATGTGATAGGCTACCACCCTTAAAATAAATCTCGTCCCGAGATTTGGGGAGGCTAGGGGTTACAAATTGGCTCAAAGCATCTAGGGTACTACCACCCTTAAAAATATTCCATCTAGATTACATATTGGCCTTCTTGGGATCTTGTTGAAATCTCTCTGGACAAACATCTGCATAGCGTCCTTTGTTTCCACACTTGAAACATGTGACAAGGCTGAGATCCTTCACAGGCTTGTTTATCTTGTGCTTCATCTTTTCTGGATAGTTGCTTGCATAATGTCCTTGGTTACCACAATTGTAACATGTGATAAGATTGAGTTCATCACGTATCTTCTGTGGGCAAGTTGCTACATAATGGCCTAGCTCTTTGCAGTTGTTGCACCACACTTGGCTAATCTCCTTATACTTCTGCTTCTCTGGACATTCACTGGCATAGTGTCCCATTTCTTTGCAATGACCACATTGCACATGGATTTTGTCCTTCTTTTTCTTGGGTTTCTCCAAAGCTAGGAGTGCTTCTAGTTCATGTTCTTCATATGTTATCTCATAGGTAGGAATGTTTACTGGTTTCCTTGACCTTCTAATGCTCCTTGGATAATACATATGTCTCCTCTTTGGTCCTTTAAATTGAGGCATGTTGCTAGGAGGTACAAGCTGAGATTTTCCTTTGTCTTCATCCTTCTTGGTAGACTTGGCTCTCTCATGGTAGTCTGCAATCAGTTGTTGCACTCCACCTTGTTTCCTTTGTTCAACTATGGAATAGATGGGGCATTGGATAGGGACATGATTGTTTCCTTCACATAGGTAACAAGTAGCTTGGGATGTGGGGCATTGGTCAATTGGATGTTTCTCTTCACAATTGGGGCATTGATCTTCATGCTCCTTGGAATTGTGATCCTTGTCTCCACAAATATTGCAAGCTTGGGTTCCTTCTAGAATAACATTTTTGTCATCCTTGTTGTCACAAACTCCTTTGGAAGAGTTGCCTTCCATGTTGATCATTTGATCTGTCACCTTATGCAACAATTGGGTTTTGGCTTCCAAGAACCTTTGCATGGTTGGATCTACCTCACTGGTGTTGGCTATGAATTGAACTGTCACTTGGTTCAACTGGGTTTGGGTTGCTACGAGTTCTCTCATGTTGACCTCTTGGTTGTTGTTGTTGTTGTTGTCACCATCCTTGATGTTGGAGTCTCTTGGAGAAGTCATCTGTTTGGATTGGATTGAGATTAGAATAGGCAAGATATTTCTAAGGAAATAATTCTAATCACACACATCACAATTCACTCAAGCAATGTGCAAGTAATCACAAACAAACACTCTTTTCAAACAACAAGTTTTCAAGCATATTTTTAGGCAACCAAAAATATTTTTGTTACACCACATAAGTTGGTGGGTTTGACTTAAACTAAATATGGTGGTCCATCTATATGGTTCACTTGAAATCTTTCCATCCTTCTTAGTTGATTCTTCATGAACAAGATCTTTGTATCCTTGGAGAAAACTTCTTGGTCTCAAAAACTTCAAAGGTGATCATGGTTCCTTCTAAGTTGTATTTCCTTAGTCTTCAAGTCTTGAGTAATATTTCTTGTCCCACTTGTAGTCCTTAGTGATATCCAAGTTGATGTCCTTGGTGAAAATGTTGAAGACGTTGAAGTCATTAGAGTTGAAGATGTTGAAGTCATTAGAGTTGAAGAAGTCCTTAGCACATGGTGAAGTCTTTGGTCATGGGAAAGGCTTTGTCCATCAAGATTGAAATAGAAGAGGTGTAAAATCAAAACCAAAATGGTTGAGGAAAGAGTTTACAAGATTGTTTGTAAATAAGTTTTGGAACAAATACAATTCCTATTTTTCTAAGGGGTTTTGTCCAATCCTAGGTTTACAAATCCTACAGGCAACACAATGCTCTGATACCATCTGTAAGGTTCCCAACCTTTAATAAGGTAGAGATCCCTGTGTTTACAATGCTAGTCCCTGGATCAATAGCTAGCATCCACAGTTAAGATGTAATATCAAGAAACAAAGGTCATAATACAACTTTATAACCAGGAATAAAATAATTTATTACATCTTACATAGCTCATTTGGCTATCTCATTACAATGCAGCAGAATATAACAATAGCATGGGGTCCTTCATCTTCAAAGTGCCACAGGCAGACATGTTGGTTGTAGGCTTGTAATCCTAATCAATAAAACTCCACTAACATCAAACAAACCTGCAACATTACAAGTTATAGCCACAAGGGTCAATACATTTGAATTGTATTGGCAAGTGATACTATGGTAGTATAGTGGAGTCTATCATCTATATGCATTTGGCTAAGTGGAGCTTAGGCTTGCATTGCTCAAAATAGATTTTCCTTATCATTTGGAAACACTAAGTTTTTGTTTGACAAAAATCACCCAAGGAACCACCAATAGAAATTGGTGAACCTTAAACCCTTGTTCAACCACAAGTTTTTAACTTAGAAATTTGGATGATGAGATTCTTTATAGCTTCCATGTCTTGATGCTAAAATTGTCCTTTACCAGGGACATGGCTAAGTACTTAGATTTTTCACTCTGCATAAGTGGTGCACTTTCCCCACAAGACTTGGTTTCACCAAGACAAGATCTTTCAGAAGCCTTCCCTTAGACCAGAATGGACGCGCTCCAACCTATCAAACCCCTACCATGAACTGTCCATTTGGCTAAGTTATTGTAACCTATATGATCCAGGCAGAGCCCATAATGCCAAGTGGTTGCACTTGAAGCTTCTCAACATTTGACATCTCAAATCTCTTTGTTCCTGGGTGGCCATCCACAAGTGAGACACCAAGTATTCCCCAACATACTGGACTTGGTGAAGCCCAAGTTTCCCCCAGCATACTGGACTTGCATGAGCACTCAACACAAACCATTCCTTCCATTCCACCCAGGTGATTCATTAACTTAGTTGTTTTATTAAATAAACACAAGTCCTCAGACTTAGAAATTTTCCATAACATAGTTATATATTCCACCCTTGTCTTCTATTAGCTAAGCTAAGCATGATAGTAGTAGGAATCTTAACTTAGAAATTTTCTACTAAGGTTTCATCTACTAGGATTTCCCATGGCATGGTTTATACTTAGCAAAAATTTCATGCAAGTCTTACTTAGAAATATCACTAATGCATAGTGAAAATAATGGGACAAAGTATGAAGAATCACTTGCCTTTTTGGTAGAGAGTATGAGTTCACTCCTTGATCTTTGCAATGTTCACTCACTTCAAATCACTACAATTCAATCAAGCAACAATATTTGAATCTACCATTCAAGCAATTCATCACATAAAATCGTAGTAACAAAACAATGCATGCAAGCATGCTAAAGATTGTTTTATTTGTAAAAGTGGTTTCTAATGGTTCATAAACATTTGAGAACACATAATGGTCATTTTATAAAGTGGAAAAATCATTTGTATAAGATTTTACTTCATAAACCATTTTTAAACCATGTCATTATTTTATGTGGTGAAGAAATGCTTTTAATAAGGCAACAATCTATAGGTTTAACAAAATATGTTTTCAAACCATAAAATCTTGTGTTTAGGGTCAGAGAGTCTATTTCCAAAACATTTCCCAAAGATTTTCTTCCAAAATCATTTTTAACAATTAAACTATATTTTTATTTGACTAGAAATGGTTTAAATCAAAGATTCATTATTTTGTTTCACCAAATACATTTTTGTAACTACAATTTGTTTCCTATGGTCAGTAGGTTCAAAACAAACCATTTGCCAAATATTTTATCCCCAAAATCATTTTAGAATAATTTTTATAACCTAAACAAGCATACATAAGTTTCTGCAAAAACAAACATTTTACCAGAAGCTTTTTACTAAACAAAGTGCATGGTTGGCTAGGGCTTGTTTTTCTGAATCCATTGATATAAAGTTTGCAAAATTTGGACGTGTAGATTAAAAGTTACAGATTTTACAAAATCTAACTTCTAATAGATCAAATTTGTTTTAATTCAAACGAGCAGAGCCACGTGGCGCTTTCCTATTCGCGCGTACTATTTCGCGCTGATCGGTCACTGTGAGGCGTCAGATCTAAGTTAGATCGAGCGGCACAGATTGCATACCCTTTCGGCGTTAAGTGATTCTATTGCATCCTTACGATTTGCATCCAACGGCTAGCGATGATTTGACCAAACTCTGGCGGCGCTCAGCGGCAGCGCGTGGCGGAGACGCTCGGCTAGCGGCGGAGCTGGCGATAGAGGAAGCAAGGAAGGTGGAGAGGTGGCTCACCGTGATCGCCGTGGCATGGGGAAGCTCAAGGTACTCGTGGTTGGTCAAGGGGCGCACTGGGTTGCAGGAATTCCTCGTCGGAGTTGGGCTGTGCCTCGGGTGCGGTCAGACGTCGACAGGGCGAGGCTACAAGGCGTGCCAAAGCAAAATAAAGGATGCGTTAGATGCGCACGGTATCAGGGAACAGGCGTGCATCATCGAATAGCTTCGGGGCGGTCCGAGCTTACCAGGAAATCTCGCCGGAGGGAAAGGTAGGCGGTGGCACTACGGGTCGTCGTCGTTGCCGATGTTCTGGGGCGCTCGGGAACGAGCCGGCACTACGGGGACGTTCGCCAGGAGATGGGGATCACGTCTGTGTGCTCGAGGAGGCAAGGGGCGGAGGATACTGGCCGGAATCGGAAAGGAAAGCCGTCGGAGACAGTGAGGTTCGGAGGGGAAATTTGTGCAGCCCGGTGGCTCCTGTGGGGTGTGGTTTGGGGAAGAAGGAAGAGGGGAGCTTGGCGTTTATCACTGCATGGTCACGGCGAGGGATTAACGCGGCATTAAGGCGTATTGACGTCGGCGTTTAACAGCAGAAACGACGAGGTTTGGGGAAAGAAGGGGTCGTCGTGGGTAGGGGAGAAAGCTGACAGGTGGGGCGTGTCTGTCCGCGTGAGAGAGAGAGGGGGAGTGGGGTCTACGCGTCAGTGTATCCGCGGGTTCTTTTGCGAGTGAGGAAAAACATTTCGGGGGAGGGGGATAGGTGGGCTGGTTGGGCCTAGTTGGGCTGGCCGGCTGGGCTGGCTTGTTCTCTCCTTTTTTTTTGTTCTGTTTGTTTTTCTTTTTCCATTTCTTTAATTCTGTTTTGATTTTGAACCACCAAGCAAACACTCATTTGGATTCAAACCTTTACCAAATTTTGTGTAGATTTAAATATTGATTAGTAGCACATTCTGATGTCAATTTTGGGAATTTATTTTATTCTTTTTGGGGTCTTTTTAATTAATAAAAAGGGCCCTTGTTTTAAATCAAAATAGGATTTAATAATGTTTTTAATTTCCATTTGACTTCTAAATTCTTCCAAAACCTTTTAGTAAGTTTTGTTTACTTAAAAGGGTGTCAAATAATTCATCTTGAATTATTTGGAAATTTTTTTAATAAGATTTATTAATCATTTAAAATTTGGGTTTGTCTTTATTCCAATAGGATTTGGTTTATGCCATTTTATTTTATTTAGGAAATTCTTTATCCTTTTATTTTATTTGGATTGGGATTACATTCATTCCATTTGCTTAAGGATTTGGCCAAGATTTGATTTGGTCTTTAAGTTTTCTTTAAATAATAATTCTTTCTTCATCTTATAAAATCCATATCTTTTTATTTATAGATCCAAACTTGGTGATTCCAATTTGGTAAAATATTATTTGAGATTTATTTATCCTTTTATATATCTTTAGGATTATTTGCTCACCATTTTGTATGGACTTTTGGATAAGGGTTTTATTAGCTTTGGAAATTTAATTTCCTTATCTTATTTTATTCATAAGATTTTATCTATGGCTCCAAATTAAGTGAAACCAATTTATATGGTCTTATAATATTTCTATTTGTCTTTCTTGATCATTTGTAAAAGTTTGTTGGCAAATTTTTATATGGATCAAATCCATAGGCTTGGAGATAACTTGGAAATGATTTTCTTCCATTAGGGTTTTTAGGATTTGGATTTTGTTGAATTCAAATTTTAACCAAAGTTTGTTCAAGATGGGATTTTAAGTTTCCATTTAGAAACAAAAGTTTCTTTTCACCCTGATTTTCAACAAAAATTTATTTTGTTTATTTTATTTTTCACATTACAAGATTTGGAAAATCTTGGGATGTGACATGAGTAGATATGGGTATATCTATTTCATGAAACATAAGTCCGAAACTTTCGAGAAGTTTAAGGAATTTCAAAGTGAGGTGGAGAATCAACGTAACAAGAAGATTAAATTTCTACGTTCTGATCGTGGAGGTGAATATCTAAGTTACGAGTTTGGCGAGCATTTGAAGAAATGCGGAATACTTTCATAATTGACACCGCCGGGAACACCACAGCGAAATGGTGTGTCCGAACATCGTAATCGAACTCTCTTAGATATGGTTTGTTCTATGATGTCACTTACAGATTTACCGCTATCATTTTGGGGTTATGCATTAGAAACAGCCGTATTCACTTTAAATAGGGCACCATCTAAATCCGTTAAAACGACACCGTATGAATTATGGTTTGGGAAGAAACCTAAATTGTCGTTCCTTAAAGTTTGGGGTTGCAAAGACTATGTAAAGAAGTTATAGCCGGACAAGCTTGAACCCAAAGCGGAAAAATGCGTCTTCATAGTATACCCAAAGGAAACTATTGGGTATACCTTCTGTCATAGATCCGAAGGCAAAATCTTTGTTGCCAAGAATGGATCCTTTCTAGAGAAGGAATTTCTCTCGAAAGAAGTGACTGGAAGGAAAGTAGAACTCGACGAGGTTGTTGAACCTTCTCTCGAACTTGCGAGTAGCACAGAACTAGAAGAAGTTCCCGTGGTGCCTGCACCAATAATAGAGGAAGCTAATGATGATGATCATGAAACTTCGGTTGTAGTTGCTATAGAACCTCACAGATCAACGAGAACTCGTACCACTCCTGATTGGTATGATCCCGTCATGAGTGTCATGTTGGTGGACAACACCGATGACCCTGCGACATATGAGGAAGCGATGATGAGCCCAGATTCCAATAAATGGCAAGAAGCCATGAAATCCGAGATTGGATCCATGTACGAAAACCAAGTATGGACTTTTGGTGGACTTACCGGATGGCCGGAAGGCTGTCGAGAACAAATGGATTTTCAAGAAGAAAACATATGCTGATGGTAATGTTATTGTCTATAAAGCTCGACTTGTCGCAAAAGGGTTTCGACAAATTCAAGGAGTTGACTACGATGAGACTTTCTCACCAGTAGCGAAGCTAAAGTCTGTAAGGATTTTGTTAGCAATCGCTGCATATAATGATTATGAGATATGGCAGATGGATGTCAAAACAGCGTTCCTCAATGGAGACATTGATGAAGAGTTGTGTGTGATGCAACCCAAAGGTTTTGTCGATCCTAAAGATGCTAACAAGGTATGCAAACTTCAACGGTCCATATATGGATTGAAGCAAGCATCCCGAAGTTGGAATCAACATTTTGATAAGGTAATCAAAAGTTTTGGTTTTATACAAACTTATGGAGAAACTTGTATTTACAAGAAAGTGAGTGGGAGCTCTGTAGCATTCTTAATACTGTATGTAGATGACATATTGTTGATTGGGAATGATGTAGACCTTCTTAATAGTGTCAATGAATATTTGAATAATAGTTTTTCAATGAAAGATCTTGGCGAAGCAGCTTACATATTAGGCATAAATATTTATAGAGATAGATCGAGACGCCTAATATCATTGTCACAAAGTACATATTTGGACAAAGTTCTAAAGAGGTTTGGAATGGAAGATAGCAAAAAAGGGTTCTTGCCCGTGTTGCCCAATACGACCTTGAGTAAAACTCAAAGTCCAGCAACGGTAGAAGATAGAGAAAGGATGAGTAAGACTCCCTATGCCTCAGCCATAGGATCTCTAATGTATGCCATGCTATGTACTAGACCCGACATTGCATATGCTGTTAGTTTGACTAGCAGATATCAAAGTGATCCAGGAGTGGATCATTGGACAGCGGTCAAAAACATCCTTAAGTACTTGAGAAGAACTAAGGATATGGTTCTTTCTTATGGAGGTGATGAACAGCTCGTTGTTAATGGTTACACCGATGCTAGTTGGAACACCGATCCGGATGATTCTAAATCTCAATCTGGATACGTATTTACTTTGAATGGTGCAGCAGTTAGCTAGAGGAGTGCAAAGCAAAGCGTTGTGGCGAGATCTTCAACTGAATCGGAATACATAGCTGCTTCGGAGGCTTCACAAGAAGCGATATGGATGAAGGAGTTCATTACAGAGCTCGGTGTGGTTCCAAGTGCGCTGGACCCAATGTCTATCTACTGTGATAACATGGGTTCCATAGCCAATGCGCAAGAACCAAGGTCACACAAGAAGCTGAAGCACATCAAGCTACGTTTTCACGCTATTCGAGAACATTTCCAAGATGGTGACATAAAGATTTGCAAAGTACACACAGATCTGAATGTGGCGGATCCATTGACTAAACCTCTCCCGAGGGCAAAACATGACCAACACCAAACTGCCATGGGTGTTCGGTATATTACCATGAAATCTAGATTAGTTGACTCTAGTGCAAGTGGGAGACTGTTGGAGATATGCCCTAGATGCAATAATAAATGTAGTTATTATTATATCTTTGTGTTTATGATAAATGTTTACATTCATGCTATAATAGTATTAACAAGGAAATATTAATATTTGTGTGATTTGTAAACTAAATTAGAGTCCCTAGTAAAGCCTCTTTATAATACTAGCTTGTTGGTTATAAATGATTGTGGTTTCCCTATCATGAACATTGAGATGTTATTAACAACAAGATCATATCGTTAGGAGAATGATATGATGGACATACTCCTATATATAAGCGTAGCATAAAGATCAAGTCATTTTAATAGTTCAATTGCTATATGCTTTCTGATACATAGTAACCTAATTCCTTCGACCATGAGATCATGCATATCACCATCACGGGAAGGATGCTTTGATGACATCAAACACCACACCGTAACTGGGTGGTTATAATGGTGGCATTGAGTGTTCGGAAAGTATTGGTTGAGACACATGGATCAAGAGTGGGATTTGTCCATCCATATGACGGATAGATATACTCTGGGCCCTCTCGGTGGAATGTCATCCAATTGGCTTGCAAGCATGTGACTAGCTCACAAGGGATCACATATCACGGAAACGAGAAAAGAGTACTTATCAGTAACGAGGTTGAACTAGGTATGCAGAGATACCGACGATCAAAACCTCGGATAAGTAAACTATCGTGAGACAAAGGGAAATTGGTATCATATGTAAGTGGTTCATTCGATCGCAAAGTAATCGTAGAAATATGTGGGAACCATATGAATTTCCAGATTCCTCTATTGGTTATTGATCGGAGAAGTGTCTCGATCATGTCCGCATAATTCATGAACCGTAGGGAGACACACTTAAGGATTCGATGTTGTTGAGTAGTTATGGAATGATGAGTAAGAGACCGAATGTTGTTCGGAGTCTCGGATGGGATCCGGGATATCACGAGGAGATCCGGAATGGTCCGGAGAATAAGATTCATATAAGGAAAGTCCTGTTTCGGGGTTGGAGAATGGTTCCGGTGTTTTCATCGAGAATATTCTAGAAGGTTCCGGAATGTCCGGCACTCCGGAGGGGAAGGGTACATGAATGTGTCATAACAAGTTGGAATGGTTGCATCATGTACTAGGTGTCATCGCTGAGAAAAATAAAGGGATAAATCAAAGCCTAGTTTGAAAAGTCAAACGCCAATTTGAAAAGTCAAACGGCAAGTTTGCTTGGTGGAGGGAGAGTAGGAAACCTACTTGGGGAGGAGTTACTCTCCCTCCACCGACGGCCTTGGAGGCCGAGTTGGGGGAGGACTCCCTTCCCCTTGGCCGCGCCCTCCCACCTATAAAAGGAGGGGAAGGGCTGCCCCTCCAAACACACAACTCCACCACCCAAAACCCTAGCCCTAGTCGCGGGCCCTCCTGCAGCCGCCGCCGCCCTAGGGCAAACCCTAGCCGCCGACTTGGGGCTTTCCCCAAGACCTATCCGCCGTCCTAGCCCTCTCTCCTTGGAATGTCTAAACCCTAGATCACCGAGGCCTCTCTCATAGTCCACCATACTCGCTCCGGCTTAAGGCCAAGCCCTGCGAGATCTCCCCTCTACTTCCGGTACCACGCCGTCGTGCTGCCGGAATCGCGAGGAGAGTGCTACAACCTCCGCTGCCTGCTGGAACAAGGGAGAGGAAGGTATTCATCGAAAATTTAACGTGGTGACCGATCGCGAAGCGACCGAACGCACCGCCGGAAGGATCGTCTACACGATCTTGAGATTGGCAAGAGTACGACTACATCACCCACGAGAATCCGCTCTCGTTAAACACTTTGGAATCTTCGAGGGTGAGTTATTCCATCGACTCGTTGCTACAATCTAGTAGATAGATCTTGGCTTGTTTGTTTGTATGCGGTAGAAATTTTTTGTCTTCCATGCTACACCTGCTCCCTCTGCCAGCTTGCATTCCACAAAGGACTTTGCGGCATTGTACCTCTCAGTCCTTGCCTGAGTCTAGAACATGTCCCTAAGCGCGACGATCATATAATAAGCTTCCTGATCCTCAAACTTCTTTTGGAGTTCAGGTTCCATGCATGCAAGCATAAGACAACTAACCTCAAGAGTATCATCACATGCTCTCTTGTAGGCATTCTGAAGGGCAGCAGTTGAATTATTAGCAGGTTCATCGGGGATTGTGGCATCCAGAACAATTTCCTTTTTATCAGACCTGAGAACAATTCTCATGTTATGACCCAGTACAAATAGTTTGTTCCATTTAGTTTATCTTTGTCAAGAATCGAACGCAATGAAAAAGGTGATGCAGTTTTCGGTGCCATTGATCTACAACAGAAAACATGAAAAATACTAAGCCATCTAACCATGAAAGAGTAAAACATATTAAACAATTTAAAAGCATATACTCTGACTTAAATCAACATCCCTCTATTGATACTAAGTGATTCAAGATCCACAATTAACAAGTCGACTAGTGAGATTTAGCATCACTGCTAGAAGACAAGGTAAATCGGTAAGCAACTCTTTGCTAATCATATCACATATTAGTCTTGCTGTTGGGTGACATCTCTATGTCTAAACTAGGCGCCCAACGTTTATGCCCCAAGGTCCTTAACTATTAAGATGACATTGTCAAGCTGACTAACCCTTATGCGTGTAGGTATTCGATACAAACCCATCCAGCCAAGGAAAATCGTGGCACCCTAATTTCATAGGCCCACCAATGATTGTATAGGGCATAGGATGGTGCAAGGTTTGGTTGGGAGGGCATGATTTAACTTAAACTTTGTGAGGGATCGTTCTACTTCTATCATCTAAGCATGCATAGTAGTAAAACGCATAAGAATAGCAATCACATAGATGTGACACAGTATGGCCCATTTTATCATGGTGGTCTCCATCGCGATAGAACATGTCCACCATGATGATCTCCATCTTCATGTTCCATGTGAGCCACCCTCCAAGTGATGAGTCCTCCAAGAACTAATACAAGCTATTACTCCTAACAGCTAGTAATCAAAATTACATAGTATGGGATCATCACAAGTTGGCACGCGGGCCATTACAATAAATGACAACACATTTGGCTCCAGCCATGTTTCCGTACTCACGATACGCAAGTCATGAAAATTTTCATACATGCATCACATACATATATGGGCCATACTGATCACATACATCCTGAAAAAACAAGTCATGCATAAAATCGCATTCTACCAGATCATGTGAACTTGCAGCACCTAGTTACTTTAACGAGATACGAAAAGGGGCTACGACTAAGGGGGTCTAGGGGTTCTCCCCCTGCGGGGTTAGAAGGGGCAGCGCACCTCGCAGTATCTACACAATTTTCTTTAAGGATTTTGATCGGCAAATCAAATTTAACATCAACTGACTATTGTTCCGATTCGACCAAACTCCTTTGATCACGGTACATAGATTTTAGATCTAGGTTCCGATTCGATCAATCATATTGATCTTCGCATAATTCAACAGGATTTATGTATCACTGTTTACCCTGATGGCGGAAACCGGACGGTAGGGGTAAGTCGTTCGACGACCTTAGAATCACGATCATAGAAAGCAAGATCACAGATCAATCCTGAACCACTGCCATATAAATGATCACATCATTCATATCGATCTACATATCACCATATGAAAACTTCTCGAACCTATAACTGAACATCATCGGCTCTGATACCACTATAGGGATACATGTAGGCTACACTAGTGCAAATCAAAAAAAAATCTACCGCGTAAACCAGGATTACTATTGTCTTAGATCTCGGGATTACCACTAGACGCACAGTTGCGGAACTTGATGAAGCGCGTCGAGGCAGTGTAGACGTTCTACGTATCCTCCTTATCCTCGTCCCACGAGCAGCTCCCCTTTGCGCGGCTCGTCCAAGTGCTACAACTGTAGCACCTCCGGGGAATCCACACATACAGGGTGGAAGCGTCGGACGCCGGACTGCTAGGTCCGCGCGAGCAACATAGTCTTGAGGAGTGGCGGCTGGGTGGAATGCTCAACCTTGGTCATCTCGCCCTACCCTCTCTTATATAGGCGTCCCTAGTGGGCTTCTACATTAGAAGCCCATTAGTAGCCTAAGCCTGGTGTAATTTGGATCCAATCCTCATTAGGCTTCCAGCTCCTTAAGTGTGTGACCCTATAGGTTCATATATGTATAGACATGACACGAGTACACTTACTCCGTCAATAGTTGGTAGCGGCCTCTAGAAAGACGTGCCAACTCCTAAACGCATATAAAGATCATTCGGGCGAACCATCACAAGGTTTAGTACATGTCTTTCCCTTTGCCTCACGATATTTGTTCTAGCTCCAAGTTGACCTCTCTTTCTCAATACTGCGATTAGGAATCCCTTTACTAGGTTAACTCTTATCCTTATGTAGCACGGCCATGCATTTCTGGATCCGATCACTCGAGGGGGCCAGAGATATCTCTCTCAAGTAGAGAGGGGCAAATCCCATCTTGATTGACCAATGCCTTGCAGCATGCTTCAGGACAAACCCGAAAGCTACCTTTATGACTACCCAGTTATGGATTAGTGGTTGATATCCCCAAAGTAGGTCGATCCACATCTCAAATACATGCGACAATCTCAGATCTAAGGACAAAACGTACACGATGTGTAGAGAGAGCTACAAGTCTAATTGTCAGTCTCAAGTTGGGTCAGTCCAACCCCATGTTCCTAACATGTCTCCACATCATTGGTTTGACATCTCCATGTCTATGAGTTGCGAAACATTGTCATCAACCAATCGATGTGCTAGTCTAATATTCACGGCTGTCCTCACATGAACTCTGACTAGGGATAACTATTAAATAACCATACAAGTAAAGAGTTTCACAAACAATTCACATAATTTCCAATCAATACAAGTTGCCCTATATGGATATTCAAGGAACATTACAATAACTCATGGATACACATGAAATATAATCATCTCTATGATTGCCTCTAGGGCATATTTCCTTCAAAACCCAGTTCCTCGTGATTTCGAAGATGCTGAACTTGTCCCCATTCACATCACGAAGGCACAAGATGACACTTCTCAGGAAGAACTGGAGGAAGCATAGCTAGATGACGTAGAGGAAGTGCTGCATGTGATGTAAAACGGTGATGTGCACGTGGAGGGAAACGCCAGTAAGCAGAAATTGGTTGAGGAAGTGGACCTGCCGGTGGGGATAGGGGGTGAAAAGAAACAAAATGTTAAGCGGGAGCGGAAGGGAAACGATAATAATAGAGTTAAGTTTGAATATGAAGAAGTTGCTGGGGTGATTAAGGATGTTCTTTAGGATATTTCGGCTAACTTCAGGAGAAACAATAAATCCATGTCAATTTCGTCTTTGTACGATTCTCCAGACGAAAGGTAAGCTTGAAACTAGTTTTACTTGGATTTTTTTATCATTTTTGTTTTAGTCCTCATCAACTATTGTTTAGTGCAGCGCGGGATTAAACAGTAATAAGAGGAGCAGAGAGAAGGTAGCATAGTAACGTTGTTTCTTGAATTTTTATAGAAATTTATTTATATCTATTGCTTGTAACGGGTATGTGATGTGTGGTGTCAACCAGATTCTAGGTCGTTAAATAGTACATTAATATTTAAACTGATTATCCATAAACAATAATCATGGATTTTTAACCATTCAATGACCAAAATTATGGCCATGCCATGGAGTTGTTGAGGCTCACCTCCCTTGTATTCCCATCTCAAACAACAGGACACGCACGTCTCCTTCTCCTCTGGCGCACTCCAAAATTATGACTGTGCCATGAAGTGCTGGATCAGAGGCAATGTACCATCCCATCAGCCTCGCCTCGTCTTTGTCAGCGACGTCTGATGCTCGCATCGGCTACGTCAGGGGCATTGATGCTCTCCTCGGTACCACTCATCTGCCACGTTTCATCTCCACCAATGGGAACTTCATCCACATGGTCCTACCAGAGTTGCCACGATGGCTACGGTAGTGCCGCTGGATTATTCGGAGGTGGCCGTGGCCGAGAAGCCGACGGTGGCTTTGGTGCTGGTGGCTAACACACTTAAACTTGACCATTATATCTGAAGAGGTCATTAAGCTACCGTACATAGATTAAATTTAGGCTCAAGTGACCCTAATCGACTATGCCGCTCCCGTTGTCTTCATCGTGCATGACGTCCTCCGTGTCGCCGTCCGCCTCTTTCGAGTGTGAATCGATGAGGACGAGCCAGGCAGCGTTCCTCTTCACGAGTTCTGCATGGTGCGTAGCATAGATAACGGTGGAGGGCATACACCCAAGAAATGCCTAGAAGCGCTACCTCCCTTCGGGGTTGTGCAGATCTGGGTGGATCTCCGGATGGTGAGCTCTGCAAATCCAAAGCAACGCCCCCCGCTCCTTGAAGAGACTTGGCCAGTAAGAGTTGGTATGCGCGTATCGGTCCATTGCCCTCTTTCGCTCCTTCAGCTGGCGGCAGCATTCATCGATCTGCCTCGACAGCGTGATGCCGCGCAAAAGCGGCACCACAGGCACCCCGGCGTAGCTGAGCTCGTAGCCGATCGGTAGCCTTGCTAGCGGCAGAGCGAGTATGTCTTAGTGGGTGAACAACTCAGCCTCGTGCAAGCTGAGACGAGGCCTCTCCATGGTGAGGCGCCGTTTCTTCAGGTAGGATTCGACGCTTGTGCTGACGCAAGTTGCTGTGAACGAACGGGTTTGAGCTTTGGCCACACTATTGCGGTTATAAAGTCAAGGAGGTAGGCCCACTGGTGGGTGCGAGGGCCAATATGGACGCAGAAATGCCTACTCGCGGTTTCTCTTCCAAAGGACGATACTTATCGTCCATTCTCCCAAATCCAACAGTGCCTAACAATTGGGATGCAGAATCAACCTAGCCCCATGGGGGGCTTCTAGAAGACCCTAACAATAGGCATAGTTTCTGCAAGGTTAACGAGCTAGTTAACGTGGTTTATCCTGGGTTTAACTATATTTCAAAAAAACATAAGTCTTTCACAAGCATGACTGTAAATTTCTTCGGGCCCCTGGGCGCGCCCTAATCTTGCACCTTCTTTGGGAAAACACCGGTTTTTAGGGTTCAGAAAATGGAAGGTCAAGATTTCTCCAAATGACCACGAAATCTCTAGATGGAGAAGTCGCTTACGATGCCGAGAGGGAGCTAGGTGCCGGTTTTGGGATCAATCCATGGAGTGGTTCCATGTTCTGGCAGTGAGGGGGAATCTATGGTTGGAAGCCATGTTAACTCACACTCGATAGACATCCTTGTGGTGCCTTGGGTGCCAAAGGACCTGGTATGCCTTGCTTATGATTTTATGAGTGTAGTGGGCCACATGCAAGGGCTCCAGGAGCTGTTTTCACATATTTTTTTAGCTTTTTAGATTTTGTTTGGTGCTTCCAAAAAAAACGGCTAAACCCGCTAGCGGCCACGGCAACGCAACGGCCGGTGCAATTTTGGACCCATCCATGCATCCAGCCTAGGTACCCCATGGGGAACCCCAAACCATTTTTCCCTGAAAATTGAGAGTGTCTTATAGGGTACATACAGTTAGAAACAACATTTACCGGTCTGTAACTCAAAAAAACACAGTATATGCTTGCACGACGAGTTAAATACCCACCTCCCGGGAATGGACAAGCACCATGGTGTAGCATGCGTGGAAATTGTCTCGGGCCCCTGGGCACGCCCTAATCTTGCACCTCCTTTGGGAAAATACTGTTTTTCAGGTTAAGAAAATGGAAAGTTAAAATTTATCCAAGTGACCATGAAATCTCTAGTTGGAGAAGTCGCTTGCGATGCCGAGAGGGAGCTAGGTGCCGGGTTTGGGCTCAATCCATGGAGTGGTTCCATATTCTGGGCAGCGAGGGGGGGGGGAATCTAGGTTGGAAGCCATGTTAACTCACACTCGATAGACATCCTTGTGGTTCCTTGGGTTCCAAAGGACCTGGTATGCCTTACTTATGATTTTATGAGGGAAGTGAGTCACATGCAAGGGATTCAGGAGCTGTTTTCACATTTTTTTATTTTGTTTGGTGCTGCCCAAAAAAGGCGAAACCCGCCGACGGCCGCGACAACGCAAAGGTCGGTGCAACCTTGGACCTAGGCATGCATCCAGGCTAGGTACATCACGTAGCACCCCAAACCATTTTCCTTGAAAATTGAGTGTCTTATAGGGTACATACAATTAGAAACTGCATTAACCGGGCCATAACTCAAAAAAATATAGTATATTATTGCACCACAATACAAATACCTACCTCCGAGGAATGTCCATGCACCATGGTGTAGCATGCATGGAAATTTCCTCGGGCCCATGGCACACCTAATCTTGCACCTCCTTTGGGAAAACACCATTTTTCGGGTTCAGAAAATGGAAAGTCAAGATTTCTCCAAATGACCATGAAATATCTAGTTGGAGAAGTCGCTTGCGATGCCGAGAGGGAGCTACGTGCCGGGTTTAGGATTAATCCATGGAGTGGTTCCATGTTCTGGGCAGCGAGGGGGGGGTAATCTAGGGTTGGAAGCCATGTTAACTCACACTCGATAGACATCCTGGTGGTGGCTTGGGTGCCAAAGGACCTGGTATGCCTTGCTTCTGATTTTATGAGGGAAGTGGGTCACATGAAAGGGCTCTAGGAGCTTTTTTCACATTTTTTTTATATTTTTTATATTTGTTTAGTGCTGCCCAAAAACGGCGAGACTCGCCAGCGGCCGCGGCAACTCAACGGTTGGTGCAATCTTGGACCCAGACATGTATCCAGCCTAGGTACCCCATGGGGCACCCCAAACCATTTTTCCAGGAAAATTGAGAGTGTCTAATAGGGTACATCCAGTTAGAAACCGCATTTACCGTGGCATAACTCAAAAAATGAAGTATATGTTTGCACCACGAGAGAAGTACCCACCTCTAGGGAATGGCCATGCACAATGGTGTAGCATGCATGGAAATTTCCTCGGGCCCTTGGCGCGCCCTAATCTTGCACCTCCTTTGGGAAAACACCATTTTTCGGGTTTAGAAAATGGAATGTCAAGATTTATCCAAATGACCATGAAATTTCTAGTTGGAGAAGTCGCTTGTGATGCTGAGAGGGAGCTAGGTGCCAGGTTTGGGCTTAATCCATGGAGTGGTTCCATGTTCTAGGCAGCGAGGGGGGAATCTATCATTGGAATAAATGTTAAATCACACTCGATAGATATCCTGGTGGTTTCTTGGGTGCCAAAGGACCTGGTATGCCTTGCTTATGATTTTATGAGGGCAGTGGATAACATGCAAGCGATCCAGGAGCAGTTTTCACATTGTTATTTTATTTAAATTTTGTTTGGTGCTGCCCAAAAAAATAGCGAAACCCGCCGGTGGCCGCGGCAAGGCTACAGTCGGTGCAATCTTGGACCCAGGCATGCACCCATCCTAGGTACCCCATGGGGCACCCCAAACCATTTTTCCCTAAAAATTGAGAGTGTCTTATATGGTACATACAGTTAGAAACCGCCTTTACCGGGCCTTAACTCAAAAAAATACAGTATATGCTTGCACCACGAGATAAATACCCACCTCCCGGGAAAGGCCATGCACTCTGGTGTATCATGCGTGGAAATTGCCTCCGGCCCCTAGGCGCGCCCTAATCTTCCACCTCCTTTGGGGAAAACACTTGTTTTTTCGGTTTAGAAAATAGGAAGTCAAGATTTCTCCAAATGACCACAAAATCTCTAGTTGGAGAAGTCGCTTGCGATGTGGAGAGGGATCTAGGTGCCGGGTTTGGTCTCAATCCACGGAGTGGTTCCATGTTCTGGGCAGCGAAGGATGGGGGAATCCCGGGTTGGAAGCCATTGACGAGGTTTAACCTCGTCAATGCCTATTGTTATGGACTTGGGTTTTGGAGAAGATGGGGATGATGGAGATCGTGGAACGGTTAGCAAAGAAGCAACACGGGGACACGAGGTTTACCCAGGTTCAGGCCCTCGGAGGGAAAACCCTACTCCTGTTTGTCTACTCTTGATTACGGCGGAACCGAAGGTTACAGGGGTGCGCAGATGCAATCTGGCGTGGAGGTGTGTATGCGGTGGTATGAGGTGCCCTCCTCGCTGTGCCCTCCTAGCCTTTATATAGAGTTAGGCAGGTCCCAAGGACAAATCAAGTCGGTTACAGGATTTAGGGTTTACCCCTTTGAATGTTCTATCTACTCTAGTCTTGCTCTCCAAGGATCTGAAGGCGTCATGGGCCCTGGCCACCCGAAAATCTTCATGGGCTGGCGTATATTTTTCGTGGGCCTTCCTTGGTCTAGACTAGGTATATCGACACCCAGATTTTTAATCCCAGATGCCTGTTATGCCATACATCGCAATCCCAGGATTACCATTTTTGTGAGACATAACAGAATTGGATACCATAGTACATCATCCATTACAAACCATACATAAGGTCTTACACAAATAAGGATCTCATGATCCAGTTCTTAATACAACTCAAGCAGCGGAAATACGTAATAATAAAGGTAGTGTAGGCGGAGCTCCATCTTCGTGGTCACAAGCAATGCTGACTATGGGAGATGATCCTAGTTGTCGTAACCTTCCTAGGGTCCATCATCCTGGTACTCCTCTTCATAGTCTGGCCACGGGAATATCCAGGGACAAAGCCATGAGTAATCTTTAAGTACTCGCAAACTAATACTAACAAGTGAAGGGGGTTTTGTAATAGGACACTAAGCTCTAGGGTTGTTTTGCAAAAAGATAGATTTACCTCTACTAAGTTTAGAAGCAAGAAAAGATAGTTAAATTTTATAACACCTAAGTGGGAACTTGTATCTCATGCCACAACTCTGTTGTGGTCAAGACAAATTCTCAATTCATTTCACAAGTCATTTTGAAAACATCTGACGGGGGAACAGTATGGCCACTCCAACTGTCCATAATCATGGGCCGGCTATTCGAATAGTTTGACACTCTGCAGAGAGTGTACACTTTCACCACAACATTCGATACATCCGTCAGAACAAATCCTGAATTCACCATACTCAGTATGCGGATAATCAATCCTAACCTTTCAATTACACGCCCTAGTATAGGAACCTCTCCTGTGAGTGTGGCCTCCCAACCATGACCAACTGTCATCTTGGGTACTGCACAGGTGGACAATCTTCACAAGGTAGCCTCAGCTCAGACCTTGGCCGTGAGGGAACCAATACTAAGGTATATAAGTTTCCAGTCAAGCCCTACCCAATTTTCGGGTATTGTGGTTGTACGGTAAAATTGGAATGGTATCGCATCCAGACAACCATCAGTTTTATAGAAGGGCTAAGGCTCAAGCCTTAACATTTTCATCACCAAATCATCTGGTGTTCAGAAACATATGTCAAAACATCTCAGTAGAATGATCCATCATTCTAAGGTTTTCATCACCATTTTCACCAGGTATTCCCATCTAAAGTTGATCAAGTCTTATGCTTAGCACTAGCATCTACTAATGAGGGTGATAAACTAGTGGGGTTCTAACTAAGTTCAATCTCATGTCTTAGGATGACATCAAGATTATCTAGCTTAGGCCAAATTTTATGCTCTTTATGCAACCTTCAGCTATCTTCCTGGAATCTACAAGTTACTTCAGTAAACTCTAAGTAAAAGCTTTGATAAAGGAATAAAGTAGAAAGCTTGCAAGTAGAACTAGGATTGGGTATCAAGTGGGTATAACCACATATGCTTAAGGCATATAGTTTGCATAGTAAGGCTTGCTAAAGTGGAACATCTTGCAAGTGTTAGTTTGCTAAATAAACTAGTAGTATCAGGCTTGCATCAGTATCAGTATAAGCTTGCTAAATTGCAAGTGTTAGCTTGCCTTTTGCAGAGCAGTGGTTGAAGTTCTCCTCGGCTTCTTCTTCGTAGTATCCTCCTTCCTCCTTGTATCCTTGGTCGGTACTAGCATCTATAAATAAATACGAGGTACACAATCACCAAACAATACTTTACTACTTTCAATCATCACACAAAGGGGTTCTATAGATGATCTAGCATCATCACTAACATTACAAGACTAAAACATTTGGCTTATTGATTTTATTTTTAGAAAAGTAATTTCTACTCATTGAAAAACTACTTAAGATTTAATATTCTCCAAACCAAACATGGGATCATGTTGACACATGTCATCACCACATATTTCAGTACATGGGAATGTGATTTAAAGTGGTGTCACAATTTAATAAGGTTTAACCTTTTTATTTTAAATCATTAAAGTGGCTAGAAATGCCTATGTGGCATTATTTTATTACTTGAACATTATTTCTGTAGGTAAACCCATATATTTTTATATATTCTGAAAGGTATGATCAAATGTGATTTTTGAGAGTTGGCATCAACTCAAAAGCTATTATGGTTTAAATTTGAAAACAGTTTGAATGCAAAAAAGCTTCTGCCTTGTTAGTTTTACCAAGGTTGATCTACAGATCCAAATGATTTGAATCCAACGGGCTTGGATTAAGCAAAATTGGTTTCATTCTATTTGGTTCACTGAATCGAGCTGGGTTGATGTTTGAAACTAGGTATAGAACTGTGTTTGAATGAAAATGGAAAAATCCAAATTCAAACGAGTGGGCTGCGCGGGAGACGATAATGGGACAGCCTGCTATGCACAGCGCTTACGCGGGCTGGTTAAGTGGCTGTCCCCACGCGTCAGTGAGACGGGGGGTGCGAAGTGGAATGGGGCAACATGGTGCGTTGGATTAGAAATAAGATCAACGGCTGAGGGTCGTCGTCGATGATGAACTAGTCACCGGCAAGCTCGAACCCTAGCGGCGTAGTGGGGGTCGTCGGGGGCTCACCGGGGCTCAGGCGAAGGTCGGCGATGCGGGCGAACGACGAAGTCGACGACGGCGAACCTCCTGGTATCGGCAGCTCCTCCTAGGGTGGACGAAATCGATGGCGCCCTTCTTCTCCAGAGGCGGCCTGCTCCGACGCAATTCTGGCGATGCGCTGCTCGCCTTGCATCGGGACTGAGGTGGGGTGGTTCCGGGTGAGAGAGGAGTGGAATGGTGTGATGTATTCGAGCGGGGGAGTCCTCCTTTTATAGGCTCGATGGCGAGACCGAACGGGATGGGCAGGCGACGGTGGCGACATGGCTACGGGCAGCTAGAGGCATGACCGAGGGTGGCGATCGATCGGTGGTCTCCTGGCGACGCTCTATGGCTTTAATGCGAGTGTAGGGGTGGTGGCAAATGGTCGGGAACGCTCGATGCTCTGCGAGGCAGAGGAGGCGTTTTCGACAGCGAGCGGTGGCTACGCGGTACGGGATGTGAAATGGGCATGTCTGGCAGTCTCCTAGGACGGTGGGGAGCTTGCTGGCGGGCGGCGAGGGCTCGAGGTGGTCTGGTTGAGTGGGAACGGCGCGTGCTCTATGGCACGGGTCGGCATGGTCGATAGCGGCACGGGCGCGGCGTTCCTAGCAGTTCTGGTTGCTGTCTGCGAGGCAGGGCTGGTCGAGAGGGGGCGGTGAGGCATGGGCTACCTCCCAGACAAGGTTGGCACGACTAGTTCTTCCTCTAGCCTGCTGTCCACACTGGGTGACATGGGTGCTCTCGGCCTGTTCACCATTGATGACATTGGCGAGTTTACAGTGGTTCTAGGGATTAGTTAGGGTTGTTAGATGATCTACTAAGGCTAGTGTGTCCAGAGAGGGAACAAGTTAGGCCCAAAACACTGCACACTATAGTGTTTTGATTTTGTTTGATTTGAATCAGCAAGGTGTTTGATGAAATGGCCGCATGAATTCAAGTTTTGAATTTTGAAAAGATTTTTGGTGGGTGTGCTAGGAATGTGCTGGTGAGTCTGTGGCTGCTTGGGTTTTGAGAGTTGAGCTTGTTTGAGTGGTTTTTAAAAAAGTGGGATCTTCCCATATGATAAAGATTCAATTTTAAACTGTCCTTTAAACTGTGCATTTGAATGATTTTGGATGATCACAAAGTGGGCCTTGGTACTTTGTAATGAGTACTATCAAGGGGTGCAAAGATCCAAACAAGTTTCTGTTAAGTTCTGAAAGTTAGATATAGCCAAAGTAGGCATGGGAGTTAATTTGGCCAAAGTAACCATTCCCTTATTTTGTTTGTTTTGATTTATTTGTCTTTGGGAAAAGTGTGGGGATTGTTTAGATGATGTTTATTTCACCTAAGAATCCTTTTTCAAGCAAAGAAACACACAATCATGGAAATTCAAAAGAATCCAAATTGTCATGCTTACACATATGCATGCTTTCATATTTTTAATTTGAAAAGTTTCTGTTAACCCTAATTTTGGTGATTAGAGTTTGATGATTATAGTTTAATATTTTTGGGATGTTATAAACCTTCCCCCCTTAAACAAAATCTCGTCCCGAGATTTGAAAAAGGACGAAAAAAAAGATTACCTAGGATTTGAAGAGATCGGGAAACTCCGTCCTGATGTGATCTTCGCGCTCCCAGGTAGCTTCATCTTCTGTCTGGTTGCTCCACTGAATCTTGAGAAACTTGATGCTTCGGGTTTTGGTGGTTCTGGAAGCTCCCTCCAAAATACGAATGGGTACTTCGGGATAGGTTAGGTCATCGTTGATCTCTATGGTCTGATGGTCGATATTCTTGAACACTTCGGTCTTCTCTGGAACTTTGAGGCACTTGCGAAGTAATGAGATATGGAACACATTGTGCACGGCTGACATTTCTTTGGGTAGTTCCAATTGATACGATACTTCTCCTCGATGGTTCAAAATCTTGAAGGGTCCGATATATCTGGGGGCTAACTTTCCTTTGAGTTGGAAAGGCTGCATTCCTTTCAATGGCGACACTTTCAGATATACAAAATCTCCTATGTTGAAGGCGAGGTCTCGATGTCTCTTGTCAGCGTATCTCTTCTGTCTTGATTGGGCTGTCTTGAGGTGCTCACGAATCTTGTGAACTTTCTCTTCTGCCTCTCGTAGGATGTCAGGTCCGAAAATATGACTCTCTCCTACTTCCGACCAGTTCAAAGGGGTGCGGCACTTCCTCCATACATGAATTCAAATGGGGCCATTTGCAAACTAGCTTGATAACTGTTGTTGTACAAAAATTCTGCAAACGGCAGACAGTCTTCCCACTTAGATCCATATTCTAACACACAGGCTCTCAGCATATCTTCTAGTATTTGATTTACTCGCTCCGTCTGTCCATCGGTCTGAGGGTGATATGCGGTGCTGAAATCTAGGCGGGTTCCTAAACCTTCTTGGACTTTCTTCCAGAATCTTGAGGTAAATTGAGTTCCTCGATCCGATACGATGTTCTTGGGGACTCCATGCAAACTGATGATTCTAGTGATGTATAACTCCGCTAGCTTTGAACTCTGATATGTGGTCTTGACGGGTAAGAAATGGGCGACTTTGGACAATCTGTCGACTATGACCCAGATAGAGTCATTTCCCCTACTAGAAGTAGGCAATCCGGTGATAAAGTCCATTCCAACGGAATCCCATTTCCACTCTGAAATTTGCAATTGTTGCAACAATCCAGCGGGTCTTTGATGTCCTGCCTTGACTCGCTGACATATATCACACTTGGCGATATAGCTTCCGATTTCTCTCTTCATCTTATGCCACCAAAATTGCTCCTCCAAATCTTGATACATCTTCGTTCCTCCGGGGTGGATAGAATAAAGAGTATCATGAGCTTCCTTCAGAATAACTTCTTTCAACTCAGAATCTGCTGGTACACAAAGGCGTCCTTTGTACCACAGAACTCCTTCTTCGTCTTCGGTGAATCCAGGTACTTTGCCTGTACCGATACGACGCTTGATTCCATCGATACTAGCATTTCCTTTCTGCGCCTCTTTGATCTGGCTGATCAGAGTGGGTTGAATTTCGATGCTAGCCAAAAATCCTTTACTCACTAATTCCATTCGAAAATCTTCCGTCTCTTTGTGCAAGCTTGGTTGCTCCTTCAAAATCATGGAGTTCAAGTGGCACAGCAATCTTCTGAGGGCAGCTGCTACCACATTGGCTTTACCAGGGTGATAGTGAATGTCCAGATCGTACTCCTTGATTAGCTCAATCCATCTTCTCTGCCTCATATTCAGCTCCTTTTGAGTGAATATATACTTTAGGCTCTTGTGATCCGAATAAATCTCACAATGATTTCCCATCAGGTAATGCCTCCATGTCTTCAGGGCTAGAACTACGGCTGCGAGTTCGAGGTCATGGGTTGGGTAATTTTTCTCATGTTGTTTCAGTTGTCGAGATAGATAAGATATAACTTTGCCTTCTTGCATTAGCACACATCCGAGACCGATCTTGGATGCATCACAATACACGTCAAAGGGCTTCGTGATATCCGGCATGATTAAGATTGGGGATGAAATCAATCTCCTCTTGAGTTCTTAAAAACTCGCTTCACATTTGTCTGTCCATTCAAACTTCTTGTCCTTCTTCAGCAATTGGGTCATGGGTCGGGCGATACTCGAGAATCCTTCTACAAACTTGCGGTAGTATCCCGCCAATCCAAGAAATGCATGAACTTGGAATTGAGTGGTTGGGGCTTGCCAATCTTCTACATCTTTTACTTTTTCAGGGTCAACGGCAATTCCTCCGGCTGATACAATGTGGCCGAGGAATCCTACCTCCTATAACCAGAATTCACATTTGCTAAACTTGGCATATAACTGATGCTCTCTAAGGGTTCCAAGAATGGTCCTTAGGTGTAGCTCATGTTCTTCTTCTGATTTGGAATAAATCAGTATGTCATCGATGAAAACAACGACAAACTTATCCAGGAAGTCCATAAAAATATTATTCATGAGATTCATGAAATAAGCGGGGGCATTGGTTAATCCAAAAGACATGATGGTATACTCGTATAATCCATAACAGGTGGTAAAGGCAGTCTTGGGGATATCCTCTGCATGAATCTTGAGTTGATGATAGCCTGTTCTAAGATCAATCTTAGAAAACACTTTGGCACCGGTCAACTGATCAAACAAATCTTCTATCTTGGGCAATGTGTACTTGTTCTTGATGGTGACATCATTCAGCTTCTGGTAATCCGTACACAAACGGTTACCTCCATCCTTCTTATCCACGAACAAAACAGGTGATCTCCAAGGTGACGCACTTGGTTGAATCAATCCAATTTCCAGCATGGCATCCAGTTGCTTCTTCAGTTCTGCTAGTTCCGACGGGTTCATACTATAGGGTCTCTAGGCTATGGGTCCTGTTCCGGGGATTAGTTCAATGATAAACTCGATATCCTGATCTGGGGGCATACTGGGCAAAACATTTGGAAATACATCGGGGTATTTGCAGACTATCCGGACTTGGTCAATGGTAGGTTGGGCTATACTCTTGTTGCACTTGAATTGACGAGGTAAGGTTTTAGATATATATGCTCCATAGATATTCCGGCTGTACTGGTCATGGTGATGGCTTTCTTGGCACAGTCAATCAATCCTTTATGTTTGGACATCCAATCCATTCCTAGTACTACTTCCAAAGCTTTAGTTCCGAGTACTATCAGGTTAGCATAAAAATCTATGCCATGGATTCGGATAGGGACGGCTTTGCAAATTTGCCTAGATTTAGTGGTTGAACCGGGAATTTGGATGATCATAACATGCTTCAGTTTGGTTGGTTGAATTTTACTAGTGCATGCAAATTCTTCGATGACAAATGAGTGCGATGCGCCAGAATCAAACAACACTCGAGCAAGTACTGAATTAACAGAAAACATACCCAGTACGATGTCTGGTGCTTCTTGAGCTTCTTCAGCATGCATGAGAAAAAGACGGCCGTTGCGGTTGAGCGAATTCCCTGGGGCAAACCTTCTTCTGGGCTGAACACGATGCTGCTGCTGAGCTAGGGCATTGGCATTGGGGGCTGCGGCATTCTTCTTGTTGGGGTACTCGTTGGAGTAGTGACCCTTATTTCCACAGTCATAACAAGTCACTTGTGACTTGTCCTTTGCTGCAACAGGCACAACATTGCTTCCAGTCCTTTGGGCAGTGTTGGTGTTGGCGGTAGCATTGTTGTTGAACTTGTGTGCGGCACGGTTGAAATTGCTAGAGTTGCCGGGGTTGTTGTGATTTCCTCCGGTCCTAGGGTTTCCACGGTTGGGTTAGGTCGGACGGTTCATTGGGGGTCTGTTGGTTCTCGAGGCAAATCCTGGAGATGGGTTGGGGCGGTACTTTGGGGTCTGATGGGTTCCTGGCTGATGCATCATGCGATGCTTGCGGTTCTCATTGGCTTGGTTGATCTTTCCTTCCATCTGGATGGTAGAGTCGACAAGGGCTTCAATATCAGCAAAGGGGATATTGACTAACACAGTCTGCATCTCATCGTGCAGACCATTAAGGAATCTCTCTTTCTTCTTGGCTTCTGTGTTGATCTCATCCGGGGCTTACCTAGATAATGACAAGAATTTGTCACGGTATTCCACTACGGTCATTCGTCCTTGCTTCAGTTCTCTGAACTCATCTCTCATTCTCTTGATCAAACCCGGTGGCACATGGGTTCTGCTGAACTTGACCTTGAATTCCTCCTAGGTCATCATCTGTCCTCCGGTCATTGCACAAACACTGTTCCACCATGCTCTGCCATCTCCGGCTAGATAGTGGGTGGCGAACAGAACTTTCTTGTTGGCTTCCACTCCGACAACTTCTAGGTTATTTTCCATGGTTTGCAGCCAATCATCTGCGTCTAAGGGTTCTTCGAACTTAGTGAAAACAGGTGCATTGGTATTCTGGAAATTCTTGAGCTTAGATCCATGGTTGTCCTGATTTCCTTGGCCTTGATTTTTGTGGGCCAGCTGAGCTATTTGCTGAAGGGTGGCTAGGTTGGCTTGACGTTCAGCTCTTTCAGTTTCGCGGTCAGAAACCAACATTTGCAGGATCTGCAACATCGGGTCCGGGGATGAACCACTTCCTCCGTGTGGCATCTTAATATTGAGATAGATCGTGAGAAAAGAGGGAAATTTCTAAGGTTTTGGGATTTTGAAAAGTTTTTAAAGTTTGACTCAGATTTTTCTAGCAACTTGCTTTTCATTCATTCACAGCACACGATACAAACACACACCCCAAAACAAGAAAAACATATGGTTTTAAGAACCATTCTGGAAACTACGATACAGTGGTACCGAATATAACTCACTACGCTAGTGCTCAAGTGCTACTACTCCTTGGAGTCGGTGTAGTTGTCATCCTCATGATCCTCATTGTCATTGATGAAGGCGGAATCATCCTCATCGGTGAAGAAGTCCATAGCCTGATCCTCCAGAAAATCATCATCATCACTGAGATAGGAGTAGGGGTCTCCAGGAAGATCCTCTCTGGCATTCTCCCTTTCTTCCAACTGCATGTCTCTCTCGTGGATGGTCTCCTCCAAATCCGAGATACGGTGGCGAAGACGGGCAATAATGCGCTCCTTCTTGTCGAGCTAACAGCGACGAGACTTGCGATCCTTTGCTAGCATGGCGATGGTCTGATCCTTCGTCTTGATGATGGAGGACTTGTGGTTGGAGTAGTCACGGCAATTGTCCAATTCCTGTTGACGATCGTACATCATGAAGCTAAGGTGGTCCAACTGAGTCTTCAGCTCGTGGTTGTATGGGGCTTCCAGTGGCTGTCCATTAGCATCACTCCTTGGGCAAAACTCAAAGCGGGTTCCCATGATCTGGTTGATACTCTACCCACACAGACGGGCAAGGGCTTCCTGCATGGCCCTGGCAAGTCCATCGAGCCAGTTGTTCTCTCTTAAGGTGAACTGAATTCCCTCAGCAGTGGGAGGTTCAATCTTTCCTAGGAGACTTGCAACAATTAGCCACTGCAGATCTTCTCCTCCTTGATCATTGAGTCGAGCTCCAAAGAACTCAAAAGTGACGCCCGTGTTCCGAAAGCTGGTCCAAATCCCGCTCAAAGATAAGGTCTCCTCCATTCCCCAACTGATAAAACTTGTTGTACTTCACGTCCATCTATAAGAATATAGAATGAGTAAGTTAGTAGATTGATCAGGTGTGTCAAATTTTATGTATTTTGCAAGATTTTTTGAGGAACGTGAATTTTTATGAAAGAATCAAGGTGATAAGAATGGGAATAAGTTTTTGTAAATATTTGCTTCCTTTGGTTTTGAAACTAAGTTTTTGATTCAAACGTCCAGTCTAACTAGGGTCTCCTATGGTCAGGATGGCTCTGATACCAACTTGTTAACACCCGGATTTTTAATCCTAGATGCCTGTTATGCCATACATCACAATCCCAGGATTACCATTTTTGCGAGACATAACAGAATTGGATACCATAGTACATCATCCATTACAAACCATACATAAGGTCTTACACAAATAAGGATCTCATGATCCAGTTCTTAATACAACTCAAGCAGCGTAAATACGTAATAATAAAGGTAGCATAGGCGGAGCTCTATCTTCGGGGTCACAGGCAATGCTGACGATGGGAGATGATCCTAGTTGTCGTAACCTTCCTGGGGTCCATCATCCTGGTACTCCTCTTCATAGTGTGGCCACGGGAATAGCCAGGGACAAAGCCATGAGTACTCTTTAAGTACTCGCAAACTAATACTAACAAGTGAAGGGGGGTTTTGTAATAGGACACAAAGCTCTAGGGTTGTTTTGCAAAAAGCAGATTTACCTCTACTAAGTTCAGAAGCAAGAAAGATAGTTAAATTTTATAACACCTAAGTGGGAACTTGTATCTCATGCCACAACTCTGTTGTGGTCAAGACAAATTCTCAATTCATTTCACAAGTCATTTTGAAAACATATGACGGGGGAACAGTATGGCCACTCCAACTATCCATAACCGCGGACGTGGCTATTCGAATAGTTTGACACTCTGCAGAGATTGTACACTTTCACCACAACATTCGATACATCCGTCAGGAACAAATCCTGAATTCACCATACTTAGTATGCGGATAATCAATCCTAACCTTTCAATTACACGCCCTAGTATAGGCACCTCTCCTGTGAGTGTGGCCTCCCAACCATGACCAACTGTCATCTTGGGTACTGTACAGGTGGACAATCTTCACAAGGTAGCCTCAGTTCAGACCTTGGCCACGAGGGAACCAATACTAAGGTATATAAGTTTCTAGTCAAGCCCTACCAAATTTTTGGGTATTGTGGTTGTACGGTAAAATTGGAATGGTATCGCATCTAGACAACCATCAGTTTTATAAAAGTGCTAAGGCTCATGCCTTAACATTTTCATCACCAAATCATCTGGTGTTCAGAAACATATGTCAAAACATCTCAGTAGAATGATCCATCATTCTAAGGTTTTCATCACCATTATCACCAGGTATTCCCATCTAATGTTGATCAAGTTTTATGCTTAGCACTAGCATCTACTAATGAGGGTGATAAACTAGTGGGGTTCTAACTAACTTCAATCTCATGCCTTAGGATGACATCAAGATTATCTAGCTTAGGCCAAATTTTATGCTCTTTATGCAACCTTCAGCTATCTTCCTGGAATCTACAAGTTACTTCAGTAAACTCTAAGTAAAAGCTTTGATAAAGGAATAAAGTAGAAAGCTTGCCAGTAAAACTAGGATTGGGTATCAAGTGGGTATAACCACATATGCTTAAGGCATATAGTTGGCATAGTAAGGCTTGCTAAAGTGGAACATCTTGCAAGTGTTAGCTTGCTAAATCAACTAGTAGTATTAGGCTTGCATCAGTATCAGTATAAGCTTGCTAAATTGCAAGTGTTAGCTTGCCTTGTGCAGAGCAGTGGTTGAAGTTCTCCTCGGCTTCTTCTTCATAGTATCCTCCTTCCTCCTCGTATCCTTGGTCGGTACTAGCGTCTATAAATAAATACGAGGTACACAATCACCAAACAATACTTAACTACTTTCAATCATCACACAAATGGGTTCTATAGATGATCTAACATAATCACTAACATTACAAGACTAAAGCATTTGGCTTATTGATTTTATTTTTAGAAAAGTAATTTCTACTCATTGAAAATCTACTTAAGATTTAATATTCTCCAAACCAAACATGGGATCATGTTGACACATGTCATCACCACATATTTCAATACATGGGAATGTGATTTAAAGTGGTGTCACAATTTAATAAGATTTAACCTTTTTATTTTAAATCATTAAAGTGGCTAGAAATGCCTATGTGGCATTATTTTATTACTTGAACACTATTTCTGTAGGTAAACCCATATATTTTTATATATTCTGAAAGGTATGATCAAATGTGATTTTTGAGAGTTAGAATCAACTCAAAACCTATTATGGTTTAAATTTGAAAAATGTTTGAATGTAGAAAAGCTTCTGCCTTGTTATTTTTACCAAGGGTGATCTACAGATCCAAATTATTTGAATCCAACGGGCTTGGATTAAGCATTTCAATACCTTTCTAACAAAATTGGTTTCATTCTATTTGGTTTACTGAATCGAGCTGGGTTGATTTTTGAAACTAGGTACAGAACTGTGTTTGAATGAAAATGGAAAAATCCAAATTCAAACGAGTGGGTTGCGCGGGAGACGATAATGGGCCGGCCTTCTACGCACAGCGCTTATGCGGGATGGTTAAGTGGCTATCCCCACGCGTCAGTGAGATGGGGGGTGCGAAGCGGTACGGGGCAACGTGGTGCGTTGGATTAGAAGTAAGATCAACGGCTGAGGGTCGTCGTCGACGATGAACTAGTCACCGGCGAGCTCGAACCCTAGCGGCGCAGTGGGGGTCGTCGGGGGCTCACCGGGGCTCAGGCGAAGGTCGGCGATGCGGGCGAACGACGAAGTCGACGAAGGCGAACCTCCTGGTACCTGCAGCTCCTCCTAGGGTGGACGAAATCGACGGCGCCCTTCTTCTCTAGAGGCGGCCTGCTCCGACGCAATTCCGGCGATGCGCTACTCGCCTTGCTTTGGGACTGAGGCGGGGTGGTTCTGCGTGAGAGAGGAGTGGAATGGTGTGATGAATTCGAGCGGGGGAGTCCTCCTATTATAGGCTCGACGGCGAGACCGAGCAGGATGGGCAGGCGATGGTGGCGACACGGCTACGGGCAGCTAGAGGCATAGCCGAGGGTGGCGATTGATCGGTGGTCTCCTGGCGACGCTCTATGGCTTTAATGTGAGTGAAGGGGCGGTGGCAAATGGTCAGGAACGCTCGATGCTCTGCGAGGCAGAGGCGGCGTCTTCGACAGCGAGCAGTGGCTACGACGGGCGGTGAAATGGGCATGTCTGGCAGTCTCCTGGGATGGTGGGGAGCATGCTAGCGGGCGGCGAGGGCTCGAGGTGTTCTGGTTGAGTGGGAACGGTGCGTGCTCTGCGGCACGGGGTGGCATGGTCGACAGCGACACGGGCACGACGTTCCTGGCAGTTCTGGTTGTTGTCTGCGAGGCAGGGATGGTCTAGAGAGGGCGGTGAGGCATGGGCTCCCTCCCAGACAAGGTTGGCACGACTAGTTCTTTCTCTAGCCTGTTGTCCACACTGGGGTGACATGGGTGCTCTCGGCCTATTCACCATTGATGACATTGGCGAGTTTACAGTGGTGCTAGCGATTAGTTAGGGTTGTTAGATGATCTACTAAGGCTAGTGTGTCCAGAGAGGGAACAAGTTAGGCCCAAAACACTGCACACTATAGTGTTTTGATTTTGTTTGATTTGAATCAGCAAGGTGTTTGATGAAATGGCCGCATGAATTCAAGTTTTGAATTTTGAAAAGATTTTTGGTGGGTGTGCTAGGAATGTGCTGGTGAGTCTTTGGCTGCTTGGGTTTTGAAAGTTGAGCTTGTTTGAGTGGTTTTTGAAAAAGTGGGATCTTCCCATATGATAAAGATTCAATTTTAAATTGTCCTTTAAACTATGCACTTGAATGATTTTGGATGATCACAAAGTGGGCCTTGGTACTTTGTTATGAGTACTATCAAGGGGTGCAAAGATCCAAACAAGTTTCTGTTAAGTTATGAAAGTTAGAGATAGCCAAAGTAGGCATGGGAGTTAATTTGGCCAAAGTGACCATTCCCTTATTTTGTTTGTTTTGATTTATTTGTCTTTGGGAAAAGTGTGGGTATTGTTTAGATGATGTTTATTTCACCTAAGAATCCTTTTTCAAGCAAAGAAACACACAATCATGGCAATTCAAAAGAATCCAAATTGTCATGCTTACACATCTCTATGCTTTCATATTTTTAATTGGAAAAGTTTCTGTTAACCCTAATTTTGGTGATTAGAGTTTGATGATTCTAGTTTAATATTTTTGGGATGTTACAAGGTATTGCTGAGGTCATGTACCCGCAGGGTATAACCATGTCAGTATCCCCCGAGTGTTCAGTCGAATCATAGATTCGGCTGAGGACTCTTCAATCCTTTGGGTACAACTATCTCTGTCTTTCAAGAGAAATGTGTAGGGATTGTTGATGCGTGTGCCTGACTCTCCCGACGGATCAGGGTCAGTTAACTGTCTTAGGACAAAACAACACGATCTTCTTCAGATTCGAGTCCCTCGACTCGAACCCAGAACATATGCTGGCGTAATTTGACTCAGGTCGTGGAGGACTTACAAGAGTGGAATTCCAGTGAATTTAAATGATGTACCCAACGCGTCCGCCGGGATATTTCATCGCGCCATGGATTCTTACTAGCAGAGCGCAGTTGTGTGCGTTGCTAGGCCATCAGATGATATCTGTAGATCTTATCTTTGCGTCGCAGACACAACATCCGAATGTTTATCACCGCGGAGATGTTTCGGGTGGCCAAGGAGAATGTTGCTCACTTAGCGTTAATTGGCGCATAGTTGCTGAAAACATTTTGCATGCTGATCTGTAGGATCACAGTCGAAGAATTCATAGGGTGCGCGACCAGCGCTCCCTATGGGAGTAGCCCCCGAGTGTCTGTTCAAGTCGTAGACTCAAGCAGAGACTTTAATTCAGCCGTTGTTCGGCTTCAGGTCCGTAGGACACAAATATTTCGGATGCTTGAATCCATCCTCCCTATGGGAGTAGCCCCCGAGTCCGTAGTGGAGTCGTAGACTCGACGTAGGACTCGAAGAAATAATTCAGTGATGTAGTGTTTTATTCACTTTTCGGGTGCGCGGCCAGCGCTCCTGATAGGAGTAGCCCCCGAGTAGTTATTCGAATCGTAGATTCGAGTGAGTACTCTTAATTGTATAGCCGAAGAATTGTTATCGTTGCTCGCATAGCTTTTGATGACGTCAGTGCTGACGATCGGTGATCTCAAGCGTCTGCGGCACCAGAGATGACGTGACTGGACGAACATGGGTCCCACCTTCTGACCTTGAGTTGACCGTTCACGTGCGGCGTGGAGATAATTACGGCGTCGCCTCGATTTCCGCGCGTAGTGGACGGCGTGTGAGCGACGGTTCGCTGCTGTGCTGACACGTGGACGGTCGGATCTTGTAGTTGGCTCTAGGTCTTCCCGATGGACGGTCATCGTGCATCGTCTTCGTCCTTATAATCATTGGGGAAAAGTTATTTTGTTTTCACCGCAGCCATTCTTGTTTCACTGCTCCAATCTTCTCTGAGCTTTCTTGCTGCGTGCTAGAATTTCCTCGAGCATTTCCTTCCTTGATCCTGCGTGCTCTCCGCCGGCACCGTCGCACCGTAATGGGGAAGCCGAAGAAGTCCTCCTCTGCAGTTGGTACCAGCGCTGCTGCTGGCAAGAAGGGTTCTGCCGCTGTCCATGTCACCGACGGTGGCTGGCGGTGATCGGAGACGCGTGAGAGTGATCTCTGCAAGCTCCGTGAGCGGGGCTTGATCCCGCAAGATAGGGAGGCCGTCAAACTCCCTGGCAACAAGGTAATTCCCCGTCCCCCGCTGGGTTTCGGGTTATGTTCGTTGCCTTTGTCCTTCGGGGCTTTTCCTTCCCAGTCCACGATTTCCTTCGTGGATTGCTTTTTCTTTACGGTATCCAGTTGCATCATCTTTCTCCCAACTTTGTTCTTCATATTGCTTGTTTCATCACTTTTTGCGAGTGCTGGCTCGATATCGAGCCGCACTTTGGCCTCTTCCGGAAACTCTATTCCGTGAAGAGGCAATATGGCTCCAATGGTGTTTATCCCATTGGGGGTTGCATCATCTCCCTCAGATCCAATTTTCTTTTCTTCTCTTTTTCTATGTCCGAGTTTGTCCAGTACTGGCGGAGGCAATGGTTTTACATCTGCGACTCCACGGTAACTGGGCAGGATTTTGGTCTTGCTCCTTTCGACCCCTCCCAGAAAATCGAGCCAAAAAGGTCCGGGAAAAACCAGATCTTGGATGGCGACGTGACGGAGATTGAAGGGCTCTATCGCCGGGTGGAGGATCTTCAACTGACTCCGGATAAGGAGGTGAATGGTGTGGACATCATCCGCACCTTTCTCAAACGTCGGGTGCAGTCGCTCCAGGCTGAGGCGCACCCGATGTTCCTTTATTCGGGTCGCCGTGATCGGACTAGGGTTTCGGCTGAGGAATTCTCCAAGGGGGATCTCGACGGGATCCTTCGCCTGCTACTGAAGTACAAGGCTGGAGAGGATCTTCCGGGGAAGTCGCTGACTTCTCCGTTCTCCGCTTCTCGTCCGGTTCCGCAGGTGTAGAGATGGGATGTGCGCGTAGCGCTATTTTTTCGACTGCCCTTTGTCTTTCCACCTTTTGTGCTGAAATTTTTGCTATCTTTTTGCGCAGGAATTCAAGGTGCTGGGCATGTTGCCTCCATTACCCGAAGTATTCCCGGATGCTCCGGACAATGAGGTGGTGGATTCCATGTCCGAGCTGCCGTCGGCGCGATCTCCGACCGAAGAGGCCAACGAGTCAAGCGAGGACCACACCCGCAAGCGGACGAGGAGCTCCAGCGAATTGTCGGATGCTTCGACTCCTCCAATGCCTAGGAATCCGCTAGGCCTCGAAAGTCACAGCGGGGACCATGGGGGCTCTTCTTCTCCAATTCCTACCGTTCCCGTGCGGGCTGTGACACCGCACCCGCCGGCGAAGCGGAAGAAGGAAGAGAAGAAAGAGGAGAAGAAGGGCAGGAAGACCCCTCCTGTCTTTGACTTAAGCGAGCTTGACTCGTAAGTTTCCTTAGTCCTTTTTTGCTTTCTCTTGTCTGTTTGCTTTTGAGCTTTGCTGATTTTTCCTTTTGTAGCCACTCCTCTGACGGCTCCTTTAGTGATGGCACTCGGGAGATGGTGGGGGAGTCGAAGGTTGTTCCTCCTCCTCCTCAGATGGTGGCCACCTCTGAGGGCGCTGCTCCGATCCCTTCTCCGCAGGAGGATCGGGTGGTTGTCCCTCAAAAGACTGCAAGCGGACCTTCGGAGTCGCCGTCTAACCACGTAAGTAATTTTTTGTTTTCTGCCGCAGGGGGAGCCCCCGAGCCTTTTCGGATGATCTGCTGATCCTTTTTCTTTGAGTCTCAGGGGGAGCCCCCCAGCATTTTTCGTATGTGTAACTTGTTTTTGCTCGTTCTTTGGGCGTTGCCCCCGAGCCTTTATTTGACAGGTAGTATCTTTTGCAGCCTTTTGTGCATGGCGCCAACCAGTTGGTGCAGCAGCACCTGGCATTGGAGGCCAGTTTCAAACAGCTTCAAGGTATGTTTACGACTTGGTCTTTTTGCTTCTTCTTGTATTTCTTCGTCCTTCGATCTGATAGGTGCTTTGCTGACCACAGAGGATCACAATACCTCTCTCCGTGAGCTTGATGCTCTCAAAAAGAGCCTTGGGCAAGTGGAGAAGAAGGCCGAGGTCGCCGTTGGTGCGAAGGAGCGCCTCGAGCTGGAGCTAGCCGACGCGGCTACGGCCAAGGAGCGCCTGCAACAGGAGGCTACGAACCGCGAGGAGCATCTCGCCCCCGCCACGGCTTCGACCGAGAGAGAGGTAGCCGGCAAGCTGATGGCGGCTGCCAAGGCTGTTTCGGGTGAGTTTCTCCGTCTTCCCCTTTCGGCTTCCTAGTCTTTCCTTGTCGTGCTTTTATTTATGCTGCTTCCTTTGTTTATTTAGATGTCGCGGGCATCGAGTTTGATCGCGGTGCTCTGGAGCACGGAAGTGCTGTGGATGATGCTGTTGTGGCGGTCAAAGACCGCTGCAGTACCGTGGTCGGCTCGCTTGCCAAGGCTAAGGAGGTTCTCAGGCGCTTCTACAAGGAGCTCATCCCCAAGGGCGTCGCCCTCGAAGATGTTGATGCCTTGGCGGATGCATTGTCAGCCGAAGCTCCTGCGGCATACAAGCGCAAGCAGAAAGGCCTTGGCACGTCCGTCAGGCTGGCAATGGCCTTGGCGTCTGGAGTGAAGCTGGACCTTCATCAAGTCACCTCCTGGATGCCGACGGCTGCTGACGGATCCGAGGTACCCTTCGCCATCTATGTTGCTCGCTGTAAGCGTTATGGGCCGAAGTTGATTGACCTGCTGGCCGAGTACGCGCTGAGGCAGCAGGGAGAGGCCAAGGCGAGGCAGTCCGGCTCCGAGGCTACTCAGGATGCAGCTTCGTAGGCTTTGTAGTTGTAGGATAGTTTTCGTTACTTTTGTTGTAATTATTTCTATGAACGATCCTTGTGCCACGTAGTGGCTTTTGCTGCACATAATGAATTTCCGAGTTCTGTGCTCCTTTGTCTGCTTGTTCATATCTTTGTCTTCTTTTACTCTAGGGGCCTTCGGGTGAAGATCCCGTTGACACTTCGTCTCCGGCGCAGCTGCGGCCATCCCTGGATGGTGCGTCGCAACTTGTGTTTCTTCGAGACCGCATACGTAGCCTTGAGAAAGAGTTGCTTGGGGTGCGTGGCCATGCTGATGTTTGGAAATCCAAGGCGGATCAGGGTGCTGCCAGAGAGGAGTACTTGATGGTGGAGTTGCTTCGTTTGTCCGAACAGCTTGAGTGTGAGTTTTTCGAGCTGTTTCCCATTACTTCGGGTGTGCCTGTTGGCCTTTCACCTTACTCTTTGCAAGTATTGCAGGTGCTCACCTTGCTCCTAGGGAGGAAAAGGAGCGTGTTGCTATTCGCATCAACTACTTGACTCAGCAGGACATGGAGTCCAGCAGGTTCTTCTGGATGGACCGTGACCGTGCCATGGTCCTTGCAACAGTGCAGGATCGTGTCCACCAGGTATCGCGGGTGCTGCGTCAAGTGAAGTCTTCGCTGGCGTCGGTTCTACATGTAATGTTTCCGCTGGATGATGCGCCGTCAACTCTCTCTGGCCTGCTGTCGAAGTTTCGGAATGTGCATCGTGTCAGGGAACTGCTGCGGCATCAGCACGTCGCGGGGGTGAAGGCCGCGCTTTCCCTTGTGTGGTTACATCGTCCTGATGTAGATCTATCTATTGTAGCGGCTGGGCCGCCTCTTCGGCCAGATGGTGGCGAGTGGGATATGCGTCCGCATTATGCGGCTATAAGGCAGTATGCCGAACAAATCGTAGATCTGTTTGAGCAGCGTGCTCGGGTTATTCTTCAGAATAGGTAGGACCTATAAAAAATATAGATGTAAAATTTGTATTTATTTGACTAGGCGTGTTCTGCCCTTCTTTGTAAAGGTTGTGTTGTTGTTTACCACGTAGTGCTTTGTTTGTATACGTGTCCTTTTCGTTAGCCTGACATGGTCAGCTACTCAGGTATACATGCGTTATCCTCAGTCGACGAAGTCGTGAGGTGGGGGGAGCCCCCGAGTGTGTTGTAGCATGGAGTAAAATGCGAACAGTAAACAAAATTTTGGGGCGAGACACTTAGTTTTATTCATATCGTAATGGAGGAGGTACATTGTTCGGCTGACTAGCCTTGGCTGAATAGCCTTATTGAAAGTAAAAGAGGGAGGTAGCTAGGGGTAGAATCATCACAGCTGTGCGAAGTTCCATGGGTTGGAGTATGCGACTCTAGATTCCATGTGCTTGAGGTGATAGGCGCCACCTGGGATGACTTCAGTGACGATGTAGGGTCCTTCCCATGGTGACTAGAATTTCTTCGGTCGCTCTTGCTTGAGTCGTAATACCAGGTCTCCTTCGATGAAGGACCTTGGGCGCAGCCATCGGCTGTGGTAGTTGCGGAGACTCTCTTGGTACACTGCTGATTGAGCTGCTGCTATGTCGCGCGCCTCGTCGAGTGTATCAATGGCGTCTTCAAGTGCAACCGTCAATTCGGCTTCGCTGTAAGCAACGACCCATGGGGCCTTGTGGCGTACTTCTGCTGGTAGCACGGCTTCGGCTCTATGCACCATGAAGAAAGGCGTGTAGTCAGTTGAGCTGTTTGGCGTTGTGCGCAGGCTCAAACAGGACCGAAGGTAGCTCTTGTGTCTAGGCACCCGCAAGTCGCTCGAGTGGGCTCATTAGGCGCTTCTTGATGCCAGCACCGACGAGGCCGTTGGCCTTCTCGACCTGCCCGTTTGTTTGCGGGTGCGCCACGAAGGCGTATGTGATGCTGATTCTGAGGTCTTCGCAGAAGTCCTGGAGTTCTTTGGAGATGAAGTTCGACCCATTGTCGGTGATGATGTTGTGCGACACGCCGAACCTGTATACAATGGATTCAACGAACTTGACAGCAGTTTTGCCCTTTTGGTTAGTGACCGGCATGGCCTCAATCCACTTGGTGAATTTGTCGACTGCGACCAGGAGGTAGACGTGACCTCCTTTCGAGGACCTTGGCAGCTTGCCGATCATGTCGAGGCCCCATTGGGCGAAGGGCCAGGTCAAAGGTATGGGCCTGAGTTCTGATCCGGGTGCGTGTGGTTTATCGGCGAACCTTTGGCACCCGTTGCATCTTCGGATGATGTCCTTGGCGTCGTTCATGGCCGTTGGCCAGTAGAATCCAGCTCATAGAGCTTTGGCAACAAGGGAGCGGCTGCCTGCATGATGGCCGTAGATACCCTCGTGGATGTCTTGGAGGATGGTTTTTCCGTTGCTGATGGTGACGCACCTTTGTAGTACACCCGAAATGCTGCGCTTGTACAACTCGCCATTGATGATGGTGAAGGCCTTGGACTGGCAAGATATGCGCCGGGCATCTGTCGGGCTATCAGGCAGTTCTCCGTCTATCAAGTACCTGAGGTATGGCCGCGTCCAAGTTTCTTCGACTGCCATGACCTGCATCAGGTTGACCACAGCGACCTCTCTGTCTAGCTTTTCGGGTCCTTCCTGTCCTTTGGGTAGCGCAGCCCCCGAGTGTTCTGCTTCTTCGGGTGATCCCTTTGGGAATTTCCATTTGATGGATGGCACGCAGATCTGTTCGAGGAACACACCTGGTGGCACCCGTGCGCAGGTGGATCCGATGTTGGTGAGTCTGTTGGCCTCTTTGTTGCTTTCTATACCAACGTGCCGAAGCTCGCAGCTGTCGAAGCCTCCTTCGAGTGTGTTGTAGAGTGCGCGGCACGCGATCATGTTGGCGGCGTGCACGTCACACTCGTTCATTGTCTGCTGGACGACGAGGTTGGAGTCACCATAGATGACGAGGCGTGTTGCGCCGCAGATCTTGGCCATCCGCATGCCGTGGATGAGGGCCTCGTATTCGGCCTCGTTGTTGGAGGCTCGAAACTTCATCCGGAGGATGTACTTCATCTTATCGCCCTGCGGGGAGGTCAGTATGACTCCGGCTCCTGCTCCGGATTCGCGCTTGGAGCCGTCGAAGTGCATCGTCCATGATTGTGTCATGTCTGGGGTGTCTGGCAGCTGCAGCTCCATCCAGTGTACGAGGAAGTCCGGGAGGACTTGAGACTTGATCGTGTGGCGCTTCTCGTAGATGATGTCTAGAGGTGACAGCTCGATGCCCCATAGGGCCACGCGTCCTGTGGCATCCGGATTGTTCAGGATGCTGTTCAGGGGTGCCTCGTTGACGACCATCACCTGGTGCTCCTGGAAGTAGTGGCTCAGCCGACGAGCCGTCATGACACGCCGTAGGCGAGTTTCTGGTAGTGAGGGTACCTCTGCTTTGGCGGCGTCAATACCTCGCTGAGGTAGTAGATTGGGCGTTGGACCCCATGGGTTTTGCCCTATTTGGGTTACTCGACCACCAGTACGGTGCTTACCACCTGGTGTGTGGCTGCTATGTACAGCAGTAAAGGCTCGGGTTCCTTTGGCGTGACCAGGACCGGCGAGGTAGAGACCAGCCGCTCCAAATCTTCGAATGTGTCGTCCGCTTTAGGCGTCCACTCGAATTTCTCTGCTTTGCGTAGTAGCTGGTAGAACGGCAGAGCCTTTTTGCCCATGCGGCTGATGAACCTGCGCAATGCCGCGATTCGCCCGGCAAGCTGCTGGACGCCCTTTAGATTCTTTGGTTTTTCCATGGCCATTATGGCCCGGATTTTCTCCGGGTTCGCCTCGATCCCTCACTGGGAGATGAAGTAGCCGAGCAGCTGGCCAAATGGGACGCCGAAGGCGCACTTTTCAAGGTTGAGCTTGATCTTGTAGTGGTCGACATTATCGAACGTCTCACGGAGATCGTTGATGAGCGTTCTCGCCTCCCTAGTTTTGATGACTATGTCGTCGACATAGACTTGGATATTGCGGCTGATCTGGTCCTTCAGTCATGCCTGCATGCACCGTTGGTACGTGGCGCCCGTGTTCTTCAGCCCGAAGGGCATTGTGTTGTAGCAGAATACTCCGAACGGCGTGATGAACGCCGTCTTCTCCTGATCTTCGACTTTCAGTCGAATCTGGTTGTAGCCTGAGTCGGCATCGAGGAAGGAGAGTTTCTCCAATGCTGTAGTCGAATCGATTATCTGATTGATCCGAGGGAGAGGGAAGTGGTCCTTCAGGCAGTGCTTGTTCAGCGATGTGAAGTCCACGCACATCCGCAGGATGTCCGTGTCCTTTTTGGGGACCATCACGGTATTGGCGAGCCACTCGCTCTCATTGATCTCCCTGATGAAGTTTGCAGTGAGTAGTCTGTTGACTTCGACTCCTATGGCTTCGGACCGAGGTTCGGACAGTCGTCGGATAGACTGCTTAACGGGCCTGGCATCTGGAAAGACGTTGAGTGCGTGCTCGGCGAATTCCCTGGGAACTCCTGGCATGTCCGCAGGACACCAGGCGAAGATTTCCTAGCGCTCACGGAGGAATTCGATGAGCGCGCTTTCCTATGCAGGGCTGAGATCGTTGGCGATCAGCGCCATCTTGGAGGCGTCCGTCGGGTGGACTTGCACCTTCTTTGTGTTGACGGTGGAGTCGAAGGACATGTCTGGTGAGTTTTGCTTTGTGACTGGGGGTGCCCCGTTGTCCGTCACCTCGCGGAGCCTTATGAGCTCCTCCTACATGCCGAATGACTAGGATATTTTGTTGAAGTCCCTATCGCAGTGGTCCGATCGGGTGAAGCTCCCGTGGACCGTGATGACGCCCTTGGGTCCTGGCATCTTGAGTAGTAGGTACGCGTAGTGCGGTACTGCCAGGAATCGTGAGAATGCCACGCGCCCGAGGATGGCGTGGTATTGTGATGGCCCACTACTTCAACTCGAAGTCGCCGCGATCGAAGTTATCCGCTTGTCAAGATGACGTCGAGCCATATCTTTCCCAAGGGGAATACACCCTTCCCTGGGACGATGTCGTGGAACATTGTGTCAGATTGTTCCAGGCTACACAACGGGATCCGCATTGCTGCCAAGGTGCTGGCGAAGATCATATTGATACCGCTGCCGCCGTCCATGAAGACGCGGCTCATGTCGAACCCGCTGATCTGCGCCTCGAGTACCAGGCCAGCATGACCTGGGCGAGGGACCTAGCAAGGGTGATCCGAACGGCTGAACGTGATGCAGGACTCCGATCCGCTGAGGTACTCAGGGATGGCGGGTGGTGCTGTCACAGCCAGGTTGATCTGACAGGTGATTTTCTTCTGCACCCTATTCGTTGGGCGCCCTTTTTGGATCATCAGCGCTCCTTACCCGCAGCCACCGCTATTCTGCGCAGGTGCAACTGGGTGGTTCGGGCCTCCCGCAGGTGGTGGTGGAGGAGCTCCATGTGCGATCTCGCCTAGTGCGGGTGCGTTCCTGTATCCAGGGTTCGGGGCTTGCTGCCTCATCTGGGCCATGATCTCACTGAGTTTCTGGAACTCACGGCAGTCCTTGAGCATGTGGCTTGCTTTCTTCTTACCATCCTGTTTGTCGATGTAGAAGTGGATGGTGAATGGACCCAACAGTTTTTCGTATGCTGAGGGTCCGTCGTCGCGGCCGCGGTGCTGCCATGACTGCGCTGGGCGCCTCCATCGCGGAAGTTGCTTCCACGGTATCCGCCGCTGTTGCGTTTGCCGTCGCTGCGGCGGTCGGCGTAGCCAGCCGCGACCATGTTGGGTCCATCGCGATCATCGTAGACGCGCGATCTTCTCTTGCTACGTCGTTCACGTCGTCGGCCGTAGTCATCTTCCTCCTCCGAGTGCGCTCGGTGGACGGAGTCCTCACCGTCGGCCCACCTGTTGGCGATGTCCATGAGGTGGTCGAGTGTCTTGGGCTTGACGTGCCCGAGTTCTTCTTTGAAGTCCTGGCGTTTGACGCCATCCTTGAAGGCGTCGATGGCTCTCTCCCCAGAGATGTGTGCCGTGGAGTTCTTGGTATTGGACCAGCGCAGTATGTACGAGCGAATGGATTCGCCTGTTTGCTGGGTGCAGGCCCGCAGCTCCTCGATCGAGGTGGGCCTCTTGCTGGCTCCCTTGAAGTTTCGGATGAAACTGTATGCCAGCTCCTCCTAGCTTCGGATGGATCCTGAGGATAGGCTGCTAAGCCAGATCGGAGTTGCGCCTATCAGCTGCAGCTGAAGGCATTGCATGGCTGTTTCTTTGTTTCCGTCGTGCAGCTTGACGGACGACAAGTGGTCGCTGAGCCATGCCATGGGGTCCTGTGTGCCGTCAAACTTCTGAGTGTCCGAAGGAAGCTTGAAGTTTCATGGCATCCGTGTCCGTCGGACAGATCTGCTGAAGCACCGGGCTCCGCAGAGTTCTCCTTCGTCATCATCCTCCTTGGATTCAGACGAGCATACGCGCTTGGCGCGCGCCTTGTCGATCTTGCGCTGAGTTAGCTCGCTTCGAGCGTCGTAGTCGCGGCTGCGACGGCGCGAGCTCTTGTGCCTTCGAGGAAGGTCGTGCTCTTCATCTTCGGATGAGTGTGTGGGACTGCGGTTGAATCTGACCGCAGCCTTCTTCTTTGGCTCCGCAGGAGCTTCTCCGTGGAGCGCAGCTCCAACGAGTCCGAGTCCGGTAAGCATGGACTTCTGCATGGCCCTTTTTGGGTCCCCCTCCGGAGGTGGGTGAGATGCGAGGTACGCAGTGGCTGCCATGATCGCAGCTTGCGGCGTTTTCGGGATGGCGTTGCTGTCGGCGTCCATCTCCATGAAGGACACGTTGAGGGCCCGAGTCACGTCGCGACGCTCCTTAGGGTCCATGTTCTCCATCCGAGAACGGTTCTTGTTGCCATTGTTGCCATGCGAGCTGGAGCCAATGCCCATGGCGGAGAGCGTAGCTCGTCACGCGTTGGACTCCGAGGCTACTTGCTTGCATTTGTCAAGCACTTCATGCATCTTGATCTGCTTCTTGTGCTCCTCGATGAGGAGCATGTGGTATGCCATCAGCAGGTCCCGTGAGGCATCGGCGGGCAGGATCTTGTTGCCTGCTACGGCCTCGCGTGCTTGGGCCCATCCCTCCTCGCTGAGGTGGATGACCTGATCATTGTTGTCCCCGTTGGGTGGGGGGATTGGCTTCTTCTGTTTCCACCGTTTCTACCCTGTGGGTTGGGTGGCGGGTTGTGTTCCTGATCCTGGATGACCGCGTCGCATTGGTAGCGCTCGTAGATCATTTTGCTGCTGCCGCAGCTTTCGGATCTGGAACCGTAGGTCCCTTCGTCTGATGGTGGATCGCACAGATCGGAGTTGCAGCTGCTGCTGTCATAGGACTCGTCTGTCGATGGTGATGTGCGTAGCACGGGGTGTGGAGCCCATGAAGCGGGCCTGATCGATGGCAGGGGCATCCGCTCTGGAAGGCGGAGAGTGCCGGTCTGCCCCACCTAGAAGCAGAAGCTCCCGAACAGGATCTCGAGTCCATCACCAACGGGCTCGAAGTCCTTCATGGTGGCCGGTGAGTGGGCGGTGAAGTCGAAGGCGTTGAAGAGGAGATGACTCTCTGTCGCCGTGGAGTTGTAGATCGCTCGGGTTGGGACCGTCACGATCGCACAATCAGCGTCCCCAGTTCCCAAAGACGACGCCTATTGACGAGGTTTAATCTCGTCAATGCCCATTGTTATGGACTTGGGTTTTGGAGAAGATGGGGATGCTAGAGATCGCGGAACGGTTAACAAATAAGCAACACGGGGACACGAGGTTTACCCAGGTTCAGGCCCCCGGAGGGAAAACCCTACTCCTGCTTGTCTGCTCTTGATTATGGCGGAACCGAAGGTTACAGGGGTGCGCAGGTGCAATCTGGCATGGAGGTGTGTAATGAGGTGCCCTCCTCGCTGTGCCCTCCTAGCCTTTATATAGAGTTAGGCAGGTCCCAGGCACAGATCGAGTCGGTTACAGGTTTTAGGGTTTACCCCTTTGAATTTTCTATCTACTCTAGTCTTGCTCTCCAAGGATCTGAAGGCTTCATGGGCCCTGGCCACCCAAAAATCTTCATGGGCCGGTGTATACTTGCCGTGGGCCTTCCTTGGGCTAGACTAGGTATGCTGAGGTCATGTACCCGCAGGGTATAACCATGTCAGCCATGTTAACTCATACTCGATAGACATCCTGGTGGTGCCTTGGGTACCAAAGAACCGTGTATGCCTTGCTTACGATTTTATGAGGGTAGTGGGCCACATGGAAGGGCTCCAGGAGCTGTTTTCACATTTTTTTTATTTTTTTAGATTTTGTTTGGTGCTTCCCAAAAAACGGCGAAACCCGTCGTCGGTCGCGAAAACGCAACGGTGGGTGAAATCTTGGACCCAGGAATGCATCCAGCCTATGTACCATATGGGGCATCCCAAACCATTTTTCCCTAAAAATTGAGAGTGTCTTATTGGGTACATACAGTTAGAAACAGCATTTACCGGGCCATAACTCAAAAAAATAAAGTATATGCTTGCACCACGAGATAAATAGCCAACTCCCTGGAATGGTCATGCACCATAGAGTAGAATGCATGGAAATTGCCTCAGGCCCCTAGGCACTCCCTTATCCTGCACCTCCTTTGGGAAAACACCGGTTTTTCGGGTTCAGAAAATGGAAAGTCAAGATTTATCCAAATGACCACAAAATCTCTAGTTGGAGAAGTCGCTTGCAATGCTGAGAGGGACCTAGGTGCCGTGTTTGGGCTCAATCCCTGGAGTGGTTCCATGTTATGGGCAGCGAGGGGGGAATCTAGGGTTGGAATGCATATTAGCTCACACTCGATAGACATCCTGGTGGTTCCTTGGGTGCCAAAGGACCTGGTATGCCTTGCTTATGATTTTATGAAGGCAGTGGGCTACATGCAAGGGCTACAGGAGCTATTTTCACATTTTTTGTTTTTTTAGATTTTTTTTTGGTGTTGCCCAATAAAACGGCGAAACCCGCTGGTGGCCGTGGCAACTCAATGGTCGGTGCAATCTTGGACCTTGGGATGCATACATTTAGAAACCACATTTACCGGGCTGTGACTCAAAAAATATAGTATATGCTTGCACCACGAGATAACTACCGACCTCCCAGGAATGGCCATGCCCCATGGTGTAGCATGCGTGGCAATTGCCTCGGGCCCCTGGGCTCGCCCTAATCTTCCACCTCCTTTGGGAAAAACACTTAGTTTTCAGGTTTAGAAAATAGGAAGTCAAGATTTCTCCAAATGACCATGAAATCTCTAGTTGGAGAAGTCGCTTGCGATGCGGAGAGGGAGCTAGGTCTTGGGTTTGGGCTCAATCCATGGAGTGGTTCCATGTTCTGGGCAGCGAAGGGGGGAATCCAGGGTTGGAACCCATGTTAACTCATACTCGATAGACATCCTGGTGGTGCCTTGGGTACCAAAGGACCGCATATGCCTTGCTTACGATTTTATGAGGGTAGTGGGCCACATGGAAGGGCACCAGGAGCTGTTTTCACATTTTATTTTTTTATATTTTGTTTGGTGCTTCCCGAAAAAGGCAAAACCTGCCGTTGGCCGTGGCAACACAACGGTCGCTGGAATCTTGGACCCAGGCATGCATCCAGTCTAGGTACCCCATGGGGCACCCCAAACCATTTTTCCCTAAAAATTTAGAGTGCCTTATAGGGTACATACATTTGGAAACCGCATTTATCAGGTTGTGACTCAAAAAAATACAGTATATGCTTGCGCCACGAGATATCTACCAACCTCCCGGGAATGGACTTGCACCATGGTGTATCATGTGTGGCAATTGCCTCGGTCCCCTGGGCGCGCCCTAATCTTCCACCTCCTTTGGGAAAACACCTGTTTTTCGGGTTCAGAATGTAGGAATCAAGATTTCCCCAAATGACCATGAAATCTCTAGTTGGAGAAGTCGCTTGCGATGCCGAGAGGGCGCTAGGTGCCGGGTTTGGGCTCAATCCATGGAGTGGTTCCATGTTATGGGTAGCGAGGGGGGAATCTAGGGATGGAAGCTATGTGAACTCACACTCGATAGACATCCTGGTGGTGCCTTAGGTGCCAAAGGACCTAGTATACCTTGCTTATGATTTTATGAGGGCAGTGGATCACGAGAAACGGTTACAGAAGTTGTTTTCACTTTTTTTTATTGTTTTTATATTGTGGTTGGTGCTTTCCAAAAAAAACGACGAAACCCGCCGTCAGCCGCGACAACGCAACTGTCGGTGCAATCTTTTACCCAGGCATGCACCCACCCTAGGTACCCCATGGGGCACCCCAAACCATTTTTCCATGAAAATTAAGAGTATCTTATAGGGTACATATAGTTAGAAACCGCATTTACCGGGCCGTAACTCAAAAAAAATACAGTATATGCTTGCACCACGACATAAATACCCACCTCCAGGGAATGTCCATGCACCATGGTGTAGCATGCGTGTAAATTGCCTCGGGCCCCTAGGCGCGCCCTAATCTTGCGTCCTTTAGGAAAACACCGGTTTTTCAGGTTCAAAAAATGGAAAGTCAAGATTTCTCCAAATGACCACGAAATCTCTAGTTGGAGAAGTCGCTTGTGATGCTGAGAGGGAGCTAGGTGCCGGGTTTGGGCTCAATCCATGGATTGGTTCCATGTTATGTGCAGCGAGGGGGGAATCTAGGGTTGGAAGCAATGTTAACTCACACTCGATAGACATCCTGGTGGTGCCTTGGGTGCAAAAGGACCTGGTATTCCTTGCTTATGATTTTATGAGGGCAGTGGGTCACATGCAAGGGCTCCAGGAGCTGTTTTGACATTTTTTTATTTTTTTAGATTTTTTTGGTGCTGGCCAAAAAAACGGCGAAACCCGTCGATGGCCACGGCAACCCAACGGTCGGTGAAATCTTGGACCCAGGCATGCACCCATCCTAGGTAACCCTTGGGGCACCCCAAACCATTTTCCCTAAAATTGAGAGTGTCTTGTAGGGTACATATAGTTAGAAACCGCATTTATCGGCCGTAACTCAAAAAAATACAGTATATGCTTGCACCATGAAATAAATACCCACCTCCCGGGAATGTCCATGCACTCTGGTGTAGCATGCGTGGAAATTGCCTCGGGCCCCTGGGCGCGCTCTAATCTTCCACCTCCTTTGGGAAAACACTTGTTTTTCGGGTTCGGAAAATAGGAAGTCAAGACTTCTCCAAATGACCACGAAATCTCTAGTTGGATAATTCACTTGCAATGACGAGAGGGATCTAGGTGCCAGGTTTGGGCTCAATCCATAGAGTAGTTCCAAGTTATGTGTAACTAGGGGGAATCTAGGGTTGGAAGCCATGTTAACTCAGTTTTTCCCTCTATGCTAGTCACGAATACTCAGAAAAAGCCCTTACTATAGCTCACCCAAAAACCAGCACGCCCTGATTGGTCAGACAGTTGTCACGTGGATCGTGCCCGCCAACCGTTGATCCTCTTTGATCTAACGGCCACATGAAATTGTTATAATAGCAACATCACAATATTATAGCATGACATGGTAGTTACAACAATCACAATGCAGGACGTGGTAGTTAAATATATAATAACAATACTATCAGTAGAACATTACTCGTCGTCATCGGTGGCATCGGTGCTATCCTCTGGTGACTCGTCGGCAACTCCCTCCTCCTATATACGTGCCCTCTCCTTGTCGAAGTCTTCCTCCTCCTCGTAGTCACTCTCCTCCGCTCCTGACTCCAACTTATCCATGAACGCCTACTCGTTGCCCAAGTCAGAGTCATCCTTGTCGCTAGCTCCTAGAGCTCCGGCGCTCCTCCTAGAATTCTTCATGGTGGTCTCGCAGGCCTTCCTCCGACGCTCCTCCGTCTCTACCGGTGCAACGCGCTTCTCGGGTGCGGCGGGTACGACAAGCTTCGACATCGCGGTGTCCTCAAGCGCCGATGTCGATGGATCCAGGCGCGGTGGGACATGTCGTGGTGCCTCAGATGGCTGCCAGAAGGCACCAACGATGCCACGACAAGCAAGTGACGCAGGACGGTCAGCCATCGGCAAGGATCTGCCACTGCCACGACATGGTTCCATCCGAAAATATCTACGTACTGGGAGTGTTATCACGTAACAAATCACAAAATGCGCCTTATGGCAGCGTCCAGAAGTGTTTAGTGCATGCATGTCGACGTGGAGTTCAACATTTCAGCATGTTGTGTCCGTGCAGCAGTTGCGCGCGTCATGAAAACCCATTGAACACATGAGGAGGATCTCGTAGTCTATAAGCACACACACACGCTGGACGTGTAGCCCGCGATTACTTCCTCCCTCATAGTCCCACCCTGGCCCCTTTATCCACGGGATACTAGGCGGCACGCGCCGAAGCAACCACTGAACCATCCATCTCATTAAAGACAGTCCAATTGAGTCCGATCACGTGGACTGTGGGGTTTTATTCCCTAGTTCTGCCAGTCACACTTATTTGAGAAGGAAGCAACACAGGCCAACGATTAACAAATGAACGGTGTATGTAGGTTGAGATAGCACCGGAGTAAATGGTAGTCTTGTATAAGACTGTACCACGGACTAGACTCTTTGACCATTCTCCCCCACCCATCACTTTCTGCTTCCTCCTGCCTCCACCTTCCTCCATCTACATTAGCCATGGCTCCCTGTAAGAGAGGCGGATCGACCATGCACGTGGAGAGAAACGAGAGAGCTCGCCGCCAGAAACTTCTTGCTCAACCAGCTTCTCAATCCCCCTGGCATAGAGGCCCAATCTCTCTTAGCAATGGCGTTGGATGTTCTAGCAGACGAGGGCTCCTCCTGGTAAAGTATTCTTGTATGTTTTCTTCTTCTTCTATGTCTACTTATTATTGTTCTTCTTATTACTATGCTACATATTCCAGGGTGGCCGTGGAGCCTGAAACAAGCACAATGGCAGCGGCGGCGCTGAATGTTCCAGCAGGCCAGGGCTCCTCCCAGTACAGTCTTCTTCTTCTTATTCATTTTTTCTTCTTATTCTATGTCTACTTATTATTCCTCTTCTTCTTACTCTGCTACATATTCCAGGGTGGTCGTGGATGCTAAAACCAGCATGATGGCGGTGGCGACATTGAGAGTTCACCAACCATATCGGAAACCTCATCCTAAACTTACTTCAGAATAGGTTCGAGAGCTTCCATTTTAATGTGTCTTCCCAAAAATCTTTGGTATGCCTTTTCCTAGTCAAAAGGTTTGTTTGGGAAAGCTTCTAAATCTAGGGTTCAATGTCCCCAAAAAAACCTGGGGTAGCAGGACAGGGCTCCTCCCGGTATAGTCTTCTTCTTCTTCTATGTCTACTTCTTATTCTTATTCTTCTTACTATGCTACATATTCCAAGGCAGTCATGGACCCTGAAACCAGCACGATGGCGGCGGTTTCGCAGGACCCATTCGGCCATGTTCCCCGACTCAGCGAGGTAGGAAATTCCCACACTTTTTACCACTCATAATGCCACTCACATGCATTTGGTTTTATTTTTGAGATTCTAAATGTGGAAATATTAGATCATGTCTGCCCGCAAGTAGCCTCCAAGTAGGGACCACGCTCAATCTTTGAAGACACATTGGGGTTTTTATGATTTGAATATTGTGCTTCCCTGGAACATGCAGTATAATCATAGATTACCTATTTTAAATAACATGAACGATGTACCAATCCAAGGCCAATTGCTTTAACAAGGTGGCCATGATCAATGCCAAGATAGACAACCAACTGCAGGGTGCACACTCCCTATCCCAGGCTAATAAGCGCCTTCGAAGGCATTTTTCTCTATAGAAAGAAATCACGCTTGATTTTTCACTTAATATCAAGAGGCTCGAAGCAGAGCGCGACGATCTTCAGAGGGTGATCGACGAGCTACAGAAGTTGATCACAGACAGCTTGTCAAAACAAGACCTTGCCATCAAGTTAATTACGAAGCTCATGTGTAACAAGAATAATCTCTAGAATATATGCATCCTCATGCTAAACGAAGCCACTGAGACACGCAGAGAACGCATCATCGAAGCCCACAATGACAGGGACCATTGCTTGGATGCAGTGAGACAGATGAAGGAGGACATGGGCCGAGGTCTCATCGTGCTCAAGAGTCCAAACAAGTAGATCGAGGAGCTAACGGCAATGCCCAAGTCATATTCCGAGTAGAGGGGGCAGGAATCTCAGTTCATGCTCCACTGCTTTTGTAATTTATATATGCACAATTAAGGAATCTTGGAGCAACTCCTAATTTCTCTATTTATCTTACTAGCATGTCAACTGAATTATGGGTTTGTGTTCTCATGAATGGACATCATCCTTTCTTTCCATTATGTATATGAGCTTGGAATTAGATTATGACAATGCCACTACTATTTGGTTACATTGGAAAAACCCACAGCACCCTTAGTTGGATATAGTCCTAGGTTGCTTTGAAATTCAAATTAGGACGGTGCCACTACTTTATCCGGTTGAATTGGGAAAAAGGCTATATTGCTCTGACATTAAAATTAGGAATGTGCCACTAGTTTATCGTTTTGAATTGAGAAAATGCCTCTATTTCTCTGACATTGGAATTGGGACTATGCCACTAGTTGATTCTGTTAAATTTTGAAAAATCCTAGATCGCTATGTCCTTCAAATTATGACTTTGACACTAGTTAATTGTTTAAATTATGGAAACTAACCACATATTTTTGTTGCAGCAGAAGAGGCGAAAGCTCAACCTAGAACTACCGACCTGGCTAAAGGACAAGATGGCCATCCAAATGGAGAATCATAATTTTCAAAAAGTGGCCCATGACCGCCTGAGAGAAGAAGTCATGATCCTTTATGACAAGTGCCACAATCTGAAGGTGGACATCGCCGGCTGGAAGGAACTTCACAACAAAGGTATCGCCTCGGCGCGTGCGAAGGAGGAGATCATCAAGAAGATCATGGGGGATAATATTAAGCTTACTGATAAGCTTGTCGCTTCCTAGACGGAGCGCTTGAACCAGCGGGCGGTGCATGTACAAGTACTAAGGGAGCAGGTTAAAACCAAAGCGGACCAGATTGAACAAACCCTCAAACTGGAGCTTCTCAAGAAGGAAAACGAGCATCTCCGCGCCAGGCTCAGTGCAAACTATAAGTTCTGCTGAAATTAGTTTGCAAACTATGTGTTCTGACGAACCAAATCGTGTTTTATCCATGTAGTAGTGATTTTGTAAACGTGGAACTCTTTCTATGCAAACCATGCTTTCTTCTGAAAGTTTATTTTGCTCAAGGATTGAGTTTGGATTATTTAAGATATCACAATTACAAGTGTTACAGTTAACTAGTTTTAGATATTGCCACGGCACAAATTATTCATCTAAAATTTCCTTGATCCTTTATAGCTTGTCCTTGTTCACCTCGCGCTCCTTCTTCAGATCCTTCAACAGATCCGCAAATGCAGTACTCTAGCTTTTATTCTCTTCCATGAGATAATCTCTCTTATTTTCTGCCTTCTAAAGCTTTCGTGCAGTTCCCACCACCAAGCTCCCATTGATTGTGTCATTTTGTTCTGACCGCAAATGCTTGATTTCCTGTTCTGGCTCCTTATTTCCTACCAAGAGCTTGTAATTTTTTGCAGCCGCATCACTAGAATCTGTAAATATCCTAGAACTTTCGAGCTCATACATATCCCTCAACTGGGCCAAACATTTCTTAAGTGCCTCTGGCCACTCAAGATCCACCCACTCTACTGCTTGACACACCTGGCGAACCTAAAAAAACACATGACCTAATTATCAACATAACACTACACAATTTTCTTCATGTCGCCATTGTACATAACAAAAGAAAACCTGATTTGTACAGCCCAAAAACCTTCTTCCAGTGTTACTTCCTTCAAATGCAACATATTTTCTTAGTTTTATCCCATGGTCGCATGGTACTTCCCAATCGAGATCTAGGCCCTCCCAATCGGGGTCATAGATCATGAGTGGTACCTATAAGGGAATGAAAAGCTAGAAATAAGCATGATTGCATGCACATTTCAGTATTGGGTCGAGGTAATTACCAATGCCTAACCATTGCTAAGAAAATAGAGGAACTCAAATCGGGGAGGGAAGACTCGATGTCGGAGAGAAAGCCGTCGCTGCTCGACTGTTCATCCTCGTCATTCTAGGACAGAATGGCGAATGCGGCCGCGGCAACACATCGGCAACGGTGAGGAGAGAGCAGAGGGTAGTGAGTGGAGAGAGCAAGACTGGGGAAAGTGAAGTGCGTTAACGTTGCAGCATTGACTAAATTGGCATGCTACAATTGTTTAATTGATACACTGTCCGGTGGATGGATTACTATCTCATATCTAATAGTTTTTCTCTTCCTTCATTTTAATTTGTAATATTAGTCATGTACTTCCTCCTTCCGAATTTGTTTGAATTATAGAAACATACAAAGTCTTATGTACCGAACAATATAGGATTATGGTTTATGGTTTAGGGTCTTATGAACTGTTTATTGCACTAACCCGTTAACCGTTATTCCTAAATCCTAGACCTGTTCGTCCAATAGATCACTGTCTCCTACTTAGTAACTTTTTTCCTAAACCCTATTCTCGTTCATCCATCATAGTACTTCCTTCTAAGTAACAGGTAGTTATCCAGTGATTAGTCAAATTACTGATCTCACAGAGCATTATATTACATCATAATCATGTCAACTACAAGGTACTTAATATCGCCTTGTTCAGTGATGGTTTCAATGAATGATATGTTTGAAAATCCCAACAGCTCACAACACATTATATTAAAATCTTGCAACAATAATAATCTTAGAAACAAATATATCACATCATCTTAGCAAACATATTCATGTCAACTACAATGTACTTTTGTCTTATTACAACAACGATGATTTCATCGAGTAATATTTCTGAAAATCTCAACAGCTCATAGAACATCGGATTGAAATCTCTGAACAAACACGACCACATCAATAGAGTTTTGAAGCAACAACAATCTTTGTTACAAATACAGCCAGGGGAACCCTATGGTCTATCTAACAAGTCCTAGGCAGCAGCTCTCATTAGATCTGATCAACGTCTTTCACCTCGTTCTGTTCAGCCACAAAAGGTGCCTCTGGATCCACTACAACCTGTCCAACAACATCAGAAATGTTAGCCAGGAAGAACACCTTCCTGGTTTGCTTCTTTCATTGCATAATCTGCATCAGATCATCGGTATCCAAAACCTCTATGAATTCCCGCTTCATATGATGCCACCACCGGAGTCGTGCCATCTTCTTAGGGCCAGTAATTATTTCCTTACCAATCAACTCTCTTAGTTCAACAAGAGTTATGTTTTTGGAATCGGAGGCTATCTCCACAGTACATGACAAAATTGGCTTATTAACTCTGCCATCAAGTTTTGCTGTGTACGAATCTACCTCTAGGTGTATGTTGAACTTAGCTTGATCAGCATCTGGTGGTTTGTAAACTCGAGCAGCAGAAGCTCTGGTAGCAAGATCTCCAGTATCTGCATACATATCATCAATCATCACTTCAACTTTCACCTGATGATAATCTTCACCACACTCCCAAAGCATCTGAAGCTCATGGGAGTGCTCAATTTGCACATAGGTATCACTCATGTTACGCTACACCTATTTTTCCCTCTGTCTGGATCCCCAAGTAATTCTAGAATGAAGCATATCTATCAGCTGCAAAATAGACACAACCTCTTTGTAGTTGACAAGGAGACGCACATCCTACCCGAACACAACCCTCTTGCAACCAAAATATAGTTTTGAAGTGTACTGGCGGACATGAACCATGAACTCATATAGGTTCGCTGCATCGAAGTTGTTCCTAATTTGATTAAAAAGGGGACCTTTAAGTTTATTCGACACTACTTTGTAGTAACTAATCTACTTGCAAGACAAGGCATAGAAAAGAAAAATTCACCTCTCGCTCTTCTCTCAGGTGGTTTTCTTCGAGATCTGGGTTGCACAACCCTGCACTGTAGCCGAACACTCCACCACCGGCCTAGCTTTTCTCTTCGACCCGCTGCTTGTAGGTACCATGTTAGCAGACTTCTGGATGACCTCCTCACCAACCTGGGCTGCATACCCCGCCGCTGCTTCGCTTGTCTGGCATTCTGCCCGAGACACTAGCTCCAATGACGCCGAATCAGTCGCCGACGTAGCTACCACCTTGGCCTCACTTGACATGCCGCCACCGAATTCAGTGTGTGTGTGGGTGTGGAGGGGGTGGGGGTGTGTGGTAGGGGAGGGCGGGGAGAAAAACGACCGTCGCTGCTGTCGTACGGATTCAGTGTTGGGGGTTAGGAAAGTTCAGAAATGGATTTGCCCGTGCGACATGTGCAAGGTGACTTGGAAGGGGCACGATAGGTACTAATGTAACAGAATATCCTGACATAACAGCTAAGATTTTAAAATATTTGGTTTGGCCACCATTCACTCGAAATGCCCCTCTCGGTAATTACCCCACCAACTTTGGAAGTCGCAGTGATTACACGCAACTCAGACCCGCGATGCCTTCGCATGCAAACTTTCGGGATGCAAAGTAACAAGCCTAGCGGGTTGGCTACCTCCTTAAAACATTTTTTATTCATTTTAATTTTAAAATACTTTTTATAAATATTTTTGTAGACAAACAAAATATCCGGGAAGACCGGGGTTTTTAACTTTAAATAAAGGAGGGGACAAGTAGAAAACAAAATAGGCTTTTAGCGAAAACATTTTTAGGAAAAATTATGCATGGTCATGTCATGATGATGCGAAAAATAAATTCTAAGAATTACAGGGTTCTCAGCTCCAGTTGCAGCATCTTTGCTTCTAGCTCCTGGTTCATCTTCCGAAGAGGTGTGTCGATGCATCGGGGCTTTGTACCTAAGTATGCATAGTGTTGTATCATGATGTAGCGAGCCATTCAAGGGTGTATCGAAGTCACATGATGAGAGGAGCGAATTAACTTTATGGCAAAGTACTTTAGCTCGGGAAAGGGTCATCATTCCAGTCTAAGGACTTGGTGGTGAGGATGTAGGGACGTCCGTAGGATGGCCTTCATCTTGGAGGCTCTTCTCTTGCTTGACGGGCAACTTGAACTTGTTCCCACCAAAGGTTGGCATAATCATCAAACTTGAGGGACCCCATAGCCACCATCTTTGCATTGCTATAGTTATGCATGTGAAACACTTTATCAACCTTGAGTGCCCATATAAGGTATTCCTCGGGATCACTGGAACCAACGAACTTTTGCATGGTGAAGTTGTGCTTGCCAACGGTTTCTTCATCTTGGCGATCATGGTGATGACAGTTACCATGATGACAGTGGTGGTGATCATCCTCATCATGCTTGGTGATGATTTTGGTCTTGCCGCCGTTGGTGACGAGAAACTTGTTGATCTTTGTGTGGTTAAGAATCTTAACATTGTTGTTGTTGCGATGGTTGTACTGCATGTAGTGGTGGTGGAGGTACTTAGTTCTTGCAGCGATGGCAATGATTTCGAGCATCTTGGCAGGGTAGTGGAACTTGAGGCTCATGCTGAGGTTGTTAACAAGGTTTTTGTTGCTCCCCATTTGCATGTTGACTCTCATGTTGTCAGTATGGACGGTCATGTCGGCGATGATGTCTTGGGGGATCTTAAAGAGATTCACGTCGACGGCGATCTTGTTCTTCCAAGTTGGAGTCATCACTTAATATCGAGTGAAGGTCATGCAGTTTCTCATTTTGTTGTGGTTGATCTTGAGGTTGCAATTGAGGTTCATCTTTTGGTTCTTCCTCTTGGATCATGAGTGCTCTTCTTGGATGGTGATGTCCTTCACGCCTTGATGGAGGACTTGAATAAGAATCAACATCATAGCTTGACGTAGAGACTCGGCGAGGCGATGGTACATGTTGCGAACGACTCTCATGTTCCATGAAGGGATCTTCATTGCATCTTGTAGCACTTGCATTAGGGTCTTGTGGTTGTGGCAGCGATCTGGGACATGACGATGATGGAAGGAGCATCTTGGCATCGAACTAGGGCTCTTGGAGGTGTACGAAGATGGGGTAGAGGGACACATCGGTGGAGATGAGCCCCAGCCGGCGTCAGCTAGCTGCAGGACGAGCGGCCTTGACGAGCTCTGCGGGTCGAGGATGGGCGCACGAGTGGCGATGTGTGGGGGCGTAGAGGCGGCCTGCCAAAGGAAAGAGGGAGGAAGACGCGGTGCCATGTCCTTGGGCTCGAAGAGGAGCGATAGGGTGGAAGGGGCAGATGCCGACAATGTTGAGGGAGAGAATGGCATGGGCCGTGGCGCGGGGAGGTGGTGCCATGGCGGTGGAGGACCAGGGACAAGTGGGGGCAGGCCCGATGGCAACCAGCGGCAGCGGCGCTCGGGAGGGCATAGAGGAGAGATGTGGGGTAGGTGGCGATGGGTCGAGGAGAGGCTCGGTTTGGGGACGGTGTCCCATGTGCGGCTTGTGGTGTGAGTTCATGGTGTGTGTATGCGTGACCGGTGTATGCGTTTGTGTGCGTGAGTGTGTGCGTGGTGTGGTGTCCTAGGGTGGCCAGGTTGCGTGATTGAGTGTTTATTATGTCTGTGTGTTATGTTACTGGGTGTGTGCATGCGTGGTGGTGTGTGGCCGCTTGAGTGCGGTAGCGGCTAGACGTGTGGTGTGCGGGGCTAGGGTAGGATTAGGTTAGGTCTATGGTTTGGGTGGTAGGTGGCCTCCGGTTGGGCCACTTGGGCCTAGCAGGTTGACTACCTCCCTGAAACATTTTTTATTCATTTTAATTTTAAAATACTTTTTGTAAATTGTTTTGTAGACAAACAAAATATCTTAGAAGGCCGGCATTTTAAGTTTAAATAAAGGAGGGGGACAATTAGAAAACACAATAGGCTTTTAGCGAAAACATTTTTAGGACAAATTATGCATGGTGATTTTATGATGATGCGAAAAATAAATTAGCAAGCAATATTTATTTCGGTAAAAATTTCGGGCATTCTAGGGTTCTTAGCTCCAGCTGCATCATGTTCGCATCTAGTCCTGGTTCATCTTCCGAAGAGCTGTGTTGGTGCATCAGGGCTTCGTACCTATGTATGCGTATTGTCATAGCATGATGTAGCAAGCCATTCAAGGATGTATCGAAGTCACATGATGAGAGGTGTGAATTAACTTGATGAAAAAGTAGTTTATCTTGGGAAAGGGTCATCAGTCTAGTCTGAGGGCTTGGTGGTGACATCCGTAGGACAACCTGCATCTTGGAGGCTCTTCTCTTGCTTGACAGGCAACTTGAACTTGTTCCCAACAAAGGTTGGCATAATAATCAAACTCGAGGGATTCAATAGCCACCATCTTTCCATTGCTATAGTTATGCATGTGAAAGACTTGATCGACCTTGAGTGCCCATGGAAGGTATTCCTCGGGATCACTAGAATCGGCGAACTTTTGCATGGTGAACTTGAGCTTGCCAAAGGTTTCTTTATCTTGGATATCCTGGTGATGATGGTTGTCATGATGGCAGTGGTGCTGATCATCCTCATCATCCGAGCAATCTTGCCATGCTTGGTCATGATTTTGGTCTTTCCACAGTTGGTGACGAGGAACTTGTTGATCTTTCCAGGGTTAAGGATCTTAATATTGTTGTTGCGCTGGTTGTGCTACACGTAGTGGTGGTGGTGGAACTTAGTCCTCACGGCGATGACGATGATTTCGAGCATCTTGGTGGGGTAGTTGAACTTCTGGCTCATGCTTAGGTTGTTAACGAGGTTGTTGTTTCTCGCCATTTGCATGTGGACGCTCATGTTGTCCGTGTGGACGGTCATGTCGGCGATTATGTCTTTTGGGGATATTCAAGAGATTCACGTCGACGGCGAGCTTGTTCTTCCAAGTTGGAGTCATCACTTGTTATCGAGTGAAGGTCATGTGGGTGCTCATTTTGTTGAGGTTGAGCTTGAGGTTGCAATTGAGGTTCATCTTGTGGTGCTTCCTCTTGGATCATGAGTGCTCTTCTTGGATGAAGATGTCCTTCACGCCTTGATGGAGGACTTGAAGTAGAATCAGCATCATATCTTGACGTAGAGGCTCGACAAGGCGATGGTACATGTTGTGAACGACTCTCATGTTCCATGACGGGATCTTCATTGAGTCTTGTAGAACTTGCATTAGGGTCTTGTGGTTGTGGCGACAATCTAGGACAGGACAACGATGGAAGGAGCATCTTGGCATCGAACTGGGCTCCTGGCACTACGTGAAGACGGGGTAGAGGGAAACGACAGTGGAGATGAGCCCCAGCCGGCGTCAGCTAGCTGCAGGCTGCGCGGCCTTGACGAGATCAGGGTGTCGATAATGGGCGCATGAGCGGCGGTGCGTGGGGGCCCACAGGCGGACTGCCGGAGGACAAAGGGAGGACGACGCGGTGCCATGGCCTCGGGATTGAGGAGTGACGGGATGGCAGGGGCAGAGCCCGATGATGTCGAGGGCGAGAATGGACTAGGACTTGGCATGGCAAGGTGGCGCCATGGCGATGGAGGATCAGGGGTGAGCGGAGGCACGCCCGATGTCAACCGGCGGCGGCGGCGCTCAAGAGGGCATAGAGGAGATATGAGGGGTAGATGGCGATGGGTCGAGGAGAGGCTCGGTTTGGGGACAGTGTCCCATGTGCGGCTTGTGGTGTGAGTGCGTTGTGTGTGTATGCGTGACCGGTGTCTGCGTTTGTGTGCGTGAGTGTGTGTGTGGTGTGGTGTGCTGGGGTGGCTAGGTTGGGTGCGTGAGTGTTCATGGTGTGCATGTGTTATGTGACCGGGTGTGTGGGTGCGTGGTGGAGTTGTGGGCGCTCGAGTGCGGTAGCGGCGGGATGTGTGGTGTGCGGGGCTAGGGTAGGATTAGGTTAGGTATATGGTTTGGGTGGTAGGTGGCCTCCGGTTGGGACACTTGGGCCTAGCGGGTTGGATACCTCCCTAAAATAATTTTTATTCATTTTAATTTTAAAATAGTTTTCATAAATAGTTTTGTAGACAAAAAAATATCCAGGAAGACCAGGGTTTTTAATTTTAAAAAAAGGAGGGTGACAATTAGAAAACAAAATAGGCTTTTAGCAAAAACATTTTTAGGAAAAATTATGCATGGTGATGTCATGATCATGCGAAAAATAAATTAGCAAGCAATTTTTATTTTGGTAAAAATTCCGGGCATTACAGGGTTCTCAGCTCCAGCTGCAGCATCTTCGCTTCTAGATACTGGTTCATCTTTCGAAGAGGTGTGTCGGTGTATCGGGGCTTCCTACCTAAGTATGCATAGTGTATTAGAATGATGTAGCGATCCATTCAAGGGTGTACCGAAGTCACATGATGAGAGGAGCGAATTAATTTTATGGCAAAGTAGTTTAGCTCAGGAAAGGGTCATCATTCCAGTCTAAGGACATAGTGGTGAGGATGTAGGGAGGTATGTAGGATGGCCTGCATCTTGGAGGCTCTTCTCTTGCTTGACGGGAAACTTGAACTTGTTCCCACCAAAGGTTGGCATAATCATCAAACTCGAGGGATTCCATAGCCACCATCTCTGCATTGCTATAGTTATCCATGTGAAACACTTTATCGACCTTGAGTGCCCATGTAAGGTATTCTTCGGGATCATTGGAACCGGCGAAATTTTCCATGGTGACCTTGAGCTTGCCAAAGGTTTCTTCATATTGGCGATCATGGTGATGATGGTTTCCTTGACCTTGAACTTGTTAATATTTTCGCGGTTAAGGATTTTAATGTTGTTGTTGTTGTTGTTGCGCTGGTTGTGATGTATGTAGTGGTGGTGGCGGAACTTAGTCCTCGCGGCAATGGCGATTATTTCGAGCATCTTGGAGGGGTAGTGGAACTTGAGGCTCATGCTGAGGTTGTTAATGAGGTTGTTGTTGCTCGCCATTTGCATGTTGACGCTCATGATGTTGGTGTGGATGGTCATGTAGGCGATGATGTCTTGGGTATCTTCAAGAGATTCACATCGACGACGAGCTTGTTCTTCCAAGTTGGAGTCATCACTTGTTATCAAGTGAAGGTCATGCGGTTGCTCATTTTGTTCTGGTTGAGATTGAGGTTGCAATTGAGGTTCATCTTGTGGTGCTTCCTCTTGGATCATGAGTGCTCTTCTTAGATGACGATGTCCTTCATGCCTTGATGGAGGACTTGAAGAAGAACCAGCATCATAGATTGACGTAGAGGCTCGACGAGGCGATGGTACATGTTGCGAACGACTCTCATGTTCCATGACGGGATCTTCATTGTGTCTTGTAGCACTTACATTAGGGTCCTGTGGATGTAGCGACGATCTGGGACAGGACGATGATGGATGGAGGATCTTGGCCTCGAACTAGGGCTCCTGGCGGTGCGCGAACATGGGGTAGAGACAAACGGTGGCACGGATGAGCCCTAGACAGCGTCCGCTAGCTGCAGGACACATGGCCTTGACGAGCTCAGGGGGTCGAGGTTGGACGCACGAGTGGCGGTGCGTGAGGCACAAAGGCGGCTTGCCGGAGGACAGGGGTAGGATGATGTGGTGCCGTGGCCTCGGGCTCGAGGAGGAGTGACGGGTGGCAGGGTCGGAGCCAACGATGTCAAGGGAGAGAACGGCCTGGTCCTTGGCATGGGGAGGTGATGTCATGGCGGTGGAGGACCAGGGACGAGCGGGGGCACGCCCGATGGCAACCGGCGGCAGCGGTGCTCAGAAGTACATAGAGGAAAGAAGAGGGGTAGGTGGCGATGGGTCAATGAGAGGCTCGGTTTGGGGACGGTGTACCATGTGCGGCTTGCGGTGTGAGTGCGTGGTGTGTGTATGCGATACTGGTGTGTGCGTTTCTGTGCGTGAGTGTGTGTGTGGTGTGGTGTGCTGGGGTGGCCAGGTTGGGTGCATGAATGTTTATGGTGTGCGTGTGTTATGTGACCAGGTGTGTGCGTGTGTGGCGGAGTGTGGCCGCTTGAGTGCGGCAGCGGCGCGATGTGTGGTGTGTGGGGTAGGGTAGGATTAGGCTAGGTCTATGGTTTGGGTGGTATGTGGCCTCCGGTTGGGCCACTTGGGCCTAGTGGGATGGATACCTCCCTGAAACATTTTTTATTCATTTTAATTTTAAAATACTTTTGGTAAATAGTTTTGTAGGCATAGAAAATATTCTAGAATATCGAGGTTTTAAATTTTAACTAAAGGAGGGAGACAATTAGAAAACAAAATAGGCTTTTGGCGAAAACATTTTTAGGAAAAATTATGCATGGTGATGTCATGATGATACAAAAAAGAAATTAGCAAGCAATTTTTATTGCGGTAAAAATTCCGGGCATTAAAGGGTTCTCAGCTCCAGATGCAGCATCTTCGCTTCTAGCTCCAAATTCACCTTCTGAAGTGGTGTGTCGGTGCATCGGTGCTTCATACCTGAGTATGCATAGTGTCATAGCATGATGTAGCAAGCCAATCAAGTATGTATCAATGTCACATGACGAGAGGATCAAATTAACTTTATGAAAAGTAGTTTAGCTGGGGAAACGGTCAACAGTACAGTCTGAGGACTTGGTGGTGAGGATGTGGGGACATCCATAGGACGACCCGCATCTTGGAGTCTTCTATTGATTGACGGCCAACTTGAACTTGTTCCTATCAAAGGTTGGCATAATCATCAAACTCGAGGGATTCCATAGCCACATCTTTGCATTGCTATAGTTATGCATGCGAAAGAGTTTATCGACCTTTACTACCGATGGAAGGTATTCCTCGGGAACACAAGACCGGTGAACTTTGGCATGGTGAACTTGATCTTTCCAAAGGTTTCTTCATCCCGGCGATCACGGTGATGATGTTTGTCATGATGGCAGTGGTGGTGATCATCCTCATCATCCGATCTATCTTTCCATGGTTAGTGATGATTTTGTTCCTGCTGTAGTTGGTGATGAGGAACTTGTTGATTTTTCCGAGGTTAAGGAGCTTAATATTGTTGTTGCGCTGGTTGTGCTACATGTAGTGGTGGTGGTGGAACTTATTACTCGCCTGGATGGCGATGATTTCGAGCATCTTGGCGGGGTAGTAGAACTTGAGGTTCATGCTAAGGTTGTTAACGAGGTTGTTGTTGCTCGCCATTTGCATGTTGACGCTAATGTTGTTAGTGTGGACGGTCATCTCGACAATGACGTCTTGGGGGATCTTCAAGAGATTCATGTCGACGGCGAGCTTGTTCTTGCATGTTGTAATCATCACTTGTTATCGAGTAAAGGTCATGCGATTGCTTGTTTTGTTGAGGTTGAGATTGAGGTTGCAATTCAGGTTCATCTTGTGGTGCTTCCTCTTGGATCATGAGTGCCCTTCTTATATGACGATGTCCTTCACGCCTTGATGGAGGACTTGAAGAAGAATCAGCATCATTGCTTGACGTAGAGGCTCGACGAGGCGATGGTACATGTTGTGAATGACTCTCATGTTCCATGACGGGATCTTCATTGTGTCTTGGAGCACTTGCATTAGGATCTTATGGATGTGGCGATCGATGTTGTGACGAGCTTGATCCACTCGAGTGCTATCTTGAAGAACTTGATGCTCGAGAACGTGGCCTTGTGTTGCCCACGATATCTACCATATATTGTTGGAGATCTTCATTTTTCTGATATAAGTTGTGATGCATAGCATTCAAGTCTCGAGGCCGTCGAAGCGAGCGTACATCCTCTTAAACTCGGCACAAGTTTCTCCAAATTGTTCATCTTGACGAGTATCGAAGGAATCACAATGACAATGAAGTTATTCTCGAATGATGAAGTGGTTAGCTCTCGTCATGTATGGCCCTTATTTATCTTGTGGATGTGGTTGACTTGACTCATCGGTCCTATCCATGATGAACCAAAGCAAGGATTGTATATGGAAGTGTAATATGTGGATGGGGTTAGCCTTTCACCTCACCTTACGGAAAGAATTGGACATGTAGCCACAATCAAAAAACCACGACTTGCAAAGTGAATGCGAAAACTGACCTCACACTAAGAACACAACTAAGACTCTCAAAAAGGCTTATGGTGGTAGGTTAGGAAGGTGGAAAAACCAAACGAGACAATAAAAATAAAAGGACGATGCTTTCAAAAGTGGGTAAGATCCAAAAATCCAAAGCAAAAGTGATGCAAGCATTCAGTCGAAGATTGGCACACCAGGACATCCTATGATATGTAATGATAATTATAAGGTCGTGGCAAACATTGATTCTATGTTATTGAGTACGAGTCCAGTTTAGGGTCGAGTTGGTTTGTGTCCTTGGTTTCTTCTTGTCCAACCGACTAGTTGCAAGTCTCCTATATAAAGGATCTAGGCGACCAGGGTTTAGGGGAGTTCAGAACTTAGATTTAGACAGTATATCACATGGGTTGTGTATCATCCCTCCACATGATGGTGCTGCCCATTATTTATGGTATTGAGTGATTGTTGCAAAGGTTCTTGTGTGCCAAGGATTATCGAGCTGTGGTTTGAGGCGTGTTGTTTTTCAATATGATTCTTTCTAGATTCGTTCCTCTTCTTCAGGTTGTGTTGTTCGCGTGATTAGAAAATTGCCTACCTTGTTGACTCTCTATGAGAGATTAGAAAAAACTCAATTGGATCATTGGCGTGATCCTTCTCAAAAAGGTTACGATCTACAAAGACACAAGACACACACGTGAAGATGGACGGGGTTTAAATGAATATAGAAAATGCGCTAAAAAACCTATGAACCTAAGCTCTATTTTCGTGCCAACCCAAGAGAGACGGTAACTCATTTGCAAAAAGAAGATAAAGTATCAGATTTGTGCACTTTCCTTGGTCACACTTTCTCTCTTTGCTTATAAGCTTGAGACTCTCTTTGATATGGGAGAGCTATTTCCTTTTTAAAAATATTTTTCTCCCGTCTATGCTATCAATTTAACTTCTATATTTTCATAGACACGATGTGTATCCAAGGACAAATGCAAAATGCTTAGGCAAAAAAATAATGATCTACTCTCTTAGGATAGGTACACACAAAGGAAAACATGGGGTTAACAAGGTGGACCAAGTTATACCTTTGGTATAGTTGATGACATACTTGCAACCGGTGTTGGGGGAAGATGTTCGGGTGTCGCGGTGTCGAGAGCGCAGGATGAAGTGATGTTGTATAAGATTGATGTTAGTTTGGGCGACATGCACACGAGACAAAAACAAACAAGCAATATTGACAAAAATGGGGCAACTGTAGCTTTCAGCGCCCAAACCGGTGGTGCCGGACCTAGCTCCAATCTTTCCGGTGTTGCCGGATGTCACGCTGAACTATTCGTCGGCATTTTCGGTTCGACGGATTACACACCAAGCCATGTTCATGAAGAACACCAAAACGTAAACTCTGAAATTTATTCAAAAATTGGTCAAAATTAGGCTGGGGAAGTGTCAAGTAAGGTAGATTGCCACCAAATGCAACAGATCTATGGACCAAAACAACTAAAAACTCACCAAATATGAAGGTACTAGGGATATTTTTTGGGGATATTTTCGAAAATTTATGATGGATAGAAGAAAATTTGGGGCAAAATTTGTGATGAACGAGGCTCTTTATACAAATATGTTAGGAGGTAACCCTGGGGTTGGTCCGATCTTTCAAGAATTCGAGGGTTTCAAGCCGAAATCGAGGGAGGGAGAGAGGAGATGAACATGACAAACTCAACATGTGAAGAACACACTGGGAAAAACACATAAGACACAAACACGATACATGCCGTTGGCTCACACCGGTGGCTACGGTCCAACTCAACCCGCTTGAATCTGGGTTGGGAAAATAACTCTCTCGAACCAACACGATGAGGAAAGGAACTTTTTGTAAGATCCCTCCTTTATAAAGGAAAAAGGATCCCTGTGATTGCAATGCTAGTCCCTGGATCATTGCTAGCATCCACAGTTTAAGATGAAGTACACAGATACAAAGGTCATTTATTACATCCATTCCAGAGATAAACATAGTTTTTACAACTCCAAGGCCACAGGCCTAATACAAGAGTTTGAATAAGCAAATAAATAAAAGTCTTCATCTTCATGTGCCACAGGCAAACATGTTGAGTGTAGACTCATGACACCTAATCCTCATCAGAGTAACCTGCAACATCACAAGTTACAGCCACAGTGGGTCAATACATTGTAATAGTATTGGCAAGTGATACCTTAGTAAAATTTTAAGTGGACTAGATACTATATGCAATTTTGGCTAAGTGTAGCTTGGCTTGCTTTGCTCAAAATAGGTTTTGCCTATTAGTTGAAAACACTAAGTTTTTCTTTGTCAAAACTTTTCCCAAGGAACCACCAATAGACATTGAGGTCCTTCACCCTTGTTCACCCACAATTTTTACTTAGAAATTGGGATGATGAGATTCTTGATAGCTTCCATGTCTTGATGCTCAAGTTGTCCATTTCCATGGACTTGGCTAAGTACTTAGATTTTTCCATCTGCAGAGGTTGTGCACTTTCCCCACCAGACTTGGTTTCACCAAGACAGGACCTTTTAGAAGCCTTTCCTTAGACCAAATGGACGCGTTCCAACCTATCATCCCACTACCACCATCTGTCCAAATGGCTAAGTTCTAGCAACTTATGTGATCCAGGCAGAGCCCATATTGCCAAGTGGCTGCACTAGAAGCTTCTTAACACTTGGCCTCTAAAATCTCTTTGTTCCTGGGTGGCTTACCACAAGTGAGATACACAAGGTAAACCATAAAAATGGGCCTTGTGTAACCACTCAACATAAACCAAACCTTCCATTCCACCCAGGTGTTTCCTTAACTTAGTTGTTTTATTAGGTACAACACAAGTCCAAAGACTTAGAAATATTTTCATCATAGCATGTATATTTTCACCAACCCTTGTTTGCTACTAGCTAGGCTAAGCATGGCATAGATAGTAACTTAACTTAGAAATTCCTTAGCAATTCTACAACTACTAGGATTTCCCATCATGGCATATAAGCAAAATATAGCATGCAAGTCTAACAAAATATTTCTAATGCTTAGTAGAAAACATAGGTAAAATTATTCATGAAGTACCACTTGCCTTGGTAGTTGGGAGAGTATCACTCCTCACAATCACAATCACTAGCACCAAAATCTACACAAGGAATGGTAGCCACAAATTACACACAAAACATATACAACCAAAATTATATGCATGCAATGCAAAATGCTAAGTGATGATTTTCAAAACTCAACCAAGCAAGTGCATAGTACTGATTCCTAAACAAGTCAAAAACTTGCCAAACAACATTTATTTAACCCTTAAAACAATTCCTAAACAATTCATATACTCAAATAATCCCTACACATGTTTCTGCAAATAAATCCTTTTTAACAGAAGCAAAACTTTAAACACATTGCATAATTAGAAAGAGCTTGCTCTCCTGATTCCAACGGTATAAAATTTGTCAAATTCTAACGTGGGGATCAAAAGTTATAGCTAAATCAAATTCAAACAATAATCTGATTCAAATTCTGTTTTTAAACTCTAATGGCGATACGCTTCGCGTCGGATCGTGCTTCCTCACCGTAGGATCAACTTAGATCCAACGCGCCAGATCTAAAGAAAACGGTTTGTCCCCGTTCTAATCTAATCCCTACGATGCAGATCTAACGGTGACTGTTGCTTTGACCAAAGTCGAAGCGCTAAGCGGCGATCGGGCGCCTCTGTCAGAGGTGCTACCGGCGTTCTAGGTCGGGAGAAGGGGTTTACCGGAATCGCAGAGAGCTGCTGATGCTCAAGGTGGCGGTGGTTCGGCAAGGGGCGCTCTAGAGTGGCCGAGGGAGCTCGTCGGAGTTGCGGGAGGCGTCAGGTTGGAGTGGACGGCGACGTTGGCGACGTTCCTGGTCTCCCTAGCACAAACCAATGGCATCATATGATGCACAAGATAGTGGCGAGCCTAGTCGTATGCGAGAGAGGTCATGGGGCGCTCAGTGATTACCGCAATTGATCGCCGAAGAAGAAGAAAGCGTCAGGCACTTGCGGTCGTCGTCGTTGGCGAGTCTCCAGACGGTCCTAGCAAGAACCAATAGGGTGAGAAGATGCGCATGGTTGTCGTGACCATTCTAGCAAACTTAGACAGCAAGGGGCGACGGGGTCTTACCGGAATACCTCGCCGGAGTTGGCTCTGACTGCGGCGGTGCAATACGAATTAGAGGCAGCCTGGTGGCGAGAAGAGTGTGCAGTGTGGGGGGAAATGACCGCGAGGGGGAGAGGTTTATGTAGCCGGATCTGGGCGTGAGTTACTCGCGGAATCAATGGGAATTAACGTGGCAGTGACTGCGGCGAGTAACGGCGGCGTGAGCGTCGCAGGCGCGCGTGATTGACGAAGACGACGACGTGGTCATGGGTCCACTTGTCAGCAAATAAAACAGAGAGGGGGTGGGGTCCTGGCGTCAGCGACTCTGCGGGTGCATCTGCGAGTGAAAGAGAGAGAGGGGGAACCCGGGTGGGCTAAATGGGCTGCGTCTGTTGCTTGGTTCAAATCCTGGCGCTGGCCCTTTTCTATTTCCTTTCTCTTTTTCTTTTTCTGTTTTGAATTTCTGGAATGATTTTCAAATGATTTCAAACTCTATTTGAATTCAAACCTTTTCAGGATTTTTGCAGTGTGCAATAGTCACAAAACTGGGCATAAAACCAAGTGGTCACTTTGAATTGGCTTGGTCATTTGAAATAAAATAGAATAAACAGTGACATAGCACTTGTTTTATATTGGTTTTGAAATTGGTTTTCAAATTGTATTTTCTTTGAAATTTTAGTTTAAACCTTAGCAATCTAGCAAAACAACCTGAGAGCAATAAGACAACAAAGTTTGGTTTCATGAATAACAATCTCTCATTAGAGAGTAGCATTTGTTTCAAATGCTGATCACATAAAATAATGAGCTCATATGCTCCTGTTTTGAAATGGTTTTCTGAAAAATGAAACCCTAAATGATTAAGGATGCATGGATGATATGCATGAGTTTGAAATATGATTTTGAGGATGTTACAAATCTAACCCCCTTAAGGTGAATCTCGCCCTCGAGATTCGGATTGGCTAGCAAATAGGTGAGGGTGGTCTTTCCGAAGATCATCTTCTCTTTCCCATGTTGCTTCCTCTTCGGAATGATGGTTCCACTGAACTTTGCAAAACTTGATAGTCTTAGTCCGTGTGACTCTTTCTGCAGTCTCACGAATCTTGATAGGTTTCTCTTCATAAGTGAGATCACTTTCTAGTTGAACCTCCTCCAAAGGTATAGTATCCTTCAAAGAAGTTTCTTCCATTTCTGGATGACATTTCTTAAGTTGACTCACATGAAACACATTATGAACAGCTGACAGAGATTTTGGCAGTTCTATTTCATAAGCAACTTCTCCTTTATGACTCAGAATCTTGAATGGCCCAACATATCTTGGTGCCAATTTCCCTTTGACTCCGAATCTCTTCACTCCACGAAGTGATGACACTCTAAGATAGGCTCTATCACCAACTTCGTAGGTGACTTCTCTATGCTTAGGATCTGCGTAGCTTTTCTGTCGGGACTGTGCTATCTTCAACCTGTCCTTAACCAACTTGACCTTCTCTTCGGCTTCTTTGATAAGATCTGGCCCGAATAAACTTCTTTCTCCCACACCATTCCATAACAAAGGGGTGGTACACTTTCTTCCATAGAGAAATTCAAATGGTGCCATCTCAATGCTGGCTTGATAGCTGTTGTTATAAGAAAATTCTGCGTAAGGCAGACTTTCATCCCAACTGGCTCCATAGTCTAGGGCACATGCCCTTAACATGTCTTCAAGAATCTGATTAGTCCTTTCTGTCTGTCCATCGGTTTGAGGATGAAAAGCAGTACTGAATTCCAACCTCGTTCCCAATGACTCATGTAACTGTCTCCAAAAATGGGAGGTGAATTGAGTTCCCCTATCAGACACAATACTCTTGGGCACTCCATGTAGACATACAATTCTACTCATGTAAATTCTGGCTAACTTAGCACTTGTATAGGTTGTCTTTACGGGTATGAAATGAGCCACTTTAGTTAGGCGATCCACTACTACCCAAATAGAATCGTATCCTGACCGGGTCCTTGGTAATCCGGTAATGAAATCCATACCAATCTTGTCCCACTTCCAATCAGGAATGGGTAGTGGTTGAAGTAAACCTGCTGGTTTCTGATGTTCCGCCTTCACTCTACTACACACATCACACAAAGCAATATGCTCGGCGATGTCCTTCTTGAGATTATTCCACCAAAATCTTTCCTTCATGTCCATGTACATTTTGTGTGTTACCCGGATGAATGGAATACGGTGAGTTGTGTGCTTCTTGCAAAATCAGTTTCCGAAGCTCTGGATCTTGTGGAACACATATACGTTTCCCATGCCATAAAGTACCCTGTTCGTCTTCATGGAATCCTTTGGCTTTTCCTTTGCCAATCTTTTCTTTAATATCTTCGATTTCCTTATCAATCTTCTGGGCTTCTTTAATCTTGTCCAACAAAGTGGGTTGAACATCCAAAGACATGAGATGTCCTTCAGGCACAATCTCCAATCTGAGTTTTCTAAATTGGGTACACAGATCATCTGGCAATTCTCCTTTGGTAAGGCCATTCACAAAAACCTTACGACTTAGAGCATCTGCTACAACATTTGCTTTACCGGGGTGGTATTGCAAACTTAAGTCGTAATCTTTAATAAGTTCTAGCCATCTTCTTTGTCTCATATTAATTTCCTTCTGGGTGAAGATATACTTCAAACTCTTGTGATCTGTGAACACTTCACAACGCTTTCCCAAAAGATAGTGTCTCCATGTTTTGAGTGCATGGACAACAGAGGCTAACTCTAAATCATGAGTAGGATAGTTCACTTCATGAGTTTTGAGTTGTCTCGAGGCATACGCCACAACATTTCCTTCTTGCATAAGTACTACACCCAAACCCTGATGAGATGCATCACAATATACTTGGAAATCTTTTTCCAAATCTGGCAGACACAAGACTGGTGCTGTCACAAGTCTCTTCTTCAATTCCTGAAAGCTGAGTTCACAACCTTCAGACCAAGAAAACTTCTTGTCTTTCTTTAGCAATTCAGTCATAGGCTTAGCTACTTTGGAGAAATTTTCAATGAACCTTCTGTAGTAACCTGCTAAGCCAAGGAAACTACGAACTTCCTTTACTGACTTGGGAGATTCCCATTCCGTTACAGCTGAAACCTTAGCAGGATCAACTTCTACACCATCCTTTGTCATAACATGACCAAGAAATCCAACTTCATTCAACCAGAATTCACACTTTCTAAATTTGGCATAAAGTTTATGTTCTCTTAACTTCTCAAGTATCAAACGCAAATGTCCTGCATGCTCTTCTTTGATCTTGGAGTAGACTAAAATGTCATCGATGAAGACGACAACAAACTTGTCAAGGAATTCCATGAACACCTTGTTCATCATATTCATGAAGTATGCTGGAGCATTGGTCAAACCAAAAGGCATTACGGTATACTCATACAATCCATACCTTGTAGTGAAAGCTATTTTAGGTATGTCTTGTTCCCTTATCTTGAGTTGAAAATAACCTAACCGGAGATCAATCTTTGAGAACACACATGCTCCTTCTAGCTGATCAAACAAGTCATTGATTCTAGGCAAAGGGTATTTATTCTTGATAGTTACCTCGTTGAGTGAACGGTAATCTATGCATAACCTTTGACTTCTATCTTTCTTCTCCACGAACAAAACTGGGGCTCCCCAAGATGAAGAACTTGGTTGAATAAATCCTTTCTGCAACTGTCCTCCAAGTTGTTTCTTGAGTTCTTTCAGTTCATCAACTGACATTTTATAAGGTCTCTTTGCTATTGGTCCAGATCCTGGTACCAAATCTATAAGAAACTCCACATCTCTATCTGGTGGCATTCCTGGCAATTCTTCCGGAAACACATCCGGATATTCACTCACAATTGGCACACTGTCTATGCTAACCCCCTTAAGAGAATTTAGCATACACCTTCTTGCTTCAAAGTTGGTCTTGAATCTGATCCTTTTATTTTCTGGAGTTGTGAGTGAGACAGTATGGTTGGCACAATCTATCACTCCCTTGTGCTTAGTCATCCAGTCCATTCCCAAAATGACATCCAATCCTTGGGAGTTTAGAATTATCAAGTTAATGGGAAACTTATACTTCCCAAACTCTATGACTAGATCATGACATCCTAAATTCACTATCATTTCTCCACCTGGAGAACTTACTTTTATAGGACACCCAATAGTTTCTACCGGCAGTTCATTTCTTTCAACAAATGCTCTTGATATGAATGAATGAGATGCACCAGTATCAAAGAGAACAAATGCTGGAACAGAATTGAGTTTGAACTTACCGACAAAGATCGTGCTCCTCATAGATTTCCTCCACATTGATGTGGTTCACCTGTCCCTTCTGAAAAGGGTTGGGCTTGTTGGGTCCTTCAACTTCCTTTTCCAGGCATTCATTTGCATAATGCCCCATCTTCTTGCACTTGAAGCATTCAACCTGACTTATGTCTTTCTTGACAGGCTGGCTTCCACTTCCACTTCCATTACCACTATGGTGGCTCTTGTATCCACCCTTGTGGTTCTTGTACTTGTCATTGTCATGACTACGGTGATGCTTGTTGTCATGACGGTTGTGGTTGTGGTGCTTGTTGAATTTCCCATGCTTGTGGGATCCTGAGCTTCCACTGTCATCATAATGGGAACGTTTGTGTGACGATCCCGAGCTGTGCTTGTCTGAGTGCTTTCTCTTTCTGCTTTCAACCTGTTTTATTTTGTTCTCCAAAATAGCAGCCTTGTCACAGAGAGACTGATAAGTGGGAACATAGGCCACAGCCAACTGCAGGTTCAGTTCATCATTTAACCCTTAGAGGAACTTTTCTTTCCTCTTAGCATCTGTGTCAACTTCATCCGGTGCATATCGCGCCAGATTGTTGAACTCCTCAATATATTCAGCCACGCTGCGGTGGCGCTGCTTCAGGTTATGGAACTCCTTCTTTTTCAGACTCATCACTCCAGATGAGATATGAGAAGTACGAAAGCCATCTTCAAAGATAGCCCATGTCACATCTTCTATGGGAGTGGTGATCTGGAAGTTATCCCACCAAGTGGCGGCTGGTCCTTCCAACAAGTGTGCTGCAAATCTGACTTTTTCTGCATCAGTGCAGCCCACAGTTACCAAGTCCTTGTTCATGGAGCGTAGCCAATCATTGGCCACCATGGGATCAGTCGTTCCTGAGAACTTTGCTGGCCTCAATCTCAAGAACCTGGTAAGCATATCAAAACCCGGTGGGTTGTTGTTGTTGTTATTGTTGTTATTGTTGTTGTTTTGGTTCTGGATGAACGTCGTCATCATCTACATCAGCTGTGTTTGAGCGGTCATCATTTGCTACATTTCTGGAGTGATGTTGTTGTTGTTGTTGTTGGGGTTGGGGTTTGCACGACGGGGAGGCATCTGTGGTTTTTTCAATAGAGATAAGAATGAGATACCCATATATGCTTTCATGCACATTACATCACATAAGTAAACACAAGCATGCAACAAAAAGATAAAGGTTCAACAACAAGATAACAAGTTCGCAAAGTAAAACACACAAGTAGCAAGCCATCCACATGTCGGATGGTCAAATAACAAGTCCTCAAACAACAAGTATGATAATAAATGATAATTGAGTAGTCAAATCTACTCCTCGGCATCGACCTCCTCCTCGACAAAGGTAATACCTGCGTTCTCCATCGCGGTCTTGTATTCCTCGACACTAGTGGTGAAGGTCTCTATCTTGGCTTTGAGATCCCTCTTCTGGGAACGAAGCCTCTCAATCACCGTCTGCAGCTGCTCGAGCTCGAAGTCCTTGGTCTGCAGTTCTTCAGTCATGTCCCGAATCTTCTTGTTCCTATCCTGGACTCGCTTCTCCTGACTCTTGAACTTCCTGTCCTGGCTCTCGAACTTCGCCTCCATCTCCTTGACTATCTCATCTTGCTCCGCGAAGATCTTGTCCTTCTCACGAAGCTACACCTGGAGCTCGTCATTGTTGAGCATGACGTTGGTCCTGTCAGTGTCCACGTGCCTAATGAGAGACTCTAAGTCCTAGAGGTATAGACGAATCGGCTCTGCTGTGTCCCTCGAATCGTCCTCGAATTCGATGGACTCTCCATCCTCATCACGTCTACCGAAGACATGGAAGTGAGTACCTCTAACCTGTCGGGAGTGTCTCCCCAGCAGACGTCCTATTAGATCCTGCATAACTACCTCAAGGCCTCTCTCCTTGTCATCATGCATGAGCTTGAAGACGATGGCCTCGGTGGTAGGCTCTGTCTGGCGTCCAGGCTGGTTGACCTTGAAGCCCCAAAGGTCTTTCCTCTCAAACTTGGTGAGGGGAAGCACCATGATGGTAGGAAGAGGGAGATTGAGCAAAGTAGTAAGCTCAACGATACGAGGACCAAAGCGGGTAACCTGGAACTCCTCAACAGTGCTGATGGTAACAGTAGGCATCTATTTATAAGATAGAAAGGTTAGAACAACACAAATCAAGATAAAACAAAAGACAAAACATCACATACATATCCTTGGAAATCAAAACACACAAGTCATGGCATACATGGATCCATTACAACATCCAAGGTTCAATCTTATTTTAAAGCAACATTTGGAAAATAAGGTGATAGGTGGTGGTCCAACTAACAAAGTACGTTTACAATCCTATCTCACTGGATTTGTTGGCTAACACAATGTTTCTAGAAGCAATCAGCCTATCTTGCTCACATGACTCCATCACCAAGTCTATTATGTCTCCTCTTAAGGTTTGGTTGGTAGCTTACAACTCTTGGGTATGTTCCTTCTCTTTCTTGAGATCATTTTGGAGGTTGAGCATTCTGCACTTGACTCTATCACCAAGTTCTTTGATGGTCTTCCAAGCTGCATCCCTTGCTGATTCAAAGAATGTAGTGTGCACCACTGAATTGGTGAACATGCAGAATCCTTTTTCCTGATGGTTGTCTTCCTTGTTTTTATACAAGTGAAGTTGCACCCACTAGTATTCCACTCCTTCATCCATCACGGGAAAACCCTTGTACACAGCTGCACCTTGTATTTATAATGAAACCATGAGGTCCTCGAGAGCCTTGGGGAATTCTGTCTCACACTCCAAAGTCATTGTCAGGAGTGGTCCTTTCCTTACGTCTTCGTTGATGGAGTTCATCTACAAATAGAGATGAGAAAGAAGATTAGAAAAGTTTACGAGAAGAATAGACAAGTGTAGAAGTTGCTAAAAAAAATTCCTTAGTGGTTTCCAATCCTAGGGTCATAATCCTGCAGGCAACACAGTGCTCTGATACCATCTGTAAGATCCCTCCTTTATAAAGGAAAAAGGATCCCTGTGATTGCAATGCTAGTCCCTGGATCATTGCTAGCATCCACAGTTTAAGATGAAGTACACAGATACAAAGGTCATTTATTACATCCATTCCAGAGATAAACATAGTTTTTACAACTCCAAGGCCACAGGCCTAATACAAGAGTTTCAATAAGCAAATAAATAAAAGTCTTCATCTTCATGTGCCACAGGCAAACATGTTGAGTGTAGACTCATGACACCTAATCCTCATCAGAGTAACCTGCAACATCACAAGTTACAGCCACAGTGGGTCAATACTTTGGAATAGTATTGGCAAGTGATACCTAAGTAAAATTTTAAGTGGACTAGATACTATATGCAATTTTGGCTAAGTGTAGCTTGGCTTGCTTTGCTCAAAATAGGTTTTGCCTATTAGTTGAAAACACTAAGTTTTTCTTTGTCAAACTTTTCCCGAGGAACCACCAATAGACATTGAGGTCCTTCACCCTTGTTCACCCACAAGTTTTTACTTAGAAATTGGGATGAGGATATTCTTGATAGCTTCCATGTCTTGATGCTCAAGTTGTCCATTTCCATGGACTTGGCTAAGTACTTAGATTTTCCATCTGCAGAGGTTGTGCACTTTCCCCACCAGACTTGGTTTCACCAAGACAGGACCTTTTAGAAGCCTTTCCTTAGACCAAATGGATGCGTTCCAACCTATCATCCCACTACCACCATCTGTCCAAATGGCTAAGTTCTAGCAACTTATGTGATCCAGGCAGAGCCCATATTGCCAAGTAGCTGCACTAGAAGCTTCTTAACACTTGGCCTCTAAAATCTCTTTGTTCCTGGGTGGCTTACCACAAGTGAGATACACAAGGTAAACCATAAAAATGGGCCTTGTGTAACCACTCAACATAAACCAAACCTTCCATTCCACCTAGGTGTTTCATTAACTTAGTTGTTTTATTAGGTAAAACACAAGTCCAAAGACTTAGAAATATTTTCATCATAGCATGTATATTTTCACCAACCCTTGTTTGCTACTAGCTAGGCTAAGCATGGCATAGATAGTAACTTAACTTAGAAATTCCTTAGCAATTCTACAACTACTAGGATTTCCCATCATGGCATATAAGCAAAATATAGCATGCAAGTCTAACAAAATATTTCTAATGCTTAGTAGAAAACATAGGGTAAAATTATTCATGAAGTACCACTTGCCTTGGTAGTTGGGAGAGTAGCAGTCCTCACAATCACAATCACTAGCACCAAAATCTACACAAGGAATGGTAGCCACAAATTACACACAAAACATATACAACCAAAAATATATGCATGCAATGCAAAATGCTAAGTGATGATTTTCAAAACTCAACCAAGCAAGTGCATAGTACTGATTCCTAAACAAGTCAAAAACTTGCCAAACAACATTTATTTAACCCTTAAAACAATTCCTAAACAATTCATATACTCAAATAAGCCCTACACATGTTTCTGCAAATAAATACTTTTTAACAGAAGCAAAACTTTAAACACATTGCATAATCAGATAGATCTTGCTCTCCTGATTCCAACGGTATAAAATTTGTCAAATTCTAACGTGGGGATCAAAAGTTATAGCTAAATCAAATTCAAACAATAATCTGATTCAAATTCTGTTTTTAAACTCTAACAGCTGCCACGCGGCGCTTTCATATTGGCCGATACCGCTTTGCGTTGGATCATGCTTCCGCGCCATAGGATCAACTTAGATCCAACGCGCCAGATCTAAAGAAAACGGTTCGTCCCCGTTCTAATCTAATCCCTACGATGCAGATCTAACGGCGGCTGTTGCTTTGACCAAAGTCGAGCGGCGCTAGTGGCGGCGACTGGCGGCGGCGCCTCTGTCAGAGGTGCTACCGGCGTTCTAGGTCGCACGGGAGAGGGAGAAGGGGTTTACCGGAATCGCAGAGAGCTGCTGATGCTCAAGGTGGCGGTGGTTCGGCAAGGGGCGCTCTAGAGTGGCCGAGGGAGCTCGTCGGAGTTGCGGGCGGCGTCGGGTTGGAGTGGACGGCGACGCGGCACGCCCTGGTCTCCCTAGCACAAACCAATGGCATCAGATGATGCACAAGACAGTGGCGAGCCTAGTCGTATGCGAGAGAGGTCATGGGGCGCTCAGTGCTTACCGCAATTGATCGCCAGAGAAGAAGAAAGCGTCAGGCACTTGCGGTCGTTGTCGTTGGCGAGTCTCCAGACGGTCCTAGCATGCACCAATAGGGTTAGAAGATGCGCATGGTTGTCGTGACCATTCTGGCAAACTTAGACAGCAAGGGGCGACGGGGTCTTACCGGAATACCTCGCTGGAGTTGGCTCTGACTGCGGCGGTGTAATACGAATTAGAGGCAGCCTGGTAGCAAGAAGAGTGTGCAGTGTGGGGGGAAATGACCGCGAGGGGGAGAGGTTTATGTAGCCGGAGCTGGGCATGGAGTTACTCGCGGAATCAATGGGAATCAACGCGCAAGGATCGGCGCGTAACGGCGGCGTCGCGGTAGCGTGATTGACAAAGACGACGACGTGGTCACGGGTCCACTTGTCAGCGAATAAAACAGAGAGGGGGTGGGGTCCTGGCGTCAGCGACTCTGCGGGTGCGTCTGCGAGTGAAAGAGAGAGAGGGAGAACACGGGTGGGCTAAATGGGTCATGGTCTTTGGGCTCAAATCAAGGCTGGCCCTTTTCTATTTCCTTTCTCTTTTTCTTTTTCTGTTTTGAATTTCTGGAATGAATTTCAAATGATTTCAAACTCTATTTGAATTCAAATCTTTTCAGGATTTTTGCAGTGTGCAATAGTCACAAAACTGGGCATAAAACCTAGTGGTCACTTTGAATTGGCTTGGTCATTTGAAATAAAATAGAATAAACAATGACATAGCACTTGTTTTATATTGGTTTTGAAATTGGTTTTCAAATTGTATTTGCTTTGAAATTTTAGTTTAAACCTTAGCAATCTAGCAAAACAACCTGAGAGAAATAAGAACACAAAGTTTGGTTTCATGAACAACAATCTCTCATTAGAGAGTAGCATTTGTTTCAAATGCTGATCACATAAAATAATGAGCTCATATGCTCCTGTTTTGAAATGGTTTTCTGAAAAATGAAACCCTAAATGATTAAGGATGCATGGATGATATGCATGAGTTTGAAATATGATTTTGAGGATGTTACACTTTTATGAGATCTCGATAACTTCACAAGAGCTAACTCAATATGGAGATCTTGCACAACTTGAACACTATGAAGCAAGATCCGAAGAGTTTTGCAATACTAGGTGTTCCTTATCAAGGAGCATGAGACCAAACTAGATAGAGATCCTTAAGGGGTGTCTTCTTCTAGTTCTAATATCTAGTCTAAGTCAAAGGGGTTAGCCTTAGTGCTAGGGGAGAAATGATAGGTAAAGGGAATATTTCAAGGCATCAAACCCAAAGTTGTACGTAGATAGTGCAATCCGGCGACTAGTTCAGCGACACCGGGCTATGAGCTGGTTTCTTCGGCGGCGAGTTTGACGAGCCAGGACTGGTGCCGATTCGTTCGGCATGGCGGCTATTCTGCTCGGAGGATGCCGAGCAGGTGTAGTGAGTTGCAGTTCAGTGGGCGCCGACTTGAGGCTGCTTCTATCGGGCCTAGTGCTGACTTGTTGGACGGGTGGTCCAGCGGCACTAGTTATAGTGCCTTGGTCTGTTGCTCTCTCCTGAATGTATTTTGTTGATTCTCTTGGGGTTACTTCTTGGGGATCCTTCTTGTGGTTCATATCTGAGGATACACATGTTGGATATTTGTCCGTGAAGGAAACTAGGGTCCAACGATCCCCTGGTTCGAGAGGGGGCTGAACACGCGGTGTAGGACCCCGGATTTATAGTCTGAGAATCCCCATTATGCTTGCAATTCACGATCCCATGATCAGTGAGCCATGAGCATAACCGACAAGTATCATTACAACACCCATAAAGCAACAATTACAAAAATTACAAGGTTGCCATTATGGCGATTACAACATCAAATAGCGGAAGTCTTCAAGCGCAGAGCTCATGTCATGCCTTAACCTATAGTCAACTAACTGGGAGATGGCCTAGCTCGCATTGACGTCAGCTCCTTCATCGTTTCTCGATTTTTCTGAAAATCTGGCCAAGTAAATAGCCAGGGACAATGTCGGTGAGTATTTTTAATGTACTCGTAAACCACCTTAGGATAATAACAAAACGGGATATGCAATATGGCAGTGGTGTTAGGATGGCTCCATAAGAGGTTCTTTTATAAACTAGTTTCTCTTGTAGATATATCATCTACAAGGTTTTGTTTGAAAAACTTTTATAAACCTCTTTGGAAACCTTTTGAAAAGTTTGGAAAACACTAGGATTTGGGTCACCCATTTGCTTTTCCTTCCGGTCATCACATGACCAAACTCCTTTCCTCCAGTTCCCGACTATCTGATGGTCAAAACATTTCCAAGCCATAGCATTCCCCGAAGTCCTTTCTGGAAACAAATCCAGCACCGCTCTACATTAGTTTATCCAACCCGTCCATAACCACGGACAAGGCTATTCGAATAGATTTACACTCTGCGGAGGTTGTATACTTTACCCACATCATCCGATTACACTGCCCTGATCTACACCGATCGTGGGTCGGGTAACCGATCAAGACCTTCGGGATGCCTGCTCCGATACAAGTGCCTACCCTATGAGTGTTATTCCCCTCAACACAGGGATGCCCTATATAGTTCCCAAGATAATCGGAGCGCATTTTGCAACTCGACGGGTGTGCACTTTCAATGAGGGGCTCATAGTATCGGGTGGAGGTCCGTAGACCCTTAGTTCTATCCCCCGGTCAATGCTATGCATGGACCGTTTTTCCGGAAAAGGCCCACCCTCCGGGATTTTGGTATTCCCCATAGTAGTTGTAGGCAACTCATACCAAAGTAGACAAACTTCCATCCCAGCCCTGTCCCATTCCAGAGTAATGTGGTTGCACGAGTTAAGTTGTTATATCTAAAGCTACAAACAATCTAGTGAATCTTCGCAAACATTTTTCCTCCTTCTCCACTTCAACATCATTTGTAAAACAGAACCTTTTTCCTTTCCAAGAAATGTCTTGGAGCATTTGAGGGAAATTCGTATGGGTTTAAAACTCTAGGAACTAGGTAGAATAGGGATTTTAACCATGGTATATTTATGTATGATACCAATATACAAAAATGATATTTACAGAAAGTTATTGATAAAATGAAACCAAAAAAAGTGGTTTCACCCTTTTATCAATTACCATTGATTTTAAAAGAGTTTTCTAGTGAATAAACTCTAGTTTTAGGAAATAATTCACCAGAATAGTTCTGGAGTTCAAAAAATTATTTCCTTGGGTAATTAGGTGGGATTTTATGTACTGATTCAAGAGGAGTTGGAATCATCTCAAAACATTTACCATAATGCCCTCAGGAAGTTCCCAAAGATAGTTCTAGATATTATTTGTCTTTTTCACCGGATTAAATCTATAAGGAATTTTGATGTGATTCCAAAGACACATGTTGGGTATTTTGAATATCTTTCCACAGAAATTTGAATCATTATTTTTTGGTATACATAACTACTGGGGTGAATTTATTGGTGAATAAACAATGCACAAAAAGGTTTAATTCACCAAAATTCAGACAGATCTCAATAAATATTGGGCTCCTGGGGTTTGAAGGATATAGATATTCAAGTGTACTGTGAGTTGGAATTAGGTCAATACCATTTATGGTTTTATCTAGAGAAATTATTAAAGTGCAAAACGTTCTGAATTTGTTATTTTTGGCAAGGGTATTTTAGGAAGCAATTTATAATAGGGTCAATGTGGAAAGCAAGGTATCTGGGGTACCTTTAAGTACCACTTGGGTTCATGCCATTTAGAGTTGTAAAACTCACAGAAACAATTTATTTGTGAAAAGAGTACCCTTAGGTATTATATTTATTGAATTAATCTTAGAAATATGTTGGTCAACTCTTGGTCCTGCATGTTAGGAAAAACCCTAGGGAACTTGCATAAATTTGGATCAGGCCATAAAAGGTCATTTTTTTATTTTATTTGGTATTTAAACCATCATGCATTTCTATAGTTCTGTAGAAGATTTAAGAAAAAGAAAAGGGAAAGGGCTGACGCGGGCCGGATACAGAGGGGACACAGACCACCGTCGCTAGGTCGGCCCATCATAGAGCCCGCGTGCACGGTGGATATCTAGGGAGCCCCCGGGGCGGAGCCCACATGGTAGAGGGAGAAGGGGGTCGAAGGGGTATCGAGGGCGGCTGGCCACTGGATCTAAGGAGATCCGACGGTCGATAGTCGTCGTCTCCGACGGACACCGCCGGCAGCGAGGAAACCCTAGGTTGGACGGGGGAGGCTTGGGGTGCTCATGAGAGGGCTCGGGAGGGGTTAGCGATGGCGCAGGGCGACGCAGTGCACGCCGACGAGCTCGGGGAGGGGCGGCACGGGTGGTTTTAGAGTCGGGAAAGACCTCGCACGACGGCCCCTGAGACGACCTCGCCGGACCTTGATGGAGAAGACACTTGCATGTATTCCTATACTAGAGAGGGGTTGGGTTAGATGTAGGGGAATAAGGGGGTTCTGCAGGGTCACATGTAGTGAAAGAATAGCAGGAGGGAGAGGCCTTTTCTCGATTTCTTTGTAAGAGGACAAAGCTCTTCCTTCTGCTTCCTTCGGGGTAGGCAGAGCAGTAAAATGTTAGAGGAGCTCTGGGGGATGTGTGTGGAGGGGAAGTAACCTAGGATACTAGTTAGGAGATAGGGTCAAGGGAACACTCCTGGATTTATTTGAGAATTTTCAAAGGAGTTTTAGTCCACTTAAAAACATCTATTCAAAAAGTGCAGAAATGATTTTAGAAGATAAGGTGGTATTTTTACATTGGACCAGGTTGGTTTTTTATGTGATATGGTCCTAAATACCATAACACACATTGGGGAATTTTATTGGAATTTATTTGGTGAGGAAAGTATTATTAAAGTATTACTTCTTCCTTCTGCCATTTATGAAAAAGGGCAAAGAAATAATAGAGAATCTCAAAAACATTTATTTTTCAGATGGGAAGGTGGGGTATGATGTATATACCTCAAAGGTTCATTGAGTTGGAAAAGGGGAGGTATAATATGGATGTGAGCTTCTGCCAAAGTAGGCAAGATGATAAGATTTGCAAAAAAAAAATTTATCTTGACTATAAAACCATCATGCATGAGTGGGAACGAGAGTGGTTTATCCAAGATCAAGAGTGAGATTTTCTAGTACTAATTATGTACTACAAGATGGTTCAAGTACATTTTCAATAATGCACACTGATTGGATTATAGGAAGTTCCGAAGATTGAATCTAGTTAAAGATTCTAGACTTAGCCAAATTTGGCAGGCTTGTGGTTTTGGACTTGTATACAAGAGGGATCATTTTGGGGAGGATGAAAGGGTCCATCCCCCTCATCAAGGGCTTGGTATTGAGGTATAAATTGGGTAGAGGGGATCCATGCTTATATTTGGTCTTTGATGAGTTGGATGCTAATACAAAGGATTAGCTCAGGATTGATCTTGGTAAGTAGATTTGAGACTCACTTGAGTGACTCAAGATAGATTAAGTTTGGGATGCTTAGTTTGAGATTGATGATCTCTGCTATTGGTTTGATCCTTAAGGATGAGATCCTAGGTTGGATCATGCTACTTCCTAAGCAAATAGGGCAATCAGCAGATCAAGGCAATTCATCAGACATCAGATCAAGGCAATTCATCAGAGAGCAGATCTAGGAAATTCATCTAATCAAACTTATCCAACTACTACTAAGGTTACCATCAAGCCTAGATTTAGGTAAGGATGGGTATTTTGAATTGGTTTTGAGTTGAAGTAAGGTAATGACCTCTTGGTATTTCTATCAAGATTAGAATGAAAAAGGTTTTAGGTAAGGTTTTGGAAAAACCTAGAGGTAAGAGTAGTTGGAGTTCTGTCTTGAAAACATAAGGAGATTATATATAGGTCTCTATAGTTTTGTTAAAGAGAAACTAATAAAGTATTTTTCTTTATCAAAGTCATCTTGGCTCAGTTTTGGAATTCTAGAACATTTGAGAATATGAAGGATGAGCCCAGACATCTCTTTTGTAAAGTAGCTTTTGTCAAATAGAGTTGAGATAAGAAGTATATCACCTAACTCACAATCAGTTGCAATGAGCACAACCAGACAAGTAAACTCACATTGCAACTTGTAGCAAGAAAAACTTTTTGGTCCCCTTGATTTTTTCCCTTTTGACAATAAATCAGAGTTGCTGAAATTGGGATGTTACAGACCTTTCCCCCTTAAAATAATCTCGTCCCGAGATTAGGGAGGAGTAGTGTTGGGTGCTAACATCCGCTTAACAATTTCAGCGATGGAGTTATTAGATGCTAAGAAATTTTACAACAAACAGGTGTGGTAGTTACGGTCATAGCTAAGTGACTTCAGAGTGGGTAGTTTAGATGAAACAAATGGAAAATATGCAATATTTTCCCCTTAGGATGATTCTAAGTAGGTTTAGCATAGAGTCCATTCTTCTTCAGGAAGCGAGACAACGAGTTGAGCCTTCTTCAATCCTTTGTTGCTGAAGTTGGCCTATCTGTCTTCATGGTCTTGAATCGCCGGGAGTGTTGGTGGGACGGTCGACCTTGAGGTGGAGAACTTTCCCGAAATATCTTCTGATTTTGGGGGAGTACCGGTTGTTGTCCTTCATGCATTGTCTTTGATTCGGGATATTTAGTGGGTTCATCTCCTAATGGTGGATAGAATTTGACTCCAGCATTTTATCATGTTTTGGGCGGAAAGACGCAGTCTTTCCCCCTTAGAGTGACACTAGGGGTGCTTGGTGGAATCGCAGACTTTATTTATTGGAGTCGTAGGATGATGCTGGGGAATGACGCTGCACCTGTCGTCCATAGAGGGAATCTTCCTTCTTCCTTGTATAAGTTGCTTCAGGAGAGGCACTGATATCACTTCTTGGATAGTAGTCGTAGTGGGAAGGGCGTTTTGAACTTCCTAGTAGTTAGTTCTGGGCTAGTTAGGGGTTTGAAAGGTTGGAGGATGCTATTTGCGGTTGACAGGCTAGAGAGGCGGTCATATAGGATGAGGTCATTCCGGGTTGATTCTGATGCAATGTCATGGGTAAAACACGCAAAGAAGGGGATCCTACTTGCATATCATCAAACAGGGTTCATACATAACTTAGAAGATCGGTGCCAGATAGCGGTGGGGTACTTAGGGTATTACAAAACGGGTTGGTGCTGTGGAGCGCCGAAGCACTTAGAGTTTTACAGACAGGTTCAGGGACAATACAAAGATCTTCCCTAGACAGGTAGGGAGGTTTATTCTGAGTCGCTCGCAGATTACTCGGAGAGATCTTCTTTGTCTTCCTCCTCGCCTTTAGGGAGACAGGTGGAGGATTATTGGGCTTCCGATGGTGGCTTGAACCTCCTGAGGTATTGACGAGCGGTGACGCACTTCTTTCTACCTCTGGGAGACTTCTTACTAATACTTCTTCATGTTTTTTGAGGAGGGCATGATTCATTTGCTGAACTTCCAGGGCTTCCTTGTGAGTCAGGATGGTTTGGACACGGTGAAGTTCCATCTAGGTTTGGTTGTACTAATCAGCAACAGCATCCAGCAACTCATTTCTAGCATAGCTATACCGGTCTTGGAGCTATAGGGCAGGGAAGGTCCTGCGAGGGTTTTGGGATTGTCCTGATGAGTCAACGCTTCCTTTGAGGGGTAGGTAGAAGGTTGTAGGCTATCTCATTTCTGGAAGAACACGCTAGATGCGGTAGGGTGCCTCTCTGGCGGCCATCTGAAGGCCCAGCACGGGAGTCGGCATTCGAAGTCCAGTAGCATAGATGGGTTCTCCTGGTACTTCATACTTTGGAGGAATGGTAACTTGTCCCAGATATATCCCGGTTTCTAGTCCTTTGTGGAGAGTATAAGTTGGAGGTCGGGTGTATCCACAGAGCTGCAATGAGTCCCACAGGAGCGAGGGAAATACTCTGTGTAACCAGGCTTTGTCAATGGGCTGCATTTGCATCAAGGAGGGTTTTCTGGTTTAGGGGTGAGGTTAAGCATATAGATGAGGTTTTATCAAGGTATACCGTTAGCATTAGGCGTAGGTATGGTTCTTGGATTGGAGGTTTTCTATAATTGAGTGGAAATACCCACCTTAGAGCTTTACTTAGGGACGTCGAGGATGGGGTAGATCCTTCGTCTTGGAGCAAGGCATGACTCTTGAGTTGAGGTCTTCGAGTGACGCCTTATTGCGACTACCCTGATGTGGCGGCTGCCTAACGAAGCCGTCAGGGTTATCTCGAGGTAGTTTTAGCGGTTAACGAGGCTTCTTATGATTCCTTAGTCGAGGTGGAGGCACTTTATCTCTAGCGAGTAGGTCATATCTTGGATTATCTGTGTTGCTTGGGTTCGCTGATGGAGTATACTCGTTGTCTTCGGGCATCCTGATCTTCGAGACTTTTGGAGGTATTTGATTTATGGTGAGGAATTCTTGCTGATTCGACCAAGGGTTGATTTGGGGTCGTCGTTCCTTTGGGGGTGGTTAGAACTAAAGCACGAATAGAGTAGTTGTAGATTTCTTTATGTGGCCATCCTGCTAAGGAGAGGTTTTGGTTTATGGGATGAGGGGTTGTTGGTGTCGGGATACACCATTAAGGTGGTCTAAGTTTTAGATTCGGATGATCCGAGGAAGACAAGAAACACATCCAAGCATCATACAAGCACGTGATAAATAAACAAGGCATACCATAAATACCAAGGAATGACTACGCGCCATAAGGGGAATCCCTATCTTGGGGTTATTTATCCTAAGTACGGATGATGCGGTTGTCTTGGCTTATGTCTTACCATCTAGTGTCGTCGGTGCCGTACTTGATCCTTTGAGGCAATGAAGGACTCCGTTGGTAAGGCGATCTTGTAGTGTCTTTCTTCGTTGGTACCTCCTTTGGTGTGCTTGTCTTGGTGTCTCTTCATTTTGGGATCTCCGCCTTCATAGTATCCAAGTTGGACTTTGTTTTTGAAATGGGAGCATTTGAAGTATACGAGATATAGAGTAATCCATTTTCAAATAGTTTAAGTCAGAGAAGGTAAGATAAGAAATCTTTCAAAAAGCTTTTGAGAAAGTAGTTTTCGAAAGTCGGTGTTTTCAGAAACATGGGTTGTTCTGTCTAATGTCCATGCTAACTAAGGTCTCCTACAGTGAGGATGGCTCTGATACCAAGTTTGTGGGACCCCGGATTTATAGTCCTAGAATCCCCTTTATGCTTGCAATTCACGGTCCCATGATCAGTGAGCCGTGATCATAACCGACAAGTATCATTACAACACTCATAAAGTAACGATTACAAAACTTACAAGGATTCCATTATGGCAATTAAAACATCAAATAGCGGAAGTCTTCAAGCGCAGAGCCCATGTCATGCCTTAACCTACAGGCAACTGACTGGGAGATGGCCTAGCTCGCATAGACGTAAGCTCCTTCATCGTTTCTCAATTTTTCTAAAAATCTGGCCAAGTAAATAGCCAGGTACAATGCCGGTGAGTACTTTGAATGCCGGTGGTGAGTACTTTGAATGTACTCTCACCATAAGGTCCTTACCACCTTAGGATAATAACAATAAAGGATATGCAATATGGCAGTGGTGTTAGGATGGCTCCATAAGAGGTTCTTTTATAAACTAGTTTCTCTTGTAGATATAGGATCTACAAGGTTTTGTTTGAAAACTTTTATAAACCTTTTTGGAAACCTTTTGAAAAGTTTTGGAAAACACTAGGATTTGGGTAACCCATTTGCTTTTCCTTTTGGTCATCACATGAACAAACTCCTTTCCTCCAGTTCCCGACTATCTCATGGTCAAAACATTTATGTCAGGGGAATAACCCCCGGTAGGGTCAGAAGGGGTAAAATGTTGCCTAGATTGGCTTATGCCGAGTAAAGAATGAACCTGGCCGGGTAACAACGGCTAGGTAAGAAGATCATGTACGTCCGACATAAGAACTATGTCGGCCTGTATAAGACAAGTTTGCTAACCTTGCAGGAAGCAACAAGCCAAGTCTCACGAGGGAAGGCCGAGTCAGATAGGACGCGTGGCAGCTTTCCGAGTGAGGTTCGGGAGGGACCATGGTAAAGCACGGTCAAAAGAGAAGGGCGACGACGGGTGACACAAAAGGAGCCGGGTGACGCCAAAAGCAAGGGCTGACGTACAAAGTCACTGCATGACGCCAAAAGAACAGGAGGCTACGTACGAGAAGACTGTTAGTTGTCTAGATTTGTGGACTGGGTCAAGGGCTTAGGGATGGCCCATGACCCAGCCCGTATAGTGAGGACCAAGATCCAAACAGTAACCCTAGGACCCAAAGGGGTGAAACCTAGATAGCCTTCGCCTATATGGAGGGGCATAGCTAGGGTTTGAGGAGGTTGGACCAAGTAGGAAACTAGTTGCCCGGAGGATCTGTTCAAACAGCTCAAGGAGCACTTGTAAACTTGTAGGATCAATAAAATTCCTTAGTGTGGAGAGTTCATCTTATTCTTCGTGTGCGGATAGATCGTGCACTCCCACCCCTGTTACCACAAGCATCCATTCGGCCCCCAACTTAAGCCTACCCATAGCATCTGCCGTGACACCACCACGACAATTGGCGCCCACCATGGGAATATCGTTCAGGGAAATGAGAACCAGGAAAATGCAGGTCGAGAAAGGCAAGCAGGACAAAGAAATGACAATGGGGGACAAAATATTGCACCTACGCGCGGAACTCACTCGGCAGAAGGAGGAAACCCAGCTATGAATACTGCACTAGCTCAACCCGAAAAGAGACACCAAAGCGCGGGAAAAGCAGTGCAGCAACCTGCAGACCCAAACGCGAACAGATACAATGATGGTTACTAGGTGATGGTAAATGACGGGTATGAATTGCCGGATCATGCATACCAAGCTATGGGAGCCAGACTCGGAGGGAGAAATCTTCAGCCAGATGATGCAAGGATAAAGCTCGATCGGATAAAGATGGCAGAACCGATCAAATCGCAAGGTCCACAGGGTCCACCATGTTTTGGCCCAAGGATCCTGAAGGATCCACCAGTGCCAAACTTTCAGCTGGCCTGAGGAACAAAGACCTATGATGGAAGCACAAAGCCAGAAGACTAGCTCATAGATTATGGAACTGCTATAAAAATCGCGATGGGAAATTTGAGATGGGCAGTGCAATATGTGCCGCAGATGCTAGAGGGACTAGCAAGGGTGTGGCTGAATAACTTGCCACCCGGAAGCATCAACAGTTGGATTGATTTTCAGGATGCTTTTATGAGCAATTTCACAAGCACCTACCAGAGGCCGAATCACCCACAAGGGCTAGCTATGTGCAAGCAAAGACCGAATGAAATAGACAGGGAATTCCTCACAAGGTGGTGCACGATGCGCAACTCTTGTGAAGGGGTAATTGAGTCTCAAGCCATTGCATGGTTTGCACAGGGGTGCAGACATGGAAGTGTACCATGGCAAAGGCTATAGAGAGATATGCCGGCAAGCTTGGCAGAAACAATAAGAATCGCAGACTCGTATGCGTTAGGAGATCCGACTCAGACTCTGCTCATGTCGATAGACGGGATGACTGAGACTCAGATCTATGAAGTTGTCGGGTCACAAAGGCGCCAGGAAAGAGCCGAGTATAGAAGCAAGAGAAGAGATGAAAGACCAGACTACAGGTATGGTTTGACTCAAGTTGCGGCTGTGAGTCAGGATCATCCAGATGCTGGAAGTAGCCAACGTCAAAGGACAAATGGGCAACAACAGTGGATGGCAAAAATCCATATGAACAAAGAAAGCCATATCAGGACAGGCAGAAATATACTTACGAAATGATGTTGGACCAACCATGTAAGTTCCACACGCCAAGTCCGAGTAAGCCAGCAAATGACACAACCAGACAATGCACGTGGTTTTATAAGGAAGACAGAGTGGATTCGCTGACTAAGCAATTTCCACCACCTCCCCCTCCACCGCTTAGAGGAGGAAATGCTCAAGTTGTCGGAGCTGAGCATAGATATGAGAAAAGACAGCCGAGATATCATAACCAAGAAAGAAGAGAGGTTGTGCATCAAGTGCATAACCCAAGAGGTGACGACGCTCATGTCGGCCATGGAACCAGAAATGAGTACAGAGAGCATCACCAGAGCTATGTCGTATTTGTCACAAAGCCGAATGACAAAAAGAGTCAGCAGAGACGGATGATGGAAGTAAATACCACAATGTCGGCAATTCCAAAGTACATGCATTGGTCCGAACAGGGGATAACGTGGATCATAAAGGATCACCCCAAAATCATGCCAACACCAGGAGGTTATGCTCTTGTCTTGGATCCAACATTCATGGGCCCTGATATCAATGTGAAATTTTCCAAGGTACTGATCGATGATGGCAATAGCATCAACATCATGTACAAGGATACCATGCTGAAGTTAGGCATCACTATGAACATGTTGGTGCCGACTAAGACAACTTTCCATGGAATTGTGCAGGGATTGTCCTGTGAGCCAATTGGAAAGATCTGGGTTGATGTCTTATTCGACAACAGAGAAAATTGTCGCACTGAAGCCATAGAGTTCGAGGTGGTTGACCTGGTCAGCTCATACCATGCCTTACTTGGTAGGCCGGCCATGGCAAAGTTTATGGCTACTCCTCACATTGTCTACTTAAAGATGAAACTGCCAGGTCCATGTGGAGTTATCACAGTCAAAGGACATTACAAGAGGTCAATTGCTTGTGCCTCAGCCGGATCTTCGCTGGCCGAGTCACTGGTCATAGCACAGGAAAAGCATCAAATGATGGAAGTAGAAGCATTAGCCAAGGCAGCAAAAATGTCCATGCCGGCACTCACTAACCCGCATGGTAGTGTCTCATTCCAAGCTACCAAGTAAACAAAGAAGATACAAGTCGATGAGACTTTCCCAGAGCGCACAGTTACCATTGGTGCTAGGCTAAGTGACAAATAGGAAAGCGAGCTCACCAGCTTCCTCTGTGAGAATCAGGATATCTTTGCATGGTCTACACAGGACTTGCAAGGAGTTCCGAGGGAGCTGGCTGAGAACTCTCTTCATGTAAGGCTAGATGCCAAGCCAGTGAAGCAAACCCACCACCGCTTCGCCGAAGAAAGGAGGAAAGTGATATCCGCCAAGATAGCCAGGCTTTTGGCTGCCGTGTTTATCATGGAAGTACTGCGCCCAGATTGTTTGTCAAATCCAGTCTTGGTCGAGAAGAAAAAAAATGACCAGAATGTGGCAGTGGTGTGGAGCATATGTATTGACTACAAGAACCACAATAAGGCGTGTCCAAAATATCCATTCCCCCTGCCACGGATCGATCAAGTCATTGACTCTACTACCGGGTGTGAGTTGTTGTCATTTGTGGACGCGTATTCTGGTTTCCACCAGATACCACTGAATCTGAATGATCAAATAAAGACAGCTTTTATCACCCTGTATGGGGCTTATTGCTATTGTACCATGCCGTTTGGATTAAGAAATGCAGGTGCAACATACCAAAGATGTATGCAAAAAATGCTTCCAAGATCAATTGGACAAAAATGTTCAAGTATACATCAATGACGTGATGATAAAAACCAAGCAAAGTCATACTCTAATCGAGGACTTGCGTCAAACATTTGCAAACTTAAGAAGATTCCGGATGAAACTTAACCCAGAAAAATGTACATTTGGTGTCCTGGCTGGAAAGCTACTCGGATTTCTGGTATCCAGCCGAGGAATTAAGGCTAGCCAGACAAAGATCAGGGCCATCGAAAGAATGGAATTGCCAAAAACCCTCAACGATGTCCAGAAGTTCACAGGATTCCTGGCCTCGTTGAGTAGATTTATCAGTCGGCTAGGCGAAAAAGCCTTACCACTATATCAACTGAAGAAAAAATCAGACAAATTCACATGGACACAGCAAGATGATAGCGCTTTCCATGAACTCAAAAAGATGCTGGCAACAACACCAGTATTAGTGTCACCATTATCCAAAGAGCCAATGCTGCTCTATGTCGCCGCAACCAACAGGATTGTAAGTGCAGTAATAGTGGTAGAATGCGAAGAAGAGGGCAAATTATTCCAAAGGACAATTTATTACTTGAGCGGAGTGCTCTTTATATCAAATCAAAATTACCCCCATTACCAGAAAATGATGTATGGGGTGTATATGGCAGCAAAAAAGTTGAAGCATTATTTCCAGGAACACCCAATCCGGGTAATATGCGAGGAACCTATCTCGGATATATTGGGCAGCAAAGATGCCAGTGGCCGAGTGGAAAAATGGACCATAGAGCTAGCACCATACACTCAACAATATGATAGGCGAGATGCAATTAAATCTCAAGCCGTAGCTGATTTTTTCATGGATTGGATGGAAATGCAATACGAGCCACCACTTCCAGACCCGTATTACTGGAAGATGCACTTTGATGGATCCAAGACAAAGATAGGGTCTGGGTGCCGGGATAGTGCTCACATCACCAAAGAGGGATCTTCTCAAGTATGTGTTGCAGATCCACTTCGCGGCATCCAATAATGTAGCCGAGTATGAAGCACTTGTCCATGGCATAAAAGTGACCAAGGAAATTGGCATCAAAATAATCATGTGTTTCGATGACTTGGATTTGGTTATCCAGCAAGTGCTTCGGCATTGGGACGCGTTGGATGCAAACATGGCACTATACCGTTTTCATGTGCAACAAATTTCGGGATACTTTGACGGGTGTGAATTTCATCACATACCTAGAGCAGAGAATAAGGCAGCAGATGTACTATCCAAATTAGGCTCATCTCGGCAAGCAAGCACTGGAACATCTCAGAAAACCATTGATCAAGCCGTCACCAGAAACCGAGTCAATTAGACTCATCCCGGCGAATCAGGAGTCAGACGATGTGCCAATGGACATTGACTCTGGGGTAGGTTCGAATAACTCGGGGACTATCCCGCTCACCTCAGGGATTGATGAATCACACTCAGGGACTCCTCAGGTTATGTCGGCAGATCATATGTCGGCTGAGCCAATGGAAATCGAGGAAGAAACAGATCTGGCAATCGTGATACCAGCATGGGCACAACCAATATTCAACTACTTTAATGATGGAACTTTGCCAGATGATGAGATATTGGCAAGGCAAACAGAAAGAAGAGCAAAAGCATACACAATAATCAACAAGGAGTTGTACAAAAGAAGTGTGACAAGTGTATTGCAGCGTTGCATAAGTCCAGAGAAAGGTCAAGAAATACTATTGGATATTCACCAAGGGGAGTGTGGACACCATGCATCATCAAGAGCGTTGGTAGCCAAGGCATTCCGACATGGATTTTATTGGCCAAGTGCACTGGCAGAGGCACAGGAACTTGTGAGAAAATGCAATGGTTTCCAGCGTTACGCATCAAAGTCACATTTACTAGCGTCCGAGTTAAAAACTATACCAATCACTTGGCCATTTGCAGTATGGTGTCTGGATATGGTAGGACCATTCAAACCAGTGAGGGGTGGCATGACTCACATACTCGTAATGGTTGACAAGTTCACCAAATGGATAGAAGTGAAGCCCATCAAAAATTGGATGGAAAAATAGCTGTCACATTCCTAAAAGATGTAATCTTGAGATACGGTTACCCGCACAGTGTGATCACAGATAATGACACAAACTTTGTCGAAGAAGCTTTCGCTCGCTTCTGTGGGAAAAACCGAATAAGACTTGACGTAGCGTCAGTCGCTCATCCAGAATCAAATGGACAAGTTGAACGAGCTAACGGCTTAGTTCTATCTGGGATAAAACCCCGCCTAATGGAACCACTCCAGAGGTCACCTAGTTGTTGGATAGAGGAATTACCCTCAGTGCTGTGGAGTTTAAGGACAACTCAGAATCGATCAACAGGCTATAGGCCATTCTTCCTTGTGTATGGGGCAGAAGCAGTTTTGCCTGCCGACATAGAGTATGACTCGCCAAGAGTAAGACAATACTCGGAAGATGAGGTAAAAGATACCCGAGAAGATGGAGTTGATTTACTCGAAGAAGCAAGGGAATTGGCATTTTCCAGATCCGCCATATACCAACAAAGTCTCTAACGCTATCATAGCCGGAAATTTCAACCTCGTGTTTTCCGAGAAGGGGATATGGTACTCAGACTAGTGCAACGCACAGCTGGAATGCATATACTATCACCCCCATGGGAAGGACCATTCATTGTAAGAAAAGCATTGCACAATGATTCATATTACCTAATAGATGCTCGCAAAGCACAAAAGAACAAAGCGGACAGATCAGGTGATGAAACCAAAAGGCCATGGAATGTGGCACTGCTACATCCTTTCTACACTTAGGAGAAGCGGTGTATGTATCTCTCGAACTCTCATATGTTGGACACTTATGCCGGCTATGTGCTGATAATAGAATGGTATGACTCGAAAAACTGACTCGGGGACTACCCCTTATGTTTATCCTTTGATTTTTCTATGTCGGCTAGCGTTGACACTTACGACTTATCTCGGAACAAGTAATTTTTACCTGGATACAATCAACTCTTCGACTATGTTGTTGTCTGAAAACACGGCTTCATGTCAAGCAAGAGGAAAAGATCAGTGATGAGTAAACATGAACACCGGATAAGTAATGGGAAAAGCGCGAGTTGACTCTATGTATGTTTTTAACTAACTCACTGCAGGTTATATTACTTTGTATGTCGAATGATCCTAGGTCAAGTGGTCTAGTTTCATATCCTCTAACTCAATCCTTAGAACTTTGAGACTCTAATGTCGAATGCCAAAGAAGGTAGACAAGAGCCAAATTCAAGGAAAAGGGCAACAAAAAAATGAAACTCCGGGACTTGCCCCTGGATGATTCACATTCAGAGCTAAATAAAAGTTTAAGCCTTATCAAAAGGCACACACCCAAAATAACTGCATTGTATGTTACATTTTCTCCCCGCATACCAGGGATCTCATGAAATTCAAGTGTTTTTTGTAACCAGGCTAAGAAGCAGCTAGGCTCGGAGGAGTGTTCTTGGGGCTGGAGCTAGGAGCATCATCTGGAGCATCTGCCGAATTAGGTGCATCGGCGGCCGACTCTGCAGGACCGTCTGACTAGGTGGCCTCACTATCCACACCTTCATCGTCGACAGTCTCGGAAAGAGGCTCACCAAGGTCGAGGAAGCTGGGCCCATCGCACCAAGCATGCACCAGAGCATACTCGACCATGGCGTAAGCTCGCTCCTGGCGCTTCTTGATGATCTCAGGATTGTGAATCCACTTACCTTCAGCCCCCATGCACTCGAGAACATCAAGATTGATATCCTCGTACCAGGAGAGCACAGAGGCAAGAGCCTTGTCCGCTGCAGCTCGGTCGGCCGACTCACGCCACTGACCAACCTGTCTTTAGTCTGAAGCAGCTTGGCAGCCAAAGGCTCGATGAGTGTGGGAGCGTCTTCATCCGGCCAGAGCATCCTGAACGCGTGGATCACCGACTTAAGAAAGTCAACGCCGCATGATTTGAGGGTCGTTGCGCGTTCTGACAGCGCTGCAAGGTGCTCATCGATGGTGACCTCGCCATCAGCAGGAGCTCCAGACTCGGCTTGGATCCTCTTCATGGCCCTTATCGCGAACATATCGGTCTCGAGGAAGTTTTCTGCAACGTGAAAGAACATTAACAAAACAAGGAAAGAGGAGACAAAAGAACAAGATTAGGAATACAATGAAAAGGGTAAGAACTTACTGCCGAGGAAAGAGTTGATGGCACCAAGCTTGCTTTGCAAAATTTTAGCCTTGGCCTGAAGAACTTCCAAGTCCTGATGAGCCTACTCAACCGCCAACTCGGCCTCTTTGAGCAGCTGGTTAGCTTTATCGGCACTGGCAGCGTGTTGGCCATCTTTCTCGGCAAGCTCCTCCCGCAGCCCCTTCACCTCGGACTGGTGCTTCTGCTCCATATCCGCCAGTTGCTTCTTCAGCCGAGTCACCTCATCTCGCTCCTTTTGGAGCTCGATCTGGTGCTTCTCTGCTTATTCGGAGCAGGTGACTCATCAGCGACAAGAAAGCTATTCTGGATCCGTCGAGATAACAATGGGGAAGGAATAAGCATAAGTATAGAGCGGTCACAAAATTGCTAGGAACTTACTTTCAGCTTCGTTGATCTGTAAGTGCAAGGCATCGATGGTGGATTGGACAGAAGCTGTGGAAAAACAACGTGAAAAAATGAAGGAAATGAAACAAACAAGGTGTACCGAATAAAAAGGTACCTTTGCCCTTAGCCTCAGCTTGCGGATTCTAGTGAGCAAGCTCGAGCATGTGATACTCTAAGAGGAGAGCCTGATGCACCTTGGTGCGCTCATTGTGCATAAGATACACAAAAAATATGTAGTGAGAAAGTGTGCAATCAAGCTTACAGCTGAATAAGAGTTGGGTTCTAACTAAGAGATTACAGCTGAGTAAGTTCCTCACTCGGCAGTAACCTCGGGGACTAGGGATCATACATAATAAAAAAGATACTCAGTACGCTAAAGAGTAAGAAAGTTGTGTACCTGATTCACTTCATCTGCCTTGGCCATCAAGGCGATGGCCTGCTTCATCATATCCGAGACGCCCTTGGGGCCCAGCTTCATCTTTTTGCCAGCACAAGAGCTGACATCTTGCGCGCCAGCTGTGTTCCAGGCCACAGCATAGCGCTCTGCAGACCCAAACCGTTTCCGCTAAGCATCCGAGTCAGGACTTGCCCTCTTTTCAGGGTAGATCCTACCTTGGCGCGAGTAGCAGCAGTGCTGGTGTGCAAGGCACCAGCCCTTGAAGCGCTACAAGATCCGGCAGCTGTAGATTCACCCAACGGACTTGCCGAAGCAGGTGCCTTTGTTGTTGGTGTGGGCCAAATCTGTGGAGAGGTGCCGGGGGCATTGACCATGGTCAATTTCTTTGTCATGGAGGGCTTGCCTGATGTGGAGCGAGCCTGGCCTAGAGCAGCAGGCCGGTTCTGATCTTTTGACAGAGGAGGAGAGTGAGCAGGTCTGGGGCTCGAAAATACAGGAGCCGAATGAGCAGGCTCAACAATGTTATGGGGAGCAACAATGGGGTCAACTGATACACTAGGAACTGGAGAGCTAAGGTCAGGGGTCTCCTCGGTGCCGATATTGCTAGCACCAGGATCAATGGTCTATTCTTGCAAAATAGAGGGTGAACTGGGCCGAGTCTCCTCCGACGGATGCACCATCGGGTCAGCCTCACTCTGAGACGCGTGAGTCTCAGCAGTGGGGGCAGTGACCCGGACGGGGCTCTGCACTGCAGTGTCAGCGCGAGGGGGAGAAACGAGCCTCAGTGACGAAGAGGCCATGCTTGGTGCAGCTTGGCTGGCAGACAGAGGAGCTGCGCTGAAAATAAGAAAAAGGGCCTATAAGAAAACAATCACAGAATAGGAAAAGAAAAATGAAAACTAACAAGCACAAAGACTTACCCGGATTCGGTCGGGTCGCGCGGGATGCGACGAGTGACCTTGCGGCCTGCGGCTTTGCGAGTCTGGGATAAAGGGAAAACAGGAGGAGCGGCAGGATCGACTCGGCGCTGCTTGGCGGGCTGAGTGTTGGAGGAGTCCCCACGTCGTTTACCCGGCTTGGCAGCAAGGATCTTGCCGACTCCACCCACGGCAAGAGGGGAACGTCATGTACCTGGCCAGCTACATAAGTAAATGACGAGATCACTCGGATAAGTCGGAAGGTTAAGGTTAAAAGACAAGTACCTCTAGAATCTCACAGTCATCATCATCTTCGTCAGACCAATCTCGTAAGGGGTTTCGAGTGTGGGTCTTACCCAGAGTTGAAGCGGCAGCAGCATGCGAGATGGGCATGAAGCACTCCAGGTCAAACTCGACTTCGTCAGAGTCGGAGCGATCCTCATAATAGCCACCAGGAGGGACAGTATTGTCATCAACCTAGTGAACAAGATTCTGAGAAAGACAAACAGAATAAAAACAATGAACGAACGGAACAGCAAGTGAACAAAAGAAGAGTTATGTCGGCTTGAAGTTGACTCGGATTCTTACCCAGGGGACAGGCCTATCCCGGCTAAATGGGGGGAAGCTCCAAGCCCAGTTCTCCGCCAAAGTTAGCTTGAAGATCGAGCTGACTCGGCGGGCCACAGAGTCGTGGGTGAGCTCCATCATGGAGTGTCGGGTATGATCCTGTGTGCCACTCATGAAGCACATCTTGTGGATCCTAGCTTGGATAGGGCTGACCTAGCATGCAATAAATGCGCACATGAGATCCTCCTCAGTTAAGTGGAAGTTCTCATCCGGCGAAAGCAGCCTCTCCAGAATCCCATGGGCCTCGTTCACCACGGCATACTTGTCGCACGGGTCAAGCTTCCAGAACTCCTTGCTGGGAACTTCGTCCGAGAAAGGGGGAGCCGGATGTAGTCATTGGACCCGCTATTTTTGACATAGAAGAAAGTTCTATGCCATTTATTGCAAGAGTCTATGCCGTTGACTCAAGGAAAGATTGACTCTCTCCTAGGCGTGATGCTAGCGGCACCGCACCTAGTGGGCCTTTTCTCGGCACGGGGGACGCTGGGATCTGGTACTACCTGGATCCTAACGTTAAAGTACTTGGCCCAAACAAGAACAGTGGGCCATATGCCAAGATAGCACTCGCAGGCGAAAATAAAGCAAGACAAAGAGCCAATCGCATTTGCAGGAAGATGGTGAGTTTGAAGATGGAAGGTGGAAAGGAAAGAAACAAAGAAGTTTCTAACTATCAAAGCAAAACCGCGCTCGAAATGGGAGAGGAAAACTACCCTCTCGTTAGCCTCGGGCTTGGGAGAAATCTCACCGAGCGGGAGACGGCAATCAACCTCGAGTGGGATGCGCCTGGTAGAGCGCAGCCACTCAACCTCCTCCGCAGAAACTTCCGAGCCCTCCCAGCCGCCGCGCTCGCTGGCGGCGACCTCCTGTTCCTCTGCTCCCTCGGCGGCATCGCGAGCATCCAGGATCTCTCTGGCTTCTGGCTCTTCTGCCGCTGGAAGAGGCTTGGAGGAGCGAGGACCCGTAATGGAATAGAAAGGGGAAAAGAGCAATCGCAGGGAACAAGATGCGGAAAATTAGAACCGCAAGGGAAAAGTTAGGATTTGGAGGCGCAAGGAGGAAGAAGATGGCAAAGGGAAACTGAACGGCGAGGGAAGTTAAGTTCCCCTCACCCCTACTTAAGGGGAGTAAAAACCTCAACCGTGGGATCCTCCTACGCCGTGCGGCCAGCGTGTGGCCATGTATTCGGCCGAGTGAGTCAGTCAGCAAACGCCACGTGTAGGTGATACACAAAAAATCCACTACCATGTCACGCTGCGCAAGACACAAGGCGCTGAGCGATGGGACTGCCACAGTGACAGGGAGTTACTGCGCCGTCGTCACTGTCCGGTCAGGATTTGGGACAAAGTTTGAGGCAAGTCATCATGATTACAAGCTGTCAGTGACTAAGGCAAACCAAAAATGACTCGAAAGCGTCCAAAATGACTCGGCACGAGGCAAAAATGGGCCAGAAAGTCAAATATGAGACTCGGAAAGAGCAAAATAGACTCGTCATAGACCGAGGTTACGCCAAACAGTGCGCCCTAAGCAGTAAATGCTGACAGAAAGAGAAGTTCCAAGCACATTAAAGGAACCTGGAGACACCTAACAGCTAGAACTGCTAGGCCTCACCAGCTTCAGGGACTAATGTCTGGGGAATAACCCCTGTTAGGGTCATAAGGAGTAAAACATTGCCCACCTTGGCTTATGCCGAGTAAAGAATAAACCTGGCCGGGTAACAACGGCTGGGTAAGAAGATCATGTACGGCCGACGTAAGAACTATTTCGGCCCGTATAAGACAAGTTTGCTAACCTCGCTGGAAGCAACGAGCCAAGTCTCATGAGGGAAGGCCGAGTCAGATAGGACGCGTGGCATATTTCCGAGAGAGGTTCGGGAGGAACCATGGTAAAGCACGGTCAAAAGAGAAGGGCGACGCCGATGTACACAAAAGGAGCCGGGTGACGCCAAAATCAAGGGCTGACGTACAAAGACATTGCATGACGCCAAAAGAACTGGAGGCTCCGTACGAGAAGACCGTTAGCTGTCTAGCTTTGTGGACTGGGTCAAGGGCATAGGGCTGGCCCATGACCCGGCCCGTACAGTGAGGACCAAGATCCAAATAGTAAACCTAGGACCCAAAGGGGTGAAACCTAGCTAGCCTTCGCCTATATAAGGAGGGGCATAGCTAGGGTTTGAGGAGGTTGGACCAAGTAGGAAACTAGTGCCCGAAGGCTCTGTTCAAATAGCTCAATGAGCACTTGTAAACTTCTAGGATCAATAAAATTCCTAAGTGTGGAGAGTTCATCTTGTTCTTCATGCGCGGCTAGACCGTGCACTCTCTCCCCGGTTACCACAAGCATCCATTCGGCCCCCAACTTAAGCCTAGCCATGGTATCTGCCATGACACCACCACGACAATTTCCAAGCCATAGCATTCTCCGAAGTAATTTTTGAAAACAAATCCAGCACCGCTCTATAGTAGTTTATCCAACCCATCCATAACCACGGACATGGCTATTCGAATAGATTTTACACTCTGCAGAGGTTATACATTTTACCCATATCATCTGATTACACTGCCATGATCTACATCGATCGTGTGTCAAGTAACCGATCAAGACCTTCGAGATGCTCGCTCCGATACAAGTGCTTACCCTATGAGTGTTATTCCCCTCAACACCGGGATGCCCTATATAGTTCCCAAGCCAACCGGAGAGCGTTTAGCACCTCGACGGGTGTGCGCTTTCAATGAGGGGTTCATAGTATCGCGTGGAGGTCTGTATACCCTTAGTTCCTTCCCCCGGTCGATGTTATGCATGGACCATTTTTCGGATAAGGCTCACCCTTCGGGATTTGGGGATTCCTCGTAGTAGTTGCAGGCAACTCATACCAGAGTAGAAAAATTTCCAGCCCATCCCTGTCCCATTCCAGAGTAATGTGGTTGCACGGGTTAATTTGTTATAGCTAAAGCTGCAAAGAACCGGGTGCGTTTTTGCAAACATTTTTCCTCCTTCTCCACTTCAACATCATTTGTAAAAAAACCTTTTTCGTTTTGAAACTCACTTGGAAGGCCAAACCTCGCCAAGGTTTTCTCATAAAACATTTTATAAACATCTTTCCGGGGTCTTACCATCCCATACTTTTACTTTGGCTAAAACGGGGTCTCCAAGGGGTTATGGTGTTAAAACACCATCTACCATACTAGGGACAAATAGGTGTAGGCAAGGGTGTTGTAGTTAGCAATATGAAAGGGGTAATGGTTTGGAGGAGCCAAACATTCCCACATATAAAACATACTATTAGAACCATGAAATTTATATAAATAGTAGATAAAACATGCATGAGTATAAAAGTAGGACAACGGCTTATGAGCAAGAAGGTGGATTGCCTGTGACCAGCGTGATGTCCCTGGACTTATTTAAGAGATTTCCGAAATACCCAAGGAAACCAATAATAATAGAATAATCCGATGCGTCCTTCTTCTCGACGTCACACAATCGCTACTATCGTCGCCAGGGATCATATATGCAAAAAAGCAAGGCCACAATCAAACAAGGCATACAAGCATCATTGCAAACAGAAAACAAATAAGATGTACATGTTACAAACAAGTATGGTCTTGATTAGAGTGGATTTAGAGGGGTTGGGAAATGTCTTGGAGTATTTGGGGGAAATCTTTATGGGTTTAGAACTCTAGGAAGTAGGTATAATAGGGATTTTAGACCATGGTATATTTCTGTATGATACCAATATACAAACATGATATTTAGAGAAAGTTATTGATAAAATGAAACCAACAAAAGTGGTTTCACCCTTTTATCAATTACCATTGATTTTAAACGAGTTTTCTAGTGAATAAACTCTTGTTTTAGGAAATAATTCACCAGAATATTTCTGGAGTTCCAAAAATTATTTCCTTGGGTGATTATATAGTATTTGATGTACTGATTCAAGATGAGTTGGAATCATCTAAAAATATTTACCAGAATGCCCTCAAGAAATTCCCAAAGGCAGTTATGGATGTTATTTGTCTTTTTCACCAGACTAAATCTATAAGGTATTTTGATGTGATTCTAAATATACATGTTGGGTATTTTTAATACCTTTCTGTAGAAATTGGAATCATTCTTTTTGGATTTGCATAACTACTGGGGTGAATTTATTGGTGAATAAACCATGCATAGAAAGGTTTAATTCACCAAAATTTAGACATAGCTCAATAAATATTGGGCTCCTACGGTTTGAAGTATATAGGTATTCAAGTTTACTAGGAGTTGGAATTAGGTCAATATCGTTTATGGTTTGACCTAGAGAAATTATTAAAGTCCGAAATGTTCTAAATTTGTTATTTTTGGCAAGGGCATTTTAGAAAGCAAGTTATAATGGGGTCAATGTGGCAAGTAAGGTATCTGAGTTACCTTTCAGTACCGCTTGGGTTCATGCCATTTGGAGTTCTCAAACTCACAGAAAGAATTTATTTGTCAAAAAGAGTACCCTTAGGTATTATATTTATTGAAATTAATCTGAGAAATATGTGGGTCAACTCTTGGTGGTGCATGTTGGGAAAAACCCTAAGGAACTTGTATAAATTTGGATCTGGCCATAACAGGTCATTTTTCATTTTATTTGGTATTTAAACCATCATACATTTCTGTAGGTCTGTAAAGATTTAAGAAAATGAAAAGGGAGAGGGCTGGGTCGGGTCAGATCCAGAGGGGAGACAGGCCACCATCGCTCGGCGAAAAACTAGGGAGCCCTCGGGCAGAGCCCACATGGAAGAGGGAGAGGGGGTAGAAGGGGTATCGAGGGCGGCTGGCCGCTTGATCTAAGGAGATCAAATAGTCGACAGTCGTCGTCGCTGACAGATGCGCCGGTGGCGAGGAAACCCTAGGAGGGACGGGGGAGGCTTGGGGTGCTGACGAGAAGGCTCGAGAGGAGTCGAAAAAGGCGTAGGGCGATGCGGTGCACGCCGACAAGCTAGGTGACGGGCGGCATGGGTGGTTTTGGCATCGGGAAAGACCTCGCGCGACGGCTCCCGAGACGACCTCGTCGGACCTTGATGGAGAACCACCTGTCGGCGTTCCTGTACCAGAGAGGAGGTGGTTCAGATGCAGGGGTACAAGGGGGGTTCTGCAGGGTCACATGTAGTGAAATAATAGCGGGAGGGAGAGGCCTTTGCCCAATTTCTTTGGAAGAGGCCGAAGCTCTTCCTTCAGGCTTGGCAGAGCAGTAAAAGGGGAGAGGAGCTCTAGGGGAGGTGTGTGGAGGGGAAGGAAGCAAATGAGGGTTGAAGAGGGGTAGGAGGCCTCTGCCTTATTTATCTTGAGGGGGTGTGGTCTATGGTGGAAATTGTCCATGGCCAAGCTTGTGGAGGTGGATGGCCAGGGATTGGGCCTGAGGGGCGGTGCTGAGGAGGATGTGGGGCCAAGGCCACGACCAGAGAGAGATGGGAGGGTTTTTGAGCTAGTGGGGAAGATATTTTGCAAATCAAAGAGGGCCACATAATTTATCTTCTCATTCAAGCACATGGGACAAGGTGAACAGTGCCCTGCTACAGTGTAGCTCGACCAGGAGGGGTGTGGTTGCTGGATAAGTTAACTTGACCAGATTGGCAAGGGTTCAGTATGCTTTGAGGGTGTGGGTTTGAAGGATTTCAAATAATTTCCAAATCTGGGTTTGTAAAGCAACTCTTGAATTTTTACTAGGCAGGATGAACCAAGGATACTGGTTAGGATATAGGGTCAAGGGAACACTCCTGGATTTATTTGAGATTTTTCAAAGGAGTTTTAGTCCACTTAAAAACATTTATTCAAAAAGTGCAGAAATGATTATTAGAAGCTAAGGTGGTATTTTTACATTGGACCAGGTTTGTTTTTGATGAGATATGGCCATAAATACCATAACACAAATTGGGGAATTTTATTGGAATTTATTTGGTGAGTAAAGTATTATTAAGGTATTATTTCTTCCTTCTGCCATTTATGAAAAGGGCAAAAACAAATAATAAAGAATCTCAAAAACATTTATTTTTGAGATGGGAAGGTGGGATATGATGTATAGAACTAAAAGGTGCATTGAGATGGAAAAGGGGAGGTAGCATATGGATGTGAGCTTCTGTCAAAGTAGGCAAGATGATAAGATTTGCAAAAAAGATGTTTATCTTGACTATAAAACCATCATGGATGAGTGGGAACCAGAGTAGTTTATCCAAGGTCAAGAGTGGGCTTTGCTAGTACTAATGATGTACTACAACATGGTTCAAGTACATTTTCAAGAATGCACACTGATTGGATTATAGTTCCAAAGATTGAATCTAGTTAAAGATTCCAGACTTAGCGAAATTTGGCAGGCATGTGGTTTTGGACTAGTATACAAGAGGGATCATTTTGGGGAGGATGCAAGGGTCCATCCCAGTCATCAAGGGGTTGGTACTGAGGTATAAATTGGGTATAGGGGATCCATGCTTATATTTGGTTTTGGATGAGTTGGATGCTAATACAAAGGATTATCTCAAGATTGATCTGGGTAAGTAGATTTGAGAATCACTTGAGTGACTCAAGGTAGATTAAGTTTGGGATGCTTAGTTTGAGATTGATGATATCAGATATTGTTTGATCCTTAAGGATGATCTCCTAGGTTGGCTCATGCTACTTCCTAAGAAAATAGGGCAATCAGCAGATCAAGGCAATTCATCAGACAGCGGATCAAGGCAATTCATCTAATCTAACTTATCCAACTACTACTAAGGTTACCATCAAGCCTAGCTTGAGGTAAGGATGGGTATTTTGAATTGGTTGTGTGTTGAAGTAAGGTAAGGACCTCTTGGTATTTCTACGAAGATTAAAATGAAAAAGGTTTTAGGTAAGGTATTGGAAAAACCTAGAGGTAAGAGTAGTTGGAGTTCTGTCTTCAAAACATAAGGACATTATATATAGGTCTCCATAGTTTATTTAAAGAGAAACTAATAAAGTATTTTGTTTTATCAAAGTCATCTTGGCTCAGTTTTGGAATGCCAGAACATTTGAGAATATGAAGGATGAGCCCAAACATCTCTTTTGTAAAGTAGCTTTTGTCTAATAGAGTTGAGATAAGAAGTATATCACCTAACTCACAATCGGTTGCAATGAGCACAAGCAGACAAGTAAACTCACATTGCAACTTGTAGCAAGAATTTTTTTGTTACCCTTGATTTTTTCCCTTTGAAAATAAATCAAAGTTGCTGAAATTGGGATGTTACACGTAGTTCCAAGGAGCCTTAGCGACGGTGGCGATGGCGGAGCAATCACATGACAGAGAGGTGACATGGGCGTTTTTTACCTAGGTCTGGGACCCTCGTGAGGAGGTAAAGCCCCTAATCATGCTTTGTTGTGTTGCTCGCTTGCTTCACGAGGGTGCAATGGTGGATGCATGTCTATGGTTTAGATCGCTGGAGATCGACCTGTTCTAATGTAGGAGAAGGGTCCCTTATATAGGGCGGCATCGGGCATCTTACCTAGTCTCTGGGTGGGAAGGGCGTCCATAGTGCCGCTGCTCGAGATCCCGGTCTAGGAGACTAGTTTTGATGGACTAAATCTAGCACACCGCGCTCCACTCCATCCTTCTTATAAAGTGGCCTCCTTTAGCATCGCTTGTCTTCATCTGGCGCTCTCTGCTTTTTATTCTTACATTGAAATGGCAATGGGAGGAGCCTTCCACCACAAGGTTATCTATCCACTCCCTGCCGAAAGTTGGGCGGACTGAATGTTGCTTTACCGAGGCAGACCGGAACCACAGGAGCGCTTCTCCTCTTGTCGGGATCCGGTTCGTACCTTGCTCAGTGGAGTTACCGAATAGCCCCAGGACGCGCTCCAAAGCATCTGAGGCTTTAGGATGCAGTGATGTGCAATAGCAGGGTCTCCTCGGGAGGCATGCTCTTTGGAGCTTTATCCCCTTGCCAAGCGGGGGCCTCGCGTGGTGCGCACTATCGGGCCAGTTCTAGAGGCGCTACTGCCTCACGAGGGGGGTGTTATTCCCGGCGCTGGACCCGTCTACCATGGGGACATGGCACCTGGTTGCCAAGGCCCTGATAGTAGCCCCTGGACGCTAGACTCACATGTGTCCCCTGGTGGGCTCGAAGGGGAAAGCGGCCATGGATAGCTGATGGGTCTCGACGCCCGCTTGGTTAATAAGAGCCTACCACCCTTACATCCTGGCCATGAAGCCCAACCGGCCACGTGTCATCTCTTGTAGATCTTGATCACGCTGTTCCCACCCTGAGAGTTTTTTCCACGACGTGATGATGCGTGGGGCCTAGCATTTAATACCGCGTGCACGGCACAGTGATGCGTCTTTTAAACTAGCCAGATTAAATCGAGGTGTGGGAAGGGGATCTTCCCATTTCCATGCCACCATTTCCCCTTTTTACTAATTGCGCCTTTGAGTCGAAGCTTTGCCCTTTGCGATGGAGTCCATGTTCCTTCCCCTTGTCGAGGCCGGCGAGGACGCGGCAATCATGGCAGAGGCATCCCAGCTCCGATCTGGATGGTGGAGGCTTCCCCTGGTGAAGCGTGTCCATGGTAGCCCACATGGGAGTGGTTGAGGAAGGTTTGGTGGCCATGGTGCTGCCCTTGTTGCGGTTGTGCCCGTGGAGGCGGAAGTGGTACGAGAGAAACTCCCGTCACACGTAGGTGCGACCGTCCTCGCGGGAGTGGCCGAGGTCACCGCAGGGGAGGGCGATAGGTCCGGAACAAAATCCGGGCCCTCCTATCCTATCGTCGCTCTTCCCCCTCCCATGGTGATCAAAATAGAAGATGACCCTGAGCCTTCCCGGGTGATCGCTTTCATTGTCATCCTCGGAAATTGTGACTGGTTCGCCCGGGTGAGGCTCCCTTCGTGCTTGCCCCTTGGGGTCATGCAGGATATTCCTCAAGAGGTAGAGCCATGGCACTCCGGCGGCGCGAGAAGTGGAGGGTGAGTGTCGAGACACTTCCACCCAATGAGATGTACCTCTACGATGGCTGGGACCGCTTCCTCATCGCCCACTGCATCTGGTGCTACTCTGTGTTGCGGTTTTTATATACCAGCGAGGGAACTTCTCCATCTCGGTGTTCGGCGCTTTGCTATGTCGGGTTGCTTATTCTCCAGTCCTCTGAGGGCTCTGGAGCAGGATCCTTTCCACGGGAGCTGCCGTGCCTCTTTTGCTAGTGTAGTCGTGGGGCCATAATATCCCATATCTTCTCGTATTGGGGACTAAGTTTGTAAGGAACACCGTTGTGTATGTCTATAAGTGAATCTTTGCGCTTGTTGTTCCTCCTTCAGCATGTTATTATTGTGATGCCTAGAGCTTTTGTTGTATATCCATGGCATGGCGCCTGCTTGACGAAGCCGGCGGCAGCTGCTTGTGCCTTTCTTTCCCAGGGACGGACCTCATGAGCCTTCAAACGTGCATTTTGAGGGGTTGAGTGTCCCGGGATGACGCCCTTGCGAGGTGAGGTTTGTGAGGATAGCGCTTGGTGAGGCAATTCTTGAAGACGGCGCCCGGGGGATGTCGCTTACGAGGAGTTATTTCAGCCGGTGGGCTGGACCGTTGTGTAGTAGGCTTCGATCAATAGGCTCACAAGGATCTTTCGCGTGCCTCTAGGTGTGTATCCCCTATCCCTGTGGAGGACTTTTAGGCCCTTTGACCTCAGGTTGCTCTGGCGCTTTGCCATGGCTCGCCGATGCAATGGATTGGCGAGTCCTCTCGAGTAGAGGCTCCATCGCGTACCCTCGTGGAGGAATACGGTGCTGGCCTCTGGGTTTGCATCTCAAGCGGCAGCCCCGCCTCGCGAAGTTCACCTGCACTGCTGTTACTTGGCCACGAGGGTGAGGGTGTTGTCCACCTTTCAAGGAAAGGGGAGCGAGCCCTAGCATAGGTGCCGATGTATAGGCCCGTGGCCAGGGTTGCCTCGCAAGCTGCTCTGTAGATCTCCTGGTGGAGTGCTGTAGGGCTAGAGCTTGAGGGTAGACGAGGCGATCCAATGGTGGATCTTTTCTAGCCATAAGTAATGACTGTGATGCGAGGGGACTCTGCCTCACGCACCTTTCCTAGGGCCTCCCAAGGGAACAGTTGTAGTGTAAAAATGCGTGTCGCTAAAGTCCTAAAATGCACATATGTGAAGTATTTTTGAGTGCTAGGAACCGTAGGCGAGGTAACTTACTGCCGAGCTGGCCCATAAGTTCAGACCTCGATTCTCTAGGCCATGCAAAGTTGTGGATGCTAGAGTGGGTATGTCTCCAGGGTCGCCACATAAGCCTCTTGAGGAGAGAGCCGTAGGACTAATGCTTCTCTTGTCAGCCCCCGTGTCAAGGGTTTTGTGGGTTTGTCACGAGTGTTTCTTAAATATCAGGAACCATGGGTGAGGTGACTCGTCACCGGACCAGGTCCATGAGTTCAGAGCTCAACACTTTAGGTCCTAAGATATTGGGCCACGGAGGAGCAGAGCCTCATGAGTCGTCACCTTAGGGTTTTTTTAAGTATTAGGAACCATGGGTGAGGTGACTCGTCGCCGGACCCGGTCCGTGAGTTCATAGCTCGACACTTTTGGTCCTAAGAGCTTTGGTCATGGAGGAGCAGAAACTCATGAGCCATCGCGAAGATGTTAAATATTTTTTGAGATCTAGGGGCGTGGGTGAGGTGACTCGTCGCCGGACCCAGACCATGAGTGCAGAGCTCTAGACTTTAGGTCCTGGAAGCTTTTTGGCCAACGGAGGGGATTGTTTCCTCACTAGCCACCCCATAGACCTTACCAAGAGAGGGCCATAGGAAAAATGCACTGCCGCTAGGGCTTGATACATGCGCTTCCCGAGGGACACAAGTACCATAGACCGTAGGTGAGGTAACTTATGACATGAATGAGTCTGTAAGTTCAAAGCTCAAAACTTTAGGCTCTAATGAAGCCGGGGAGTGACTCGGTGATAGATACCATGCCTAGCCCCCGCTCTCATGGTGTATGTGAGGGAACTCAATCCGGTACGGTTTGAAAGAAGTCATTTTCGAGGGAAAAGACAAATGTCAAGACGTGCACGAAGCACAAGATCCAAAAAACACAGGGAATCCAAATTTATTATAGCTTTGTCGTGGCTCACACGGGGTCTCACAGGAGATGAGACTGCAAGGGATGAGAGTTATTTGATGGTCACCTTCAAAAGGTAGGGGAGTCGAGTGCGTCGTGCAGAGAGATTTGTCCACCTTCCAATGGTTCGATCCCGCTACTCTTATGGTATCTCAGGCGCCATCGAGGGGTTGTTGGTATTGGATACATGCTGAGTGTAGTCCATCGTGATGTCAAGAGCCCTCGAGTCGACATAGTTCTCGGGAGCCACTTTGGCACTCACGAGGGTAGGCGGCGGTGGCCCAGCATCCCTTGCACGGGGAAGGGCACGGGACGTGGCCCGCTCCGCACGAGGAAGCTTCCGCTTTACCGAGCCCTCGATGCAGTCCAATGCCTCCACGTCCTCGGGGTAGGCGGTGGATGCCACCTTGCAGGGGTGCTCGAAGTAACGCAAGACTTCTACCTCATCGCGCTGGATCGTGATGGTTCCTCCATTGCCTCCGGGCATCTTGAGGATGTTGTAAGCATGGTAGTTGGTCACCATGAATTTGGCCAGTGCGGGGTATCCAAAGATAACGTTGTATGGGACCTCGATGTGAGCCACGTCAAAGTCGATGATCTCGGTGCAGTAGTTGTCTCGCATCCCGAACGTGACAGAGAGGTGCACCTGCCTGATGGGTGTGGTGGTCCTGTCACTCACTCTGGAACGGCATGGTCGGCATCAGCCTGTCGTGGGGCACCTACAGTCGGGCGAACATCTCGATGGGGATCATGTTCAGGCCTGCGCCTCCATCGATGAGAGTATTCGCGACTGCAATGTTGTTGATGGTGGGAGTGCAAATCATGGGGAGAGTGCCCACGGGCCTAGTAAAGACGGGGTGGTCACGGGCAACGAAGGTGATAGCGCACTGGGACCACTTGAGCTTTGGGGATGGGACACCTGGACTGGCGGCGGCGACCTCATGAGTGACCATATTGAAGTGTCGGTTGGACACCGAAGCCTGGGAACCACCGAGGATGCAGGCTATGGCACCCTACGGCACCTGGTAGCCCCCAGGATCCTCGATGCGCCCTTTCTCCCGTGGATGAGGGTGCTGCTGCATGGCATTGGCCTGATGGCTCGCCTGCGGGGTGTCACGGTCGCCGGATTTTTGTTCCAACGCTCACCCCGTGGTTGCCACCCCTTGTGCCACCGCGCTCTCCGCCCGATCTACCCCTCCTCTGATTGTTTCGCATGTTGTGGAGCTTCTTGAGCTTGTAGCAGTCATCGGTGGGATGCACATGCTTCTTGTGGAGGTGGCAGTACGACCTGTTGTCTCGTTTCCCTTCACCATGCTCATCGTGAGGAATCTTCCGGTATGGCTCCACAGCCAGGACGATGGAGGTCTTGTGCTTGGGATCCTTGTCCTTGCTCTTGGACGAGCTCGAGGCCTTGGGGTTGGTTTCTGCCTCAGCGAGGCCAAACATCCGCCCCGCCTCCGCCTTGGCATACTTTCCAGCCATGATGAAGAGTTTCGTAGCAATGGTGAGACTCTCACAACGGATACCTATCTTCTCCCTAAACTTTTAGGTCCCCTTGAAGTTTGCGATGAAGGGGGAGCTGAGGTCAGCCCATGAGTTGATGGATTCCTCAAGAAGATTCATCAGCCAGGTGCTGGCCATGTCCTTCAAGCACAGGGGGAACCAATTCGCCATGACGCGGTCATTGCCTTCTGCGGCCTCAATGCCCGTGGTTTAGAGTTGCAATAACTCGCACGGGTTGGTCGTTCTGTTGTAGCGCACAGGCGTCTCTGGGCGGAACATGAGCGGCTAGACCACACAGCGAAGCCCCTTGGTAAGGGCGAGGCAGCCGTTGTCCTACACCGCCTTGCCATTGGAGAGGGCTGCATGGTTCCGCTCGCCTATAGCGGCAATTTATTCGGCGAGACGGTCTTCATGCATGCATAGTTGTGTTGCGATCACGGGGGGCGAGACGATCTGGCAGCTGTTGGCCGCCAGTGGGGTGACCTGGCCGGTCTTGGTAGCCCCATCATGGCGCTGGGCCGGGAGCGAGACCTCATCCCCCGGCGCCTGGTCCTCGCCCCCCGGTCCTCGCCCCGAGCCGCCAGCCCCTCCGGCGATATGGTGTCGATGTCGAGAAGCTCGGCGATTCAGTCACACCACCTACCTTTTTCTGGCTTGGCCGACAGGTGATCCAGGAGCTCGTGAACCATGTGCTTGTCAGCTTCTGGCATGAGGTGCTCGGCGTGGCCGCGCAAGGATGCGGTGTGGGTGACCAAGGAGGCATCATGCGAGGAGGATGAAGGCTCTCAAGACAGGCGGTAGGTGGAGACTCTGTCGTCCTCTGTCCGCAGGCCACATACCCGTAACGCACATGGGGGAAGTGCACTACGGTTGTGAGGGGTACCCGTGGCACACGTGCAGCCCGTGCGCTATGCCTAAACGCAGGCAAATCTGTTGTCTAACTGGCCAAACACATCCGTGGCGCACCACCTTCATGTGCGCCACGGTTGTGGTTAAGTTCTGTGCGCCACGGATGTGCCATCCACTTTTTGGCAGCTCCCTTTTTGCACATATGACTATCCACTACCACACCCCCACTTCACTTTCCCCTCCTTCTTTCTCCTTAGATCTAGTCGTGATCCTCCTCCTTCCCACCTCAATTTCTCCACTCTTTCACCATTTTTAGCATGTAGAACTTACCTTGGATGCTACATACATAATAGAGGAAGCTCTCCTTTCGGGCACGCCATCCTCTCGGTCTCGCACCTCTCCTTCCATCTTCTCGATCGGTCTCTCATCTCGGTAAGTTGTCCATGTAAGGATGTGTTCATGTGTATATGGATGATATGCTCATATCTATGGAGAGGATCGATGCTCATGTGTGTATGGAGAGGATCGATGCTCGTGTGTGTATGGAGAGGATCGATGCTCATGTGTGTATGGAGAGGATGATGTGTTCATGTGTATGGATCGGTCTCTCTCTCTTGTGTTTGTGTGTGAATGAGTTGCCATTGTTTTGCCGAAATGTTGATTCATTTCCATTTTGGCAAGACTTCAGCATTTCGCAAAGGTCCTAATTTTAGGATAGGACATGCTGAAATTTTCTATCGAACATTGCATACATGCATTGATTATGTGGTTCTAATAAACTTCTAATTCTACCGTGTACACTGCACAGGCAACCATGATCCGCATAATGAGCGAAGGCATTGTGGCTAGAGTTTTTGAAATGGGCGACGGCTGACATGGTACGAAATAACATGACGGAGATAAGATGTCTGTGCAGAAGATGCAAACTCAACTGGTTGATCGAACCAGATTCCGGGCATCTGCAGGGGCACCTACTCCGCCATGGTTTCATGAATAGATACACTCGTTGGATAAGCAATGACGAAGATGATGGGGACGTAAATGGGGCGGCGGGAAATTTGGAAGGCGGGCAACATGATGATGATCACGGCGAGGACGGGCGAGATGAAGAAGAGTCTCCTGGAGACGGTCAAGGTTTGGAAGCAGACCGGGATTATGATGATCTAGATGCTGGAGGAGCAGACGATGATGGAACTACGTCAGGCTGGGTGCAAGACCCTTATGTGCAAGAACTGCTTCTCAAGCAGACAAGTAACATCAGGGTTGCCGCTAGAGAGAAAGCCAAGCTTGCGCAACTTGAGAAAGACATGGTTACTTCTTGTATGAAGAATGCAGGCCCGATGATTCCCGTTGAATGTAACGCTCAAGGCTATGGAGATGAAGGCAAAACACAAATTGTCCGACGCAAGCTTCGACGATATGATGCCATTCTGGCACGATCGTCTCCCGAAGGGGAACACGTGTCCAACTAGTATCGAGGAAGCCAAGAAAATCGTCTGTCCTCTCGATCTACCGCATGTTAGATACCACGTATGCATCAATGATTGCATCATTTATCGGGGCGAGGACGCGGGGAAAACCACATGTCCGGTGTGCAGCGTGAGTCGATACAAGAAAGGGAAGAAAGCTCCTCCAAAAGTGGTATGGTACTTTCCTATCACTCCTCGTCAATCTGTGTGCATGAAGAACTTGACATGTGTTTGTATGGATGTACAACCTCCCTCCATGGTTGTGCATGAAGAAGAAGTACATACAGATGAGTATGCTAATTCAAGGTCCGAAACAACCTAGTACCGACATCAATCTGTATCTCAGGCTGTTGAAAGAGGAGCTAGCCACGTTATGGGAATCTGGAGCCAATATGTACGACGCTGTCGCACAAGATTATTTTAGTATGAGAGCCACGTTGGTCACTACAGTGCAAGACTATCTAGGTTGCAGGTATATCTCGGGGCAGGTTATCCAAGGATTCTCTGCATGTGTTAGGTGCATGGATAACACGAGATATCTCCAACTAGAGAAAGATCCAGGGTCTTCAAAAACTGTGTTCATGGCGCACAGGAGGTGGCTCGGAAAGAATAATCCATGGAGAAAACATGGAGATCTGTTCGATGGCAAATCCGAGACGCGAGGAATCCCAGAGCGGAGGAGCAGCGAAGAAGTGGAAGAATTGCTGAAAACTGGAAAGATTGTCCTAATCCTGGAAAGAATCGAAAGAGGCAACAAGACAAGCCGCTGCTAAAGGTATGGAAAACAAGGTTTGTTTTCTTGGAGTTGCCATACTGGAAGTTTCTCCGCATGTCTCATAGCCTTGACATCATGTATATCACGAAGAACGTGTGCGAGAGTCTGGTCGCCACCATAATCAACATGCCAGATAGGACGAAAGATGGTCCGAAAGAAAGGCACGACGTGATATTCATGGGCATCCGGAAGGAGCTTCACGGAGGACGCACTACTTCTGATGATCAGGAAGATGATGATGATCATGAGTCGGAGGCGACACAAGGTCGTCGGAAGGGTAAAAAGGTCAAGAAAAACGAATATTACTGCCCTCCTTCTTGCTTCACTCTAAGCCAGGATGAGATCAAACAGTTTTTCAAGTGCCTTCTAGGAGTCAAATTTCCTTAAGGCTACGCAGGCAAGATAAGCAGATACCTAGACGAGGCAAAGCAGAGGTTCAGTGGCATGAAGTCTCACAACTGTGACGTGCTAATGACGCGGATACTTCCGGTTGCCCTAAGAGGGATAATGGACGAGCACGTCCGTGAAACGTTGTTTGGGCTCTACAAGTTTTTCGACGTCATCTCTTAAAAGTCGATTGCCATGAATCAGCTCGAGAGGCTACAGGAGGAGATCATGGTGATACTTTGCGAGCTCGAGGTCTACTTCCTGTTCGCATTCTTTGACATTATGGTGCATCTGCTGGTCCATGTCGTGGAGTACATCATCCAACTTGGGCCGATGTTCCTCCGCAGCATGATGGCGTTTGAAAGGATGAACGAACACATCAAAGGATACATTCGCAACAGGTCCTGTCCAGATGGAAGCATAGCCAAGGTCTTTGTGGACGAAGAGTGCATCTCTTTATGCACGAATTATCTAGACATCGAGAACCCTGTCGTTCTTCCCGTCAATAGGCACCTTGGCAAGCTCGACGGATCTGGTCCCAGAGAGGGTCATCGCGTACTGCATGCAGACTTCGATTGTCGATGCCCAGACTTCGATTGAGCAAACCTCGTCGCGCTACAACATTTAGAACTGGTCGATCCTTGGGTACATAAGCACAAAAGGTTAATCGAGAAGAAGTATAGTGACCGGGGCATACAGAGGACGCAGGGAGAAATAAAAAAAGAGCACAACTCAGATTTTACGCGTTGGTTTAGGCAAACACTCCTAGATAATCCCCTGCAATCGTATTCTTCTGACATGGAAAATATCATATTCACCTTGTCACATGGACCCATGCAAAACCTGGTGACCTATCAGGCGTGTGATATCAACGACTACACATTGTACACGGAGGAAAAGAACAACAAGTGTGACTATCAGAACTCAGGCGTAACGTTGAAATTCTGCACCGAGGACAACATGAAGGAAAGATTTTGTGGAAGGATCGAGGAGATCTGGGAGCTCGACTACTATGGACAAAAGTTGCCGATGTTCCGTGTCAGATGGGCCAAGAGCGTCGAAAGAGAAGACCGGTATTTCACAACCATGGTTATACCCGAAGCAGCCAAATCCAAGGCCGCCGGTGCGAACGTGGCCGCGAAAAATGAACCGTGGGTACTGGCTAGCAAAGTGGACTAATGTTTTTTTATTACCGACCCGACAAAGCCTAGCCGTGTTTTCGTGAGGAGAGAAAAAAGATACATCATCGGAATGGATGGAGTTGTCAATGAGTAAGACTTTGACTAGTACGCCAATCCAAAGATTGAAGATGATGACGACTACGATGAAGCAACATACATCACAAGAAGAAAAAGGACAACCCTATCCAAAAAAGGTAGCCCGTTCGAAAGAAGAAACATTAAAGTGCTGGTGCTAAATTATTTAACCGCGACAAAGAAGAGAAAAAGATTGTAAAACACTAGCTCAAAAAATATTGTAAAAAACATGGTCAAAAAAGATTGTAATATTTATGGACAAATTATTATTTAATTTATTCTACTTTGAATCATATTTGTATCACTTTTATGACATATATTATCGCTTTTAGGCATTTTTGAAATATTTAAAAGTATTTTTAAAATAAAAACAAAACTTTTATGGCATATATCACCACTTCTGGGCATTTTTGGAACATTTAAAAGTATTTTTAAAATAAAAACAAAAAAGGTGGGCACCAAGATTCAAACTTAGATGCTCACAGGTTGAAACATAGCAGTGGGTGGAACCAGTAGGATAGGTTAGTGTATCTTTTACAGAGTGGGGATGTAGTTTTCTTATATAGATGCTAGACGAGATAGGCGTAGCGCACTAGCCGAAGTGCGCTACAGCTATCCGTAGAGCACTATGCCAGAGTGCGCTACGCCTATCTGTGCCATATCCACATGCACGCGCACGTTCCTCTCATCCTCATATCACACGCGCCTCCTCGCCAGCCCCGCCCCAATCGATCGAGGCCGAACCTCGCCGCCGCTCTCGATCCGCCGCCTCTCCAGCCCCGCCAGCCGCCACCGGTCGAGGAGGAGGACGCGGAGGAGGAGGCCCATGCGTGCCGCTCGATCCGAGGAGGAGGAGGCCTGCGCACGTCCGAGTCGGAGGAGCCCGCCGTCGTCCGCCCGTCGTTGTATCGTCGTCCTCGTCTCAGAGGTGAGCATCGCCCCTCCCCTCTCTCCCTCTCTCTGTGCGTCACGTACCACACCTACACCTACACAACGCTAGGATCAAGTTAGGGTGTAGAAAGAAAAGGAGGCTATGTTGGTGATGTTGTAGACCGTAGTCTTGTAGGGGTTGATCTTCCAGCAGGCTTGTAGAAAGAAGAGGCAAAGGAGGATCTCCAAGAAATAAACTAGAGGCATTTAGTAGCTAGGCACAAGCTCGTGCGCCGCCAGATCTGGGTTTAACTCCTGCCTGAAGCAACACCAAAGGCAGCTAACTTACTTTAGTCCAGAATAAATTTTGATCGTCTGCAAAAACTGCCTGTGTTTCGTAGTTGTCAGATGGCATGACCTCATGTCTATCATTCGGTTCAGTTGAGATGGCATGATGTGACATCTTACTGCTTTAGCTTTCTCTAGTTCTTGTATTGAACCATGGTTGTGTTAGTTATTAAGTCAGGGTAAATTCTCTTTTATTTTCCAAGAAAAACTTGGCAGTGCATTTTTTTTGTTTGTTATTGAGTTATCACAAGGACCTAGTTGAGCTCTGCTCTGCCTTCCACCTCTATAAATTCAGTTCCCTATGATGCTCATCTTCGATTTTTCTCCACATATAGATGTGGCTGGCCTGGCATATCTAGTTGATTTATCAGATTAGATGTACTTTAATCAACCTGTGTGTTGCGCGGGCCAAAAGTTTCAGCACAGCTGGGCGGTCTTGATTCAGAGTAAGATTTTAAATTATTCTGAATCTCAGGTTTTGTGCTTATGCCGGTGTGATGCTTTCATCATGGACATGGTGGCCACTAACCACCATCATCTACACTGGCCGTGTGGCTGGCTGCCTCGATCAAGCCTAGTGTGTGTAGGTCTACAATTTGCATTGTGGGGTCCTTTGGTCATCTGGTGATTATGATTTTGTTCTTCCTGTGATTTTCATGTATTACCTCTTCAGTTCTCCTGAGTGTGTGTAGCTCAGGCACCGATTGGTCTCGCATGTGGTACTAGCCTATACGTCACTTTAGAGCAACTCTAGAAAAACCTCTGAAATCACATTAGACTCTGAAAACTACTACCCCTGTTCCAGATTATAAGACTTTTTTTGGGTTGATTATAAGACATTTTAGATAGGAAAATTTGGCTGCCCTACTGCCGGGCAAATACAGCCTGCTCCCCTGCGTGCCTGTTGCTATTGAGTTGTCATTGGTGCTAGTTTATTTTCTGAGGGACGTTGGTTATTTTTAGAGTGATTCTGAGATGATAGTACTAGTCTTTGTTGGGATGCATTTTATCTTTTGTCCTCATTTTTACTAACATAGCACCAATTGTTCATCTGTTGTTGAAAATTTGCAAAACTGAATATTTTTATGGACAAACAGCTGTTATAAACACACAGGCTACTAGTATTAGGGAAGCAGTTCATCTCTAATTCCAACCACGTTGGTTACAACCATTAGTCATTCTGTTTCTTGTATGCTTCTTTCAATCTTTATATGTGATTCAATACATGCTGCTTTCAATTTTATATGTGTTGCTGGTTGTGCTGCTACTACTATATGTTGGTAATGCTAGGCATCTGTCTAGTTACAGTCAGACTGATGTAGATCTAATTCAGTAGAAAAAAACTATTGTGCTGCTACTACTATATGTGATGCTAGCTATGCTGGCCATTTATTTTTATATACCTATTAATGTTCTTGTGCTTGCTGTGCTGGTAATATGCTGGTTGTGCTTATGCTTGTATGAAGCACTTCCATATGTCGTGTATACAGGTTCTTGTATGAAATGAGTCCCGATTTTTGCTGGAATGTTGATTAACTTCCGTTTTGGCAGAAATCGGGCACTCCTAGTTTAAGAAAATTAGCAAAGGTCATGCCGAATTTTTCTGGGCACTTTATTACTAACCATTATTTTATTTTTATTAGTGAAAACATGTGTGACAACGACGAGGCTGGCTGTTCTAAGCGCATCAACGTTGAAGGAGAAGTCAGACCTCAGAATAAACAATTGTCATTCTGGGAGGAGGCCCAGCGGCTAGAAGAAGATGAAGAATACCATCCTTCGGAGAGCGACGACGATGAGATGGAATACATGGAGGAAGAAGAAGCCGAAGGAACGATGGATGATGAAACCAATGATGGCGGTGAGGGCACAGCGAGTGGTAGCAATCTTCCTAAGAAGAAGAAGAAGAAGAAGAAGAAGAAGAAGAAGAAGAAGAAGAACAAGACGAAGGAACGGCGCCCGAACATGGTCGGCATCGCCATAGAGAAAATTACCGAAGTGAGCCCAACAGGGGTTCCTTTGGTGCCCGACCTTGTTGTCAAAGGGTACGGTGGGCAAGTGGCGGCTATCACCCGGACCACCATCTCGATCAACACCGAGAATCTCCGGCATAAAGATAATGGCCATTTACGCACACTCCTCTTCGAGAAGATGCACGCAAGATACAAGTTCCCCACTAAGTATCGGAACACAAATTATCATGGGAATAAAGTAAACAAATCCGCCCTCACAAGGATGAGCACCTCCCTGGCCAGCTGGAAAACCCGGATAAAGAAGATCTATAAAGAAGGCAAAAGTCTCGAGGAGATCCAGAAGATTGACTCACAGATCACCGAAGATTAGTATCGGGAGTTCAAGGAGAGGTGCGAATCAGAAAGAGCCCTGGCCTCGAGTAGGCAGGAAAAGGTGCTGCAGGAGATGAATATAGGTCACCACCATCTTGGATCAGGTGGATACAGAACCGCGGAGCACAAATGGGATAAGGAGGACGAGGAGTATAGATCTAAGGGGATAGCTAACCCCTTTGCGAAATTCAAAAACAGGCAGCTTCAAAACTTTACTAGGGCCCGTTACCATGTGGACCCAAAAACCAAACAACTCACCGCGGATCCTGCGGTGAAGGACTTCGAGGTTATTGTGGTAAGTAATTTAATTACCGCGGATCAACTCGATTGCATTCTAATCGATGAAGTCGAATTTCTAAACGGTTCACTGTTAGTTCTTCTGTAGGAGGAGGAAATTGCACGTGGATCCCAGGGTTCCCAAGGTTCCTCATCCCAGGGGTCGACAGCGGCCACCCGGTGGGATAACCCTTTTAACAGGGCGATAAACCGGGACAAGAAAATCACGCCGGTTACGAAAAAGTCGTTGTCGGCTGGCCGTTTGGCTGGCTTCGGGGGTAAGAATTGGGTGGATCATTTTGGTCCACCATCGAGGACACGTGTGGCGGGAAGGAGCGAGGAGGAAAACCGCGAGGTTCAAGAACTTAAGGAACAAGTGGCGCGGATCTAGCAGATCGTCCAAGACAACCTAGCAATCACCCTCACGTCCATCCTGCCTACCTTGGTGGAGTCAATAGAGAACTTGAGTGCGGGTGGTCAACAAGGGCCATGCCCGATTCCAAGCATGGTCAGCAACCACTCGAACAACGCGGCGCGGATGAATCAGGAAAATTATGTGCTCGTGACTCCGCCCGCTAGCACCACGTGCTTAAAGTGTTGGTGACTCCCCCTACCATCACCGCGGTGCCGAACTTGTTGGTGAATCACCCTGCCATCATCGCGGCAGCACCGGAGCTCCATGCACCTGATAGGGAGAATACACCGGCGGTCGGCACCACGCCATCAAGCCGCCTCTCCATCTCTTGCACGCCCGTTGTCATATGAGGTGCCTCGACATTAGCCGAGCTTGACGCCATCACGGTAAAAAAATTACTTTACCGCCTTGCCATCTATTACTCTTATGGCATCTCTCTGACGTCGTACGTGTTTTCTGCAGACGGATTGTAGCACCCTGGGAAAACCTATAGTAGAAAATCGTTGTTGTTTGTACTTATGCATCATCATGCATGCCATGTCATAAAAGTATAATACAAAAGGCTATTTTGTTTTTATAATACTCTCCTTCTTTATTTCAAAATACAAACCCCGGATCTATCTGAATATTTTATTTGTCTAAAAACTAATTACAAACATTTTTAAAATATTAAATAAAAAGTTTATATTAATTTTTGGGAGGCAGCCAGCCAGGCCCAAAAGCCTAGCCGGCCACCTCCAACCAAACCCTAACCCTAATCCCTAGCTACCCAATCCCCAAACCCCCCACACTCCTCGCCGCCACTAAGACACGCGCGCAGCCGCCAACCACTCGCAGCGACCCACCCAGATCGGCCACACCTACACTCACACACGCCACCACACACCCGGCCCTGACCCGTGTACGACTGACACGACCGACCCCCTGGCCCCGCAAACCACCTATGGCCCACCACCTCGCGAACGCCACGCACCCCCTCGACCCCGCTCGCATCTTCCTCCCTCACGCGTTCTGTCTCCCTCCCACAGGCGCCGCCGCCGCCTTTGGTCGCGCTCGCGAGCCGCCACGCCACCCCGATCATCTCTCCGTCATAGCGAACCCCTCCGCCGCTCGTCCCTCCTTCCCCTGTCTCCGGCAGCAGGCCTGCGGCCGCGCGTCGTGGAGCCCCTTGCCACCTTCCCGCCTCGGCTCTCCCTCATCTGGCCGCCATCCTACGCTGCACCGCCTCCGGCCTGCCTCCCAGTTGGCCTCCCGCGCCGCCGGCTGTCGCCTTCCTTGGCGAGATCCTCCGCCCCGCCCTAGACCTCCTCCGTTGCGGTCGCCTCCCCAAGCTTCACCACCGCGCGGTCGCCCTCTCCCTCCCCGACGACCTCCCCGCGATCCTGTGGATGCTGTCGTCTGTCGTGGCCGCCCGTCCCTGCAATCCCGAGCCTCCGTCGTGCCCTTGCCATCCTGTTCTGGCCGCAACCACCCCGATACAAGCTCTCCAGTGTGCCCTGCCGTTGTTTGGCCATCGTCGCGTGCTTCCCCGACATCACCGGCCACCACGCCTCCTCTGGCCGCAGCTCCGACTCCAGGCCCTCCTCCATGTCGAGCTCGTCGACCCCTCCCGTCCTCTGCTGCTTCCGCTGCGCCATGTTCTTGCCCAGCGACGCCCAGGCCTACGTGCACCTGGCCATGTTTGGCTGTTTCAAGCACCAGCTGATTCACCTGTCTATTTTCATCTAGTATGGTCCGGACTTCATGTGATGCCTGTGCTGAAGGTACAATAATACATTGTGTTGCTATATCTGAACTGCATCCATACTAAAGATTCCTTTGTTCATGTGTTGACGATGTGGTACTCTGTTCGGTATCTATCGACAAGATCTTCACACACAATCGAAGCCAGAGCCCCAAGTTCTTCGTCATGGATCCCGGAGCCCCGAACCCGTAACCGAAGCCCGATCCCGAACCCGGCATCGCGTCAAGTTCTCCTTCCCGAAGCCTGATCCCGATCCCGACGTCAAGACCGAACCGAATGCCTGGAGCCAAGATCGTCGGAACCATCTGTGACCCCTATTTCAAGACCCCTCATGTTTTTATAATATATGATATATCTTGTTGCATAACTAAATTTTCATACTTGCATACATATTGTGGTTTGTGTATTGTGGTTTGGGGGATGTTGTCGACTCACTTAATAATTAAATATGAAGATCAAATGCGGACTTTTCTTTTCTTATATTGGCCCCATTTAAATTTGTATAGCGAACCGATACTATGTTTTGCCATGTTAAGACAACATTTAAAATTGCGGGTACCTAAATAACATGAACCACCTAAATAATTGTCGGGACCCCGGTTCTGCTTAATTTTGCCTAATTGCATCGCATCTTTGCCATGTCATTCATCATATCATGATCATGCCGATTCTTCCTCATTAGTTGTAATTGTTGCATCGCTTGTTCCTTTTAGTGTTTGCTTCTTCCCGAATTAGACCGATGAGTTGATGCGAGAGTCGACCCGGTCTTTGGATGAACCTTCGGCAATGTTTTCAGGCGAGCATTCTCCCTCTTTCTACCTATTTTTTTATTTCTAGTCTTTATTTCTCCTGTTGATCTATTGCTATCTGTGTTGCGATGCTATAGATTTCGTACCCCTTTATATATCCCTGCAACCTTTATATTTCCTTGGACACCTCCTATTGCCTGTTGTTTGGATAAACGGTTGGCCTTGCGAGTCATAGTCGCTTGCTTAGGTGCTGCTTCGCATCGTCGATGTTCCACTGATGTTGGGGGTTGTCATATTCATAAAGGTGAAGATGATCGTGGTTTTAATTACAGCTGATTAATTTAATACTAAAATTGAGATAACTAATGAAGAGGCACCGGTGGGTAATAGTTGATATTTGGTTGTTAACCGCCCACTTGTGTCCACCTAGGACCCGATTTCTTAACACCTGTTCCGAGACTGAGCGCGCTAACCACATGTGGGGTGTGTGGGCACCCCTATCGGCTTACTACCTGATTTCAAAGTAATGTACTGGGGGCCACAAACTAGTTTGACGTTTTCATGCCATGTTATGCCATGTATGACATGTTTATTATTTGTTGCTCGATGAGCGTTTACTACTGTACTGTTTAGGATGTGGGTCGTTATGTTGAGGATTATACCTATGGCCTCTGATCTCTTGGATGATCTCGCAACCTCTGGGTCCGTCTTCGGAGCTCGGTCGACTTTGTTACGGGTAGATTATTGGGGTGGCCCCCATGTACTTGCTTTGGGTCTGGGAAGCATCGTTTCCTAGGCCCCGCCGACATACCTATGGAAGTATGTTAACTGATCTAGCAACAAGGGTCGAAGTGCGTGTGGAAACTTTGGTGCACCCCTGCAGGGTTTAATCTTTTCGAAAAGCCGTGTCCGCGGTTATGGACGACTTGGAGCACAATTCTCGATCATAGATAACTATAACTAAAGTTTACTGTTATAATATGACTTGTACCTGATATGACTAGTAAGTTGGACAACCACCATGGAATGAATAAATAAAACTGCCAAATGTGTGAGTTTTCTCGGATTGACTTTCTCGTTTGGTCTCGAGGGGGAAATACCAGGATGGGTATGTTTGGTGGTAGTATTAGGTTGGTTCCGAATAGGTCTTTCTTACCCCTCTCTGATAGCCGATAGTTGTATCGAGTCTCTATAGGTTGTTTAGTGCATGTTGCACCGCCGCTTCAGTCCACCATACCTATGTAGGCGAGGACCGCCGAAATCTAGTCTCTTTTTCCTTTGCCCTTTGTCGGCACCCCTTTTGTTTAAGCAAGTTTTGGGATCGATGCCGTTAGTAGGGTTACCCTTCCGGCTCGGCCTGGGAAGGGTTATGGACGCCATTGGTTATTCTTCAGGGCTCTTAGCTTAATTTGCTTCTTGTCCGTACTCGGACGTTGTATCGTTTTCAAGGTGATTTGGATCTTTGTATTGTATATCTGTATTCTTGACTCATGGAGTCGTTGTTGCATATATCTGTTTTGTGGGTTCCATCGTGGACTAATGTGTAATGGTATTACTTCGTTTTCCACCCGCACGAAAGTGCCTGGTGGGCACCTTTGAATCGTTTCTATGCGTGTTTGGCGGGAATCGCTGAAACTTGCATAGGGTCGATCTGAGGGTGTTACAGAGTGGTATCAGAGCTCAGCAGTTGCGATACCCCACTAGTCCAGCATGTAGGATAACCTAGCTAACGGACATGTAGAGTGTCAAAACTATTTTGAAAAATCGGTTGGATAGATATGATTAGGTCTGCTTTTAGTTCTTACCCCTCTGCTATTCTCCTCGTATCTCGACGTGTTTTGAATCTACATTCTTATCTTTTCTTCGAGTCCAGGATTTCTCGTGGTTGGGTTTCCGTCGTTCTTCAGGGTCTCGCTTCCTTCCTCTTGTAACGGTGTTGCTACATTTGGCCTTCATGCTATCCGAGGAATTTCCCTCTATTTTACCTTATTAGTGGACCAAAATTCACTAATTTTTTTCTTTCTATCTTCCGGTGTTCTTCAACGCGAAAACCTCATCTACGTCATATCTGATGAAGATTTTACATCATTCTTTTGTTTCTGAAACTCGATTGTCGAGATATTTAGTCTAATTCTGAGAGTTGGTTGCATAATTCACCTATTCATGTGCAGATAATGCTTTGGGTGCGCGATGGACTGATCACCACCCGACTACTCTTATCATTCGTTCTTATACATTGAATGGTGGATCGATGCAATTATACTCCTTCCACGGAAGTTAGAGGTGGCCTTATCTTCTGAGACCTCTATCTTCGTCCTTTGTTTTTCGAAGTGTTCTCTCAACGAACATGAGCCACACCCTTTGTTAGTGGAGTCACCAATTTCAAGACAGAGAAAGAATCTTTGTTAGTTGTGTTGTGAAGATCTATACGAAGCAAGAAGATCCTGATCGTCGTCCTTCTTCTCGTACCAGGAGGCGGATCTCGAGGGCGAGATCCATTGTTAGTGGTGTAGATTTGTAGCACCCTGGGAAAACCTCTAGTAGAAAATCGTTGTTGTTTGTACTTATGCATCATCATGCATGTCGTGTCATAAAAGTAGAATACAAAAGCCTATTTTGTTTTTATAATACTCCCCTTCTTTATTTCAAAATACAAACACCGGATCTATCTGAATATTTTATTTGTCTAAAAACTAATTACAAACATTTTTTAAATATTAAATAAAAAGTTTATATTAATTTTTGGGAGGCAGCCAGCCAGGCCCAAAAGCCCAGCCCGCCTCTTCCAACCAAACCCTAACTCTAATCCCTAGGTACCCAATCCCCAAACCCCCCACACTCCTTGCCGCCACTCAGACGCGCGCGCAGCCGCCAACCACTCGCAGCGACCCACCCAGATCGGCCACACCTACACTCACGCACGCCACCACACACCCGGCCCTGACCCATGTACGACTGACGCGACCGACCCCCTGGCCCCGCAAACCACCTCTAGCCCACCACCTCGCGAACGCCATGCACCCCCTCGACCCCGCTCGCATCTCCCTCCCTCACGTGTTCTATCTCCCTCCCACAGGCGTCGCCGCCGCCTCTGGTCGCGCTCGCAAGCCGCCACGCCTCCCCGATCACCTCTCCGTCACAGCGAACCCCCCCGCCGCTCGTCCCTCCTTCCCCTGTCTCCGGTAGCAGGCATGCGGCCGCGCGCCGTGGAGCCCCTTGCTGCCTTCCCGCCTCGGCTCTCCCTCATCTGGTCGCCATCCTATGCTGCACGGGCTCCGGCCTGCCTCTCTGTTGGCCTCTCGCGCTGCCGGCTGTTGCCTTCCTTGGTGAGCTCCTCCGCCCCGCCCTAGACCTCCTCTATTTTGGTCGCCTCCCCAAGCTTCACCGCCGTGCGGTCGCCCTCTCCCTCCCCGGCGACCTCCCCGCAATCCTATGGACGCTGTCGTCTGTCGTGGCCGCCCGCCCCTGCGGTCCCGAGCCTCCGTCGTGCCCTTGCCGTCTTGTTCTGGCCGCGACCACCCCGGTACAAGCTCTCCAGCGTGCCCTGCCGTTGTTCAGCCGCCGTCGCGTGCTTCCCCGACATCGCCGGCCACCACGCCTCCTCTGGTCGCAGCTCCGACTCCAGGCCAACCTCCATGTCGAGATCGTCGGCCCCTCCCGTCCTCTGCTGCTTCCTTTGCGCCATGTTCTTGCCCAGCGACGCCCAGGCCTGCGTGCACCTGGCCATGTTTGGCTGTTTCAACCACCGGCTGATTCACCTGTCTATTTTCATCTAGTATGGTCCGGCCTTCATGTGATGCCTGTGCTGAAGGTACAATAATACATTGTGTTGCTATATCTGCACTGCACCCATACTAAAGATTCCTTCGTTCATGTGTTGACAATGTGGTACTCTGTTCGGTATCTATCAACAAGATCTTCACACACAATCGAAGCCGGAGCCCCAAGTTCTTCGTCATGGATCCCGGAGCCCCGAACTCGTAACCGAAGCCTGATCCCAAACCCGGCGTCGTGTCAAGTTCTCCTTCCCGAAGCCCGATCCCGACGTCGAGACCGAACTGAACCCCCGGAGCCAAGATCGTCGGAACCATGTGTGACCCCTATTTCAAGACCCCTCAAGTTTTTATAATATATGATATATCTTGTTGCATAACTAAATTGTCATGCTTGCATACATATTGTGGTTTGTGTATTGTGGTTTGGGGGATGTTGTCAACTCACCTAATAATTAAATATGAAGATCAAATGCAGGTTTTTCTATTCTTATATTGGCCCCATTTAAATTTGTGTAGCGAACCGATACTATGTTTTGTCATGTTAAGACAACATTTAAAATTGCGGGTACCTAAATAACATGAACCACCTAAATAATTGTCGGGACTCCGGTTCTGCTTAATTTTGCCTAATTACATCGCATCTTTGCCATGTCATTCATCATATCATGATCATGCCGATTCTTCCTTATTAGTTGTAATTGTTGCATCGCTTGTTCCTTTTAGTGTTTGCTTCTTCCCGGATTAGAACGATGAGTTGATGCGAGAGTCGACACGGTCTTATTCTGAGACTGAGCGCGCTAACCACATGTGGGGTGTGTGGGCACCCCTATCGGCTTACTACCTGATTTCAAAGTAATGTACTAGGGGCCACAAACTAGTTTGACGTTTTCATGCCATGTTATGCCATGTATGCCATGTTATGCCATGTTTATTATTTGTTGCTCGATGAGCGTTTACTACTGTACTGTTTAGGATGTGGGTCGTTATGTTGAGGATTATACCTATGGCCTCTAATCTCTTGGCCGATCTCACAACCTCTGGGTACGTCTTCGGAGCTCGGCCGACTTTGTTACGGGTAGCTTATTGGGGTGGCCCCCATGTACTTGCTTTGGGTCTGGGAAGCGTCGTGTCCTAGGCCCCACCGACATACCTATGGAAGTATGTTAACTAATCTGGCAACAAGGGTCGAAGTGTGTGTGGAAACTTTGGTGCACCCCTGCAGGGTTTAATCTTTTCGAAAATCCGTGTCCGCGGTTATGGACGACTTGGAGCACAGTTCTCAATCATAGACAACAATAACTAATATTTACTGTTATAATATGACTTGTACCTGATATGACTAGTAAGTTGGACAACCATCATGGAATGAATGAATAAAACTGCCAACTGTGTGAGTTTTCTCGGATTGACTTTCTCGTTTGGTCTCGAGGGGGAAATACCAGGATGGGTATGTTTGGTGGTAGTATTAGGTTGGTTCCGAATAGGTCTTTATTACCCCTCTCTAATAGCCGACAGTTCTATCGAGTCTCTATAGGTTGTTTAGTGCATGCTGCGCTGCCGCTTCAGTCTACCATACCTATGTAGGCGAGGACCGCCGAATTCTAGTCTCGCTGCATGGCCTCGATCGACTTCTCCTTTTTCCTTTGCCCTTTGTTGGCACCCCTTTTGTTTAAGCAGGTTTTGGGATCGACGCCGTTAGCAGGGTTACCCTTCCGGCTCGACCTGGGCAGGGTTATGGACGCCATTGGTTATTCTTCAGGGCTCTTAGCTCAATTTGCTTCTTGTCCGTACTCGGACGTTGTATCGTTTTCAAGGTGATTTGGATCTTTGTATTGTATATCTGTATTCTTAGCTCATGGAGTCGTTATTGTATATATCTGTTTTGTGGGTTCCATCATGGACTAATGTATAATGGTATTATTCCGTTTTCCGCCCGCACGAAAGTGCCTGGTGGGCACCTTTGAATCGTTTCTATACGTGTTTGGCGGGAATCGCTGAAACTTGCATAGGGTCGATCTGAGGGTGTTACACGGATGTTCCTTGCACTCTCTTAAGATACGTGAACAACGAGCTGAGGGATGTTGCCAAGGGAACCATCGTTCAACCCTTGCAGCGCACATTCCACTCAAGGATGATGCCAGATAGCATGCACAGGGTTAAAATTATTCAGGTGCTAAGGGGCTACGACGACCTGGAACCTCCCATTCAACCCCAGGAGCGGATGAAGAAGAGTCGGTTGTCCTTAGAAGTTGCTTTGGCTTATTCATGCAATGGCCAAAGAGCATGATTTGTTTGGGGACAGTCAGGGCCATCACCCCACAGACAACAGCCCTGCATGTCGTGCCAGCGACAAGCCATGGTAAGGCCTCCTTACTGCCCCACCATCACCTCCACGTGGTGGGTCAGATGATCATGTTGATAATATGCCCATGGCGCAGGATCCGAACAAGGACGACAAAGACTTCGATCAGTTCTTCAACACTCAGTTTTGCAACGACGACCCATACAAAGACCCAGCTGGTAGCCCCACAGAAAAACCCACTATCACCAAGCGTCTGTTTGGTTCTCAAGAGACGCCTCCAGCTTGCGCCTTCACCGAGCCAGCTGATACAACCAACTAGCCATTTATTATAAGCCCTGACACACTACATAGTGCGGACGGTGCTCAGATTGTAGTGCCTGCCCGCTCTCCAAAAGGCAAAAAGGCTAGGAAAAGAAAATCTAGCCGGTGGCATCAACTGCGAATCCGATCAGGTTTCGGGACGGGCCACCAAGACCCGAGGGTATTATGTGGAGGATGCATGTGGCGGGTGAGCCCATGCTAACTAAGAAATTGTGGAGGCTTCCCAGTTCGTAAATGAAGAGTGTGCATGACGGTGTGCTGACGGTAGAGAGACGCCTTCTCGAGGAGAAAGATCCCTCGCACCCGGTATTCGTGGTTAAGGTGCCACCAGGCTTGGGCTTCATCGACAATGTCCCCGTGGATTTGTTCTTCCTGCGGTTTGACGACATCTTCAGTATGTTCATGCACTATCCCACGGTCCGCCTATTTTCTCTCAACCTGGCCATGCAGATCATTAGAGAGAACACCTCGGGCATCGCGGTAGTGGACCCCTACTACACGTGTGACAGCTGCCTGGGAAGCGCCATTGAACAAATATTTGTGGCCTCGTACCTAAAACGAATCTTGGTGGCAAACAAGACAAAGGAATACATTCTCGTGCCTTACTTTCCCGAGTAAGTTATTATTCACTCGCCATCATCGATTGGCTTTATTAGATTATCATCATTCTTTTTCCAACACATTCCATTTGAATTTTTTTGCACAGAGATCAACACTACACACTCATCTCCTTATCGTCGAAGCATTTGCAAGCCACGTATTTCGACTCGGGGATTCTAGAAAAGAAGAAAAACTATGACAAGATCAAGGAAGTTATGGATGATGCTCTCACTGGCTATGCCTCAGTGGAAGGCACCACCTTCGTGCGTAAGAAGGTCAAGTTCGGCAGGCACGTCTTCACCCACGTAACGGAGTTCCCCAACGTGAAGCAGTCGGAAGGCAGTCAGAAGGAAGCCTACTACACACTCCATCACATGAGGGCGTTGCTACTAGAGCAACATAATTCTATGCTCCCAGATCATCTCAAACAGTGGGCCGAAGCCAAGGCCAAGATCATTGATTCAGATAGTAGACAAGAGATGTATCGTATCCAGCAGCAGTTTAGGGCAATCATCTTTCGTGATATCATGACTTCGGGGGGGATCTTCTATGAAGGCAATAATGTCCCGAATAACCGTGACATATAAGCTCGCCTAGAGATGCAGGGTGACTATAGGAAGTTCATAATGAGACAAGGCGTCCTCCCGTTCCCTGAGCCGAGCCATAAGTCATGATGTTGGCCTAGTTGTAGTTCCAAACTATAAATGACCTTGTGTGTGTGGACAAGTACATGCTACTACTTAGCTTATTAGGGTTATGAATCATCGCATACTTCTTTTGCTTATTATTATTATATATGAATCAATGCTTGTTTTTTTTTGCTTACTCTTTGGGTCCTTTGCTTACTTTGGTCTTTTTTAGAGAATGTCGATGATTGAAATGTCGTGGCACACTATCTATATGTGAATGTGCTACGAAGGAATAGTGAGCCTTGTGATATACACAAGTCCAGGTGTTGTGCATCCTACTTGGCTTATTGTTCTGTCGTAGCATATTCCTGTGTCCAATGACCTATGTATATATGAGGCATTATTTTTGAGTTACTTTGGTCTTTTTTTATAATGCTGATGATTGAAATGTCGTGGCACACTATATATATGTGAATGTGCTGTGATGGGATTGTTAGCCTTGTGCCATGCACAAGTCCGGGTCTTGTGCATCCTACTAGTCTAACAGTTCCATATAGCATATTTTTGTGTCCAACAACCTAGTTTTATATGAGGCATGCTTTTTGAGTTACTTTGGTATTTTTCGAGAATGCCGATGATTGAAATATCGTTGCACACTATATATATGAATGTGCTGCGATGGGATTGTACGCCTTGTGCTATGCACAAGTCCAGGTGTTGTGCATCCTACTTGGCATACAGTTCCGTCGTAGCATATTTCTGTGTCCAATGACCTAGTTATATATGAGGCATGCTTTTGGAGTTACTTTGGTCTTTTTGAATTCGAACTACTTTCTATAAGTGTATCTTCATATCCAACTTTAATTATACATGTTTTTTCAATCACCGCATAATTATTATTGCCAACTTGTAGATGATGTGGTACATCGTGTACAAGGGATGGTTTCCCGGAGTCTACGGTGATTGGAAACACTACCGGAGACAGGTGAACCGTTTCAGCGACAATAGCTACAAAGGGTACAACACTATGGCGGAGGTGGAAGCTAGATACACGTGCTATCTAGCGGGAGTTAGGACGAGGAACCGGATGAAGACCTACACCTTCATCGCGGTGATGTTTATCGTCCTTGGTTGTTTATCATGCACGTGTTTCTAGTTTAGATGTCTAGTCGAGCTTTCGAGCTCTAACTTGTTCGAGACACATCTATTCATGTCATCAACTACTTTGTACCTTGATCGAAACAATGTAACTTATACTATGTATTCATGTATGTGAATTATCTATATGTATTTATTTCAATCTTGTTTTGCAAATTGTGTATTCATATATATACATGTATATCTTATATCTGTGTGTGTATATCCATATTGTATATTGTATGATCTGTACGGTATATCATCTGGCTCAGAATTAAAATACCAAAAAAGTTTCATGTGGCGCACATGGCTAGGCTTTAGTGGCGCACTTGCCCTAAAGCGCACATGCCTGCCTTCAGTGGCGCACTGCCATGTGCGCCATAGGGAAAATACCGGAAGCGCACTTTGCCTCGTAGCTGTGGCGCACTAGAAGGTGCACAACAGATATTCCAGTTACCCATAGCGCACCAGGCAGTGCGCTACGGGTATGTTTTAGTCGTAGCACAGGCATGGTGGCGCACCCCAAGTGCGCCACGGATGTGGTTTTCAGGTGCGCCGCCAATGTGTTGTTTCCTAGTAGTGTATAGGGCAGTGTTGGGCCTCTTCCCCCCTGTCTTTGGGCGGGAAGGGTGTCAACAGTTCTGCTCATCGAGATCCTGTTCTACGAGACTACTTTTGGTGGACTAATTCTAGCACGTCGTGCTCCACTCCGTCCTTCTATAAAGTGGCCTCCCTTAGCATCGCTTGTCTTCATCTGATGCTCTCTGCTTTTCCTTCTTACACCGAAATGGCAATGGAGGAGCCTTCCACCACGAGTTCATTTTTCCACTCCCTACCAAAAGTGGGGCGGACAGAGTCTTGCTTTACCGAGGCGGGCCAGAACCGTTGGAGTGCTTCTCCTCTTGTCGGGATCTGGTTCATGCCTTTCTCGGTGGATTTACCGAATAGCCCCGGGACGCGCTCCAAAGCATCTGAGGCTTCGGGATGCAGCGAGGTGCAGGAGCAGGCTCTCCTCGGGAGGCATGCCCTCTGGAGGTTTATCCTCTAATGAAGCAGGGGCCTCGCAAGGTGTGCACGGCCAGGCCACTTCTATAGGCGCTACTGCCTCATGAGGGGAGCATTATTCCTGGTGCTGGACCCGTCAACTGTGGGGACGTGGCACACCGGTTGCCATGGCCTCGACAACACAGAGTATTGGCATGAAGTAGCAGGCCATTCAAAGGAGAGTCAAAGTCATAGATAGAGAGGAGCAAGTTCACCTTATCATGTAGGAGCTTGGCTCGAGCACGTGTCATTGGTCCACTTGGGGTACTTGGTGAGGTAGATGGAGTGAAGTCGATAGGACGGTCTGCATCATATGGGGAGGGAACACCGGCCGGCCGGGGAAGTGCTACCAGCTGGTGCATGTGGTGGTCATGGATCTTGGGTTTTTGGGGACGTCCAGCGGGAGAAACTACACGAACTTGGACTATAAAGGTGAACAGAAAAATAATTACGGGCGCACCCCCAAGCTACCATCATTACCATGCCCATTTGTCATTTGAACAATGGGTAGAATGTGGACTTCATAGTCAATTGATATTTAAAAGGAAAGGTTTCAAAATGTTTCAGGGTCGATAGCAGATTTTACCGCTTGGTTGATATTTTGAATTTGCCTACCGGCCAAGTAAAAATAGAAAAAGGTAGTACTATAGAGCGTACAAGTACATTAGTTCAGGAATTTAAGGCCGAGAGTCACATAAACTCATCATCCATAACCATATATTTGCACCAGAAATTGGATACCTCCGATTCAAATGGGATAGGCGATAAATTTTTTCGCTTGATTTAAATTTTGAATTTGGCTACCATCCAAGTAATACTACAAAAATGTACTCCCTCAGTGGGAGATTTTTCCTCAAAATGTTTGAAATGGAGAGGCGCAAAATGTATCTGAGTTGGTGAATTTCACCGCTTGATTACCATTTTGAATTTGGCTAGAGGCCAAATAATAATGGAAAAAAGGTTGGGAACTGTATGCTATCTGGTCAGGAATTCAAGGACGAGAGTCACATCAACAGATCATCCATGACATAATTGCACAGAAAAACTGGATACTACCTCCTATTCAAATACGGTACACACACTATAAATTTTGTTGTTCCACTGAGATTTTGAATTTTTCCAGCGTACATGTAATAATTGAAAACATGGTACTCCCTCTATTCACGAATTGAATGACGTGAGTCACATCAACTGATCATCAATAACGACCATATTCGCAAACAAAAAAATGTTGACCCCCGATTACAATTATTTTTGGTTTGGGTTGTAGGTTTTGCCACTCGATTAAGATTTTGAATTTGGCCATTGTCCTAATAATAAAAATTATGAGCAAGCCCCACCACCCAACCAACCGACTTCACAGCCATTGGAATCAGTATTGTGGGTCAAAAGGGAATTTTGCATTATACAAAAGTTAAAACTTGGGGCCCGAATATTTCAATGTAGGTCGGAGCTTTTGCGGGTCGACACGGAATTTGAATTTGTTGATAGTTCAAGTAATATCTCGTCGTAGACTGTACTTCCCTATGTTCATGGATCCAAGGCCAAGTAACATTAACTGATCATCGAAGACCTTGCTAAAATTAGCCTTTTATTCATGGAGGAAGGGGTAGAAAGCTGGATACAATGATCTCTGATTTGTAAATTATAGGAGTAGACGGGAGCTTTTGCCGCTCGACTATGATTTTGAATGTGTCTATAGTCCAAGTAATAAAACAGAAAATTGGTGTTACACTACAAGAAAAGTTTACTTTTACAACGGGTGGTTTCATGGTTGAAGGTCCGTTTTTCATGGTTAAACATTCTTCTACAATGGGTGGGTACCCGTGGTAAAAGCCCCATCACCAAAGATTCTACCACTATTTTTTCGCGACCATGGCGGATTGCACCCTTTAACCATGGAAATTTGTGTCGTCGTAGATCTGTTTTGTCAGCCTTGTTGACTGTTGACGGCATGCAAACTACCATCTGGCAAACACCATTAACGGCAGTTACCTCCATTAACGGTCACAAAACCATGATAGAAGATAGTACTAGCCAAGGACCACTAATTATTATGTGGGTCGGCCCATGAGAGAATCCCAAGAAGAAGATGGCCCTTTAAAGGGGGGCTATCACTTTGCAGCCTAGCTGCGGCCTGTTCACTTTCCGGTCTGTTATTGTTTCGGCCTATATAAGACCTAGCTTAGTCCAATACTGTGTGTCCCATTAGCATCCTACAACACATAGATCTGATACTGTTAAGACCTCTAGTAGGCCTATCAATGTTCTTAAAGCCCGTCATGGGCCGCCCATTAATTGCCCTTTTGTGAGAAGGTATGTTACTGTTTCGGCCTTTTACTGTTCAGGCTTGCCCATTGAGGGCCATCCATTAACGACCCTTTTGTGAGAAGGTTTGTTACTGTTGTAGTGATGCATCCCGTCCTACGGGCGTCCCTACATCGTCACCACCAAGCCATCCGAGTGGACCGATGACTGGTGCCCAAGCGAAACTACTCCATCATAATGTTAAATTGCTCCTTTCATCATGTGACTTCAATACACCCTTGAATGGATTGCTACTTCATTTTACAAACTGTCCATAATTAGGTACGAAGCCACCTCAGAAGATGAACTCGGACCTAGATGTGAAGATGTTGTAGCTGAAGCTGAGACCCCAGAGTCTCCTGCCTATGCACACACAAAGTCTCTGGCTTAGCACCCTGGAGTCTTCGGCCTGCGCACTAGGAGTTTGTGACCCCAATACTATGACCAGATTAATAGAAGCTCCAACAGCTTCCCCGGAGTCTAACCCGGAGACAACCTCAAAGTCTTCGGCCACACCATAGTCTCCGGACCTGACACCTAGGCGTCTCCCGTCCAAGTGAATAGAACTGCGATTCAACTACTGGGTTAGGCCCATGTAACACCCATATTACTTCCAGACTTTACCTTTTATCCCCAACCTACAATTATTTAAATGGTTGGCCTATATATAGCCTGACCCTTCATTGTAAACCCTAGACTTGATATTAGAACTAGAAGAAGATACCACCTTGAGGACCTCCATCTAGTTAGTCGCATGCTCCTTCATGAGGAGAATCTAGTATCACAAACCTCTTAGGATCTCGCTTCATAGCGTTTGAGTTGTACAAGATCTTCATATTTAGTTTGCTCTTATGAATTTATCAATGTCTCATCAATGTCATCGTCATCTTCGTGTGTCAATTCGAGAGAGTTCTTTTCCCAACCCCGATACAAGCGGATTGAGTCGGACCGGTAGCCACTAGCGTGAGCAAAAGGCTTGTTATCGTGTTTTACGTCTTTCGTGAGTTTCCCCATGTGTTCTTCGTGGGTTGCATTCATTAAGTTCATCTTCTCCCTTTCCCACTTAGATTCCACCGCAAAATACCAATTCATGAAAGATGGGGCCAAATCCAAGGGTCACCCCCTAACATATTGGCATCAAGAGCCTCATTCATCATGAATTTTGCCCCAATTTTTCTTTTATCCACCATAAATTTGAAATTTCTTCGAAAAAGATCCAAGATCCCCTTTTGGATCGATCTATAGATTTGGTGCGTTTTAAGTGGTTTCAATCCAAAGAATCTTTGCCTTGGGTATTGAACCTGCTTTCTCTCAATTTTCTTAGACGAATTTAGTCAAAATATGTTGGATTTGAGGTTTGGACGCGCGGATTTCTGCTCAAGAAAACGAACAGGCGTGCAGCTGGCCCCAACACCGGAGTCTCTGGCACATAGCACCGGATTCTCCGCCCCCCAAACCTAGGAGTCTTCGGCCCGTCCACACCTAGTATTACATCTTTCCATTCGACTAACTTCCCTTTGTTATTTGATTTTCATGTGAATGTATAAAACCAAAAGAAAGATTCTGTAACATCCTCCGTGCTCTTCGACAGCACGGAATCCATGTTGATCCTGCACCACCGATGAAATATCATCATCACCAACTAAGGTATACCTTGCGTCACCTTGTTAACCATGTGTGTATCCACCCCATCGAGAGTGTCTCATCTTGTGTTTGCTTGAGCATTGTGCACTTTTCATTGGATAGTAAGAGTGTGAGAGAAAAAACAAAGTGACTTGGTAGCATAAGGGGAGAGCAAGAAAATTAAAAAAAAAGGAGAAAGAAGAAAAAATAGAAAGATACACATAGTCTCCCATAAAAAAACATAGTTTCAAGATTTAATAAAAGAGAGAAAGCACGACCAAGGCAAGTGCACAGATCTGTTGCCCATCTTCTATTTGCAAACGAGATATTGTCTGAGTCTTGGCAACCAGGTTGCCACGTCCCAACAGTCAACATATCCCTTGTATGTTGATACGGCGTAAACGTTTCTATAATTTTTGATGTTCCATGCTTATTTAGTATCCACTTTGTTATGCTTTGTCTACACTTTGAGGTATTTTTATACATTTTCTAGGACTAACCTATTAACAAGATGCCACAGTGCTAGTTGCCTATTTTCTGCTGTTTTTGGTTTCAGAAAAGCTAGGAAGGAAATATTCTCGGAATTGGACCGGACAAAAGCCAAAGTCAATATTTCACTGAGACAAACACAGAAACTGAAGGGCGACCGGAGGGGTGCCATAGGGTGGCCACAGACACCCACGCGTGGGCCCTGCCTAGGCCACGCCTAGGCAGGGTGTGGGCCCCCTGGACGCCCTCCTGCCTCGCCTCTTCGCCTATATAATCCCCCGATGCCAAAACTATAAGTACCTGGTCAGATCTCCACGAAACAGTCCATGGCCACCGCTACCATCGTCCCTAGATCAGGGGTGAAGCTCTTCCCGGCACCCTGCCGGAGGGGAGAGATCATCCTAGAGGCCTTCTTCATCGCCATGACAGCCTCCGGTATGATGTGTGAGTAGTTCCACCTTGGACTATGGGTCCATACAGTAGCTAGATGGTTGTTTCTCCTCCTTTGTGCTACCATGTCTAGATCTTGTGAGCTCTATTCATGATTAAGATCATCTATTTGTAATTATGCATGTTGTGTTTGCGGGGATCCGATGGATATTGAGATTACTATGTCAGATTGATTAATGATTCTATCTTATTGATTCTATCATGTTTATGTTGTTTGAGATCTTGCATGCTCTCCGTTTCTAGTAGCTATCTTGGCCAAGTATATGCTAGTGATTCTATCTTATTGGCCGCCCTCCTGCCTTGCCTCTTCGCCTATATAATCCCCTGATGCCAAAACTATAAGTACCTGGTCAGATCTCCATGAACCATCGTCCCTAGATCAGGGGTGAAGCTCTTCCCGGCACCCTGCCGGAGGGGAGAGATCATCCTAGAGGCCTTCTTCATCGCCATGACAGCCTCCGGTATGATGTGTGAGTAGTTCCACCTTGGACTATGGGTCCATACAGTAGCTAGATGGTTGTTTCTCCTCCTTTGTGCTACCATGTCTAGATCTTGTGAGCTCTATTCATGATTAAGATCATCTATTTGTAATTATGCATGTTGTGTTTGCGGGGATCCGATGGATATTGAGATTACTATGTCAAATTGATTAATGATTCTATCTTATTGATTCTATCATGTTTATGTTGTTTGAGATCTTGCATGCTCTCCATTTCTAGTAGCTATCTTGGCCAAGTATATGCTAGTGATTCTATCTTATTGGCCGCCCTCCTGCCTCGCCTCTTCGCCTATATAATCCCCTGATGCCAAAACTATAAGTACCTGGTCAGATCTCCATGAACCATCGTCCCTAGATCAGGGGTGAAGCTCTTCCCGGCACCCTGCCGGAGGGGAGAGATCATCCTAGAGGCCTTCTTCATCGCCATGACAGCCTCCGGTATGATGCGTGAGTAGTTCCACCTTGGACTATGGGTCCATACAGTAGCTAGATGGTTGTTTCTCCTCCTTTGTGCTACCATGTCTAGATCTTGTGAGCTCTGTTCATGATTAAGATCATCCATTTGTAATTATGCATGTTGTGTTTGCAGGGATCCGATGGATATTGAGATTACTATGTCAGATTGATTAATGATTCTATCTTATTGATTCTATCATGTTTATGTTGTTTGAGATCTTGCATGCTCTCCGTTTCTAGTAGCTATCTTGGCCAAGTATATGCTAGTGATTCTATCTTATTGGCCGCCCTCCTCCCTCGCCTCTTCGCCTATATAATCCCCCCGATGCCAAAACTATAAGTACCTGGTCAGATCTCCACGAAACAGTCCATGGCCACCGCTACCATCGTCCCTAGATCAGGGGTGAAGCTCTTCCCGGCACCCTGCCGGAGGGGAGAGATCATCCTAGAGGCCTTCTTCATCGCCATGAAAGCCTCCGGTATGATGCGTGAGTAGTTCCACCTTGGACTATGGGACCATACAGTAGCTAGATGGTTGTTTCTCCTCCTTTGTGCTACCATGTCTAGATCTTGTGGGCTATGTTCATGATTAAGATCATCTATTCGTAATTATGCATGTTGTGTTTGCGGGGATCCGATGGATATTGAGATTACTATGTCAGATTGATTAATGATTCTATCTTATTGATTCTATCATGTTTATGTTGTTTGAGATCTTGCATGCTCTCCGTTTCTAGTAGCTATCTTGGCCAAGTATATGCTAGTGACTCCAAGAGGGAGTATTTATGCTCGATAGTGGGTTCATGCCTCTATTGAATCTGGGGAAGTACAGAAATATCTAAAGTTGTAGATGTGTTGTTGCTACTAGGGAGAAAACAACAATCTCTTGTTCATGGAACAATTGTATTGTTTACTTTACACACATTGCTTAAAGCAGTTATCCATTGCTTGGAACTTAATACTGGAGGGGGTTGGGATGATAACCTGAAGGTGGATTACTAGTCATAGATGCAGTTGGAGTGCGGTCTATGTATATTGTTGTAATGCCCAATCAAATCTCATAGGATCATGAATGTCTAGTATTGCATTGTTATGCCTTTCTCTGTCCAGTCAATTGCCCCGCTGTAATTAGTTTATCTAGCATGTTATGTTATTTATCTTAAGGAGAACACCTCTAGTGAACTGTGGACCCCGGTCCAATCTTTACCATTGATACATCTTCCATTGTTACTGTTTACTTTATGCAAGCTACCATTACCTTCCACACCATACGTTTAATCCTTTGTTTTCAGCAAACCGGTGAGATTGACAACCTCACTGTTCATTGGGGCAAAGTCTTGAGTTTGTGTTATGCAGGTTCCAAGTTGTTAGCAACACCTTGGGGTCGTTTCCTTCCTCCTACTGGTTCGATAACCTTGGTTTCTTATTGAGGGAAGACTTAATGATGTGCTCATCATACCTTCCTCTTGGGGTTTCCCAACGAAGCTCTACAATGATCTGAGCCGCATCAAGAGCGTTTTACAAGCGTTCTTGCAGTTAAGGACGGCTTCACAAGGGGAGTCCTTCACAACCTTTCTCTTTACTTTGTTTTTGTTTTTCTTAGTTTCATTTTCTTTGTTTTGCTTGCTTCTTTTTATCAAAAATTCCAAAAAAATCATTTGGTTTGCTTTTTCTTATCAAAAACACAAAAAAATAGTTCCTATTCTAGTTGTTGCTGCTGTTGGCTTGCTCCACCTTTAAAAAAATGAACTCTGCTGAGAACACCAAGTGTGTGACTTCACTAGCACAAACAAAAATGATTTCCTAAGTACACCTATTGCTCCACCTGCTCCTGATGCTACCTTCTATGAAATTAAGCCTACTTCGTTGAATCTTGTGATGAAAGAGCAGTTTTCTGGTGCTAGTTCTGATCATGCTGCTGCCCACCTTAATAACTTTGTTGAACTTTGTGAGATGCAAAAATATAAGGATGTATATGGATATATTATTATGCTCAAATTGTTTCCTTTATCCTTGAGAGGAAAAGCTAAATAATGGTTGCTATCCTTGCCTAGAAATAGTATTGATTCTTGGATTAAGTGCAAAGATGCTTTTATTGGAAAATACTATCCTCCCTGCTAAGATTATATCTATGAGAAGTGAAATAATGAAATTTAAACAACTTGATAATGAACATGTTGATCAAGCTTGGGAAAGAATGAAATCTTTGGTAAAGAATTGTCCCACTCATGGACTGACTTCTTGGATGATTATCCAAACCTTTTATGCAGGACTAAACTTCTCTTCAAGAAATCTGTTGGATTCTGCTGCTGGAGGTACCTTTATGACCATTACCTTGGGTGCTGCAACAGAACTCCTTGATAATATGATGCTCAACTATTCTGAATGGCACACTGAGAGAGCTCCACATGGTAAGAAGGTAAATTCTGTTAAAGAAATCTCCCCTTTGAGTGATAAAATTGATGTTATCATGGCTATGCTTGTTAATGGAAAAGCTCATATTTATCCAAATAATGTTCCCTTAGCCTCTTTAGTTGCTCAACAAGAGCAAGTTGATGTGAAATTCATTAGGAATAATAATTTTGGCAACAATGCTTATGGTAATAACTATAGGCCTTATCCTCCTAATACTGGCAATACTTATCATGGTAGATATGGAATGTCAAGTGAATATAGGATTCTAGAAGTTGAAATATCCACTAAGAACTTTATGCAAATGCAATATGAGCAGAACAAAATATTCACTAAAACTATGGAAGAACAATCTGCTATTTTGAAAAATATTAGTCATCAACTTGAGAATTTTAATAGGGAAATTCCTAGTTTATAGTCCAAAATTTTGAGTGCTGAGAAAAATATTTCATCTTTGTCTGAAGCACAATCCTCTTTGATTAATAAAATGGCTAGTAAACCTGAAACCTTGGAAATTACCTTTGCTGCTACTCATGCCATACAAGTTACTATTGATGAAAATGTTAGACTGTTAGCTAAACTACATGCTAAGTAGGAAAGAGAAGCTGAAATTGCTAGAAACAATAGTGTGTGTACTATTACCACCACCAATATGGATGCTACCAAACCACAAGAAGTCCCCATTCCTCCTACAACAATGCCTAAACCCAATAGATCTACTACTTGTGATGCTAAGTTTGATTTTGATCTTGATGGTTGCAATATCTCTGAATTAATTATGTTCCTACAAAAGCTTGCTAGAAGTCCTAATGCTAGTGCTATGAATATGGCTTTTACAAAACACATTACAGATGCTCTCATTAAAATTAAGGAGGAAAAATTGAAACACAAAGCTTCTATTCCTAGGAAAGTAGAAGATAGTTGGGAACCCATCATTAATATGAAATTGAATGACTTTGATCTCAAAGCTTCATGTGACCTTGGTTCTAGTGTCACTATTATGCCTAGAAAGATTTATGAAATGCTTGATTTTCCATCTTTGGAAGATTGCTATTTGGATGTCCCACTTGATGATAATGCTAAAAAGAAACTCATGGGGAGTGTTAATGATGTTCTCATTATGGTTAACAATGCCTATGTCCATGTTGATTTCTATGTTTTGGATGTTGAATGCAATGCTTCTTTTCCTATTACTTTGGGAAGACCTTTTCTTAGAACTATTGGTGCCATCATTGATATGACAGAAGGCACCATTAAATATCAATTTCCATTCAAGAAAGATATTGAACACTTTCCTATGAGGAGGGAGAAGTTACCCTTTGCTACTCCTTTTAAAGCAAAGTTTGATGTCAATGCTTCTTCATTTGAAAATACTTGATTCTTGCTTCTTGTGCCTAACTTAAAGGCGTTAAAGAAAAGTACTTCTTGGGAGATAACCCAATAGTTTTCTTGAGTCTTGGAAGTTATTAATTCTGTAGTAACCTCTCCTTATCCTTTTTGTTTGATTTTTGTGCCAGGAATAACCTCTAATGAGAGGGAAGTAAGATTTCAGGAGTTGCTATCTCGAAACAGATTTTTGTGCTCCACTGTAAACATTCTTGAAAAATCTCTGTATGTCGGATTGAGCTGTAATTTTCTGAATAAATCCCCCAGGTTGTTAGCTAACTTTTGTTAGTTCAACACTTTTTGATTTGAGCAACAGAAGGTCTTCAAAAAAATCGGTTTTCACCTCCTGGTCCGTTTTGACAGATTTCTGCCATTATTTGCATTTGCCTCCTTATTGATTTATTTTTGGGTTCTCTTTAAGAAATTGAGCTTTTTAAAAGGAATTGCTACAGTAGCTTGTGTCTTTAATGAAAGTTTTGTTGTTTTAAATCTAAACCCCAAAGGTTTAAAAGGAATTCCACCCCGTGTCACCCCAAGAAATATTCAAGCGGTACAAGCGTCAAAGCTTGGGGATGCCCAAGGCATCCCTTTCTTCATCAATAAAAATCTCAGGTCTTTCTAGACACTTCGTTTTTATTGTTTCATGCACAGTTGTATTGTTCTTGGAGCGTCTTATTTTTATTTTTTTGGTTTTTGTTTGCTTAGTTTGCTTGAATAAAGTAGTTGGACCCCCCGTTTTCGCTGTGTAGTTTCAAATAAGTTGATTGGTGTTGGAAAGGAGTAGGAAGTTCTTGCTTTAGTAGTACAAAAAGGGAGCTTGCTTTGACTGTGACTTAGACTTTATCATGTCATGCTAGATGTTGTTTTGACCTTATGCTTAGTGATTATTGTTGTAGCATGACTTGTTCCAAACAATTGAGATTGCTTAATGTTCCTTGATATAATCATGTGTTGTTTTAGCATACAAAAGCATAGTATTGGGGTATTCTCCTTTGATGCTTTGTTTGGGTTGACTTGGCACATGCTCACACCATGTTATGACTATGAACTAGTCACCTTAGGCTCTATGATCATTTAGTTTTTGACTTGTGGTACCACTTTATGCTTTGATTACTAATGTTTTATCGCTTTGCATGATTATAGCCATTATTGCTCTCTTAGTTGGTCGCTCCTAGTCTTTTGCTAGCCTCCACTTGTATTGAGTAAGCTCTACTCATGCATCCAACTCCCAAGAAACCAAGTTATTCCCCACTATAAATTCCTATGCATGGTGTGTTACACCATTCCAAGTATATTCTTGTTTTATCTATCTTCCAAATTAAACTTGTTATGAGAAAATTAGTGATTAAAGCTCTCACAAACTTGATGGCACACTTTATTTTTCTTGCCCCTAATAAACTTGAACCATTGTGTCATCTATGTTGTATATGCTTGCACTTATACATTGGGAATTAGCAGAACCGTGTTGTCACGAGGAACGCTTTCAACACCTGTAAATATCTACCCAGTTGATATCATGCTCTTTTGTTTATGGATGTCGTCGGGGTGAAATAAAAGGGGAGCTTGTTAGTCCATGGATATATGTATGTGTGTTAGATAAACGCCTAGGCCGCTAGCCTAAGCCATGCCTAATCATGGTGGAAACTTGCAGCATCACCATAGTGAGAAATCTATGAAGCATTCTTCTTATAGAAAAAAGAGATTGAGAAAAAGAAAAAAAGAGATGAGAAAAGAGGAAAGAGAGAAAAAAGCACCATTTTCCCATGGTAAATAAGAAGATTGCTGAGATGCTCATTGTCTGCCTGCCTTGTCATTTTGATATGGGATAGATCCTGTGTCAGGGGTAAGGGGTACCCCGTTGGCGGTTCTCTATGATACACATGTACTTACTATGACAAGAACTTACCAGTAACGAAAGTTGAGTAGCATGAGGAGCGGCCCTCGTACTCAAGGGACATGAGATTGACAACTTATACTTTGTTGTAACACCCCAAAAATATGGAACAATGATTATCAAATTCGAATCACCAAAATTAGGGTTAACAAAAAAACTTTTGTTAAATAAATCAATATGAATGCATGTGTGTTTGTGATGATTGTATGAATGCATGAATGGACTTGTGTGATTGTTCTAAATAGCAAGGAATGGTTTAAAGATGAAAACAACATCATCTAAATCATTTCCAAGCAGAAACAAATCAAGAGAAAATCAAAAACAAAACAAATAAAGCAAATGGTCATTTTTGCCAATCTTGCCCACTAGGTCACTTTGTTTCTAGTCCAAGATTTCAAGCAGAAACATTTCCATTTCTTTTCACACCTTGCTAGACCAAGTAAAAGTGAATCAAAGCCCACCTTTCAAACTTACAGAAACATTTGGCAACTTGATTCAAATGACAATTCAAAATTTAATCTAGTTAATATGGGAAGATCACCCAATTCTCAAAAACCAACCAAACCGATTCCACTTGACCTTTCCAACTAACCAGAGACTCCCTAGTATGTAACTAGCACACACACGAAGTTTGATTCAAAAATTCAAATTGAATATCTTTAGGCCATTTTATCAAACACCTTGCAAACACCAAACCAACAAACATCAAACACTATTAGGAGCAGTGATTTTGGCCTAACTTGTTCCCTCTCTGGTTCACAGCAAGCTATTAGTATATCATCTAGCCCATTTAACAAGCTTTAGCATCACTGTGAGCTTGCCATAGCCATCAATGGTGACCATGCCAAGCTCACCTTGCCACCCCACTGTCGACAGCAAGCTATAAGCTTCTCTAGCCTCGCCAACATTGTCTAGCAGGCACACCACCGTCCACCGCCACCCCCTGTCCAAGCCTTGAGCACTGCCAGCCCCTGGACCACATGCTGAGCGTGCGAGGCGCGCGAGCACCACCGTCACGCCACACGCCCATCGCCGCCCTCGCCGCGTGCAAGCAGGATCGCCACCATCCCCAGAACACCCCAGACACGCCCGTTCGCTGCCATGCGACCCGTATCACCTGTGCGCCATTAAAACTTACATCGGAACCGCCAGAGCGTCGACGTGTTCCGACCATCTCGCACCACCCCACGCTGCATAGCCATGCCATTGAGCTTCGCCAGGGAACACAGCACCGTCCCCTACCTTTGCCCATGCTCGTAGCTCGCTGTAACGACGACACCGACGAGCTCCACCCACGCCCTTCGGTCCCCTTCTGGCACTATAAATAGAGGCCACCCCCGCTCGATTTCTTCACACCATCTCACTCCCCTCTCTCTCAGAAGCACCCCACCTCACTCCCGGAGCAAGGCGAGCAGCACATCGCCGGAATTTGGCCGGAGTCTGCCGCGGAGGAGGAAGAAAGGAGCCAGCGATTGGAGCCGCCCCTGGAGAAGCCACCGGTACCAGGAAGTTCGCCGTTGTCGACTTTGTCGTTCGCCCCCATCGCTGAGCCTCGGTGAGCTCCCGTAGACCCCCACTGGCCATGCTAGGATTTTGTCTCGCTGGTGATGCCCGACATTGACGATGAACCACAGCCATAGGATTAGAGTTTGATCGCATGGCCTAGATCGCCCCATACCGCTTCGCACCCCCTGTCTCGCTGACTGGTTGGGTCGTTCACTTAAAACCACCCGCGCATGCGTTGTGCACCGTGGGCCGTCCCACTTAACATCCCACGCGACCCAGTAATTCAAATTTAGGTTTATTCTTTTAGTTTCAAACTTAGTTCTGTACCTAGATTCAAAAATCAACCCAGATCGACTCACTAGACCAATTGCATGAAACCAATTTTTTAGAAAGGTACTGGAATTCTTAATCCAAGCCCATTGGATTCAGACCAATTGGATTTGTAGATCATCTATATTAAAAATAACAAGGCAGAAGCTTTTCTGCATTCAAACATTTTTCAAAATTCAACCACAAAAGCTTTTGAGTTGATTCCAACTCTCAAAAATCACATTTAACAAGACCTTTCAGAATATATAAAAATATATAGGTTTACTTGCAGAAATAATGATCAAGTAATAAAAGAATGCCTCATAGGACACTCTAGTCACTTTAATTAATTAAAATAAAAAGATTAAACCTTATTAAATTGTGACACCACTTTAATGAAATATGTGGTGATGACATGTGTCAACATGATCCCATGTTTTAGTTGGAGAATATTAAACCTTAAGTAGTTTTTAAATGAGTAGAAATTACTTTTCTAAAATAAAATAAAATAAAACTATTGCCTTAATCTTTGTGATGTTTGTGATGATCCTACATCATCTAGTGAAAACCTTGGTGTGATAAATAGAAGTAATTAAGTATTGTTTGGTGATTGTGTACCTCGTATTTATTCATAGACACTAGTACCGACCAAGGATACGAGGAGGAAGGAGCATACTACGAGGAAGTAGCCGAGGAGAACTTCAACCACTCCTCTGCACAAGGCAAGCTAACACTTGCAACTCAGCAAGCTTATACTACTATCTTAACAAGCTAAACCATGCAAGTTCTACTTGCAATCTTATACCCACTTGCGGATACCGAATCCTAGTTTTATTTGCAAGATTAGTATTTTAGTTCTTTATCAAAGCTTCTTAGTTTGGTTTACTTAGTGACTTGTAGATATTAGAAATATATATGAAAGTATCATAAAGAGCATAAAACTTGGCCTAAGTTAGATAATCTTGATGTCATCCTGAGGCATGAGATTGAACTTAGATAAGATACACTTGTTTACCACCCCTCATTAGTATTCACCCCCACCTGTAGATGCTAGTGCTAAGCATAAAAACTTGATCACTTTAGATGGGAATACTTGGTGAAAATGGTTATGAAAACCTTAGAATGATGAGTCATTCTACTGAAATGTTTTGCCATGTGTTCTTGAACACCAGATAATTTTGATGATGAAAATGTTAAGGCATGAGCCTTATCCCTTTATAAAACGGATGGTTGTCTGGATGCGATACCATTCCAATTTTATCGTACAACCACAATACTCGAAATTTGGGTAGGATTTGACTGGAAATTTATATACCTTAGTATGGGTTCCCTTGCGGCCAAGGTTTGAGCTGAGGCTACCTTGTGAAGATTGTCCACCTGTGCAGTTCCCAAGACGATAGTTGGTCATGGTTGGGAGGCCAAACTCACAGGAGATGTGCCTATACTAGGGCGTGTAATTGAAAGGTTAGGATTGATTATCCGCATACTGAGTATGGTGAATTCAGGATTGTTCCTGACGGATGTATCGAATGTTGTGGTGAAAGTGCACCACCTCTGCAGAGTGTCAAACTATTCGAATAGCCGCGTCCACGGTCATGGAGAGTTGGAGTGGCCATACTGTTCCATCGTCAGATGTTTTCAAAATGACTTGTGAAATGTTTCATGATCTTGACTTTACCACAACAGGGTTGTGATATGAAATTCAAGTTCCCACTTAGGTGTTATAAAACTTTCAACTAGATTTCTTTGCTTCTGAACTTAGTTAAGGTAAATCTGGCTTTTTTCAAAACAACCTAGAGCTTAGTACTTCCTACTCAAAACCACTTCACTTGTTAGTATTAGTTTGCGAGTACTTAAAGAGTACTCATGGCTTTGTCCCTGGCAATTCCCGTGGCCAGACTATGAAGAGGACTATCAGGAAGACGGACAACAGGAAGGTTACGACAACTAGGATCATCTCCCATCATCAGCATTGCCTGTAACCATGAAGATGGAGCCTCGCATATGCTATCGTTATTATTACGTTATTCCGATGCTTGAATTGTATTAATACTGGATCATGAGATCCTTTATTTGTGTAAGACCTTATGTACGGTTTGAAATGGATGATGTACTATGATATCCAATCTGTTATGTCTCACAAAAATGGTAATCCTCGGATTGCGATGTATGGCATAACAGGCATCCGGGATTAAAAATCTGGGTGTTGACATTTGTCAAGCATATTCTCCATATTTTGTTCACTTTAACCTTAATCACTTCAAGATGCTTATGATAGGGGCAATGAGAGCTGAAAGCTAAAAAGTGCCATAATTTTTGGAAGCTCTTTATGGAACTTGAAATCCCTGCTTCCCTTTATGAAGGGCCTTTCTTCCACTTTTATATTGAGTCTCCACCTTCTATCCTTAGGCACCAATTAAGAGAGCATAGTTGTCATTCTTAGTTCTATGTGAATTGTCCCAAAACTTATTGATTGATTCATCTTGTTAATATTGCTTGTTCTTTAACTATTTGTATCTAGTCACCCTTATGAACTTTGAAGGTGTCCTATGCATTTCAGTTTTGCTACTCCATGAGTGAAAAGCTGAATGCTACTATGCTATGTTTTCTATATGTGAAACAAACAAATGTCTTTCAATGCATTGTTATTCATGAATCTTTGTTTGTATCCTTTCATGTTGCAGCATAGTTACTCTGTCTTATTGTTAGAACTTCATCTTTCATGCTTATGTTTAGAGTACTTTGATCCCAACTTTCAATGCTTGCAAATGGTTTGATTTTGATTGTGATGGTGCATGTCACCTCAAAAATGATTCTTTTTATCACTTACCTACTCGAGGACGAGTTGGAGTTAAGCTTGGGGATGCTTGATACATCATAAACGTATCTATAATTTTTTATGTTCCATGCTTGTTTAGTATGCACTTTTCTATGCTTTGTCTACACTTTGAGGTATTTTATACATTTTCAGGGACTAACCTATTAACAAGATGCCACAGTGCCAATTGCCTGTTTTCTGCTATTTTTGATTTCAGAAATGCTATAAGGAAATATTCTCGGAATTGGACGGGACAAAAGCCAAAGTCAATATTTCACCAAGAAGAACACAGAGACCGAAGGACGACCGGAGGGGTGCCACAGGGTGGCCACCCCCCCCCCACACACACACACACGCGCGCGGGCCCACCCTTGGTCGTGCTTGGGCAGGGTGTGGGCCCCCTGGCCGCCCTCCTGTCTCGCCTATTCGCCTATATAATCCTCCCGATGCCAAAACCCTAAGTACCCGATCAGACCTCCACAAAATAGTCTGTAGCCACTACCACCATCGTCCCTAGATCGGGGGATCTGAAACTCTTCCTGGCACCCTGCCGGAGGGGAGAGATCATCCCTGAGGCCTTCTTCATCACCATGCCAGTCTCCGGTATGATACGTGAGTAGTTCCATGTTGCACTATGGGTCCGTACTGTAGCTAGATGGTTGTTTCTCCTCCTTTGTGCTACCATGTCTAGATCTTGTGAGCTCCGTTCATGATCAAGATCATCTATTTGTAATCATGCATGTTGTGTTTGCGGGGATTCGATGGATATTGAGATTACTATGTCAGATTTATTAATGATTCTATCTTATTGATTTTATCATGTCTGTGTTGTTTGAGATCTTGCATGCCCTCCATTTCTAGTAGCTATCTTGGCGAAGTATATGCTAGTGACTCCAAGAGGGACTATTTATGCTCGATAGTGGGTTCATGCCTCTATTGAATCTGGGGAAGTGACAGAAATCTCTAAGGTTGTAGATGTGTTGTTGCTACTAGGTAGAAAACAACAATCTCTTGTTCATGGAACAATTGTATTGTTTACTTTACACACATTGCTTAAAGCAGTTATCTGTGTTCGGATGATAACCTGAAGGTGGATAAATAGTCATAGATATAGTTGGATGGCGGTCTATGTATATTGTTGTAATGCCCAATCAAATCTCATAGGATCATGAATGTCTAGTATTGCATTGTTATGCCTTGCTCTGTCCTGTCAATTGCCACGTTGTAATTTGTTTACCCAGCATGTTATGTTATTTATCTTAAGGATAACACCTCTAGTGAACTGTGGACCCTGGTCCAATCTTTACCATTGATACATATTCCACTGTTATTTTTTACTTTCTGCAAGCTACCATTACCTTCCACACCATACGTTTAATCCTTTGTTTTCAGCAAACCGGTGAGATTGATAACCTCACTGTTCGTTGGGGCAAAGTCTTGAGTTTGTGTTGTACAGGTTCCAAGTTGTTAGCAATACCTTGGTGTCATTTCCTTCTTCCTACTAGTTTAATAACCTTGGTTTCTTATCGAGGGAAGACTTACTGCTATGCTCATCATACCTTCCTCTTGGGGTTTCCCAACAAAGCTCTACAGTGATCTAAGCCGCATCATCTGTGCAGTAGCATCCTCAAGAGGCTACGGGAACTCTAGAAGCAGCACTAGGAGATAACCCCTCATGAGGCCCTAGCCTCGGCAGGGCGCAGCTCCGAGAAGGCATCTTGTGAATAGGATCTCCCATCTGGCACTTTTCCGTGCCCCGGATTTGGATACCTTCGGACGTAACCCAGGGGCACATACATAATCTCACCGCAAAAGCATCGGGGTAGCGCAACCCGACAAGGGGTGCTGCTGCTCTGAGGAGCTTCTGTGCTAAAGCAGGACAGACGACCTCAGCACTAGCAGACTTCCCCTTTGCCGTTTTGGTGCAATAGGGGGAGCCGGTGGTGCCTGACAGAGACAAGCGGCGCCGATGGGACCTACTTTATGGAATGGTGGAGAAGCCCTTGATGAGTAGGACCAAGTCCACGCAACGTAGCCTTGTAGACCGGGACTTCGAGGAGCAGCAATGTGATGACCCTTCCCGCCAAAGAATTGGGGGAAAAGGTCCGGCGTTGCTATATAAGGATGCCATCTCCTACCTTACAGAAGGTCGATCCTAGAGATATAAAACCCTAGAAATTCATCCAGCACTGTACCGTGACGAAGCACGCGAGAAATACAACAAAGCAGGAGTAGGGGATTTACCTCCTCACGTGGTTCCCAAACCTTGGGGAAAAACCTCTCATGTCCACTCTCTATCATGCCGCTACATCACTATCGCCACCGTTGTAGGGAACCTCGGAATGCATGTTCAGCCTCCTCACAAACTCAGGGCTCGTTGGACCCTTGTTTCTTCTTGGGGAAAATTCTATGAAATTTGGCGTGCTAGGTAGGGGGCTGAGGCATGCTTCCAAGACCTTCATCAACCTCATCCGCATGTCAGATCACAACAAGACTCGGGCTGAGTGCGCTCTCTGCTGTAGAGAAAGCTAGGCTCAGACGGATCCCGTGCCCCGATGCACCACCATGGAGCAGACCCCTATGGACAGAGGACAAGGAGGGCTCCACCTTCCGCCTGTCGCAGGAGCTCCAGCACTCCTCGCGTGGTGCCACATCGCTATCCCGCACTGTGTATTCTCGCGGACAAACCGAGCATCTCGCGTCGAAGGCCGCCAAGCGCATGGAGCACGAGTTGTTGGATCACCTGCCGGCCAAGCCTGGCTAGGGGAATTGGTGCGACCGACTTGACGAGATCCTCGACATCGCCACCCTCTCCTTGGCAGGACAAGGGGCTCAGGCCAAGGACAAGGCACGGGGAGCTGGGGGCTCACTACTGGCCCGGCACCCGGATGGCTCTCCCAAGCTCGGCGACATCGTCACACCACAGGGGAATAGCTGCCAAATCGTCTTGCTCTAGAGCCATCGTGCCCCTTTGCGGGCAGGAAGACCGCACTGTCGAGGATATTACCACGACGAGTCAGCAGAACCGCGAGGCCCTTGATAATAGCAAGGAGGTGAATGGAAACGGCTGCTTTGCCTTCACCAGGGAGCTGCACCACGTGATATGGCCTCACAATTTCCGCCCGGAGATAAAGTGGAGCCACAATGGAACCACCCACCCATTCGAGTTCATGCAGCTCTACACCACGAGTATCTAGGCTGCAGGTGGCAACGACCGCGTCATGGTGAACTGGTTCCCCCTGAGCCTAAAGGACATGACATGTACCTGGCTGATGAACCTCCCTAAAGAATCCATTGGCTCGTCGTCTGCCCTCTATTCCATCTTCATTGCCAACTTCAAGGGGACCTACAAGCGCCCACTCGCCTACTATGACCTCCGCCAGGTGCACCAGTAGCCTGGGGAGACTCTCTTCAAGTTCCTCTAGAGGTTTCGGCCAGGTCTGTAACAAGATCCCAAAGATATCGGACTCCAATTTTATCACCGCCTTCTCTAAGGGAGTAACGGACATCCGCATTAGGGAAAATATTGGCATGCGGGGCGAAAGCCTCACCACGGGCACTGAGTTTTTCTTCATGGAAAAAAGTGTGCCAAGGCTAAAGCGGGTCGCATGTTCGGCCTCGTCGAGGCGGAGACCACTCCCAAGTCCTCCAGTTCCTCCAAAAGCAAGAGAAAGGATCCCAAGTGAAATCTCACCATCGTCCTCGCTGCAGAACACAAGCAGAAGAGCCCTCGTGAGGGTGACACAGAGGGGGATCGTGAAGAACGCTCGTACTGCGTCTTCCACAAGAAGCATGGGAATCCCTCCGATGATTGCTACAAGCTCAAGAGGCTCTGCGCCTAGCGCAGCAGCCAGAGGAAGGGAATAAGGCAGGGACGAGAGCGGAGCAACAGGCGTGGCAGGAACCAAGAAGGGAGCCACTGGAACAAAAACCACGGTGTCCAAGGCACCCACCAGATAGTCCACCAAGCCAATGCCATGTAGGAGCATCACCACACACCGGAGAAAGGTCATGCCGAGGAGAACACTGGGGATATCAGGAGCCGCAGGGTGCCATATTTGCAACCTCGGAGGCTCCTAGGACCCAGCATCCAACAGTCACTTCAAGCAGCTCACCTACAAAGTCACCGCTGCCCAGCTCGGGACTCCATCCCGAAATCTCAAGTGGTCGCAGTTCTCTTCCACCTTCGACGTTGGCAACCACCCGCTTCCACCAGGGCTGTGGGTACTCTACCGATGATCTACACCCCCACCATCAACAACATCACAGTCGCAAAGACTCACATCGATGGAGGTTCCGGCTTGAATGTGAGTTCCATAGAGACGTTCACCAAGCTGTAGGTGCGGTATGACCGGTTGATGAAAACCATGCCATTCTCCGGAGTGATGAACGGAACCACCATCCCCATCAGGAAGGTGCGCCTATCCATCACATATGGTTCTCATGACAACTTCTGAACCGAGCTCATCGACTTCGACATGGAACACATCAGTCTCCCCTGGAACATCATCCTCGGCTATTCCTCTCTTGACAAGTTCATGGCGGCCACCCGACACGCTTACAACATCATCAAGATGCCAGGGGAAATAGAGAGGTCATCACCATCCACTGTGATGAAAGAAAGGCTCTTCACTCCCTCGACCATACCTACAAGACCGTAGCCACTGCCTACCCTGAGAACATGGATTCCCTGGACTACATTAGGGTACCGCAAGGAGGAAGCAAATGATGTTCCAAGAGAACACCATGGAAAATAGGGAAGTCATTGCCCTATTTCCGTCTAAGGAGGACTAGGTCGCGTTTGTCATCCGCGACCACGGAAGGGCCTCGGCACCACCCCAGCTCACCATCATGAGTGCTAGAGAATCTCACAAGGATGGCAACAACTCGGGTTCTCCCGACTTCCCCTTCGACTGCACTAGCACGCGTACAACGTCAATTGCTTCCCTGACCACGCCTAAGATCCATCGGCCTCAGAGTAGAGCCAGGCACGAGGAAGATGGAAAAACATCTTCGAGCGACGTGTTTGGTTGCACAACTTTACGAAGGTGACCCTCAAACTCTCATACCATACGGATTTATCTCTAGTAATACCCCGTGCGCATCACGACGGCATTGCAATAAGCTTGAAGCTCCTTGTCAGATTTTTTGGATCTTGCACCTTGCGCCTATTCTGCCATTTGCCTTTCCATTTGGAAAATGGTTTAAGCCGTGCATGGCGGAAGTTCCCTACATATGCCATGTGAGCGAGGGGCTAGGCACGGTGTCCATCGCTGGGTCACTCCCGTGAACATCAGGCCCTAAAGTGTCGAGCTTTGAACTTACGGACTATCTCCGATAATAAGTCACCTCATCCCTAGTTCCTGGTGCTTGATACCCTCGTGCTACATATATACGGGACCTAAGAGATGCACATTTTCCCCTATGGCCTTCTCCTCGAGATGCTTATGGCGCGACTCATGAGGGAAACCCCCTCCAGCGGCCCACCTTTCTTTCTAGACCTACGACTCCTCCTCGAGGGACTAACAGGAGAAGTATTTCCCTATGGCCTTCTTCCCGAGAGGCGTACGGGGCGGCTCGTGAGGCAAACCCCCTCCAGCGGCCCACCTTTCTAGCTAGACCTATGGTCTCCTCCTCGGGGGACTCACAAGAGAAGCATTTTCCCTACGGCCTTCTACTCGAGAGCTTACGGGCGACTCGTGAGAGAAACCCCCTCCAGTGTCCCACCTTTCTTGCTAGACCTACGGTCTCCTCCTCGGGGGACTAACAGGAGAAGCATTTTCCCTATGGCCTTCTCCCCGAGAGGCTTACGGGGCATCTCATGCGGGCACCCCCTCTAGAATCCCATATTTTTGGTGTCGAGCTCTAAACTTATGGACTAGATCTAGCAATAAGTCACCTCACACATGGTTCATGGTGCTTGAGACCCTCACACGTTTTGCCCTACAGCCTTCTCCTTAAGAGGTTTACGTGGTGGCTCGCAACAAAAGCCACCTCCAGTAGCCTAAACCCCGGCTATGTTTGCATCTTACCCTCGGTGCGGAGCTTATGCAGCAAACATCTGCCTCATGTTCCTTTCCTCGAAAGGCGACCTGCACTATCATTTTCTGCCAGCAAGGAAGGATTTGCGCTAGGCCTACAATCCTATACTCGGAGGACTATAGGAAACACGCAAGGCCTACAAGCATCTCTCTAGAGAACTATAGGAAAGATGCAAGCACCGAGGAAGAAGGTTATTAGATAGCATGCGAGCAATCACACCTCCTATGGCGGCTCAGGCACGACGCCGCCGCGATGGACGTGGCTGCCTCAGGACAACGAAGTTTAGAGTCATCTCTGCTTCCTAGCGAGGCACCCCGTTTTCTCGCCCAGCGAAGAAATCCCCCTGGGTATTGCTAAAAACACAACCCGTGGAAAGCTGGTACGAAGGGGCCTTGCGAGGCAGCCCCCACTGGTCTTCCCAGAACGCAATCCTGCGTGGGTGCTGGCCCCTCAACAAAACACAAAAAGAAGACAACTAGCACATGGAGGTTTTTAATTTGCGACCCGAAAGTTTAGACGCCAAGGCATAGCAGGGTCTAAGTTGCTTGTAATATCGCGGAGGGGTTGTAGTAGCTTCGCCAAGTGTCGAGAGGGCCCAAATGAAGGTGAATACAAATCTAATGGCCAAACGATCATTTGAACCAGTCAAAAAATGGTTGAACTCAAATCCCACCATTAGGTCAACTCTTCTTTCCTCGCCCTATCAATATTCCCCGTTATCCTTTGCGGTCATGGAATGGTTTAACCCTGTGAGGACTATATCTTCTTCTCTACACTTCTCTTCTCCCCTATTATTCCCCTCTTCATTACCTTGCTTAGCTTTGGTTGTTGGTCTCTAGATCGGAGATCGTCGTTGCTCTCCTTGTGTCCCCTCCATGACCAGTCAACCTCCCATGCCCTTAATCGAAGCTCGCGGTTGTCGCCTCGTTTTTCCTAGTTGTCATGTCGGAGCTTCACGTCCCCATCCTAGCCTCTCGCCTCTGCCTAGACCTTCTCGCACGGCGGAGTGCGTCCCGTCGGGAAATCCAGACTGGCGATCGGCCTTCGGCGGTTGCGTGTTGTCGTGCACCCTAGGCATGGTAGCCCTAGTAGAGGAGTTTGATGACAATGCTCTCATGGCCACCGTGCTAGGCATGCATCCCGCCGTGTCGTCGGCAGACTTGCTATCGGCTTTCAGGTCTCGTTTTGGGATCAGAAGAAAAATGGATGTAATCCCCTAGACCCTACGCTCTAAATCACAAGCCGGTATAACCCAAAAGTGCATAAGGTGGTGCTACCGCGGAGGCCCAAAGGTCACCCACGTGCAGGCCCGTCTAAGCGGAGCAGGGCACAGTATAGGCCAACGACCCTACACAGTTCTCATGGTTATAGCTTCAAGTGCGAGAGGCGTAACCGGCTAGACTTCCAGTCAAGCTTACACAAATGAGTATGTATGCCAATGACATACAAGAGTACATCAGAGCCAAACCATCTAAAACAAACAAAAATATTCAACACCATATGGCAAGATCCAAATATCCTAGATAGTTCTAATAGTTTAGGATACATCCTCATACATCACATATCAGAGTATCAAGCGGAAGCGGAAGACAAGATCCGAGTATGGATAAGAAGAAAATTGGCATAAGATACCATGAAAATAAGCACATCCCGCCCCCAGACCTCACAGATCTCCAACCTAGGAATCTCTTGTAAGGTTCCCAACCTTTAATAAGGTAGAGATCCCTGTGTTTACAATGCTAGTCCCTGGATCAATAGCTAGCATCCACAGTTAAGATGTAATATCAAGAAACAAAGGTCATAATACAACTTTATAACCAGGAATAAAATAAGTTATTACATCTTACATAGCTCATTTGGCTATTACATTACATTCCAGCAGAATATCTATAAACATGGGGTCCTTCATCTTCAAAGTGCCACAGGCAGACATGTTGGTTGTAGACTTGTAATCCTAATCATTAAACTTCACTAATATCAAACAAACCTGCAACATAACAAGTTACAGCCACAAGGGTCAATACATTTGAATTGTATTGGCAAGTGATACTATGGTAGTATAGTGGAGTCTATGATCTATATGCATTTGGCTAAGTGGAGCTTAGGCTTGCTTTGCTCAAAATAGATTTTTTCTTATCATTTGAAAACACTAAGTTTTTGTTTGACAAAAATCTTTCCCAAGGCATTCCCCAATAGAAATTGGTGATCCTTTCAACCCTTGTTCACCCACAAGTTTTTAACTTAGAAATTGGGATGATGAGATTCTTGATAGCTTCCATGTCTTGATGCTCAAATTGTCCTTTGCCAGGGACATGGCTAAGTACTTAGATTTTACACTCTGCAGAGGTGGTGCACTTTCCCCACAAGACTTGGTTTCACCAAGACAAGATCTTTCAGAAGCCTTCCCTTAGACCAGAATGGACGCGTTCCAACCTATCAACCCCTACCACCAACTGTCCATTTGGCTAAGTTCTTGCAACCTATATGATCCAGGCAGAGCCCATAATGCCATGTGGTTGCACTTGAAGCTTATCAACATTTGACATCTCAAATCTCTTTGTTCCTGGGTGGCCGTCCACAAGTGAGACACCAAGTTTTCCCCAGCATGCTGGACTTGGTGAAGCCCAAGTTTCCCCCAGCATACTGGACTTGCATGACCACTCAACACAAACCATTCTTTCCATTCCACCCAGGTGATTCATTTACTTAGTTGTTTTATTAAACAAAACATAAGTCCTCAGACTTAGAAAGTTTTCCATAGCATGAATATATATTCCACCCTTGTTTTCTATTAGCTAAGCTAAGCAGGATAGTAGTAGGAATCTTAACTTAGGAAATTTCTACTAAGGTTTCATCTATTAGGATTTCCCATGGCATAGTTTATACTTAGCAAAAATTCCATGCAAGTCCTACTTAGAAATATCACTAATGCATAGTGAAAATAATGGGACAAAAGTATGAAGCATCACTTGCCTTTTTGGTAGAGTATAGGTTCACTTCTTGATCTTTGCAATGTTTACTCACTTCAAATCACTACAATACAATCAAGCAAACAATAATTCAATCTACCATTCAAGCAATTCATCACATAAATTGATAAAATCAAAGTAATGCATGCAAGCATGCAAAAGATTGTTTTATTTGTAGAAGTGGTTTCTAATGGGTCATAAACATTTGGAAACACCTAATGGTCATTTTGTAAGGTGGCAAGTCATTTGCAAAAGATTTCACTTCATAAACCATTTTTAAACCAAGTCATTATTTTATGTGGTGAAGAAATGCTTTTAATAAGGCAAAATTTCTATAGGTTTTACAAAATATGTTTTCAAACCATATAACATTGTGTCTAGGGTCAGTCAGTTTATTTCCAAAATATTTCTCAAAGGTTTTCTTCCAAAACCATTTTTTTTAATAATCAAACTATATTTTTATTTGACTAGAAATGGTTTAAATCAAAGATTCATTCTTTTGCTTCACCAAATACATTTTTAAAACCACAATTTGTTTCCTATGGTCAGTAGGTTCAAAACACACTATTATCCAAAGATTTTATCCTCAAAATCATTTTGGAATGAATTTTATATCCTAAACAAGCATACACAAGTTTCTGCAAAAACAAACATTTTACCAGAAGCTTTTTACTAAAAAAAGTGCATGGTTGGCTAGGGCTTGTTTTTCTGAATCCATTGGTATAAAGTTTGCAAAATTTGGACGTGTAGATCAAAAGTTATAGATTTTACAAGTTTGCATACTAATCAGATTCAAAATTCTGTTTTAAACCAAACTAGTGCCACGCGGCGCGTTTCTATTCGTCGGTACCGCTTCGGTTGGATCGTGCGATGGAAGCCGTTAGATTTAAGTTACATCGCACGGCGCGCAGGTGCTACTTACCCCTTCGCTCTCATTTTATCGCGTTCGTCAGATCAAGATCCTACGGCCGCTACGTGTTTGACCACTAGCGTGGCCGGCGGTGACGACCGGCGGAGCGATCGCGGTGGCGCTGCGATCTGGGGATAGACGAAGAGAGGGGTAGCTCACCAGATTTGCTGTGCTTCGCCGATGCTCAACGTGCTCGTGGTTGACAAAGGGGCGCTCGCATGTGCTGGCGATTGCTCTTGGCGTCGGGCTCCTCTGTTCGTCATCGGAGGCGAAGGTATGGGTCACGCCAGACCAAACAAACCGTGTTGTTAGATGCGTACGGGATAGGCAAAGACGTGAGCATCGGTCAGAGGGGTTGGGGAGGTCGGAGGTTACCAGGGGGTGTCGCCGGAGTGGAGGCAGACGGTAGAGGAGCTCTGTTCGTCGAGGTTGTCGATGGTACAGGGCACACGCGGCCAAGCGGGCGACACTGGGAGGTGCGCCAGGAGGTGGGGAGTACGTGAGCTTGGTCGAGGAGGCAAGGGGCGATGCAGGGCTGCCGGAATTTGCTCGTGAAGCTCGTCGGAGCAGCGGCAAAGCAAAGTGAAATTGCCGCAGCCTGGTGGTTCCGAGGAAGCGGGGACTGAGGGGAATCAGAGAGGAGGTGAGGGCGTTTAAGATAGCGTGGTCGCGGGGTGGAGTAACGCGGGAAATAACGCGTATTCACGCGAGCGTTTAACAGCAGAAAACCGCCGGCGAGGTTTGCGCGCGAGTGAGGAAGAAGAGAGCTGGCGGTGGGGTCGTCTGGCAGCGAGAGAGAAAGAGAGGGGACGGGGTCCACCAGTCGGCGTCTCTGCGGGTCTGTCTGCGGGTGAAAAATGATTCGTTCGTGTGTGAGGGAGAGGTGGGCTGGACTGGGCCTAGTTGGGCTAGTTGACTGGGTCGAGTCCTTTAACATTTTTTTTGTTCTGTTTGTTTTTCTTTTTCTCTTTCTTTTATTCTGTTTTGATTTTGTTTGGTCAATTCAAGCATTCATTTGAATTCAAAATCTTGCCAAATTTTGGGTAGGTTTAAATACTGGTTGGTAGCCCAATCTGATGTCAATTTTTGGAATTTATTTAATTCCTTTTTAGGTCTTTTTAATTATTCAAGTAGGTCCTTGTATTAAATCAAATAGGCTTTAATAATGTTTCAAACACTATTTAAATTCTTTTAAACCTTCCAAATCTTTTCAGTAGGTTTTGTTTACTTAAAAGGGTGTCAAATAATTCATCTTGAATTATTTGGAAAGTATTTAATATGATTTATTAATCATTTAAGATTGGATATTTATTTTAATTCCAATGGAATTTAATAAAGTTTTAATTCCCTAATTTTTATTTGGAGGTTTTATTTTATTTAAGTTGATTAAACAACTTTTATTCCACTTGGGTAAATTCCAAATATCATTTTCTCATGTATTCCTATTTAGAGTTTTGTCTTTATTAAGATAGGGAAAGAATGGTTATTGCCATTTTATTTTATTTGGAAAATTCTTTATCCTTTTATTTTATTTGGATTGAGATTATAATCATTCCATTTGTTTATGGATTTGGCCAAGATTTGGTTTGGTCTTTAAATATTTAATATTTCTTTCTTTTCCTATAAAATCCATATCTTTTTATTTAGAGATCCAAACTTGGTGATTCCAATTTGTGAAATCTTGTTTGATATTTATTTATCCTTTTAAAGATATTTAGGATTATTTGCTCACCAATTGGTATGAGTTTCTAGATAGGTTCTTTATTAGCTTTAGGAATTCAATTTCTTATCTTATTAAATTCATAAGATTTTATTTATGCTTCCAGATTGAGTGAAACCAATTTATATGGCCTTATATTATTCCTATTTGTCTTTCTTGATCATTTGTGAATGTTTGTTGACAAGTTTTTATATGGATCAAATCCATAGGCTTGGAGATACTTGGAAATGATTTTATTCCATTTAGGTTTAGGGTTTGGATATATTTTCCAAGTGTTTAAATTTCCAAATACATTCTTTGAGGAATGCATTTCTCTTGATTTGGATTTTTTCTTGGATTCAAATTTTTACCAAAGTTTGTTCAAGATGGGATTTTAAGTTTCCTTTTAGAAACTAAAAGTTTCTTTTCACCCTGATTTTCAACAAAAATTTATTTTGTTTATTTTATTTTTCACATTACAAGATTTGGAAAATCTTGGGATGTGACAGGCTACCACCCTTAAAATAAATCTCGTCCCGAGATTTGGGGAGGCTAGGGGTTACAAATTGGCTCAAAGCATCTAGGGTACTACCACCCTTAAAAAATTTCCAACTAAATTACATTTTGGCTTGCTTGGGATCTTGTTGAAATCTCTCTGGACAAACATCTGCATAGTGTCCTTTGTTTTCACATTTAAAACATGTGACAAGGCTGATATCCTTCATAGGCTTGTTTATCTTGTGCTTCATCTTTTCTGGACAGTTGCTTGCATAATGTCCTTGGTTATCACAATTGTAACAGGTGATAAGATTGAGTTCATCAATGTCGCATCCCAAATTTTAGATTTGGTTCTGCATATCATTCATATCATTGCATCATGTTCTTCCATGCAAAACATCCGATTGAAATGATTCGGTAAAACGCTGTTTTCAAAACCCTATTTTACTTTACTAAAATGCTTCTACGGGAGGGTATATTAGGACTTGTGTTTTCCACCCTTGGAAACTAGTGGGTTCACTCACCACATGACCCTAGTTTGATCTCCTAGATTTTAGAAAAATTTAGGAACAAGTTTCGCCTAATTCGGAGTCCGTATGAAAAAGTTACGGAGGAAATACTAAATAGGAAATTAGAAAAAAAGGCGCCATTGGCTGCCGAGCTTGCCACAATGACAAGCCGTGGCCCAACAGCATGGCCGCCGCCGCCTCCTCGCGCCGACACCGACCCGCCATGGGCAAGCGCCTCGCAGTCTGCCGCGCCTCGCCGCCGTCGCTCAGGTGAGCTCGCCGTCGCCGCCACCTCCCCCCTGTCGTTGATCTTCGATCCAACGGCCCAGATTGGGCGTGGACTAGTCTGCCTGGGCGGTTGACTGGTCAACAGCCAGTCCACCGCCACGTCAGCGCCACCTCAGCCGGTCAAAGTCAAGATTTGACTGGGCGATTTCATAAATAGATTTAATTGGCAGAAACTTGTTTAAACTTGTAAATTGCGTAGAAATTAATCTACTGGGCCAAAAATTGCAAACAAAATATGTGTAGATTCAGTAAGTCATGTAGAATCTTGCTGTACCATTGTTTTACACTTTTGTAGCAAGATTTTGTCCAGATTAACTAAATGAGTTAATGCCCTTTTTGGAGTAATTAATTCGTAGAAAAAGATCTGTAACTCCAAAAATTGCAAATAATATGTCCCTGGATTCAGTAGAACAAGGGAAATCTTAAAGTGAATTAAAAAGATAGGCCTACAGTAAAAACTTTTGCAGAAACTATTTAGTGGCCTTCTGCAGTATTTTAATTACTCAGGGAGTTTTATAATTCCTTTTTGAGTAATTCCAATTGGTACTGATCCTAAATAGCAATGCCTATACAGTAGAATTTTCCCAAGATTTTACAAATAGTATGTTTTTGGTAGTGAATTATTTGGTTTCTAGCTCTAGTTTCGAGCATTATATTTTGCATAATGGTTTTCCTTGCGCTAAAATTATTTTCCATGCATGCATTTAGTAGCTTTGCTGAATAGGATTAAGTGGTGCTGCTGTAGCATCAATCCACCTGTCATGCATGCATTCATGCATCATCTTTGTTTGCATATGCTTGTGGATGGTTTGTTTATGAATGCAACTGTATCGTGTAGATTGTGACGACTACAACGCTTGCTCGTGTGTGAATTGTTCTTCCGACCGCTACAACCAAGGCAAGTAGATGCTACTTTGTTTATGATATTGTCCTACTATTTTCAATGCATTGTCGTGTATTTTTGTAGATGCATGTGTAGGATGATACTATCGCTATGCTATGTCCTATTATGTGGTAGGGCTTTCCTTGTAGATGAACCACCGTTGGTAGATGTGCTTAGCCATGCTATGATGTACGAGGGCTGGGTTACATCACTGAAAGTTGTTTCTAAAAGTTTTGGTTTGCGAAAACTAAAACAACTTAATCAATGAATCTCCTAGGTGTGATGGGATTAATAAATTTTGGTGGTATCATTGCGGAAAGGCACCCAGGTATCGAGAGAAAATGATTGGCTTCTTTATTTTGTAGCTTACGTGTACAACCATGTGCCAATAATGAAATGGGCGGTTGGTTGGACCTAGTAGGTTGTGGTAACTCGAACCCGCGTATCCAGAGATGTAGAATTTTGGTAGGTTGGACCGGTGCGCGTCGGGATTGGGGAGCTACTTCCCGAACGGTCTCTTCTTGGACTTATCCCTATCATCACCCAAAATGAGAGTGATGGTACGAGTTGGGCTGGCCAAGTCACATGGGTAAAGTGTACTAGCCCCTGTAGGGTGTATAATCTAATTGATTAGCCGTGTCCCTGGTTATGGACAACTGAGTTGCTTGATATTGATTCCATGACATGTTTCTCGCTCATTCTAATTTCATAATTTCTTTATTATTGTTGGGTTAACTTAATTGTGATCTTTTCAAAGAAAATCAAAAACTGTTTATGAAAGTAGGACAAAGGTATTTGAAAATGCAAGCTAGCCACAGCTCCACTTGCCAAATATGCATGTAGATGTTAGCACTATTGTCTCCTTTACTAGCTCTACTTGCCATACATTCCATGTATTGACCTTCTGGGCTGCATGTTTCATGTTGCAGGATATTCCGATTCTGAGTAATCGATATAGGCCACGGTACTCCACTCGGCACTTGTTCACTTGTGGGCAATTTGAAGAATGGAGGATTTACTTTATTTATGTTGCTACCTGAATAATTTGAGCTAGCCTTGAGCTAAGCTTTTATTGTAATAATGGTACTCTGGATCTTCGTTATTTATGATACACGGATAATTTGTTATGTTATTCATCTTATTCTATTGTGGGCCAATGAACCGATCTAGGGATTGGCATGTCACATAGAAGCCACGGTCTTTTCAGAACCGCGGTGTTACAAGATGGTATCAGAGCCCGTGTGTCGACTATAGGATCGTGACCTAGGATTGGATTAGGAAACCATAGAATTATTAAAGCTTATATTAACTCTGTCTTTCATCTTATGCCTTTCACTCTCATAAATTCTTACCATATGCTATTCTCACACTTTCCTATTTTAATTGATAGATGGGAGAAGTCAGGACTGAGTATGCAACCATGGAGTCACCAAGGCCCTTTGCAAGACAGTTAGCATGCTCTCATGATCATTGGGATTGCACTGCCCATGTTCAAGGGGAGAAGGTCGTACACCTATGGATATGGTGAGGATGCATGGGAGATCACCACCTTCATCTTCAGGGATGCCGCCTTGCCAAACCCTGTGCATCTGATCTACACCAAGACATACTGCAACTGTGGACTTGGAATTAACTTGGCCATACATGAAGCCCTGTCTCGCCAGTGCCATCATGTCAGACACCTACTACCGGCAGATTCACCCTACCGTGACTATGGGAGGCGTGATGAAGATGGACACATTGTGATTACCCCGGGCGACAGGAACAACATGCCTCCCCGTCGGAGGCACATAGAGGACATGGAAAGGGAGAATGGAGCTCTAGCTGAGAAAGTGATGATGATAAAGGAGATTGCAGATTTTGCCAGCAATGGTATGGTGGTCCAAGGACAGGAGATTGACACCTTGCATGAAGCTGTGGAGTTCGAGAATGCCCTGATAGGCAGAGATGCAACCATAGCTCATCTTCATGGAACTGTGCAGGAAAACACCCAGAACATACAACAGCTGCAAGGGACCGTCCAGGAAAGGGATCAAACTATTGAAGCTATGGCAGCCTAGATTGCCGTTCTCCAAGCACAGCTGAATCCACCCTCTGATGATGACAATGGAGATGGTGGCAACAATGATGATGATGATGACAGTGGGAATGATGATGATGATGAGGACGAGGATGATGATGATGGAGACGATGATGGTGGAGGAGATGAAGCTGTTGTTGTTGCAGCTGAAAGTGAAGAAGAAGAGGAGGATCCAGAAGAGGTGGAGTTTCAGATTTCAAGTGATGACTCAGGAGAGGTGTACACTCCACTGCCATGGTTGAATCGTGGACATAAGCGCCAATGCAAGAGTGCAAGGACCTACCGCAACCTCTTCAAGAAGTAGATAGAAGTCCACCAATTAGTCCTCGTTAGGAAAAATCGTTAGGATTAGTCTCGATCGATGTAAAACTTAGTTACAATTATCTTAAGAGTGTTTAGTTGCTTATTTGTGTACTTCAATATCCCAGGAATTATTTGTGCGAATTTTATGAAAGAGTTATGGCAAGTTTGGTTAATATCTGTGTTATTTTCGCTGCAGTTTTCTGCTGATACAGCAGTACTGTATGATTTTTCATATTTTTCTGGTATCTGGGAAAAATCTGAAAAAAATAGGGATGGTGAGAAACTCTCTGTACTGTATGTGCAAAAATCAGCTAAAATTCCTGAAGAGTCTAAGTCAGGTAGAAAAAATCGTGAACACTGCTGGACTGTTCTGGCAGATTGCTGTTTTTGCTGCTTTGTTGATCAACTGTTTAGTTAACCATTGCCAACTCTTGTAAAACTATTTCAGTAGGTATATACAGCTAGGATAACCCCTGGGATGTTGCTGGATCACTTGTTTGGTGATGTGTTGCTTGCTTGGGATTGTCTGCTATTGTTTGTTGTTGTTTGATCATAATGCATGGGTAGAATCCTATTATCGTAGTTGATTCTTTCTAAGCTTACCTGTGCTGAACCGCAGATGCCTTCCCGCTGTCAACCCACTGAGTTGGAGCAGCTCATGGCAGCTCAGGCACAGCTGACCCAAGTTATGACCCAGTTCATGGAAGCTCAGAACAACAACAACAACAACAACAACAACAACAACAATGGGAACAACCAGCCTCAGGGAGATGCTCTCACCAGATTTCTGAGGCTAAGGCCAGCTAAGTTCTCTACTGCAACGGAACCAATGGTTGCTCTCGACTGGTTGCGTTCAGTCAACAAGGATCTGGTAACTGTTGGATGCACTGATGCTGAGAAGGTGAGGTTTGCCGCTCACCTACTGGAGGGACCAGCCGCTTCTTGGTGGGACACTTTTCAGATCACCCACCCGCTGGACACTGTGACTTGGGCAATGTTTGAGGAAGGTTTCAGGACCAACCACGTGTCTTCAGGAGTTCTGAGCCTGAAGAGGAAGGAGTTTCGCAACTTGCGCCAAACCAACCGCACCGTGGCTGAGTACATTGAGGAGTTCAACAACCTGTCCCGTTATGCACGTGAGGATGTTGACACTGATGCAAAAAGGAGGGAGAGATTCCTGGATGGCCTCAGTGACGAGCTTTCAGTGCAGCTACTGGTTGTTTATTGCCCCACTTTCCAGGAGCTTATGGACAAGGCCAGGATCTTGGAAGGGAAGCACAAGCAGGTGGAGAACCGCAAGAGAAAGAGCAGCAATCACCACTTTGGTTCCCACCACAAGTCTCGCACTTCTTATGATGGATACTCCAAGCATGGAGGGAGTGACCATGGGCACCATGGGATCCATGACCGCCACCACCATGGAGGCGATGGACATCGCCATGACAACCACAAGAGCAGCCACCACAGCCACAAGGGAGGACACTCTCACCATTCTGGAGGACACGGTGGACATGACCGCAACCGTGATCGCAGCTTTGTGAAGAAGGATCTGAGTGAGGTGACATGCTTCAAGTGTGGCCAGAAGGGACATTATGCTGACAACTGTCCGGAGAGGAAGGGACTGAAGCCAACCAACAACCAGAAGGCCACAGTGAACCACATGAATGTGGAGGAGATCCCAGATGAGCCTGACCTTGTGATTGGTAAGTTCCCAATCAACACTCACCCTGCACTTATACTTTTCGATACTGGTGCATCGCATTCATTCATATCAAGGGCATTTGTGGATAAGTATAAGCTACCTACTGAGTCTATGAAAGAGTCTATTAGAGTAAGCTCACCTGGAGGAGATATGATAGCTAGCGCGGGATGCCGCGGCTTAACTGTGAGGATTGGAACACACAACTTCATTGCACATCTGGTAGTGTTGGAGTCACAAGGGTTAGATGTTATTCTGGGTATGGATTGGATGTCTATGCATGGGGGACACATAGATTGTGCACAGCGAGCTGTTTCACTCAAAACCCTGGATGGTAAGAGAATTAGGTTCAAGTCGGCAGTGCGACCGGGAAGGTGTAAGCTGAATTCTCTTAAGGGGGTTAGCATGGATACTGTGCTTGTGATTAGGGATTACCCCGACGTGTTTCCGGAAGAGCTGCCAGGTATGCCACCTGACAGGGAAGTGGAGTTTCTCATCGATCTGATGCCGGGGACAGGACCTATAGCAAAGAGACCATACAAGATGGATGTGGATGAGCTGAAAGAATTGAAGAAGCAGCTGAAAGAGCAGTTGGACAAAGGATTCATTCAGCCTAGTTCGTCGTCATGGGGTGCACTTGTTCTGTTTGTGGAGAAGAAAGACAGCAGCAAGAGATTAGTGGTGGACTATCGCTCGCTGAATGAAGTAACCATCAAGAACAAGTACCCTCTACCGAACATAAATGATTTGTTTGATCAACTGGAAGGAGCGAAGGTGTTCAGCAAGATTGATCTGCGATCGGGCTACTTCCACTTGAAGATCCGGGAGGAGGACATACCAAAAACCGCTTTCACCACTAGGTATGGCTTATATGAGTATACAGTTATGTCTTTTGGACTAACAAATGCCCCGGCATATTTCATGACCATGATGAACAAGGTATTCATGGAGTACTTGGACAAGTTCGTGGTGGTGTTTATTGATGACATACTGATATATTCCAAGGATGATGTTGAGCATGAGAAACATCTGCGACTGATTATGGAGAAGCTGAGGGAACACAGGTTGTATGCCAAATTCAGCAAGTGTGAGTTCTGGCTTAACACTGTTGGATTTCTTGGACACGTGGTGTCAGGAGAAGGAGTCGCTGTTGATCCAAGCAAAGTGACTGCAGTAACTGAGTGGGAAGCACCCAAGAATGCGGGAGAGATACGAAGCTTTTTGGGACTTGCTGGATATTACAGGAGGTTCATTGAAAACTTCTCCAAGATTGCTAAGCCGATGACTGAACTTTTGAAGAAGGAGAGGAAGTTTGAATGGACGGATGTGTGTGAGGCCAGCTTTCAGGAACTAAAGCATCGACTAGTGACCGCGCCTGTTCTGTGTTTACCTGATCTTCAGAAGGATTTCCAAGTGTACTGTGATGCTTCGATGTGGACTTGGGCAGTCTTGATGCAAGATGGAAGAGTGGTGTCATACGCCTCGCGACAACTTAAACACCATGAACGGAATTATCCCACACATGACTTGGAGTTAGAGTCAGTGGTTCATGCGCTCAAGGTATGGAGGCACTACTTAATGGGAAAACACTGTGATGTGTACACTGACCACAAGATCCTGAAGTACATATTTACACAGAAGGAACTGAATATGAGGCAAAGGAGATGGTTGGAACTTATCAAGGACTATGATATGAATCTACAATACCACCCAGGAAAGGCCAATGTAGTAGCAGATGCTCTGAGCCGGAAGGTTTATGCCAATGGATTGACAATTGGGGAATTGCCCGAGGATTTGTGTAAGCAATTCAAGGACCTTAGACTGGAGGTAGTGTCAGAAGGATATTTGGCGGCAATGGAAGTCCAACCAACGCTACAGGACAGAATCAGGAAGGCTCAAGTGGGAGACAAGGAGATTGATGAAGTAAAGGAAAAGATGAAGGAGGATCGAGCAAGGGAATTCTGCGAGGATGAGCAAGGAACCTTTTGGTATGGAAATCGTTTGTGCGTCCCCAACGATCCGGAGATAAGGAAGTTGATTCTGCAGGAAGCTCATGGCTCGTCGTACTCCATACATCCGGGCAATACGAAGATGTATATGGACCTAAAGGACAGATTCTGGTGGAACAACATGAAGGGAGACATCGCGGAGCATATTGCCCTATGTGATGTGTGTAGCCGAGTGAAGGCGGAACACCAGAAACCAGCAGGATTGCTACAGCCATTGCCCGTGCCGGATTGGAAGTGGGATAGAGTGGGAATGGATTTTATCACAGGATTGCCCAGGACCAGGTTAGGATATGACTCCATTTGGGTAGTAGTCGACCATTTGACCAAGGTAGCCCACTTTATACCGGTGAAGACGACCTATACGAGTGCAAAGTTGGCCAAAATTTATATGGACAGAATTGTGTGCCTACATGGAGTTCCCAAGAGTATTGTATCTGATAGGGGGACCCAATTTACCTCACACTTCCGGCGCCAGCTGCACGAGTCACTTGGTACTAGGTTGGAGTTTAGCACAGCATTCCACCCACAGACTGATGGACAGACCGAGAGGGTGAATCAGATTTTGGAAGACATGCTGAGAGCTTGCGCTTTGGCTCATGGCTCTAGTTGGGATGAGAATTTGCCGTATGCTAAGTTTTCCTACAACAACAGCTATCAAACCAGCATCAAGACGTCACCGTTTGATGTACTGTATGGGAAATGGTGCCGGACACCACTGCTATGGGATGGAGTAGGAGAACGTTAGTTGTTTGGACCTGATTTGATCAAGGACGCTGAGGAGAAGGTCGCCTTGATTAGGGACAGGCTGAAGGTAGCACAATGAAGGCAGAAGAGCTACGCTGACGCCAAGCGCGAGGAAGTGGTGTATGAGATAGGTGATAGAGCATACCTCAGAGTGTCGCCACTTCGTGGAATCAAGAGATTTGGAATCAAGGGTAAGCTGGCACCTCGGTTTATTGGACCGTATCGGGTCTTAGCATGCAAAGGAGAAGTTGCTTATCAATTGGAGTTGCCAGAGGCTCTGCCCGTTGTTCACAATGTGTTCCACGTGTCCCAGCTGAAGAAGTGCCATCCGGAGATGGTGGATACACCATTAAGAGACACTGTGCCACTAGAGGAGGTTCAGCTTGAGAACGACTTGACCTATGAGGAGAAGCCGGTCAAGATTCTCGGAGAATGGAGAGGATTACCCGTACCAAGACGATCAGGTTTTGCAAGGTGCAGTGGAGCCACCACACCGAAGAGGAAGCCACTTGGGAGCGTGAGGATGACATCCGAGAGGACTACCCGCACCTATTTGCTAGCCGCGCCGAATCTCGGGGACGAGATTCATCTTAAGGGGGTTAGTCTTGTCGCATCCCAAATTTTAGATTTGGTTCTGCATATCATTCATATCATTGCATCATATTCTTCCATGCAAAACATCTGATTGAAATGATTCGGTAAAACGCTGTTTTCAAAACCCTATTTTACTTTACTAAAATGCTTCTGCGGGAGGGTATACTAGGACTTGTGTTTTCCACCCTTGTAAACTAGTGGGTTCACTCACCACATGACCCTAGTTTGATCTCCTAGATTTTCGAAAAATTTAGGAACAAGTTTCGCCCAATTCGGAGTCCGTATGAAAAAGTTACGGAGGAAATACTAAATAGGAAGTTGCAAAAAAAAAGGGGCGCGCGCGCTTGGGCGAGCAGCCCGCCCGGCCAACCTTGCCGCCGGCCGCCATGTGTAATCACGACCAGCTGAAGGGCCCGCCCGTCGGCCGCCTCCAGTCACCTCCACGCGGGGCCCGCCTGTCAGCCGAGTTCGTCTCGAGCTCCAACTACTAGCACGATTCTCGCGGGATTCCCGTGTCGTTTCCGAACCGATTTCAACGATTTTTCTTGCCTATAACGATCTCCTCGAGCCCCTCTTCCAAAACCCCCATCTAATTGCAATCGCGACGCCCTCAATCTCCGGCGATTTCTCGCCGGAGTTCGAGCCCGCCGCCGCCGCCATTAGCTCAGGTGAGCCACTCGCCGCCTCGCCCTCGCCAGCTCACAGACGCCACCTCACCGCCCGACCGCCTTCTTCTCCCCAGCAGCCTCGACGCTCACTTGAAGGCCGCCGCCTGACGCCGACCATCACCCACATCGCGCCTTCTCTCCGCCACCCGACACGACCATGCCGACGATGCCTCGCACCGCCTGTCACCGGAGGACCTCATCCGCCATGCCGCCGCCACCGTCATTGCTGTGAGTCATTCGCCGCCACCTCCCCCCTGCCGTCGATCTTCGATCCAACGGCCCAGATTGGGCGTGGACTAGTCAGCCTGGGTGGTTGACTGGTCAACAGCCAGTCCACCGCCACGTTAGCGCCACCTCAGCTGGTCAAAGTCAAGATTTGACTGGGCGATTTCATAAATAGATTTAATTGGCAGAAACTTGTTTAAACTTGTAAATTGCATAGAAATTAATCTACTAGGCCAAAAATTGCAAATAAAATATGTGTAGATTCAATAAGTCGTGTAGAATCTTGCTGCACCATTGTTTTACACTTTTGCAGCAAGATTTTGTCCAGATTAACTAAATGAGTTAATGCCCTTTTTGGAGTAATTAATTTATAGAAAAAGATCTGTAACTCCAAAAATTGCAAATAATATGTCCCTGGATTCAGTAGAACAAGGGGAATCTCAAAGTGAATTAAAAAGATAGTCCTACAGTAAAAACTTTTGCAGAAACTATTTAGTGGCCTTCTGCAGTATTTTAATTACTCAGGGAGTTTTATAATTCCTTTTTGAGTAATTCCAATTGGTACTGTTCCTAAATAGCAATGCCTATACAGTAGAATTTTCCCAAGATTTTACAAACAGTATGTTTTTGGTAGTGAATTATTTGGTTTCTAGCTCTAGTTTCGAGCATTATATTTTGCATAATAGTTTTCCTTGCGCTAAAATTATTTTCCATGCATGCATTCAGTAGCTTTGCTGAATAGGATTATGTGGTGTTGCTGTAGCATCAATCCACCTGTCATGCATGCATTCATGCATCATCTTTGTTTGCATATGCTTGTGGATGGTTTGTTTATGAATGCAACTGTATCGTGTAGATTGTGACGAGTGCAACGCTTGCTCGTGTGTGGATTGTTCTTCCGACCGCTACAACCAAGGCAAGTAGATGCTACTTTGTTCATGATATTGTCCTACTATTTTCAATGCATTGTCGTGTTTTTTTGTAGATGCATGTGTAGGATGATACTATCGCTATGCTATGTCCTATTATGTGGTAGGGCTTTCCTTGTAGATGAACCACCGTTGGTATATGTGCTTAGCCATGCTATGATGTACGAGGGCTGGGTTACATCACTGAAAGTTGTTTCTAAAAGTGTTGGTTTGCGAAAACTAAAACAACTTAATCAATGAATCTCCTGGGTGTGATGGGATTGATAAATTTTGGTGGTATCATTGCGGAAAGGCACCCAGGTATCGAGAGAAAATGATTGGCTTCTTTATTTTGTAGCTTACATGTACAACCATGTGCCAATAATGAAATGGGCGGTTGGTTGGACCTAGTAGGTTGTGGTAACTCGAACCCGCGTAACCAGAGATGTAGAATTTTGGTAGGTTGGACCGGTGCGCGTCGGGATTGGGGAGCTACTTCCCGAACGGTCTCTTCTTGGACTTATCCCTATCATCACCCAAAATGAGAGTGATGGTACGAGTTGGGCTGGCCAAGTCACATGGGTAAAGTGTACTAGCCCCTGCAGGGTGTATAATCTAATCGATTAGCCGTGTCCCCGGTTATGAACAACTGAGTTGCTTGATATTGATTCCATGACATGTTTCTCGCTCATTCTAATTTCATAATTTCTTTATTATTGTTGGGTTAACTTAATTGTGATCTTTTCAAAGAAAATCAAAAACTGTTTATGAAAGTAGGACAAAGGTATTTGCAAATGCAAGCTAGCCACAGCTCCACTTGCCAAATATGCATGTAGATGTTAGCACTATTGTCTCCTTTACTAGCTCTACTTGCCATACATTCCATGTATTGACCCTTCGGGGCTGCTACGTTTCATGTTGCAGGATATTCCGATTCTGAGTAATCGATATAGGCCATGACTCACCTCGGCACTTGTTCACTTGTGGGCAATTTGAAGAATGGAGGATTTACTTTATTTATGTTGCTACCTGAATAATTTGAGCTAGCCTTGAGCTAAGCTTTTATTGTAATAATGGTACTCTGGATCTTTGTTATTTATGATACACGGATATTTTGCTATGTTATTCATCTTATTCTATTGTGGGCCAATGAACCGATCCAGGGATTGGCATGTCACATAGAAGCCACGGTCTTTTCAGAACCGCGGTGTTACAATCACGTATCTTCTGTGGGCAAGTTGCTATATAATGGCCTAGCTCTTTGCAATTGTTGCACCACACTTGGCCAATCTCCTTATACTTATTCTTCTCTGGACATTCACTGGCATAGTGTCCCATTTCTTTACAATGATTACATTGCACATGGCTTTTGTCCTTCTTTTTCTTGGGTTTCTCCAAAGCTAGGAGTGATTCTAGTTCTTGCTCTTCATATGTTATCTCATAGGTAGGAATGATTACTGGTTTTTTTGACCTTCTATTGCTCCTTGGATAATTCATATGTCTCCTCTTTGGTCCTTTAAATTGAGTCATATTGCATGGAGGTACAAGTGGAGATTTTCCTTTGTCTTCATCCTTCTTGGTAGACTTGGCTCTCTCATGATAGTCTGCAATCAATTATTGCACTCCACCTTGTTTCCTTTGTTCAACTATGGAATAGATGGGGCATTGGATAGGGACATGATTATTTCCTTCACATAGGTAACAAGTAGCTTGAGATGTGGGGCATTGGTCAATTGGATGTTTCTCTTCACTATTGGGGCATTGATCTCCATGCTCCTTGGAAGTGTGATCCTTGTCTCCACAAATATTGCAAGCTTGGGTTCCTTCTAGAATAACATCTTTGTCATCCTTGTTGTCATAAACTCCTTGGGAAGAGTTGTCTCCCATGTTGATCATTTGAGTAGCCATCCCTTGCAACAAATTGGATTGAGTTTCCAAAACTTTTTGCATGGTTGGGTCTAACTCATTGTTGTTGGCTAAAAACTGAGTTGTCGCTTGGTACAACTGGGTTTGTCTTGCAAGCCGTTGGTCTCTCATGTTGACCTCTTGGTTGTTGTTGTTGTCACCATCCTTGATGTTGGAGTTCCTTGGAGAAGTCATCTGTTTGGGTTGGATTGGGATTAGAATAGGCAAAATATTTCTAAGGGAATAATTCTAATCACACACATCACAATTTACACAAGCAATGTGCACGCAATCACAAACAAAGATCTTTGTATCCTTAAAGAATTTCTTGCATCTTGGTCTCAAAACTTCAAAGAGATGATGGTTCCTTCTGGGTTGTGTTTCCTTAGTCTTCAAGTCATGAGCAACATTTCTTGTCACACTTGTAGTCCTTAGTGATATCCAAGATTGAAGTCCTTGGTGAAAATGCTGAAGATGTTGAAGTCATTAGAGTTGAAGATGTTGAAGTCATTAGAGTTGAAGATGTTGAAGTCATTAGAGTTGATGAAGTCCTTAGCACATGGTGAAGTCTTTGGCCATGGGGTAGGCTTGTCCATCAAGTTTGAAATAGAAGAGATGTAGAATCAAAACCAAAGTGGTTGAGGAAAGAGTTTACAAGATAGTTTGTAAATAAGTTTTTGGAACAAATACAACTCCTATTTTTCTAAGGGTTTTTGTCCAATCCTAGGTTTACAAATCCTACAGGCAACACAATGCTCTGATACCATCTGTAAGGTTCCCAACCTTTAATAAGGTAGAGATCCCTGTGTTTACAATGCTAGTCCCTGGATCAATAGCTAGCATCCACAGTTAAGATGTAATATCAAGAAACAAAGGTCATAATACAACTTTATAACCAGGAATAAAATAAGTTATTACATCTTACATAGCTCATTTGGCTATTACATTACATTGCAGCAGAATATCTATAAACATGGGGTCCTTCATCTTCAAAGTGCCATAGGCAGACATGTTGGTTGTAGACTTGTAATCCTAATCATTAAACTTCACTAATATCAAACAAATCTGCAACATAACAAGTTACAGCCACAAGGGTCAATACATTTGAATTGTATTGGCAAGTGATACTATGGGAGTATAGTGGAGTCTATGATCTATATGCATTTGGCTAAGTGGAGCTTAGTCTTGCTTTGCTCAAAATAGATTTTTCCTTATCATTTGAAAACACTAAGTTTTTGTTTGACAAAAATCTTTCCCAAGGCATTCCCCAATAGAAATTGGTGATCCTTTCAACCCTTGTTCACCCACAAGTTTTTAACTTAGAAATTGGGATGATGAGATTTTGATAGCTTCCATGTCTTGATGCTCAAATTGTCCTTGCCAGGGACATGGCTAAGTACTTAGATTTTACACTCTGCAGAGGTGGTGCACTTTCCCCACAAGACTTGGTTTCACCAAGACAAGATCTTTCAGAAGCCTTCCCTTAGACTAGAATGGACGCGTTCCAACCTATCAACCCCTACCACCAACTGTCCATTTGGCTAAGTTCTTGCAACCTATATGATCCAGGCAGAGCCCATAATGCCATGTGGTTGCACTTGAAGCTTCTCAACATTTGACATCTCAAATCTCTTTGTTCCTGGGTGGCCGTCCACAAGTGAGACACCAAGTTTTCCCCAGCATGCTGGACTTGGTGAAGCCCAAGTTTCCCCCAGCATACTGGACTTGCATGACCACTCAACACAAACCATTCTTTCCATTCCACCCAGGTGATTCATTTACTTAGTTGTTTTATTAAACAAAACATAAGTCCTCAGACTTAGAAATTTTTCCATAGCATGAATATATATTCCACCCTTGTTTTCTATTAGCTAAGCTAAGCAGGATAGTAGTAGGAATCTTAACTTAGGAAATTCTACTAAGGTTTCATCTATTAGGATTTCCCATGGCATAGTTTATACTTAGCAAAAATGCCATGCAAGTCCTACTTAGAAATATCACTAATGCATAGTGAAAATAATGGGACAAAAGTATGAAGCATCACTTGCCTTTTTGGTAGAGTATAGGTTCACTTCTTGATCTTTGCAATGTTTACTCACTTCAAATCACTACAATACAATCAAGCAAACAATAATTCAATCTACCATTCAGACAATTCATCACATAAATTGATAAAATCTAAGTAATGCATGCAAGCATGCAAAAGATTGTTTTATTTGTAAAAGTGGTTTATAATGGGTCATAAACATTTGGAAACACCTAATGGTCATTTTGTAAGGTGGCAAGTCATTTGCAAAAAAATTCACTTCATAAACCATTTTTAAACCAAGACATTATTTTATGTGGTGAAGAAATGCTTTTAATAAGGCAAAATTTCTATAGGTTTTACAAAATATGTTTTCAAACCATATAACATTGTGTCTAGGGTCAGTGAGTTCAATGTAAAAACATTTCTCAAAGGTTTTCTTCCAAAACCATTTTTTTAATAATCAAACTATATTTTTATTTGACTAGAAATGGTTTAAATCAAAGATTCATTCTTTTTCTTCACCAAATACATTTTTGAAACCACAATTTGTTTCCTATGGTCAGTAGGTTCAAAACACACTATTAGCCAAATATTTTATCCTCAAAATCATTTTGGAATGAATTTTATATCCTAAATAAGCATACACAAGTTTCTACAAAAAAATATTTTACCAGAAGATTTTTACTAAACAAAGTGCATGGTTGGCTAGGGCTTGTTTTTCTGAATCCATTGGTATAAAGTTTGCAAAATTTGGACGTGTAGATCAAAAGTTATAGATTTTACAAGTTTGCATACTAATCAGATTCAAAATTCTGTTTTAAACCAAACTAGTGCCACGCGGCGCGTTTCTATTCGTCGGTACCGCTTCGGTTGGATCGTGCGATGGCAGCCGTTGGATTTAAGTTACAACGCACGGTGCGCAGGTGCTACTTACCCCTTCTCTCTCATTCTATCGCGTTCGTCAGATCAAGATCCTACGGTCGCTACGCGTTTGACCACTAAATGGCGGTGGCGGCGGAGCGACTGGCGGTGGCGTTGCCGGCGATACAGGGGGCTAGAGGAAGAGAGGGGTAGCTCACCAGATTCGCTGTGCTTCGCCGATGCTCAACGTGCTCGTGGTTGACGAAGGGGCGCTCGCATGTGCTAGCGATTGCTCGCCGGAGATGCTCTTGGCGTCGGGCTCCTCTGTTCGTCATCGGAGGCGAAGGTATGGGTCACGCCAGACCAAACAAACCGTGTTGTTAGTTGCGTACGGGATAGGCAAAAACGTGAGCATCGGTCAGAGGGGTTGGGGCGGTCGGAGGTTACCAGGGGGTGTCGCCGGAGTGGAGGCAGACGGCGGAGGAGCTCTGTTCGTCGATGCTACAGGGCACGCGCGGCCAAGCGGGCAACACTGGGAGGTGCGCTAGGAGGTGGGGAGTACGTGAGCTTGGTCGAGGAGGCAAGGGGAAATGCAGGGCTGCCGGAATTTGCTCGTGAAGCTCGTCGGAGCAGCGGCAAAGCAAAGTGAAATTGTCGCAGCCTGGTGGCTCCGAGGAAGCGGGGACTGAGGGGAATCAGAGAGGAGGCGTGGACGTTTAAGATAGCGTGGTCGCGGGGTGGAGTAACGCGGGAAATAACGCGTATTCACGCGAGCGTTTAATGGCAGAAAACCGCCGGCGAGGTTTGCGCGCGGGTGAGGAAGAAGAGAGCTGGCGGTGGGGTCATCTGGCAGCGAGAGAGAAAGAGAGGGGACGGGGTCCATCGGTCGGCGTCTCTGTGGGTCTGTCTGCGGGTGAAAAACGATTCGTTCGTGTGTGAGGGAGAGGTGGGCTGGACTGGGCCTAGTTGGGCTAGTTGACTGGGTCGAGTCCTTTAACATTTTTTTTGTTCTGTTTGTTTTTCTTTTTCTCTTTCTTTTATTCTGTTTTGATTTGGTTTGGTCAATTCAAGCATTCATTTGAACTCAAAATCTTGCCAAATTTTGGGTAGGTTTAAATACTGGTTGGTAGCCTAATCTGATGTCAATTTATGGAATTTATTTAATTCCTTTTTGGGTCTTTTTAATTATTCAAGTAGGTCCTTGTATTAAATCAAATAGGCTTTAATAATGTTTCAAACACCATTTAAATTCTTTTAAACCTTCCAAATCTTTTCAGTAGGTTTTGTTTACTTAAAAGGGTGTCAAATAATTCATCTTGAATTATTTGGAAAGTATTTAATATGATTTATTAATCATTTAAGATTGGATATTTATTTTAATTCCAATGGAATTTAATAAAGTTTTAATTCCCTAATTTTTATTTGGAGGTTTTATTTTATTTAAGTTGATTAAACAACTTTTATTCCACTTGGGTAAATTCCAAATATCATTTTCTCATGTATTCCTATTTAGAGTTTTGTCTTTATTAAGATAGGGAAAGAATGGTTATTGCCATTTTATTTTATTTGGAAAATTCTTTATCCTTTTATTTATTTGGATTGGGATTATAATCATTCAATTTGTTTATGGATTTGGCCAAGATTTGGTTTGGTCTTTAAATATTTAATATTTCTTTCTTTTCCTATAAAATCCATATCTTTTTATTTAGAGATCCAAACTTGGTGATTCCAATTTGTGAAATCTTGTTTGATATTTATTTATCCTTTTAAAGATCTTTAGGATTATTTGATCACCAATTGGTATGAGTTTCTAGATAGGTTCTTTATTAGCTTTGGGAATTCAATTTCTTATCTTATTAAATTCATAAGATTTTATTTATGGTTCCAGATTGAGTGAAACCAATTTATATGGCCTTATATTATTTCTATTTGTCTTTCTTGATCATTTGTGAATGTTTGTTGACAAGTTTTTATATGGATCAAATCCATAGGCTTGGAGATACTTGGAAATGATTTTATTCCATTTAGGTTTAGGGTTTGGATTTATTTTCCAAGTGTTTAAATTTCCAGATACATTCATTCAGGAATGCATTTCTCTTGATTTGGATTTTTTGTTGGATTCAAATTTTTACCAAAGTTTGTTCAAGATGGGATTTTAAGTTTCCTTTTAGAAACTAAAAGTTTCTTTTCACCCTGATTTTCAACAAAAATTTATTTTGTTTATTTTATTTTTCACATTACAAGATTTGGAAAATCTTGGGATGTGACATCTCTACACTAGACGGTCATTGCCACCATCATTGGTCTCCTCGACCCATTAACCTTCCTACGGATATATCTATCCATCTGAACCAATATTTTATCATGTGAGACCCTAAGGGGCTCAGCAAGTATTTATGCATCTAAAGGGAACAACCTAAGGGTGATGCAATTCCAGTGAAAAATAAAGCCTAGCAGTTCTATAGAGAGACGCTACAACATCCGCCTAACTAATGATAGACGAACACTCGTTAATTAAATAATAGTTAATTACCCAATAGATATATATCAACATAAATAAGCATCACTCGCCCTCCTCCCCATTCCCGAATGAGAAGGCGGAAGAACATCCCATCCGTTTGCAGCTTCATTGCTCATTCCACGAATATTGCACTATTGCTAGTCAAGTTTTAGTCAATTTAAAAGCGATACTTTAGTTATGCTTGTCTATGATCGAGAAACTGTGCTCCAATTCGTCCATAACCGCGGGCACGACTTTTAGAAAGATTTACCTTGGAGGGGTGCACAAATAGCAACACACGCACGAAAATCATAAAAAACAAATGAAAACCCGAAGAGGCATCACGACAAAGCATTCGCAAGATTCATAAATGATTTTAGGGGATCACCCCACTAAGCTACCTTCTACGAAGTTGGCTGGCTTCATGACGGACCGAGGGGTTTGCGATAATGTCTGTAAACAACTGGGAACCCGAAAGTGTGACTGGGCTTTTCGATACCGCGTAAACATTCTGCATTTGCTCCAAAACTAGACGTAGTAAACACTCCATGAGCAACAATAGTAAATAAAGCAGTAAAGCATGGCATAAGTACAGGATAATAATAATGCTCCAAACTACTTGTGGCCCCAAGAAATTACATATGACTCAATCTAGGACTAAGGGGATTCATGGTCCCACATGCAGATAGTGTGATAGTCAAGCAACAAGAATCGAGTACTTAGGGTCCTACAGGACACAAGTGGGCTTAAAGAACCAAATAACAGATAATGCCCACCGGTTCCTCTTTCATTAGTTATCTCATTACTACTCAATTCATTTGTTTAGGTACCTCATTTTTCAGACACTCACAAACACTACACATGCAATTCTATGGCTTGCATGGCTCAAACAACTCCTATAGTAATGGCTCATAGGATTTAGGGAACAAGCTTCGGTGGGGTTTAAAAATAAAGGCTATGCAATACTTGGGATTCAATTTAATTCGGATCGCGAGATATGGTGAAAGAGTAAGATAGATATAGTAGGTGATATATGTAGTGCAAGCATGGGAAAATGCTTGCCTGGCAGTTCAGTTGCAGAATAAGATGGATTTGGGTAATACTCCTGTGGCTCCTAATATTCTCCTTGCTCAGCGTCTATCTGGATAAAACCAAACACACAAGGGGCAGAAATAAATAAATAGCACAAACATATATATCATATGAGACAATAAACAAGAGTTCCATGATGGAATGATGCACAATTTACATGGCATACATATCATGGAATGAGTGAGGTGTGGGGTACAAGAATAAAGCATTTGATTAAGTTTTTAGTCATGTTTTGCTTCTGAAAGGATACAGATGTCCCCTAGAGGGGGTGAATAGGCGATTAAAAACTTTTTCGACAGTGGCTCAACAAAGGCGGAATAAAACTAACGTTTACTTTGTTAAGCACAAAATCTAGAACAATCTAGGGTTCACCTATGTGCACCAAAAACTTATGCTAAGCAAGATAAACACCTATGTGATAGCAAGATATATACTTCAAGCACGAATGCTATCACAAAGTAAAGTGCATAAGAGCTCGGGTATAGAGATAACCGAGGCACACGGGGACGACGATATTTTACCGAGTTCCTCCCAACATGGAGTACATCTCATATGGAGAGGGGGTGGTATCAAACCACCTATGCCACAAAAGGCCTCCCTTATTCTCCGGTGAATCTCACCCCAACGGGATCGATCCACACTTCCACTACCGGTGCACTTGTTGGTGGCAAACCGGAACCTCTCACAAGGTTGGGGCACTTCTCCACAACTTAATTGGAGGCTCCCAACAAACGCCACCAAGGCCACAAAACCTTCTAGGGTTCCAAGAACCCAAGAGGGACAAGCTTCAACGAATATCACGAACCAAATCCTCCGAAGAGAACTCAAACCGATGCATCGAATGCAAATGGTAAGAACACCACAAAGGTGCTCCAATCCCTCACTCTCAAGTTCCAACAAAGCTACTAAATCTATTGGGGGAACAAGAGAGGAGGAATCAAAGAGAAACACAAAATCCCCCAAGATCTAGATCCCAAAGGATTCACTCACAAAGAGATGAATCGGTTAGGTCAAAATATGGATCAAGATCACCTATAACTACCCCTCAAATATAGGCAAGAATCAATGGAGTGGTGTGTATAAATCAAGCTCAAAGAGTAGGGCAAATAATAGACAAAGCTTGACAAGATAGAGAGGAAGAAGCCACCCAAACTGAAAAAGGGAAAAGGCTTAAATAGTGGCCGAAGAAAATCTGGCCGTTGGGGCACTTTTTCGTCAGGGGTAGAATGAATGGTCGGTATCGCCGATTATCGCCTCAAAGCAAAGAAACAAAGGCGGAGTGAGCTAGCTGGTGGTCAACGCATGCGGGCGAGAGGGGATCGAGGCAGCGAGCGATGTGGGCGGGACCCATCGAGGCAGCAGCAGAGCGCGCGTGCGACGCAAGAGATGCGGGGCGAGCGGGGCCAGTGACGCGCGACGTGCGAGCGGATCTGGAGCTGGGTCAACGCGAGGCAGCGGCAGAGCGCGGCGCACGCGAGTGGGCCAAGGGCCAGTGACGCTAGCGCGCGCAGCAGCGGCGGGCAGCGCGCGAGCGTACGCGGGATCGGCGGTGCGCGTGAGTGGGCCACCGCGAGAAAATGGAGCGGGAGCAGGCTTGGGAGAAGCTAGGCAAGCCGGGATGGGCCAACAGAGTAATCTTGCCCACCCGGCAGATACGGCCGGTCCGGTAGAGCCGGACCAAGCTAATGGAGATCAAGGAGGAGGTCAGCCAAAGCGCGGTTACCAACAAAGCAGTAGTATACCAATGTAAACTCCCCTTTTTTCCTTTTTCAATTAAATAGGCAAACATTCAAACGGCTATAACTTTTGATTAGTAACTCCGATCGACCCGATTTCAATTGCGTTGAAAATATTGGTTATCACCAAGTGAGAATGTATCAAGTAATATAGTGTGAGATACCTCACTTGATGAGAAACCGGAAAACCGCCAAGATCAAAATCGCAACAAGATACAAACGGAAGATCCGATTTTGATGAACAAGAGCTTGTTATGGAGATTACCACAAGCTCTATATCCTCACATGGATAAGACCAAATAACAACCAAATACGATGATAAAAGTATGCAAAGATTTAAGCTCTCTCCGAACGATATGATCGAATTACTCATTCGAGAGCCCCTCTTGATAGTACGGCTATCTATCCTAAACCCGGTCTCCCACTAACAATATGAGACCGGCAAAAGGGAAAACCTATCAAGGTTATACCTTTGCCTTGATCATTCCACCTAAGCTCGATGTAGACGATCTTGCCCTTCTCAAGATGGAACGCCTTTCTTAATTCCTCATCATCGATTAATGATCACCGAGGATGGCAAGCATCAAACATGAGATCTTCTATAGGTGGCGCATATTGAGCTTGCAAAACATATCTTCTTCGCATTTTATCGACCTTGAAGCCAACCCATGCTCCAAGCGATGTCAATAGACAAATCCTACAAATACAACTTAATACACACATTAGTCCACAAAGATTGTCATTAATTACCAAAACCACACATGGGGCCCACATGCTCTTTTAGCTTCCATAAATATTGTTGTATACTTAATAATTTATGATGCATGATTTAGTTCATAAAATGGAATGCATAGTTAGAACAGGCTCGTCGAGCTAATCGATTTAGACATATCATTTGTCAAAAACGAAGTTACGAATATTAACTTATACAATATTTAAGAAATGGAATTTATTAACAATGGAAGTATTTTAAAATTTTAAATTACTTAAATAATAATATAAATAGCATAAACAGAGTCATCATGTTTTTATGATTCAAAAACATATACTCCCTCGGTCCATAAAAGGATTTCGGGAGGGCTACTTTACAAAAACATCCATAACAAATCTCCGACAAAGCTTGCAGTCCTCTGTCTTATCGTTGTCATTTCTTCCTCTCTCTCGGTGCCGCCTGTCACCGGACGCCGCCCTTTGGCTTGCTCCACCACCTCCCCTCCCGCCCCACAACGCTACCGTCTTTCTTCCCCGCGTCGCGCTGCTGTCTCCCTCTTTCCTCTCGCTCGTCGCCGCCGCCTCCCTCATCCTCCCGCGCGTCGTCTTCTTCCTTGTCGAGTCAAGATGGGATTTTCTCCCCCTCCAGCGGCCGGATATGCTGCAGCGCTGCTAGATTGGCACATGGTTTGGCCGGCCGGAGCTAATAGACTGAGGTACGCGTAGATATTCTTAGTCCCTGTTGCCTGCTGCTGAGTGCGATTATGTTATTCAGTTCAAAAATATTGAGAGGAAAGATCCGCCAAGGTGCATGAGGAGTAGAGAAACTGATTTGAGGTAGGCTCTTCTTCACCAAGAAACTGTCCAGAGCTCCAATAGGCTGTAGAGATCTCATATACTCCTGTAATTCAGTCACAAATAAGTTGTAAGCTTGTGCAGTAACCTGCAATTCAGTGCCTTAAAGAGTAGCAGAAGGTTCTTGCGGAATAACCTGTTATCCAGTGTCTTAAGGAGTAACTGTGTTAGTGCAAATTCAGTGCCAATTAAATTAAAGTTATTCGGTTCAGGAGTACTCAATTTATGTTATTGAATTCATTTAGTTCAAATTTATTCAGTTCAGGAGTATATAATTGTGTGTAAAATACATAAAACTTTCATTTTAAGTATAGGTGTCTATGTTTTCAGAAATCAACATGTGGAGTAGTCCACTGAAAATCAATGAATTGATGCAACTTTGCTTATTTCTTTGAAGTATCCGAATGCCATGGTCAATGGTCTGTTCACCAAGTTCTTTCGAAATTTTACAATATTAAGATGAAGCAGAGAACATCAGTACTGATATCACTAGTTTCAGCAGCGCTAGTTTGCTTGCTCGTTCAAGTCGAGAGCGACAGCTTATTGGGCATCTGGTAGAACTTATTGGGCATCCAAATCAATAGCAACAGCTTTTTGAGGGATCTCGTTCAAGTCGAGAGCGACAGCTTATTGGGCATCCAAATCAATAGCAACAGCTTTTTGAGGAGTGTTAGACTGTATATTGTACCTGCAACATGTACGTACCCTTTGGTACTTCTATTTAATGAGATATGCCACGCCCCAGAGCGTTGAGCCAGTTCCTTCCAAAATATCCTGTGTCTTTTGTGTAACATGGTATCAGACTAGGTCAAAACTTCCTACCCTAGCGGCCGCCCACCCCAACCCTAGCCGCCGCAGCACTTCTCTCTGGCTGCTGCTCCCTTCGGCCGCCGCCATGACTGAGTCGGGTGCTGCCTCGGCCTCCTCCGCTGCCCTGTTCACCACCACGGTCGCCGCACTGGTCTCCGGTGCCTCGACGGCCCCCTTCATCCCGCCGTCCCTTGCGGCGCTGCTCGCCTCGTCCTCCACGAGCACGATGAGCCACATGGCTCCGTCCTCGTCCTCGCGCCCCCTTCACCTCGGTATAGCGGCGTTCTCCGGCGGGTTTTTCCCGTCGCCGCAGCCCACGATCGCGCCATCGGCGCCCCTCGTGTCGTTCGCCGCCGTCTCACCGGCCGCATCGTCTACACCGCCGGCTCCATCGATGGCAGGGTTCACTGCAGCGCCCTACGAGGCCCCAGTGCTGCCCTTCTCCCATGCCGTCTCCGACGCCCCGGCACCCATGATTCCCGAGGGTGCTGTCCCAGCCCCATATCAGCTGGCCAACCTCATCACCGTGCGTCTCACACAGTACAACTCCAGATCTTGCCGCTCCTCCGCAGATCTTGCCGCTCCTCCGCAGCCGTCACCTCGATGGCTTCGTGGATGGGAGCTTCCCCTGCCCGCCGCGCTCGGTTGCGGCGTACACTGCTGATGGTATGAGGGTGGCTGCGCCAAACCCCCTGTACCGCGTTGGGTCGCCCAGGACTAGGCCATCGTCTCTGCGCTGCAGTCCTCTCTAACGGAGAGTGTTGCCGGCCTGGTGTTGTTCGCCGCGTCCTCCTATGACATCTGGAGCACGTTCGAGCACAGTTACTCGCAGCAGTCTGAAGCTCGCGGTACGGCCCTTCGTCGTCAACTTGGCGACTGCAAGAAGCTCAACTCCTCGGCACATGATTTTTTCCACAAGGTCAAGACGCTCTCGGACACACTGACGTCCATCGGGCAGCCACTCTGTGATGCGGAGTTCACGGAGTACGTCCTCCACGGCCTCGACAGCAACTACAACAACATGGTGGAGCACGTGAACGGTCGTGAGACACTGATCACGCCGCGTGACCTCTACTCCCGCCTCATGTACACCGAGGCCCGCGTCGAGGAGCGCTGCGCGACCCACCACGTCGATCTCACTGCCAACACGGCCCACCGTGGTGCCCCTGTCGGCAGCCGTGCCCCCGTGCCTTGTCTGCCCCCTGGGCCGCCTACTGGAGGCAGCGGTCAGTGGCAACCGCGTCAGCCGCCATCGCCGAACACCGGTGGCCGTCAGCGTCCCACCTGCCAGTTGTGCGGCATCCTTGGCCACCTCGCGTCCAAGTGCCACCGTCGCTTCAAACGTGACTTCCTTGGCATCGAAAACGACGGGCGTGGCAATGAGAAGCAAGCCGCCATCGCCGACAGCTACTATGGCCAGACACCATCATACTCGTTGATCCCATCTGGTACTTCGACACTGGTACGACAGATCACATGACCAGCGAGATGAACAAGCTCAACTCGCCGGAGCCCTATCGTGGCCATGACAAGGTCCGCACCGCTGATGGTTCAGGTATGCCCATCACTCATGTTGGCCAGACATCTCTCCTCTCTAGCTCCTCCTGTAGACTACATCTTCGTAATGTCCTTTGTGTCCCCTCCGTCACTCGCAATTTACTCTGTTCGTAAGCTTACTTATGACAATGATGTTTTTTGTGAGTTTCATCCGTCTTATCTTCTCATTAAGGACCGAGTTACGCGGGAGGTTCTGCTTAGAGGTCGGGTCCACCAGGGCATGTATGCGCTGGAGGCGCCATCGAGTCCGGAGGTCTTCAATGGTGTGCGCGTGTCATATGCTTATTGGCATGCGCACCTTGGCCATTCTGCGTCTTCTATAGTGAGCCATGTGCTTCGTCGCCATGAGCTCCCTACATCGTCTAGTAATAAAAGTATTAGCAGTATGTGATGCTTGTCAGCAGGGAAAAAGTCACCAGCAACCTTTTGTTTCTTCCACTCGTGTAGTCAATAATCCTCTTGAACTTGTGTTTTCGGATGTATGGGGTCCTGCCCAAACCTCTGTCAGTGGTTATAATTAGTTATAATTATTATGTTAGTTTCATCGATGCTTATAGTCGCTTTACATGGCTCTATTCACTTAAGAGCAAAGCTGATGTGTTTAATGTTTTTCTGCAATTTCAATTGCATGTTGAGCGTCTTCTCAAGCATAAGATTATTCATGTTCAGTCGGATTGGGGGGGGCGAATATCGCAATCTCAATACCTTCTTTAATAAACTTAGGATATCGCATCGTGTCCCCTGTCCTCATACACATAAGCAAAACGGTACGGTTGAGCGCAAACACTGTCACATCATTGAAACTGGTCTCACTTTACTTGCACATGCCATTGTGCCTTTCCATTTTTTGTGCCTTTCCATTTTTGGAGTGATGCTTTTTCCATTGTCTGTTTTCTGATTAATAGAACCCCTGCTAGAGTACTAAACATGAAGACACCCCTTGAAATTTTGTTTAAAGAACTTCCCGACTACACATTCTTCAAAATTTTGGTTGTGCTTGCTGGCCTCATCTAAGGCCCTACAATAAACGTAAACTTGAGTTTCGATCCAAAAAGTGTGTCTTCCTTGGTTATAGTGCTCTCCACAAAAGCTACAAGTGCTTACACGTTCCTAGTAATTGTGTTTATATCTCTCGCGATGTTGTCTTTGATGAGAATCTGTTTCCTTTTTCGAATATGCCATTGTCTTCTTCTGTGCCACCCACAAATTCAACTCCTGTTAGTCCTGGCCAATTTGACGAGGTTGCATATTCGTCTGTGTTATTGCCTAACCACGGTGCAGGTACTAGTCGTGGAGCTCGTCTGGAGGTCCTGGACACTCCTGTCGACACCGACGTCGATCGGTGCATGTCGCATGCACATGCGCCATGCCCCGAGGCGCCCTCGACCCCGCCGGTCACCAGTCCAGCCTCGCCCTTGCCTGCTGGGCCTCCCGCGCGGTCACCATCGCCCCGCCTGCGGGTGGGCCGCCTGCCCCGTCGCCGCCTCTAGCTGGGTCGGAGCTGCCTTGCGCGTCGCCCACGCACTCGCCTTCGCATTGGGCCGTCAGCCGGGCGATGTTGCCGCCGACTCGGTCGCTGCCCCTCGCGCCTTCATCGCCATCTGCATCGAGCGATGCTTCTGCACCGCCTCCTCCTGCTACTGTTGCGATGCGCCTCACAAGCGTAGTCACAGCGGTGTTCACCGGCCAAAGGAACGCACCGATGGCACGGTTGCCTGGATTGTTGCCTGCTTAGCTCAAGCATAGTCTGATCCCACTGCCGAGCCTCGTCATTAGTAGGCTGCGATGAGCAGCCCGCACTGGCGCGCTGCCATGGACCTTGAGTTTCAGGCCCTCCGTCAGAACGGTACTTGGCAGTTGGTTCCTCCCGTCCTGGTGTCAATATCATTGACTCCAAGTGGATCTTTAAAGTGAAGAAGCACGCTGATGGTTCTATTGAGCGGTACAAGGCTCAGCTGGTTGCTAAAGGCTTCAAGCAAAGGTATGGGCTCGACTATGAGGATACTTTCAGTCCCGTGGTCAAGCCCACCACAATTCGGCTGCTTCTTTCTATTGCTGTTACTCGGGGCTGGGATCTTCGTCAGATGGATGTTCAGAATGCTTTTCTCCATGGTGTTTTGGAGGAAGAGGTCTACATGCGCCAGCCTCCTGGTTTTGTTGACCCTGCTCGTCCTCAGCATCTCTGTCGTCTGGTGAAGGCGCTCTATGGCGTGAAACAGGCTCCTCGTGACTGGCATGCACGACTCGGCGTTGCACTCCGCACTCATGGATTTGTGCCCTCTACAGCTGAATCTTCACTGTTCCTTCTTCAGCGCCCAGAGGTTACTATGTATCTTCTGGTTTATGTTGATGATATTATTCTAGTTAGCTCCTCTGTTGTAGCTACGGATCGTCTCATTGTGGCTCTAGGTTCTGATTTTGCTATCAAGAATCTGGGCAAGCTACACTATTTTCTTGGGCTGGAGGTCACGTATCCTGGTGATGGCCTTGCTCTCTCATAGCAGAAGTACTCTCAGGATCTGTTACGGTGTGCTGGTATGCTTGAGTGCAAAGCTGCTACTACGCCCATGTCCTACACTGAGACTTTGTCTGCTACTGATGGTAGTATGCTGTCTGCTGATGATGCTACTGAGTACCGGAGTGTTGTTGGGGTCTTCAGTACCTCACCAACACTCGGCCTGATGTTTCCTATTCAGTTAACCGTGTATGTCAGTACCTTCATGCTCCACGGGATACTCATCGGTCATCGGTCTACTATTAAGCGCATCTTGCTCTATGTTCGTTCTACTCTCACTTTTGGACTTCATATTCGGTCGGCACCCTCTGGCGTGCTCGCGGCCTTCAGTGATGCGGATTGGGCTGGTAACCCAGATGACTGGCGATCAACGGGGGGCCATGCTGTGTTCTTTGGTCCTAATTTGATCGCCTGGAATGCACGTAAACAAGCTACAGTATCTTGAAGTAGTACTGAAGCTGAATACAAGGCTGTTGCCAATGCCACCGTCGAGCTCATATGGGTTCAGTCTTTGCTTCGAGAGTTGAAGATTGCCACAAGACCAGCCTCCTGTCCTTTGGTGTGACAACATCGGTGCTACATACTTGTCCTCAAACTCGGTATTCCATGCCCGCGAAACACATCGATGTTGACTATCATTTTATGAGAGAACGAGTTGCACAGAAGCTCCTGCAGATCAAGTTTATCTCCTCCAAAGATCAACTTGCTGATATCTTCACCAAACCGTTGTCGCTTTCGCTGTTCACAGGATGTACACGCAATCTTAACTTGCTGAATATTTCAGGCCACAGTTAAGATTGAGGGAGGGTGTTAGACTGTATATTGTACCTGTACGTATCCTTTGATACTTCTATATAATGAGATAGGCCATGCCCCAGAGCGTTGAGCCAGTTCCTCCCAAAATATCATGTGTCTTTTGTTTAACAGGGAACAAAACCTTAAGGGATCTCGTTCAAGTCGAGAGCGACAGCTTCTTAGACATCCAAATCAGGAGCAACAACTTCTTGGGCAGCAAAATTTTGAGGAATCTTGTTCAAACCGAGAGCAGCAGCTTGTAGAGGAATCTTGTAGGTATTATGCAGGGCAGTACACATTCCTGTAAAAAGAACGATATTGAGAGAATGACATTGTTTGTTTTGAAAACAAGAATACACTAGGTGAATCGAGCATAGTAACTTACCATGTACCAAAGGTTCAGAGAAGTTGTCTTTTTGACGCATCCTGTTATATTTCCACACATCCAATGCACTATGCGGTACCTCCTTCCTCTTGGAAACTAGTTTACATAGTTATGTTTCATCCTTAATTTGTTTTATCATATAGTTGTGCAAAGAGAAGATTAAAAATTATTAACATTATTAATTCGTTCTTATAGGTCAGGGACAATTGAAACTTACACATTGGAGAGCACTATTTTCTTATCAAGTTTCAGCATTGTCGTGAATGGATGGTATCTTCTTCTCTGCAACATGAATAATATATATGAGTAGCTTGTCTAAATTTCAAAGTAAATACTGAAATTCTAGTAAATGCATATCAGTAATTTTAGTAAAAACTTTATTGGTTCAGCATTTTCTATCAAGTATACAGACTGCAAGAGCAATGTTCAGTTAAGTGCAACACTAAGGCGACAGATCCAGGAGCAATACAGAACTCCAACAATAGCCTTGAGCGACAAACAAACGGGCGAGGCAAAGGGCAACCCAGGTAGACAAAAAAGCTCGGGTCAAGTTCAGGTGCATCCATAACAAGAAAAACTCTGAAAACTAGCATCACACTACTAATATGCATATCCTCTCTTTTTGAACTATGAGCCATGTGCATTGGTATTCAGAAGACATTTGCAATTTGTCTGCTTGCTACTTGGGACTGCCAAACACCCCAAACATCTTGAGTACTCAGACATTTGCACTAGATTTATATTTAGCACCTATGGGATTACATGTTCTGTAGTTTTGGGATTGTGATTTCCAGCAAAGCAAATATAATGCCATGATCAACAGACACAATGGTTCATGTCTTGTTCTGTTACTTTCTTGTATTTGTGCTTGCCATAGTGCACTCTTACCTTTGTTCCTGCTGCGACAGTATGTTCTTACATTTTCCTGCTGAATGTCCTGCTGGTTTTCAGCATCCATGGTCAGTGTGCGATCATCATGTTCGACGTTACCTCCCGACTCACCTACAAGAACGTTCCCACCTGGCACAGGGACATCTGCAGGTAAATATTTCTGCTCTCTCAGAATATCTTGAGTCTCCACCTAGCACTTATTTGATGTGATCTGAGGCATCTCTTGCAATTTACTAATTAATTTGTTGCAATCAGGGTGTGCGAGAACATCCCCATGGTCCTGTGCGGCAACAAGGTGGACGTGAAGAACCATCAGGTGAAGTCCAAGGCAGTGACCTTCCATAGGAAGAAGAGCCTCCAATACTACGAGATCTCTGCCAAGAGCAACTACAACTTCGAGAAGCCGTTCCTCTACCTTGCAAGGAAGCTCTCAGGATAACTAATTTCTGCTGCACGTCACCACCTTAACCACAACTATCTGAATGCTACACAGATTCTCCTTCCAACCAAAAGAAATTCTATGCTGACTCTGATCAATTAACAATACTGTATTATCATCATTCTGAACAATCAAAATTAACACGATGTTTGCAGGGACATGAACCTCCAGTTAGTGCTGAAAAACTCTTAATTTTGTGGTGCATTGGTATTCAGGAATTAACACAGCACCGATTTCCTTAGCCAGTTTGAGTCAGAAGCTAGCAAGATTACATGAAACGTGGCAGTTTCAGTCACCTTGTCCTCGTCATCAGAAGAAGGCGATGACCTCCTCGTGGACGACCTCCTTCCTTGGCGGAGGGGCGGCGAACAGTGACGAGCTGCGGAGGCGAGGGAACGACGACGGAGGCTAGAGGAAGCTGTGCACAGCGGCCGCGGGTGTCCACGACCTCCTGTGCGTCGGCGATGCGAGCGGCCGTGACCTCCTGTGCGTCCGCGACCTCCTCCCTGTCGGCGGTCACGAGCTCCTGCGCGCCTCCCTATACGACGGCGCCGCAACCTCCTGCGCGTCCGCGAGGGCGGCTGCGAGCAGGACCTCCTGCGCGTCCGTGAGCTCCGGCGGGAGGCCGGCAGCAGGAGAGACCTCGATCGACAAGATTTGTGTTTGAATTTTGAATTTAAAGCCCAAATTTCAATTGCTCTGTCTTTATTAGGGAGGTTTTTGCAAAAAATCAAATGAAGTGGTGGGAGGGAGGGCTGTGACATCTTTTTATGAACAGAAGGAGTATTACATTTTAGTGTGTAGATACAAGTGAATCTAGCCAAACCCAAGTCACTTATTTTCGAACGGAGTAGTACAAAATGTTGCATAATCACCTGGAGGTACAGAGATGTTCTTCAAGCAAGCCAGGATTTGACTAGGCGCAGAACCTCTTTTCTTTATCGATTGCAGTTAACGTTTAACCAGTTTCACTCAAGAAGGGCATCATCTACAGCTCCTCGTGAGGTGCTTCCTTAGCAGCGGTAACATGCTGGTGCTCGAGCAGATAGCGACCAACCAATGACGCTTGCATGGCCGCACCGTACGGCAGAACATCCTCGTTGATGGTGAAGTAGGGCGAGTGATGTGGCGCCTGCGGGCCGCGGGTCTCGTTGAGCATTCCCACAAAGTAGTAGTATGTTCTGGGAACGGCCTCAGCGTAGAACGCAAAGTCCTCGGCACCCATAAGTGGCTGCCTGTCTCTCACGTTGCTGGTGCTAATCATCTCGCCAGCTACTTTCACAAAGAAATCATGGAGCTCCGGGTTGTTGATCGTTGGGGGGAAGAAAGGCTTATCTTTGTTCATGAAGTCCACCACAGCGCTGCAACGCTGGACGGATGCCTGTGACACTATGACCTGAGACAGGAAACATACCATGCATTATGATTTACAACGAATTCAAAATGCAAAGTCTCTGACTTCTCAGAGATATTACCCATACACACACTCAACAGTCATGGCCCACCAATGAGAATCTTCTCTAAATAGTGAAGTAAGGTTATTAGTTACTGCGTATCATTTTTTCAGTGGTCTCGGTGCGTATCATTTTTTCAATGGTCTTGGCTTAACGATCCGTGATAAAACAAACACCAAAAGACACTTTCTACAAAACCCAAATGGTGCAGTACTCTAAATTAAAAAATAGTAATTGATGAACAGGTTGACCACAAACTCGTTGTTTTATGATTCATTATCATTGGTGTAGCGGGAACTTGATATAGGTAGCCAGAGGCCGAGCTGTTGTAAAGCTGTGTACAAATTGTACTGTTCAATCATTAAATTAAAATTTTGATAGTTAGCTTAACTATAAAGCATTTAACTCAAGAATTCAAACGTCAGCAGTATTTATGTAAGTAAATTTTGTTTGATTGTTTCTTTATCTTTTCAAGAGCCAATAATACTTAATGACCAGAAAAACGACAAAAAATTCCCAAAGTCACAGCGCTGTTACCTCTTCGATTCGCTGCTTCAATTGATTAAAACTCTCCTTCAAAAAAGCTCGGAAGGTGCCACCTATTGTGACAGAATCAGGGATGACATTGAAGGCTCCACCACCTCGAAACTTTCCAACCGTTACTACCTGCAGAACAAAGCCAACAAAAGGAGAAATGAGATATTGGAGTACACATCAATCTTGCTCCAAACAAAAAAAGTACACGTTAATGACTAAGGAGACTGGGACCCCAAAAACAGTATGGTTATACTAAAGGAATGACTAGGACTATTAGAGCATCTCCACTCACGTTCCAGTACGCCGATCCCAGGGCGTTTTTTTTGGTCCGGACGCCGAAAATCGGCCCAGTCACGTTCTCAGGAAACTCTTTTCGTCCGGATTCGGCAAACTCCATTCCCAGGATCCCGGACGAAGCAAAAACGGAAGTGGGCCAGCTCTGTCGGCGAGACAGTCCCATCCCCCCCCCCAATCCACTCGTCCAGACTGCGACGAAGAGCTCCCAGCGCCTCTGTCGTCATGACTTCGCCAGCGGAGCTCCTCCACACCGAGACATGCCCACGCCTCTAGATAGGCTCGCCATCGCCACCGCTTTCGCCGTCCGAACTTCGCCGTAGCTCGGCTTCGCTACGAGCTCCCACCACCACGCCCGCCAAGCGTTCGGCATTTGGCCGGTTCGGCCATGGACTCCGACGACGAGGCAATACTCGCCGTATTGCTGGAGGAGGAGAACACCGAGGTCGCCGAAGATGCAGAGCACGTGCGGATCCTCGCCTCCCTCGCCCAGCTGTACCTGCAGACGGCGAAGCGGAAGCGCGGAGGTTAGGCGAAGGGTCGCCGAAAGTGCAAGGCGAGGCAAAGGATAGAGGGCTACTGCTTGTTGTACGTTGACTACTTCGCCGACGAGCCGCTCCACGGAGAGGCCGTGTTTTGGCGCCGTTTCAGGATGGGCCGGAAGCTCTTCCTCAAGATCGTGCATGCCATCCGGAAGTTCGACCCCTATTTCGTTTGCAAGGACTACACCGGCATGGTTGGGTTCTCATCACTGCAGAAGTGCACAATGGCGATGAGGTTGCTTGCATATGGAGTGTCGGGTGACAATGTCGATGACTATCTCTGCATGGCCAAGTCCACCGCCATCGATTGCTTGTACAGGTTCTGCAGGGCAGTAATTGCACTATTTGGGAAACAGTACTTGAGAACACCCACTGCTGAAGACACTACTCGGATCCTCGTAGTCAATTTACGCCGAACTATTTTTAAATTTACGCCAAACTATGGTCTATTTTATGCCGAACTAGGCCGAACTGTGATCTGTAATCATATTATGCCGAACTAGGCCGAACTATGATCTGTAATCATATTATGCCGAACTGTGCCGAAAATTGGACGAATTTGAGCCGAATTTGGGAGGAAAAGGGCGTCCCGGGAACTCGGCCTGGGAAACTCGGCGTTCCCAGGCCGAAAACGAGTTTCGTCCGGCCATATTTTGGTCCGGATTTCGGTCTGGGAACGCCCAACGAGTGGGGATGCTCTTACCAATTACGAAATACTACCTCCATTCCTAAATATAAGATGTTTTGGAAGGCTACAGAGGTAGTAGTAAATAACTATAGGTGCCAGTTGAAAAACTTATGAAACATGACAAGGGAACATTTTAAACAGATAGTCCATATTTATAGGATTGTATTGTGTAGAAAATCGTTTCATCTATGAAATCAAAATGGAAGTAAAAAAGAACTTATGAATTTAGATAAACACAGCCAAGCATTTTATGGAAGTTATCGGGTATATTAGAAGTGGACAGCTTCCATGTTAGGATGCAATTAGTTAGCCTACGGTAAATCGAAACCAAAATCTTTCAAGAGATATCTGCAGGGTCCCTAGCAACTGGAGTACCATGACCCGCCACTGAGACACAGCGGCCTCGAAAGGTAGCCGCACCCCAACACGGAGCCTCTTGGGGGGCAGGAGGGAGGGGAGGAGGAAACTGGTAGCCCCTCGGGAGGCCCTCTCCTCTGGGCCTAGACCTCGCCTAGGTCACCCTCTCCTCTGGCCCTGAAGGTGACCTCGCGAGGGGGGATTCCCCCTCCACATGCCTCGGATGTCTTCAAAACGTGCGCCAGGGGCACATCCGTAACCTTGCCACCAGGGTAGGAAGTTGACAAAACTCAACCAACTATCATGCGACCTTGTGGACCAGCTAGGCCGCCTCGGTAAAGAGGAGGCGGTCTGGCCCCTTCAGTGTTAAAGCCAGGCAGGTGACTTCAGGGCCAGCAAAGCCCTCTCTTTGCCACTTTGGTGTAAGGAAGGACGTGGGATGAGTTGTGGAGCGGGGGACGCCACCGATAGCTTCAACTTTACGGAAGACTAGCCATCCCCGCAGAGCCTTGGACCGAGTCCACCGAAAGTAGTCTGGTAGACCAGCTGAAAGAACATTTTATAACCCCTAGTGTTTTGTGTGTTAGATAACAATATCAAGGATTATTTAATGTGTGTTGAAGTGTGGCAGCTCTCCCTAGGGATCAAAGGAAAAGGATTCTGCAGTTGGGGGGCGGATAATCCGCCCCTCCCTCTTCCCAAATAGGCGCAAGCCCCAGAAGGGGGGCGGAGTTTTGGCCGGATTTTCCGCCTCACGGATAATCCGCCTCCTCGGGGGCGATAATCCGCCTCCCGCCACGCCAAGGCGCAAGCCCCAGAGAGGCGAATTTTGGCAGATTTTCGTGGCGGATAATCCGCCCAGAGGGCGGATTATATCCCCCCAAGATCTTCATCAAGTCTTGCGCAGCCCTGCAGAGGCGGACTTCTCCCGGATTATCCGCCTTGTATGAGTTTTCCAGTGGATAATCTGCCCCAAGTGGGGGGCGTATAATCCGCCCGCAAAGTTGTTCAACGGCCAGATCTGGGCAGGGGGTATTTAAGCCAGCCTTTCCCCTCCTGCCAGATCACTTGGTTCATTCGAAAAAGTCAAGATCTGATCTGCAACCGTCATCCAAGAGAGCTCCACCTAGATCTACCCAAAGGCCCCGTCCATTGGGGAATCAAAGGAGGAGAACTCGATCTTCATCATCAGCAATCAAGCGCTTCATCTCCTCTCCATTCATTTGGAGAATCACCGATCTAGTATTTATTGCAAATACCTAGATCCTTGTTTTGTTTATATTGATAAACCTTGTTCTTGTGACAGCTTGTTGTCATCTCGGGAGCCCCCAATTCAGTTGTGGGTGTGTGCCCCGGTAGCGTTGTAAAAACCGGTTCCCTCGAAGGGTTCCAATAGTGGAGAAGGTGGATCAGGCCTCTCGTGGCGAGATCCATCGGAGAATAGGGTGAGACCTATTGTGGCGTGGTGGTCTTAGAACCGCCCACCCCTCCAACGCAGATGTACTTCCCTTAACAAGGAAGAAACTGCGGTAAAACAAATCCCTGTGTCTCCGCGTGCTCCACTACGGTTCCTTCGCTCCTCTCTTTACGTGCTTAGTAGCTAGGGTTGCATATAGGAAAATTCTCGTAGTTACATATCTAGAGAATTTACTTCGTGTCAAGCCTAAAATTGAAAAAGCACTAAAAATTGGTTAGCACATATTCACCCCCCCCCCCTCTAAGTGCCCATACGATCCATTTCAATTGGTATCAGAGCCCCGACTCTTATTTCGGGCTTAACCGCCTAAGAGAAGTATGGGTTCCAAGGTAGATGGGAGTGATGCTCCGGATGTAGTCACCATGAACGATCTCAAGACGTTGGAAACAACCTTGGTGAGTTCAATGGAGGCTAAGATGGAAGAGATTCGTCAATTGATAATGCGTCTCTCCATATCCACAACATCACCTCCATCTAACTCTGAGGCTACCACTCCGCAATCCAAGAAAACGGGTAAAACCGATTCCAAAGAGAACGAAGTGGTTGGTGATGACACTAGCAAGAGCTCCTGCTCGAAAAAGGATAGTGGTAAGGATGGATACAATGAGGTTTCTCATGTGTATTCTCCTGATCCACCTATCCCTCACCCACATATACATAATAGGGGTGATCCACCCAAGCTTTCAGCATCAACTTTTACTCAATGGCAATTTTTAATGAAGTCTCATGTGTGCAGTTCCTCCATTGAGTTGTGGAAAATCATCGAAAATGGTCTTCATGTTGGAAACCCCAACAATCTCACAAGAAGAGAAGTTGTCGATAGCCAACTCAACGCTACAGCTCTACACATGATACAGCTTGGTGTGGGTGACAAAGATATGCCACATATTCAGCATCTTAGTACTGCTAAGGAAGCTTGGGATGCTCTCACCGAGCTCTTCATCGGAAATGAAAGTATGAGAAGGAATAGATATGATGCTTTGAGCAACGAAGCTGAAGGATTCTATATGTTAGATGGAGAAGACCACGAGGACATGTATAGGAGGCTCAAGGCAATAGCCACAACTTTCAGAAACCACGGTGCCGCTCATGTCGATGATGCATGGATCAAGCGCAAGTATGTCAGTGCTCTTATGCCATTTGAGCCCACAGATTTGAAAAGTCTCCAAGGTAGGCATAACTATCACCTCATGACATCCAATGAGGTAATGCAAAAAATGGCCGCTTTCAAAGTGGCTGCCAAGAATGCCGAAGATGCTCGTGCTCGAGCTATGGGGATGCAAAAGGGGGTCAACATGGCCTTGAAGACTAGTGTGATTGATCATGATGAATATGCCATAGAAGGTCTGGACTGTCCCGAGGATATAAAAAGAATCCACGGACAATACTTGGCTCTTTATGCTAGAAACTTTTGGAAAGATCCAGCCAAGGCTAAAGCTGAACTAGAACGCAAGAGTGGAGCCTATGGAAGAAAGGAAAATGGTCCCAAGCTGAGAACATGTTTCAACTGTGGTGACCGGCTGCACTTTGTAGCTGAGTGTCCATATCAAAGTAGGGAAGATAATGGAGGAAGACTTATTTTCAAAGGCAAGTCAAAGGCTCCACGCAAGAAACAGTTTGTAAAGAAGAATGCTCCCTTCAAGAAGCAACCAAAGATTGTTCTAGTGGCTCAAGAAGAATATTCTTCGGAAAGTGAAGATGAGGACGAGGACGATAGCTCAACAAGAAACATCTACATCAACATCTCTCTTCAACTCTCCGAACGAAAACACCTTCAACAAGCATGCTACTTGTCTCATGGCAAGAAGCTCCGAGGGATATGCTTCCGGTGGGTCGAAATGGGTGCTGGATAGTGGATGCACTAGTCATATGACCGGAAGCAAGGAGATCATCACAGAGATGCGACCAAATCATGATAATATTACAATCTCCTACGGTGATAAGTCTAAATCTCAGGTATTGGGTCTTGGCAAGGTTGTGGTTGCCCACGATATCTCTCTCGTGGACGTCATGCTTGTTGAGACCCTCATAACCTTCTTCTGCTCGTGCCCTTGGCAAGATGGGTTTCTTGCTTTTATCGATGATGATTTGGTGGTACTCTTGTGGAGCAAGTCTCTAAAGGTCGCTTGTTGAGCGCCGAAATGACACGTATGTGGTGGACTTTTCGGAAAACCACTTGAGATGTGTCTATTCTGAAAGGCCGACGTGGGCTGGTTATGGCATCACCGTTTAGCCCATGTCAACATGAGAACTTTGCAAAGTCTCCACAAGGGTGGCCACATCCTTGGACTAAAAGACAATGTCTCCTTTGCCAAAGATCGTATTTGCAGGGCTTGTGTTGAAGGCAAAATGCATGACTCTCCCCACAAGAGAAAGACTATTGTGTCTTCAAAGAGGATCTTGGAATTACTTCATGTGGATTTATTTGGTCCTCCTTCTCATGCAAGTATTGGTGGGAAGAAATATTGTTTGGTCATTGTCGATGATTACTCAAGATATACATGGGTCTATTTCTTTAAGCTAAAGAGTGAGACTCAACAAACAGTCATTGACTTTGCCAATGAAGTTCAACATCAACACAATGTTCCTATCTTGGTAATAAGAAGTGACAACGGCTCCGAATTCAAGAACTACACTTTGAATGAGTTTCTAAGCGAAGAGGGGATTAGACATCAATATTCCGCTGCGTACACCCCTCAACAAAATGGTGTAGCCGAGAGGAAGAACCGGACTTTGATGGATATGGCAAGATCAATGTTGGCTGAATTCAAGCCTCCTTACAATTTTTGGGCCGAAGCCATATCCACTGCTTGTCACTCATCAAACCGGCTCTACCTCCGAAAGATTTTGGACAAGACTCCATATGAAATATTTACCGGTAACAAGCCCAACATCTCATACTTCAGGGTATTCGAGTGTAAGTGTTTCTTTCTTATTAAAGGTGTCCGTTTGTCTAAATTTGAGTCCAAGGCTTTAGAAGGTATTTTTGTTGGTTACGTTGCCGAATCCCACACTTATAGAGTCTACAACAAGCTCACTGGGATTGTTGTAGAATCTTGTAGTGTGGAGTTCGATGAAAATAACGGCTCCTTTGTAGGGCAAGTTGATGTTTGTGATGCAGATGTTGAAATACCCCAAGATGCCATAAGAAGAATGGGCGTGGGATTTTTCCGCCCCATTGAGGAACCCCTTGTGGCGGATCGGGAAGGACAATCCTCCACTCAAGTGGAGCCCTCATCTACACAAGATCAACAAGCTCCTACTGTTGGAGAAAACTCTGCACCGACACCGCAACCTGTTGAAGATCATCAGTCTCCTGGACAAGATGGTTGTCCCAGGCCGGACTATCCGCCCCCTCCAAGGGGCAGACAATCCGCCCCTGGCACTTCAACTTGTTCCAGGGGATCCGAAGGAGAAGATAACAGCCAAGAAGTTCCCAGGCCGGATTCTCCGGTCCCCGAGGGCAGATTATCCGGCTCTGGATCTCCGGTTGATCCAGCATCCTCGGGAAGAAGAAACCGTGCCTCATCTCCCAGATCGGATAGTCCGGCCCCACCAAGGGGCGGATTATCTGGCCCTCAAGAACAAAATCTTCAGCAAGCTCCTGTTGTTAACTCAGATCAAGATCAAGGGCAAGGCAGTGGTCAAGACAAGGATACAAATACTGAATCAACTCCTTCTAGAAACAATAAGGACATTGAGGCTCGTCGCAAGGCTCGTGCTGATCGGAATCTTGAACTAAGGGGTCACACTCTTGACAAGGTTGTTGGTGATCTACGGAGAAGGGTGTCTACTAGAAGAGAACTTGCAAGCTTCTGTGATCATCAAGCTCACATTTCCATGGTTGAACCAAAGAAGGTCTTTGATGCTCTTGAAGATCCCGATTGGGTTGTTGCAATGCATGAAAAATTAAATAACTTCGAACGCAACAAAGTTTGGAAGCTTGTAGAGAAACCCAAGGATTGCCACAATGTTATTGGCACCAAGTGGATCTTCAAGAACAAACAAGATGAAAATGGCATTGTTGTGAGGAATAAAGCAAGACTCGTGGCTCAAGTATTCTCTCAAGTGGAAGGAATTGATTTTGGCGAGACTTATGCTCCTGTGGCTCGTCTTGAGTCCATCTGTATCCTTCTTGCCTATGCAGCCCATCATAACTTTAAATTACAGCAAATGGATGTTAAGAGTGCGTTTCTTAATGGTCCTCTACATGAGTTAGTATACGTCAAGCAGCCCCCAGGTTTTGAGGACCCCAAATTTCCGAACCATGTCTACAAACTCGATAAGGCGCTCTATGGCCTTAAACAAGCCCCACGTGCGTGGTATGAGCACCTTAAAGTGTTTTTGTTAGACCGTGGATTCGAAGTTGGGAAATCGATCCCACTCTTTTTACTAAGAAGGTTAATGGGAAGCTTTTTGTATGCCAACTTTATGTAGATGACATTATTTTTGGCTCTACTAACCAAGCTTTTAACGATGAATTTTCAAAGCTTATGACTGACAGGTTTGAGATGTCAATGATGGGTGAGTTGAGGTTCTTTCTTGGATTTGAGATCAAACAACTTAGAGAGGGAACCTTTATTAATCAAGCTAAGTACATCCAAGACATGCTCAAAAGGTTCAAGATGACGGATCTTAATGGCGTTGCTACTCCAATGCAAACAAAGTGTCATCTTGAGCTCAATCCCAAGGGTAAAAACGTGGATCAAAAGGTATACCGATCCATGATCGATTCTCTTCTTTACCTTTGCGCATCTAGGCCCGATATCGTGTTAAGTGTAGGAGTGTGTGCAAGGTACCAAGCCTCTCCTAAAGAAAGCCACTTAGTGGCGGTCAAACGAATCTTCAGATATTTGGTTCATTCCCCGAATTTTGGGTTATGGTATCCCAAAGGTTCAAGTTTCTCTCTATGTGGTTACACTGATTCAGATTGGGCCGGTGACAAAGATGATAGGAAATCAACTTCTGGTGCATGTCAATTCTTGGGCAGGTCTCTAGTGTGTTGGTCTTCAAAGAAACAGAATTGTATTTCACTCTCAATCGCCGAAGCTGAATATGTTGCTGCTGCAAGTGCTTGTACACAGTTATATGGATGAGGCAAACTTTAAAGGAATACGGTGTCAATTGTGACAAAGTGCCTCTATTATGTGACAATGAATGTGCTATCAAAATTGCTTATAATCCCGTGCAGCATACAAGAACAAAACATATTGAGATTCGCAACCACTTCATTCGGGATCATGTTGTTCGTGGCGATATTGCCCTATCCTTTGTGAGCACGAAGAACCAACTTGCAGATATTTTCACTAAGCCCCTTGATGAAGCAAGATTTTGTTATTTGAGGAATGAGCTAAATATCATAGATTCCAAGAGCTTGGCTTGACTACACTTGCACACTCACTTGCTCTTATTCATGTATTTGGTTTAGATGCGGGCATAGACATAGGGGGAGTGTGGTCCTAATTGATTGGGCTAACCCTCCCCCCATCATGCCGAAAGCAAGAAAAATCATTTCCCTTAATATCATTTTTGTGATATGTGGGTCATCGATGAGCATTGGTTTTGAACTCAAGATACATCTTCGCGGTGTCATGCCATGCGCTCCAACATGGTGGCTTCGGCCACCGCCCTCTTCTTTGAGAAGAGTTGGTTTCGAATGGCTCTCTTTGGATTTTCTTGCATATTTCTTGTTCTTATGGAAAACACACTCAACTTTGGTTTTTGTTTGATTTGATTCTTGAAAATTTGAGTGTGTAGTACCATCTCAGTTTGTTGCTCTAAACCCAAGCCTTCTTTCCCTCCTTGAACCATCTCTTCTTGCACACAAGTCCTCTATACACCAGCGAGGGGTTTTGCAAGGTTACACCGGCCTGATTTTGTACTTAACAGAAATTTCAGAGGGGGGGGGGCGGATTCCGGGCGAAATCTGCCCTTTAAAGGCTGGGTCAGGGAGGCCAGGCTCAAACAGAGCAGCCAGCCCTCCCCCAACCCTACCTCAGCCCCCAGCCGCCGCCAGAGCATCCGCCCCTCCCGGAGTCGATTTGACCACCGGATTCTCCGGGCCCTCCCCGGATCTTCTTCACCTCGCCTCCGGGTATCTTCTCCGCGATTTTCCTCCAATGAGTGAGGGAAACTCCCTCATCTCTCTCCTTTTGTATAGGATGCATTTTGTTTGGTGGAGATCTCGTTGTAGAAGATTCTTGGTGTTCTTCCTTACTTGCTAGAATCAGTAGTATTGCAATTCGTAGTGACCGATCTGTTTTGCCATGGTAGATCTGGGCCATTCCAGAAAATTTCTGCAGGGGGCGGATTATCCGCCCCTGAGATTCAACTCCGGTCTGGTTTGGTCCTGACTCATACAATGCACATCATTCACTCATGGATTGTTTTTCTACTCTTTCTATTGTTTCTCCTGGACTTGTGTGTGTGCTTATCTCCATGCTATCCCTCTCATGCTTTTCACAGGTGGTTCCAAGCCGACCAAGACCTTCTCTCGTCGTTCCCGTGCCTGTTATCTCAAGCCCACTGCAGAAGGGAAATTCATTGACGAAACCGAGGTCAGCAGAGCAGCAAGAGAGGCTGAACGGATGGTAGAGGCAGGAAAGAAAACTAAGAGGACCGCATCTCGCAAGGGCAAACAGTCTCGGCCCAATTACAAGTCTATGAACAGTATTCAGTATGCCTCCATTCGCCAGACTGATTACTATGATGAGGCTGACATTGATGGTCCCCCCGAGGACTATGTTTTGGAATGCCCACTTTCGGGCTATTCATGATGATGTTTATGCTACCCTCAATCTTCGCCCTATGCATCGTATCAATTTGACTGAGGCTCAATCCAAGGCAAGGCTCCTTGAGGCATTAGATGTGACCGACAAGATGGGACTTCACCACCTTATGACCATCCAATGCAACTATGATTCCTCCGTGGTGAGACAGTTTTTCTCGACACTTGTGATTTGCGGTGATGAGCGCCGTACTATGAAGTGGATGACCGGGACCACAATGATTCAGTCGGACTTCCGCATTTTTGGGCAGGTTCTTGGTTATGCCTTCCATGGCCGTGACACCCCTTCTGGCCACCGTATCATTTCTCCACTGAAGCCATCCAAGGATATTGTGCTTGCTCCTTGCCTTACTCCTGATGGTGTTGCTGGTACTTTCGCAGGGATTGCATTTCTCCGAGTGGTGGCAACAATGACAAGATCCGTGGCCATCTGGTTCCTCTCTTTGCTTTTGCTCATGAGTGTGCCACCAACTCTGGTTCAGCTACAGGTTACAAACTGGATGTCATGGACTACATATATCATGAGATGACGGATGCAATGATCAACAGGCTCTCTATACCTTATGCTCCTTTCATTATGATGCTCATCAAGCATATGTTGCCCCATGAGGACTTTGGCACTGCTTTGGATGGAGTTCACAAGCCCAAGAAAATCTACAACAAGGCTCAGAAGACCCATCACCCTTCCACTGCCCCTGAGTCCTTCATGCATGATGCACGGGCTAGTGGTCGTCGTTCCGTGGTGTCCCCAATGGCACGCGAGGTTAGGCAGCTCACTTGGTTCCAGAGGCACATCCTTTGCATGGGCATTGACACGCACAAGGGCCAATATGAGGCGTACCGCAGGGATCATGAGAGGGATCACACTCAGCAGCTTATTCTTCACCATGTCTCAGGTGCCACTGGCCATCCACCTCCTCCCACTGCTCCGGAACCGTATGCTCATTGGAACACTTCAAGGATCAACTACGGCGAGCTCGAGAGTTGCCTGTTTCCTCCACCTCCGAGGGCACTCACTCCTTCAGCTGATGACAATGATGATGAGTATGATGAAGAGGAAGGGGACGGGAATGACTACGACGAGGATGAGGAGGAGTGATCTTCAGGGGCGTTAGCATCGCTCTTCTTCCTTTTTGGCGTTTCGATGCCAAAGGGGGAGAAGTAGTTCTATTAGGCTTCGTGGATTTGCAAGGGTCGGGCGCAAGCACCTGTCTTTCAGTCGTTTTATTTGCTTGCTTGTGCCTCTTTAGCGTGAACTTATTTGTTATTTGTACTTGATTATGTAAGACTACGTCATGCTTCACTCTGCGTGTTTGGTATTGTGGAATTCCGGATTTATATTGTGGATCTCATGGAATTCTGGATTTATCTATGGAGCCTATTTGATGGCATATGGAATCATGGGATTATCTAATGTATGCATCAATATTGTTGGGATGTGCTTGGAGGCTATCAATCTCATTATTTCCTTTGGTTGTAATCACATCCCGGTGGTATGACCTTGTTTCCCAACCCACCTTGTTTCAATTATCTTTGCTATGAAAGTTGTGTTCTCTCTAGTGTGTGTATTTGTATTCAAATGCAAATTGTAAATATGCACACATCTAGGGGGAGCGTCTTTCATTTTTAAGGTGGCGTTAGCCGATTTTATTGCAAATCCTAGTATTGTCATCTAACACCAAAAAGGGGGAGATTGAAAGAACATTTTATAACCCCTAGTGTTTTGTGTGTTAGATAACAATATCAAGGATTATTTAATGTGTGTTGAAGTGTTGCAGCTCTCCCTAGGGATCAAAGGAAAAGGATTCTGCAGTTGATTTTCCGGCCCTCACTGATAATCCGCCTCGTAGGCGGATAATCCCTCCCGCCACACCTCAAGCACCAGGCAATGACTGGCGAGGACTGGCAAGGGTGATCCAAACGGGTCAACGTGATGCAGGACTCGATCCACCGAGGTACTCAGGATGGCGGGTGGAGTCGCCACGACGATTGATTTGACGGGTGATTTTCTTCTCGCACCCTATTCGTTGGCGCCTTTTTGGATCATCGGCCTCCTTTCGCCAGAGATACTCGTGCCACCGTTATTCTTGGCGCGCGGGTGGTTCGGGCCTCCTATAGGTGGCGGTGGAGGAGCTCCATGCGCTATCTCGCCTGGTGCTGGTGTGTTCCCGAATCCAGGGTTTGGGGCTTGCTGCCTCATCTGAGCCATGCTTTCGCTGAGTTTCTGAAACTCGCGGCAGTCCTTGAGCATGTGGCTTGCCTTCTTCTTACCATCCTGCTTGTCGATGTAGAAGTGGATGGTGCATGGACCCGACAGTTTTTATGTCGAGGGTCCGTTGTCAGCATGGCGCCGCCACGATCGCTTTGGCGTCTCCATCGCGAAATTGCCTCCGCGGTATCCGCCATTGCGGTTGCCATCGCTGGCGCGCCGCGTAGCTACCGCGACCATGTCGGGTCCATCGCGATCGTCGTAGACGTGATCTCTCTTGCTACGCGTTCTCGTCGTCGGCCGTAGTCGCCCTTCTTCCTCCGAAAGCGCCGCGGATTGAAGTCTCGCCGTCGGCCCACCTATTGGCGATGTCCATGAGGTGGTCGAGTGTCTTGGGCTTGACGCGTCAAGTTCTTCTTTGAAGTCTGGCGCTTGACGCCGCCCTTGAAGGCGTCGATAGCCCTTTCTTCGAGATGCGCCATGAGTTCTTGGTGTTGGACCGGTAGCGGATGTACGGCGAATGGATTCGCCTGCTCGTTGAGTGCGGCTCAACTCCTCGATCGAGGCAGGCCTCTTGTCGGTGCCTTTGAAGTTTTACGAATCAGACGCCAGCCTCCCAACTTCGGATGGATCCTAAGGATAGGCTGCTTAGCGGATCCGAAGCTACGCTGTCACCGCAATGAAGGCATTGCATGGCGGTTTCCTGCTTCCACCGTGCCTTGACGGACGACAAGTGGTTCTTTGAGCCACGCTTTGGGGGTCCTGTAGTCGAACTTGAGTGTCCGGCGAGCTTGAAGTTTCATGCATCCTTGTCCGTCGGACAGATCTGCTGAAGCATCGAGCTCGCAGAAGTTCTCCTTCGCCTTCATCCATCTCAGATTCAGACGAGCATACGCTGGGCTACGCGCTTGTCGATCTTACGCATTAGCTCGTTTAGGCGTCGTGGTCGCGGTTGCGGGCGTGAGCTCTTATGCCTTCGGAAGGTCATGCTCTTCATCCTGATGAGGGTGGGCTGCGTTGAATCTGACCGCAGCCTTCTTTTCGCCCGCAGAGCTTCTCCGTGGAGCGCAGCCCAACGAGTCCGAGTCCCGTAGCCGACTTGTGCATGGCCCTTCGTCCCTCCGGAGGTGGGTGGGACGCGAGGTACGCGGCTGCCATGATCGCAGCTTGCGGCGTTTTGGGATGACGTTGTCGTCGCGTCCATCTCCATGAAGGACGCGTGAGGGCTCGGGTCACCTCGCACGCTCTTTGGGGTCCATGTTCTCTATCCGAACGGTGCTTGTTGCCGCTTGCCGCTGCGTCGAAGCCGGAGCCAATGCCCATGGCGGAAGCGCCTTCGCCGCGACCGGACTCGGTTGCTTGCTTGCGCTTGTCAAGCACTTCCGCATCTTGATCGCTTCTTGTGCTCCTCGATGAGGAGCATGTGGTATGCCATCGAGATCTCGTGAGGCATCGCCGCGGGATCTTGTTGCTCGCCACGGCCTCGCTGCGATGTGAGCACATCCCTCCTCGCTGAGGTGGATTACCCGATTGTTGTTTTCCGTTGGGTGGATTGGCTTCTTCCTGTTTCCATCGCTTTCTACCTCGTGGGTCAGTATGGATTGTGTTCTCGATCTCGATGACGCGCGACCGTAGCGCCAGATCGGGTTCGCTGCCGCCGCAGCTTCGGATCCGGAACCGTAGGTCCTTCGTCCGATGGCGGATCGCATGCATCGGAGTTGCGATTGTTGTCATAGGACTCGTCGTTGATGATGATGTGCGTACGAGGTATGAGCCCACGGGGGCTGATCGATGGTAGGCACCCGCTCGAAGGCGGAGAGTGTCATGCCCACCGGAAGCGAAGCTCCCGAATAGGATCTCGAGTCCGCCGCCAACGGGCTCAAGTCCTTCATGGTGGCAGTGAGCGGCGGTGAAGTCGAAGCCCAAGAGGAGATGGCTCTCCGTCGCCATGAGTTGTAGATCGCTCGGGTTGGGACCGCCACGATCGCAATCAGCGTCCCCGCTTCCATAGACGGCGCCAATTGGACGAGGTTTAATCTCGCCAATGCCCATTGTTATGGACTTGGGTTTTGGAGAAGATGGGGATCTTTGGAGATCGCGGAACGGTTAATAGACAAGCAACCAGGACACGAGATTTACCCAAGTTCAGCCCTGGAGGAAAACCCTACTCGCTTGTCCGCTCTTGATTACTGGCGAACCGAAGGTTACTGAGCGCAATCTGTCTGGCGTGGAGGTGTGTATGCGATGGTGTGCGAGATTGTAAGAGAGTCTCGTCGTGCCCTCCGGCCCTTATATAGAGATAGGCGTGTCCTGCATAGATCGAGTCGATTCTGAGTTTTAGGGTTTACCCCTTTGAATTTCCTATCTACTCTAGTCTTGCTCTCCAAGGATCCGAAGGCGTCATGGGTCTTTGGCCACCCGAAAATCTTCATGGGCCGGCGTATATTCGTCGTGGGCCTTCCTTAGGCTAGACTAGGTATGCTGAGGTCGTGTACCCGCAGGGTATAACCATGTCAGCCGGACTTTCCGGCGTGGCCGGATAATCCGCCCCAGGAGGGGCCGGATTATCCGCCCTCCCCCCCCCCCAAAGATCTTCATCAAGTGCGCAGGCGCCAGCCCTAGAGAGGGGGCGGACTTTCTCCAGAATTATCCGCCCTTGGGGCGGAGTTTTTCCAGGGAGGGCGGATAATCCGCCCCCAAAGTTGTTCAACGGCCAGATCCGGCAAGGTATTTAAGCCTTCCCTCTGCCGAGATCACTTGGTTCATTCGAAAAAGTCAAGAGTTGATCTGCAACCTTCATCCAAGAGAGCTCCACCTAGATCCACCCAAAGGCCCCGTCCATTGGGGAATCAAAGGAGAACTCGATCTTCATCATCAGCAATCAAGCGCTTCATCTCCTCTCCATTCATTTGGAGAATCACCGATCTGGTATTTCTTGCAAATACCTAGATCCTTGTTTTGTTTATATTGATAAACCTTGTTCTTGTGACAGCTTGTTGTCATCTCGAGAGCCCCCAATTCAGTTGTGGGTGTGTGTGCCCCGGTAGCGTTGTAAAAGGCACCGGTTCCCGCCTCGAAGGGTTCCAATAGTGGAGAAGGTGGATCGGGCCTCTCGTGGCGAGATCCATCGGAGAATAGAGTGAGGCCTATTGTGGCGTGGTGGTCTTAGAACCGCCCACCCCTCCAACGCAGATGTACTTCCCTTTACAAGGAAGGAACTGCGGTAAAACAAATCCCTGTGTCTCCGCGTGCTCCACTACGGTTCCTTCGCTCCTCTCTTTACGTGCTTAGTAGCTAGGGTTACATATAGGGAAATTCTCGTAGTTACATATCTAGAGAATTTACTTTGTGTCAAGCCTAAAATTGAAAAAGCACTAAAAATTGGTTAGCACCTATTCACCCCCCCCCCCCCTCTCGGTGCCCATACGATCCATTTCACCAGCATCCCTTTAGACGGCCCTATGGTAGCCCTTCCCGTCCAAAAGATTGGGGGAAGAGGCCCGTCGCCGCTATAAAAGGAGGGGTACTCCTACCTTAGGTGGAGGTCGATCCCTACGATCTGAAACCATAGACATTCATCCACCATTGTATCCCCACGAGCAATACAACCAAGCAAGAGTAGGGATTTTACCTTCTCAAGTGAACCTGGGTAAAAACCACCATGTACTCTCTGTCGTGTGTGAGATTTGTCGCTGTCTTCGTTGCCAAGAAGATCCGAACCCGTGTCTAGCCTCCTATCGAACTTAGGGATTTGTCGGACCCCTTGTTCCTTCACGGGACATGAGTTTCCGATATTTGGCGCGCAAGGTAGGGGGCTGAGGCATGTTTCCAAGATGTTCACCAACCCCATCGGCATGTCGGCTCGCAACAAGACTCGGGCCGAACCCGCCCTCTGCCGTGCGGCAAGCAAGGCTCAGACAGAGCCCGCTCCCTAGCACATAGCTACGAAGCAAACCCATGGACAGAGGACGAGCAGGGCTCCTCTTTCCGCCTGTCGCGGAAGCACTAGCTCACCTCACGCGGCAACACATAGCTCTCCCGCACCGCGTCCTCACGCGACAAGGCTGACCCGCCTACGCTGGAGGCCGCCAGGCGCATAGTGCACAAGCTCCTTCAGCACCCACCCGCCGAGGACAGGCAAGAGAAGTGGCGCGAGCGCCTGTGCGATCTCGTCGACATCGCTACTCTAAACCAAGCGGCACAAGGGACTCAGGCTGAGAAAGCCGCCGAGGGAGCCGCGCCGCCACCTCCACCTCCGAGCAAAAACCCAGGCTCTGACGGCGCGCTCAAGCCTGGGGACGACACACCGCCGCCCTACAACAGCTGGCAAATCATCCCTACTCCGGAGGTCACTCGCACGGTCATGGCGCCCTGCCAAGGCCGCGAGGACCACATCGTCGAAGAGATCGCCACGGCCGGCCAGCAAAACCATGCCGCCCTCGCCAATGGCAAGGAGGTCCAAAGCAACGGTTGCCTCACGTTCACCAAGGATCTGCACCGCGTGGTCTGGCCGCACAAGTTCTAGCCAGAGATACCACCATGCTACGATGGAACAGCCAACCCTAGAGAGTTCCTACAGCTCTACACTATAGGTATCAAGGTCGCGGGAGGCGACGACCGAGTCATGGCTAACTGGTTTCCCATGGGCCTAAAGGACGCGGCCCGCACCTAGCTGATGAACCTCCCTGAGGAATCCATCGGCTCATGGCCTAACCTATGCGCCCTCTTCATCCCCAATTTCAAAGGGACATACGAGCGTCCCCTCGCCTACTAAAACCTCCGGCAAATCCGCTAGCAACCCGACGAGACCCTCTTCAAGTTCCTGCAGCGATTCAGCCAGGTTCGCAACAAGATACCCAAGATCTCCGACTCCAACGTCATCATCACTTTCTCAGAAGGTGTCAAGGACGTCAGGATGCGAGAGAAAATTGGCATTCGCGGGTGAAACCTCACCACAGCGGCAGAGCTCTTCGTCAGGGCAGAGGCCAGGCGCATGTTCGGGCTCATCAAAGAAGAGACCACACCTAAGTCCTCGAGCGCCTCTAAGAGCAAGAGCAAGGACGTCAAACGAAAGTCCCACCGTCCTCGCGGAGGAACCTAAGCGAAAGAGCCCTCGCGAGGATGACGGCGAAGGAGAGCAGGATGATCGCCCATACTACATCTTCCATAAGAAGCATGGGCATGGCGTCAACGATTGCTATGAGCTCAAAACGTTGCGCGACCAGCGTAGCAGCCAGAGGAAGGGGAGGCAAGGCGGCGGGCAAAACAGCGGCCGTGGTGGCCATCAAGGTGGAGGACGATGGAACAACAACAACAATGGCGGAAGTGGTGGCCATCAGCAGGGCCATCAGGCTAACGCCGTGCAGCAGCATCATCACACAGCCGAGAAGGGCCACGTTGAAGAAAACACTAGGGGCTATCAAAAGCATAGGGGAGCCATCGCTTGCATCCTTGGCGGCTCTCAGGCATCGGCATCTAACCGCCACTTCAAGCAGTGCACCGCGAGGTCACCTCTGCCCGACCCGGAAAACCCTCTCCGAAGGTCAAGTGGTCCCAGTACGCCATCACCTTCAACGCCAGCGACCACCCTGCTTCCACCAGGGATGTGGGGACACTTCCCATGGTCTGCACACCTACCATCAACAACATCGCAGTCGTGAAGACCCTGATCGACGGCGATGCCGGCCTGAACGTGATCTCCACTGAAACGTTCGCCAAGCTGCAGGTGTCATACAATAGGCTGATGCCCACCATGCTGTTCTCCGGAGTCACCGATGAGACAATCATACCCATCGGGCAGGTTCGCCTCACCATCACGTTCGGGTCCCGCAACAACTACCAGACCGTGCTCATCGACTTCGACGTTGCCCATATCGGCCTCCCCTACAACGTCATCCGGGGCTACCCCATGCTGGCCAAGTTCATGGCAGCCACTCATCACGCCTACGATGTCGTCAAGATGCCAAGGGTAATGGAGAGATCATCACTGTCCGCTGCGATGAAAAAGAGGCTCTACGCTCCCTCGAGCATGCCTACAAGGCCGCATCAGCCACCTACCCAGAGGATGTGGACGCCCTTGACTACGTCAGGGAAACATCAAGGAAGAAGCAGATGATGGCTCAGGAGAACGCCACGGCAAAGCGAGCGACCACCGCCACGTATCCCTTCACTGAGGATCACGCCTTGCCAAGACTGCACACCTTTACCCTCGGCCGCGCTGGAGAGGCCCGTGAGGGTGACGGGGGCTCAGGGGCTCCCGACTTCCCTCTGGACTGCACCCAGCGCGCGAGCAACAACGAACGCCTCCCCAGAGACATCTGACGGCCCTCGGAGCCAGGCGCTAGAAAGGTGGACACCCCTCTCCAAGTGGCGCGGCTACCCATCCTGCTTTTTGAAGGTGACACCCGACTCTCATCCTCTTTTGCCTTATCCCATATAAGACCCCGTGCGGATCACGGCGGGATTGTAATAAGCTTGGACCTCTCTAGTTGTTTTTGGATCTTGCGCCACACGCCAACTTTGTTGTCCAGTTTTTCTAGAAATTTTCTTGCCGTGCATCCAGGAAGTTCTCCTATATGCCAAGCGAGCAGGGGCTAGACACGGTGCCCATCACCAAGCCACTTCCCATCAAAGCCAAGGTCTAAAGTGTCGAGCTCTGACTTGCGGACTGGCTCTAGCTATAAAGTCAACTCACCCACAGTTCTTGGTGCTCGAAATCCTCACGCGACATACACACGGAAATTGAGCGGAGCACGCAAAATTTCATGCAAGACCTACAGTAAATTTCATGCAAGACCTACAGTCTCCTCCTCGAGGAGCCAATAGGATATGCATTTGCCTTACGGTTTCCTCCTCGAGGGACTTACGGGCAGCCCTCTAGTGGCCAAAATTTCATGAAAAACCTACGGTCTCCTCGAGGAGCCAACAGGATATGCATTTGACTTACGTTTTCCTCCTTGAGGGACTTACGAGGCGGCTCACGAGGGCACTTCCCCTCTAGTGGCCAAAATTTCATGCAAGACCTACGATCTCCTCCTCGAGGAGCCAACGGGATATGCATTTGCCTTACGGTTTCCTCCTTGAGGGACTTAGAGGGCGGCTCACGAGGGCACTTCCCCTCTAGCGACCAAAATTTCATGCAAGACCTACGGTCTCCTCTTCAAGGAGCCAACCGGATATGCATTTGCCTTACGGTTTCCTCCTCGAGGGACTTACGGGGCGGCTCACGAGGGCACTCCCCCTCAGTGGCTAGAGTTTCTGCAAAAACCGACGACCTCCACCCCAACAACTAGGAGGGGGAACACGCCCCATGAGGGACATTCACGGTGAAAATGCCCTCACAGAAACTCTCGCTCAGAACCTAAACGCATAAGGGTCCTATGGTCCCTCTGCAAGGACCTGGCGGAAGGCACATCAACCCCTCAGGACACTCCCATGAGGGAGCTTGTGATGTGACCCTTAGCGGGCCTCGAGCTCAAAGGATCTTGCCAAGGGCTCCATCGCTTGGTCCCTTCAGATAGCGCGTACACGAGCTAGGAAGACAATTTCGACCCTCCTCGAAAGACCGCCACCGTGCGAGGCCACAAGAGGGAATCCCTCGCAAGGAAAACCCTCAGTACCTCCGGCGCTTCACCCCCTGCATGCCTTCGTCCCCTTTTTCTTCCCTCTCGGGAAGGGTCTCTTTTCCTACAATACTGTTAACACACTGTGAGGGAGGCCACGGGAAATAACCTTGTGAGCCGCAACAACTACCCTGGCCAGGACTATGGCACTCACCGGCGTTGTTCGGATCAGCATCTAGTGTCACCTTGCCTGCGGACTGGTCCCTAGCAGCACGTCACGACAAAGTATGCGGGAGAAAGCAAGCTCTACGAAGAATCAAAACGAGAAACAGAGCAACGGAGAGATCCACTGAGACACATCCATTACAAACACGCCCACTAAGCAAAGTCTAAAACATTACTACATACCAGTCACGCTCAATGGGCAAAGGCCAAGCAAAAGGGATCATTACTAGGCTACTACGAGACAGTGAAAGGCAGAAGCGAGGGTAGCAGGAAGACCGCCTAACTACCTTCAAGGTACCGAGAATAGTCAACACGGCACCAGAACGTGTCGAATGTAGCGACCGAGAAGTCTCCCCAACCGCGATAGCAGAACCGCAGCACGAATACGCGTCATATGCCGTGATCAAGGACAAAACGCCCCCAACCGACGGAAGGAACAAGACTTCCGGAGCCGAAGCCTCAATGTTCACATTCCAGCCCTCGGCACCGCCAGAGTGCCTAAGCCAGGCACCCCCCCGGATGGTGCTCGTGATCCCAAGCACAAAGCGCTCGGGGAGCCTCACCCTCTAAGCCCAGTCCGACTCGTGGAGGATGAGGACGAAGTCAATCACTGTCTTCAGTTCTACCTCAATCTTCACTGGCAATGTCATGGGCCGAGGTGCACCGCTCGACCACCACCCTCGGCCCCCCGCACACACTTCACCATTGCCGTGAGGAGATCATGATCGCGCTTCACCGACGCTCCTTCTCCACCACGGCCAAGACTGGGAAATAGCGCCTGCAAGCCATGCCAGCCCATCACCCCTGGTCCCGGACCCTTTCACCGGTGGAGCCTCATCCTCTTCCACCATCGCAGCTTTGCCGTTATCAGCGACGGAGATTTTCTTTGGCCCTATGGAGAGAAACAAAGCCCCAACTCAAGAAGCAAGGAAGAGGAGAGAAGGGGCAAGAAACGGCGCCAAGGGAAGGACACTACACATATGCCCCTATTTAACAAGACAGGAGGTCACGCGCCATTGCCGCCTTCAAGATAATCGTTGGTCCGCCCACCAATAAATTGTGGAGAATTCCCAAGGTATGGGTATGTTGCCAGATATAAGAAGTGGACCACTTCCATGTGAGGATGCTATTAGTTAGCATGCAGTAAATCGAAACCAAAATCTTTCAGGAGATGTGTCGGGTCCTTGGCAACTAGGGTACCATGACCTGCCGGTCGACAAGCCCGCCACTGAGACACAGTGGCCTCGGGAGGTAGCCGCGCCCCAACACAGAGCCTCGGGGGACCAGGAGGAAATCGGCAGCCCCAGGCATGTATGCCCCCATGTGTGTTTTGGTAATTAATGACAATCTCTATGGACTAATGTGTGATTTGGTTTTATCCATTGGAATCGCTTGGGCCATGTGTTGGTCTCAAAGGTGAAAGATGAAGAAGACTGAAGGTTGATCAAGACAAGTGCAAAGAGTTGAATCAAGATGGATCAACCTCAAGAAGGAATGAAGAAGGGCAAGCTCAAGATGCGCCATTGTAGCACCCTGGCCTCTCCGGACCGGCGACTGTCACTCCTGGCAGCTCAATAGGATCTCTAGACTAACCCCACAGACCAACACTAGTCTTTTCTGCGCACTTTTTCCTCACTCGTGCGCACCCAGTAACCACTTCCTGGTCGGTCACCCATGCTCAAATTGCTCTAGGCCAAGCACGCTTAACCTCAGAGTTCCTTTTTAGATGAGCTTCCGGAAAAGAAGTTGCAACTTATTGGTATCGGTATACTATCAATCCTATTAAGCCATGCGCCAGGGTCTCACATACACCCACCCTTAGAAGATCGACGCCCTCGTCAATCAGCCACAAGCCAGGAACGTCCCCTCTTGGCATACGTCTGTGTGTCCAGTGCCGGCACATGTGCCATGCCGTGTCCACTCCGGGCCACACGCGCCATGCTCCACATGTCCTCCACTGACCCGCGCACGCCCGTGTAACCGCGAGAACCTGGCTCTGATACCACTTGTAACACCCCGGCCTCTCCGGACCGGCGGTTGTCACTCCTGGCAGCTCAATAGGATCTCTAGACTAACCCCACAGACCAATACTAGTCTTTTCTGCGCACTTTGTCCTCACTCATGCGCACCTGGTACCCACTTCTTGTTCGGTCACCCATCCTCAAATTGCTCTAGGCCAAGCACACTTAACCTCAGAGCTCTTTTTTAGATGAGCTTCCGGAAAAGAAGTTGCAACTTGTTGGTATAGGTATACTATCAATCCTATTAAGCCATGCGCTAGGGTCTCACAGCCATCTCTAGTAGATCTCATGTTTGAAGCTTGACATCCTTGGTGATCATGGATTGATGAAGACAAGTTCAAGGAAGAGGTCTCCCTATGGTGTTTGGGGGAGCAATTTGTAAGTCTTCATCAAGCAAGAGCGAGCAAGAGTAATCAAGAAAGGTGTTCCATCTTGAGAAGGACAAGACGGTCTACATCAAGCTTAAATGGAATGCTCAAGGCAAAGGTGTGATCTTGACAGGGTTTCTCTTTTGCCGGTCTCATGTTGTTAGTTGGAAGACCGGATTTAGAATAGATAGCCATACTATCAAGAGGGGCTCTTGAGTGAGTAACTCAATTGCATCTTTCGGAGAGAAGACCTTTGCATTACATAGCATCATCTTTCTTGGTTGTTGTTTGGATCTTGTGCGTGAGAGGATCTAGAGCTTGTGGTTATCTTCATAACAAGCTCTAGTTCATCAAAAACATTGTCCCTTGAATATATTATTGCGTTTTTGATCTTCGGATTTTCCGGCTCTACACCTTGGGAAATATATCACATATATATACTTGATATTTTCTCCCTTAGTGGTATCCAATATTTCACCTTTTGTTGGATTCTACTCTTTATTATCTTTCCAACAAAATTGGTTTCATCCCAGTTGGAGTTTCCAAGCTCAACTTCTTGCGTTTTGGGTTTTGGAGGTTTTACCGGTTCGTCGTTTCTAGAGAGGTTTTTATTTTTTATCCTCCCTTGTTGGACTGTGATGTTTCTTTGCATAATCTTGTAGAGCTTGTTGTTCTCTTCAAAACGAGCCCAAGATCATCGAAATCAGAGTCCGGAGTTAAAAGTTATTAAAGTTTTTGTGCAATGTTGTCTAACATTTTTGCTTGGGCGGTAGTACCGACCCTAATTCCGCCCAAACTTCCGGTGAAAACTGGTTTTTGTTCATTAACTTGTGTCTTTATTTACCGGTAGTACCGGTGGAGCACTGAAAGTTCCGGTGGCGCGCGGATCTGGCCCAAACGGTCAGTTTTTCCTTGTCCTATTTAAGGGGGCTTCTTCCCCAATGGTTCACCATCTTTTTTTTGAAAGATAATATATATTAAAAGCTAGCAAGCCGCCTCATTAAAAACCTTCCAGCCCCCTACCCTGGTAAGGAAAAGAGTGCGTTAGAAACTTGCAGCCCACAAGTCACACCAAGTTACAATCAGCCGCAAGGCTGTGAACTAGAAAAGCAGGTGGCTCAAGATCCCTAAAAGCGCCCATCATGTAGGCTTATATATTTTGCACAAGAATGAGCCGCCTGGTTAGCCTCGCGACGAGCATGAACTAAGCTAAAATTTGTAAACAACAAACTCAGCTCACTAATCTCATCTAAGACCTGCTTGACTACTGAAAGATCATTAGCTCTATTTTGCCAAAGTCGGACCAAATCTTCAGAGTCAACTTCAAAAACAACATTAGTGAAACCCCTACTTCTTGCATACACAACAGCATCTCTAAAAGCAAGGGACTCCACCGTTAAAGGATCAGACACACCTCGGTAAGTCTTACCAGAGCACCACTAAGACCACCCCTCACGCCAATGACACCAAAGATGCCAGATTGTCATTGACATTAACAGCACCATTGGAATTAATTTTAACCACTCCATCAGGTGGTCTCTGCCACTTACATTCCGGCCTAGCAGATTTAGGAACACCCTTGTCCCTTGGTAACTCAAGAGTCTGCAAGGTTTCCTTCACCATCTCCATAGTTTTAGCAGGACTAAAAACACTCTCACCATAAGTCAGATTATTTCTCGATGACCAGATCGAGTACATGACTGAAGTTATAATAGCTTTCTCATGTTGGTTGAAAAAAGACTCGCACGGGATATCTTTTGCCCATGTCACTGGATGTAGCTTCAGCAATTTGACTAAAATTCCTGTCCTGAAATGGTTCACCATCTTTGAAGCTTGTTTTGGCCCACCATTGTTGACCTATTTGAGCTTTCTTACTCCCTCTCCCTCCCATGATTCTTGCATCTTTTTGAGAGAAAAGTGAGAGAAGATCTAGATCTTTAACTCCACCAAATCATATCTCTTATTAGAGAAGGGAATCTAGATCTAGGAGGAATTTGGTGTTCTTCTATTGTGTTCTTCCTCTCTTATTCTCCCAATAGCTTTTACTTTGGTGGAATTTAGGAGTGCCCTTGCATTTGGTGCATAGGTTTGAGTTCTCCTTGGAGATTCGGCGAGTTCAAAATTGTGGGCTTGATACTCTTGGGTTCTTTGAACCCTAGACGGTTGTGTGGTTGTGGCTTTGTTGTTGGGAGCCTCCAATTAAGTTGTGGAGCTAGCCCCAACCTTGTACGGGTTCGGTGACCGCCCTCAAGTGTCTCATAGTGGATCGTGAGTAAGGCTTTGTGGTGAGCTCACGGGAGAATAGGATGAGCCTGTTGTAGCGTCGGTGAGTTGCGTGCCTTCGCATCTTGGGGTGAGGCCTTGTGTGGCGTTGGGTGAGCATCGAGCCACCACACCTCAAGGTGAGACACTTGTGGCGTTTGGAGAGCATTGCGCCATCGTACCTCTCCAACGGAGAGGTAGCTTCTTTAGTCGTGAACTTCAGATAAAAATCATCGTCTCTGCGTCCGTCTGTTATCTCTCAACCGAGCCCTTTACTTATGCAATTTACATTGTGATAGCCATCATGCTTGAAGTATTATTTCTTGCTATCACTTTGTTGCTTGTCTTGCTTAGCATAGGTTGTTGGCGCAGTTGAACCTAGTGGTTTTAGGTTTTGTGCTCAATAAATTAAACTTTAGTTTTATTCCGTATTTATTAGAGTCTAAACCGTAATAATTTTAAAAGCCTATTCACCCCCCGTTTAGGCGACGTCCGTTGCACTTCCAAGAGGCCCTCTCCACTAGGCCTAGACCTCGCCCAGGTTACCTTCAGGAGGGTGACCTCGCGAGGGGGGATTCCCCCTCCACATGCCTTGGATGCCTTCAAAACATGCACCAGGGGCACATCCGTAACCTCGCCACCAGGGTAGGAAGTCGACAAAATTCAACCAACTGTCATGCGACCTTGTGGACCAGTCAGGCCGCCTCGGTAAAAAGGAGGCGGTCTAGCCCTTTCGGTGTTAAAGCCAGGCAGGTGGCTTCAGGGCCAGCAGAGCCCTCTCTTTGCCACTTTGGTGTAAGGGAGGCCATGGGATGCATCGCGGAGCGGGGGACATCACCGACAGCTTCAGCTTTATGGAAGACGAGCCATCCCCGCAGAGCCCTAGACCGAGTCCACCAAAAGTAGTCTGGTAGACCAGCATCCCTTTATACGGCCTTGTGGCAGCCCTTCCCGCACAAAAGATTGGGGGAAGAGGCCCGTCGCCGGTATAAAAGGAGGGGTACTCCTACCTTAGGTGGAGGTCGATCCCTACAATCTGAAACCCTAGACATTCATTCACCATTGTACCCTCGCGATGCACCGCGAGCAATACAACCAAGCAGGAGTAGGGATTTTACCTCCTCACGAGGGTCCTGAAACTGGGTAAAAACCACCGTGTTAGTCGCTATCGTGTGCGAGATCCGCCGCTGCCTTCGTTGCCAAGAAAATCCGAACGCGTGTTCAGCCCAATCTCGAACTCAGGGATTCGTCGGACCCCTTGTTCCTTCACGAGACGTGAGTCTCCAACAATATGGGCTTGTTAATCCTAAGAATCCTGACAAATTTTGATTATCAAAAATGGGTCTACCAGACCACCATTAATTTTCCTGGCAAAATTCCAAGCACATTGCATATTCTCTTTCTCTAGTTGGAACCATAAAAAACTATATAAATGATCTATCATCTATACAAACTCCACAAAATGTAAATCACAAAAACATGGTCAAAGAACTATGTAAACCATAAAACTGTATACATCATTAAATAAATTAAGTAGCTTGACGATTGAATAGCACCTGTGAATCCAAGGGGTCAGCTTCTCGGGAAACAAGTTGTTGAAGGCTTACAATAACACTGGAAGCAGCCAGTATTGGATCGATAGTGTGATGAGGAAGTGCAGCATGCCCTCCCTTTCCACTTATTACTGCCTCAAAGAATCCACTCCCTGCCATTATAGGTCCGGGCCTCGATGCCACCACACCAATAGGCACAATGTCAGCTACATGAACGCCAAACATGACCTCTATGTTCTCCACAGCTCCAGCTTCTAACATTTTCTTTGCCCCACCACCACCTTCCTCAGCTGGTTGGAAAAGAAGGACTACAGTGCCCTACGGTAAACAAAAAGACACATGTAATGGAACAAAAGTGCAGGTAACTAAAACTACACGTATACAAGATTTTTTTTACCAAGGATTGCAAGATGGCATAATTAATACATAGGCAGCCACATCGTTCAGTTTGTAAATCACTAAACTGAGACCTAACTGGGGAGGGGGACCAAACAAATCTTAGACTAGCTATATGTTGTCTGACCAAAGCTACATGCCAATTATCAAACATCCAAATGCACATGGACATTTTCCACATTGTGTCATAAGAAATTCATATTCATAGACTGCTAATATGAAAGCTGATTTGAAATACGAAACAGTGAACCAAAATTGCAAATCGTTTGAAAATAAGTGTTGAGGAAAAACGGAACCAGAATTATTGCACTTGTCATTTGCCCAAATCTCCAAACCAGTTGAGGAAACCTCGCTGGTGGAGTGAAAAAAGCAAATACCAAAATTCTTATCAAACAAAAAAATTCATTTAACATAGCCAGGTTACAGAAAGAGGTAAGTTCACAAAAAAATACAGAAACAGGTAGTATCTGAACAATGAAAGTTCATCTATACACCAAAAGTAGCACATCACCACATTCTTTGAAATGAACATCAAATTGTTGCAATTTGGTTCCATCAAAGTTTATAAGATAGAATAATTTTATGACTAAATTTTCATATAACTTTTTGCTGGTTGACTATCTTTTATCGCCAATAATTCAGAAGCAACAACAAAATGATGAACCTACATTAACTGTAAATCTCCAAACATTCTTTCAGTATTAAAATACAAAATTCAAATTGTCTTGCAACTTAAATGAGAAAATCACAATCTTAATTCTTAACCAACCTGCAACTCATCACGGTGCTCCTGAAGAATCTTGGCAGAACCCAATAGCATAGCAACATGTGCATCATGGCCACATCCGTGCATCTTCCCAGGCACTTTGCTCTTATGTTCCCATTCCATGCCTTCCTGAATACACATAAGGGTAACTTAAGTAACATGACCCTTGAAATAGATAAAGCGGTAGCCATATACAGCCTTATTTCAATGTGGGCACAGGACGCTTACAACACTTTTGACACCAGCAAGTATTCAAACAAATATAACTAATGTCCAAATAACTGAGAATAGTAATTATGATATCTACTTTAAGATAATGTGTATGGTAAGAACTAAAAGCAGGTTGACAGAAATTCCTGCAGTTCCAGCAAACTAATTATGCGTTTCCATACCAACCGTGACAAGATGGCATGTACATAATGAAATTACAGCGACTAAGGTCAGATGTAATCAGGTACTAAATCACGGGACTGGGAGCCTACATAAAAATACGGCAAATAATTGTCTCAACACAATTTGGGACAAGCTTGAAAACTGGCTTTACTGTTATACGTGCACATAGACTACTCATGTGATTCATTCCCATAATAAGCATGAACCTACTCTTATGATCCTAGTCAAAAGGCTCGGAAACTAGACACGATTAGGTTAGTGTATGTCCCTCTTTTAAAAAAAAAAATTGAGGTTAAAGGCAGTCGTTCTGCCGTCCGATTAGATAGAAGAAACAAGTTTATGTACAAGAGGTTCATGCCATAAGCCAAGGCAAATTACAGAACCAGAAAATTTTAGACTACCGGGACATCTCCTGGGTCTTGGGTATGGGCATACGCCTGCTGAACGATCTCTTCTCTTACTAGCATAGCCACCTGCTCCGGGAGTAAAGCTACATTTTGAAAAATCCGTCTGTTTCTCTCCTTCCATGTTCCCCACATGGAGTAAAGGATGGCGCCGCTGGCATCTGTCCACTTATCCTTTGGCATGCCACGGATAGACTTGTTCCACCAAGCGTCAAGGCCCTGACCGGTATCCGAAGGCGGGGTGCCGATGGTGCCATTCCAAGAGAAGATCTTCTCCTTAACCTCCCGAGCTAAGCTGCACTCGAGGAGAAGGTGCTGCACCATTAAATGTTGAATTAGACACGGCTTACATATAGGGTGGTGCAGCCATCCACGAAGAGCTAGGTTGTCGGCAGTGAGAAGTTTCCCGTGGTAGCCAACCATGCAAGAAAACAAACTTTTGGCTCTGCACTGGCCTTCCATAACTTATCCATCTTAAACGGAGCACATGAGCCAGCGAATTGGCATCGGTAGGCGGAGGCCGTAGAGTAGACTCCAGATGCCGGCGTCTAGCACCAGGAAATGGAGTCAGGTCTGTCCTGAAGAATCACTACTCTGATGATCAACCACAACTGGAAAAATTGTTGTAACTGCTCGCTGGTGGAAAGATCAACACGGGAGCGAATCCAATTTCTATCATGCAGATCCTTCTGTACCGTCCTGTGTTTTCTTGTTGTGATGGCAAAGACAGCCGGAAACGTAGCTTCAAAGCATCTCCTGGCAGCCAGAATTCTTCTGTACCGTCCTCTTTTTTAATACAACAGAACTGGAAACGTAACTTCAAAGCATCTCCTGGCAGCCAGAATTCTTCTATACCGTCCTCTTTTTTAATACAACAGAACTGTTCGGCCTGGAACCATTTTTGTATCCAGACCTGATAACCATTACTTTACATTTCCATGCTGTCACTTACAGACATTTGCATCCTCCTGGCTTCAAGGTATGTGTGAAATTATAAATATGACCTCTCACACACTAGTACAGAGAGGTGTATTCATTAAGGATGGCAGTGGGTACCATTAGGGTGCCCTTTACCCTACTTAGTACAAAAAGATGAACTAAGTTTTGGCAAAACACCGCTTTTTGATAAAACTAGTTCATTTGTTTGAACTAGGCTAAACTAGAGGGTACCCTAAAGGTTCCAAAGTTCCATCTCTAGTGCTCAAGGCCATATGTTCAAGACATCAAATTTTATTTAGGTTTTTCTGAAAAAAGTTTGCAATCTTTCTGAGCTAATAGACTGAAATAGGTGCCTAACTAAAATTAACCAGCGGAGCTAGAAATCCTGAAATTTTGCGCTCGCAAATGATTATAGGAATGGATCGGTAGCCAAACCAAGAATATTTTCCTCTACCCGCCGGAGCAAAGCAGAAACGCGATGACTCATACAAACATCAAAATTCAGGTACAATCCGAACAATAAAACAGCAACAAGAAAGGACAGGTGGAAGCAAAGCACAAGTTAGCAACCTGCATGGGGAGAGCGTCCATGTCGGCCCGGAGCGCAAGGAAGGGCGGGCCGCCTGTACCGACGGTGGCGACGATGCCGGTCACGGCGAAGGGGTGCCTGTAGGAGATCCCCATGGCATCGAGCTCCCGCCGCACGAGCTCACTTGTGGCGAACTCCTCGTAGCCGAGCTCCGGGTTCTCGTGGATCCGCCGCCGCACCCCCACCATCCAGTCCATGAACTCAGGCTCCTTGGCCAGGCGAAGGAGCCCTACAGGGTCATCTAGCGCCGCCCCGCAGCTCACCGCCACAGGGGAGAGGAGGAGGGCGGCGCGCAGCAGCAACAGGACAGGCGAAGCACCCGGGGCCATGGCCAACAGTAAACGAGTTCCGCCGTGCTGTTCTCGGCTCTGTTGGTTTCACTCAGGCGAGCCTGGGCGTGCCGACCCGTGGCACGCAGGCCCAGCCCGCCGGCAGCCCGACATGATAGTTGGCAAACAGGCCCGTGCTGGTCCGTGGCCCAGACGGGGCCATGCCTGGAGCACGCGTCGGTCCGGCACAATAAGTTTAGCTTTTATTTGGACGCGTCTATCCGGCGAACGTCCTGAAAATTAACGAATCTGGCAGGCGTTTTTGACAGCGATCCCGCGTTCTGACAACGACCCTGCGTCGTCCCGCGGACGTCCCCTCTCACCCTGGTGGCGTGACCAGGTCTAAAAACCGAAACCTGGCTGGACCATCTTCCTCTCCAAGCAAAACCAGAAAGGAAATAAAATCCCTCCCAGATCTAGCGTTTTACCCTTTCACGATTACTCACCTGCCCATCTCGTCTTCATCCTCTAGCTAAACGTCATTGCAGCTCCGCCTTGACGTCATTGCTCAGCGCCCTGCTACTCAAAAGCAAAAAAAAAAAGAACGCACAGGCAAAAACAACAGGTACTTCTCAAAATCATCTCTTCAAATCACCATAATTTTGGTAGCAAAGTTTCTATATTGTTCTCAATATGACAATATACTGCTGCACAACATGGATCTAAACAAAAAACAAGTCATCTATAACTACTTCTCAGTTTTGCATCTGACATATGTCTAATCTTGTTCAAACTATAAGAAATCAATCATCATAAGCTTCATTGACAGTATATGTTAATCTATGCATTAAAAACATCTAATTTACGACAACTAACAACTAAATAGACATGATTTTCTATTAATTGCTTCATCCTAACAACTAAATCTTCTAACATCATGAATATTTTGGTTGAACAGATCCGAAACCATGGATATCGACCTAAATGCAGAACCAGATCAAGAAATAGAAAAAGACAATGCTAATGGTTCACACATAAATGCTATCGTGCAAGTTGTAAATAAAGGTATGATGATTATATGCAATTCAGCAGTATTTTAACATAAGTTATCCATGCTTGTATGCAGAGGTTATCAACAAGTTAGAACATAAGTTATCAATGTTTGCATGCAGAAGTTATCCATGCTTACATCCATATGTTATCAACTAGCTAGAACAGAAGTTATCCATGCTTACATCTATATGTTATCAACTAGCTAAAACAGAAGTTATACATGCTGTAAATAAAGGTATGATGATTATATGCAATCCAGCAGTATTTTAGCATAAGTTATCCATGCTTGCATGCAGAGGTTATCAACAAGCTAGAAAATAAGTTATCCATGCTAGCATCCATATGTTATCAACTAACTAGAACAGAAGTTATCAATGCTTACATCCATATGTTATCAACTAGCTAAAATAGAAGTTATCCATGCTTACATCCATATGTTATCAACTAGCTAGAACAGAAGTTATCCATGCTTACATCCATATGTTATCGACTAGCTAAACCATGCCTATCGACCTAAATGTAGAACCATATCAAGAAATAGAAGAAGGCCATGCTTATGGTTCACACACAAATGCTATTGTGCAAGTTGTAAACGAAGGTATGATGATTATATGCAATCAACTTATCCAGCAGTATTTAAAAAAAAGTTATCCATGCTTGCATGCATAGGTTATCAACAAGATAGAACATAAGTTATCCATGCTTACATGCATAAGTTATCCACCATATAGAACATATGTTATCCACTATCGAAAACTAGAGTTATACATGCATATGAGCAGAAGTTATCCATGCTTACAGTTATACATACATATCAGCAGTACATGCTTATATGCAGAAATTATCAACTAGCTAAAACAGAACTTATCCATGCTTATATACAGAAGTTATCCACTATATAATACTACAGTTAAACATGCTTACATACTAGAATAGTTATCCAGCAACATGAGTAGAAGTTATCACTAGCTAAAAATATAGTTATCCAAGAACATAAGTACAAGTTATCCACTAGTTAAAGCTACAGTTATCCATGCCTATATGCAGAAGTTATCCATAACTATGAGTATAACTTATCAATCTAGACCATTGCAAAAAACAGATGACATGTTTACAGAATACTTGCTAGTATAAAAAGTTACCAACCTATTATAATTGGTGTTATCCATGACTTCTCATTATATATACCCATTCCTGCAAAAAAACAGAAATGATAACTTGTGTTTATTTGCATAATAGGTGATGTCCAAATTGAAGAACATACTGACAATGACTGTATGTATACTATAGTTGAACAAGCTGCACAAGAAACAACAACGGGTGGGACAATCGAAGAAACAACAGTACACACAGCAGATTCAAATGAGGATGGGGAGAATAATGCACACAATAATGATGCAAGAGATGAAGTATATTCCACACCGCAACCACCAACAAATGGAATGCGCTTTGACAGTTTTGAATCAGCTAGGAAACACTACAGGGCGTATTCACAGCGGAAAGGTTTCGGAATAAGGATAGATTGGTCAAGAAAAGACGCGAGAAACGAGCTAAATAAGGCATATCTTGTGTGCACAAAAGCTGGTAAACCTCACAAAGAAAAGGAAGACACCCAGAACCCAAAATCATGTGTAAGAAGAGGAAAAATACACATCCAAGGACTGGGTGCACAATACACTTGTATGTAAAGAGAAAGGATGCATGGTGGTATGTTCAGCATTCATCGGATGAGCATAACCATCCCCTGATAATAAAACCTTCATTAACAAGGTTCTTGCATTCACACCGAAACATACCAGCAGAAGAAAAGGTGTTCTTGCGGATGCTTCATGCATGCAACATCGAAACATGCCGACAGATGCAGCTGATGGCAAGTTTCTACGGCAGTCTGAATGATGTGCCATACATAGAAAAAGACGTGGCGAACCTAAGGGCTTCTTTTTGCAGTGAAAACAATCACCACGACATCCAAGACACCTTGGCATACTTTGAAAAGATAAAGGCAGAAGATCCAGATTTCTTCTACAAATTTACACTTGATGAAGACGACAGGGTTGAGAACCTGTTTTGGGTTGACGGGGCATCACGAAGAGCATACAAGTCTGGATACAACGATTGCATATCGTTCGACACTACCTACCTAACGAACCGGTATAAACTACCATGCGTTCCATTTATTAGGATAAACAACCATGGACTATCGGTTCAGTTTGGATGCGGGTTCGTGCGTTGAGAGCTCAAGGACAACTTTGTGTGGCTGTTTCAAATGTTCAAACTGGCAATGGACGGCTTAGCACCAAAAAATATAATAACATATCAAGACGCTGCCATGGCTAGTGCTATAAGCATTGTTTTCCCGGATGCAACTCACATGAATTACAGATGGCACGTCATCCAGAATGCAACTGAGAAAATAGGGACATTCATGGCCAACCACCCAGAGTTGCTCGACGCTTTCAATGCATGTGTGAACAACAGCTTGTCACCCGAGGAATTTGAGGAGGCTTGGATGCATATGATAAATACTCATAATGTCCGTGACAATGTGGATTTGTTCTCACTGTGGGAACAAAGAAAGGTTTGGGTACCAGCGTACTTTATGCACGCCTTTTTCCCATTCCTTCAGACCACAGCAAGAAGCGAAGGGTTCAACGCAGTGCTCAAGCGTTACGTCAAACCAAGCAACTCCATTTATGAGTTTGTACAACAATACATGTCAGTACAAGAAAAGATTTACAATGCTGAGCTAAAGGCAGAGTGTGATACAGCTTTGACAGACCCGGAGTGGTGGTGTGGAAGCATCATGGAGAGACAAATGGCAAAAGCATACACAAGGAAAATCTTCTTCAGGTTTCAGAGCGAAATGCGAAAGAGCATGTCATACCAATGCGACCACCTCAACGAATACCAATTTGAACTGAGCATAACAGGGATACCGGTTCCACACTATGGTTACAGAAGTTATAGGGTATTCGAAAACTGGGAACAAGGAACATATGAATGCAACTGCTACAAATTCGATCGTGATGGTATGTTATGCTGCCACATTATAAAAGTGATGACGCATATAAAAGTCCATCAAATCCCAGAAATGCACATACTGAAAAGGTGGACATTGGACGCGAAAACTATCCTAGCTGAACCACATGACAAACATAAACAAGGGAAGAAAGAGATGCCTGAAGACTCAAGAAATATGATGGTGTTTGCATCATTTAGACAAGAGTTTTCCAGAGCTGCAAAGATAGGAGTAAAGACAGATGATGGAAGAAAAATCATCAGGAAACACTTGAAGGAAATGAAACAAGAGCTAGATGTGATAGCAAGAAGAGAAGAGAAGAAGAAAAGAGAGGCCAAAAATGAAGCGATTACTATGCCATCGTCTAGTGCTCCAAATGAAGCAAGCGTGACACCTTCGACAACTTCCCCACCAAACAGGGCACAGTCAACAAGCAACTATGTAGCACTTCAAACAACAAGCACACCAGGATCTCACATGTCATCAACAAAGCACATATAGAACCTAGAGAAGTCAGTAACCAAAGGGCGACCATGACAAATAGCAAACAAAAATCCACTAGACCTTGCTACAAAGAAATCAAAGAAATGCAGCCACTGCGGTGCAGAAGGTCACTGTAACATCCCAAAAATACTAAACTTAGATCATCAAACTCTAATCATCAAAATTAGGGTTAACAAAAACTTTTCTAAAATAAAAATATGAAAGCATGCATGGTGTATGCATTTCATTTGGAATTCTTTTGAACCACCTTGTTTGTGTGTTCCTTTGCTTGTAAATGGATTCTTAGGTGAAATAAACATCATCTAAACAATTTCCAAACTTTTCTCAAAGACAAATAAATCAAAACAAATAAAATAAGGGAATGGTCATTTTGACCAATTTAACTCCCATGCCTACTTTGAGTGTCCCAAACTTTCAGAACTTAACAGAAACTTTTCTGGATCTTTGCACCCCTTGATTGTACTCATAATAAGGTATCAAGGCCCACTTTGTGATCATCCAGAAACTTTTAAATGCATAGTTTAAATGACAGTTCAAAATTGAATCTTTATCATATGAGAAGATCCCACTTTTTCAAAAACCACTCAAACAAGCTCAACTTTCAAAACCCAAGCATCTGCAGACTCACCAGCACCAACCTAGCACACCCACCAAAAATCTTTTCCAAATTCAAAACTTGAATTCTTGCGTCCATTTCATCAAACACTTTGCAGACATAAATCATTAAAATCTTAAACACTATTGTGAGTAGTGATTGAAGCCTAACTTGTCCCCTCTCTAGCTCACAACCATCTCAGTAGATCATCTAGCAAGTTAAACCAAGCACTAGCCTCACTGTAAGCTGGGCAATGACATCAATGGTGAACAGCTGAAGCTCACCATGCCACCCTAGTGGAGACAGCAAGCTAGAAGGAGATTTAGCCGTGCCAACCTTGTCTGGGAGGCAGCCCACCGTCCACCGCCACTTCCTGTCCCAGCCGCGAGCATTGCCAAACCCTGGACCACACGCACGGACCGCGCCCAGCTCGCCAACAACCATGCCGAGCATGCGCCAGAGCGCCACGCTCGACCGACGCCCATCATCACCCCGCCGCCACGCATACATGATCGCCACCAACCTGTGAGACCGCCAGACATCCCGTTCGTCACGCCATGCGCATAGCCATCGCCGTCGTCGAAGACGCCGCCGCCAGCAGCATCGTGCGTTCTGCATCAAATCGCACCGCCTTACGCATTAAAGCCGTGAGAGCATCGCCAGAGACCACCAAGTGATCGCCACCGCCGCCATGCCTCTAGCGCCAGTAGCCGTGTCGCCACCGCCGCCACCCATCCTGCTCGGTCTCGCTGTCGCGACTATAAATAGAGGCCACCCAGCGAATTGAGCACACCATCTCACTCCCTCTCCTCACCGATCGTACACCCCATTCCGGAGCAAGCAAGCGAAAGACTGAATTTCCCGAGCTCGCCATTGGAGAAGAAGGGGGCCAGCGATTGGAGCCGCCCCGGGAGAAGCTGTCGGTACCAGGAGGTTCGCCGTCGTCGACTTTATCGTTCGCTCGCCTCGCCGATCCTCATCTGTGCCCCAGTGAGCCCCCAACGACCCTCAGCTGCCGTGCTAGGTTTCTGTCTCGCCGGTGTTGCCCAACATCGACGATGACCCTCAGCCATTGGATTAGAACCAGATCGAACGCACCACATTGCCCCATACCACTTCGCACCCCCCTGTCTCACTGACGCGTGGGGACAGCGACTTAACCAGCCCGCGTAAGCGTTGTGCTTAGCAGGCCGGCCCAGTATCGCTTCCCGCGTAGCCCAGTCATTTGAATTAAACTTTTTCTATTTTATTTCAAACACACTTTTGTACCCAGTTTCAAAAATCAACCCAGGTCGATTCAGTGAACCAAATTGAATGAAACCAATTTTGTTAGAAAGGTCTGGAAATGCTGAATCCAATCCCGTTGGATTCAAGTCATTTGGATCTATAGATCATCCATGGTAAAAATAACAAGGTAAGCTTTTCAAGATTCAAACATTTTTCAAATTTAAACCATAATAGCTTTTGAGTTGATTCCAACTCTCAAAAATCACATTTAACCATACCTTTCAGAATATATAAAAATATATAGGTTTACTTACAGAAATAATGTTTAAGTAATAAAAGAATGCCACATAGGCATTTCTAGCCACTTTAATTAATTAAAATAAAAGAGAAAAACCTTATTAAATTGTGACACCACTTGAAATCACATTCCCATGTACTGAAATATGTGATGATGACATGTGTCAACATGATCCCATGTTTGGTTTGGAGAATATTAAATCTTAAGTAGTTTTTCAATGAGTAGAAATTAATTTTCTAAAATAAAAAGGAATTAAACCAAGCTTTAATCTTGTAATGTTAGTGATGATGCTAGATCATCTATAGGACCCTTGTGTGTGATGAATTCAAGTAGTTAAGTATTGTTTGGTGATTGTGTACCTCGTATTTATTCATACACACTAGTACCGACCAAGGATACGAGGAGGAAGGAGGATACTACGAAGAAGAAGCCGAGGAGAACTTCAACCACTGCTCTGCACAAGGAAAGCTATTAACCTTGCAAGCTAACACTTGCAATTTAGCAAGCTTAGACTAATACTAATGCAAGCCAATACTTGTTTGTCACCATGCAACTATATGCCTTAAGCATAGATGATCCTACCCACTTGATAAACCAATCCTAGTTTTACTTACAAGCTTTATACTTTATTTCTTTATCAAAGCTAGTACTTAGAGCTTACTTAAGTGAATTGTAGATATTAGAAAGATAATTGAAGGTTGCATAAAGAGCATAAAATTTGGCCTAAGCTAGATAATCTTTATGTCATCCTAAGGCATGAGATTGCACTTAGTTCAAACTCCACTTAGTTACCACCGCTCATTAGTGCTTACCCCCACGCGAAGTACAGCAAGTTTTATCAGTTGGGGAATGGAGGAGACCTTATCTTTGAGAGGGATTTGGACCAGCTTTCGGAACTTCTGGAGCGTCCGCACCCCGAGTTCTTCGGAGCTCAGCTCAATGATCAAGGAGGAGAAGATATGTAGTGGCTAATTGTTGCAAGTCTCCGAGGAAAGATTGAACCTCCCACTGCTGAGGGAATTCAGTTTACCTTAAGAGAGAACAACTGGCTCGATGTACTTGCCAGGGTCATGCAGGAAGCTCTTTCCCGTCTGTGTGGGCAGAGTATCAACCAGATCAAGGGTACTCGCTTTGAGTTTTGCCCAAGGCGTGATGCTCATGGACAGCCCCTGGAAGCCCCATACCACCCCGAACTGAAGACTCAATTGGACCACCTTAGCTTCATGATGTACGATCAACAACAGGAGTTGGATAACTGCCGTGACTACTCCAACCACAAGTCCGCCATCATCAAGACGAAGGATCAAACCATCGCCATGCTAGCAAAGGATCGCAAGTCTCGCCGCCGTTAGCTCGACAAGAAGGAGCGCATCATTGCCCGTCTTCGCCACCGTATCTCATCTTTGGAGGAGACCATCCACGAGAGAGACATGCAGTTGGAGGAAAGGGAGAATGCCGGAGAGGATCTTCGTGGAGACCCCTACTCCTATCTCGGCGATGAGATGATTTTCTGGAGGATCAGGCTATGGACTTCTTCACCGATGAGGATGATTTCGCCTTCATAGATGATGATGAAGATGACGAAGCCACCGATTCCGAGGAGTAGTAGCACTTGAGCACTAGCATAGTGAGTAGTATTCGGTCCCACTGTATCGTAGTTTCCAGAATGGTTCTTAAAACCATCTGTTTTTCTTGTTTTGTGGTGTGTGTTTGTATCGTGTGCTATGAATGAATGAATGAATGAAAATCAAGTTGCTAGAAAATCTGAGTCAAACTTTAAAAACTTTTCAAAAACCCTGAACCTTAGAAATTTCCCTCTTTTCTCATGATCTATCTCAACCTTCAGATGCCACGCGGAGGAAGTGGTTCATCCCCGGACCCGATGTTGCAGATTCTGCAAATGTTGACTTCTGACCGCGAAGCTGAAAGAGCGGAACGTCAAGCCAACCTAGCCACTCTGCAACAGATAGTTCAGCTAGCCCACAACAACCAAGGCCACGGAAACCAGGACAACCATGGATCTAAGCTCAAGAATTTCCAGAATACCAACCCACCTTTTTTCACTAAGTCTGAAGAGCCCCTCGATGCCGATGATTGGCCGCAAACCATGGAAAATAACCTAGAAGTCGCCGGAGTGGAAGCCAATGAGAAAGTTCTGTTCGCCACCCACTATCTAGCCGGAGATGCCAGGGCATGGTGGAACAGTGTTCACGCAATGACCGGAGGCCAGATGATGACCTGGGAGGAATTCAAAGTCAAGTTCAGCAGAACCCATGTGACACCGAGTTTGATCAAGAGAATGAGAGACGAGTTCAGAGAACTGAAGCAAGGAAGGATGACCGTAGTGGAATACCGTGACAAATTCTTGTCATTAGCTAGGTATGCCCCGGATGAGATCGACACCAAAGCCAAGAAGAAAGAAAGATTCCTGAATTGTCTGCATGATGAGATGCAGACAGTGTTAGTCAATATCCCCTTTGCTGATATTGAAGCCCTTGTCGACTCTGCTATCCAGATGGAAGGAAAGATCAACCAAGCCAACGAGAACCGCAAGCGTCGCATGATGCACCAGCCAGGAACCCATCAGACCCCAAAGTATCGCCCTAACCCATCTCCAGGATTTGCCTCGAGAACCAACAGACCCCCGATGAACCGTCCGACCTATCCCAACCGTGGAAACCCTAGGCGGAGGAAATCACAACAAGCCCCAGAACTCTAGCAATTTCAATCGTGCCCACCCAAGTTCAACACCAACAATGTCGCCACCAACACCAACACCGCCCGAGGATCGAAGCAATGCCGTACTCAGTAACAAAGGACAAGTCGCAAGTGACTTGTTATGACTGTGGAAATAAGGGTCACTACTCCAACGACTGCCCAAACAAGAAGAATGCCGTAGCCCCCAATGCCAATGCCCCAGCTCAGCAGCAGCGTCGTGTTCAGCCCGGAAGAAGGTTTGCCCAGGGAATTCGCTCAACCGCAATGGCCGTCTTTTTCTCATGCATGCTGAAGAAGCTCAGGAAGCGCCAGGCGTCGTGTTGGGTATGTTTTCTGTTAATTCATTACTTGCAAGAGTGTTGTTTGATTCTGGTGCATCGCACTAATTTGTCACCAAAGAATTTGCATGCACTAGTAAAATTCAACCAACCAAACTGAAGCATGTCATGATTGTTCAAATTCCCGGATCAACCACCAAGGCTAGGCAAATTTGCAAAGCCGTCCCTATCCGAATCCATGGCATAGATTTTTATGCTAATCTGATAGTACTCGGAACTGAAGGTTTGGAAGTAGTACTAGGAATGTATTGGATGTCCAAACATAAAGGATTGATTGACTGTGCCAAGAAAGCCATAACCATGACCAAGATAAAGGAATATCAGTCGAGCATATATCTGAAACCTTACCTCGTCAATTCAAGTGCAACAAGAGTATAGCCCAACCTACCATTGACCAAGTCCGAATAGTCTGTGAATACCCCGATGTATTTCCAGATGTTTTGCCCGGTATGCCCCCAGATCAGGATATCGAGTTTATCATTGAACTAATCCCTGGAACTGGACCCATAGCCCAGAGACCATATAGTATGAACCCGTCAGAACTAGAGGAACTGAAGAAGCAACTGGATTCCATGTTGGAAATTGGACTGATTCAACCAAGTGCGTCATCTTGGAGGTCACCTGTCTTGTTTATGGACAACAAAGATGGAGGTAACCGTTTGTGTACGGATTATCGGAAGTTGAATGATGTCACCATCAATAACAAATACCCCTTGCCGAAGATAGAAGATTTGTTTGATCAGTTGACCGGTGCCAAAGTGTTTTCTAAGATTGATCTTAGAACTGGCTATCATCAACTCAAGATTCATGTAGAGGATATTCCCAAGACTGCCTTTACCACTAGATATGGATTATACGAGTATACCATTATGTCTTTTGGATTAACCAATGCCCCCGCTTATTTCATGAATCTCATGAATAAGATTTTTGTGGACTTCCTAGATAAGTTTGTTGTTGTTTTCATTGATGACATTCTGATTTATTCCAAATCAGAAGAAGAACATGAGCTATACCTAAGGACCATTCTTGGAACCCTTAGAGAGCATCAGTTGTATGCCAAGTTTAGCAAATGTGAATTCTGGTTACAGGAGGTAGGATTCCTCGGTCACATTGTATCAGCCGGAGGAATTGTCGTTGACCCTGCAAAGGTGAAAGATGTCGAAGATTGGCAAGCCCCAACCACTCAAACCCAAGTTCGTGCATTTCTCGGATTAGCGGGATATTACCACAAGTTCATAGAAGGATTCTCGAGTATTGCCAGGCCCATGACCCAATTGCTGAAGAAGGACAAGAAGTTTGAATGGACCGACAAATGTGAAGCGAGTTTTCAAGAACTCAAGAGGAGATTGATTTCAGCCCCAATCTTAATCATGCCGGATATCACGAAGCCCTTCGATGTGTATTGTGATGCATCCAAGATCGGTCTCGGATGTGTGCTAATGCAGGAAGGCAAAGTTATATCTTATCTATCTCGACAACTGAAACAACATGAGAAAAATTACCCAACCCATGACCTCGAACTCGCAGCCATAGTTCTAGCCCTGAAGACATGGAGACATTACCTGATGGGAAATCATTGTGAGATCTATACGGATCACAAGAGTTTGAAGTATACATTCACTCAGAAGGAGCTGAATATGAGACAGAGAAGATGGATTGAGCTAATCAAGGATTACGATCTGGACATTCACTATCACCCTGGTAAAGCCAATGTGGTAGCAGATGCCCTTAGCAGATTGCCGTGCCGCTTGAACTCCATGATCTTGAAGGAGCAACCAAGCTTGCACAAAGAGATGGCAGATTTTAGAATGGAATTAGTGAGTGAAGGATTTTTGGCTAGCATAGAACTCCAACCCACTTTGATCAGTCAGATTAAAGTGGCGCAGAAGGGAAATGCTAGTATCGACGGAATCAAGCGTCGTATCGGTACATGCAAAGTACCCGGATTCACCGAAGACGAAGAAGGAATTCTGTGGTACAAAGGACGCCTTTGTGTATCATCAGATTCTGAGTTGAAAGAAGTTATTCTGAAGGAGGCTCATGATACTCTTTATTCTATCCATCCCGGAGGAACTAAGATGTATCAAGATTTAAAAGAGCAATTTTGGTGGCATAAGATGAAGAGAGAAATCGGAAGCTATATCGCCAAGTGTGATATATGTCAGCGAGTCAAGGCAGGACATCAAAGACCCGCTGGATTGTTGCAACCTTTGCAGACCAGAATGGAAATGGGATTCCGTTGGAATGGAATTTATCACTGGACTGCCTACTTCTAGTAGGGGAAATGACTCTATCTGGGTCATAGTGGACCGATTGTCCAAAGTCGCCCATTTCTTACCCGTCAAGACCACCTATCAGAGTTCAAAGCTAGCGGAGTTGTACATCGCTAGAATAGTTAGTTTGCATGGAGTCCCCAAGAACATCGTATCGGATCGAGGAACTCAGTTTACCTCGAGATTCTGGAAGAAAGTTCAAGAAGGTTTAGGAACCCGCCTAGATTTCAGCACCACATATCACCCTCAGACCGATGGACAAACGGAGCGAGTAAATCAAATACTCGAAGATATGCTGAGAGCATGTGTGTTAGAATATGGATCTAAGTGGGAATATTGTCTGCCGTTTGCAGAATTTTCATACAACAACAGTTATCAAGCTAGTTTGCAAATGGCCCCATTTGAATTTATGTACGGAAGAAAGTGTCGCACCCCTTTAAACTGGTCGGAAGTAGGAGATAGTCAGATTTTTGGACCCGACATCCTATGAGAAGCAGAAGAGAAGGTTCACAAGATTCGTGAGCACCTCAAGACAGCCCAGTCCATACAGAAGAGTTACGCCGACAAGAGACGTAGAGACCTCGCCTTCAACATAGAAGATTTTGTGTATCTGAAAGTGTCACCATTGAAGGGAATGCAAAGTTTCCAACTCAAAGGAAAGTTAGCCCCCAGATATATCGGACCTTTCAAGATTCTGAACCGTTGAGGATAAGTGTCGTACCAATTGGAACTGCCCGAAGAGATGTCAGCCGTGCACAATGTGTTCCATATATCATTACTTCGCAAGTGTCTCGAAGTCCCAGAGAAGACCGAAGTGTTCAAAAACATTGATCACCAGACCATAGAGATCAACGATGACCTGACCTATCGCGAAGTACCCATCCGTATTTTGGAAGAAGCTTTCAGAACTACCCGAACCCGAAGCATCAAGTTTCTCAAGATTCACTGGAGCAACCACACAGAAGAGGAAGCTACCTGGGAGCGTGAACATCACATCAGGACGGAGTTTCCCGATCTCTTCAAATCCTAGGTAGTCTTTTTCGTTCTTTTCAAATCTCGGGACGAGATTTTGTTTAAGGGGGAAGGTTTGTAACATCCCCAAAATACTAAACTTAGATCATCAAACTCGAATCATCAAAATTAGGGTTAATAAAAACTTTTCTAAAATCAAAATATGAAAGCATGCATGGTGTATGCATTTCATTTGGAATTCTTTTGAACCACCTTGTTTGTGTGTTCCTTTGCTTGTAAATGGATTCTTAGGTGAAATAAACATCATCTAAACAATTCCCAAACTTTTCTCAAAGACAAATAAATCAAAACAAATAAAATAAGGGATGGGTCATTTTGACCAATTTAACTCCCATGCCTACTTTGGCTGTCCCAAACTTTCAGAACTTAACAGAAACTTTTCTGGATCTTTGCACCCCTTGATTGTACTCATAACAAGGTATCAAGGCCCACTTTGTGATCATCCAGAAACTTTCAAATGCATAGTTTAAATGACAGTTCAAAATTGAATCTTTATCATATGAGAAGATTCCACTTTTTCAAAAACCACTCAAACAAGCTCAACTTTCAAAACCCAAGCATCTGCAGACTCACCAGCACCAACCTAGCACACCCACCAAAAATCTTTTCCAAATTCAAAACTTGAATTCTTGCGGCCATTTCATCAAACACTTTGCAGACACAAATCATCAAAATCTTAAACTCTATTGTGAGTAGTGATTGAAGCCTAACTTGTCCCCTCTCTATCTCACAACCATCTCAGTAGATCATCTAGCAATATAAACCAAGCACTAGCCTCACTGTAAGCTGGGCAATGACATCAATGGTGAACAGCCGAAGCTCACCATGCCACCCAAGTGGAGACAGCAAGCTAGAAGGAGATTTAGCCGTGTCAACCTTGTCTGGGAGGCAACCCACCGTCCATCGCCACTCCCTGTCCCAGCCGTGAGCATTGCCAAACCCTGTACCACACGCACGGACCGCGCCCAGCTCGCTAGCAACCATGCCGAGCATGCGCCAGAGCGCCACGCTCGACCGACGCCACGCATCACGCCTCGCCAAGGCATACATGATCGCCACCAACCCAGGAGACCGCCAGACATCCCCGTTCGCCGCCCCATGCCGCACAGCCACCGCTCGCCGTCGAAGACGCCGCCTATGCCGCGCAGAGCATCGCGCATTCCAAACCAAACCGCACCGCCCTACGTGTGCATTAAAGTCATAGAGCATCGCCAGGAGACCACCGTTTATCGCCATCACGCCATGCCTCTAGCCGCTAGCCAGAAGTCGCCACCGTCGCCGCCATCCTGCTCGTCTCGTTCTGTCGCGACTATAAATAGAGGCCACCCACCGAATTGAGCACACCATCTCACTCCCTCTCCTCACTTATCGTGCCACCCGTCCCGAGCAAGGCGAGCAGACGCCGGAATTTCACCGAGCTCGCCGTGCCGGAGAAGAAGGGGCCAGCGATTGAGCCGCCCAGAAAAGCTGCCGGCAGGAGGTTCGCCGTCGACTTCATCGTCACCGCCTCGCCGACTCGCTAAGCCCGGTGAGCCCCCAATGACCCTCACCTGCCGCGCTAGGTTTCTGTCTTGCCGACATTGCCCAACGTCGAAGATGACCCTCAGCCATTGGATTAGAACCAGATCGAACGCACCACATCGCCCCATACCACTTCGTACCCCCTGTCTCACTGACGCGTGGGGACAACGACTTAACCTGCCCGCGTAAGCGCTGTGCTTAGCAGGCCGGCCCAGTATCGCTTCCCGCGCAGCCCAGTCATTTGAATTAAACCTTTTCCATTTTATTTCAAACACACTTCTATACCTAGTTTCTAAAATCAACCCAGGTCGATTCAGTAAACCAAATTGAATGAAACCAATTTTGTTAGAAAGGTCTGGGAATGCTGAATCCAAGCTCGTTGGATTCAAGTCATTTGGATCTATAGATCATCCATGGTATAAATAACAAGGCAGAAGCTTTTCTGCATTCAAACATTTTTCAAATTTAAACCATAATAGCTTTTGAGTTGATTCCAACTCTCAAAAATCACATTTAACCATACCTTTTAGAATATATAAAAATATATAGGTTTACTTACAGAAATAATGTTCAAGTAATAAAAGAATGCCACATAGGCATTTCTAGCCACTTTAATTAATTAAAATAAAAGAGAAAAACCTTATTAAATTGTGACACCACTTGAAATCACATTCCCATGTACTGAAATATGTGGTGATGACATGTGTCAACGTGATCCCATGTTTGGTTTGGAGAATATTAAATCTTAAGTAGTTTTTCAATGATTAGAAATTACTTTTCTAAAAATAAAAGGAATTAAACCAAGATTTAATCTTGTAATGTTAGTGATGATGCTAGATCATCTATAGGACCCTTGTGTGTGATGAATGCAAGTAGTTAGGTATTGTTTGGTGATTGTGTACCTCGTATTTATTCATACACACTAGTACCGACCAAGGATACGAGGAGGAAGGAGGATACTACGAATAAGAAGCCGAGGAGAACTTCAACCACTGCTCTGCACAAGGCAAGCTATTAACCTTGCAAGTTAACACTTGCAATTTAGCAAGCTTAGACTAATACTAATGCAAGCCAATACTTGTTTGTCACCATGCCAACTATATGCCTTAAGCATAGATGATCCTACCCACTTGATAAACCAATCCTAGTTTTACTTACAAGCTTTACACTTTATTTCTTTATCAAATCTAGTACTTAGAGCTTACTTAAGTGAATTGTAGATATTAGAAAGATAATTGAAGGTTGCATAAAGAGCATAAAATTTGGCCTAAGCTAGATAATCTTTATGTCATCCTAAGGCATGAGATTGCACTTAGTTCAAACTCCACTTAGTTACCACCCCTCATTAGTGCTTACCCCCACTTGTAGATGCTAGTGCTAAGCATAAAACTTGATCAACATTAGATGGGAATACTTGGTGAAAATGGTTATGAAAACCTTGGAATGATGGATCATTCTATTGAAATGTTTTGGACATGTGTTCCGAACACCTGATGATTTTGGTGATGAAAATGTTGAGGCATGAGCCTTAGCCCTTTTTTAAAACTGATGGTTGTCTGGATGCGATACCATTCCAATTTTATCGTACCACCACAATACCCGAAGATTGGGTAGGGCTTGACTGGAAACTTATATACCTTAGTATTAGTTCCCTCACGACTAAGGTTTGAGTTGAGGCTACCTTGTGAAGATTGTCCACCTGTGTAGTACCCAAGATGACAGTTGGTCATGGTTGGAAGGCCAAACTCACAGGAGAGGTGCTTATACTAGGGCGTGTAATTGAAAGGTTAGGATTGATTATCTGCATACTGAGTATGGTGAATTCAGGATTTGTTCCTGATGGATGTATCGAATGTTGTGGTGAAAGTGTACAATCTCTGCAGAGTGTCAAACTATTCGAATAGCCGCGTCCGTGGCTATGGACAGTCGGAGTGGCCATATTGTTCCCCTGTCAGATGTTTTCAAAAGACTTGTGAAATGAATTGAGACTTTGACTTGACCACAACAGGGTTGTGATATGAAATACAAGTTCCCACTTAGGTGTTATAAAAATTCAACTAGCATTCGATGCTTCTAAACTTAGTAGGGATAAATCTGGCTTTTGCAAAATAACCCTAGAGCCTAGTGTCCTATTATCAAAAACCCCTTTCACTTGTTAGTATTAGTTTGCGAGTACTTAAAGAGTACTCATGGCTTTGTCCCTGGCTATTCCCATGGCCAGACTATGAAGAGGAGTACCTGGAGGATGGACCCCAGGAAGGTTACGACAACTAGGATCATCTCCCATCGTCAGCATTGCCTGTGACCCCGAAGATGGAGCTTCGCCTATGCTACCATTATTATTACGTATTCCGTTGCTTGAAGTTGTATTAAGAGCTGGATCATGAGATCCCTATTTGTGTAAGACCTTATATATGGTTTGTAATGGATGATGTACTGTGGTATCCAATTCTGTTATGTCTTGCAAAAATGGTAATCCTGGGATTGCGATGTATGGCATAACAGGCATCTGGGATTAAAAATCCGGGTGTTGACAGTCACACCATCCACAAATGCCAGGAAAGGTTGAAGCTCCTAGGATATCAAATCTAGAATATTTATGTAACACAAAATGAAAACGATATATTTTTTGTTTCTATATATGATAGTTCATGCTGTACTGTGGTTTTCAAGTTATCCATGCATATGAGTACAAAATATCCACAAGATAACACAGAAGTTATCCATGCATATGAGTACAAGTTATCCATCACATAACACACCACTTATCAATGCAGACAAAAATAAAAGGTTACCCACTAGTTAAATCTACAGTTATCAATGCGTATATATAAAAAGTTACCAAACACTAAACATTAATATACTATTTAAAAACAGAAGTTATCCAGACATATGACTACAAGTTATCAACCAACAAACACAATAGTTATCCATGCATACTAATAGAAGTTATCAGGTAAATAAAAAGTATATTTATCCATAACTATGTGTTGAAATTATACCACAAACAAATTAATAATATTATCAAACATAATTGACACTAGAAAAAAAGCATAAAAAACACTCATATATACAAAAACCTCGTATAAGATGGGTAATTTATTTAACACAGTGTGGATAACTAACAGAAATATGACATGATAACAAAAATTTAAGAGTGTGGATAACAAACATGTAAAAGTATGGATAAACTTGGGAAAATATACCTGAGAACTTATTTTCTTCCAAAAGTGACCTCCAATTCAGAAGAACATTACGAGGATGGTTCAACCAAAAAGAAGTCATCTTTTTCTTAATTCCCGGCATCATATCTTGAGAAATACAAGGCACAACGCTTCCATTCCACAATTCAAGGTTCTTAAGCATGAAGAACCCATAATCAGTGCTGAAAAACAGAAAATAAACAGTGAATAAACAAACATAGTATCAATGATTATACAAAAACAAAATAAAATTACATGCGTACAAATCTAACCGGCCAACTAACTCCATCTTGACTCTAATGTGGACATGCATCAACTCAAAATCTTCAACTCTTCTAGAATCGTAATAATTGATATACATTTTCTTTATTGCTTCCATTAGTTTGGTCGCATGTTCAATCATTTCTACATTAGCTTCACCAGGAGCGAGTCAAGAATCTCAAACCTTTTGGCAGGCATATTAACAGAAAGCATGTACCAATGGCCAAAAGTGACCTCCAATGTTGTCTTTACCCCTTGGGGTGACACTAAGGGTTTTTGGTGGATTCGCCGACCTTCTTGATTGGAGTCGTATGCCGATGCTGGGGGGTGGCATTGCACCTTTCGTCCAGAGGTGGTTATCTTCTGTCGACCCTATAAAAGTCGCTTTGGGAGAGATGTCGATGCAACTTCTTAGGGTAGGAGGTCTACTGGAGAAGGCGTATACTAGCTTCCGGGTAGTTAGTTCTGAGCTAGTTAGGGGTCCAATAGGTTGATGATTGCCGTTGGCTGTTGGCAATCTTGGAATGCAGTCCTTTAGAATAAGGGTCTTTTCGGGTTCGGTTTGAGGCAACATCATGGGTAAAACACACAAAGAAGGGCATTATTCTTGGGTACTATCCAACAGGGTTCATCCCGAATTCGGCAGATTTGCACCGACCACTGGTGAAGGTACTTGATGCCTTACTGGGCAGGTTTTGAGACGATCCATCACTTGCTAGAGGTTAGTGGAGTAAGTTGGTAGGGTACGAAGGACTAAGTCGAGAGTGCTCCTTGAATCTTGCAGCCATCCTTGGGTTGGGTACCAACTCGGTTACTGTATTTACTCGGGGGTATGAGGGGCATTCAGCTCTTCAGCGGTGAGGGTCGTGCCTGCTCTGATGTCTTGCTTTGATGAGTGGATCTTCCAGGGGTGGGGACTTGAAGGGGTTGATACTCGTGAAGGGGGCAGTTCTTCATTTTTCGTCTCATGGTTTGCAGATTCGAAGATCCTTTTCGGTGGGTCATTAGTAGCAGAAGCAGAGAAGGGACTTTGCGACGTCCTCCAGGAAACTTGATGTCTTGGGTTTCTTTCTACTCCTTGGGGAGTAGTATTGACAGCGTCGGGTAATCTGGTCGTCTTAAATCTGAACGTCTCGGTTATTGGGCAGGATCGAGCATACTTATGGAGATTGTTGATGATGTATGTGTTCTGTTCCTCTGACGACTCTTGGGGTGGGGTTTGGAGCAGGTTCTTGGATTCTAGATCTTCCTAGATTATCTCCTCGTAAGCGGTCTTCCGGCTTTGTGTGGAGAGATGCAGTCTTTCCACTTTAGAGCTTTACTTGGGGTCATCGAGGTTGGGGTAGGTCCTTAGTCTTGAGGCATTGGATTGACACTTGAATTGAGGTCCTCGAGTGATGCCTTATTGTGACTACCTTCCTATGGTGGTTACCTAACGAAGCCATAAGGATTAAATCGGGTTTGTTTTAGTGGTTAGCGACGGTTCTCCTTGGTCCTTCGTCGGGGTGGAGGCATGTTAGCTTTAGAGTGGTGGTCATATCTCGAGCTCCTTGGGTTGCTTTGGGTTGATGACGGAGTAGACTCGTTGTCCTTGGCATCCTTATCATCCGCCTTCTTGGGGCGTTTGTGTTATGATGAGGACTTCCCATGGATTTGGCGGAGAGTTGACTAGGTCGTTGCTACTTTGGGGCGATTAGAACTAAGGCAGGAGCAGAGGTTGTCAGGGATTTCTTTATGTGGCCATCCTGCCGAGGAGAGGTTCCGGCTAGGGGGTTGCGAGGGTAAGCGTCGGGATATGCCAACAAGGTGGTCATACAATAGGATCAAGTGATCCGAGGCAGACAAGCAACACATTTCAAGCACCACACAGGCACATGACAAACAAACAAGGCGTAACATAGATACTAAGGGATGACTACACGCCATAAGGGGACTCCTACATTAGGGATGCTAACTCTAAGTACAAATGTTATAGGGGTCTTGATTTCTGTCTTGCCTTCTGTCGTTGTCGGTGCCGTACTTGATCGATTTGGGGGCGGTGAAGGACTCCGTTGGTAGGGTGATCTTGTAGTGTCTTTTGTCATTGTTAGCTCCTTTGATTTGCTTTCCTTGGTGTCTCTTCATTCCGGGATCTCCGTCTTCATAGTCTCCAAATCGGACCTTGTTTTTGAAAACGGGACATTTAAAGTAGACGAGATATAGAGTAATTCATTTTCAGATAGTTTAAGTCAGAGAAGGTGAGATAGGAAATATTTCAAGAAGCTTTTGGATATTGTTTTAGAAAGTCGGTGTTTTCATAAATAGGAGTTGTCCTGTATAACGTCCATGCTAACTAAGGTCTCCTACAGTCAGGATGGCTCTGATTCCATGTCTGTGGCACCCCCGGATTTACGGTCCGAGGATACCCATTATGCATGCAATTCACGTTCCCATGATCAGTGAGCCGTGAGCATAACCGACAAGTATCATTACAACAACCATAATTAACGAATACAATTACTTACATTAATTGCCATTATGGCGATACAACAACAATAGCGGAAGTCTTCAAGCGCAGAGCCCATGTCATGCCTTAACCTACAGGCGATTGACTGGGAAGACGGCCTAGCTCGAATAGACACCAACATCTCCATCGTTTCTCTCGATCATCTGAAAGTCTGGCCAAGTAAATAGCCAGGGACAATGTCGGTGAGTACTTTGAATGTACTCGCAAACCTCCTTAAGATAGCAATAATAACAAATATGCAATATGGTCGTGGTAGGATGGCTCCAAGAGAGGTTCTTTTATAAACTAATTTCTCTTGTAGATATAGCATGTCTCTATATCTTTGTTTAAAAACTTTTGTAAAGCATTTTTGAAACCTTTTTGAAAAGTTTTAAGAATACACCAGGATTGGGTCACCCATTTGTTTTTCCTTCCGCTCTTCTCATGACCAAACTCCTTCCTCCTTTTTCCCGACCACCCCATGGTCGAAACATCTTCAAGACATTGCTTTTTCTGAAATCCTTTTTGAAATCAAAACCATTACCACTGTACAGCTGCCAACACAACCATCCATGATCGAGGACTCGGCTATCTGAATAGATTTACACTCTGCAGAGGTTGTACACTGTACCCACACCATCCAATTACCCGTCCCTGGTCCACACCGATCGTGGGTCGAATAATCGGTCAAGACCTTCCGAATGCCCTCTCCGGTACAAGTGCCTACCCTATGAGGTTAACCCCCTCAACACCAGGATGCCCTATATAGTAACCAACCAACTGGGCCGCGTTTTGCACCTTGACGGGTGTGTGCTTTCAATGAGGGGCTCATAGTATTGCACGGAGGCTCGTAGACCCTTTGTTCCTTCTCCCGGTCGATGCTACACATGGACCATTGGACAGAGAAGGCCCACCCTCCGGGGATTGTTTACCCCTGTAGTAGTGTGAGGCACCTATACCAGATTACTCAAACTTCCAGCCTAGCCCCGTCCCATTCCAGGGTAATGTGGTTGCACGGGTTGATTGCGCTAGCTTCACAACTGGCCAGCCCGGTTGTTTTCATAAACATTTTTCCTCCTTCCTTTGCCTATGTTTTTTTGTAAAACCAACACCTTTCTCATTTTCAAATTCACTTGGTAGGCCACACCTCACCAAGGTTTTCACATAAAACATTTTTGTATGTCTTTTTCCTGGGGTCTTCCCATCCTACACTTTTTTAGGCTGAAACGGGGTCTCCAAGGGGTTATGGTGTTAAACACCATCTATCATACTAAGGGAAGGTAGATATTATACAAATAGGTTGTATCCAATGGTACTAGGGGGGTAATTATTTGGAGGAGCCAAACATTCCCCATATAGAGTATAATATAGTAAAACAAGTGCATTTTTGCATAAAGGAGTAGATACAACATGCATATGTAAAGTAATAGGACAAGGTGTATGAGCAAGAAGGTGGCTTGCCTGTGACTAGCGAGATGTTCGCGACTTCTTTAGAATACCAGAATATCAAATATAACAATAAGAATAACCCGATGCTTCCTTCTTCTCGGCGTCACACACTCGCAACTATGACTGTTATCGAGCATACATGCAAACAATCAACACCACAATCATTACAAGGCATACAAACCTCAAACCATACAACAAGCATAGGATAAATACCAGATAAACATCAGCAGGATGTTTGGAGATTTGATTTGATTGGATTGGGAGAAGATTTGGAGGCATCAGAGAAAAAGGGTCCTTTTGGATTTGAAGTCTAGGAACTACCTAAGATAGGGGTTGTTGATTAAGGACCTGATCTGTATGATACCATTGTATAAAAATGATACCATCAGATAGGTATATATAAAATGAAGCCAACGAAAGCGGTTTCACTATTTTAGCAATTTCCCTTGATTTTTAATGGATTTTATAGTGGATAAAACTCTAGCTTTAGGAAATAATTCACCAGAAATTTTGTGGAGTTCCAAAAATTATTTCCTTGTGTTATTCGTAGTATTTGATGGATTGAATTAAGAGGAGTTGGAATCACCTCAAATAAATTACCAGAATGCCCTTGAGATATTCCCATAGACAATACTGGATGAGATTTGTCTTTTTCCTCAGATTTAATTTACAGAAGATTTTTAGGTGATTCCAAGGAAACTTGTTAGGTACTTGAAATACCTTTCTATAGAAATTGGAATCAACCTTTTTGGATTTACAGGGCTACTATAATATTTTATTAGTGAAGAAACCATGCTCAAAATATTTTAATTCACCAAAATTCAACAGCGGCTCATAAAAATATGGGATGCTAGATTTTGAAAGATATGGTTATGTGTGTTTACTGGGAGTTGGATTTGGGTTAAAACCTCATGCGTTTTGACCTCGGTAATTTCCTAAACTCAAAAAGGACCTAATTTTGATATTTTTTCTACTAGCAAACTAGGAAGCAAGTGGGGATGGGGCGATGGGACAGAAAGGTATTGAGTGTACCTTTCGCCACCAATTGGATTTACTCCAATTTGAGATACCAAACTTTCAGGAGATTTTGTTTAGTTATTTGGACAGATCCTAGTACGAGATTTATCATTTTCATTCTAAACATTTTTTGGTACAACACCAAGCTTGCATGTTAGAACAGAGGCTTGGGTACTAGGGAAAAATAGTGTCTAGAATTATTTGGGTAATTTCCATTTTAGTTTGTATTTAAACTAAATGGCGTAAACAGATCCGTGGGAAAAATTTAAATAAAAAGGAGAGTTGGGCTGGGGTCTTAAGGGGAATGGGTCGGGAGGAATCGGCCGGCATTTCACAAGGCCATGGAGGTAGAGGCCAACCGCCTCAAGGGCTGGTCTGCTAGTGGACATCATCATCGAAGGGGAATGGGGAGACCTGAGCCGCCGGATTGGCTTGGATCTGACGGCGCCAAGACGCTGCCTTCCCGCAGTAGGAGCTTGGGTGGAAACCCACTGCCTGCTGGCTCGGGGTGCTCACCGGGGCCCGCCAGTCGGATATGGGGAGGAGAAGGAGCGGCGGTCTGGGGCGACCTCGGGGATGGGCGACACGCCGGGTTTCCTCGACTGGAGAGTGCCCGCGCGATGTCGTCCGAGAGGAGCTCACCGGAGATCCACGCCGCCGTTAGAAGGGAGGGTCCTGGGAGATAAGGAGGGGTAGATTAGACTCAGTATATTCCTGGGGATCTCAGTAGGGCTACATGCATGGAGAGGGGAGCACAGGAGGGGGAGTAAGGCTTGCAAGAAGAGGGGGAGGCCGAATCTTCTTATTCTTCTTCCCACGGGCAGGGCAGTGGCTGGTATGAGCTCTGGAGCTAGGGGAGAGTAGATCAGGGGAGGGGGAGTGTAGGGATGCTACATGCACGGGGAGTGGAGCAAGGGAGAAGGGGTAGAGCTAAAGTTTCCATTAATGGTCGAGGGGCTTGTTTGATATTTTCTTGGCCATAGCAGAGGAGAGGAGAGGGAGGGGGAGCTCTAGGGAGGTGAGTGGAGGCTGCTGAGGCAAATGAGGGCGAGGGGGAGAGTGGTACTAGCCTTGGGCCTTATAAACGAAGAGAGGGGGTGGGCAAGATCCATTAGGACATGGGAAAGATGTTGGCTTCTCATTGGGCAGGAGGGGGTGGTGCTGGGGTGGTGTGGGTCCTCTATCTCGACCAGAGAGGGAGAGGGGGAGTGGTGTAGCTGCTGCCTCTTTAATACAAAGATATTTGCGAGATAGGATGCTTCTCTCTCTCAAGCACATGGGACAAGGGGGAGGAGGTGCTGCAGTTGCTTAGGGTACTATGCACGACCAGGAGAGGGTGATGATGCTGTGTAGTAGTACTTGACAAGGTTTGGTGGTGTTTGGAGTTGGTTTGAATCAAGATTGCTTTGGTTTGGCAAAATTGATCAAATGAAGGCTTGTGAAGGAAGTTGATAAATTTGTATTGGACAAAGTGTGGAAATGGTACTGGTAGGTGGAGTAGGTAAAATAATCTCTCCAAGCTTTAAATGGTATTTTTCGATGATTATAATCCCATTTAAATGCACTTCTTCAAAAAGTGCTAAAGTAGATTATGGAAGAAAAATGATATTTTTACATTGTACAAGCTAGGTTTTTGATGTGATATGGTCCTAAATACCATTGCACACATTGGATATTTTTATTGGGATTTATTAAGGTGAAAAAGTATTTATAAGGAATTATTTCTTGTTTATGCCATTTAAGAAAAAGGGCAGAAAGAAATAATGAAGAATCTCAAAAATATTTATTTTTGAGTTGGAAAGATGGGATATGATATATAGGCATCAAATGTGCCTTGAGTTGGCAAGGTGATTTGGAGAAAAACAAACTTGCCTTTATAGACAAGGATTTTGAGAAATTGGTAAGTAACAGAAAAGAAATAGTTTAATAATCCAAATAATGGTGGGAATTATTTTGGGATGCTCATATCTAAGGTAGATGATGTACACTTGATGTAGGAATCAAGGTCAACCTTGGTTTTGAATAAAAGTGGTGAAAAAGGGTGGAATCTAGATTCTTGGAGGATCTAGGGTTTGGTTATTCTGATGCCACCTAAATAGGGTTGGATTAGGGAGCTCAGAGCTCACCTAGGTACAAGGGGTATATGTATGGATAGACCATGTCATATAGATGATCATGTAAGCAAGAGTTGGGCTTAGTTGGATTTGTGGTGATGTAGAGGAGGTGGCAAACATTGTTGAAAATAAGACTGCCATAATAGATACATCAGGTAGACTCCTAAACCATGTGGGTTTAGGAAGCACAAGTCCCCAATGAAAACAATCAAGGTAGGGTCTGATAGGCCATGGTTAGTATATCACCACCATGCAAATATTTGGTCAAGGGGAGGTGGCATATAGATGTGAGATTCTGCCAAAGTAGGCAAGATGATAAGATTTGCAGAAAAGATTATTATCTTGACCACAAAACCATCAGGGATGAGTGGGAATTAAAATGGCTTACCAAGGGAAAGAGTGGGCCTTGGTAGTACTAATGATTTACTACAAGATGGTTCACATACATTCTCAAGAATACACATGGGTTGGAAAAGGTAGAGCTCCAAAGATTGATTCTAGAATTGAAATCCAGACAGCCATTTTGGCAGATTTAGGGTTTTAGATTAGAGTGCAAGTGTAGATGATTTTGAGAGGATGCTAATTTCCAGACTCATGATCAAGGAGATGATGTTGAAGTGTTAACTAAGTATACATGATCCATGCTTAGATGGGGTCTCTACTAAGTTGTAAACTATCAAAAGGGATTATCCCTGATTGATCTGATTAGGAGATGAGATGATCGCCATAGTGGCTTAGGATAGATCCAGACTTGGATGCTTGATAGGGCTTGATGATCCCAAGCAAGGATTGGGGTCCTAAGGGGGGGAGATACTAGGTTAGCTCACTCTAGTTCCTAAGAAAACATGGCAAACAACAGATCAAGGCAATTCATCTTAACACTTATCTAACTACTACTAGGGTTACCATCAAGCCTAGCTTGAGGTAAGGAGGGGTATTTTGAAAAGGGGTTTTTCTTTGAAGTAAGATAAGTACCATCTTGGTATCTCTACCAAGATTTAGATGAGAAGGTTATAATAAAGGTTTTTGGAAAACCTAGAGATAAGGGTAGTTGAAGGTTCTGTCTTGAAAACATAAGGATAGTATATATATATATATATATATATGTCTTCATAGTTTTGGCAGTAGAAACTAGTAAAGTATTTTTTTGTGTCAAAGTCATCTTGGCTCAGGTTTTTGTAATGCCAGAACATTTGAGAATATGAAAGATGAGCCAAGACATCCCTTTTGTAAAATAGTTTTTGTAAACTAGTGTTGAGATGAGGAGTACACAACTGATATACAAATAGTTGCTTGAGCACAAGCAAACAGGTAAGCACACAATGCAAGAAAAAGTTTTTGTTCCCCCTGATTTTTGCCTTTTGGACATTTAACTAGGGTTGCTAAAATTGGATGTTATAATTCTCTTGACCACCACTAAGTGGATTTTTTTAGGAGCGGCTTGGTATCTTGCACACACTCCTACACTCAACACAATATCGGGTCTAGATGCGCAAAGGTAAAGGAGAGAGTCGATCATGGACCGGTATACATTTTGGTCCACATATTTACCCTTTGGATTAAGCTCAAGATGGCATTTAGTTTGCATTGGAGTAGCAACGCCATTGAGATCCGTCATATTGAACCTCTTGAGCATGTATTGGATGTATTTATCTTGATTAATGAAGGTTCCCTCTCTAAGTTTCTTGATCTCGAATCCAAGAAAGAACCTTAATTCTCCCATCATAGACATCTCAAACCTGTCAAGCATAAGATTTCAAAATTCATCATTAAAAGCTTGGTTAGTAGAGCCAAAAATAATATCGCCTACATATAGTTGGGATACAAAAAGCTCCCCGTTAACCTTCTTAGTAAAAAGAGTGGGATCAATTTTCCCAACTTCGAATCCACGGTCTAACAAAATCTCTTTAAGGTGCTCATACCACGCACGTGGGGCTTATTTAAGGCCATAAAGCGCCTTATCAAGTTTGTAGACATGGTTCGGAAATTTGGGATCCTCAAATACCGAGGGTTGCTTGACATATACCAACTCATGTAGAGGACCATTAAGAAAATCACTCTTAACATCCATTTGCTATAATTTAAAATTATGATGAGAAGCATAAGCAAGAAGGATACAGATGGACTCAAGGAGAGCCACAGGAGCATAGGTTTCACCGAAATCAATGCCTTCCACTTGAGAGAATCCTTGAGCCACCAGCCTTGCCTTACTCCTTACAACAATGCCATTTTCATCTTGCTTGTTCTTGAAAACCCACTTTGTGCCGATAACATTGTGGCACTCTTTGGGTTTTTCTACGAGCTTCGAAACTTTGTTACGCTCGAAGTTATTCAGTTCTTCGTGCATTGCAACCATCCAATCTAGATCTTTAAGAGCATCAAAGACCTTATTTGGTTCTACCATTGATATATGTGCTTGATGATCACAAAAGCTAGCAAGTTCTCTTCTAGTAGACACTCTTCTTCTTAGATCACCTACAACCTTGTCAAGAGTGTGGCCCCTTAACTCAAGTTTTCGATCAGCATGAGCTTTGCGACAAGCTTCAATTTCCTTATTGTTTTTGGAGGAGTTGCTTCAAAATTTGGATCCTTGTCCTGGAAAACCTTGTCCTTGATCCTGATCAGTACTCATAACAGGAGGCTATTGCTGTTCTAAATCTTTAGGGCCGGATAATCCAACCCTAGGTGGGGCCGGACAATTTGGCTTGAGAGTTTCGGCTTTAGTTTCTTCTTCCTGATTGCCCCTGACATGACTTGGAGTTCCAGGGCCGATAATCCTCCCCTTGGGGCTCGAGAATCGGCCTGAGATTTTCAAAACTTTCCTGCTCGTCTTGATTTCCCGTAGAGCGTGTTGGAGTGCCAAGGGTGGATAGTCCGCCCCTTGGAGGGGGCAGATAGTCCTGCCTGGGACTACCATTTAGACAAACGAACTCCTTTGATGAGAAAGAAACACTTACAAACCCGGAAATATGATATGTTGGGCTTGTTACCGGTAAGTATTTCATATGGCGTTTTGTCCAAAATCTTGCGGAGGTAGAGCCAATTTGATGAGTGGCAAGCGGTATATATGGCTTCAGCCTAAAAGTTGTATGGTGACTTGAATTCAGCCAACATTGATCTAGCCATATCCATCAAAGTACGGTTCTCCCTCTCAACTACACCATTTTGTTGAGCGGTGTACGCAGCGGAATATTGATGTCTTATCCCCTCTTCACTTAGAAATTCATTTAATGTGTAGTTCTTGAACTTGGAGCTGTTGTCACTTCTTATTTCCAAAATGGGGACATTGTATTGACGCTGTACCTCATTGGAGAAGTCAATGATAGTTTGTTGAGTCTCACTCTTTAGCTTGAAGAATTAGACCCAAGTGTATCTTGAGTAATCATCGACTATCACCAAGAAATATTTCTTCCCACCGAGGCTAGCATGAGATGGAGGACCAAATAAGTCCACATGAAGTAATTCCAAGATCCTCTTTGAGGAAACAATAGTTTTCCTCTTGTGGGGAGAGTCGTGCATCTTGCCTTTAATACATGCCCTGCAAAAACGATCTTTGGCAAAGGAAAAATTGTCTTTTACTCCAAGGTTGTGACCACCCTTGTGAAGACCTTGCAAAGTTCTCATGCTAACATGGGCTAGACGGCGATGCCATAACCAGCCCACGTCGGCCTTTCCAAATAAGAACATCGAACTCGTGGTGGTTTTCCCCGAAAAGTCCACCACATACAGGTCATTTTTGACGTACCCAACAAAAGCGACCTTTAGAGACTTTCTCCACAAGAGTACCACTAAATCACCATCAATGAAAACAACAAAGACCATCTTACCAAGGGCACGAACAGAAAGTAAATTGTAATCCAGGGTCTCAACAAGCATGACATCCACGAGAAAGATATCATGGGAAACCACTACCTTGCCAAGACCCAATACCTCAGATTTAGACTTATCACCATAGGAGACTGTAATATGATCATGATTGGGTCTCATCTCCGTGATGATCACTTTGCTTCCGGTCATATGACTAGTGCACCCACTATCCAACACCCATTTAGAACCACCGAAAGCATATCCCTGCAAGAGAATTACTTCTTGGTTTTAGGTACCCATTGATGGCGTGTTCAACGCCTCGTTGGGAGACCCCAAGAGAAAGGTATGATAAGCACAGCAACAAGTTTTCCCTCAGTAAGAAACCGAGGTTATCGAACCAGTAGGAGGAGAAAATGACTCAAATGTGTTGCTAGCAACATGGATACCTGCACAACACAAACTCAAGACTTTGCCCCAATAACAGAGAGGTTGTCAATCTCACTGGTTTGCTGTAACAAAGGATTAACAGTATGGTGTGGAAGGTAATAGTGGTTTGCAGCAAGTAAACAGTAACAGTGGAAGATGTATCAATGGTAAAGATTGGACCGGGGTCCATAGTTCACTAGAGGTGTTCTCCTTATATAAACAAACAAGGCATGCTGGGTAAACAAATTACAGTAGGGGAATTTACAAGACTGATCAAGGCATAACAATGCAATACTAGACATCAAGATCCTATGTTCGACTGGGCAATACAACAAGATACATAGAATGCCATCCAATTGCATCTATGACTAGAAGTCCACCTTTGGGTTATCATCCGAACCCCCTCCAGTATTAAGTTGCAAGCAACAAACAACTGCTTTAAGCAAAGTGTGTAAGGTAAACAATCCACTTGTTCCATGAACAAGAGACCGTTATTTTCTCCCTAGTAGCAACAACACATCTACAACCTTAGATATTTTTTTCACTTCCCTTAGATTAAATAGAGGCATGAACCCACTATCGAGCATAAATACCCCCTCTTGGAGTCACTAGCAACTACTTGTCCAAGATAGCTACTAACAACAGAGAGCATGCAAGATCACAAACAACACAGACATGATAGAATCAATAAGACAAAACCATTAATGAATCTGACATAGTAATCTCAATATCCATCAGATCCCCACAAACACAACATGCATGATTACAAATAGATGAGATCTTGATCATGAACAGGGCTCACAAGATGTAGACATGAAAGCACAAAGGAGGAGATACAACCATCTAGTTACTACATGGACCCGTAGTCCAAGGTCGAACTACTCACGCTTTATACCGGAGGCTGGCATGATGAAGAAGAAGGCCTCCAAGATGATCTCCCCTTCGGCAGGGTGCCGGTAAGAGCTTAAGATCCCCCCTGATCTAGGGATGATGGTAGCGACGGCTATAGACAGTTTCGTGGAATATTGATCGGGTACTTCGGGTTTAGGCATCGGGGGCTTCTTATAGGCGAAGAGGCTAGGCAGGGAGGCGGCCAGGGGGCCCACACCCTGCCCAGGGGCGGCCTAGGGTGGACCCGCGCCTGGGGGGTGCGGCCTCCCTGTGGCTCCCCTCCGTCTCTCCTCTGGACTCCATGTTCTCCTCGGTGAAATATTGACTTTGGCTTTTGTCCCATCCAATTCTGAGAATATTTCCTTACTAGATTTTCTGGAACCAAAAACAGTAGAAAACAGGCAACCGGCACTATGGAAACTTGTTAATAGGTTAGTACTACAAAACATATAGAAACATCTCAAAGTTTGGACAAAGCAAAGCAAAGTAGATACTAAACAAGCATGGAACATCAAAAATTATAGATATGTTTCCGACGTATCAAGCATCCCCAAGCTTAACTCCTGCTCGTCCTCGAGTACATAAGTGATAAAAGAATAATTTTTGAGGTGACATGCACCATCAAAACCAAGATCAAACCATTTGCAAGCAATGAAAGCTGGGATCAAAGAACTCTAAACATGAGCATGAAAGATGGAGTTCTAACAGTAAGACAAAGTAACTATGCATGCAACATGAAAGGCTACAAACAAAGATCATGAATAACATGCATTGAAAAACGTTTGTTTGTTTCACATATATAAAACATAACATAGTGGCATTCAGCTTGTCCCTCATGGAGTAGAAAATAGATGCATAGGACACCTTCAAAGTTCATTAGAGTGACTAGATACAAATAGCACAAGAACAAGTAATATCAACAATATGCATCAATCAATAAGTTTTGGGATAATGGACATAGAACTAAGAATGGCAACTATGCTCTCTTAACTGGTGCCTAAGGGTGGAAGGTGGAAACTCAATATAATAGTGGAAGAAAGGCCCTTCATAAAGGGAAGCAGGGATTTCAAGTTTCAAAAAGAGCTTTCAAAAATTATGGTACTTGTTAGCTTTTAGCACTCATTGCCCCTATCATAAGCATCTTGATGTGATAAAGGTTAAAATGAACAAACTATGGAGTATATGCTTGACAAAGTATAAGTTGGCAATCTCATGTACCTTGAATACGAGGGCCGCTCCTCATGCTACTCAAGTTTAGTTACTTTCAAGTTCTTGTCATAGTAAGTACATGTGTATCATAGAGAACCGCCAACAGGGTACCCCTTGCACATGGTACAGGAGCTTTCCCATAACCAAAATGACAAGGCAAGCAGACAATTAGCATCTCAGCATTCTTCTTATTTACCATGGGAATATGGTGCTTTTTTCTCTCTTTTCCTCTTTTCTCAATATGTCTCTTTTTTCTCAATCTATTTTTTTTATAAGAAGAACGCTTCATAGATGTCACTATGGTGATGCTGCAAGTTTACACCATGATTAGGCATGGATTAGGCTAGCGGCCCAGGCGTTTCTCTAACACACATACATAACTCCATGGACTTACAATCTCCCCTTTCATTTCACACTGACGACATCCATAGACAAAAGAGCATGATATCAACTGTGTACAAAGTACAAGTGCAATGTTGAAAGCGTTCCCCATGACAACATGGTTCTGCTAATTCCAACGTATAAGTGCAAGCATATACAACATAGATGACATAAAGGGACTGGGCATACACACGATTTCTGAGGCATGAGGCTCCTCTCAGGTGACCGTTGGTCGGCCCCCGGCCGTCGCCGGCCCTCTCTAGCGTGAGATCATCATGGATTCCTCTAGTGGTTGCTGGAAGGTCACCTACTCTGGTGTGACCACGGGTGGTAAGTTTCTCGAGGGATCACCTGCTTTGCTCCGATTCTTGGCTGGTACTTCTCAATGCCAAAGGCTCTCCTCTTGAGGGCAGATGTTTGGAAAATGGGGAGACGATTTCTATTGGATCTGTTTTGAGGTTCCCCTCTCACCTCTCTCATGTCAATGATCTTTTGGCTCCCTCATCTGGATTTCTTGGTAGATCTCCTACCATTTCTGGGTCAGATGAAGACACTGGGTTTAAATGGCATGCTCTTTGCTCCTCTTTGCCGGCTGATGATCTAGGGCAGACTAAAGGATTCTTGATGCTTTTTCCTAGTGCCAAAAGGTTGGTTCTTCTCAATCACAAAGAGGTGTTTATTTATGCTCGATAATTGATCCAAGATGAATGGTGGCGTCTGGTGTAACTATTGATCTTCATGCTAAAAGGGTTGTTGTGGGTGCTCAGATTTTGCCTAGCTCTTCTGTCTTGGATAATTTGTCCAAATCTAACGTGATCATGCCAAAGATCCTAGACTTATCCAATGTAAAATCTAAGGATGTTGCTCATGATGATCAGTCTGTGAAGCGCCCTTTAGGGCAGGTATTTGAGAAAACTCTTTATAAGAAATTCAAGCATCAAGTTAACTTTCTTGGAGGCTTCAGAAGGAAACCTTTCTTGTTGGTTTGCTTGTTTGGAAGGGCAAATTTTAAACTTGACATTCATACTATTGGTATTGCGCTCCAAGCTTGTTTTGGAGGTTTGGCTTCAAAATTCCAAGTGAGATTTCTTCAAGACAGAACTTTTCGATTTTTGGTTGCTTCGAGGGCTGTGGGTTTTGAAATTTACAATATTTCAAAATTTTCTTGTGATTCATTTGTGATGCATATTAATCTGTGGGGTAACGGTGGCCCAAATTGGATTTTTGAAGAAAAGGAATTTTATAAGGAATCTGATGGAGATTGAAAGGTTGTCACGTACAAAAAGAAAAGCCCCAAAAAATCTCCTTTGACCAAATATGTCAAAAAAGTGCAGTCGGTCTTCCAGAGACTTGAATTTCCGGTTGCGGTAGCGGATTCTTCTCCTGGCATTGTTGAGAAATATAAGTGTGACATTAACTTGCGCAATCATGATAGGTCTTATGCTGAGGCTCTCGCTGATGATGGAATTAAACTAGTGGTAACGCCTGTCAGGCCTGTAACATCCCAATTTCAGCAACCCTGATTTAATGTCCAAAAGGCAAAAATCAGGGGGAACAAAAACTTTTTCTTACAATGTGTGCTTACTTGTTTGCTTGTGCTCAAGCAACTGTTTGTGTATTAGTTGTGTACTCCTCATCTCAACACTAGCTTACAAAAACTATTTTTCAAAAGAGATGTCTTGGCTCATCTTGCATATTCTCAAATGTTCTGGCATTTCAAAACCTGAGCTAAGATGACTTTAACCCAACACAATACTTTACTAGCTTCTATTGCCAAAACTATGGAGACATATATATACTCTCCTTATCTTTTCAAGACAGAACCTTCAACTACTCTTATCTCTAGGTTTTTCCAAAACCTTTTCATCTCAATCTTGGTAGAGATACCAAGATGGTACTTATCTTACTTCAAACAAAACCCCTTTCAACCTACTCATCCTTACCTCAAAATAGGCTTGATGGTAACCCTAGTACTGGTTGGATAAGTAATAAGATGAATTGCCTTGGTCTGCTGATTGCCTTGTTTGCTTAGGAACTAGAATGAGCTAATCTAGTAGCTCATCCTTTAGGATCCAATCTATGCATGTGACCATCAATCTCAAAGAAAGCATCCAAGTATAGATCTATCCTAAGCCACTAAGGTAACCACCTTCCCTCATGCTCAGATCAATCCAAGGATAATCCCTCTGGATGTTCTCCAACTCAGTGGAGACCCCATCTAAGCATGAATCATATCTAATCAGTTACCACCTCAACATCATCTCCTTGATCATGAGTTTGGCGCCTAGCATCCTCTCACAAGCTCCTACACTTGCACTCTAGTCAAAATCTCCAAGTCGACCAAAATGGCTAAGTCTGGATTTCTTATCTGGATATCTTTTTTGGAGCTCTACCTTTTCCAACCTATGTGCATTCTTGAGAATGTACTTGAACCATCTTGTAGTACACCTGTAGTACTACCAAGGCCCACTCTTTCCCTTGGCTAAGCCATTCTATCTCCCACCCATCCATGATGGTTTTGTAGTCAAGATAATAATCTTTTCGGCAAATCTTATCATCTTGCCTACTTTGGCAAAAGCTCACATCTATATGCCACCTCCCCTTGACTAAATATTTGCATGGTTGTGATCTACTAAGCATGGCCTATCAATCCCTAATTTACTTGTTTCCATTGGAGCCTTGCGCTTCCTAAACCCACATGGTTTAGGAGGCTATCTGATGTATCTATGGCCTTTATTTTCAACAAAGTTTGCCATCTCATCAAGATCACCTCACATGCAACCAAGCCCAACTCTTCCTACCATGATCATCTATATTACATGGTATATCCATCCATCACCCCCTTGTACCAAGGTGAGCTCTGAGCTCCCTAATCCAACCTTGTTTAGATGGCATCAGAATAACAAAACCCTAGATCCTCCCTGAATCTAGTTTCCATCCTTTTCACCACTTTTCTTCAAAACCAAGGTGAACCTTGATGCCTACATCAATTTTACATCATATAACTTGTATATAAGCATCCCCAAATAATTCACACAATTATTTGGATTATTAAACTATTTTATTTCATTTACTTACCAAATTCCTAAAATCCTTGTCTATAAAGGCAAGTTTGCTTTTCTCCAAATAACCTTGCCAACTTAAGGCACATTTTATGCCTATTCATCATACCCCATCTTCCCAACTCAAAAATAAATATTTTCGAGATTCTTTATTATTTCTTTTTGCCCTTTTTCTTAAATGGCACAAACAAGAAATAATCCTCCAAAAATACTTTTCCACTTCAATAAATCCCAATAAAATCCTCCAATGTGTGTTATGGTAATTAGGACCATATCACATCAAAAACCAAGCTTGCCCAATATAACAATATCATTTTTGCTTCCATAATTTACTTCAGCACTTTTTGAAGAAATGCATTTAAATGGGATTATAATCATCAGAAAAATCCCATTTAAACCATGGAGATATTATTTGACACCATCTATCTACCAGTACCATTTCCATACCTTGTCCAATGCAAGTTTGTCAACTTACTTCACAAGACTCCAATTAATCAAGTTTGCCAAAACCATCAAACCTTGATCTAAACTAACACCAAAGCAATCCCAAGCTTGTCAAGTACTCCACCTTAGGAGCACCCACTCTCTCCTGGTCGCAACACTAAAAGGTCTACACCGACCAAGCCCTAGCTCTTGTCCTTTTGCACTTGTTAGGAGGGAGACAAGGCATCCTTGTCTTGTCCCATCATATTAAAAATCCTTGCAGCAGCCTCCCTGCCTCACCCCACCCTCCTGCACGACCAGGGCACCCCCCAGGACCCACTCCACCACCCAAGCCAGCCAATGGATGAGCACCTCCCTCCCTCCAAGCTTTCCCCATGAACTATGTCCATCATACACCCTCCTCTCTCTTTATAAGGTCACAGGCCCGAGCAGCGCCCCTACCCTGGCTCATTTGGCCCCTTACTTCCTACACAACACCCCGAGCTCCCCTCTCTTCTCCCTTGCTCTGCACTGCTCGAGGAGAGGAGAAGATGGCCCTCTCGGCCATGGGTGAGCTCGAGCCCGAGGTGCCCCCTACCCAGCTCGTTTCTCCTTGCATGCGACTCCTCCTTGCTCTAACACCCATGATCCATACCCCCTATCCTTCCCTCCCCTGCAGTACCTGAACGCCACAGACATGCCCGAGCGGAGCTCCTCCCGCGAGACAGAAGCACCTGAGCCCCTTCCCCCGCTGCATGCTTCGTCCCTATCCTCCCCAGGATGGAAGGGAGCGAAGGGACTCCTCCCCAGTGATGTGCATGCCTCCCCGGACCTTCCCTAGTGAGCTCCTGCGGTGGCCAACGCGAGCGTGGCATGAAGGACTTCCTCTGGCGAGAGAACCGGCCCTGCAGCACATCCCTGGGACCGCCTCGCTACATGCTTCGCCCTAGGACCTCCTTGACAACTCCTTGACACCAAGGTGAGCTCCCCAGATGCCCCGCCCGTATGCTAGGGTTTCACCCGTCGCTAGCTGCTTCCCTGCAAGGAAGAAGAACAACAACCGTTGATGGACTTCTAATCCAACGGCTGCCGTTTCCCAATACCCCTTCACCCCCACCACTCTACCACGCTGGCCTCTGCCCAAATGCCACCTCCCCACGAAACCAAGCCGGGTGGGCTTGATTCATCTGCTACCCAAAGAAACCCTTCCTCCCTCTCTTTTAATAAAATATGTCCAGATCTGTTTTTCGCTGTGTGGTTTAATTCAAATTAAAAATGTAAAACTCTTCAAAATATTCAGATCTATTTTTTAACATAGGCATACACCTTTCCTCTAACATGCAGAGGCTTGGGCTAGCCCAAAAGTTGTTTACAATAAATATGATAAATCCTATACTTGGATCTTTCCAAATCATTAAATAAATTCCCCAGAAATATTTACAACTCCAAATAACATGAGACAACTTTGTACTGAAAGGTATCACCCCTACCCTTCATACCCCATTGGCCCCACCCTAACTTGCTTCCTAGTTTTCAGTTAGCAAAAATATCAAAAACAGAGACTTTCTGCCTTTAGGAAATTCTCTAGACCAAACCAATAAGGTTCTGAACTAATTCCAACTCCCTTTGAAAACACCTATCAATATAATTCATAATCCAGTATCTCATAATTTTATGAGTCTCTATTGGTTTTTAATGCATTAAAATCTTCTATGCATGGTTCATTCACTAATAAAAACATTACAGTAGCTCTATAAATCCAAAAGGGTTGATTCCAATTTCTACAAAAAGTTATCATCACCTAACATGTTTCCTTGGAATCAACAAAAAGCTTCTGTAAAATAAATCTGGTGAAAAAGACAAATCCTATCCAGTATTGCCTTTGGGAATTTCTCAAGGGTATTCTGGTAACTGTTTTGAGGAGATTCCAACTCCTCTGGATTCATTCCACCAAACACTACCTTTTAACCCAAGGATATAATTTTGGGAACTCCAGAACAGTTCTGGTGAATTATTTCCTTAAACTAGGGTTTTATCCACTATAAAATCCATTATAGATCAAGGGAAATTGATAAAATAGTGAAACCACTTTTGTTGGCTTCATTTTATCAATACCCATCTGATGGTATCATTTTTGTACAATGTTATCATACAGACCAAGTCCTTGATAAAAAACCCTCCCTTAGGTAGTTCTTAGATTTCAAATCCGAAGGGAATTCTTTCCCTAAATGCCTCCAAATCTTTTCCCATTCCAATCACATCAAAACTCCAATATCGTACTGGTATATATCATGTATCCATCCTTTACTTTCTGTATGGTTTGATGCTTGTATGCCTTGTATTGATTGGTGTATTGTTTGTTTGCATGAATGCTCGATAACAGCGATAGTTGCGATTGTGTGACGCCGAGAAGAAGGAAGCATCGGGGTTATCTTTATTATTGATATTATTGGTATTCGGGTTATCTAACGCCGTCAAGGGACTTCTCGCTGGTCACAGGCAAGACACCGTTCCTGAACTCCTGTATTTATCTACTCCTGTTTAGCAGCTGTTTTATATCTCGTTTATAAATTGCATGATTAAAGGCATGTTTTGTATTCAAATAAACATACGTGAGTAACTTGGATCCTCCAAGTTATGAATGAGTGCCCCTTGTACACCTACCCTATTTACACCTACTTTTACCCCTTAGAATGAGGCTAAGATGATTAGCATCTTCCCTCTTGGAACCCACAGATTTTTCAACGATAAAACTATTGTGGGGTTATACCCTACTGCAAAGTTTTCAAAATAAAACCCTTGGAAAGAGGCATCCTTCCCAAGTGGAAGTTTTACTAAAAGAAGATCTGAGGTGGATGAATAGAAAGTTAAGTAAGAGAAAGGAAGGGATGTTCTAAGCCAATGTTCGAAACAATTTATCCACAGAACTACATTACCCTGACCGGGCTTAGCTCAGAGTTTGTGATCTTTAGTCAATGCTCTTACTCGCTAAAGGGAGAAATCCCGAAATCCTGCCACAGAGGGTAAGGCACTGGTGCAACAATTGGGTCTCTCGCGGACGGTATGCTTTTAGGTAGTACGGATTGAAGATTATCACTATTGCTACCGGTCAGGCTTCGGTCTGGAGGTATGGGTCAGTACGAAAGGAAGGACCAGGGTCGTAGTACCCCATACTCGTACCGAAGAGATAAACCCAAAAGGAAAATCCGCCGTTGCTAGGGATGGACAAATGAAAAGTGTAAGTTTGTATCTGATCCCCTGTCTATCGTGTGTAGCAGGCCGTGGTTTTATCCCGGCGGATGTATTGATTCTTGTGGGTAAAGTGCACAAACTCTGCAGAGTCTAATCTATTCGAATAGCCGTGTCCACGGTCAAGGAAGGTTGGAATGGCAATTGCTAGGAGGACCCTTCGGTTAAGTTGTGATGAAATAAAGGATGTGACTTGGTCACGAGGAAAGATAAAGAATGAGTTTGGTTTTGACCAGAGATGGTCGAAGACGTTTAAAAAGAGTTTTACAACAAAAAAAATTCTAAATCTTTTAACAAGGATGTGGAGATGTCCGGATTTCCAAAAAGGAGGCATATTTTATAAAAACTCTTTTTCAACAAAGATATAGAGATGCCAATGTTAGGTCTTTCAAAAACAACTATAGTGTAGAGCTATCTCGCCACAGCCAGATTTGCATTATCTTATTACCTTGTCTTGGTGGTTTGCGAGTACCTTCAAAGTACTCACCGATATTGTCCCTGTCTATTTACCTGGCCAGATTGCAGATGTTAAGAAGGAACGAAGGTCCGACGCTATGCGAAGTTAGGCCTTCCCGATCGATTGCCGAGAGGTTAAGGTGCGGGCTCAGGTCAAGACTTCGCTACTTGTGATGTATTCGCCATAATGGCACTTTGTAAGTTTTGTATTCACTTTATGGATGATGTAATGATACTAGTAGGTTATGCTCACGGCTCACTGATCATGGGAACGTGAATTGTATGCATAATGGGTATTCTCGGACCGTAAAATTCGGGGTGCCACAAGGCCTAAAGATGGCAAGAATCACGCGGCAATTAAGCTCACTGGTCTTATTCCTTTTCTGAAATTCTCGACCTTCCCAAAATGTTCGTGGCCCAACAACTCTTTCCTGGGATGGTTCAAGGCCCATCCAGTTTTAACTTTTCCTCGGCACGCTGTTTACAATGGTTTCAAGGACTTCTCCATTTACTTTCAAAAACAACTTCGAAATTATGTCCCTCAACTCCTCACCGCAGAACCCTAACTCCCCGCCTTGCTCGCTGTCAAGCCGGTTGCAATGGCTAACATTCGATTGACCTGCCTGCTTCGTAGGAGGGCTTCCAAGTTATGCAGGTGGCTAGAAGAACAAGGGTCAAGCGGGTGGTGGTTCCGCGTCGACCTAAGGCGCATGAACAGTACGCTATCGCCACCATTAATCCCCTTCCTCCTGGTCAGGTCTCTTTCGCAAATATTTAAGATGTTTTGCTTGACTTCCTCATCAATGAGGTCCGGGTGGCTTTTCGGGACGTTCAGGTTGTCCCTTTGGGGCCGCCTATGTTTAGTTTCACCATGTCAGTGATAGAGACCATCTCATTGCGTCCATCCCCATCCCTTTTCAAGATGTGGATGTTTCTTTTGTAAAGAATAATGAGGGAGATAACTGGAGAAGGACTCAATTCAATAATGAGTGCTGGGTCATGTTGGTCGGGCCGCCTTTAGATCACTAGCACATTGAAGACCTGAATGCTATCCTTGCTGATATTGGAAAGGTGCTCCTTTGGGAGAGAGACCCTGATCACAAAGGGAGAATACTGGCAAAAGTGAGAGTTACTGATTTGGTGGAAATCCCCAAAAGTGTAAGGTTTACCATTGGAGACTTGGTTGAGACTGAATCCTGGACATTTTTAGTGGAGGTTTTGCAAAGTAACTTGCTTGGTGGGGGCCCACCAGATGAGGACCCACTACCTGCTGACAATGAGGACCCACACCCACTCCCTGAGCTTGGACCCCACATCCCCCCTCCTCCCCCTCCCCCAGCACCTGCTGGTGAGGCTGGTGGATGGGGACAGTGGCTGGCTCCACCACCACCTCCTCCTCCTAGTGGAAACAATGTGGGGTGGGATCTGTGGGAAGCTGCTGATGCCCCTATGCAGGGCCCTGTGGTTGCCCCTGGTGATGACATGCCTGTGGACAATCTCAACTTACCTCCTTAGGATGCTAATAGTGCTGTCACTGGTGTTGTGATTATTCAGGACTGGGACTCTGATGATGATATCTCTGTCAATGATGATCCTTTACCTATTGGGGAGCAGGCAGTTAATGATGATATTCAGGGGGGTGTCATTGGTGAAGGGCTACAGAACATCTTCCAGAATTACTTGGAAGAGGAAAACACTAATGTTGTGAGTCCCATGGATACTGGTGCTGATGCTGGAGAGAATACTGACTGGATGTTGGAAGATCAGCATCTTTTATCTCCCAATGAAGCTCATCCCAGGTTGGCATGGCAAGAACTTTCATTACCATCCTAGATGTTCATGCTGCAAAGCAGGTTTTCTCATAGCAAGGGTTAGATTTATGGGAAAGCTATTTTGCTCCTCACCTTCACAAGACTTCACCATCAAAGGGATCCCTTAAGTGTGACATTCCTGTAAGTTGGTTTAATTTCATTACCCTCATGCTTGCTACACCTGAAAAGTTCAATTGGGCCAAAAATTTCCTTATTTCCCCTCTCCGGGAAATTATAAAAGAGCCTATTTCTGAGGAGAATACCATCTATTTCATCATCCCTAATGAAAGCTTTTCTCAGATGGCTCCTTCCTGCCTGGGCATTGATTCCAAGAAGTCTGCTGGTACTCCTTCTACACCCTCCAAGAAGAGGAAGGGCAAGGAACCTCTGGTTGAAACTGAGGTGAGAAGGAGTCCTAGAATTGTGGAATTGGATGGGGGTTTCAGAAGTCGTATTAATTGCACAATTTTAGACTGTCTTACTTGTAATGCTGCTCCTCGATGCTTAAATCCTAAGGTGGTTAAAAACCTTGGTGCTTCTTTCTACAAGGTCAAAGAAGGAGAACTGGACAAAAGGATGCTCAAGAGAGGAAAAGCCATAGAGATTGCCATCAAGGATCCTGCCAAGGGCACCAATAAAGGAAATGGCACCTCAAGTCTAAGTCTGGGAGGCAAGAAGAATCCTGGGGCTGCTGGTACCTATGGACAACAAGCCAAGAAGAAGTCCCCTAAATAGGTGTCCAATGTGTCACAAAACCTCTTTTGTTGGAACCTTGTTGGTTCCTTATATTGGGCCATGTAATAGAATTTCCTTGCCTAGTTTCCCGCAAGCTGTGACTTTTGATGTTGACCTTGTCTGTGTGATTGAATTATGGAATGTCATCTGCTTATGTGTTTCTGGTCATTCTTGCTAGGTGGTTGCATTGGTTGTACCACCCCAAAATCAATCCCACACTATGGTTTTTTATGGATAACAAAAGAAAATGGAAGATCTTGAATTGGAATATTAGGGGCATAAACTCTAAAAAAATGGGTATCTCTCAAAAATAAGATTGATGAGTCTGAATGTGACATTATTTGTCTTCAGGAAACTAAAAGGGAGGAGTTTGATATTACTTACCTCAGAAAATTTTGTCCTTCAAAATTTGACAAATTTAAATTTATGCCTTCCATTGTGGATTCTGGACGCCTGATTATCATCTAGAATAGTTCACTCTTCTATGGACAACTATCTTTTCAAAATGAGTTTTCCATTTCCATTTCCCTGACATCTCTTATGTCAAAGGAAGTCTGGATTCTCACCAATGTTTATGGTCCCTGTCTGCCTGAGAAAAAAGCAGATTTTTTGGAATGGTTTGCCAATATTGATATGCCCGATGATATGGATTGTCTTATTGTGGGGGATTTTAACCTCAAAAGAAAGCCCTCAGATAGAAATAAGAAGGGGGGATGTTAATGACATGCTTCTCTTTAATAAGGCCATCTGCAATTTGGGGCTCATTGAGTTACCCCTTAAAGGAAGGAAATTTACCTGGAGCAACATGCAAAAGGATCCTCTTCTAGAGAGATTGGATTGGTTTTTTACTCCTGCCTCTTGGACTCAGAATTATACTTCATCTTTTGTTTTCCCTCTCTCCAAGCCCACCTCTGATCATTTGCCCTGTGTCATCTCTATTGGCACAAAGATCCCAAAAGCTCAGGTCTTCAGATTTGAGAACTACTGGATGCAACATAGTGATTTTAAAGAAATTGTTCAAAATGCTTGGAACATTCCATTTGGATTCCATGACTCTGCTAAGAGAATTAATGCTAAACTAAAAAATGTTAGAATAGGGTTGAAGCTTTGGGCAAATTTTTTGCCCTGTTTGAAATCACAAATTAGTAATGTTAATGCAACTATTGAACTTTTGGATGTCTTGGAAGAAATGAGAACTCTTACTGTTCTGGAGTGGAACCTCAGGGACTTGTTGAAAACTCATGTAATTTCACTACTCCAAGATCAGAATTCTTATTGGAAGCAAAGAGGAAAAGTTAAGTGGGTCAAACTTGGTGATGAAAATACCAAGTTCTTTCACTTAAAAGCCATCATCAGATTTAGGCATAATTATATCTCCATGCTTAAAAATGGAAACAATGAGGAGATTCAAGAGAACTCTGACAAAGCTGACCTTCTTTGGCATGCCTTTAAAGATAGAATGGGAACATCTGATAAACCTGAAATGCGCTTTAATCTCAATGAACTTTTTGGTTAAAGTTTGACGTCTGGTGATAGAGATGTTGTAGAACAACCTTTCACTGATGATGAGATTCAAGATGTGATCAAGGATCTACCAAATGACCAATCTCCGGTCCGATGGTTTTAATAATGAATTCATTAAACTTTGTTGGCCTATTATTAAGGAGGATGTTAAGCATCTTATGGTGGAATTCTATGAAGGCATGATTTCTTTGGAAATCATTAATGCTTATTTTATCACTCTTATTCCAAAAATGAGAATCCTCTGACACCTGCAGACTTCAGGCCTATTTCTCTGCTTAACAGTGTTTTCAAGACTATCACCAAAATTCTTGCCAACAGACTCTAGAAAATTATCCTTAAGCTTGTTCACAAGAATTAATATGGCTTCCTAAAGAAAAGATCTATTCAGGACTATTTAGGATGGGCCTTTGAGTTTCTCTACCAGTGTCATAAGTCCAAGGAAGAAATTATAATCCTGGAACTAGACTTTGAAAGGGCTTTTGACAAGATTGAGCATTCCACTATCATCAATATTCTTAGAGCCAAAGGTTTTGGGTGAGAAATGGATTAACTGGATTCAATTGATCTTTGGATCTGCATCATCTATTGTCATGCTAAATGGAGTGCCTGGGAAAAAATTCTACTGTAGAAGGGGGGGGGGTAAGACAAGGAGATCCCTTATCCCCCCTTTTGTTTGTTCTTGCTGCTGATCTTCTTCAGTCCATTCTCAACAAAGCAATGTACCAAGGGCTACTGTCTCCACCTTTGGAAGGTAATTTCTGTCCTGACTTCCCTGTCATCCAATATGCTGATGACACTTTGTTGGTTCTCAAAGCTGATTAAAGACAACTGATCTGCCTTAAAGTCCTGCTTCATACTTTTGCTTTATCCACTAGTCTCAAAGTAAACTACTCTAAATCTAGCATGATGCCAATCAATTTGGATTCTGACAGGCTTAGCAATTTTGCCAATACAATGTCTTGTTTGACAGGATCACTTCCCTTCACTTATCTTGGCTTGCCTTTAAGTATTAACAAGCCTACGATGGAGCATTTTTTGCCTATTGTGCAGCGAGTTGAGAGAAGGCTCTGTGGTATTGCTGGTTTCCTAAATTATGGCAATTGGTGAAATCTGTCTTATCCTCCCTCCCCATTTATTATATGACCTATTTTGAGCTTCATTTTACTATTAAGGATCAGTTGATCAAATAAATGAGGCACTGTCTGTGGACGAAAAAGAATACTGATGTCCAAGATAGAGGACAAGATTTAGTGGCCTGGAACAAAGTTTGTAGACCAAAGACTCAAGGTGGTTTGGCCGTCCTTGATCTCAATATTCAAAATTATGCTCTTCTTTTGAAAAATCTGGATAAAATCTACAATCTTAATGACATCCATTGGGTACACCTTGTCTGGAACACCTATTATAACAATGGAAAGCTACCGGGAAGATGTTTGGAGGGGTCTTTTTGGTGGAAAGCACACCTGAAGTAAATTGACATTTGAAAGGAATTGCAAAATGCTCGGTGGGGGATGGCAAGACCACTCTTTTTTGGTCTGATATGTGGAGAGAAGAATGTCTACAACATAAGTTTCCTCACTTGCTATCCTTTGCAAAAAATTCAAATATATCTGTCAAAGAGTTCATCCAGATGCCCAACATGCAAGACCATTTCTTTCTACCCCTGTCTCAGCAAGCATACTCTGATTATCTTTGCCTTGAGCAGATTTGTCAAGACATTAGCAGTCTTGGGCTGCGGAGAGAACCAGATAAATGGAGTTACATTTGGGGAAGTGACTCCCTCTCAGTCAAAAAGGCCTATTCTATCCTCTCTGGGCATATGCTCCGCCTCATTTCTCTTGGTTATGGAAGTCTTCTTGTCAGCAAAAGCACAAGTTTTTCTTCTAGCTGCTTCTCATTCATAGACTGAATACTAGGAACTTGTTGAAGAGAAAAAAGTTTTCACTCCCCTCCTATAATTGTGTGACTTTTGGTTGCCCTGCTAAGGAAACTTTGATTCATTTATTCTGGGATTGTCCTTTTGCAAAAGCATGCTGGGATGAAATCTGCCTTCGTAAATATTGACTTAACCCTAAATGAGGCCTTGGCAGACATAAAGTTCAGGTTGAATGTTCCCTTTAAAATGGAAATAATTATCTTGGAAGCCTGGGGCATCTGGATTTGCAGAAATAATGAAATCTTGAATAACAGGCATGCTTCTCTTGGAGAATGGAAGGCTATAGTATCACAAGAATTAAGATGGGTTCTATTTAGAATTAATAAAAAATATTACCAGGACTTGAAAGCCTAGATCAACACCCATATGGATAGGAAATAGCTCGCATTGTAATGTTATCCCTCTCTGAGGTGGTCTTGGACTTGTAAATTTGTACATATGTGACTCTTTATGATTATATAAAAATTGCAGTGGGGGATTTCCCTACTGTTTCACCCTCAAAAAATGGTTTAAGTTTATTAGGGGAAAGAAATATAAAGTGTGACATCAAGTTCATGAGAGCTTTAATCACTAATTTTTCACATAACAAAATACTTTTTAATTGGAAGATAGATGAAAACAAGAATATACTTGAAATGGTGTAACACAACATGCATAGGAATTTATAGTGTACACTTTGGAATAACTTGGTTTCTTGGGAGTTGGAAGCATGAGTATAAATTACTCATACAAGTGGAGGCTGTCAAAATACTGGGAGCGACCAACTAAGATAGCAATAATGGACATAATCATGTAGAGCGACAAAACATTACTAATCAAAGCATAGAGTGGTACTACAAGTCAAGGACTAAATGATCATAGAGGATATGGTGACTTGTTCATAGTAATAACATGGTGTGAGCATGTGCCAAGTCAACCCAAACAAAGCATCAAAGGAGAATACCACAAAACTATGATTTTGCATGCTAAAACAACGCATGATTCTTTCAAGGCACACTAAGAAATCCCAATTGTTTGGAACAAGTCATGCTACAACAATAATCACTAAGCATAAGGTCAAAACAACAACTAGCATGACATTCTAAAGTCTAAGTCACAGTCAAAGCAAGCTCCTCTTGCACAATTCAAGCAAGAACTTTCTACTCCTTTCCAACACCAATAAACTTATTTGAAACAACACAACGAGAACGGGGGTCCAAACTACTTTATTCAAGCAAACTAAACAAACTAAGAAAAGCAAACGAAAACTAAGATGCTCCAAGAACAACACAACAGTGCATGAAACAATAAAAACGAAGTATCTAGAAAGACTTGAGCTTTTTATTGATGAAGAAGGGGACGCCTTGGGCATCCCCAAGCTTTGACGCATATACCTCTTGGATATTTGTTGGGGTGAAACTGGGGTGGCATCCCCAAGCTTTAGCTTTTGTCCATTCTTCATCTCATTACATCATTCTCTCTCTACACCAGAAATTTTTCCTTCATACAAAACTTCACACAATCTTCATTAGCAACATTAGTGTATTCAAAAGATAATAGACCCTTTGGTTTAGCTTTAGAACAGCAAAAATTTCACTAAAAACACAAGCTACTGTAGCAACTCCTTCAAAAATCTCAATTTCCCAAAAATAACCCAAAAAGGAATCGATAAGAATCAAATGCAAATAATGGCAGAAATCTATCAAAATAGACCAGGAGGTAGAAATTGATTTTTTCGAAGACCTTCAGTTGCTTAAATAAAAAAGTGTTGAACTAATGAAAGTCAGCTAACATACTGGGGGATTTATGCGTAAATTTCAGCTCAATCCGACTTACAAAGACTCCTCACAAATTTTTATGGTGAAGCACAAAAATCTGTTTCGGGACAGCAATTCCCCAAATCTTACTTCCCTCTCATTAGAGGTCATTCTTGGCACAAAAAGCAAACAAAAAGGATAAGGAGAGGTCATTACTGAATTAATAACTTCCAAGACTCAAGAAAACTCTTGGGTTATCTCCCAACAAGTACTTTTCTTTAACGCCTTTAAGTTAGGCACAAGAAGCAAGAAATCAAGTATTTTCAAATGAAGAAGCATTAACATCAAACCTTGCTTCCAAAGGAGGAGCAAAAAGCAACTTATCTCTCCTCATAGGGAAGTTTTCAATACCTTTCTTAAATGGAAATTGATATTTAATGGTGCCTTCTTTCATATCAATGATGGCACCAACAATTCTAAAAAAGGTCTCCAAAGTAATAGGACAAGAAGCATTGTATTCAACATCCAAAACATAGAAATCAACAGGGACATAAGCATTGTTAACCATAATTATAACATCATTAATACTCCCCATGAGTTTCTTCTTAGCATTATGACTAAGTGGGACATCCAAATAACAATCTTCCAAAGGTGGCAAATCAAGCATTTCATAAATCTTTCTAGGCATAATAGAGACACTAGAACCAAGATCACATGAAGCTTTGAGATCAAAGTCATTCACTTGCATATTAATAATGGGTTCCCAACTATCTTCTACTTTCCTAGGAATAGAAGCTTTGTATTTTAACTTCTCTTCCTTAATTTTAACAAGAGCATCTGTAATCTATTTGGTGAAAGCAACATGCATATCACTAGCATCAAGACTTCTAGCAAGCTTTTGTAGGAACATAATCACTTCAGAAATATTGCAACCATCGAGATCAAAATCAAACTTAGCATCACTAGTAGTCGACTCATTAGTAGTAGATCTATGCATTGTAGGAGAAGGAATATGGACTTCTTGTGGTTTAGTGGCATCCATATTGGTGGTGGTGATGGTGCACACACTATTGTTTCTAGCAATTTCAGCTTCCCTTTCCCACTTAGCATGAAGTTGGGATAATAGTCTAACATTTTCATCAATAGTAACTTTTATGGCATGAGTGGCAGCAAAGGTACTTTCCATGGTTTCAGGTCTAGCAGCCATTTTATTAATCAAAGACGATTGTGCTTCAAACAATGAGGAAATATTTTGTTCTACATGCAAAAGCTTTTCCTCCATAGTCTTGTTGAAAGTGGTTTGTTTACTAATAAAGTCTTTGAGCATGACTTCAAGTTCAGAGGGGGCATTTCTAGCATTGTCGTAGGAGTTTCCATAGGTATTGCCATTATTAGGAGGATAAGGCCTATAATTGTTGTTACTACCAAAATTATTCCTATAGGCATTATTGTTGAAATTGTTGTTTCTAATGAGGTTCACATCAACTTGCTCTTCTTGAGCAACCAAAGAGTCTAAGGGAACATTATTTGGATCTAAAGGAGCTTTCCCATTAGCAATCATATCCATGATAACATCAATCTTATCACTCAAAGAGGAGCTTTCTTTAACAAAATTTACCTTCTTACCATGTGGAGCTCTCTCAGTGTTCCATTCAGAATAATTAACCATCATATTATCAAGAAGTTTTGTTACAGCACCCAAGGTGATGGTCATAAAGGTACCTCCAGCAGCTGAATCCAACAGGTTTCTTGAAGAGAAGTTCAAACCTGCATAAAAAGTCTGGATAATCATCCAAGCAGTAAGTCCATGAGTGGGACAATTTTTAACCAAAGATTTCATTCTTTCCCAAGCTTGAGCAACACGTTCATTATCAAGTTTTTTAAATTTCATATTATCACTTCTCATAGATATAATCTTAGCAGGAGGGTAGTACTTTCCAATAAAAGCATCTTTGCACTTAATCCAAGAATCAAAACTATTTCTAGGCAAGGATAGTAACCATTCTTTAGCTTTTCCTCTCAAGGAGAAAGGAAACAACTTGAGCTTAATAATATCTCCATCTACATCCTTATACTTTTGCATCTCACAAAGTTCAACAAAGTTATTGAGATGGGTAGCAACATCATCAGAACTAGCACCAGAAAATTGCTCTCTCATCACAAGATTCAACAAAGCAGGCTTAATTTCATTAAAGGTAGCATCAGGAGCAGGTGGAGCAATAGGAGTGCTTAGGAAATCATTGTTGTTTGTGCTAGTGAAGTCACACAACATGGTGTTCTCAGCAGAGTTCATTTTGTAAAAAGTGGAGCAAGCCAACAACAACTAGAGCAAGAACCATTTTTTTTGTTTTTGGTAAGAGAAAGCAAACCAAAATAAACTAATTTTTTTTGGAGTTTTTGATAAAAAAAGGAAAACAAAACCAAGAAAAAGAAACTATGCAAACCAAAAACAAAGTAAAGAGAAAGGTTGTGAAGGACTCCCCTTGTGAAGACGTCCTTAGCCTCCCCAGCAACAACGCCAGAAAAGAGCTTGATGGCATGTTCAACGCCTCATTGGGAGACCCCAAGAGCAAGGTATGATGAGCACAACATCAAGTTTTCCCTCAGTAAGAAACTGAGGTTATCGAACCAGTAGGAGGAAGGACACGACTCAACGGTGTTGCTAGCAACTTGGAGACCTGCACAACACAAACTCAAGACTTTGCCCCAACAAATAGCGAGGTTGTCAATCTCACTGGTCTGTTGTAACAAAGGATTAACTGTATGGTGTGGAAGGTAATCGTGGTTTCAAGTAAACAATAACAGTGGAAGATGTATCAATGGTAAAGATAGGACCAGGGTCCATAGTTAACTAGAGGTGTTTTCCTTAGATAAACAAACAAGGAATACTGGGTAAACAAATTACAGTAGGGAAATTGACAGGACTGAGCAAGGCATAACAATGCAATACTAGACATCAAGATCCTATGAGATTCGATTGAGCAATACAACAAGATACATAGACCGCCATCCAACTGCATCTATGACTAGAAGTCCACCTTTGAGTTATCATCCGAATCCCCTCCAGTATTAAGTTACAAGCAACAGATAACTGCTTTAAGCAAAGTGTGTAAGGTAAACAATCCACTTGTTCCTTGAACAAGAGACCGTTGTTTTCTCCCTAGTAGCAAAAACACATCTACAACCTTAGAGATATCTGTCACTTCCCTTAGATTAAATAGAGGCATGAACCCACTATCGAGCATAAATACCCCCTCTTGGAGTCACTAGCAACTACTTGGCCAAGATAGCTACTAACAATGGAGAGCATGCAAGATCACAAACAACACAGACATGATAGAATTAATAAGACAAAACCATTAATCAATCTGGCATAGTAATCTCAATATCCATCGGATCCCCACAAAAACAACATGTATGATTACAAACAGATGATATCTTGATCATGAACGGAGCTCACAAGATCTAGACATGAAAGCACAAAGGAGGAGATACAACCGTCTAGCACTCCATAGACCCGTAGTCCAAGGTCGAACTACTCACGCTTCATACCGGAGGCTGGCATGATGACGAAGAAGGCCTCTGGGATGATCTCCCCTCTGGCAGGGGTGTGGGAAGAGATTTAGATCCCCCCGATATAGGGACGATGGTGGCAGTGGCTACAGACGGTTTCATGGAATTTGATCGGGTACTTAGGGTTTAGGCATCGGGGGCTTCTTATAGGCAAAGAGGCGAGGCAGGGAGGCGGCCAGGGGGCCCACACCCTGCCCAGGCGCGACCTAGGGCGGGCCCGCGCCTAGGAGGGGTGCGGCAGCCCTTTGTCTCCCCTCTGTCTCTCCTCTGGACTCTGTGTTCTCCTCGGTGAAATATTGACTTTGGCTTTTGTCCCGTCCAATTCCAAGAATATTTCCTTACTAGCTTTTCTGGGACCAAAAACAGCAGAAAACAGGCAACTGGCACTGTGGCAACTTGTTAATAGGTTAGTACCAGAAAAGATATAAAAACACCTCAAAGTGTGGACAAAGCAAAGCAAAGTAGATACTAAACAAGCATGGAACATAAAAAATTATAGATACATTTCCGATGTATCACCCATTCTTCAATCGGTCCTCTCATGTTAGTAACAAGGGTCTTTGGAACCCCAATAGACCAAGCAAAATATTCTTCAAAAGGACCAACATAATTAGCATAGACATCACCATAGTAATCACAAAATAGTTCATAATTAGGATTGTTAGACCCTACAAAACGAATATGGTCAGTTTTGTCTTTTGTGATGTTCTTCTCAATGGACCTTGTCTTTGCTTATTCACTCTTGGTCTTCTTCTTGTTGTTCTTCTTCTTGGACTGTAAACATAGTCAGGTCCCTCTTTTCCAAGATTTGATCTTTGCTTGCCAAGAATATCATTAAGAACACCCTTACCTTTGGGAGTGGAGTCTTTGACAAGCTCATCTTCCACCATAGAATTTTCCTTGTGAATATATGTTGATTTAGATGTGCTAGGAACATCATATTTGGTCAATCGAATTTGGAGCTAATCATGTGACTCATTGAGAATAGAGAATTCACTTTTAAAAGCCTTGTGAGCAATGTCAAGTTTCTCCAATTCCTTGGAGAGTCTAGCATGATCAGCCCCAAAGTCAACCTTTTCTTTCATTAGTTTCTTTGCTTTGGCTACTGCATTGTGACATTCCTTAACAAGCTTTGTCACCACTTCTTCATGTGACTCCTCAATAGACTCAAGTCTCTCTTCAAGAGAAACACGAGCCTCTTCCTCTTCTTCTAGAGCATGTTTTAAGGATGCAATCTCCATTGCATCCTCCCTTTCAATTCTGCCATTTTTTCAAGAATCACTTCATTTTTGGCTAGCTGGTCCATGAGAGCCTTGATGCCTGTTGAACGCCCTATTGGGAAACCCCAAGAGCAAGGTATGATGCAGCACAACAAAAGTTTGTAACACCCCAGTTTTAGTTAAACTCTAATTAGGGTTTTGTTTGCGCATTCATGAGCATCATATCAAAATTTGCATGCATTAAGAGATAAAATGCAAACCCTAAACCCTAATTTCTCCGTCTCTCTATTTGAAAACAATTCAAGTGGTTTTGAAAATATTTAAAAATCCAAAATGTTTGGAGCCCAATTGGACTAAAGGGCCCCATAGTATTTTAAATGTTTGCCAAAACCCCTCTGGTATTTTCAAATCACTCAAAACAGATTTGAATTTGAAATTACAAACAGAAAATAGAAAACAGAAATGGTAAACCGTTTCTGCTAAAAAAATAGTCAGCCAAGCTAACGTGCCGATCAGTTCCTCTCCTTCTCTTCCGCCGCCCGCTCCATAAATGGCCCAAAGACATCCCACCAGCCAGCGTGCACGCCGTTCCACTGCTAATTGTCTTCCTCGGTGAGGAAGCGGTATTATCGTCGTCGGCGCCATTGATCCACACCGCACGCCTTCCACCGTCCATCGTGTCCCGGGGAGGGATAAGATCTGCATGTCGACGCCCTTCTTGACCTCATCCATTCCCGCTCTTCCCCGTGACCTCCCCCTTGTGTTCCTCCCCTCTGCTCGAAATCCTAGCCGGAGGTTGCTGTAACATCCCTAAAATCATGTTTTCAAAGTTTGTAAATCATCCATGCATTCATAATCATTTTAAGATCATTTTCAAAGTCATTACAAAAACAAAAGCATTTGTATGCCTATTATTTTATTTAAGCAAGGCATTGATCCAATGCTACTCTCTAATGAGAGATTATTGTTTTAAACCAAAGATGTTTGTTCATGGGGTTTGTTTGATAAATTCCAAAGCTTGGACAAAGATTTCAAAACAAAGAAACAAATTTAAAACCATTTCTTTGTCTTTATTAAGCAATGGGTAAAAACATTGTTTATTTTAAAATTCCAAAGTGCCAAATTATTTTAAAGTGTACAACATTGATCTGCAACCAAATGTGTACAACTTTCACTTTAAAAAAATCCAGAAGTGGTTTGAATTCAAACTTATTTGAAACTCATTTGAAAATGTTTCCTGAAAATCGAAATAGAAATAGAAAAAGAATAAGGAAAGCAGAAAAGGCCGGCGCTGCCAATTTGGCCCAGCACAGAACCCAGCCCACTAAGCCCACCCGGGGCCATTTCCCTCCGCTCCTTCTCTCACCCGTGCAGAACCTACCCCCGTAGTCACTGATCGATGGGCCCTCTCCACGTCATCGTCATCTTCCCCAAATCCCGCGCGAGAACACGTCATCGCCGGCCGTTTCCTCCTCTTCACCGCCGTGTTCAATTGCATTGATGCAACGCGTAATCTTCACCCGTGATATGGCTATTTAAACACCACCTCGCCGCGGTCCTTTCCCCCAAACACCCACACCCAGTCGCCCCCAGGCTGTGCGTATTTGAGCTTGCTCCGCCGCTGCACAAACGAACTCCGGCGGAGAATTCCGGTGAGCACACTCCGCCCCTTGCCTATTGGTCTTGCCAGTGTGATCTCTGCAACCTTGCGCATCGTTTAACCCCACTGGTGCATGCTAGGACCATCCAGAGCCTCGCCAACGTCAATACCAGAGTGCCACCGACGACCGCGTCCACTCCGGCGAGTTCTCCCCGTAAGCCCTGACCTCCCCTTCCCTCTCTTTGATGCTCACGTGTTCGCTAGACTTGCACGCGTCTAATGACACCATCCTTTTTGCTAGGCCCGACCTGTATCTTCGCCAACGACGACAAGCGACCATAACCGACGGCTGTAGGTTCTCCGACGAGCAATAGCGGCCGAGTCCGTGCGCCCCTGTCCCTCCCTTGACCACCTCGAGCACCGCGACGACCCCACGAGCTCGGTAAGCCCCTCTGTTTTCTCCCTTGCTTACTAGAACCACCGGAGCATCGTCAAGACAACGCCATCACCGCCAAACAACCGGTACACTGATTTTAGGTTAGAGCATTTTGATCTACTGGATCTAGATCCAGTGGTGTAGATTAGATGCAGACCGAAGAGGTACGGGCAGATCAGAGCCGCTGGTTTTAAGTTAGATCCAACGCACCGCATCGACCGATCCGTGCGAAGCGGTATCGTCCAATCAGACGCTGCCGCGTGGCCTGTTATTCGATTTAAAAATCTGAATTTGATCTATTAATGAATCAAACTTGCAAAACTCATAACTTTTGATCCACACGTTCAAATTTTGTAAATTTTATATCATTGGAATCAGGAGAAAGAATTCTATCCATTCATGCAATGTGTTTAATGTTTTACTTCTGTAAAATTGATTATTTTTGCAGAAACATCTATAGGCTTAATATGAGTATAGAAATTATTTGAAAATTGATTTAAGGACTAAATAAAATTTATTTGGTGTATAATTTCTTTGTGTGTGATTCAATACTGTATACTTGTCTTGTTTGATTTAGAAAAATCATCACATGGCATTTGCATGCATTCATATATTTTTGTTTGTATATTTTGATATGTGAATGTGGTGCTATTATTTTATGGGTAGATTTTGGTGCTAATAGTGATTGTGGTTGTGAAGATTGTTGTTGCTACTCTCCCAACTACCAAGTCAAGTGGTGCTTATGTTGGAATTATGCCCTAGAGGCAATAATAAAGATGTTATTATTATAATTCTTGTTCATGATAAAGTTTATATTCCATGCTAGAATTGTATTAAGCGAAAACTTTAATACTTGTGTGGTTTGTGAACAACACCATGTCCCTAGTATGCCTCTATGGACTAGATCATTGATTAATGATGGTTAAGGTTTCCTAACCATAGACATGAGTTGTCGATTAATAATGAGATCATATCATTGGGAGAATGATATGATGGATGGAATAAACTAAGCGAAGCAATTAGATCGTGTCATCGTGTTCATCTTTGCGAAGCTTTTCTTATGTCAAATATTGTATTCCTTAGACCATGAGATAATACAACTCCCTGGTATCAGAAGAAAGCTTTGAGGTCATCAAACGTCATCCTATGAGAGGGTGATCATAAAGGTGTCTCTCAGGTGATCGGAAAGTATCTGTTGGGTTGTATGTATCGAGATGGGATTTGTCCCTCCCAAGTCGGAGAGATATACTTCGGGCCCACTCGATAATCGATATCAACACCGCTTGCAAGCATGTGGTTAAGGAGTTAATCACAAAGTGTTATCGGATTACGAACGGTAAAGTACTTGGCCGTGAACGAGATTGAACTAGGTATGATGCAAGACGATCAAATATCGGGCAAGTAAAATATCGCGAGACGAAGGGAATATATATATATGGTATTGATTGAATCCTGGCATCGTGGTTCATCCGATATGATCATCGATAAATGTGTGGGAGTCAATATGGGTTTCTAGACCCCGCTGTTGATTATTGATAGAAGATCATGTCCGCATATTCTCGAACCCAAAGGGTCACACACTTATCGTGTCTCGGCGCTAGGATAGATTGGATAATTGGTTTATGAGTTTTTGTTCGGAGTCTCGGATGGGATCCGGGACATCACGAGAGGTTCCGGAATGGTCTGGAGAATAGGATTCGTATAAGGCAGTGCAGTTTTTGGAGTTCGGAATTGTTCCGGGTTAATCGGTATTGTACCGGAAGCTTCTAGAACCTTCCGGAAGGGGGACAACGTGGTCCCACATGTCGGGAGGGGGTATGGGCCTATGAGGGAGTGCCCTGGCCGCATTGGGCCAGGGGCACAAGGCCCCATAGGGCCTAGCCGGCCAAGCAAGGGATAAACCCTAATTGGACCTTCTAGAAGGGGGGGGGGTTTCCTTGCCCCCCACTCCTCCCTCCTTTGGCCGCCGGCCTAGGGCTTGGGGGAGTGGTTAGGGCAGGATCCCACCCCTCTATATATAGAGGGCTGGGGCGTACCCCCCCACACCTCCTCCTCAACCCTAGCCGCCCTGCTGCCCTCCTCTCTCTCTCCCTCCCGACTGCGTGTAGGCGAAGCCCTGCTGCAGAAACTCTCCACCAATTGCACCACGCCGTCGCGTTGTAGATCCAATCCATCTCTCCACCATACTTGCTGGACCGAGGAAGGAGGAGACGTCGAGATGCTGCACGTGTGCATCTCACAGAGGCATCGCCACTTGCGGTGCTAGATCGGATCGGATCGCGAGGAGGAGAAGCGAGTACGACTACATCACCCACGTTCCGATGAACGTTCCGCCGTGCGAATCTTCAAGGGTATGAAGATCTAATCCAATCTCTCTCGTTGTTTGCATCTCCTAGATTAGATCTTCGCTTCCCTCTGTTCGCATCCGTAGAAAATTTTGATTTACTATGCCGCGAAATCCTTCAGTGGTATCAGAGCTAGATCTATGTGTAGATGTGTTTCACGAGTAGAATGCAACATGGTTGTTGCGGGCGTTGATGTTTTCTGTTGCAAGCCTCTTGTTTGTGTTCTTCTTATGAAGCGGGATAGTGAGATTGAAGCGGTCCAGGCCAACCTTACGCGCCGTCGTTCGCGAGACCGGCTCCGCACTTGACGTGTGGCTTGTTCCACACATGCGGCTGGTGGATGTCAGTTTCTCTCACTATAGTTGTCATGGGATTTACACCGGAGTTTGGCAACCATAATATCACCGTTGTGGCTTTCCGTAGGTAAGAATTGTTCTTAGCATGCTACTCCCATAAGCCACGTAAAACATGCAACAACAAAGTAGAGGCGTCTAACTTGTTTTTGCAGGGATTGTTTTCTGTGATATGGTATGGCCCAAGATGTGATGTGTATAATGTATGCGATGATCATGTTTTGTAATGTTTCACGACTTGCATGTCGATGAGTACACAACCGGCAGGAGCCATATGGTTGTCTTTATAATTGTGTATGACCTGTGTCAACTTCTTATCGCCATGTAATAGTTTCACTTTATCGCTAAGTAGTTAGCAATAGTTGTAGTTGCTATTAGTGGTGGAGGCAATCACGGTGGAGTGATGGAGATCATGCTTCACGCACAAGATGGAGATCATTGCGGAGATTGGCTATACCATGTCACATAAAGTTATATGCATGTGATGTTTATCCTTTTATGTATCTTATTATGCTTAGATCGCGACGGTAGCATTATAAGATGATTCCTCATAAAGATCAAGACAAAAACTGTGTTCTCCCCAAGTATGCACCGTTGTGAAAGTTAAATGGTGTCCAAGCATCACGTGATGATGGTGCTATAGACTCTCGTTCACATACAACGGGTGCAAGCCAGTTTTGCACGGAAATACTTGGGTCTAACTTGACGAGCCTAGCATGTACGGACATGGCCTCGGAACACATGAACCAAAAGGTTAAGCATGAGTCATATGAATGATATGATCGACACTTTGTTGTCCACCATTGAAACCACATCTCTTCGTGAAGATCAGATTAGGTGTGGTGAATTTGGATCGTGTTCACTAAACAACTTGAGGATGTTGAATTTAGTGGGAGTTCATCTAGTAATTTGATTAAAAGTTGAACTAGTTATCATGAACATAGTCTAATTTGTACTTGCAAATATTGTAGATCAAATGGCTAAGTCAACTTCAACTTCAACGTTTTTTGCTGAGAAGGAAAAGCTTAAAAACAATGGGTCTAACTTCACCAACTGGTTCCATAATCTGAGAATCATTCTCTCTGGCGGTCAAAGGACTATGTCACGGAGAAAGCGTTAGGTGGCGCCCTACTACAAGCTGGCGGTGATGAGAAAGCTGTCTGTCGATCGGCATAAAGATGATTATGGTGTGATTAAGAGCACCATGTTGTTTGCTATGGAATCGGACCTTCAAAATCATTTTGAAGACTATCCGAGCCCTTTGAGATTCTCGAGGAGCTGAAAACCATGTTTCAGACTCAGGCCCGTTACGAGAGATATGAGATCTCGAGAAGTTCTTTAAGCGCAAGATGGAGGAAGGGAGTTCCGTTAGTGAGCACGCCATTAAGATGTCAGGCTACACTCAACGCATGTGAGCAAATGGTACCAAGATTCTAGAGGAGCTCAAGATTGACGGGGTTACGCAATCCTCCTCCCGGCTACAAAAGTTTTGTAGTGACTCACAATCAGATTGGTTCCATCGATCGATCACCGAGCTCTTACAAAGCTGAAGGCTGAGGTGGACATCAAGGATAATCATGTGTTGATGGTCAACAAGCCCCCACCTTCAAGAAAGGTAAGGGTGCAAAGAAGTCCTTCAAGAAAGCGGCAAGCGCATTTCCCTTGAGAAGAAGCTCAGTCTGGTCCTAAGCCGGACAGGTGCTTCTATTGCAAGGACAAGGGTCACTAGGCAAGCGTATCCGAAGTACTTAAGCGGACAAGAAGGCTGGCACCATCAAAGGTATATTTGATATACATGTTATTGATGTTTTCCTTACTAGCCCTCGTTGTAGTGCACTGGGTATTTGATCTTGGTTGATTGCTAATATTTGTAACTTTCGAAGCAGAGAGCTACGGAATGAGCGACGGCTTGCGAGGATGAGGTGACGATGCTGGCGTTAGCAGCGGATCAGAGTTGATGTGATGGCCGTGACGCTCTCCTTAGTTTTACCTTGGATTAGTTTTAAACCTCAATAAATGTTATTATGTGCTGCGTTGAGCATGAACATTATTTCTGGATCTTGTTTATTGCAAGGTTATTCATTTAAATCGGAGAATAATGGTTGTTCTATTTATATGAGTAACATCTTTTATGGTCATGCACCTATTGTGAATGGTTTATTTCTTCTAAATCTCGAAAAGGATGAAACACACATCCATAACATTGAGGCTAAGAGATGTAAAGTAGATAGTGATAATACTACTTATTTGTGGCACTGTCGTCTAGGTCATATTGGTGTAAAGCGCATGAAGAAACTCCATTCGATGGACTTTTGAGTCTCTTGATTTTGAATCATTTGACACATGCGAACCATGCCTCATGGGCAAGATGATCAAAACACCGTTCTCCGGTATGATGGGCGAAAGCAGGACTTGTTGGAAATCATACATACCGATGTATGCGGACGATGAGTGTTTGACTTGTGGTGGATATCGCTATTTTCTCACTTTTACCGATGACTTAAGTAGATATGGGTATATCTATTTAATGAAACATAAATCTGAAACATTTGAAAAGTTCAAAGAATTTCAGAATGAAGTGGAGAACCATCGTAATAGAAAGATTAAGTTTCTACGATCCGATCGTGGAGGTGAATATTTGAGTTATGATTTTCTCACGCATCTTAAAGCAAGCGGAATCGTTTCGCAACTCACGCCACCCGGAACACCACAGTGCAATGGTGTGTACGAGCGAGAATCGAACCTTATTAGATATGGTCCGATCAATGATGTCTCTTACTGATTTGCCGTTATCATTTTGGGGTTATGCATTATAAACCGCTGCATTCACTTTAAATAGGGCACCATCTAAATCCGTTGAGACGACACCGTATGAACTATGGTTTGGTGCTAAACCTAAGTTGTCGTTTCTTAAAGTTTGGGGATGCGAAGCTTATGTCAAGAAGTTGATGCCGGACAAGCTCGAATCCAAAGCGGAGAAATGCGTCTTCATAGGATACCCTAAGGAAACTATTGGGTATACCTTCTATCACAGAACCGAAGGCAAAGTGTTTGTTGCAAAGAACGGTTCCTTTCTTGAGAAGGAGTTTCTCTCGAAAGAAGTGAGTGGGAGGAAAGTAGAGCTAGACGAGGTTATTGAACCTTCTCTTGAGTTGGAGAGTAGCGCATCACCTGAAATTGTTCGGTCGCTTTGCACCAACAATAGAGGAAGCTAATGACAAGGATGATGAAGCTTGGACGATCTTTGCTCTTGAGCGTCGCGGTCGACATGGTCGCGTGCCCCTCTGAGTGAATGCGGCAACCTGTGTATTTGTCTTGTTGGTAGAAGACGGTGAACCTCTGAACTATGAGTGGCGATGATGAGCCCAGACTACGAGAAATGGCTAGAAGCCATGAAATCCGAATTGGGATCCATGAGCGAAAACCAAGTATGGACTTTGGTGGACCCTCCTAGCGACCGAAAGGCCGTTGAGTGCAAATGGATCTTCAAGAAGAAAACGGACGCGAATGGTAATGTTACCATCTATAAGGCACGACTTGTCACAAAAGGTTTTCGACAAGTTCAAGGTATTGACTACGATGAGACTTTCTCTCCCGTAGCGATGTTTAAGTCCATTCGGATTTTATTAGCAATTGCTGCGTTTCATGATTATGAAATATGGCAGATGGATGTCAAGACTGCGTTCCTCAATGGCAACATTGATGAAGAGTTGTATATGATGCAACCCGAAGGTTTTGTCGATCCTAAGGATGCTGATAAAGTATGCAAACTTCAGCGTTCCATTTATGGACTGAAGCAAGCATCTCGGAGTTGGAACCTTCGTTTTGATCAAGTGATCAAGAGCTTTGGATTTGTTCCAAATTGCTACGAAGCTTGTATCTATAAGAAAGTGAGTGGGAGCTCGGTGACATTTCTGGTACTATATGTGGATGACATATTGATTATTGGAAATGACATTAACATGCTTAACGATGTGAAGAGTTATTTGAAGAAGTGTTTTTCAATGAAAGACCTAGGTGAAGCTGCTTATATATTGGGCATCAAAATCTATAGAGATAGACAAAGATGCCTGATAGCTTTTAGCCAGAGTACATACCTAGACAAAGTTCTGAAAAGGTTCAGAATGGATAAGGCAAAGAAAGGTTTAGTGCCTATGTTGTCAGGTAAGATATTGAGCAAGGCTCAGTGTCCACTCTGATGAAATGATAGGGAAGCTATGAGAAAAGTGCCTTATGCCTCGGCCATAGGTTCTATCATGTATGCCATGTTGTGTACTAGACCGGATGTGTCCAATGCTCTTAGTTTGACGAGCAGATATCAAAGTGATCCAGGAGTGGAACACTGGACAGCCGTGAAGAACATCCTAAAGTACCTAAATAGGACTAAAGAAATGTTCTTAGTCTATGGGGGTGATGAACAGCTCGTCGTAAAACGTTACGTCGATGCTAGTTTCGACACCGACAAGGATGATTCTAAATCTCAGACAGGATACGTTTATATTTTGAATGGAGGAGCTGTGAGCTGGAGAAGCTGCAAGCAAAGCGTGATCGCGGGATCTACAGTATAAGCGGAATACATGGCTGCTGCAGAAGCGTCAAGTGAAGGAGTTTGGATCAGGAACTTCATCACTGAGCTTGGCGTGGTTCAAGTGCATTAGACCACTTTGGATATATTTGTGACAACACTGGTGCCATAGCACTCGCTAAGGAACCAAGATATCATCCAAAGACCAAGCATATCAACCAAGTTTCATATAATCCGAGATTATATAGCGGATGGAATCTGAAGATTAGAAAAGTACATACGATCTGAATGTCGCGATCCATTGACTAAACCTCTTCCGTGTAAAACATGATCGACACCTCGATTGCCATGGGTGTGAGATTGTTGCCAAATGTAAACTATATTATTGACTCTAGTGCAAGTGGGAGACTATTGGAATTATGCCCTAGAGGCAATAATAAAGATGTTATTATTATAATTCTTGTTCATGATAATTTTTATATTCCATGCTAGAATTGTATTAGCGGAAACTTTAATACTTGTGTGGTTTGTGAACAACACGTGTCCCTAGTATGCCTCTATGGACTAGCTCATTGATTAATGATGGTTAAGGTTTCCTAACCATAGACATGAGTTGTCGATTAATAATGAGATCATATCATTGGGAGAATGATATGATGGATGAACAAACTAAGCGAAGCAATTAGATCGTGTCATCGTGTTCATCTTTGCGAAGCTTTTCTTATGTCAAATATTGTATTCCTTAGACCATGAGATAATACAACTCCTGGTATCGGAAGAAAGCTTTGGGGTCATCAAGCGTCATCCTATGAGAGGTGATCATAAAGGTGTCTCTCGGTGATCGGAAAGTATACATTGGGTTGTATGTATCGAGATGGGATTTATCCCTCCCAAGTCGGAGAGATATACTTTGGTCCCCTTTCGGTGTCGATATCAACACGCTTGCAAGCATGTGGTTAAGGAGTTAATCACAAAGTGTTATCGGATTACGGAGCGAGTAAAGTACTTCTTGTGAGCGAGATTGAACTAGGTATGACGGTACCGACGATCAAATCTCGGGCAAGTAAAATATCGCGAGACGAAGGGAATATATATATATGGGATTGATTGAATCCTGGCATCGTGGTTCATCCGATATGATCATCGATAAATGTGTGGGAGTCAATATGGGTTTCCAGACCCCGCTGTTGATTATTGATAGAAGATCATGTCCGCATATTCTCGAACCCGAAGGGTCACACACTTAACGTGTCTTGGTGCTAGGATAGATTGGATAATTGGTTTATGAGTTTTTGTTCGGAGTCTCGGATGGGATCCGGGACATCACGAGAGGTTCCGGAATGGTCCGGAGAATAAGATTAGTATAAGGCAGTGCAGTTTTTGGAGTTCGGAATTGTTCCGGGTTAATCGGTATTGTACCGGAAGCTTCTAGAACCTTCCGGAAGGGGGCCAACATGGTCCCACATGTCGGGAGGGGGCATGGGCCTATGAGGGAGTGCCCTGGCCGCATTGGGCCAGGGGCACAAGGCCCCATAGGGCCCAGCCGGCCAAGCAAGGGATAAACCCTAATTGGACCTTCTAGAAGGGGGGGGGTTCCTTGCCCCCCACTCCTCCCTCCTTTGGCCTAGGGCTTGTGGGAGGGGTTAGGGCAGGCACCCACCCTCTATATATAGAGGGCTAGGGCGCACCCCCCCCACACCTCCTCCTCAACCCTAGCCGCCCTGCTGCCCTCCTCTCTCTCTCCCTCCCGACTGTGTGTAGGCGAAGCCCTGCTGCAGAAACTCTCCACCAATTGCATCGCGCCATCGCGTTGTAGATCCAATCCATCTCTCCACCATACTTGCTGGACCGAGGAAGGAGGATACATCGAGGTGCTGCACGTGTGCATCTCACGGAGGCATCACCACTTGCGGTGCTAGATCGGATCGGATCGCGAGGAGGAGAAGCGAGTGCGACTACATCACCCACGTTAAAGCCTGAGCGTTCCGCTGTCACGAATCTTCAAGGGTATGAAGATCTAATCCAATCTCTCTCGTTGTTTGCATCTCCTAGATTAGATCTTGTCTTCCCTTTGTTCGCATCCGTAGAAAATTTTGATTTACTATGCCGCGAAACCCTTCACTATACACGAAAGCACAAAGGAGGAGATACAACCATCTAGCTACTATATGGACCCGTAGTCCAAGGTGGAACTACTCACGCTTCATACCGGAGGCTGGCATGATGAAGAAGAAGGCCTCCGGGATGATCTCCCCTCTAGCAGGGTGTCGGGAAGAGCTTCAGATCCCCCCGATCCAGGGATGATGATGGTGGCGGCTACAGACGGTTTCGCGGAGTTTTGATCGGGTTCCTAGGGTTTCTGCATCGGGGGCTCCTTATAGGCGAAGAGGCGAGGCAGGGGGCCACCAGTGTGGATGCACCCGCCAGGCGCGGGGTGGGCCCACCCGCGCGGCCAGGGAGTGTACCCCCTGGTCAGCCTTCTCCGTCTCGTATTCTGGCTTCGTGTTGCCCACGGTAAAATATTGACTTTGGCTTTTGTCTCGTCCAATTCCGAGAATATTGATTTTCTGCCTTTCTGGAACCAAAAACAGAAGAAAACAGGCACTTGGCACTGTGGCAACTTGTTAATAGGTTAGTTCCAGAAAACATATAAAAACACCTCAAAGTGTAGACAAAGCAAAGCAGAGTAGATACTAAACAAGCATGGAACATCAAAAATTATAGATACGTTTCCGACATATCAATCCTCAAAATGTGTTTTGTGCTCACCTTCAAGTTAGTGATAAAATAGTCCAAAGCAATAATTTCATATTTAACCTTAAGACTAGTAGGATCATCCATGTCAATCATAGCCTTAGGAATAGAAGTGTTAGAAGATGATACCTCGGAACCTCTTGCCATGAGGCAAGTGGTGTTCCTGTTGATGACATTTTCGTTCGGAGAGTCGAAGAGAGATATTGGTGTAGATGTGGTAACTATAGAAGCCACCTCTCGAGAGCTATCATCCTCATCTTCATCTTCACTTCCTGATGTATACTCCTCTTGAGCTACTAAGACTATCTTTGGTTGTTTGTTGAATGGAGCACACTTTTTCACAAATTGCTTCTTTCGTGGAGCCTTTGACTTGTCTTTGAGAATGAGTCTTCCTCCATTATCTTCTGTACTTTGATAAGGACACTCAGCTACAAAGTGCAGCCAGTCTCCACAATTGAAACATGTTCTTAGCTTGGGACCGTTCTCCCTTCTTTCATTTGCTCCACTCTTACGTTCTATTTCAGATTTGGCTTTGGCTGGATCCTTCCAAAAATTTCTAGCATAGAAGGCCATGTATTGTCCATGAGCTCTCTTAACATCCTCGGGACAGTCCATATGTTCTATTCCATCTTCATCTTGATCAGCCACACTTGCCTTCAACGCCATGTTGACCCCCTTTTGCATCCCAATGGCTCGTGCACATGCATCTTCGACATTCTTGGCAGCCACTTTGAAAGATGCCATTTCTTGCATAACCTCACTGGATGCCATTAGGTGGTAGTTATGCCTTCCTTGGAGACTCTTCAAATCTGTGGGCTCAAAAGTCATGAGAGCACTAACATACTTTCGCTTGATCCAAGCATCATCAACATGAGAAGCACCACGATTTCTAAAAGTTGTGGCTATTGACCTGAGCCGACTATAAATGTCCTCGTGATCTTATCCATCCAACATATAGAACCCTTCAGCTTGATTAATTAAAGCATCATACCTATTTCGTATCATGCTTTCATTTCCAATGAATAGCTTGGTGAGGGCATCCCAAGCTTCCTTTGCTGTGTTGATATGCTCTATGTGTGGCATGTCTTTGGTACCCACACCAAGTTGAATCATGTGTAGAGTTGTTGCATTGAGTTGACTGTCTAAAACCACTCTTCTTGTTAGGTTGTTTGAATCTCCAACATGAAGACCATTATCTATGATTTTCCACAACTCAATGGTGGAGCTACACACATGAGACTTCATCAAAAATTGCCATTGATTAAAAGTTGTTGCTGAAAATTTGGTTGGATCACCCCTATTAGGTATATGAGGGTGTGGGATAGGTGGATCAGGTGAATAGACATGGGAAACCTCATTGTATCCTTCGTTACCACTATCCTTTTTCGAGGAGGAGCTCTTACTAGTGTCATCGCCGACAACCTCGTTCTCTTTGGAATCGGTGTTACCCTTTTCCTTGGATTGCGGAGTGGTAGCCTTAGAGGCAGATGGAGGTGATGCTGTGGATGGGGAGATACGCATTATCATTTGATGCATCTCTTCCATCTTATCCTCCATAGACCTAATCAAGGTTGTTTCCAACGTCTTGAGATCGTTCATGGTGACTACTTCCAGAGCAATACTCCCATCTCCCTTGGAACCCATACTTCTCTTAGGCGGTTAAGCCCGAATAAAGAGTCGGGGCTCTGATACCAATTGAAATGGATCGTATGGGCACCTAGAGGGGGGATGAATAGGTGCTACTCAATTTTTAGTTCTTTTTCAATTTTAGGCTTGACAAAAAGTAAATTATCTAGATATGCAACTATGAGAATTTGCCTATATGCAAACCTATCTACTAAACACGTAAGCGAGGAGCGAGGAAACCGTAGTGGAGCATGCGGAGACACGGGGATTTGTTTGACCGATGTTACTTCCTTGTTAAGGTAAGTACATCTGCGTTGGAGGGGTGGGCGGTTCTAAGACCACCACGCCACAATAGGCCTCACCCTATTCTCCGATGGATCTTGCCACAAAAGGCCTGATCCACCTTCTCCACTATTGTTACCCTTCGACGCGGGAAATGATGCCTTTACAACTCTAGCGGGGCACACATCCACAACTGAATTGGAGGCTCCCGTAACGACAACAAGCTGTCACAAGAACAAGGATTATAAATATAATAAAACATAGGGATCTAGATATTTGCAAGAAATACTAGATCGAAGATTTTCCAAATGAATGCGGCCTTTGGGTGGATGAAGGTGGAGATCTCTCGGATGGAACTTGAGGAGCAGATCTTGTCTTTTTCGAATGAACCAAGAGTTCTGGCAGGAGGGAGATGATGTGTTTAAATACCCCCTGCCCAGAACTGGCCGTTGGAGAAGCTTGGGGACGGATTATCCGCCCCCTATTAGGGGCGGACTATCCGCCCTAGGGGAAAATGCCCCCTGGACGGAAATTCTAGTGGAAAATCCGCCACCCACACTTTGGGTCGCGCCGTGCTTGACTTGGTGAAAAACCTCGAGGATGTGGATTTTCCACCCCCCTCAAGGGGCGGACTATCCGCCCCTAGGAAAAAATCCACCCTAGAGGCGGAAGGTCTAGGGGAAATCCTCCCCCCTCTCTGAGTGTCGTGCCATTGCGACCTTTTCAAAAATCATGGTGGCGGACTATCCATCCCCCTTGATGGGCGGATTAGCCGTCATGGGCAAAACCTCCAGCCCTGGCCGAAAAATCCGGGAGATATTCCGCCCCCCATACAGTGGGTCGCACCCTAGCGCCCTTTGAGATTGGGGGAGGGGCGGATTATCTAGCCCCTGGCAGGGGCGGATTATCCGCCCCCAAAAAACCACTTTGAAGCACTTCAACACACATTAATAATCCTTGGTATTGTTATCTAACACACAAAACACTAGGGATCATGTAATGTTCTTTCAACCATCACTGCACTCGGTCTAATGAATTAGCTCGATGCAACTAATTACCTTGGGAAGTTCAATAGACGACTTGTTAAGGAATTCGGCGAGGAGCAAACCAGAATACAAGGTTAAGCTTCATTTTATTGCTATTATTAAAGAGAAAACTTTTGTAGGAGATGATCCAGATGTGGATCCTTACACTCATTTAATGCATACCATCTGATTACAAGAGGCTATTCTGATGATGAATTGAAACTTAAATTGTTTAGATAATATCTAAACAACACTCCTTTATCTTGGTATAGAATATGCCCTATAGAGAAAATCGATACTTGGGAAAAGCTCAAAGGAGAATTTGTATTTTGATTCTTTCTCAAAGTAAAGGCCGCTGAAGTAAGGAGGGCGATCATGAACTTCAAAAACCGCCCAGGGTAAGGATTGGTAAGAGCCTTCAAAAGGTATATATCCATCCTTAATAGATGTACTCATCATGATTTACCTGAATGGTATGTTTTACACATTTTCTATGGGGGACTTAATCAAGAAATTAAGCATGATATTGACATATTCCAGAGGTTAGTTTATGGACTTAAATTTAACTAAAGCTTGGGAACTCTTAGAACAAATTCTTCACAATAGATAAACATGGGGATTTTATTTAGGAGGTGAAGGATGGATATAAATTGAATATGATTGTCTCCATGCTTATAAGGAGTCTGATAAGGTTAACAAAAATTGAAATGGACTTCAACTTGATGATGATATTATTTTGCAAATCCTTCATTCTTTTACAGAACATATTGAAGCTCCAAAAAAAGATTGGCTTGAATACATTCCACACCCGATTAAGTGGAAGATGTTGCATAAAGCATGGCTCATGTGGATCCGTTGAAGGAGGTAGCCACTTATGTTGAACCCCTTCCTTTTCCAAGGACGGCGAGAAAAAATATGATGGCTCGACCACTCAAAGAACAACTATAAGAGGAGAGAATGTTCCTCAAAAAGTTAGAGGAAGAGGCAAAAGTAGAATAAATTAATCAAGTAAGTATGCAAGAGATATATGAACCAACTAAAGAATATATTTTAACCATGTTTGTACATTGCAACATGATAGAGTTAAATACCTAAGCTTCGCAATTCATTGAAGGAAAGGTAAAAGCTAAAGATGTTGGTAAACCTATCATCCCTTGCACTTTTGGTGGGCCTTCTTATTATGGCCTCTATGATATTGGAACAACTCTTAATGTAACCCCTTACAATTTTTACCTCAAAATCCAAAAAAAAACTCATCCCAGCAGAACTAGAAGACATTGACATTATAGTAAAGTTAGCATATAAGACACTTAGAGTTCCTATGGGGAATAATTAGAGATGTTACAATATATATTGGACCTTACAAGTACCCTATTGATTTTGTACTTGTTGATATGCCTACTGATGTTTATTGTCCAACTATTTTTGGAAGAACTTTTTTGAACACCGTAGGGGCAAACATTTATTGCAAGAAAGACACTGTATCTCTCAAGTTTGGTGAAGATAAAATAATTTCCATTTCTCCAAATTTTATCATAGGCCGACAATTGAAGACTTTTATGAGTATGAGAATGGTAAAGAATAAGAAGGTAACATCATTAGTCTTACTGTTTTATTCATCAAAACTACCAATGATAATTTAGAAAGAAGACTAGTTGAAAATAATAATCTTCCTGAAGACATAGATAAGATGGAGATTGATGATTATATTAATTCAACCCATGAGATAGATCCCGAAATGAATCAAATTTATGAGGTACATCTAAGAAAAGGGGATGAGGAACTTCTGCCTCCTAAAATCAAATCCCTTCCCAAAGAATTAAAATACATGTTTCTTGACAAAACTAATAAATACCCTATTATTGCCAGTTCTAATCTTGCAAAAATGGAGGAGGAGAATTTAATGATGGTCCTACGAATGCAGCAAAAGGATCTTGGATATTCGATGGGTGACCTAAAAGGGATTAGAACCTTGATAGACACCCATAGAATATTTATTGAAGAAGGGGCTCAGCAGGTTGTAGAATGTCACATCCCAAAATTTTCCAAATTTTGTAATGTGAAAAATAAATAAACAAAATAAATAATTGTTGAAATTTTGGGTGAAAAGAAACTTTTGTTTCAAAGTGGAAACATTAAAAACTCATCTTGAACAAACTTTGAATAGAATTTGAATCCAACTAAATTCAAAAGAAGTGAAATGCATTCTTCATAAATGCATCTTGAAATTTAAACATTTGGAAAATAAACCAAAACCCTAAAACCCTATTGGAAGAAAAACATTTCCAAGTTATCTCCAAGATCATGGATTGGATCCATATAAAATTTGTCAACAAATATTTATAAATGATTAAGAATGACAAATAAAAATATCATAAAACCATATGAATTAGTTTCACCTAATTTGGAGCCATAGATAAAATCTTATGAATTTAATAAGATAAGGAAATTGAATTTCCAAAGCTAATAAAGCACCTATCTAAAAATCCATACCAAATGGTGAGCAAATAGTCCTAAAGGGATTTAAAAGGATAAATAAATACTAAATAAAATTATACAAATTGGAATCACCAAGTTTGGATCTATAAATAAAAAGATATGGATTTTATAAGATAGAGAAATAAATATTAAATGAGGAATATTTAAATACCAAATTAAATCTTGGCCTAATCCATAAGCAAATGGAATGAATATAATACAAATCCAAATAAAATAAATGGATAAAGAATTTTCCAAATAAAATAAAATGGCATTAACCAAATTCTATTTCTATTTGAATAAAGACAAAATCCCTAATGGAAAAGATTAATTAAATGAGGGAAAAATAATTTTAATTTACCCAATTGGAATAAAAGTTATTTAATTGACTTAAATGAAATAAAAGAATCATTTAAATAAAGTTTTATGGAATTAAACCCATATTTAAGTCCATTGGAATAAAGACAAATACCCAATTTAAATGATTAATAAATCATATTAAAAATATTCCAAATAATTCAAAGTGAATTATTTGACACCCTAATAAATAAATAAAACCTACTGAAAAAGATTTGGTAAAAATTTGAATCCAAATAAGAGTTGGAATTTTATTTAAAATCTTATTTGAATAAAGGCAAGTGCCCTTTTTAAATAAAATATAAACCATAAAAGAATAAAAGAATTATACCAAAATGGTATTTAAAATACAGGTTTAAAACAGTATTAAAGCATACTGAAAAGTTTGAAAAGATTTGAAAAGAAAAAGAGTTTGAAATTATTTGAATAAAATCAAAACAGAAAATGAAATCAGAAAAGAGAAAAAGTTTCTGAAAGGAAAAAAATAAGAAAAGTCCCAGCCCGTCAAACCCTAGCCCAATAAGCCCAGCAGCCCACCCGGCTCCCCTCTCTCCCTAGACTTTTTCTCACTCTAGCCCAACCTACCCTACTCTCTCACTGACCCGCGAACCCCACCCTAGCCCAACCTACCCTACTCTCTCACTGACCCGCGAACCCCACGCCACGTCGATTGCCCCGTCATCATCCCTTCCACCCGCGGTGACCGCGCCTCCTCCCCGACCGTTTCTGGCAAAAATTTCTCAGCGTCAATACGCGTTGATGGCGCAGTAATTTCTCCTTGCGATCACGCTCGATAAATCCTCTCTCTCTTCTCTCTCTTTCCTCTCAAACCTTGCTGCCAGAGAGCCACCAGGCTGCGTCAATTTTACCTTGCACCTCCGCGGCCTCCGACGCACTTTAGCGATGATTTCGGCCAGCCACCATCGCCCTCCCCCCCTCAACCACACGAGCTTGCTCCCCATCTCCCTACGCACCTCCCTGTGACAGTAGATCACTCGCGCATGGTCCAGAACGTCGGCAACGTCTTCACCAGTGCGCCACCGACGACCCCGCAACTCCGGTGAGCCCTAGAACTCGACTCCGTGCGCGCCTCGACCAGTGAATATGCCGTTTTGTTTGCATGTGTCTTATGCATCTCTACGTGCTCGCCAATCAACCGCGCGCGATCTACAACCTCGTCTCCGACCGCGACAGTGCGTTACCGACGCTGTATTGAACTCCGGTGAGGAATCACCAGTAATTCAGAGCGCCCCTCGACAAGTGACGACCACGTTGAGCATCAGCAGCATGCTGCGAACTCGGTGAGCCCCCCTCTCTCTTCCTCGCATCCTGCATCGTCGGCAATGACACCGCCAGAGCGCGCGCCGCCGTTCGCCGCCGCTAGCGCCGCTCAGATTTGGTCAGGCCCCTGTACACCGTTAGATCACGATCGCGCGGCTACGATAGATTCAATAAACGAAGAGGTATGTTTTGATCAGGGCTGTGCGATGCGAATTTGATCTAACGGCTAGCATCTGTCGATCCACACGAAACAGTATGGCCCAGTAGAATCATGCCACGTGGCCAGTCTGTTTTAATAAAAACCAGAAATGATCTATTAGATGTTCAAGTTTGTAAAATTCATAACTTTTGATCCACACGTACACATTTTGCAAATTTTATATCAATGGAATCAGCAGAACAAGTACTATCCAACCATGCACTTTGTTTAATGAATTGCTTCTCGTAAAATAGTTGTTTTTGCAGAAACTTATGTAGACATAATTTGAATATAAAATTCATTCTAAAATTATTTTTGTGATAAAATCTTTGGCAAATGAATTGTTTTGAACCTACTGACCATATAAACCAACTTTTGGATTCAACAACATATTTTGTGAGGCAAAATAATAAATCTTTGATTTAGAACATTTCTAGTCAAATAAAAATAATGTTTATATGTTAAAAATGCTTTTGGAAGAAACCCTTTGAGAAATGTTTTGATTTAAACTCTCTGACCCTAAACACAAGGTTTTATGATTAAAATATATTTGATGAACCCTATAGTGTATTACTTTGCTAAAAAGCATTTTCAACCACATCAAATAATGTTTTGGTTTAAAAAGGGTTTATAGGTAAAATCTTTTGCAAATGGTTTTGCCACTTTTATAAAATGACCAATAGGTGTTTTCAAATGTTTATAACCCATTAGAAACCACTTTTCCAAATAAATCAATCTTTGGCATGCTTGCATGCATTGCTTGGTTTCTATTATTTTATGTGATGTTTGCTTGAATGGTAGATTGAATATTTGCTTGCTTGATTGATTTGTAGTGGAATTTAAAGAGTGTGAATATTTCAAGAACAAGGAGTGAATTTATAATTCTCTACCAAAAAGGCAAGTGATGCTTCATACTTTTGTCCCATTATTTTCACTATGCATTAGTGATACTTCAAAGTAGGACTTGCATGGAATTTTACTAAGTGTGCTATGCCATGGGAAATCCTAGTAGATGAAACCTTAGTAGAATTTTCCTAAGTTAAGATTCCTACTACTATCATGCTTAGCTTAGCTAGTAGAAAACAAGGGTGGAATATATTCATACTATGGAATATTTCTAAGTCAAGGACTTGTGTTTTGTTTAATAAAACAACTAAGTGAATGAATCACCTGGGTGGAATGGAAGGAATGGTTTGTGTTGAGTGGTTACACAAGGCCCATTTATATGGTTTACCTTGCATATCTCACTTGTGTATGGCCATCCAGGAACAAAGAGATTTGAGATGTCAAATGTTGAGAAGCTTCAAGTGCAGCCACTTGGCATTATGGGCTCTGCCTGGATCATATAGGTTGCAATAACTTAGCCAAATGGACAGTTGGTGGGAGGGGATGATAGGTTGGAACGCGTCCATTCTGGTCTAAGGGAAGGCTTCTGAAAGATCTTGTCTTGGTGAAACCAAGTCTTGTGGGGCACCACCTCTGCAGAGTGTAAAATCTAAGTACTTAGCCATGTCCCTGGCAAAGGACAATTTGAGCATCAAGACATGGAAGCTATCAAGAATCTCCTCATCCCAATTTCTAAGTTAAAATTTTGTGGTTGAACAAGGGTTGAAGGATCACCAATTTCTATTGGGAGATGCCTTGGGTGATTTTGTCAAGCAAAAAAAACTTAGTGTTTTCAAATGATAAGGAAAAAATCTATTTTGAACAAAGCAAGCCTAAGCTCCACTTAGCCAAATGCATATAGATGATATACTCCACTATACTACCATAGTATCACTTGCCAATACAATTCAAATGTATTGACCCTTGTAGATGTAACTTATTATGTTGCAGGTTTGTTTGATGTTAGTGAAGTATGTGGATTAGGATTACAAGACTACAACCAACATGATTGCCTGTGGCACTTTGAAGATGAAGGACTCCATGCTATAGTTATTTCTGCTGCATTGTAATGAGATAGGCAATTGAGCTATGTAAGATGTAATGAATTATTTTATTCCTGGTTATAAAGTTGTATTATGACCTTTGTTTCTTGATATTACATCTTAACTGTGGATTCTAGCTATTGATCCAGGGACTAGCATTGTAAACACAGGGATCTCTACCTTATTAAAGGTTGGGAACTCTTACACAGAATCTCAAAGGCAACTTAAACCTCATATGAGAAGAAGCAAGCAAAGAGGTAATACACTTATTAGATGCATGTACAATCTTTCATGTCGAGGAAAGTGATTGGGTAAGTCTTATGCATTGTGTTCCTAAGAAAGGTGGGTTCACTATTATTCAGAATGATCATAATGAGATAGTCCCAACTCGAATTGTCATTGGTCATAGGATGTGTATTTATTAGATAGAACTTATTAAGGAAACTAGAAAGGATCATTTCCCTTTATGTTTACAGATCAAACTTTAGAGATACTTGCTATGCACTCTCATTGTTGTTACTTAGATGGTTATTTCGGTTTCTCTCAAATAGATGTTCATCCTCATGACCAATTAAATACAACTTTCACTTGTCCTTTTGGATTACATTCTTATCGATGTATGCCTTTTGGTGTTTGTAATGCTCCTGCCACCTTCCAAATGGGTATGACTGGCATATTTTCTTATTATGTTTAAAATATCATGGAAGTATTCATGGACGATTTACCATTCTATGGAACTTAATTTAATCATTGTCTCCATAATCTTCGTAAAGTTTGTAGACATGCAAAGATACTTAGTAAGTGTCACTCATGGTTCAAGAAGGTATAGTACTTGGTCATAAAATTTCAGCAAGGACATAGAAGTTGATAAGGAGAAAATAGTAGTTGTAAGCCTTCTCCCTCCTCATGATGTAAAAGGTATAAGGAGTTTCTTATGTCATTCTAGATTTTGTAGAAGGTTTATTAAGAACTTCTCTAATACTGCTAGACCATTAACTAACCTTTTAAAACAGGGTGTTCCATTTTATTCTGATGAAAACTTTTTTACTACTCTCACCATATTTGTAACATCCAAAGGTTTTAGGTCAAAAAAAGAGAGAACACAGGTGTGTGCATTGCATTCATGCATCAGAAAATCCAACGAATTTTCATGTTCTTGTTTAAAACACGAAGGGATCAGAGTTCCTCTTGTTCTGATAGATTAGTCTAGCACATGAGAGTGAGTGCAATGAATTTTGACATGACTTCTCTTGATTTCTTTGATTTAAGGGGAATTCAATTAATAATTGATATAATTCCTGTGGGCCACTAGATTTATCCTCCGAGAATCCCTTTTATGCATACCAACACGATCCCATATCTGTCTGTTGTTGCACATAATCGATAAGTATCAAAGTAAACATTCATTACTTAAGCAGATACAATTCATACCTTAATGCCATTATGGCTACATCGATAATCATCAGAGGAAATTTAGTACAACATCGAGCCCAAGCCATGCCTTATCATATAGGCAACTAACTAGGAGAACGTCCTAGCTTGCATAGTCATCGACATCACCTTCTTCTTCTGAACTTCTCGATTTTGACCAAGTTAATAGACAAGGAGAAAGCTAGTGAGTACTTTGAATGTACTCGTAAACCACCTTAAGAGAATAAAGATAAAGGATATGCAATATGGCTATGGTAGTAGGAGAGATGTGTGAGGGGTTCTTTTCTAAAATAGTTTCTCTTATAGATATAGTATCTCTATATCTTTGTTGAAAAACATTTATAAAACATTTTTAAAACCTTTGAAAGGTTTGGAAACTATTAGGATTGGGTCACCCAATTTCAACTCCTCTGTCCTTACTCGATCGGGTTTTTCATCTTCCATGATCCTTCAAGATCACATCACTTCCTCTGTGGTACTTCAGACCACCCTTTTGAGAGAACTCCTTATTTTCTGAAAAACCTTTTTAGAAATTAAAATCAGCACCTCTCTACAGTAACCTTCCCAACCTTCCATGACCGCGGGCATGGCTATTCGAATAGATTTACACTTTGTAGAGGTGGTACACTTTACCCACACCATCTGGGTACCCTACCTTGATGTTGGAGATATGCCCTAGAGGTAATAATAAATGTAGTTATTATTATATATCTTTGTGTTTATGATAAATGTTTACATTCATGCTATAATAGTATTAACAAGGAAACCATTAATACTTGTGTGATTTGTAAACTTAATTTGAAGTCCCTAGTATAGCCTCTATACTTCACTAGCTTGTTGGTTGATTGATGATGTGGTTTCTTTGTCATGAACATTGAGATGTTATCAACAACAAGATCATATCGTTAGGAGAATGATATGGTGGACATACTCCTGTAGACAAGCGTAGCATAAAGATCAAGTCATTTCAATAGTTCAATTGCTATATGCTTTCTGATACATAGTAACCTAATTCCTTCGACCATGAGATCATGCATATCACCTTTACTGGATGGATGCTTTGATGTCATCAAACACCACACCGTAATGTGGGTGGCTATAAAGGTGGCATTGAGTGTTAGGAAAGTATTGGTTGAAACACATGGATCAAGAGTGGGATTTGTCCATCCACATGACGGATAGATATTCTCTGGGCCCTCTCGGTGAAATGTCATCCAATTAGCTTGCAAGCATGTGACTTGGTCACAAGGGATCACATATCAGGAGCGAGAAAAGAGTACTTATCAAGAACGAGGATGAACTAGGTATGCGAGATACAAGCGATCATAACCTCGGATAAGTAACATATCGTGAGACAAAGGGAAATTGGTATCGTATGTAAGTGGTTCATTCGATCGCAAAGTAATCATAGAAATATGTAGAGCCATATGAATTTCCAGATTCCTCTATTGGTTATTGTTCGAGAAGTGTCTCGATCATGTCCGCATAATTCACGAACCGTAGGGAGACACACTTAAGGATTGACGTTGTTTTGAGTAGTTATGGTATTATGAGAAAGAGACCGAATGTTGTTGGTCTCGGATGGGATCCGGGATATCACGAGGAGATCCGGAATGGTCCGGAGAATAAGATTCATATAAGGAAAGTTCCGTTTGAGTTGGGGAATGGTTCCGTGTTTTCATCGGAACATTCTAGAAGGTCCTAATGTCGGCACTCCGGGGAGGAAGGGTACATGAATGTGTCATTACATATTTGAATGATTGCATCATGTACTAGGTATTCTTGCTGTCCCAAATAAAGGATTTATTTAAATCCTAAATTGAAAAGTCAAACGGCTAGTTTGAAAGTCAAACGGCAATTTTGGGAAGTGGGAAAAGAGGAGGATTGGTGGAGGCCGAGTTGGAGGAGGGTTCCTCCCCTTAGCCGGCGCACCTCCCAAGGCCGAGTTGGGGAGGAACTCCTCCCCTTGGCCGGCCAGCCCTCCAACCTATATAAGGAGGGGCAGGGCTCCCCTCCTAGACACACAAGTTTCCTATCCTCTAAACTAAACCCTAGATCTAGACCCCGGTTTAGAGCTATTCGGTTTAGAGCCTTCTAATTGGTTTAGAGCCTTCTAATTGGTGTGTCTAATTACTAGACCACTAATAGCCTCTCTCATAAGCTCCACCATACTCGCACCGGCTTAAGGCGAAGCCTCAAGGATTTCCCTCTACTTAGGTACCACGCCGTTGTCTTTGCCGGAATCGCGAGAGTGCTACAACCTCCATTTTCTTTGGAACAAGGAGAGGAAGGTCTTCGTCAGTACCGAGCGTGTGACCGATCTTGGGAGCGCCTGCGGAGCGATGGCGCTGGAAGGATCGTCTACGATCTTGAGATCGGAAGAAATGCGACTACATCACCCGAGAATCTGCTCTCGTTAAACACTTTGGAATCTTCGGTGAGTTATTCCATCGACTCGTTGCTACAATCTAGTAGATAGATCTTGGCTTGTTTGTTTGTATGCGGTAGAAAATTTTTGTTTTCCATGCTACGAACCCCTGAAGTGGTATCAGAGCCGTGTCTATATGTAGATCATTGCGAGTAGAACACAATGGTCATTGTGGGCGTTGATGCTTTTATTGTAGATTGCTTTTTGTGTACTTTGCATCTTGCGGTATGTTGGGATGAAGCGGCCCGGGCTAACCTTACATGACATCGTTCATGAGACTTGCTCCACGCTTGACATGCAACTCGTTTTGCATAAGTGGCTTTATGGTGCTGTTTCTCCTAGCATAGTAAAGATCCAATTTACAATGGGTGATCAACAATGCTAGTATCAATGTTGTGGTTCTTGTTAAATGAGTTAGAGCGACACTTATGGAAAGCCCCAAACCACGTAAAATATGCAAAGAAAGTAGAAGCGTCTAACTTTGTTTTGCAGGGGTGTGCAGTGATGTGATATGGCCATGATTGTGATTATATTTGATGTATGCAATGTTCCTTATTGTAAGTTGGCAACCGGAAGGAGCCATATGGTTGTCTTTAATTTCTGTTAAGACCTGCGTGTCTATTCAAAATAGTTGTAATAGTTGAAGCTGGTGGACGACAACCATGAAGAAGCGTCATTGACCTTGATGCTATATGCGGTGATGATGGAGATCATATTCGTGCTTGAAGATGGAGATCGGAAGCACAAAGAAGAAAACCATATCATATCACATATTATGAATTGCATGTGATGTTAATCCTTTATGCATCTTGTATTGCTTAGTAGACGACGGTAGCATTATAAGATGATCCCTCATGCACATAAATTTCAAGTTCTAAAGTGTTCACCCTTAGTATGCACCGTTGCCAAAGCTTGCTGCTTCGAAGCACCACGTGATGATCGGGTGTCTTTGATTCAGCGGTGAATACAACGTAGCGTAAGCAAGCCAGATTTGCTTATCACGGTAGCTAAGGTTTGATCTTGACGAGCCTAGCATGTACGGACATGGCCTCGGGAACACGGATGGCGAAGGCAAAGCATGAATCATATAGTAGATATGATGAACATGATGATTGTTAGCCATTAAAACTATATCAGCTCTCGTGATGATCGATGTTGATGTAGTGGATTTGGTTATGTGATCACTAAAACAATGTGAGGGATGTTGTTTTGGTGGGAGTTCACCTAGTTTAATTTCATTAATTAATTTGAACTCAATTTGTCATAAACTTAGTCTAAACTATTGCAAATATGTTGTAGATCAATGGCAGCCCCTACCATCAATTTTAATGCGTTCCTAGAGAAAGAAAAGTTGAAAAACAATGGAAGCAACTTGGGATTGGTTCCGCAATTTGAGATTGTCCTCACAATTGGTAATTTGACCTATGTGCTGGATGCAGCTAGGTGACCCACCTGCAGCTGATGCTACCGATGAAGTAAAGAATGTTTACCTCGCTCGGAAGAATCGATTACTCCATAGTTCAGTGTCCTATCTTGTATGGTTTAGAATCGGAGCTTGAAAAGGTTTGAAGAGTCGATCCATATGATATTGTCGAGGATCTCAAATTAATCTTTGAGACTCATGCGGCAATTGAAAGTTATGAAGCTTCGAAAAGTTCTTTAGCTGCAAGATGGAAGAGGGTAGCTCTCGGTGAGCATGTGCTTAAGATGTGCAGGCATAAATAAACTTCAAAGTTTGGGTATAGTGATTCCTAATACTTTGGGGGTTTACCGCATCCTCAATCACTACCACCAAGTTACAAGAACTTTGTGATGAACTACAACATGCGAACATGAACAAGAGTTGTCGAACTATTTGCTATGTTGAAATCTGCAGTGGAGATCAGAAAGAGCACCAAGTGTTGATGGTCAATAAGACCACCAAATTCAAGAAAGGCAAGTCTAAGCAAAGGGACACTTCAAGAAGGGTGGTAAGAAAGTTACCACGCATACGAAGAAGACCAAGGCTGGACCTAAGCCTGAAACGAGTGCTTTCTTGCAAGGGAGAAGGTCCTTTGGGCGGAATTTCCCAAGGTACTTGGCGGTTGAAGAACGGCAACATCAAGAAGAAAGGTATATCTCGATATACATGTTATTGATGTGTATCTCACTAGTACTCGTAGTAGTGCACGGGTATTTGATCTTGGTTGGTTGCTCATATTTGTAACTCGAAGCGAGGAGCTGCGAATAAGCGGAAGCTAGTGAAGAGCGAGGTGACGATGGCGTGAGAAGCGGATCAAAGGTTGATGTGATCGCGGTCGACGCTACCTCTTCATCTACCATCGGGATTAGTTTTATACTTAAATAATTGTTATTTGGTGCTGCGTTAAGCATGAACATTATATCGAGGATCTTGTTTATTGCGAGTCGGTTACTTGTTTAAATCCGAGAATAATGGTTGTTCGATTTATATGAGTAATATGTTTTATGCACATGCACCTTTGATAGATGGTCTATTCTTGTTGAATCTCGATAGTAGAAATACACATATTAATAACATTGAAGCTAAACGATTGAAATCAGCGATAACTCGACCTATATGTGGCTCTGTCGTCTTTGTCACATTGGAGTGAAGCGTATGAAGAAACTCCATTCCGATGGACTTCTTGAATCACTTGATTTTGAATCACTTGAAAGATGCGAGGCATGTCTGATGGGTAAAATGACTAAGACTCCATTTTCTGGTATGATGGAGCGAGCTACAGACTTATTGGAAATCATACATACCGATGTGTGTGGCCCAATGAGTGTAGCATCATCGTGATGATTATCGTTATGTTCTTACCTTCATGGATGACTTGAGTAGATATGGGTATATCTATTTCATGAAACATAAGTCCGAAACTTTCGAGAAGTTTAAGGAGTTTCAAAGTGAGGTAGAGAATCAGCGTAACAAGAAGATTAAATTTCTACGTTACGATCGTGGAGGTGAATATCTAAGTTACGAGTTTGGCGAGCATTTGAAATGTGGAATACTTTCGCATTGACACCGCCGGGAACACCACAACAGTAATGGTGTGTCTGAGCGTCATAATCGAACTCTCTTAGATATGGTTAGTTCTATGATGTCACTTACAGATCTACCACTATCATTTTGGGGTTATGCATTAGAAACAGCGCATTCACTTTAAATAGGGCACCGTCTAAATCCGTTGAAACGACACCATATGAATTATGGTTTGGGAAGAAACCTAAATTATGGTTCCTTAAAGTTTGGGGATCTGAAGCCTATGTAAAGAAGTTACAGCGGACAAGCTTGAACCCAAAGCGGAAAAATCGTCTTCATAGGATACCCGAAGGAAACTATTAGGTATACCTTCTATCATAGATCCGAAGGCAAAATCTTCGTTGCCAAGAATGGATCCTTTCTAGAGAAGGAATTTCTCTCGAAAGAAGTATTTGGAAGGAAAGTAGAACTTCGGCGAGGTTGTCGAACCTTCTCTCGAAATTGCGAGTAGCGCACTTGGGAAGAAGTTCTGTGGTGCCTGCACCAATAAGAGAGGAAGCTAATGATGGTGATCATGAAACTTCGGTTGAGGTTGCTCTGAGCCTCGGAGGTCAGCGAAATCGTACCACTCCAGTTGGTATGATTCCGTTATGAATGTCATGTTGGTGGACAACACCGATGACCCCGAGACATATGAGGAAGCGATGATGAGCCCAGATTCCAATAAATGGCAAGAAGCCATGAAATCCGAGATTGGATCCATGCGAAACCAAGTATGGACTTTGGTGGACTTACCGGATGGCGTAAGGCTGTCGAGAACAAATGGATTTTCAAGAAGAAAACAGATGCTGATGGTAATGTTACTGTCTATAAAGCTCGACTTGTCGCAAAAGGGTTTCGACAAATTCAAGGAGTTGACTACGATGAGACTTTCTCGCCGGTAGCGAAGCTAAAGTCTGTGAGGATTATGTTAGCAATCGCTGCATATTATGATTATGAGATATGGCAGATGGATGTCAAAACAGCATTCCTCAATGGAGACATTGATGAAGAGTTGTATATGATGCAACCCAAAGGTTTTGTCGATCCTAAAGATGCTAACAAGGTATGCAAGCTTCAACGGTCCATCTATGGATTAAAGCAAGCATCCCGAAGTTGGAATCAACGTTTTGATAAGGTAATCAAAAGTTTTGGTTTTATACAAACTTATGGAGAAGCTTGTATTTACAAGAAAGTGAGTGGGAGCTCTGTAGCATTCTTTATACTGTATGTGGATGACATATTGTTGATTGGGAATGATGTAGACCTTCTTAATAGTGTCAAAGAGTATTTGAATAATAGTTTTTCAATGAAGGATCTTGGAGAAGCAGCTTACATATTAGGCATAAAGATTTATAGAGATAGATCGAAACGCTAAATATCATTGTCACAAAGTACATATTTGGACAAAGTTCTAAAGAGGTTTGGAATGGAAGATAGCAAGAAAGGGTTCTTGCCCATGTTGCTATCGACCTTGAGTAAAACTCAAAGTCCGACATCGGCGAAGATAGAGAAAGAATGAGTAAGACTCCCTATGCCTCAGCCATAGGATCTCTAATGTATGCCATGCTATGTACTAGAACCGACATCGCATATTCTGTTAGTCTAACTATCATATATCAATGTTTTCCAGGAGTGGATCATTGGACAGCGGTCAAAAACATCCTTAAGTACTTGAGAAGAACTAAGGATATGGTTCTTTCTTATGGAGGTGATGAACAGCTCGTTGTTAATGGTTACACCGATGCTAGTTGGAACACCGATCCGGATGATTCTAAATCACAATCTGGATCGTATTTATTTTGAATGGTGCGGCAGTTAGCTGGAGGAGTGCAAAGCAAAGCGTTGTGGCGAGATCTTCAACTGAATCGGAATACATGGGCTGCCGGAGGCTTCACAAGCGATATGGATGAAAGAGTTCATTCTGAGCTGGGTGTGGTTCCTAGTCTGTTGGACCCAATGTCTATCTCTTTGTGATAACATAGGCGCCATAGCCAATCTTGCGCAAGAACCAAGGTCACACAAGAAGTGAAGCATATCAAGCTGCGTTTTCACGCTATTCGAGAACATATCCAGGATGGGGATATAAAGATTTGCAAAGTACACACAGATCTGAATGTGGCGGATCCGTTGACTAAACCTCTCCCGAGGGCAAAACATGACCAACACCAAACTGCCATGGGTGTTCGGTATATTACCATGTAATCTAGATTAGATGACTCTAGTGCAAGTGGGAGATTGGAGATATGCCCTAGAGGTATTAATAAATGTAGTTATTATTATATATCTTTGTGTTTATGATAAATGTTTACATTCATGCTATAATAGTATTAACAAGGAAACCATTAATACTTGTGTGATTTGTAAACTTAATTTGAAGTCCCTAGTATAGCCTCTATACTTCACTAGCTTGTTGGTTGATTGATGATGTGGTTTCTTTGTCATGAACATTGAGATGTTATCAACAACAAGATCATATCGTTAGGAGAATGATATGGTGGACATACTCCTATAGACAAGCGTATCATAAAGATCAAGTCATTTCAATAGTTCAATTGCTATATGCTTTCTGATACATAGTAACCTAATTCCTTCGACCATGAGATCATGCATATCACCTTTACTGGATGGATGCTTTGATGTCATCAAACACCACACCGTAACAGGGTGGCTATAAAGGTGGCATTGAGTGTTAGGAAAGTATTGGTTGAAACACATGGATCAAGAGTGGGATTTGTCCATCCACATGACGGATAGATATTCTCTGGGCCCTCTCGGTGAAATGTCATCCAATTAGCTTGCAAGCATGTGACTTGGTCACAAGGGATCACATATCACGGAGCGAGAAAAGAGTACTTATCGATGCGAGGATGAACTAGGTATGCGGAGATACCGATCATAACCTCGGATAAGTAACATATCGTGAGACAAAGGGAAATTGGTATCGTATGTAAGTGGTTCATTCGATCGCAAAGTAATCATAGAAATATGTAGAGCCATATGAATTTCCAGATTCCTCTATTGGTTATTGTTGAGAAGTGTCTCGATCATGTCCGCATAATTCACGAACCGTAGGGAGACACACTTAAGGATTGACGTTGTTTTGAGTAGTTATGGTATTATGAGAAAGAGACCGAATGTTGTTGGAGTCTCGGATGGGATCGAGGATATCACGAGGAGATCCGTAATGGTCGGAGAATAAGATTCATATAAGGAAAGTTCCGTTTGAGTTGGGGAATGGTTCCGTGTTTTCATGGGAACATTCTAGAAAGGTCCGGAATGTCCCACTCGGAGGGGAAGGGTACATGAATGTGTCATTACATATTTGAATGATTGCATCATGTACTAGGTATTCTTGCTGTCCCAAATAAAGTTTATTTAAATCCTAAATTGAAAAGTCAAGCAGCTAGTTTGAAAGTCAAGCAATTTTGGGAAGTGGGAAAAGAGGAGGATTGGTGGAGGCCGAGTTGGAGGAGGTTCCTCCCTTGGCCAGCGCACCTCCCAAGGCCGAGTTGGGGAGGAACTCCTCCCTTGGCCGCCAGCCTCCAACCTATATAAGGAGGGCAGGGCTCCCTCCTAGACACACAAGTTTCCTATCCTCTAAACTAAACCCTAGATCTAGACCCTGGTTTAGAGCTATTCGGTTTAGAGCCTTCTAATTGGTTTAGAGCCTTCTAATTGGTGTGTCTAATTACTAGACCACTAATAGCCTCTCTCATAAGCTCCACCATACCACTTTTGGCTTAAGGCGAAGCATGCAGGATTTCCCTCTACTTCCGGTACCACGCCGTTGTCTTGCGGAATCGCGAGAGTGCTACAACCTCCGCTTTCTTTGGAACAAGGGAGAGGAAGGTCTTCGCCGAAATAGTACCGAGCGATGTGACCATTGCGGGGCGCTTAGGAGCGTGGTATTTGGAAGGATCGTCTACACGATCTTGAGATCGGAAAGAGTACGACTACATCACCCACGAGAATCTGCTCTCGTTAAACACTTTGGAATCTTCGAGGGTGAGTTATTCCATCGACTCGTTGCTACAATCTAGTAGATAGATCTTGGCTTGTTTGTTTGTATGCGGTAGAAAATTTTTGTTTTCCATGCTACGAACCCCTACACTTGATGCCATACAGATCGTGGGTCGAGTAACCGGTCAAAACCGTTAGGATGCCCACTCTGGCATAGGCCCTACCCTATGAGTTGTTCCTCTCAACATCGAGACGTCGGGTACCATGGAACAACCGAAGCGCCCCCACTACTTCAGGAATGGTGCATTTTCAATGAGAGGCTCATCATATCATCCGACCGCATACAAGGACAGTTCCCATCTCCTCCAGGTGACTATCTAACAGATGACCCTTTCTTTAAATAAGACCCAACATTCAAGAGAGGTGTCCCTTATAAGTAGTTGCCAGGAATCCCATACTAGAGTAGACAAACTTCAAGTCAAGCCCCATCCCATTCCAGGGTAATGTGGTTTCATGGGTTAATTGTTCTAGCAAACTACAAAGAAACGAATGAGTTTTCCTAAGCATTTTCCTCTTCCTCCACTTTAGCATCATTTGTAAAACCAAAACCTTTTTCTTTCTCAAACTTCTCTTGGGATGGCGAACCTCACCAAAGTTTTACCAAAAATCATTTTGTAAACTTTTCCGGGGTCTTCCCATCCTACATTTTTCTTTGGCTAAAACGAGATCTCCCAAGGAGGGTGGTATTATACACCACTTAAAATGATAAGGAAAAGTAGGTTTCATCAAGGGTGTTGTACCTAGTGGTACTAATGGGTAATGACCTAGAGGATCCAAGCCTTCACCCTATATAAAACATTATATAGTAAAACAATGCAGGTTGTACAAATCAATAGATAAAACATGCATACGTAAAATAGTAGGACAAGGATTATGAGCAAGAAGGTGGCTTTCCTATGTTCAACAATATGGTAATATGTCCCTGGACTTATTCTTAGAAAATTATAATACCTAATATAATAATATGATCTCTTCTTCTCGTCGTCAAGGCAATCACTAGAAATTATCTGTAGATCAAATAAATTTATCAATATACAAAAATGATATCATTAGATAGGTATTGAATTAACACATCCAAAAAAGTGGCTTCAATTTAATTAGTTATGGATTTTCTAGTGGAATAAACCCTAGTTTTAGAGAATAAATCACTAGAAATTATTTGTATCTCAAATAAATTTGTCCTTAGAGTTTATTCTAGATATTTAATTTTAAGATTTTTGAGAGTTAGATTCACTTCAAGTTCTGTAGTCAATTTTACTTTTTAACCATATTTATTTTATAGGTACATATGACATTAGACCAAGGACATTGGAGATGTATTATAAATACCTTCTAGTAGAAACCAAAATCACTATATTTGGAGTTGTAGAACTTCTGGAGTGATTTATCTAGTGAAAACATGTAGAAGGTTATAATTCACTCAAAATCCTGGAGCTCAATAAATGTTGATCTTCCTTATTTTTTTAGGTCTTGTAGTACCACTTCACTGGGAGTTGGATTCAACTTAAAAAAGGTTGTAGTTTGGCCTAGGAAAATTGTTGAAATCATAATAGAAGTACTTTTGTTATTTTCACTACTTGAGATCCATAGGATTTTTTGGTATGGGGCCAAGGATATAAGAAAGGTATCAGGGATAACTTCCTTGTTAAATTTATTTCACAAGAATTGGAGATCAATATATTTATATATGATTTATTGATTGAAGTAGACATATTTTAGTAGGTGAATTTCCAAAAAATATGTGTTTATTGTTTTTCCTACATTTTAGTCATGCATGTTCGAGAAACATTTAGGGATGCATGAAAAATTGTATCTGAGTGTTTTGTCGTTATTATCATTTTAATTTTAATTTATACCAATAGGTCAAGTTCATATCAAAATAAAAATCGAAAATAAAAAGGGGCAGAAGGCGGACGTGTCATATATGGGCTATGGTGAGCCCCGCCATGGTTTGAAATCATGGAGAGGGTCCCGGCTATCAGCAGGTGCAACACGCGAATCTGTATCGGTCGACTACAACCGTTCGATTAAAATAGGATCGACGGTATCCCATCGTCTTCTACCTCCGACGGCAAGAAGCCAGAGGGGAAACCCTATCAGGGTTTTAGGAAGCTTGGGATCTTACCTAGAGCCTTCCCCAACAACGAGGAGGGAACATGGAGACGTGGCGCTTCACGCCGAGTCGAACCATGGGCGGCAAGACATGATTTGATGTAGGAGGGCGTCCCGAGCATCATTGCTGGCGGATCTTGATCTGGTGCTCTCCTAGGCACTTGATGGGGTGCGTGCATGTCGAAGCGGGGAAGTCCGTTCAGATGCGGTGGCTCTAGGGAGTGCAGGGGTGGTACATGCAGTGGATATGGGGGATCAGGAGCTTCTAGTTCGTGGGAGGAGCTCTGTACAGCCCTGTAATGGTGCGGGCGTCTCCGGAATTCTTGCAAGGAAAGGGAGGATGGAGGAGGTGTATTAGGTAGAGAGAGAGAGAGAGAGAGGAAGTAGACTTGAGAGAAATAGAGGGAGCTGGGGTGCTAGAGATCTATGGTAATCTTGTATGCAAGCTTTCAAAACTAGGAGGTTCTTCTCCATCTCCTGAGCAGAGGGAGGGGAGGTAGCTCAGGGGCGGCTGGGAGGGGAGACTGGTGAGGTGAGGGAGTAGAATGGGGGCACAGGAGGGGCTGGCTAGCCGCTAGCCATTTTATTTAGAGATAGGAGGTCCATGGTGGACTTGGTTCACTTGGGAGCTAGGTTTTTCTTCGAGGGACACGATTGGGAAACATGGGCAGTGGGAAAAGGGAGTGATGGTGTTGTTGTAATGTTTTTAAAAGTGCAATACAAGACACATCTACTAGTAGGAAAAGGCCTAGTGGCAGCGTTCGAAAAAGGAGGTTCGTGGCGTTGAACCCGCATGCCACTAATCTCACGCCACTAGTAGGAAATAGTGGTGGCGTCTATAGTGAATGCCACTAGTAGTGTATCTAGTGGTGACACTTTCATTAAACGCCACCATTACATATGATAATAGTGATGTTCTAGTTATCTTTAGCGCCACAAGTCATTTTTCAAAAATTAGAAAATAAATCCGGTGCATCCAATTGAATATTCACATAACAACATAATATATTCATCAAAATGGCGCAATATAACATCATGAAATGCATTATCACATAACAAGCGGTTCAACACATTACAATAAGTTCAACATAAAATAATAACAAGCGGTTCATAACATCAAGAAGTTCAACACAACTTGCATCTACACAAACAAACCATCACAAGGAACTAGCCAGTCATCACGAAAGATCATGTCAGTGACGAACATTATCTCAATGTTATGGCGTGAAGTGTTCCTGCCAGGGAGGAGAATGGCTTGAACAACTTGTAGATAATCATGACGATCTTCAACAAAGGTCTTCCACTCCGGGATGTTGAAGATGATTGTAACACCCTTGGGTCGGCCCTATGCAAGTTTTAGCGATTCCCGCCAAACCCGCATAGAAACGATTCAAAGGTGCCCACCGGGCACTTTCATGCGGGTGGAATACGAAGTAATACCATTACAGACTAGTCCATGATGGAAGCCACAAAACATATATATAGAACAACGAATCGATGAGTCAAGAATACAGATATACCATACAAAGATCCAAATCACCTTGAAAACGATACAACATCGGAGTACAGACAAGATGCAAATTGAGCTAAGAGCCCTAAAATATAACCAATGGTGTCGATAACCCTGCCCAGGCCAAGCTGGAAGGGTAAACCAACTAATGATGTCGATCTCAAACCTGTTCAACCAAAAGGGGTGGTATTGAGACCTCGGATCAATAAAGATCCTTGGTCCCTGTGATTTACATGTCAGTCCCTGGATCAAAAGCTAGCACTCACAGTAGATGAATATCATGTAAAACACAATGTCATTATTACACGAATTATTAAGAGGATGAAATTATTACAAATTTTCTTAGAATATAGCTAGCTCAAATTACAACGGAAACATAAATAACTTGAGTCCATCAACTCCATAGGCTTGTTGAGTGTAGACTCGCGATCCCTACGCACCTTTCAATCTTCGGATTCTGCACATAAAACATGCATACAATAAGTTGGGTCAATACTTTGAATGTATTGTAAAATTACACCAAGGAAGGAATAATACTAACTCTACATACAAGGCCAGTTTAGGATGTGGGGTTCATTTGCACAAAGCTAGTTTTTCTCTAAGTGTGGAGAAAAGAGAGAGAGTTTTACGCTACTTTGTAAACATTTGCTTAAGTAATATAGGGTCGAATGGCACACGAGAATATTACTCACCAAGTTTCCGAACTACCTAGCACTTGGATATTCCTCACCAAGTCCCCAAAAATCCCACCCTTTGGCGATATGACTCACGCCATGGGGTTTTAGAAAACAAACTTTAAATTTTGAAAGAGAGAGAGGAAGATCCTTCAGAGGCTCCATCCTTCATATGCTCAATGTTGTTATGTTTCCGTGAACATGGCTGATCGATCATATTGCAATACTCTCGAGAGTTTGTGCACTTTACGCATAATCCATGATCAAGTCCTTCTATAGACAAGACCATGGCGAGGATTTCCCTTAGTAGCCCCTCTACCTTCTGGATCCAGCCGTGGAAAGAACCTCCAAAAGTTGGTACCCAGGTGAGGTTTCCCACTAAGTACTAGGCCAAGACAGAGCCCATATGTATTGTGTTTGCATTGGAAGCTTCTGAATTCTGAAACATGGCACACTTCTTTGATTCCTGGGCGGCCATCCTCCACCAAATTCCACTCATTGACCTGACAACCATTCCGCCCAGAAGAAAACTTAGTTCTTATTTTGAAGTGGCTTTGAGAAGAAAAGATCGCTCAGGAGAGCCTTTATACTTAGAAAAAGTTTCTTGTCTTTCGAGCCCCCCAATGGTACTTTATATATATAGCATAACAAGTACTTAGAAAAAACAGAGGCAACCTATTAGGAGGGGAAATTCCTAAGTATGGAGCAACTCATGGCATGCTACAATAACACCGCCCTTGCAAAATAATACTAAGGAAAAATCTACCAGAACATCCTACACATGCATACTACAGAATTTGAAGATGACATGCATAGACAAATCTGGGACATAAGTATGAATAGGTGGTTTAACTTGCCTTGATCCGAGCAACAATACACAAAAATACTCCTCGGCGCACTCCGAACAAGCTAACAAAGCACAAACATATATCTCATCACTACTTGCACAAAAACAAAGCCATAGAAATAATATGTATGCATGCATGCACTATGGTAATATGAAAGAATGAGTTCCAATTCGACCAAGGTATTTTTCAGGGGGTGCTATTGTGTTGGGGATGTTGGTATTATTGATTTCCCACAGATTTTAGGTAATTTGGATTATTACTTTATTTTATATGCCCAAAAGGAGATCCAATCTTCAAATCTACCACGAATCAGATATAAACCTTTTAAGCAAAGTTTTATAATTTTAAAAAGTAAACATCATAATAGCAAAACCAACTCAACAAGAATCATCTAAAACGGAGTTACAATTTTTTTCCTATGAATTAAATAATCCGATCTAGTGTTTAAATTCTACAGAAATAATATTACACTAAACTAGCAATTTTACTCCAGATCTATGTTGTGCTCAATTTTAGCAATCCAATGGTATATTATTTTTATTTTTTGGACAAGTATTTTATTTACTATTAATTTTGCAATATTAACACATATTCTGCCTATTTTAGCAAGATTAACACATATTCTGCCTATTTTCGCCTCAGATTGGTTTGGCCAGACGATGCGGGGCCGACGCGATGCTGACGCAGGGGTAATGCTGCGCGATTATATTGGGTGATACCCCTTCATCAATAGATCTAGACGAGATCAATCTGCTTACCTGGCGGCGGCGTTGGCTTGATGACGACGGCGAGTAGCGGCGAAACGGCCAGAAGACGATTCTCGGCAGCATCCTGGTGCGTTCCTAAGGTGGCGGTGTACATGACGGGGTGCAGCTCCTCTTCGCGTTCCTTTTAGCACGGGTGGTGGAGACCCTTGCTTCCTCGTTTTGCGGCAAAGCTCCATTGTTCTTCGTGAATTCTGGCAAGATGTCAACGAGAGATTGCCGATGATAAACTGCACAAGGTGGGAAAAGAAGGGACATGGTGAGGCGGTGTTTCATGGGGAGAAGGATTAGAGTAAAAAGGGGGCAAGAAGCGACGAGAATCGTACCCTACCTCGAGCTCCCGAGCTTCGGCAACGGCGGCAATGGGTTCAAAAATTGGGCAGTGATTCAGTGTGGTTTGGCTAGGGTTTTATCTGCCAGAATCGTGGGGGGAGGGGACAGCCGAAAACAGTTCGTTGCAAACTCAACTGGGAGGACGACGATGGTGGGACCGGGCGGTCAGCGTTGTGGGCGTTGGCGGGCTACGCGCTGGGGCGCTGGTGGGCTACGTGCTGCGGCGTGGTGCGACCCATCTAGGCTAAGTGAAGCGTGCGCGGGGCGGAGGGGTGCGGCGGGCCAGCCCAATTAGGTTAGGTTAGCTAGTTTTTTTTGTTTTTTTAATATTTTCTGTTTTACATTTGCTTTAATAACTTTTGCATAACAACCTCAAATTTAATGAAACTAGTCCCTAAAAATTTATAAAAAGGAGGAGATCAACTTAGGATTATAAAAATAAACCTTTGCATAACCTTTTTAAGATTAGGTTTAAATAGCCTCTTTTGTCTTTATAGGACCATATGCGGAAAACAAAATAAGGTTTTAGGGAGAAGGGTTTTGATGCAAAATTTTATTGTGTGATGCCATGATGCGAATGATATGATGCATGCTTCTAGTAACATCTTAATACAAAATTTGGGATGTTATAAACCTACCCCCCTTAAGATGAATCTCGTCCTCGAGATTCAGGTTGGCTAGCAAATAGGTGTGGGTGTTCCATCCTCAAATCTTCTTCATGCTCCCACATGGCTTCTTCCTCGGAATGGTGATTCCATTAGACTTTGCAAAATCAGATAGTCTTGGTACGGGTAATCCTATTGGCTACTTCCAATATTTTGATGAGTATTTTCTCATAAGTAAGATCATTTTCCAATAGAACCTCATCCAGGGGAAGTATATCTCTCAACGGAGTTTTGGCCATTTCCGGGTGACACTTCTTTAATTGTGACACATGAAACACATCATGAACTGTTAGTCCTTCCAACAACTCCAACTGATAAGCAACTTCTCCTCTACAAGCCAGAACCTTATACGGACCTATAAATCATGGAGCCAACTTACCCTTGAGGCCAAACCTCTTAAGTCCTCGTAGTGGTGAAATCCGGAGGTATGCACGGTCCCCTATTTCATAAGTCACATATCTACGCTTGGAATCAGCATAGCTCTTTTGTCGGGATTGCACTACTTTTAGCATGTCTTGAATTTTTCGTACCTTTCCTCGGCATCCTTGATCAACTCAGGTCCAACAAGACTACGTTCTCCAACTCCACTCCATAACAGCGGAGTCCTACATTTCCTGCCATATAGAACTTCAAATGGAGCCATCTTGATGCTTGTTTGGTAACTATTGTTATACGAGAACTCCGCATATGGTAAGTTGTCATCCCAACTAGACCCATATTCTATGCATAGGCTCTCAACATATCCTCCAGAATTTTAATTATCCTCTCTGTTTGGCCATATGTTTATGGGTGGAAAGTCGTACTGAACTCTAATCTGATCCCGAGGGACTCATGTAGTTGCCGCCAAAACTTCGAGGTGAAGTGGGTACCTCTATCAGACACAATTCCCTTGGGAACACCATGCATGCTTATAATCCTTGACATATAGATCTTGGCGAGCTTAGCACTTGTGTATGTGGTATTTACAGGGAGAATGTGAGCAACTTTTGTAAAGTGGTCCACCACTACCTAGATAGAATTATATCCTAAATGAGTCTGGGGCAAACCCATGATAAAGTCCATGCCTACCTTGTCCCACTTCCAGTAAGGTATAGGTAATGGTTGTAGCAACCCTGCCGGTTTCTGATGCTCGGTCTTAACTCTATTACATATGTCACATAGAGAAATATACTCGGCAATTTCTCTTTTCAAATTGTTCCACCAGAATCTATCCTTCACATCCATGTACATTTTTGTGTTACGCGGATGAATCGAGTATGTTGAATCGTGAGCCTCTTGAAAAATCAGCGTCCTGATATCGGAATCATTGGGAATGCACAAATGCTTCTCATACTAGAGAGTTCCGTTTTCATCCAGATGAAACCCTTTTGCTTTCCCTTCGCTTATCTTGGCTTTTATCTCCTCCAACTCTTTGTCTCCCTTATGTGCTGCTTTGATTCTATCTTGAAGCATATGCACTCTTTCCATAGCTGCTAGGTGTCCATCCGGAACTATTTCCAGCCTGAGATCTTTAAATTGCTTACATAAATCCTTTGGAAGTTCCCCCGCGGTTAGTCCATTCACATAAACCTTACGACTTAAGGCATCAGCTACTACATTAGCCTTTCCGGGGTGGTACTATAGATCTAGGTCATAGTCCTTAATCAGTTATAGCCATCTCCTTTGCCTCATATTTAAATCTTTCTAGGTGAAGATGTATTTCAAACTCCTATGATTTGTGAACACATCGCAATGTTTTCCCATGAGGTATTTTCTCCATACCTTGAGTGTGTGCACCACGGACGCAAGTTCCAAATCATGTGTGGGGTAGTTGTGTTCATGGTTCTTAAGTTGGCGAGAGGCATAAGATACTACCTTCCCATCTTGCATCAGTACACTACCAAGTCCTTGCAGATAAGCGTCAGAATAGACTTGGAAATCCTTTTGGATATCAGGCAGACATAGAACTGGTTCCGTTACAAGGTGTTTCTTCAACTCCTGAAAACTTGCTTCACATTCCTCAATCCATAGGAACTTGTTTTCCTTCTTCCACAATTCTATCATATGTTTTGCTATCTTGGAAAAGTTTTCAATGAACCTTTGGTAATATCTTACGAGGCCCAAGAAACTCCTAATATCTCCCACATTCTGAGGCAACTCCCATTCAGACATGGAAGTTACCTTACTAGGGTATACGACAACTCCTTTTGCCGACACAACATGACCAAGGAAACCCACTTCATTTAACCATAACTCACATTTGTTGAACTTGGCATACAATTTGTGTTCTCTTAGCTTTTCCATAATTAGGCGCAGATGCCTCTCATGTTCCTTCTCATCCTTGGAGTATATAAGTATATCATCAATAAATACCATGATAAACTTCTCCAAATACTCCATAAACACCTTGTTCATCATAGTCATTAAATACGCCGGGGCATTAGTCGTCAGACGAAACGACATTACAGTGTACTCATACAAACCATATCTTGTGGTGAAATATATTTTGGGCACATCCTGTTCTCATATCTTCAGCTGAAAGTAAGCCGATCGCAGATCGATCTTAGAGAACACACTAGCTCCCTTTAACTAATCAAATAGATCGTTGATGTTCCATAGAGGATACTTGTTCTTGATTGTCACTTCATTCAACAAGCAGTAATCCACAACTAGCCTCTTTGTTTTATCCTTCTTTCCCACGAATAATACGGGTGCTCCCCAAGATGACGCGCTTGGTTGAATGAATTGTACAATTGCTCCCTAAGCTGTTTATTGAGTTCCTTCAACTCGTCCACATCCATCTTTTATGGTCTCTTGGCTATTGGCCCTATTCCCGGCATCAAGTCAATAAGAAACTCAATATCCCGGTCAGGAGGCATCCCTGGTAATTCTTCCAGAAAGACATCTGGATACTCCTTCACAACGGGTACATCCTCCAAGCTAACCCCCTTAAGAGAATTCATCATAATTTCCTTAAGTGCAAACGTTGACTTGATACGAATCCTTTTCCCTTCCGGTGTTGTGAGCGTGATAGTCCTTTTGGCACAATCTATGACTCCCTCATATTCGGTCATCCAATTCATGCCCAAAATTATGTCTAATCCTTGTGACTCCAGAACTACTAGAATTGTGGGAAAGATGTGTGTCCCAATCCTTAGCTCTAACCCTCGGCAACTAGAATTTGCCACTATTTCTCCTCCAGGAGAACTTACCCTTAGAGGAGAGATTATAGTCTCCGTAGGTATCTTGCCTCTATCCACAAATACCCTTGATATGAATGAATGCGATGCACCAGTATCGAAAAGAACAACTGCGAGAATGGAATTAAGCTTGAACTTACCAATCACGAAGTCCGGTGCGTCACAAGCATCCTCCATGGAGACATGATTCACTATGGCTTTGACAAACGGATTCGGCTTCTTCCCATTTCCATTACCATGGTTGTGTCCATTGACATTTCCATTCTTCATTTTCTCGGGGCAAGTAGTTGCATAGTGCTCTGTCTTGTTGCACTTCAAGCATGTCACCTCACTGAGATCCTTCCCATTGCTGCCATTTCCATTGCGGTGCTTATGACCATTGTGTTTGTGACTGCCATGGTGATGACCGTTATGGTTGTGGCCATTACTTTTATGAGGTGGTGGTGATGAAGTGTGTTGCCTCTGTTACAGAACATAGTGCTTGTGCGAATTAGACTTCCTCTTATGTTTTTCTATGCTCTTCCGCTTGGATTCAACCACAATAGCCATGTCTAGGAGTTCCTGAAAATTGTCAAATTTTTGAGCCACAAGCTGAATAGATATCTCATCATTGTTCCCTCTCAAGAACTCCTGCTGCCTCTTGGCATCAGTGGAAACATCATCTGGTGCATAACAGGCGAGCTTGTTGAAAAGCTCCCCATACTCTGTGACAGAACGGTGCAGCTGGTGTAAGTAGCAAAACTCGCACCTTTTCAGAGTCATGACACCGGCAGCCAGATGGTGAGTGCGAAAAGTTATCTCGAACTGATTCCAAGTAATCGTGTCAATATCCGGGTGGGTGACTTGGTAGTTATCCCACCATTCTGTAGCAGGTCCTTCAAGTTGGTGTGCGGCATAATGCACACTGTTAGCTCCAGTAGCTTGGACGGTATCTAACTTCTTATTGATTGTGCGGATCAAATCGTCCTTCAACTCGTAGATTGTCCAATTGCTCCCTAAGCTCCAGTAGATTGTCCAATTTCTCCCTAAGTTGTTTCTTGAGTTCCTTCAACTCGTCCACACAAGTGTAGGGGATCGCAACAGTCTTCGCGGGTAGTATTACCCAATTTATTGATTCGACACAAGGGGAGCCAAAGAATACTTCCAAGCCTTAACAACTGAGTTGTCAGTTCAGCTGCACCTGGAAATAGTTCTTGCTCACAGAAGTTTATCAGTAGCAACAGTTTGGTAGTAGCAACAGCAAAGCAACAGTAGCAGTAAAACATGAGCAATAGTAATAGTAACAGTAAACAGTGGGATTCGAGTGTGGTAGGCATAGGGATGGATGGACAGACGTTGCATGAACGAGTCTAAATATGCAACTTCAAGATCTAGGGCATTGTAGATAAATAAGAATAAGCATCCAAGTACTAAACAATCCTAGTCATGTGCTCCATATATAGTCATACGTGCTCGCAATGATAACTTGCACAACATCTTTTGTCCAGCCAGCCCGTGGCATGAGGGCCTCTAGGGAACTACTGGCAATTAAGGTGCTCCTTTTAATAGAGCACCAGAGCAAAGAATTAACACTTTGTGAACACATGTGATCCTCACACCACAGCCATCCCCTCCGGTTGTCCCAATTTTTGTCACTTCAGGGCCTTTGGATCCGGACAATGATATTTGTACACAACTTGCAGATAAGGTCACAAACAATAGTATCATAATGATTGAATAATAAGTTCAGATCTGAGATTATGGCACTCGGGCCCTAGTGACAAGCATTAAGCACAACAAGTTGCAACAAAGTCAAATAGAACAAATAGAGATAATAGGCACTATGCCCTAACAATCTTATTCGATTACAAGATAGAAGTCATCCAATCCCTACCATCCCTAAGCCTATAGCGGGGGATTACTCACTCATGGATGAGGGAAACATTGATGCTTGATGGAGAGGCATTGGTGATGACGATGGCGATGATCCTCTCAAAATTCCCTGTCCCGGCAGGGTGCCAGAACGAAGTTTCTGGATCCGAATCTTGGTTTCTGATGGTGGTGGCAGAGCAGAACTCTTTCTAGAAAAACGTCGAACCCCCCTCTGTTTTAGGTCAAGGGGGAACTTATAGGCGAAGAGGGAGCCCGAGGGGGTGCTTGGGGTGGCCGCACCCCCTAGGCGCGGGGCAGGGCCCACCCGTGCCTGGCAGGGGTGTGGGCCCCCAAGCCTCCACTCCGTTTCGTTTTCTGGCTCCGTGGATCTTTTGGTGAAATATAATTTTTGGCATATTTTTCGGGATTTTTCCTGATAGTTGATTTTCTGGACAAAAAGTAGACACCAAGGTAATTCTGCTGAAAACAGAATCAGTCCGTGTTAGTTGTATCCAAATCACACAAGTTTAGAGGAGAAACAATAGCAAAAGTGTTCGGGAAAGTAGATACGTTTTGTACTTGGAGGAGGCAACTTGGAGGGCCATAGGTGGGTCTCACCCAGGCCAGGCGCGCCCTGGGGGCTGGCCGCGCCACCAGGGTGTGTGCTATCCTGGTGGGTCCTCCTGGGCCAATCCAGGTGTCCTGCTACCCCTTTTTTCGAGGAAAAATTTAATATGAATTTTCTGGAATTTTTCGGGAAACTTTATTTTTGGCCAATTTTCAGGGTATGAAAATTGATTTTCTCGCAGAAAAGATTTTTTTAGAAGAATCAAAAGAAAACAAGAACCAAAACTACAGAAGTTCTAAGACACTCTAACAAGCAAACAACTAGCAAAACTAAAGATAACAAGAGAAAGAGCGAAGACTAGGAAGGAGAAAAAGTAAAAGTGAGCAAGTATAACCACTGTGAAAACATTGTTTTGTTCATTAAAATCCCTTTGTTAACAAGGTTGATCAAGTCTTGTTTCCAAAACGATATTATATGAAACAAAACTTTGCATTCCACAAAGTGATTATGTTACCTCAAACTTGATAGCAATGGTCCCAATCATAATAGTTTCAAAACTTTCTTGTGGAATGGGAAAATATATTTCTCCAACTTTGATGCTCTCAATATTTTCAATAGAATTAAGGCAATAGCTCTTATCAATCTCCTTGGGGAAATAGATAGCATTCTATTTGTCATTAATATTAAAAGTTACTTTTCCTTGATTACAATTGATGACAGCACCTGCAGTATTAAGAAAAGGTCTCCCAATAATAATGGACATATTATCATCTTGCGGAATTTCAAGCACAACAAAATCAGTTAAAACCAAGAAATTATGAGCTACTTGAACAGGAACATACTCACATATACCAACAGGAATAGTAGTTGACATATCAGCCATTTGCAAAGATATATCAGTTGGTATCAACTTTTCTAGTTGGAGTCTCTTGTATAGAGAAAAAGGCATAACACTAACTCCATCTCCCAAATCACATAAAGCAGTTCTAACATAATTATTCTTAATAGAGCAAGGAATAGTTTGTATACCTGGAACACCAAGTTTCTTTGGAACCTTACCATTAAAGGAATAATTAGCAAGCAAAGTAGAAATCTCCTCATTAGGAATCTTCCTTTTATTAGAGACAATATCCTTCATATACTTTGAATAAGGAGGCAATTTAATAGCATTAGTCAAAGGAATTTGCAAAAATAAAGATTTCATGCACTCACAAAACTTGTTGTAGTGTTCTTCCTCCTTTGACTTGTGTTTCTTACCCGAAAAAGGCATAGGTTTCTGCACCCAAGGTTCTCTCTCACTACCATGTTCCTTAGCAATAAAATCTTCCTTTATGTACCAAGTGTTCTTAGTGTGCTTCTCAAGTTCTTCCTCACCTTCCTCCTTATCAGGAGCATCATTTTTATCATTACCAGTCTCAGTTTCATCATCACAGACAGATATACTATTAGGATCTACAGCAGGTTGAAGTGGTTCCTCAACTATTCTATGTTTCTTTTTCTTCCTCTTACGAGGATTAACACTATCTTCACCTTGCTGAGAGTCCTTCTCAATTCTTTTAGGGTATCCTTCAGGATATAAAGGATCTTGAGTAACTATACCACTCCTAGTTCTAATTCCATAAGCATGTTTATCTCCTAAGGCATTAACTAGCATATCCTTTTGTACCTTAGCAAGGTGATCAAGTTGGGTTTGAACCATTTGGAAGTGTTTACAAAGCATTTTAATATCATTAGAAGTTATTTCCAAAATATCTTTCAACTCATTGATAGCTCTAGAGTTTTCCAATAAATGATTCTGAACTTGTTTATTAAAATTACCTTGTTTAACAATAAATGTGTCAAGTTCCTGTACGCATTGATCAGGAGGCTTACCATAGGGAATATCACCTTCATTAAAGTGGAGAGAGTGTACCTCAATAGTAGATGAGTGGGGAATTGGCTTACATAATTCTTCTATAGGAGGTAGATTCTTCACATCTTCAACTCTAATACCTTTCTCCTTTAGACATTTCTTAGCTTCCTTCATCACTTCATCATTTAATGCAATAACTCCCCTCTTCTTTGGTGTTGGTATTGGATCTAGTTCATGCACAACCGGTGCAGGATTAATAGGCTCAGGTGTATTTAGCTCAGTTGAAGTCCAATCATCATAATTCTTGCTTATTTTAGCCATTAATTCTTCAGCATCTATAGGAGTTCTTTTCCTAAAAACACAATCAGCAAAGCTATCTAGGTATGTCCTAGAATCAACAGTTAGTCCACTATAATAAATATCAAGAAGCTCATTCTTAGGTAATGGACATCCAGGATATGCATGAATCAAGGTACAGAACCTTGTCCATGACTCAGGCAATTTCTCTTCTTCTCCCTGTTTAAAATAAAAAAGTCTCTACAAAGCAGCATGTCTAGCACTGGGAGGAAAATATTTCTGGAAGAAAGAAGCAATCAAGCAATTTGGGATAGCAATGGAACCAGGAGGTAATCTATTAAACCAAGCCCTAGCTTCTCCTTTTATTAAAAAGGGAATATCTTAGTAACAAAGTACTTGCACATCTTAAAATCATCAGATAATAAAGCACTCATAGTAGAAAGCTCATTCATATGAGCCACAACACTCTCATTTTTAGTCCCATAGAAAGGTTCTTTCTCAACAATGTATAAATAAGATAAATCAAGAGAGAAATCATAATCTTTATCCTTAATATCTATGGGAGAGGTGGCAAACTTAGGATCAGAGGAAAGTTTAGGCATAATAGTACGTCTAGCAAGGAGACTCTTAATAGCACTAGTACCATGTGTGTTTCGGCACTCTTCAACAAATTCATCAGTGAACTCAATGTAACCATCATTAATATCATAACTTTCTATAGACTCAGGTGAGCTAACAGGTGTAACAGTGACTTCATTAGGAGATTCAGTATTTCCTAGCTTAGCCATAGTAGCATCTAGGAAAGTACCTAATGAACCACTCACATCAAGCATAGTAGAAGTAACATCATGAGCATCAAAAGCAGTTTCAGGCTCAGCAGTAGTAGCAGTGTGTGTAGCATGGGTATTTGGTGGTGGTGTGACAAGCTTACTTATAATAGACGGTGAATCAAGAGCAACAGAGGTGTTTAGGACTATACCTCTTCTTGTAGTGGATGGTAAAATAGGAAACTTTCCATCACGAGACTTACCCATGATGAAAGGAGTAGCAGTGAACAATAGTAGATCCAAGTGAACTTACAAATAAAGCTATGCTCCCCGGCAACGACGCCAGAAAATAGTCTTGATGACCCACAAGTGTAGGGGATCGCAACAGTCTTAGCGGGTAGTACTACCCAATTTATTGATTCGATACAAGGGGAGCCAAAGAATACTCGCAAGCCTTAACAACTGAGTTGTCAATTCAGCTGCACCTGGAAATAGTTCTTGCTCACAGAAGTTTATCAAGAGTATAGTTTGGTAGTAGCAACAAAAGCAACAAGCTTGATAAAAGCAGAGCAATAATGTGATAACGATGTAAAGTGGGATTCGAGTGCGGTAGGCATAGGGATGGATGGACGGGCGTTGCATGGACGAGTCTAAACATGTAACTTCAAGATCTAGAGCATTGCAGATAAATAAGAAAAAGCATCCAAGTACTAAACAATCCTAGGCATGTGCTCCATATATAGTCATACGTGCTCGCAATGAGAACTTGCACAACATCTTTTGTCCAGCCAGCCCGTGGCAGCGGGGCCTCTAGGGAACTACTGGCAATTAAGGTGCTCCTTTTAATAGAGCACATGTGATCCTCACACCACAGCCATCCCCTCCGGTTGTCCCAATTTCTGTCACTTTGGGGCCTTTGGATCCGGACAATGATATGTGTACACAATTTGTAGATAAGATCACAAACAATACTATCATAATGATTCAATAATAAGTTCAGATCTGAGATCATGGCACTCGGGCCCTAGGGACAAGCATTAAGCACAAAAAATTGTAACAAAGTCAAATAGCACTAATAGAGATACTAGGCACTATGCCCTAACAATCTTATTCGATTACAAGATAGAACTCATCCAATCCCTACCATCCCCAAGCCTACAGCGGGGGATTACTCACTCATGGATGAGGGAAACATCGATGGTTGATGGAGAGGCGTTGGTGATGATGATGGTGATGATCCTCTCCAAATTCCCCATCCTGGCAGGGTGCTAGAATGGAGTTTCTGGATCCGAATCTTGGTTTTTTATGGTGGCGGCGGAGCGGAACTCTTTCTAGAAAAACGTTGAACCCCCCTTTGTTTTTAGGTCAAGGGGGAACTTATAGGTGAAGAGGGAGCCCGAGGGGGTGCCTAGGGTGGCCGCACCCCGTAGGCGCGGGGCAGGGCCCACCCGCGCCTGGCAGGGGTGTGGGCCCCCCAGTCCTCCACTCTGTTTCGTCTTCTGGCTCCGTGGATCTTCTGGTGAAATATAATTTTTGGCATATTTTCCTGGATTTTTCCTTATAGTTGATTTTCTGCACAAAAACTAGACACCAAGGTAATTCTGCTGAAAATTGTGTCAGTCAGTGTTAGTTGTATCCAAATCACACAAGTTTAGAGGAGAAACAATAGCAAAAGTGATCGGGAAAGTAGATACGTGTTGGACGTATCAGGAGCCAGTCATCCGCAACAATTGGTTCAGCGCTGCTAGTGAAGGTAGGAGAGTTCAACCTCAAAAACCGAGTCAAGCGACCCTGTTGAGTTGATGGTGGGGGTGGCGGAGGTGGTGTGTTGTTGTTGTTGTTGTTGTCGTTGTCGTTGTCGTTGTTGTCGTTGTTGTTGTTGTTGTCGTTGTTGTTGTTGTTGTCGTTGTTGTTGTTGTTGTTGTTGTTTTGCATATTCTGAGTGAGCAGTTGGATCAGCTGGTTCTAAGAGGCCAAAATTAGTGCAATCTCTGTGGGGAGATTGTTCGTACGTCTTGGCGGCATCTGTGGGTTTGGGCAACAACGTAAGAGATATATAGATAGACTATAGTAATAAACTCCTACCGTTATGTAAACACACAAGAACACAAAAGGAACACATAGTACAAGGTATAACACATGAAACATCCAAGTTTAACTAAACCAAACATTTCTTGGTATTTATTACAATCACGAATAACATTCGACTTATAAAAATTAAGGGTGGTCCAACTAACTACTCTACTCCTCTATGCATTTCACTTCCTCGTCCTCGAACGAGTAACCTTCCTTCTCCATAGTTGACTTGTAGAGCTCCATCCCCTTTCTGGCGGCTTCAAGCTTCTCATGGAGCTCCTTTATCTCTTCTTGCAGTTTCTTGGTAGTGGCTTCTAGCTGCTCCTGAAGTCCCTCCTTCTCACCCTGTAGCTCCACGGCTAGGCTTGACTCCTTAGCGGTTTCAAGTTGCTTTTCCAAGCCCCTCTTGGAAGCACGCACGTCATTGATTATCTTGCAAAGCCCCTCGGTATGCACATCAATTCTCTTGATTTCCTTCCTGAGATCCCTAATCTTCTTGTTCTTTTCTATCACCCTCTTCTCTTGGTTAGTGAACTTATTCTCTTGGTCCTTGAACTTTACTTCTTGAACCACCATCACCTCCTCCTGCTGCTTGATTATTTCTTCCTTCTCCTTGATGAGAGCGCATAGCTCATCATTCCTTAGCATCTCGAGGGAGCTACACTTTTCAAGGTCATGGATATGGCACTCCAAGTCTTGATATTGCGTCCTTTGGTGCTTGGTCGTAGTCCTTTCTTCAAAGCTCAACTCCATGGAAACTCCTTCCTCATCAATCCTTCGAAAAAGTTTGTTGCAGTGACCTTGAAGATCTTCCTGATGGCGCCCACATAGGCGACCAATGAGCTATTGTAAGCTGATGCTAAGTGCCTTCTCCTTGGAGTCGCTGATGGTATGGATTGCTATGTCCTCCATCAGGCGCTCGCGTTCATCTCATCCTGGCTGGATGACCTTGACTCCTCAGCAGCCGTCCTTGTGAAGTTTCTTCATTGAGCTTCCCTGGATTGTTGGCAGGGGAAGTCCCAAATGTGTGATAACGTCCATAAGGCATCCTCCAAAGTGAAGGGGCTCGATGTCCGTGATGGTGTCGTAGAAGAAGCTCGTCATCTTTAAGTTAGAAGAACGAAGATTAGATACTTAAATAAGTGGGGAAAAGCAGGTACTAGAATACATAAATAACTTAGAAGAATAAAGCGAGTAAGGCACACAAAGTTAACGGTGGTTTCCATTCCTAGGGGTCGCGTCCTACAGGAAACTTTGTGCTCTCATACCATCTATTAAGATCTCAGATCAATAAATATCCTTGGTCCATGTGATTTACATGGTAATCCCTAGATCAATAGATAGCACTAACGGTCGATCAATATCATGTAAAACACAATGTCATTATTACACGAATAATCCAGAGTATGAAATTTATCACATCCCAAAATTTTCCAAATTTTGAAATGTGAAAAATAAACAAACAAAAGAAATAAATGATGAAAATTAGGGGAAAAAGAAACTTTTTGCTTCTAATTGGAAACATCAAAACCTTACTTAAAACAATTTTGAATGAGAAAGTGACAAACAAGATTTCAAAAATTCAAATGCATGTCATGCATCATCATCTTTAAGCACTTGCATTTTACCTATTGAAAAAAATTGATAAATCTAAAACCTAAACACTAATAAGAGAAATCACCATCAAGTTCAATACAGGACTATGGATATGTTCCATATAAAAATTTAGCAAAATCATTTCTATATAATCTATAATGGTAAACAACAATATTACAAAACCATGGGAATTGTTTTCACTCTATTTGGAGCCATGGATAAAAACTTATGATTTATATAAGATAAAAGAAAGTATTCCAAGGTCAATAAAGCTCATAGCTAAAATTAATAATTAATTGCGAATAAATTAATTCTAAAGGATATATAAATATAAATAATTATTAAATAAAACTATACAAATTGGAATAACCCTTTTTGAAACTATAAATCAAAACCTATGATTTACCTAAGATAGATAAAGAAATAAGAAATACTGCAAAGTCAATTTAAGCCCATAGATAAAATCCATATTTATATAAAATAAAATTACATTTAAATAATATATAATGATACGTTATTATTAAGTAAAACTGTAGAAATTGGTTTGAACCTTTTTGGAACTCTAAATCAAAAGATATGAAATAAACAAAAATTAAGAAAATATACTGTATAGGCCTGCGTACCATACTCAATTTCTAAATGAATTATATTGTATTAAAAAAATATTTAAAAAAATATATAATTAGAGTAAACTATTAACTTATATTTTATATAATTTTTTTTTGAAATTTTTTAATACAAATTTAAGTCAATTTGGAAGTTGAATCAATTGATTTAAACAAAACAGAAAAAAAATCGGTTAAAGAAAAAAAAAGCCCACAGCAATCCAGCCCACCATAACCTCCCTCTCCCCTCTATTCTTTTCTGTCCTCTTTATTATTTTGGGCCGCACTTGCTGGCCTATCGAGGCCATCGACCGGTTTTCTTCCTCCTCGAACGTACAGAAGATGAAACGCACACAACCATGACCACTGACCTCTTCCTCTCCTCCCCCATCAATTTCTCTCCACATGCCACCTTAGCAAAAACCAAAGAGAGCATCATATTCCTCTCCTCCTCCTCCATTATTTTCGTTTCTAAACTTTCTTGAGAGGAGCTCTATAGAACACACACGATTGATGCCAACTTCAATCCCAAATTTGAGTTCATCGTCAGATCTTGTTGTCCGCGGTGATTCCCTCGTTGATTCCTTCTACCATAAGACTAGTCTTGATGTTGCCTACCTCCAGGACATGATTGTGCATCTTCTTGTTGTAGTTGGCCGCGCCGCCCGACGTCACGCGTCGCTCCATTCGTGGCTGTCGCACTGTTGGGGACGAACGACCTCAAAAATCACGTCCAGTAGCACCTCCTCGACGTTCTCTACGCCGTCCACATCTTCTTCTACTTGGGATACGTCCCTAGCGACGGGAACGACAACACCAAGCCCGTGCCCGCAAATCCGGCAAACTTCTCCGGCGAGCTTTTCCAGTGAGCCATCCTGAACCATTAGATCTTCATCTAAAGGTCATCATAGATCACTTAAACGAAGGGGTATCCTCCAATTAGAATCTGCCAAAGTGTCATATCTATTCCTATTTTCGGATTTTTAGACATAAGAACATAAAAACTTGTAAAAATCATATGTTTAGTTCTGTATACTCAAATTTAGCAAATAATATGTCTACGGATTCACAAAAACGAGTAGAACACAGTGGAGCTATAATTCGGTATTTTTGAGTCTGTTAAAATCACGTTTTATACAGAACCATTTGTGGAGTATAAAAATTGTTGTGTAAATTATTTTTAAGTGAATCCTTTTGCAAATGGTTGTAAATTGAACCCTCTGTACAGTAAGACCAAAATATAATTTTAGAGACCGTGGCAATTATTTAGTGAGAATGACATTTCCAAGTGTTAGAAAATATTGCTAATTGCTACAATTGCACAAATGGTTGCATTTGTAATCTTGAAAATATAAAATGTTCAGAAATCATTTAGTAATGTTCAGAACCTTGTTATAAAAATTTGTACCATAAAAATTGCCATCTTGCATGTTTGCATACTTTGCATGATTTTTGTGTTGCCATTAGTGTTGATCTTGTGTATGTTTTGTCTTGGTTGTTTTGCTTGATAGATTGTGTTGATTGTCAAGTGTGTTATTGCGAAGAGTGTACCAACACCACCAACTACTAAGGCAAGTGACACTATCATCCATGTCCTACTATTTTCATTACACTTAGTGGATTTGTAACATGCATGATAAGGACTACTATATTTCTATGCTATGCTATATCCTATTAGGATATCCTTATATCTTCCTTAGTGAAAACAGTGTGGTTGTAGTATGCTTAGCCCTGATATATATTTGGGATGGGATACATGATATGATTAAATGAAGTGTTGGAAAGATATATGTTTTATATAATAAAACAAGTACTCAATGAACCACCTGGGTGGAAAGAGGATACTCAAGTTTGGACAAAGTGGCAACAAAGGGAACCATGTTTATATGGCTATCTTTTTGTATGTGCACTAGAAGAAAACCATCCAGGGACTTAGATATTGAACATGTTTCTCGTACAGTGGCTTCCGTTTACAGCCACATGCTAAATGGGCTCTGGCTTAGTCAACTACGTAGTGGAAGACCCATGCATTGGCATCTTCAGGTTAACTAAAATTGTGTAGGGAAATATATCCCTACATTGGTGCCTGGTAGACAAGCTAGCATTGTGTATTGGGAGGACTTCTATGGAAAGACTTTGTCACATTCTCGATCTGCCGGTACTCCATTTTGGTGAGTACTTATCCAGCGGCCACTGGTGGCGTCAAGACGAGATTGTGTCATGTGGGTAAAGTGTACAACTTCTGCAGAAGATCAAATTCTAAGTACTTAGCCGTGTCCCTAGTTATGGACAATTCTGAGCAACTAAGTCCTGAAGCTATGGAAGATCTCGACATTCCAATTTCTCAAAGTAAAACTTGATGATGACAACAAGGGATTAGAAGCACTTGGAGTTTTCCAAGGAGTTCAGAAAGATTTGACAAAAGATCAAAACTATTTTGAAAAGATCCTAAACCCTACTTAGCCAAATATGCATGTAATGATAGGATCCACTTACTTCTACATAATAGTGAAACTCGCCAATACAATTCAAATGTATTGACCCTTGTGGCTGCAACTTATTATGTTGCAGGTTTGTTTGATGTTAGTGAAGTGTGTTGAATAGGATTACAAGTCTACAACCAACATGATTGCCTGTGGCACTTTGAAGATGAAGGACTCCATGCTATATAGATATTCTGCTGCATTATAATGTGATAGCCAAATAAGCTGTGTAAGATGTAATGAATTATTTTTTTCCTGGTTATAAGTTGTATTATGACCTTTGTTTCTTGATATTACATCTTAACTGTGGATGCTAGCTATTGATCCAGGGACTAGCATTATAAACACAGGGATCTCTACCTTATTGAAGGTTGGGACCTCTTACAAAATTATTACAAAATTTCTTAGCATATATCTAGCTCAAATTACAGCGGAAACATAAATAACTTGAGTCCATCAACTCTCCAGGCTTGTTGAGTGTAGACACGTGATCCCTACGCACCTTTTAATCTTCGGATTCTGCACATAAAACATGGAGCCAACAAGTTGGGTCAATACTTTGAATGTATTGGCAAATTACACCAAGAAAGGAACAAGACTAACTCTACATGCAAGGCTAGTTTAGGTTGTGGGGTTCATTTGCACAAAGCTAGTTTTTCTCTAAGTGTGGAGAAAAGAGAGAGAGAGTTTTACCCTACTTTGTAAACATTTCATACTCATGATGATATTAGGGTCGAATGGCACACGGGGATATTACTCACCAAGTGTCCAAACAACCTAGCACTTGGATATTACTCACCAAGTCCCCAAAAATCCCACCCTTTGTGATATGACTCACGCCATGGGGTTTTAGAAAAAACTTTAAGTTTTGAAAGGGAGAGAGTAAGATCCTTCAGAGGCTCTATCCTTCAGATGCTCAATGTTGTTCTGTTTCCGTGAACACAGCCATTCGATCAGATTGCAATACTCTCAAAAATTTGTGCACTTTACCCACAATCCACGATCAAGTCCTTTTACAGACAAGACCATGGAGAGGATTTCCCTTAGTAGCCCCTCTACCTTCTGGATCCAACCGTTCCTAGAACCTCCAAATGTTGATACCCAGGTGAGGTTTCCCACTAAGTACTAGGCCAAGATAGAGCCCATATGTATTGTGGTTGCACTGGAAGCTTCTGAATTCTGAAATATGGCAGACTTCTTTGATTCGTGGCGGCCATCCTCACCCAAATTCCACTCGTTGACACGACAACCATTCCGCCTAGAAGAAAACTTAGTTTTTATTTTGAAGTGGCTTTGAGAAGAAAAGATAGCTCAGGAGAGCCTTTATACTTAGAAAAAATTCTTGTCTTTCGAGCCCCCCAACGGTACTTTTTATATATATATATAGCATAGCAAGTACTTAGCAAAAAAATGGGGATAACCTATTAGGAGAGGAAAATTCCTAAGTATGGAGCTACTCATGGCATGCTAAAAAAACATTCCACTTGCAAAATAACACTAGGGAAAAATCTACCAGAACATACACATGCATACTATAGAATTTGAAGATCACATGCATAGACAAATCTAGGACATAGGTATGAAAAGGTGGTGTAACTTGCCTTGATCCGAGCAGCAATATACACAACAATATTCCTCGGTGCACTCCGAACAATCTAACAAAGCACAAACATAGATCTAATCGCTACTTGCACAAAAACAAAACCATAGAAATAATATGCATGCATGCAACATGGTAATATGCAAGAATAAGTTCCAATTAGGCCAAGGTATTTTCAGGGGTGCTATTGTGTTAGTATTGATTTCCCACAGATTTTAGGTAATTTGGATTATTACTTTATTTTATATGCCCAAAAGGAGATCCAGTCTTCAAATCTACCACAAATCATATCTAAAACTTCTAAGCAAAGTTTTATAATTTTAAACAGTAAATATCGTAATAACAAAACCAACACAGTAAGAATCAACTAAACAGAGTTATGGTTATTTTCCTGTGAATTAAATACTCCAATCTAGTGTTTAAATTCTGCATAAATAATACTACAGTAAACTAGCAATTTTACTCAAGATCTGTGTTCTACTCAATTTTAGAAATCCAACGGTATATTATTTCTAATTTTTGGCCAAGTTGTTATTTACTATTAATTTGCAAGATTAACACATATTCTGCCTATTTAAACAAACACAAACCAGCTAATGACAAGTGGTGGCCTCTGATTGGTTCGGCCAGACGATGCGGGGCCGACGCAATGCTGACGCGGGGGTGAGACGGCGTGATTCTATTGGGTGATATCCCTTCGTGAATAGATCTAATCTATGTCGTTTATTCTAGATCTAATAGGCAAGATCGTGTCTGCTTACCTAGCGGCAGCGTTGGCTTGATGACGACGGCGGCGGAACGGTCGGACGACGAAGCTCGGCGGCGTTCGGGTGTGTTCCCAAGGCGGAGGTGTACACGACGGGGTGCAGATCCTCTTCGTGGCCCTTTTAGCACGGGTGGCGGTGACCCTTGCTTCCTCGGCTTGCGACAATGCTCCACGGTTCTTTGCGAATTCCGGCAAGACGTCGACAAGAGATTGCCGATGATGAACTGCACGAGGGAGGGAAAAGAAGGGATAGGGTGAGGCGGCGATTCATGGGGAGAAGGATGAGAGGAAAAAGGGGGCAAGGGCGACAAGAATCATACCCTACCTTAAGCTCCCAAGCTTCGGCGGCGGCAATGGGGTCAAAAATTAGGCAGCGATTCGGTGTGGTTTGGCTAGGGTTTTTGTGCGGAAACTAGGAGGGGTGCTGCGGCTTTATCTGCCAAAATCGTGGGGGAGGGGGCAGCCGAAAACAGTTCGAATCGGAGTTTATCCATGCGTCGGTATCGGGAGATGTTGTTCGTGGTCGTTGCAGACACAACAGGGAGGATGATGATGGTGGGGCCGGGCGGTCAGCGGCTGCGGGTGCTGGTGGGCTGCGTGGTGCGGCCCAGCTAGGCTAAGTGACAGCACGTGCGGGGCAGAGGGGTGCGGCCTGCGCGGGCTGGCCAAATTAGGTTAGGTTAGCTAGTTTTTTTTTGTTCTTTTAATATTTTCGGTTTTACATTATCTTTACTAACTTTTCTATAACAACCTCAAATTTAATGAAACCAGTCCTTAAAAATTTGGAAAAAGGAGGAGATCAACTTAGGCTTATAAAAATAAACCTTTGCATAACCGTTTGAAGATTAGGTTTAAATAACCTCTTTTGTCTTTATATGACCATATGAGGAAAACAAAATAAGGTTTTAGGGACAAGGGTTTTGATGCAAAATTTTATTGTGTGATGCCATGATGCATGCTTCAAGTAACATCTTAATACAAAATTTGGGATGTTACAGGTGCCGGTAAAGGGCAAAGGAAAAAAGAAAGCGATCAGTACAAAGGCCAGTACACTGCTGGACTAGAATTCAGCGGTCCTCGCTTACATAGGTATGGTGGATTGAAGCCGAGGAAACTCACATGGTTGGCATTTTTATTCATTATCTCCATGGTGATTATCCAACTTACTAGTCATATAAGATACAAGTAAAATTATAGCAGTAAACTTTAGTTATAGTTGTATATGATCGACATACTATGCTCCAAGTCGTCCATTACCATGGATATAGCTTTTAGAAAATATTTAAGCCTGCAGGGGTGCACCAAAATTTCTATACGCACTTCGACCCTTATTGCCAGATCAATTAACACACACCCATCAGTATTTTGGCGGGGCCTAGGACACGATGCTTTCCTAGACCCAAAGCAATTACATGGGGGCCACCAAAAAGAGCTACCCATACGAGGTATAGCTAATCCTTATCGTACGGAAACTGAGGTTGCATGGACTTGTCACGCGAGTAGAGGTCATAGAAAAAATATTCCCTTGACAGAGTGCCGCATCTATGCAACAGTAATTAACGCTCATCGAGCAACATGTAATAAACATATAATACATGGAATAAGTACAATAGTAACATATAAAACCTGAACTAGTTTGTGGCCCCCAGAACAGTACTTTGAAATCAGGTACTAAGATGATAGGGGTATAGACCCCACATGTGGTTAGCGTGCTCAGTCTAGGAACATGTGTCAAGAACTCGAGTCCTAGGTGGACACAGGTGGCAGGATAATAACCAGATCTCAATTATTACCCCTATATGCCTCCGCATTATTTATCTAATTTTAATTTAATTATTAATCTGTAGTTAAAGCCAATATCATCTCCACCATTAAGAATATGCCAACCCCCAACGTCGGTGGAACAACGACGACGCGAAGCAGCACCCACGCAAGCAACTATGACTCACAAGGCCGACTATCTATCAAACAACAGGTAATAGGAGGTGGCCAAGGTAATATAGGCTGCAATGGGTATAACGTGTACGAAAAGACTATACCATCACAACACAGATAGCAATAGATCAACATGAGGAAGTAAAGACTATAAATGTAAAATAGGTAGAAATAGGGAGAATGCTCGTCTGAGAAACATGGTCGAAGGATCATCCAGAGATTGGGTCGGCACTCGCATCAAACTCATCATCCTAATCTGTGAAGAAGCAAAACACTAAACGAAACACTAGATGCACCATTTAATACTACAGCAAAAGATCGGGAATGATGCATGACATGGCAATGGTGCGATGCATTTAGGCAATATTAAGTGGAACCAGGGTCCCGAGAATTATTTATTAGGTTCATGTTGTTTAGATACCCCGTAATTTAAATGTTTACTTAACAATGCAAAATATGTCACCGGTTCGCTACACAAATTTAAATGGAGACAATATAAGACTATATTTTCCCGCATATGGTCTCCATATTTAATTATAAGCTGAATCAACAAAAGCCCCCAAACCACATGATATGAGTGCAAGCCTGTATAATTAATGCAACAAGGTATACATGATATATTATAAAAAATAGGGGGGTCTTGGATAGAGTAGAACATTAGAACTCGTTGAACTTGGAGTTCGGAGGGTTCGGTCTTCGACCAGATCGGTCTTCGGGTTCCATGAAGGAGGAATCGGCGTTCCGGCTTCGATTGATGGTGACAATCTTGGATCCGACTTTGGATTGATTCCGGTGGCTTTCACTTGACATTGCGTGCGGTTCCTCCTTACGTTATCTCGTATCCTTCGACAAGTATCTTAACCCGTTCTACACATCAACACACATTACAAAATCTCGTCGTCTAGAACATCACCACCCCACATAATCATACTTCACCACTTCATAACCACCACACCACCTTGAATCTTCTGAACATAGCATCTTCACATGGCAGCACCATATCAGGAGTAGAACACCAGGGACGAGCGGCCGAAGGACGAGTGCCGGAGGAAACATAGACAATGACTTAAACAGCGTAGGTGGAGTCGAACTCGGGGCCGAGGCGAAGGATGGACAGAGGCAGGCCGATGCTTCCGCGCTGCTCGAGTATGTGGGCCGGCGTGCTCGACGACGGAGAGCGACGACAAAGGGAAGTGAGGGTGGCGACAGTTGGTGAGGCATAGGGGCGGCAGAGCTTGGCGGCGGAGGAAGGGGCCGCGTGCGACATGGTCTTGCAGCGGCCATGGGAAGGCGCGGAGCCCCTGGAATTAGAGGAAGGGGTCGCGTGGGGGAACCTGAGCTCTATGGGGAGAGGGCCACGGCGGCGGGCTCTGCAGGTCGGGGAGGCGGAACACGAGGGGAGCGCCAGCAGGTGGACCAGTGCCGAGAGGAGATGGAAGCATCAGCTACAGACGCGGGTAGAGAGGCAGGGTCAAGCGAGGCGGAGTGCCAGCAGAGAGGGTGCACGGGGTGGATTGGAGGTTTCGTGGGGGTTCACGCGGGCGGGGGTAGGCAGTAACATGCATGCGATAGGTTGCGCTAGTGCATGGGTCACGTGCGCGTCACGTGTGAGGGAAGGATGGCGTCAGGATGGGAGAGGCGGAAGCGGCAAGGGGTGTATGGGCGCGTGCGTGGACCAGGCGGGGAAGTGGCGGCGGTAGGGAGGAAATGTGGGGTGAGCTAGGTGGCTTAGGGTTAGGGATAGCTAGGGAATTTAGGGTTAGGGTTGCTGGGCTGTAGGTAGGTAATGGCTGGGCCTTTTGGGCATGGCCGGAGGTTGCCTCCCCAGGTTTTCTAAAAGTTTTTATATTTATATTATTATGATTTTGCAAACCTTTTGTAAATAGTTTTATATAAACAAAATATCCAGGAAGTCCGGGGTTTGACATTTGAAATAGAAAGGGGTATTTGTAGAAAACAAAAATAGGTCTTTAGAAAATAGTTGTTGTCGAACAGATGCATGCAGTCATGAGGATTCTCAAATGCAGTGTGGCATGATGACATGATCATGCCTTCATGATGATGCACAAACTTGAGAGATTTTCTAGTTGTTGTTTTACCCGGGGTTCTAAAATGATGCGGTCATTACTCACTGTCTTGTATAAATTGATGCTTACGGCACCTGTTTCTCCAAGCCATATTCCAGCCACACCTTCTTCAGAAATTTTAAGAGAGAAAACGATTATCGATGGTAGCTTCTAATTAAGCTACAGAAGTTACAGCTCTTATAACTATCATGCAATAACACAAATACAATAGGAACTAAAAAAGAATGATAAGTGAAAACATACCATATCATGTAGGTGAATATGCATCCCGATCCAGGAAGTGACAAGTGCTAGGACGATGTAGCAATTTTTTGAAAGAATGTTGTGCATGAGATATCACTCTTCACTCTGGGTAAGCTTGCATGTTTGGGCGACAATTTTATAATCTAATAGTCCTTCTTGCTCCTCATCCTTTTTCTCCTAATCGCCCTCATCCTCGTCATCTCCCTCATCCTCATCACCCTCATCCTCCTCACCCTAATACTCCTCGTCCTCATCCTCCTCGTTCATATACATAAGGTGATACTTGGACCAGGATCTCCCATTGAAAAACCTAGGTACACACCAGAGGCGATTTGGTTTTCAGAAATAAACCTTCTCCATTAAGAACCTGCAAGGTGAGTCATTGCTCGCTCTTGGCGCACGTCAACAACATATGTTTTCCCAAGAGCTTGAAACTCCACTCTTTGTCATTTTATTCTATTAAAATCCCTCCTTAAATTGCATGGGATATTCTAAACATGAAAAAATAAGTAAATAAATGATAATAGTATGGAAAGAAAATTCAATGAATTTAAATAGGAAAAATTATACATACCAATGAACGATAAAATTGACCCCGTATGAGACGGACATTGACTAGCGAGCCTGATTGTGTTTCACCACTATAGTCCAAGAAAAAACTTGACATGGTGCCATGACCCATAAGAAAAATGTAAAGCACTCGTTAATTAATCACAAGGATCGCTAAGATCAAAATCAGCCTCATATTTGCAATGGACGCAAAATAATTTTAGGGATAGAGTGAGTGAGCCAAGTAGGATGCACAATTTATTTATTTATGCATATCACAAGGTTCACTCACACCACCCTCTACATTGCATCCTCACATTGTAATTAATCATTGGCCATATGGAAGTACAAAACCATAATCAACCTAAAACTTGGGCCTCATATTTGTATTGGACACAAAATAATTACATGGATGGGGTAAGTGAGCCAAGTAGGATGCATAACTTATTTATATGTGCATATCACAAGTCTCACTCACACCACCCCTGACATTGCATCCTCAAATTGTAATCATCGGTCTAAAATCATTGGCATAAAGTTGTCTCGGCTTAAACTATCACTATCTAATTAACAAAACCATATTTCTATATCTACAATTTGAGCAAAAACTTAATATCTAAAACACTATCTAACATGTTTATCTCTAGAATTTGTAATATCTAACACTATCACTATCTAATTAACATATGCATCTACAATGTCTAAAACACATTAAAACGGGGATCGGAGGTGTGTCAGGTGGCTCACCGAGGTCGTGGACGGGGAAGTTGTGGCGAGCGGGTTGTGGACGGAGAAAGTTGCAGCGACCATTGGGGGATGGCAGCGGTGGTCGCGGCGGCCTGTGACTCAAAGAGGAGGATAGAGACGTGTTGGCAAGGATCATCGGGGGAGATGCGGGTTAGAGAGGTAAGGTGGGGCGCGGCCAGGTCGGGGCAGCACAAGGTCTGCGCGATGTCAGGGCGGGGCAGCGTGGGTCAGCGGGGTCGGGTCAGGGCGGGGCAGGGGAGGGTCAGGGTGGGGTGGCACGACAATTTGGGGATGAGGGAACGAGGGAGTGGGAAGTTGGAATGAGAGAGAGGGAAGGGTCCAGGCGACGCCTGTTAAGTTTCTAGAAAATTTTTGTATGTAATAGTGGTGGCGTCTACAACACTTTGTACACAACCACTACAACATAGTTGTGCACATCAAATTTGAAGAATGCCTAGGCTACATTGGTCCCGGCTCGTATCGTGGTTCCCATGTAGTGCCGACGTTCACTATCTCCCGAACGCCAGGACTAAGTTATATTGGCGGTGTTCTACTTTTTCTGAACGCTGCGAATATTTTGTCTTGCAGTAGTGGCGCCCATTTTGTTTTAGATGCCACTAGAAAAATGACTGCTATAAGCCTTTTCCTACTAGTGAACCATTATCTTCTTCTAAACCAAATGCACCAAACAAGTGAGAGAGGAGTGCTACAGTGTAAGGCTATAGTGTAGCTTGACCGAAGGGTGATGTAGGGTGATGTGGTGAGAATTGATGGTGGTTTGTGTGGTTTTGGCTCAACTTTTTGTATTAATTCAAAACGCCATGTTCGATGGTCAATATGGAAAGTTTCAATTTTTTATCTTGGAAAGATGGGGTAATGGTGCTGGTAGATGGTTTAGGTCAAAATACATCGCCAATATTTATTTGGGAATTTTCTTAATATTTTAGATCCTTTTTATATCAAATATTTAAAAAGTGCTAAAATGGTTTTCAGGATTTGTTTTGATATTTTTGAAATGGAAATTGTTATTTTTTAATGTGGGATAGTCCTCAATATGAATTTATACTTTGTAAAATTTTCCCAAAATTTATTGTTGAAAGAAAGTATTTAAAAACATTATTTTTCCTTTTCTACCATTTAAGAAAAAGGGCAAAAAGAATTATTATAACTGTAACATCCCAATTTCAGAAACCCTGATTTGTTTTACAAAAGGCAAAAATCAGGGGGAACAAAAACTTTGTATTGTTAAGTGTTGCAATGTTTGCTTACTTGTTTGCCTGTGTTCATACATCTGATTGTGTATTAGAAGATATACTCCTTACCTCAACACTATTTGGCAAAAACTATTTTACAAAAGAGATGTCTTGCCTCACCTTTCATGTTCTCAAATGTTCTAGCATTTCAAACTTGAGCCAAGATGACTTTGACACAACAAAATATTTTACTAGCATCTATTCAACAAATCTATGGAGACCTAAATATAATCTCCTATTATTTTCAAGATAGAGCATTCAACTACTCTTATCTCTAGGTTTTCCAAAACCTTTTCATTCCAATCTTAGTAGAAATACCAAGAGTTTCTCCTCTTACTTCAAATACCAACATCTTCAAAACACCCATGCTTACCTCAAGATATGCTTGATTTTAGCCTTAGCAGTAGTGTATAAGTTTGATATGATGAGTTGCATTGACCTGTTGTCTGATGAATTTCCTTGATCTGCTGATTGTCTTGTGTGCTTACAAACTAGAGTGATCTAATCTAGTATCTCAGACCTTAGGACCCAATCTATGATTGAGATCATCACTCTCAAACCAAGCATCCCAAACTATATCTATCCTTAGCCACCCAAGTGACTCTCTAATCTACTTACACAGATCAATCTTGAGCTAATCCATTGCATTAGCCTTCAACTCATCAAAGTCCAAACATAAGCATGAAGTCACTCCATTCAGGTTATATTGCAATATAATCCACTTTATGACAATATTAAACCCTTGCATTGTCTCCAACTCTTTCACTCTTTCATAATAGTCCAAATCCACAAACCTGCCAAATTTGGTTGTCTGAAATCCTTAACTAGATTCAATCTTTGAAAATCCACCTACTCCAACCTGTGTGCATTCTTGATAATGTACTTGAACCATATTGTAGTATATCATGTGTACTACAAAACAACATTCTTTCCCTAGGCTAAACCATTCTGGTAGTCACTCATCCTTGATGGTTTTGTAGTCAAGATAATAATATTTTCTACAAATCTTATCATCATGCCTACTTTGGCAAAAGCTATCATCCATATGCTACCTCCCCTTGACCAAATCTTTGCATGGTTATGACCTACTAAACATGGTCTATCAATACACCCTGAACTTGTTTCCAATGGAGCTTTGTGCTTCTTAAACCCACCTGGTTTATGAGGCATCATGACTCATCTGCTATGGCAACCTTATTTTCAACAAAGTTTGCCATCACTCCTAAACCACCTCAAATGCAACCAAGTTAAACTCTTTCTACCATGATCATATATATAACTTGGTCTAACTATACATATATCCTTGTACAAAGGTGAGCTCTGAGCTCACTATTCCAACCATGTTTAGGTGGCATAAAAATATCAAAATCCTAGATCCTTCAACATCTAGTTTCTTTCCTTTTTAAGGTAGAACTTCAAAACCCAAGATGGCTCATGATAGATACTTCAAGTTGGAATCATCCACCTTGGATATAAACATTTACCAAATAATTCCCATAATTATTTGGAACCTAAAACTATTTAAATTCCATTCGTTGCAAAACCTTCAAAACCTTTCCTATAAAGGCAAGTTTGTTTTTATCCAAACTACTATGCCAACTCAAGGAAAATTTGAGGCCTATACATAATACCCTACCTTCCCACCTCAAAAGTAAATATTTTTGAGATCCTTTATTATTCTTTTTGCACATTCTCTTAAATGGCAGAAACAAGAAATAATTGTTTAAAAATACCTTTCTTTCTAAATAAATTGCAAGAAAATTCTACAATATGTGATATGGTATTTAGAACCATCTCACATCAGAAACCCACCTTTCATAATGTAAAAATATTACATTAGCTTCTATAAACCATTTCTGCACTTTTTGAATAAATGATTTTAAGTGGACAATTACATCATGGAAAAATCCAAAACAATTCCAAGAAAGGTACCTTAACCTCATCTATCCACCAGTACCATTTCTCCACCAAGTCCAATGCAAGTTTATAGACTTCCTTCATAACCATCCCTTTGATCATAATTGCAAAGTAAGCAAATCAACTAATCCAAAATCATCAAACCCACATCAACTTGGTCAAGCAACCTTGCACAACACACCTCTCACCCCTCTGGTCGTGCTAGCACTATAGCATGCCATTGTATCACCTCCTCACCTTGTCTTTAGTGCTTGGAAGAGGAGAGAAACAAATGTTTGGTGTTTAATAGTCCCTTGCAGCTGCTACCACTCCCTTCCTATCATAAACCAGACCAGAAACCACACCTCACCTCTCTCCGCACGCCCACAGGAAAGCAGCCATGGTTTTCCCCTCTCAATTGCTTTCCATAGGACATGTACACCATACACCACTCCCTATTTTTTAATAAGGAAAGGAGCCACCCTAGCTCTCTCCCTTCGCCTCATTTGCTCCCTCGCCACCTCACTTACCCCCAGAGCTTTAGCTCCCTCCCCCTTGCTCTACCCTTCCAGAGAGAGAGAAGGGCTTCGGACTCCTTAAGAAATCGAGCAAGGTTCTTCACCCTCTTGCTCTCCTTATCTGCGTTTCACTCTCCCGAACTCCCCTTGCTCCCCTAGTTCTAACTATGAGCTTCTTTTCAACACGTAGTAGCCCCAGGAGTAGTGCCGGTGAGCTCCTGAAGCTTTCCTTCGTCCATCCTTGCGCGAGCTCCTTCCTGCAAGTGAAAAGCGTCGTGCCGCCCATCCCCGAGCTCCCCGTCATCGACCGCGTCGCCTTGTCACCTCCCCGACTCCTCCCGTGCCCTCTAGTGAGATCCCCTGAACTTCCCCATCCTACCTAGGGTTTCGGCAAACATCACCTTTGATGTGGAGATGACGACACGGGGCCGTAGATCCCCACTAGATCGAATAACCCACAGCGCCGCATACACCTTTGACGCGCTATGATGCTGACAACTGGTCCCGTCTGTCAGTTCGAGCAGAGCCGCACGCACTCCCATGGCCGTGTCGTGGGCCGATTCCTCCCCTGTGTGCCTAGTCCCCTCAGATCCGGTCCGCACTACTCCTTTTTATTTTTTCTTTAAGAAAATTCCCAGATCTGTTTGTCTACCTATTGGTTTAAATCAATTTGAAATTGGAAAATAACTTCACATGCCCAGATCTAAATTTTCCTAGATACATACACAAATTATCTAACTTACAGTGCCCTTGGTTGGCCCAATTACTATATAGAGAATTTATAGTAAATCCACTACCCAAAAGTATCCTTTACACTATTAAATTCTTTCTGTGAGATTTACAACTCCAAATAATGTGAAACCTTTTTTACTGGAAGGTATATGGTATACCTTGCATGTCCCATTGGCCCCATACTATTTTGCTTCATAATCTTCCCTTGGTTAAAATAACAAAAACCAACACATTAAGACTTTAGAAATTTATCTAGGTCAAACCAAAATGGGTATTGACCTAATTCCAACTCCTAGTACACTTGCATACCAATATCTATCAAACCTCAGGAGACTATAATTTTCGTGCTTTGGTGAGTCGCCCAAGATCTTTTCAATGACCTATGTTGTGTTGAAGGGATATCTATATGATCCGATCGATTGTATAGGACCCACGGTAGCAATAGAACAGGGAAAGTATACAGAAAAGATAGTTCTTTTCAATTTCAGTTATCTATATATTAGTTCGTTTCTATTTCTAGGTTCTGTGCATCGTTAATTCACCAATAAACCACTACATTATTTATGTAAAACCAAAAAGGGTAATTCCACTTTCTAAAGAAAGGTATTCTAAATACATACCATGCATGTGTCCTTGGAATCACATCAAAAGCTCCTATAGAATATATCTGGTGAAAAAGAAAAATACCTTGCAGAACTACCATTGGGAATTTCCTGAGGGCATTATGTTGAATATTTTTAAGTGATTCCAAATCCCAGTAAATCATTCTTTCAAACCTTACCTAACCATCCAAGGAAACAATTTTTGGAGCTCCAGAACTATTCTGGTGATTTATTTCCTAAAACTAGAGTTTTATCCACTAGAAAATTCATTATAAATCAATGGTAATTGATAAACTAGTGAAACCACTTTTGTTGGTTTCATTTTCTCACTACCTTTATGATGATATTATTATTGTCCAATGGTACCATACAGAATATATCCTTCATCCATAACACCTCTCTTAGGTAGTTTCTAGACTATAAATCCTAAAGGATCATCTTCCAATGCCTCCAAGTATTTTACCAATCTCATCAAACCAATAATCCATCACCCTAGTGTTTTATAGCATGTTGTTATCCTTTTCTTCATGTATGTATTGATGCATGTATTCCTTGTATTGAGTGATGCATTGTTTGTATGCATGTTTGCGTAATAACGACGATAATTGTGATTTCTTGACACCGAGAAGAAGGAAGCACCAGATCATTATTATTATTATCTTGGTATTTTGGTATTCTGGTATTATATTGAAGAAGCTCAGGGACCTCTCGATAGTCATAGGAAAGCCACCATTCTTGGATCCTGATACTTGCCCTATTCCTTTTTGTACTCGTTTTATATCGTGTTTATAAACTGCATTATTACTTGCATTGTTTCGCTATACAAATATCGCGTCATAACTTGGATCTTCCAAGTTATGAATGAGTGTCCATTAGGACTCCTGCCGTTGTTGACACCCATATTTACCCCTGATACGTCGGAAACGTATCTATAATTTTTTATGCTTCATGCTTGTTTAGTATCTACTTTTCTTTGCTTTGTCTACACTTTGAGGTGTTTTTATATCTTTTCTGGAACTAACCTATTCTCAAGTTGCCATAGTTCCAGTTGCATGTTTTCTTTTGTTTTTGGTTCCAGAAAGGCAGAAAATCAATATTCTCGGAATTGGACGGGAAAAAAGCCAAAGTTAATATTTTACCGTGGGGGACACGAATCCAAAAGACGAGACAGAGACGCAAACCAGGGCGTCCAAACCCCCCTAGGCGCGGCCAGGGGTGGGCCCGCGCCTGGGCAGGGTGTGCCCCCCTTGGTCTCCTCCTGGCCTTGCCTCTTCGCCTATAAGAAGCCCCCGATGCAGAAACCCTAAGCACCGATCAAAACTCCACAAAACCGTCTGTAGCCACCGCCACCATTGTCCCTAGATCGGGGGGGGTCTGAAGTTCTTCCCAGCACCCTTCCGAAGGGGAGATCATCCTAGAGGCCTTCTCTCCGGTATGATGCGTGAGTAGTTCCACCTTGGACTATGGGTCTATGTAGTAGCTACATGGTTGTATCTCCTCCTTGTGCTTTCATGTATAGATCTTGTGAGCTCCGTTCATGATCAAGATCTAATCTATTTGTAATCATGCATGTTGTGTTTGCGTGGATCCAATGGATATTGAGATTATTATGTCAGTTTGGTTAATGGTTTTGTCTTTATGATTCTATCATGTCTGTGTTGTTTGTGATCTTGCATGCTCTCCATTGTTAGTAGATATCTTGGCCAAGTAGTTGCTAGTGGCTCCAAGAGGGGGTATTTATGCTCGACAGTGGGTTCATGCCTCTAGTTTCCAAGGGAAGTGACAAAAATCTCTTTGGTTGTAGATGCGATGTTGCCACTAGGGAGAAAACAACGGTCTCTTATTCATGGAACAAGTGGATTGATTACCTTAAACACTTTGCTTAAACAAGTGGATTTCCACTAGATGTGTTGTTTCCACTAGGGAGAAAACAACGGTCGGTTGCTTGCAACTTAATACTGGAGGGGGTCCGGATGATAACCTGAAGGTGGACTTCTAGTCATAGATGTAGTTGGATGGCGGTCTATGTATATTGTTGTATTGCCCTATCGAATCTCATAGGATCTTTCTGACTAGTATTGCATTGTTATGCCTTGCTCAGTTCCTGTCAATTGCCCTGCTGTAATTTGTTTACCCTTCATGCCATGTTGTTTATCTAAGGAGAGCACCTCTAGTGAACTATGGACCCCAGTCCAATCTTTACCATTGATACATCTTCCACTGTTACTGTTTATTTGCTGCAAACCACCATTACCTTCCACACAATACATTTAATCCTTTGTTACAACAACCGGTGAGCTTGACAACCTCACTGATTCATTGGGGAAAACTCTTGAGTTTGTGTTGTGCAGTTTTCCGCGTTGCTTGCAACACCTATGTGAAGTTTCCTTCCTCCTTCTGGTTTGATAACCTCTGTCTCTACTGAGGGAATCTTGTTGTTGTGCTCTTCACACCTTGCTCTTGGGGTTTCCAACAAAGCGTCCCACGACAACATTGGGTGCACGCAACAAGGATTTTCTGGCGCCGTTGCCGGGGAGGCTAAGGACGTCTTCACAAGGGGAGTCCTTCACTTCCTTTATCTTTAGTTTGTTTTTAGTTTGATTAGTTTCTTTTGCTTGGTTTTTTTGCCTCTTTTCAAAAAACCCAAAAAAATTAGTCTAGTTTGGTTTGCTTGCTTTATTCAAAAACACAAAAAAAATTAGTTCCTGCTCTAGCTGCTGCTGCTATTTTTGGCTTGCCCACCTTTGCCAAAATGAACTCTGCTGAGAACACCAAGTTGTGTGACTTCACTAGCACCAACAAAAATTATTTCCTTAGCACTCCTATTGCTCCACCTGCTCCTGATGCTACCTTTTATGAAATTAAGCCTGCTTTGTTGAATCTTGTGATGAGAGACCAATTTTCTAGTGCTAGTTCTGATGATGCTGCTGCCCATCTCAATAACTTTGTTGAACTTTGTGAGATGCAAAAGTATAAGGATGTAGATGGAGATATTATTAAGCTCAAGCTTTTTCCTTTCTCCTTGAGAGAAAAAGCTAAAGAATGGTTGCTATCTTTGCCTAAAAATAGTATTGATTCTTGGACTAAGTGCAAAGATGCTTTTATTGGAAAGTACTGCCCTCCTGTTAAGATTATATCTATGAGAAGTGACATTATGAAATTTAAACAACTTGATAATGAACATGTTGCTCAAGATTGGGAAAGAATGAAATCTTCGGTTAAGAATTGTCCCACTCATGGACTCACTGCTTGGATGATTATCCAGACTTTTTATGCAGGTTTGAACTTCTCCTCAAGAAACATGTTGGATTCAGCTACTGGAGGTACCTTTATGAGCATCACTTTGGGTGCTGCAACTAGACTCCTTGATAATATGATGGTTAACTACTCTGAATGGCACACTGAGAGAGCTCACATGGTAAGAAGGTAAATTATGTAGAGGAAACTTCCTCTTTGAGTGATAAGATTGATGTTATTATGGCTATGCTTGTTAATGGTAAAGTTCCTTTATATCCTAATAGTGTTCCCTTAGCCTCTCTGGTTGCTCAAGAAGAGCAAGTTGATGTGAACTTCATTAGAAACAACAATTTCAACAACAATGCCTATAGAAATAATTTTGGTGGTAACAACAATTATAGGCCTTATCCTCCTAATAATGGCAATTCCTATGGAAACTCTTACAACAATGCTAGAAGTTCCCCCTCTGAACTTGAAGTCATGCTCAAATACTTTATTAGTAAACAAACCACTTTCAATAAGGCTATAGAGGAAAAGCTCTTAAATGTTGAGAAAAATATATCCTCTCCGTCTGAAGCTTAGACCTCCTTGATTAATAAAATGGCTTCTAAACCTGAAACTATGGAAAGAACCTTTGCTACATCTCATGCTATACAAGTTACTATTGATGAAAATGTTAGGTTGTTAGCTCAACTTCATGCTAGGTGGGAAAGGGAAGCTGAAATTGATAGAAACAATAGTGTGTGCACCATCACCACTAAACCACAAGTAGTCCTTATTCCTCCTCCTAATACGCCTAAGCGTATTGATCCTACTACTAGTGATGCTAAGTTTGATTTTGATATTGATGGTTGCAATATTTCCGAAGTGATTATGTTTCTACAAAAGCTTGCTAGAAGTCCTGATGCTAGTGATATGCATGTTGCTTTCACCAAACACATTACAGATGCTCTTGTTAAGATTAAGGAAGAGAAGCTAAAACACAAAGCCTCTATTCCTAGAAAAGTATAAGATAGTTCGGAACCCATTATTAATATGCAAGTGAATGACTTTGATCCCAAAGCTTCATGTGATCTTGGTTCTAGTGTCTCTATTATGCCTAGGAAGATTTATGAAATGCTTGATTTGCCACCGTTAGAAGATTGTTATTTGTATGTCCCACTTAATGATAATTCTAAGAAGAAACTCATGGGGAGTATTAATGATGTTCTCATTATGGTTAACAATGCTTATGTCCCTGTGGATTTCTATGTTTTGGATGTTGAATACAACGCTTCTTGTAATATTACGTTGGGAAGACCTTTTCTTAGAGCAGTTGGTGCCATCATTGATATGAAAGAAGGCACCATTAAATATCATTTTCCATTCAATAAAGGTATTGAAAACTTATTTATGAGGAGAGAGAATTTACTTTTCGATCCTCCTTTGAAAGTAAGGTTTGATGTTAATGCTTCATCATTTGAAAACACTTGGTTCTTCTTACTTCTTGTGCCTAACTTAAAGGCGTTAAAGAAAAGTACTTGTTGGGAGATAACCTAAGAGTTTCCTTGAGTCTTGGAAGTTATTACTTCAGTAATGACCTCTCCTTATCCTTTTTGTTTGCTTTTTTTTGCCAAGAATGACCTCTAATGAGAGGGAAGTAAGATTTGGGGAGTTGCTGTATCGAAACAGATTTTTGTCCTCCACCAAAAAAAATCGTGAAGAGTCTCTGTAACTCGGATTGAGCTGAAAATTTACGAATACATCCCCCCAGTATGTTAGCTAACTTTCGTTAGTTCAACACTTTTTGCTTTGGGCAACAGAAGATGTTCAAAACAATCGGTTTCTACCTGCTGGTCTATTTTGACAGATTTCTGCCATTATTTGCATTTGCTTATTATCGATTCCTTTTTGAGTTCTCTTTTGGGGAATTGAGCTTTTTTATGGAGTTACTATAGTAACTTGTGTTTTTAGTGAAAATTTTTGCTGTTCCAAAGCTTTTCCAGAGGTCTAATATCTTTTGAATACAATAATGTTGCTAATGAAGATTGTGTGAAGTTTTGTATGAAGGAAAAATTTCAGGTGTAGAGAGAGAATGATGTAATGAGATGAAGAATGGACAAAATCTCAAGCTTGGGGATTCCACCATGGTGTCACCCCAAGAAATATCCAAGAGGTACAAGCGTCAAAGCTTGGGGATGCCCAAGGCATCCCCTTCTTCATCAATAAAAATCTCAAGTCTGTCTAGACACTTCGTTTTTATTGTTTCATGCACTGTTGTGTTGTTCTTGGAGCGCCTTAGTTTTCGTTTGATTTGCTTAGGTTGTTTAGTTTGATTGAATAAAGTAGTTTGGACCACGTTCTCGCTGTGTTGTTTTGCAAATAAGTTGCTTGGTGTTGGAAAGGAGTAGTAAGTTCTTGCTTGAAAGTGCAAGAGGAGCTTGCATTAACTGTGACTTAGACTTTAGCATGACATGCTAGGTGTTGTTTTCACCTTATGCTTAGTGATTATTTCTGTAGCATGACTTGTTCCAAACAATTGGGATTTCTTAGTGTGCCTTGAAGAAATTATGCGTTGTTTTAGCATGCAAAAGCATAGTATTGTGGTATTCTCCTTTGATGCTTTGTTTGGGTTGACTTGGAACAATCTCACACCATGTTATGACTATGAAAAGTCACCATAGCCTCTATGATCATTTAGTCCTTTACTTGTAATACCACTCTATGCTTTGATTAGTAATGTTTTGTTGCTCTACATGATTATGGCCATTATTGCTCTCTTAGTTGGTTGCTCCTAGTCTTTTGCTAGCCTCCACTTGTATGAGTAAGCTCTACTCATGATTCCAACTCCCAAGAAACCAAGTTATTCCAAAGTGTCCACTATAAATTCCTATGCATGGTGTGTTACACCACTCCAAGCATATTCTTGTTTTAAGCTATCTGCCAGTTAAAAAGACTCTTTGTTATGTGAAAACTTAGCTGATATCATGCTCTTTTGTCTATGGATGTCACCGGTGTGAAATAAAGAGGGAACTTGTAAGTCCATGGAGTTTGTATTTTGTGTTAGAGAAACGCCTGGGCCGCTAGCCTAAGCCATGCCTAATCATGGTGGAAACTTGCAGCATCACCATAGTGAGATATCTATGAAGCATCTTCAATAAAAAGCTATGCACATAGTAAATAAAAAAGATCGCTGAGATGCTCATTGTCTGCTTGCCTTGTCATTTTGGTTATGGGATAGCTCCTGTACCATGCGCAAGGGGTACCCCGTTGGCGGTTCTCTATGATATGCATGTAGTTACAATGACAAGAACTTACAGGTGACTAAAGTTGAGTAGCATGAGGTGTGGCCCTTGTATTCAAGGGACTTGAGATTGCCAACTTATACTTCGTCAAGCATATACTCCATAGTTTGTTCACTTTAACCTTAATCACTTCAAGATGCTTATGATAGGGTCAATGAGGGCTGAAAGCTAACTAGTACCATAATTTTTGGAAGCTCTTTCTGAAACTTGAAATCCCTGCTTCCCTTTGTGAAGGGCCTTTCTTCCACCATTATTTGAGTCTCCACCTTCTACCTTTAGGCACCATTAAGAGAGCATAGTTGTCATTCTGTGTGCAGTGTCCCAAAACTTATTGATTGATGCATATTGTGATATTACTTGTTCGTGTGCTAATTGTTTCTAGTCACCCTTGTTAACTTTGAAGGTGTCCTATGCATCTATTTGCTACTCTATGAGGGACAAGATGAACGCCACTATGCCATGTTTTCTGTATGTGAAACAAAGAAACATTTTTAATGCATGTTATTAATGATCTTTGTTTTGTAGCCTTTCATGTTGCATGCATAGTTACTATGTCCTATTGTTAGAACTCCATATTTCATGCACATGTTTAGAGTTCTTTGATCCCATCTTTCAATGCTTGCAAATGGTTTGATCTTGGTTTTGATGGTGCATGTCACCTCAAAAATTATTCTTTTTATCACTTACCTACTCGAGGATGAGCAGGAGTTAAGCTTGGGGATGCTTGATTTGTCAGAAATGTATCTATACTTTTTGATGATCCATGCTTGTTTAGTATATACTTTGATTTGCTTTGTCTACACTTTGAGGGGTTTTATATATTTTCTGGAACTAATCTATTAACAAGTTGCCACAGTGCCAGTTGCCGGTTTTCTTTTGTTTTTGGTTCCAGAAAGGCAGAAAATCAATATTCTCGGAATTGGACGGGATAAAAGCCAAAGTTAATATTTTACCATGGGGGACATGAATCCAGAAGACGAGATGGACACGTGAACCTGGGCAGCCAAACCCCCCTAGGCGCGGCTAGGGGTGGGTGATACGTCGGAAACGTATCTATAATTTTTGATGCTCCATGCTTGTTTAGTATCTACTTTTCTTTTCTTTGTCTACACTTTGAGGTGTTTTTATACACTTTCTGGAACTAACCTATTAACCATTTGCCATAGTGCCAATTGCCTATTTTCTGCTGTTTTTGGTTCCAAAAAGGCAGAAATTCAATATTCTCGGAATTGGACGGGACAAAAGCCAAAGTCAATATTTTACTGTGGGCATCACGAATTCTAGAGGGGAGACGGAGAGGCGAGCCAGGGCCACCACACCCCCTAGGCGCGGGTGGGCCCTACCCCACTCCTGGGTAGGGTGTTGGCCCTCCGGCCGCCTCCCAGCCTCGCCTCCTGCGCCTATAAGAAGCCCCAGGGAAAACCCTAAATAATCCATCATACTTCCAGAAAAACCTCTGTAGCGCCTCCTCCATCGAAAGGGAGATTCGGGGGACAGAAAGTCTCTGTTCCAGCACCATGCCGTATAGGGAAGTGCCCCCGGAGCCATCTCCGTCGATCTCCATCGCCATCTTCATCACCGTTGTTGATTCCCATGATGAGGAGGGAGTAGTTCTTCCTCGACGCTAAGGTCCCTACCGGTAGCTATGTGTTCATCTCTCTCTCTCTATGCATGATCTTGTTGTGGTCATGAGCCTTGTAATCAAGTAGATCTACCTTGCTACTCAAGTTCTTCATTAGATCTCTGATCTCCCCATGTGTGTGAAAGTGACAGCGTGCACGCCATGGTGGCACTTAGGTTTGAGTCTACATAAATACTCTTTGTGCTTTAATAGATCTATGCTTTTCCCCATGTGTGTGAAAGTGACAGCGTGCATACCATGTGTGGCACATTGGCTAGATTGAATATTTGTTATGAGTTATATTTGGAGTTGGATGTCTCTATGAAATTGTGGTGTTTCTTGGAACCATCTAGCGCTCAAGGTGATAGTGTGGGGTTATCTAGATTAGGGAAGGCGGACTTTGAGGTGTGCTGTTATAGCCCTACCATGGATTAAAGTGTCCAAACAGAGAGTAGTTAAGAGTAGTATCATGAAGAGAGGATATTTATATGAGAGAGTGTTCACTAGTGAAAGTATGATCCCTAGGCCTTGTTTCTAAACATTGAAACACCGTTTGCATCTAGATCTATTGCATGTTTGCTTGCTTCCATTCTTTACCTCACCGTCAACAAGTCAGAAGCTATTTTCTGGCACCGTTACCACTTGTATTTCACCGTCTGTTCGCCAAACTAGTGCACCTATACACCTAACAAGTGTATTGGGTGTGTTGGGGACACAAGAGACTTCTTGTATCTTGATTGCAGGATTGCTTGAGAGGGAATACCTTTGACCACTTCCTCCATGAGTTCGATAAACCTTGGGTAATCCACTTAAGGGAAACTTGTTGCTGTTCTACAAACCTATGCACTTGGAGGCCCAACAACTGTCTACAAGAATAGAAGTGCATAGACATCAAGCTCTTTTATGGCGCCGTTGCCAGGGAGGAAAGGTAAAAGGCACTCACACACGTTACCCCACGACAACAGCAAGCCAGAAAGCTATTTTCTGGCGCCGTTGCCGAGGAGGTAAGGTAAAAGGTACTCACATCCTCCGGTGTGAGTGCTCGAAGTCATTTCCTTTAGATTTTACAGTTTTGTCTTTTTGTTTCTTGATTTTACTAGTTAGGCTTAATGGAAAACAACAACAAAATTATAGAGCTTTATAGTGTTTATCTTGAGAGAAAATTTAAAAACCTATGGAACTTTATTTGCATGCTAATAGCAGTGTTATTAGTATGAATTCTTTGGACACCATTATTGCTAATGCTATGGAAAAGTCTAAGTTTGGGGAAGCTAGTTTTCATTAAAATGATCTTTTTAGTCCCCCAGCTTCGGAAGATAGCTATTGTATTGCTTATGATGATACCAAACCTCCAATATATGATGATTACAATGATGATTATGATATTTTCAGTCCACCTACTATTGAGGATAAAATTTATTGTGATTACAACATGCCTCCTATATTTGATGATTATGGTGATGAGAATAATAATGATAGCTATTTTGTTGAATTTGCTCCCACTACAATTAATAAGAATGCCTTTGCTTATGTGAAGAGTAATGATCATTTTATGCATGTGGCTGATGATAAGAATGTTATATGTGATAGTTATATTGTTAATTTTATTCATGATGCTACTGAAAGTTATTATGAGAGAGGGAAACATGGTCTTATGTATCTCAACAATATTAAGTTTCCCAGCTTTATGTTGAAAATCTTGAGGTTGCACTTGTTTCGCTTTCCTATGCTTGTTGCTTTGTGCTTTCATGACTTGTTTCTTTACAAGATTACTATGCATAAGAAGTGGGTTAGAGTTAAATGTGTTTTGAATTTGCTTCTTGATGCTCTCTTTTGCTTCAATTCATATTTCTTATGTGAGCATCTTCTCAAACTATCAAGCCTAACTTAAAGGCGTTAAAGGAAAGTACTTGTTGGGAGATAACCCAAGAGTTTTCTTGAGTCTTTGAAGTTATTACTTCTGTAATGACCTCTTCTTATCCTTTTTATTTTCTTTTTGTGTCAAGAATGACCTCTAATGAGAGGGAAGTAAGATTTGGGGAGTTGTTGTCCCGAAACAGATTTTTTTCCTCCACCATAAAAATTCGTGGGGAGCCTCTGTAAGTCGGATTGAGTTAAAAATTTACGAATAAATCCCCCAATATGTTAGCTAACTTTCATTAGTTCAACACTTTTTTATTTGAGTAACATAAGATTTTTGAAAAAATCGGTTTCTACGTGCTGGTCTGTTTTGATAGATTTCTGCCATTATTTGCATTTGCTTCTTATTGATTCCTTTTTGAGTTCTCTTTTGGGGAATTGAGATTTTTGAAGGAGTTGCTACAGTAGCTTGTGTTTTTAGTGATTTTTTTTCTGTTCCAAAGCTTTTCCTAAGGTCTAATATCTTTTGAATACACTAATGTTGCTAATGAAGATTGTGTGAGGTTTTGTATAAAGGAAAATTTGCAGGTATAGAGAAAGAATGATGTAATGAGATGAAGAATGGACAAAAGCTCAGGCTTAGGGATGCCACCCTGTGTCACCCCAAGAAATATTCAAGAGGTACAAGCGTCAAAGCTTGGGGATGCCCAAGGCATCCCCTTCTTCATCAATAAAAATCTCAAGTCTTTCTAGACACTTCGTTTTTATTGTTTCATGCATTGTTGTGTTGTTCTTGGAGCATCTTAGTTTTTGTTTTCAGTTTTCGTTTGTTTAGTTTGCTTGAGTAAGTTGGTTGGTTACACCACACTTCTTTTGGAGAGAGACACAATCTGTTTTCATTGCCTAGAACACTCTAGTTTTCACCCTTATTGTTCTGTGAGTGTTCACTTTTGCTAGCATTATGTTTAGCCTTAATTTTCTTGTGCTTTCTGCTTAGAACTTTTTAAGTCTTCTTTGTGGATTTGTGAGACATGCTCACTGACCTTTATTGATTATTATCTTTGTGATTCGTTTCAAATAAGTTGATTGGTGTTGGAAAAGTGTAGAAAGTTTCATGCTTATAGTGGTACAAAAGGGAGCTTGCTTTGACTATGACTTAGGCTTTATCATGTCATGCTAGAAGTTGTTTTGACCTTATGCTTAGTGATTATTTCTTTAGCATGACTTGTTCCAAACAAGCAGGATTGCTTAATGTTCCTTGAAGGAATCATGTGTTGTTTTAGCATTAAAAAGCATAGTATTGTGGTATTCTCCTTTGATGCTTTGTTTGGGTTGACTTGGCACATGCTCACACCATGTTATGACTATTAATAAGTCACCATAGCCTCTATTATCATTTGGTCCTTGACTTGTAGTACCACTCTATGCTTTGATTAGTAATGTTTTGTTGCTCTGCATGATTATGGCCATTATTGTTCTCTTAGTTGGATGCTCCTAGTCTTTTGCTAGCATCCACTTGTATGAGTAAGCTCTACTCATGCTTACAACTCCCAAGAAACCAAGTTATTCCAAAGTGTCCACTATAAATTCCTATGCATGGTGTGTTACACCATTCCAAGTATATTTTTGTTTTCAGCTATCTTCCAATTAAAAAGTATTTTTTTATGTGAAAACTTAGTGATTAAAGCCCTCACAAACTTGATGGCACACTTTATATTCTTTGACCCTAATAAACTTGAACCATTGTGTCATCTATGTTGTATCTGCTTGCACTTATATGTTCGAATTAGCAGAACTGTGTTGTCATGGGGAACGTTTTCAACCTTGCACTTATACTTTGTACTCAGTTGATATCATGCTCTTTTGTCTATGGATGTCGCCGGTGTGAAATAAAGAGGGAACTTGTAAGTCCATGGAGTATGTATTTTGTGTTAGGGAAACACCTGGGCCGCAAGCCTAAGCCATGCCTAATCATGGTGGAAACTTGCAGCATCACCATAGTGAGCTATCTATGACGCATCCTCAATAAAAAGCCATGCAAATAGTAAATAAAAAGATCGCTGAGATGCTAATTGTCTGCTTGCCTTGTCATTTTGGTTATGGGATAGCTCGTGTAACATGTGCAAGGGGTACCCCGTTGGCGGTTCTCCATGATACGCATGTATATACAATGACAAGAACTTACAGGGGACTGAAATTGAGTAGCATGAGGTGTGGCCCTCGTATTCAAGGGACTTGAGATTAGAAACTTATACTTTGTCAAGCATATACTCCATAGTTTGTTTACTTTAACCTTAACCACTTCAAGATGCTTATGATAGGGGCAATGAGGGCTAAAAGCTAACAAGTACCATCATTTTTGGAAGATATTTTTGAAACTTGAAGTCCCTACTTCCCTTTGTGAAGGGCCTGTTTTCCACTATTATTTGAGTCTCCACCTTCTACCTTTAGGCACCATTAAGAGAGAATAGTTGTCATTTGGTGTGCAGTGTTACAAAACTTATTGATTGATGCATATTGTGATATTACTTGTTCTTGTGCTACTTGTTTCTAGTCACCCTTGTGAACTTTGAAGGTGTCCTATGCATCTATTTGCTACTCCATGAGGGACAAGCTGAATGCCACTATGCCATGTTTTCTGTATGTGAAACAAACAAACGTTTTTCAATGCATGTTATTCATGATCTTTGTTTGTAGCCTTTCATGTTGCATGCATAGTTACTATGTCCTATTGTTAGAACTCCATCTTTCATGCTCATGTTTAGAGTTCTTTGATCCCAACTTCCAATGCTTGAAAATGGTTTGATCTTAGTTTTGATGGTGCATGTCACCTCAAAAATTATTCTTTTTATCACTTACCTACTCGAGGACGAGAAGGAGTTAAGCTTGGGGATGCTTGATACGTATCTATAATTTTTGATTCTCCATGCTTGTTTAGTATCTACTTTGCTTTGCTTTATCTACACATTGAGGTGTTTTTATACACTTTTTGGAACTAACCTATTAACAAGTTGCCACAGTGCCAGTTTCCCGTTTTCTAATGTGTTTGGTTCCAGAAAGGCAGAAAATCAATATTCTCAGAATTGGACGGGACAAAAGCCAAAGTCAATAGTTTACTGTGGGTGTTACGAAGTCCAGAGGGGAGACGGAGAGGAGAGCCGGGGCCACCACACCCCTAGGCACGGGTGGGCCCTACCTTGCGCCTAGGTAGGGTGTGGGCCCTCCGGCCGCCTCCCAGCCTCGCCTCCTGCGCCTATAAGAAGCCCCCGGGGTAGAAAAACCTAAATAATCTATCATACTTCCAGAAAAACCTCCGTAGCACCACCGCCACCGAAAGGGAGATTCGGGGGACAGAAAGTCTCTATTCTGGCACCCTGCTGGGACGGGGAAGTGCCCCCGCAGCCATCTCCATCGATCTCCATCGCTATATTCATCACCATTGCTTATTCCCATGATGAGGAGGGAGTAGTTCTTCCTCGAGGCTAAGGGCCTTACCGGTAGTTATGTGTTCATCTCTCTCTCTATGCATGATCTTGTTGTGGTCATGAGCTTTGTAATCAAGTAGATCTACCTTGCTACTCAAGTGCTTCATTAGATCTCTGCTCTCCCCTTGTGTGTGAAAGTGACAGCGTGCACGCCATGGTGGCACTTAGGTTTGAGTCTACATAAATACTCTTTGTGCTTTAATAGATCTATGCTTTTCCCCACGTGTGTGGAAGTGACAGCGTGCATACCGTGTGTGGCACTTTGTCTAGATTGAATATTTGTTATGAGTTATATTTGGAGTTGGATGTCTCTATGAAATTGTGGTGTTTGTTGGAACCATCTAGCGCTCAAGGTGACTATGTGGGGTTATCTAGATTGGGGAAGGCGGACTTTGAGGTGTGCTGTTATAGACCTACCATGGATTAGAGTGTCAAACCAGAGAGTAGTTAAGAGTAGTATCATTAAGAGAGGATATTTATATGAGAGAGTGCTCACTAGTGAAAGTATGATCCCTAGGCCTTGTTTCTAAACATTGAAACATTGTTTGCATCTACATCTGTTGCATGTTTGCTTGCTTCCAGTCTTTACCTCACCATCAACAACAAGTCAGAAGCTATTTTATGGCACCGTTACCACTTGTATTTCACAATCTCTTCGCCGAAATAGTGCACCTATACACCTGAAAAGTGTATTGGGTGTGTTGGGGACACAAGAGACTTCTTGTATCTTGATTGCAGGATTGCTTGAGCGGGAATACCTTTGAACACTTCCTCCCTGAGTTCGATAAACCTTGGGTAATCCACTAAAGGGAGACTTGCTGCTGTTCTACAAACCTCTGCACTTGGAGGCCCAACAACTGTCTACAAGAATAGAAGTGCGTAGACATCAGTGGGCTCGCTCTTGGGCAGGGTGTGCCCCCCTGGTCGCCTCCTGGCCTTGCCTCTTCACCTATAAGAAGCCCCCAATGCAGAAACCCTAAGCACCCGATCAAAACTCCATGAAACCTTCTATAGCCGCTGCCACCATCGTCCCTAGATCGGGGGGATCTGAAGTTCTTCCCGGCACCATGATGCTATAACATCCCAAAAATATAACACAAGGATCATCAAACTCAAATCACTAAAATTAGGGTTAACAAAATCTTTAATTAATTTAAAATCATATGAATGCATGTGTGAATGAGATGATTTGATAAATGCATGAATGAACTTGTGTGATTAACCTAAATAGCAAGAAATGGTTTAAAGATGAAAATAACATCATATAAAACATTTCCATGCAGAAACAAAACAAGAGAAAATCAAAAACAAATAAAATAAAGCAAATGGTCATTTTTGCCAATCTTGCTCACTAGGTCACTTTGAGTGTTTCTAGTTCAAGATTTCAAACAGAAACTTTCCAACTCTTTTCACCCCTTGCTATAACAAGTAAAAGTAAATCAAAGCCCACCTTTCAAACTTGCAGAAACATTTGGCAACCTCATTCAAATCATAATTCAAAATTGAATCTTTATCATATGTGAAGATCACCCATTTTAAAAACCCAACCAAACTAGTGCCCCTTGACTAATCCAACTAACCAGACGCTCCCTAGTATGTGCCTAGCAAACCCACCAAGTTTGAATCCAAAATTCAAATTTAAAGTTCTTGCGGCCATTTCATCAAACACCTTGCAGATACAAATCAAACAAACATCAAACACTATAGTGTGCAGTAAAATTGGCCTAACTTGTTCCCTCTATAGCTCACTCTACACTCTCAGTAGATGGTCAAAGTAATATAACTAGCTTTAGCACCACTGTGAGCAAGCCTAGCCATTAATGTTAACCATGCCGAGAGCACCATTGCCACCCCATTGTCGCCAGCGAGCTAGAGACCGCACTAGCATTGCCAACCTTGTCTAGGATATGCAGCACCGTCCACCGCCACCCACTGTCCCAGCCCCGAGCAAAGCCAGCCCCTGGACCACACGACAAGCCCATGCCAAAGCTCTATGCGACCATGCCCAGAGCATGCCAGTGCGCCATGCTCGACCAACACCCACATACCGCGCCTCGCCGCTTGCAGGGATGATCACCAGCACCCCAGCACACCGCTAGACATGCCCGTTCGCCGCCGCGCGGACCACGCGCGCTGTGCGACATTAAAATCGCCGTCGGACCTGCCCAGAGCATCAGCGTGTTCCGACCGATCAACTCCGCCCCACGCCACGCCACCGTGTTGTTGAGCTTCCCTAGGGAGCACAGCACCGCCCCGTACCGTCGCCCATGCCAGTAGCCCTCTGTGCCGTCAACCAAAACGAGCTCAGTCTGCGCCCGTCGGTTCCCTTCCGCCACTATAAATAGAGGCCTCCACCGCTCGTTTTCGCCACACCAGTTCACTCCCCTCTCACCCAGAACAGCCCCACCGCACTCCCAGAGCAAGGCGAGCAGAGCATCGCCGGAATTTGGCCGGAGCCCGCCGCTCCTGGAGAAGAAGGGAGCCGTCGATTGGATCCGCCCCAGGAGAAGCTGTCGGTACCAGGAGAAGCTGCCGGTACCAGGAGAACCGTCGTCGTCGACTTCGTCATTCGCCCCTGTCGCCGACCCTCGCCTGAGCCCCGATGAGCCTCCCACGACCCCCACCTATCGCGTTAGGGTTCTGTCTCGCCGGCGCTGCCCGACGTGGACGATGAACCGTAGCCATTCGATTAGAGTTAGATCGTGCGGTTCACCTTGCCCCATACCGCTTCGGCCCTCCCCGTCTCACTGACGCGTGGGGACAACCACTTAATCAGCCTGCGTACGCGATGCGTGTAGTGGGACGGCCCAGTAAAACATCCCGCGCGACCCAACAACTCAAATTAAGCTTTATTCATTTAATTTCAAACATAGTTATGTACCTAGATTCAAAAATCCACCCAGCTCGATTCACTAAACCAAAATACATGAAACCAATTTTGTTATAAAGGTACTGAAATGCTTAATCCAAGACCGTTGGATTCAAATTATTTGGAGTAATAGATCAACCATGGTAAAAATAACAAGGCAGAAGCTTTTCTGCATTCAAACATTTTTCAAAATTCAACCATAAAGGCTTTTGAGTTGATCCCAACTCTCAAAAATCACATTTGATCATACCTTTCAGAATATATAAAAACATATGGGTTTACTTGCATAAATAATGTTCAAGTAATAAAAGAATGCTACATAGGCATTTCTAGTCACTTTATTTAATTAAAATAAAAAGGTTAAACCTTATTAAATTGTGACACCACTTCAAATCACATTCCCATGTACTGAAATATGTGGTCATGACATGTGTCAACATGATCCCATGTTTGAGTTGGAGAATATTAAATCTTAAGTAGTTTTTCAATGAGTAGAAATTACTTTTCTCAAATAAAATAGACAATACAAGTGCTTTAATCCTTGTGATAATAGTGATTATGCTAGATCACTTAGTATGACTTTTTGTGTGATGATTAAAAATAATTAAGTATTGTTTGGTAATTGTGTACCTCGTATTTATTTATAGATGCTAGTACCGACCAAGGATACGAGGAGGAAGGAGGATACTACGAGGAAGAAGCCGAGGAGAACTTCAACCACTGCTTTGCACAAGGCAAGCTAACACTTGCAACTTAGCAAGCCTAATAATACTAGTTGGATTAGCAAGCTATTAACTTATCAAGCTAACCCTTGCAAATTATGCAAGCCAATACTTGCTTGTTACTATGCCAACTATATGCCTTAGGCATATGTGATCATACCCACTTGATAACCCAATCCTAGTTTTACTTGCAAGCTTAATATTTTATTTTCTTTATCAAAGCTTTCTCTTAGAGTTTACATGGTGACTTGTAGATTCTAGAAAGATAACTAAGGTAGCATAAATAGCATAAAATTTGGCCTAAGTTAGATAATCTTGATGTCATCCTAAGGCATGAGATTGAACTTAGCAAATATCCACTTGTTTACCACCCATCATTAGTATTTAACACCACTTGTAGATGCTAGTACTAAGTATAAAACTTGATCAACTTTAGATGGGAATACTTGGTGAAAATGGTTATGAAAACCATAGAATGACGAGTCATTCTACTGAAATGTTTTGACATGTGTTTTCTGAACACCAGATGATTTTGATGATGAAAAAGTTGAGGCATGAGCCTTAGCCCTTTATAAAACTGATGGTTGTCTGGATGCGATACCATTCCAATTTTATCGTACAACCACAATACCCGAAATTTGGGTAGGGCTTGACTGGAAATTTATATACCTTAGTATGGGTTCCCTCACGGCCAAGGTCTGAGCTGAGGCTAACTTGTGAAGATTGTCCACCTGTGCAGTACCCAAGATGACAGTTGGTCATGGTTGGGAGGCCAAACTCACAGGAGAGGTGCCTATACTAGGGCGTGTAATTGAAAGGTTATGATTGATTATCCGCATACTGAGTATGGTGAATTTAGGATTGTTCCTGGCGGATGTATCGAATGTTGTGGTGAAAGTGTACAATCTCTATACAGTGTCAAACTATTCGAATAGCCGCATCCGCGGTTATGGACAGTTGGAGTGGCAATACTGTTCCCCCGTCAGATGTTTTCAAAATGACTTATGAAATGAATTATGACTTTGACTTGACCACAACAGGGTTGTGATATGAAATTCAAATTCCCACTTAGGTGTTATAAAAATCTCAACTAGTTTTCTTTGCTTCTGAACTTAGTAGAGGTAAATCTAGCTTTTTGCAAAAAAACCTTAGAGTACTTAAACCCCTTTAATTTGTTAGTATTAGTTTGCGAGTACTTAAAGAGTACTCATGGCTTTGTCCCTGGCTATTCCCGTGGCCATACTATGAAGAGGAGTATCAGGATGATGGACCGCAGGAAGGTTACGACAACTAGGATCATCTCCCATCGTTAGCCTTGACTATGACCCTGAAGATGGAGCTTCGCTTATGCTATCGTTACTATTACGTTATTCCGCTGTTTGAGTTGTATTAAGAACTGGATCATGAGATCCTTATTTGTGTAAGAACTTATGTATGGTTTGTAATGGATGATGTACTGTGATATCCAAATCTGTTATGTCTCGCAAAAATGGTAATCCTGGGTTTGCGCTGTATGGCATAACAGGCATCTAGGATTAAAAATACGGGTGTTGACAAGTAGGTATCAGAGCCATCCTGACCACAGGAGACCCTAGTTAGAATGGAGGTTTGAATCAAGAAGTTAGTTTCAAACAAAAGGAAGTGAGTATTTACAAAAACTTATTCCCATTCTATCACTTGGATTCTTTCATCAAAATTTCATGTTCCTCAAAAATTCTTGCAAAATACATAAAATTTGACACACTTGATCACTCTACTAACTTACTCATCCTATATTCTTATAGATGGACGTGAAGTACAGCAAGTTTTATCAGTTGGGGAATGGAGGAGACCTCATCTTTGAGTGTGACTTGGACCAGCTTTCTGAACTTCTGGAGCGTCCGCACCCCGAGTTCTTTGCAGCTCAGCTTAATGATCAGGAAGGAGAAGATCTGCAGTGGCTAGTTGTTGCGAGTCTCCGAGGAAAGATTGAACCTCCCACTGCAGAGGAAATTCAGTTAACCTTAAGAGAAAACAAGCTGCTCGATGGATCGGCCAGTATTATGCAGAAGCTCTTGCCCGTCTGTGTGGGCAGAGTATCAATCAGATCAAAGGTACCCGTTTTGAGTTCTATCCAAGGCGTGATGTTATGGGACAGCCACTGGAAGCCCCATATCACCCCGAGCTGAAGAGTCAATTGGACCACCTCAGCTTCATGAGGTACGACCGTTAGAAGGAGTTGGACAATACCCGTTCTTACGCCAACCACAAGTACGCCATCGCCAAGAAGAAGGATCAGACCCTCGCCATGCTAGTGAAGGATCGCCAGTCTCGTCGCCGTCAGCTCGACAAGAAGGAGCGCATCATTTCCCGTCTTTGCTACCGGATCACGGATTTGGAGGAGACCATCCACGAGAGAGACATGCAGTTGGAGGAAAGGGAGAATGCCGGAGAAGACCTTCGTGGAGACCCCTACTCCTATCTCAGCGATGATGATGACTTTCTGGAGGATCGGGCCATGGACTTCTTCACCGATGAGGATGATTTCGCCTTCATCGATGATGATGATGATGAGGACGATGAGTACACAGACTCCAAGGAGGAGTAGCACCTGAGCACTAGTGTTAGTGAATTGTATTCGGTCCCACTGTATCGTAGCTTCACAGAATGGTTCTTAAAACCATCTGTTTTTCTTTGTTGTGGTGTGTGTTGTATTGTGTGCTATGAATGAATGAAAATCAAGTTGCTAGCCAAATCCGAGTCACACTTTAACAACGTTAAAAAACAACCATGAACCTTAGAAATTTCCCTCTTTTCTCATGATTTATCTCAATCTTCAGATGCCTCTCAGAGGAAGCAACTCAGCCCCGGACCCGATATTGCAACTCTTGCAAGTGATGGTTTCGGACCACGAAGACGAAAGAGTCGAACGTCAATCCAACCTAGTCACCCTTCAACAGATAGCTCAGATGGCCAACAACAACAAAGGCCATGGAAATCAGGACAACCATGGATCTAAGCTCAAGAATTTCTAGAACACCAATCCACCTGTTTTCACTAAGTCAGAAGAACCCTTAGATGCAGATGATTGGCTGCAAACAATGGAGAACAATCTGGAAGTCGCAGGAGTGGAAGCTAACGAGAAAGTTCTGTTCGCCACCCACTATCTAGCCGGAGATGCAAGAGCATGGTGGAACAACGTTCGTGCAATGACCGGAAGTTAGATGATGACTTGGGAGGAATTCAAGGTCAAGTTCAGCAGAACCCATGTGCCACCTGGTTTGATCAAGAGGATGAGAGATGAATTTAGAGAACTGAAGCAAGGAAGGATGACAGTAGTGGAATACCGTGAAATTTTTTTGTCATTAGCTAGGTATGCCCCAGATGAGATCGACACTGAAGCCAAGAAGAAAGAGAGATTCCTGAATGGTCTGCACGATGAGATGCAGACGGTGTTAGTCAATATCCCCTTTGCTGATATTGATGCCCTAGTCGACTCTGCCATCCAGATGGAAGGAAAGATCAACCAAGCTAATGAGAACCGCAAGCGCCGCATGATGCATCAACCAGGAACCCACTAGACACCAAAGTATCGCCCCAACGCATCTCCAGGATTTGCCCCAAGAAACAACAGACCCCCTATGAACCGTCCAACCTATCCCAACCGTGCAAACCCAAGGCCTGGGGGAAACCATAGCAACCCCGACAACTCTAGCAATTTCAACCGTGCCCCACCCAAGTTCAACAACAACAATGCCGCCACCAACACCAACACTGCCCCAAGGACCGGAAGCAATGTTGTGCCTGTTGCAGCGAAGGACAAGTCGCAAGTGACTTGTTATGAATGTGGAACCAAGGGTCACTACTCCAATGAGTGCCCCAAGAAGAATGCCACAACCCCCAATGAAAATGCCCCAGCTCAGCAACAGCGTCGTGTTCAGCCCGGAAGAAGGTTTGCCCCAGGGAACTCGCTCAACCGCAATGGCCGTCTTTTTCTCATGCATGCTGAAGAAGCCCAGGAAGCGCCAGATGTCGTGTTGGGTATGTTTTATGTTAACTCAGTACTTGCAAGAGTGTTATTTGATTCTGGAGCATCACACTCATTTGTCACTAAAGAATTTGCATGCACTAGTAAGATTCAACCAACCAAATTGAAGCATGTTATGATTGTTCAAATACCTGGTTCAACCACCAAAGCTAGGCAAATTTGCAAAGCCGTCCCTATCCGAATCCATGGCATAGATTTTTATGCTAATATAATAGTACTCGGAACTAAAGGTTTGGAAGTAGTACTAGGAATGGATTGGATGTCCAAACACAAAGGATTAATTGACCATGCCAAGAAAGCCATAACCATGACCAGTACAGCCGGAATATTAGTCGAGCATGTATCTGAAACCTTGCCTCGTCAGTTCAAGTGCAACAAGAGTATAGCCCAGCCCACAATTGACCAAGTCCGGATAGTCTGTGAATACCTCGATGTATTCCAGATGTTTTGCCCGGTATGCCCCCAGATCGAGATATAGAGTTTATCATTGAACTAATCCGTGGAACCGTACCCATAGCCCAGAGACCATATAGTATGAACCCGTCAGAACTAGCAGAACTAAAGAAGCAACTAGACGCCATGCTGGAAATAGGATTAATTCGACGAAGTGCGTCACCATGGAGATCACCTATTTTGTTCGTGGACAAGAAGGATGGAGGTAACCGTCTATGTACGGATTATCGGAAATTGAATGATGTCACTATCAAAACCAAGTACCCGTTGCTGAAGATAGAAGACCTGTTTGACCAGTTGACTGGTGCCAAAGTGTTTTCTAAGATTGATCTTAGAACTGGCTATCATCAACTCAAGATTCGCGCAGAGGATATTCCAAAGACTGCCTTTACCACCAGATATGGACTATACGAGTATACCGTCATGTCTTTTGAATTGACCAATGCCCCCGCTTATTTCATGAATCTCATGAATAAGATTTTTATGGACTTCCTGGATAAGTTTGTCGTTGTTTTCATTGATGACATTCTGATTTATTACAAATTAGAAGAAGAACATGAGCTACACCTAAGGACCATTCTTGGAACCCTTAAAGAGCATTAGTTGTATGGAAAGTTTAGCGAATGTGAATTCTGGTTACAGGAGGTAGGATTCCTCGGACACATTGTATCAGCCAGAGGAATTGCCGTTGACCTTGCGAAGGTGGAAGATGTCGAAGATTGGCAAGCCCCAACCACTCAAACCCAAGTTCGTGCATTTCTCGGATTAGCGGGATACTACCGCAAGTTCGTAGAAGGATTCTCGAGTATCGCCAGACCCATGACCCAATTTCCAAAGAAGGATAAGAAGTTTGAATGGACGGACAAATGTGAAGCGAGTTTTCAAAAACTCAAGAGAAGATTGATTTCAGCCCCAATCTTGATCATGCCGGATATCACGAAGCCCTTTGATGTGTATTGTGACGTCATCCAAGATCAGCCTCGGATGTGTGCTAATGCAAGAAGGAAAAGTTATATCTTATCTATCCTGACAACTGAAGCAGCATGAACAGAACTACCCAACCCATGACCTCGAACTCGCAGCCGTAGTTCTAGCCCTGAAGACATGGAGGCATTACCTGATGGGAAACCGTTGTGAGATTTATTCGGATCACAAGAGCCTGAAGTATATATTCACTCAGAAGGAGATGAATATGAGGCAGAGAAGATGGATTGAGCTAATCAAGGATTATGATCTAGACATTCACTATCACCCCGGGAAAGCCAATGTGGTAGCAGATGCCCTTAGCAGATTGCCGTGCCGCCTGAACTCCATGATTTTGAAGGAGCAACCAAGTTTGCACAAAGAGATGGAAGATTTCCGAATGGAATTAGTGAGTGAAGGATTTTTGGCTAGCATAGAACTTCAACCCACTTTGATCAGTCAGATCAAAGAGGCGCAGAAAGGAAATGCTAGTATCGACGGAATCAAGCATCGTATCGGTACATGCAAAGTACCCGGATTCACGGAAGATGAAGAAGGAGTTCTGTGGTACAAAGGACGCCTTTGTGTACCAGCAGATTCAGAATTGAAAGAAGTGATTTTGAAAGAGGTCCATGATACTCTTTATTCTATCCACCCCGGAGGAACAAAGATGTATCAGGATTTGAAGGAACAATTTTGGTGGCATAAGATGAAGAGAGAAATTGGAAGCTATATCGCCAAGTGTGATATATTTCAGAGAGTCAAGGCGGGACATCAAAGACCCGCTGGACTGTTGCAACCTCTACAGATTCCGGAATGGAAATGTGATTCAGTTGGAATGGACTTTATCACCGGATTCCCTACTTCTAGTAGGGGAAATGACTCTATTTGGGTCATGGTGGACCGATTGTCCAAAGTTGCCCATTTCATACCAGTTAAGACCACCTACCAGAGTTCGAAGCTAGCGGAGTTATACATCGCTAGAATCGTCAGCTTGCACAGAGTCCCCAAGAACATCGTATCGGATCGAGGAACTTAGTTTACCTCGAGATTCTAGAAGAAAGTCCAAGAAGGTTTAGGAACCCGACTAGATTTCAGCATAGCTTATCACCCTCAGACCGATGGACAAACGGAGCGAGTAAATCAAATACTCGAAGATATGTTGAGAGCATGTGTGCTAGAGTATGGATCTAAATGGGAAGACTATCTGCCTTTCGCAGAATTTTCTTATAACAACAGTTACCAAGCTAGTTTGCAAATGGCCCCATTTGAATTCATGTATGGAAGGAAGTGTCGCACCCCTTTGAATTGGTCAGATGTAGGAGAGAGTCAGATTTTCGGACCCGATATCCTACGAGAAGCAGAATAGAAGGTTCACAAGACTCGTGAGCACCTCAAGACCGCCCAGTCAAGACATGAGAGTTACGCCGAGAAGAGACGTCGAGACCTTCCTTTTAATATCGGAGATTTCATGTATCTCAAAGTGTCGCCTTTGAAACGAATGCAACGTTTCCAGCTCAAAGGAAAGTTACCCCAGATATATTGGACCCTTCAAGATTCTGAATCGTCGAGGAGAAGTATCATATCAATTGGAACTGCCCGAAGAAATGTCAGCAGTGCACAATGTGTTCCATATATCGTTACTTCGCAAATGCCTTGAAGTTCCGGAGAAGACTGAAGTTTTCAAGAACATTGATCACCAGACCATAGAGATCAACGATGACCTGACCTATCCCAAAGTACCCATCCGTATTTTGGAAGAAGCTTTCAGAACCACCAGGACCCGAAGCGTCAAGTTTATCAAGATTCAGTGGAGCAACCACACTGAAGAAGAAGCTACCTGGGAGCGCGAAGATCGCATCAGGACGGAGTTTCCCGATCTCTTTAAATCCTAGGTAATCTTTTTTCTTCCTTTTTCAAATATCAGGACGAGATTTTGTTTAAGGGGGAAGGTTTGCAACATCCCAAAAATATAACACAAGGATCATCAAACTCAAATCACTGAAATTAGGGTTAACAAAAACTTTAATTAATTTAAAATCATATGGATGTATGTGTGAATGAGATGATTTGATAAATGCATGAATGAACTTGTGTGATTAACCTAAATAGCAAGAAATGGTTTAAAGATGAAAATAACATCATATAAAACATTTCCATGCAGAAACAAAACAAGAGAATAAAATAAAATAAAAATAAAGCAAATGGTCATTTTTGCCAATCTTGCTCACTAGGTCACTTTGAGTGTTTCTTCAAGATTCCAAACAGAAACTTTTCCAACCCTTTTCACCCCTTGCTAGAACAAGTAAAATCAAATCCCACCTTTCAAACTTGCAGAAACATTTGGCAACCTCATTCAAATCACAATTCAAAATTGAATCTTTATCATATGTGAAGATCACCCATTTTCAAAACCCAACCAAACCAGTGCCCCTTGACTAATCCAACTAACCAGACACTCCCTAGTATGTGCCTAGTAAACCCATTTAAAGTTCTTGCGGCCATTTCATCAAACACCTTGCAGATACAAATCAAACAAACATCAAACAATATAGTGTGCAGTAAAATTGGCCTAACTTGTTCCCTCTATAGATCAAGCTACACTCTCATTAGATGATCAAAGTAATATAACTAGATTTAGAACCACTGTGAGAAAGCCTAGCCATTAATGTCAACCATGCCGAGAGCACCATTGCCACCCCATTGTCGCCAGCGAGATAGAGGCCGTACTAGCATTGCCAACCTTGTCTGGGACATGCAGCACCGTCCACCGCCACCCACTATCCCATCCCCGAGCAATGCCAGCCCCTAGACCACACGACACGCCCATGCCAAACCTGTCTGCGACCATGCCGAGAGCGCGCTAGTGCGCCACGCTCGACCAGCACCCACAAGGCCGCCTCGCCACCGGAAGGATGATCACCAGCACCCCAAAGACCCGCCAGACATGCCCGTCGCAAGACGGACCACGCCATACAGGCGACATTAAAACCGTCGTCGGACCCGCCCAGAGCATCAGCGTGTTCCGACCGATCAACACCACTCCACTCCTCGCCACCGTGCTGTTGAGCTTCGCCATAGAGCACAACACCGCCCCTACCGTCGCCCATGCCAGTAGCCCTCTGTGCCGTCGACCACGATGAGCTCAGCCCGCGCATGTCGGTCCCCTTCCTCCACTATAAATAGAGGCCTCCACCGCTTGTTTTCGCCACCCCAGTTCACTCCCCTCTCACCCAGAACCACCCCACCGCACTCCCGAAGCAAGACGAGCAGCGCATCACCGGAATTTGGCCGGAGCCCACCGCTGCTGGAGAAGAAGGGAGCCGTCGATTGGAGCCACCCCAGGAGAAGCTGTCGGTACCAGGAGAACCGCCATCGTCGACTTCGTCGTTCGCCCCCGTCGCCGACCCTCGCTTGAGCCCCGGTGAGCCTCCCATGACCCCCACCTGCCGCGTTAGGGTTCTGTCTCGCCGGCGCTGCCCGACGTGGACGATGAACCGTAGCCGTTCGATTAGAGTTAGATCATGCGGTTCACCTTGCCCCGTACCGCTTTGGCCCTCCCCGTCTCACTGACGCGTGGGGACAGTATTGGGTTCGCAGCATAGAAACAAAAAATTTCCTACGATGGGAACAACTATGTACCAAGATCCATCTACTAGATACAAGCAACAGGTGGATATACATCCATAGAATACATACCCTCGAAGACCAAATAGTGGTAACGAGGTTGTACTCGTGGATGATGTAGACGAACTCTTGCCAATCTCAAGATCGTGATGAAATCCATCTGGTCCAGCCGGTCCAGCACCATCAAGTCCAGCACCGCAAAGCAGTGGTGCATCCGTGATCGCACACACGTACGGGTACCCCGACAGCCTCCGCTACTCGCTCCAGTAAGCAGCGGAAGAAACAAATCCTTCCAGAAAAAGCCACCAGGAACATGTATCTCGCTGATCCGAGACCATGGGGAAATTCTAAAGGGGGGGAGAGAGATCCTTCGCAAGGAGGTGTGTTTTGAGAGGATGAGAGGGGGCCTTTTATAGGAGAGAGGGGGGCACCCAAGGGGCATGGAGCCCAGCCATGGGGCTGACCCCACCTCTCCCACATTCATGTGGGTGGAGCTCCCACTCAAAATGAAAAGACTCCACTCCCATAAAAGAGCCTCCACTCAAAAATCCACTCACATGCATTAAATTTCCACCAAATTTAATGCAAGCTCTCATTTAAATAAAACTCTTTTATTTATTTATTCAGAATTTTTTAATTACTTCAATTAACAAATATTCACATAAAACCCCTTGCTAGTATTCAATTTCACATGCATAACCAGTTTCAGCAATTTCAACCGAAACAGTTCCAGTGTCTAGTGAAATAAATTCCTGCGCTTTCCTTTTCTTTTTATGATATATCATTTGCTCTGAATGGTGTCGGTATCCCTTAAGAGTGTCACCCTACGGTTCACGAATAATGCAGACATGATCGAGACCCCTCTCCGATCAATAATCAGCAGCGGGACCTGGAGATCCGTACTGACTCCCACACATTCAACGATCACTTCTGTGATCATGTGAACCTTTTACGCTAGTATCTTAATCCCTTTGTTTCACGATATATTACATGTCCGAGATTCGATCATCGGTATCTCCATACCTAGTTTGATCTCTTTACCGACATGCACTCTTTTCTTGTTCCCGTGATATAACATTCTAGTGATCAAATCACTTGCTTGCAAGCTAATCAATGTGATATCACCGAGAGGGCCTAGAGCATATCTATCCATCATCGGGATGAAAAAATTCCACTCTCGATCTATGGGTATCAACATAACACTTTAGTAGTTCTGAAACCATCTTTATAATCACCCAGTTACGGTGTGACGTTTGATGTCCTCGAGAAACTCTTCCGGTGTTAGTGATTGTCATGATCTCATGGTCTAAGGATTAGGATCACTTCGTAAGTTGTTATAGCAATATAAACTCAATGACTTTGATCGTAATGCTATACTTTGGATGAATGTTCCTCACATCATTACACTAATGTTGTGACCTCGTTATTAACAACATCCAATGTCCATGATCAGGAAACTTTGATCATCTTGTTAATCAAAGAGCTGGTTTATAAGAGAGGCATAATTAGGAACTTCCTTTTTGTTTATTAAACACACATGTATTGACGTTTCCGTATTAATACAATTATAGCATGCAAAATAAAAAATTATCATAAATAAGGAATACGATAATGACCACTTTATTATTGCCTCTCGGGCATATTCCCTTCAGTCTCCCACTTGCACTAGAGACAATAATCTAGTTTGAAAACTTTGCGTATTTGAACACCTATGGCTTTATGGTGTTCCATATACGCAATTGCAAGTAGTTAACATAATCTACGGATCTGACGCTTCAGGTCCGTGTGTATTTACATGTCTTTGCGTCTCCACGCATCACTCATTCTCCAATGGGATGGCATTGTATAAATTTGGTCTTTTGGTGAGACCTTTAGTTTCTTGGGGTTAAATCACGTCGATACTATTGTCATGCAATATATCTTTTAGTGTTATCCCATTGCGAACCACACCTTAGTTTGATAACAAACTACTTGACACAAATTCCCTCTTTTGCTGCTACTATAGCAGTCATATACTTAGCCTTTTTGTTGTAGTATTCGTCACAATGTCTTAACTATGGATTTCATCCAAATCCATCATGTAATCTCCTTTCCATTACATTGTGCCACCCATAGTTTAAATTGAGATAAACTTAATTTGTATCTTGTGACAAAACTAGTATCAATGTAACGCTTTACAATGAACTATTTGTAATTGTTTGTCACCTCTACACAAATATATTCTTAGTTCTTCCAAAAGATCATAAGAATTTCCTTACTATTGTCCAATGATCATTTTATGATTCATTCTGGTATATGCTCATAACATTTAGAGCATAGGACATATCTGGATGTGTACATATCATGGTATGATTGATCAAAACATCCTTGTGATTTCACTCATCATGTGTCAAAGCACTTGAATCTTGTTTCACTTATCAAGTGTCGATACACTTGAATCTTGATTCAATTTATTTTCATGCGACAAGAAACGTTTCTTGTCGTTTCTATATTGAACTCCTTCAATATCTCATATATGTACGTTTGGCACAACCATATTAGCGTCACAGTCTATCCACTATAGACATTCATGCTAAATATTCAGGTTTTGCCTAAGTCTTTCATCAAAATGAAATTCTTAACCTTTGTCAATAAAAATTACATCATTTCTAATCAACAAGATGTCCTCCACATAATGTATTAGAAATATGTCTCAGCGCCCCCACTTAATTTCTTGCAAATGCAAGCATCTTCATCGTCTCCTAATGAAAACTCCTTTTCATCACAGTGAAGATTCTAACTCCGCGATGCTTACTTCAACCATTGAAGTTTGCATGCCCTTTTTAGAATCCTTTGAATTAACAAAACCCTTTGTATCATGTCATGTACACGTCCTAGGTAACCATTCTATTAGAAGAACTTTGTTTTGTTTATTCATCTACCATATACCAAATTATATGTAGTGGTTGCTACTTTAATCTGTCCAGACTAAATATCGCTATGAAAGATCATATCTTGTCACATTCAACTCCTTGAACATTGTCATAAAATACTTTATGACATGTCGATTATTTCATAGATGTGAAACATCCATGTCTATTTCTTTATAGATCCAAATACGACCGATAGGTTTTTACACCTTTCCGGAGGGTCTTCCAAGTTCAAAACTTGATTTCTCGTGTATGGAACTATCACGGATTTTATGGCTTCAAGCCATTTGAAGGAGTCAGGGCCCATCATCGCTTATTTGTATGTAGTCGGTTCATCATTGTCAAACAATAATGATTTACTCTCAAATCTCAGTATTTGATTGTTTATCCGACTGACTTGGTTCAATAAGAACTTAGATCTCCGTGACCACAACCTTTGAGGCACATAAGCTATGAGCATTATGGCAGCCTTCGGAACGATTTCCGGTGCTGCGCAACTTAGCGCATTTAGCTAAGGTTCGTTAACCTTATCAAAGTTCTATTGTCCTCCCACTTAAATTTTGCGAAAAATTCCTTTTTTAAGAAACTTCACATTTCAAGCGACAAACCCTTTTGTCCTTAGTGTTATGGAGGAATAACCAATTGTTATTCGAAATAACCTACAAAGATATGCTCATCCGACTTCGGTTGTAAACATCTTACTTATGTATAGCATACCAAAATTTAAGAAATGACAACTTGGGTTTTACCCCAAACCATAACTCATATAGTGTCATTTTAATGGATCAAGATGGAGCTCTTTTCAGTGTAAAAGCGGTAATCTCTAAAGCTTTAATCTTTTAAAACATAATGGCAGTTTTATAAATAACACCTTTGATCCAACCATGTCAAACAAGGTTTCATTAAAAATCTCAAACACTCCATACTCCTATGGTGTTTCGGGAGATGTAAATCTAGGTGTTTTGCTAAACTTGTAACTCAAATAAATCCCTTTATGATAAATCATAATTCATTTTCTTGTTACACTTGTAACTCAAATAAATCGCTTATGATAAAATCATAAACCATTTTATTTTCTTGTTACAATGATTTTTTACTTCATCTTGAAAGTCTTTGAAACATTTTCAAATATTTCATACTTCTTTCTCATTAAGTGAATTTTTCACTCAAATTTCCGGAGAAAGTATATGAAGTTGAAACCCATCGCTTACGACTACACATAATGGACTACATACATCGATATGTATAAATTCCAATATTTTAGTCGTTCATTCTTCTTTGGCCTTTGAACTAAGTTTTAATTATCCCTAGGAAAGTCTCACAAGCATCACTTGATCAAATCAAAGTCTCCAAAAATCCATGAAAATGGAGTTTCTTCATGTTTTATTTCCAATATAATTTAAACGGTGATATCACTTCGTAAGTGATCTTTTAATCATTTGTCTTGCGACATTTTAGCATTAGTTTTTATGGATGTGATTTCTTCAACTAGATTTGTAAATCATCCATCTTATATGGAATACGGTAATTATTTGAACAACCTTTGTTCTCATAATACCTGATTTAAATAACAATTATTAAAACAAATCTTGAAGTCAAGCTTTGATGTCAACGAGAAATACAAACAATGGTTTGTTTGTTTTCGATGAACATCATCACATATTCTCTTGCTAGTTACTTAGGCCATTGTGGTTCATGAATTGCATCGTTCTGTATGAAATTTCATACCAACCAATTCGGTATCCAATACCCAAGAACCACATTATTTAACAAGCAAAGAATACAACCATAACATGTATATCATCCATATACCTAAATTGGATATTTCCAATCTTTTCTTTTCTGCCAAATATATTTTATAGATTCTCTTTCAGCATTTCCTTTTATGTTTTAAAAGAATCTATCAACATCAAAAGTGGCGCCATATACATGACACATAGTCCAAAGCATGTACATTCAAATAATAATACCTTTGGACTTGCACTTTGAAGTAGATCACCATCATCAAAATGATCGGAATTCTTTCAAAATCTATTCTTTAGTAATCTTTTAGTGTAGTAAACACTTTACATACATCTTTTATTCATCCTTATCATGACGACTTTCATGATCAAGCTAATGTAACTTATAAAGACGAATCGTGAGTATAACGTTACTTTCCAAAACCCTTTTGGATGATTAGGATGTCTAGAATCTCCAACCTTTGTAAATTCTTATCCAATATGAGAACATACATTATACTCGATCATATTGCTACCAAAACATTGTTTCAGATATCATTATATCTGCCACACATTATGGTTTCTGAAACAATTCTTTCAGCTCCTAGATAAACTTGATATTAAAACAATCAAGAATCATGGAGGCAAACATGATACTTAAGATACTAACACTGGAATTGTTACTCTCGATTTAATACCAATTATTAAATCTCATGGAGTAAACAAAGTTTGCTGAAAGTTTGCAATAGGACTTTAAACTTTAGATTGACACTCAACACAATACGATACCAGTTCGTAAAGTATATATCCAGAGTTCTATAGTTCTATTATCTCAATTACAACTATGCATAAGGTGGTGAACGGATGCCAATGACTACAACAAATTATGCAAATTCACTCTGATTTAATTTATGATAAATTGAGTTCTACTAATCCAAATTAGAAATGAACTCCCACTCAAAAACGACATCCCTCGTGCCTTTTTGGTGATTACATGAGCCAAATCCACTACACCAAGTCCGATCATCATGTGAGTCGGTGTAGCCTCAAAGGCGAGCATTCATATGGTCATCATATCAAAACATATGACTCATGCTTAACCTTTCAGTTCGTGTTCCGAGGCCATGTTTATACATGCTAGGCTCGCCAAGTAAGAACCTTAGTATTCGCATGTGTAACTGTCTTACACCCGAGATATGCTCGTGGATTCAAGTACACCCGATCATCACGTGATGTCTTGAAGCGACGAAACATTGTCGGTGCTTACTTAAGGAAGAGCACATTTTTATCTTGACATCTAAATGAGGGATCATCTTATTATGCTAATAAAACGCCAAACAAGCAATATAATATGCTATCAAACATCACATGTTTATTAGTGAAATGATATGGTTCCCGCATATGATCTCTATCATGTGCATCACGGTATGTCACTATCATACCTTTATGTGTAAGGCCAAGGTCTATGGAACTTACACATTATGTATGTTGTAAGAGTATCATCTCATACATATACTTACAACATCACCATATCATAACACTATCCCAGCAACAATCTAAACTAGATGCCTCTAATTTATCCATTGCAAGTTTTACGTGGATTAGGGCTTTCGAAGATAGAACCATTCTTACCTACAAACATGAACCACGACGAGGATAACCAAATTGTTGATAACTCGTTGCAAATTAAATATTGACTATAGTAGGAGAGACAGACACCTGCTAGCCACTTATGCAAAACTAGTTGCATGTCAAGCGTGGAACAGGTCTCATGTGCGAGGACATATAAAGTTTGTCCGGGCCACTTCATCCCACTATGCCACTAATATCCAAATTACAACTAAGAAGCAATAAAATGATCATCATCGCCCACATACTCATATGTTTACTACCCGTGCAAAGCATCTACGCATAGATCCGGCTCTGATACCACTGTTGGGTTCGCAGCATAGAAACAAAAATTCTCCTACGATGGGAACAACTATGTACCAAGATCTATCTACTAGATACAAGCAACGGGTGGATATACATCCATAGAATACATACCCTCAAAGACCGAATAGCATTAACAAGGTTGTACTCGTGGATGATGTAGACGAACGCTTGTCGATCTCAAGATCGTGATGAAATCCATCTGGTCTAGCCGGTCCAGCACCATCAAGTCCAGCACCGCAAAGCAGTGGTGCATCCGTGATCGCACACACGTACGGGTACCCCGACAGCCTCCGCGCCCTCGCTCCAGCGAAGCAGCGGAAGAAACAAATCCTTCCAGAAAAAGCCACCAGGAACATGTATCTCGCTGATCCGAGACCATGGGGAAATTCTAAAGGGGGGGAGAGAGATCCTTCGCAAGGAGGTGTGTTTTGAGAGGATGAGAGGGGGCCTTTTATAGGAGAGAGGGGGGCACCCAAGGGGCATGGAGCCCAGCCATGGGGCTGACCCCACCTCTCCCACATTCATGTGGGTGGAGCTCCCACTCAAAATGAAAAGACTCCACTCCCATAAAAGAGCCTCCACTCAAAAATCCACTCACATGCATTAAATTTCCACCAAATTTAATGCAAGCTCTCATTTAAATAAAACTCTTTTATTTATTTATTCAGAATTTTTTAATTACTTCAATTAACAAATATTCACATAAAACCCCTTGCTAGTATTCAATTTCACATGCATAACCAGTTTCAGCAATTTCAACCGAAACAGTTCCAGTGTCTAGTGAAATAAATTCCTGCGCTTTCCTTTTCTTTTTATGATATATCATTTGCTCTGAATGGTGTCGGTATCCCTTAAGAGTGTCACCCTATGGTTCACGAATAATGCAGACATGATCGAGACCCCTCTCCGATCAATAATCAGCAGCGGGACCTGGAGATCCGTACTGACTCCCACACATTCAACGATCACTTCTGTGATCATGTGAACCTTTTACGCTAGTATCTTAATCCCTTTGTTTCACGATATATTACATGTCCGAGATTCGATCATCGGTATCTCCATACCTAGTTTGATCTCTTTACCGACATGCACTCTTTTCTTGTTCCCGTGATATAACATTCTAGTGATCAAATCACTTGCTTGCAAGCTAATCAATGTGATATCACCGAGAGGGCCTAGAGCATATCTATCCATCATCGGGATGAACAAATTCCACTCTCGATCTATGGGTATCAACATAACACTTTAGTAGTTCTGAAACCATCTTTATAATCACCCAGTTACGGTGTGACGTTTGATGTCCTCGAGAAACTCTTCCGGTGTTAGTGATTGTCATGATCTCATGGTCTAAGGATTAGGATCACTTCGTAAGTTGATATAGCAATATAAACTCAATTAATTTGATCGTAATGCTATACTTTGGATGAATGTTCATCACATCATTGCACTAATGTTGTGACCTCATTATTAACAACATCCAATGTCCATGATCAGGAAACTTTGATCATCTTGTTAATCAATGAGCTAGTTTATAAGAGAGGCATAACTAGGAACTTCCTTTTTGTTTATTAAACACACATGTATTAAAGTTTCCATATTAATACAATTATAGCATGCAAAATAAACATTTATCATAAATAAGGAATACAATAATAACCACTTTATTATTGCCTCTCGGGCATATTCCCTGCAGACAGCCACTTAACCATCCTGTGTACACGATGTGTGTAGTGGGCCGGCCCAGTAAAACATCCCGCGCGACCCAAGAATTCAAATTAAGCTTTATTCATTTAATTTCAAACATAGTTCTGTACCTAGATTCAAAAATCCACCCAGCTCGATTCACCAAACAAAAATGCATGAAACCAATTTTGTTAGGAAGGTACTGAAATGCTTAATCCAAGACCGTTGGATTCAAACCATTTGGAGTTATAGATCAACCATGGTAAAAATAAGAAGGCAGAAGCTTTTCTACATTCAAACATTTTTTTAAATTCAACCATAAAGGCTTTTGAGTTGATTCCAACTCTCAAAAATCACATTTGATCATACCATTCAGAATATATAAAAACATATGGGTTTACTTGCATAAATAATGTTCAAGTAATAAAAGAATGCTACATAGGCATTTCTAATCACTTTATTTAATTAAAATAAAAAGGTTAAACCTTATTAAATTGTGACACCACTTCAAATCACATTCCCATGTACTGAAATATGTGGTGATGACATGTGTCAACATGATCCCATGTTTGAGTGGGAGAATATTAAATCTTAAGTAGTTTTTCAATGAGTAGAAATTAATTTTCTCAAATAAAATAAACAATACAAGTGCTTTAATCCTTGTGATAATAGTGATGATGCTAGATCACCTAGTATGACTTTTTGTGTGATGATTAGAAATAATTAAGTATTGTTTGGTGATTATGTACCTCGTATTTATTTGTAGACGCTAGTACCGACCAAGGATATGAGGAGGAAGGAGGATACTATGAGGAAGAAGCCAAGGAGAACTTCAACCACTGCTCTGCACAAGGCAAGCTAACACTTGCAACTTAGCAAGCCTAATACTACTAGTTGGATTAGGAAGCTATTAACTTAGCAAGCTAACCCTTGCAAATTATGCAAGCCAATACTTGCTTGTTACTATGCCAACTATATGCCTTAAGCATATTTGATCATACCCACTTGATAACCCAATCCTAGTTTTACTTGCAAGCTTAATACTTTATTTTCTGTATCAAAGCTTTCTCTCAGAGTTTACATGGTGACTTGTAGATTCTAGAAAGATAACTAAAGGTAGCATAAAGAGCATAAAATTTGGCATAAGTTAGATAATCTTGATGTCATCCTAATGCATGCTATTGAACTTAGCAAATCTCCACTTGTTTACCACCCCTCATTAGTATTTACCACCACTTGTAGATGCTAGTGCTAAGTATAAAACTTGATCAACTTTAGATGGGAATACTTGGTGAAAATGGTTATGAAAACCATAGAATGATGAGTCATTCTACTAAAATGTTTTGACATGTGTTTTCTGAACACCAGATGATTTTGATGATGAAAATGTTGAGGCATGAGCCTTAGCCCTTTATAAAACTGATGGTTGTCTGGATGCGATATCGTTCCAATTTTATCGTATAACCACAATACCAGAAATTTGGGTAGGGCTTGACTGGAAATTTATATACCTTAGTATGGGTTCCCTCATGGCCAAGGTCTGAGCTGAGGCTACCTTGTGAAGATTGTCCACCTGTGCAGTACCCAAGATGACAGTTGGTCATGGTTGGGAGGCCAAACTCACGGGAGAGGTGCCTATACTAGGGCGTGTAATTGAAAGGTTAGGATTGATTGTCCGCATACTGAGTATGGTGAATTTAGGATTGTTCCTGACGGATGTATCGAATGTTGTGGTGAAAGTGTACAATCTCTGCAAAGTGTCAAACTATTCGAATAGCCGCGTCATGATTATGGACGATTAGATGGCCATACTGTTCCCCCGTCAGATGTTTTCAAAATGACTTGTGAAATGAATTATGACTTTGACTTGACCACAACAGGGCTGTGATATGAAATTCAAATTCCCACTTAGGTGTTATAAAACTCTCAACTAGTTTTCTTTGCTTCTGAACTTAGTAGAGGTAAATCTAGCTTTTTGCAAAACAGCCTTAGAGCTTAGTATCCTACTACAAAAACCCCTTTAATTTGTTAGTATTAGTTTGCGAGTACTTAAAGAGTACTCATGGCTTTGTCCCTGGCAATTCCCGTGGCCAGACTATGAAGTGGAGTATCAGGATGACAGACCGCAAGAAGGTTACGACAACTAGGATCATCTCCCATCGTCAGCATTGCCTGTGACCCTGAAGATGGAGCTTCGCTTACGCTATCGCTACTATTACGTTATTCCGATGTTTGAGTTGTATTAAGAACTGGATCATGAGATCCTTATTTTTGTAAGAACTTATGTATGGTTTGTAATGGATGATGTACTGTGATATCCAAAATTTTCATGTCTCGCAAAAATGGTAATCCTGGGATTGCGATGTATGGCATAACAGGCATCTGGGATTAAAAAATCCGGGTGTTGACAGATGCGTGAGTAGTTCCACCTTGGACTATGGGTCCATGTAGTAGCTAGATGGTTATATCTCCTCCTTATTCTTTCATGTATAGATCTTGTGAGCTCCGTTCATGATCAAGATCTAATCTATTTGTAATTATGCATGTTGTGTTTGCGGGGATCCGATGGATATTGAGATTCTTATGTCAGTTTGGTTAATGGTTATTGTCTATGTTGTTTGTTATCTTGCATGCTCTTAGTTGTTAGTAGCTATCTTGGCCAAGTAGTTGCTAGTGACTCCAAGAGGGGGTATTTATGCTCGATAGTGGGTTCATGCCTCTAGTTTCCAAGGGAAGTGAGAAAAATCTCTTCGGTTGTAGATTTGTTGTTGCCACTAGGGAGAAAACAACGGTCTCTTGTTCATGGAACAAGTGGATTGTTTACCTTACACACTTTGCTTAAAGCAGTTGTCTATTGCTTGCAACTTAATACTAGAGGGAGTTTGGATGATAACCTGAAGGTGGAATTCTAGTAATAGATGCAGTTGGATGGAGGTCTATGTATATTGTTGTATTGCCCAATCGAATCTCATAGGATCTTTCTGAATAGTATTGCATTGTTATGCCTTGCTCAGTTCCTGTCAATTACCCTGCTGTAATTTGTTTACCCTTCATGCCATGTTGTTTATCTAAGGAGAGCACCTCTAGTGAACTATGGACCCTAGTGCAATCTTTATCATTGATACATCTTCCACTATTACTGTTTATTTGCTACAAACCACCATTACCTTTCGCACCATACATTTAATCCTTTGTTACAGCAAACCGGTGAGCTTGACAACCTCACTGATTCGTTGGGGCAAAGTCTTGAGTTTGTGTTGTGTAGGTCTCCGTGTTGCTTGCAACACCTGTGTGACGTTTCCTTCCTCCTTCTGGTTCGATAACCTCAGTATCTACTGAGGGAAACTTGCTGATGTGCTCTTCACACCTTGCTCTTGGGGTTTCCAACGAAGCATCCCACGACAAATTTGGGTGCATGCAATAACCCCTTTAGATTGATGTTAAGATTCTTAGCATCCTCCCTCCTTGGAAACTACGGTATTCGATGATAAACACTATTTTGGGTTTTACCCTACCACAAAGTTTTCAAAATAAAACCCTTGGAAAGAGGCATTGTTTCTATGTGGATGTTTTATCGAAGAAAATAATGAAGAAGAGGGTCACATCCCAAAAATTTCCAAATTTTGAAATGTGAAAAATAAATAAACAAAAGAAATAATTGTTGAAATTTAGGGTGAAAAGAAACTTTTTGCTTCTAAATGGAAACTTCAATACCCTTCTGGAACAAATTTGAATAAAATTTGAATCCAAAACAGTTTCAATGAAGTGAAATTCATTCATCAATGAATGTATCTTGAAATTTAAACACTTGGAAAAGTTAAACCAAAACCCTAAAACCCTAATGGAAGAAATAATTTCCAAGGTCACTCTAAGACTATGGATTTGATCCTTATAAAATTTAGCAATAAACATTTATAGATGATCAAAAAAGATAAAAAAAATATTATAAGATCATAGAAATTGGTTTCATTTAATTTGGAGCCATAGATAAAAAATTATGAATTTAATAAGATAAAAGGAAATAATTTCCAAAGCTAATAAAGATCCTATCTAATATTCATATCAAATAGTGATCAAAATAATCCTAAAAGGATTTAAAAAGATAAACAAATATTAAATAGGATTATACAAATTGGAATCACCAAATTTGGATCTATAAATGAAAAGATATGGATTTTATAAGGCAAAGGAAGAAAATAAATAAATAAATAAGGAATATTTAAAAACAAATTAAATCTTGGCCAAATCCATAAACAAATAAAATGAAAGATTATTGAATAATAAATAAGGGTAAAAGATTATTTAAATAAAATCATAAGAATTGAACAATGTCCAATTTTATTTAAATAAAGACAAATTGCCCAAAACTAAATAATAAACTCCAAAGAAATTATTTAGAAGACAATTTAAAAATTGAATTAAATCCATAAGCAAATGTAATAAAGATAATCCAAAGAAAATAAAGAGATAAAGAATATCCAAATAAAATTATATGGGATTAAACTAAATTCAATTCTATTTAAATGGAGACAAATCCCTAATGAAAATGATTAATTAAATCATGAGAAAATAATAAATTGGAATTTGCCCAAGTGGATTAAAAAGTTATCTAATTGACTTAAAAAGAATAAAATAATTATGGATTGGAACCATATTTGGATCTTATTTAAAATAAAGACAAAATGTCTATTTAAAATAAATAATAAACCCTAAGGGAATAAAAGAAATTATTCTAAAATGGACTTTAGAATATATTAATAAACAGTATTAAAATATATTGAAAGTTGGAAAAGTTTTGAATTAAAAAGTGGGTTTGAAATCATTAGAATAAAACAAAAACAGAAAATCAGAAAACAAAAAGAATAAAAAAAGGGAAAAGAAGCAGCCCAGACCAGCTAGCCCAACAGGCCCAACAGCAGCCCACCTCTCTCTCTCTCCCCCGAGCAGTTATTTTCTCACCAGAATCTATACCCCTTCGCTCTCAGACAACAAGACCCCACCATTTTCCCCTCTCAATCGCTGACGAAGTGACCCGACCTGCCAACTCAGCTCATCGTCTCCGCGCGACCCATTCTTCCCCCTTCACTTGCCAGTTTCTGCCGCTGATTTCTCCCCTTCAATTCTTCTTAATGCCGCGATTAAACCGCCAGCAATCATGCCCTATTTAGTCGGCATGTCCCCTCTATCTTTCCCCTCACTCTCCGCTCCCTCTTAGCCCCAGGGCTGCCCAAATTTCTCGCGAACACCTCCTCTGCTCCGACGAGCTCATCGGCGAATTCCGGCCAAACCATACCCTCTCCCGTCCCCTAAACCGCACGAGCATGCTCACCAGCACCAGGTGCATCTTCCAGCAACCCTAGCTCGCACGCGCACGTCCCCGAAGCTCGGCTCCGTCTTTGTCTGAACGTCACCGCTGTCGGCTTCGACTCCGACTGCCATTCCCGGTAGGTTTTGTCCTCCTATCTCGCTGGATGACACTCGTTCAACCGCCATTGTATTGCGCATCTAACAGCACCCTTTGTTTGCTTTGGCGTGCACCGTAACCTTGCCATCGATAACACCAGAGCGTGCCCGACGCCAACAACGACTCCGGAGAGGAATCGCCAGCAGCTCCGAGCGCCCCTTCATCTGCGACGACCACCTCGAGCTTCAGCACATCGCGGTAAACCCAGTGAGCATTTTCCCCCTCTCCCACGCTTCCTAGTTTCGTCGGAATACCTCTGCCCGAGCGCGCCGCCGCCATCCACCGTCGCAGCACCGCCAATTCTTGGTTGAGATGCTGATAGCCGTTAGATGCAGATCGTAGAGCCGCGATAGAATCACTAATCGAAACGGTATGATTGCATCTGTGGAGTGCGTGGTCATTTAGATCTGATGGCCCACAAATCGATCCGTGCGAACCGGTATTAGCCAGTAGAAACGCTGCACGTGGCCAGTGTTTTTTTAAAACAGAAACATTACTATTAGATGCTAGATTTTGCAAAATTCATAACTTTAGATCCACACGTCCAAATTTTGCAAATTTTATATCATTGGAATCAGAAAAAAGAATAATTTCCAACAATGCCCTTTGTTTAGTGTTTTGCTTCAGGAAAATTAGTTGTTTTTGCAGAAACATGTTTAGGCATATTTTGTGTATAAAATTTATTCTAAAAATGTTTTTAGGGTAAAATCTTTTTTAAATGGTTTGTTTTGAACCCACTGACCATAAAAACCAACTTTTGGATTTAAAAGTATATTTTGTGACACTAGGGAATTATTCCTTGAATAAAAGCATTTTGAGTAAAGCAAAAATTGTTGATTATGTTTTAAAAATAATTTTTGAGTAAAACCTTTTGAAATTGGTTTTATTTAAACTCTCGGACCCTAAACACTAGGTTTTGGATTTAAAAATATATTTGATGAACCCTAGAAAAATTATTGCATTGCTTAAAGGCATTTCTAGCAAAATAAAAATGTTGCTTTGATTTAAAAATGGATTTTGGGTGAAACCTTTTGAAAATGGATTGGATTTAAACAACTTGACCAAAAACACTAACATTTGTGTTTAAAAATATATTTGGCTAACACTAGAAATTATTCTTTGAATAAAATCATTGCTAGCAAAACAAAAATGATTTAAATGGCCATTTTCACTAACTTTTTTTCAAATGACCTTGCCACTTTTATAAATGACCAATAGGTGTTTTAAAATGTTTATAGCCTATTAAAAACCACCTTTCCAAATAAAACAATCTTTTGCATGCTTGCATGCATTGTTTTGTTTTATTTATTTTATGTGGTGAATTGTTTGAATGCTAGACTAAATTTGTGCCTTGATTGAATTGTAGTGAAATTTGAAGAGTGTGACTATTGCAAGATCAAGGAGTGAACTAATATTCTCTCCCAAAAAGGAAAGTGGTGCTTCATACTATGTCCTATTATTTTCACTATGCATTAGTGATGTTTTGAGTAGGACTTGCATGGAATTTTACTAAGTATGCTATGACTTGGGAAATCCTAGTAGATGATGCCTTAGTAGAATTTTCCTAAGTTAAGATCCCTACTACTATCATGCTTAGCTTAGCTAGTAGAAACAAGGGTGGATTATATTCATGGTATGAAATATTTCTAAGTCAATGACTTATGTTTTGTTTAATAAAACAACTATGCGAATGAATCACCTGGGTGGAATGGTGTGAATGGATTATGTTGAGTGGTTACACAGGGCCCCATATTTATGGACTACCCTAGTGTATCTCACTTGTGGAAAGCCACCCAGGAACAAAGAGATTTGAGATGTCAAATGTTGAGAAGCTTCAAGTGCAGCCACATGGCAATATGGGCTCTGCCTGGATCATATAGGTTGCAATAACTTAGCCAAATGGACAGTTGGTGGTAGGGGGTGATAGGATTGGAGCGCGTCCATTTTGGTCTAAGGGAAGGCTTCTGAAAGATCTTGTCTCGATGCATGTCGAGTCTTGTGGGGAAAGTGCACCACCTCTCGAGAGAGTAAAATCTAAGTACTTAGCCATGTCCCCAGCAATGGACAATTTGAGCATCAAGACATGGAAGCTATCAAGGATCTCCTCATCCCAATTTCTAAGTTAAAAACTTGTGGTTGAACAAGGGTAAAGGTTCACCAATGTCCATTGGTGGTTCCTTGGGATTTTTTGCCAAACAAAAACTTAGTGTTTTCAACTTATAAGGAAAATCTATTTTGAGCAAAGCAAGCCTAAGCTCCACTTATCCAAATGCATATAGATGATAGACTCCACTATTCTACCATAGTATCACTTGCCAATACAATTCAAATGTATTGACCCTTGGGGCTGTAACTTATTATGTTGAAGGTTTGTTTGATGTTAGTGAAGTGTGTTGATTAGGATTACAAGTCTACAACCAACATGATTGCCTGTGGCGCTTTGAAGATGAAGGACTCCATGCTATAGTTATATCTGCTGCATTGTAATGAGATAGCCAAATGAGCTATGTAAGATGTAATGAATTATTTTATTCCTGGTTATAAAGTTGTACTATGACCTTTGTTTTTTGATATTACATCTTAAACTGTGGATGCTAGCTATTGATCCAGGAACTAGCATTGTAAACACATAGATCTCTACCTTATCAGGTTGGGACCTCTACAAAGAGAAGTATAAAGTCGAGCAAGAGAAAGAGAAGGGATGTTCTACGCCTTTACCGGAACAATTTATCAGTGCAACCACATTACCCTGGGCGTGACTCGGAGCCAGCTTGTAGTTTGTATTCCTTAGTACGGGCAGCGCCATAACGCATACAAGGGGCCCGTGACCCTAGAAGGCGGTTACTATTCCACTTAGGGGGTCAACGTACCCGGAAGGGTTCTATTGACTCCCTCGAGGTCTGTTGAAACTATGGGGCTCCGCCAGATGGTACACATTTAAGGGAGTAAAGGGTGGCATGGACAACGCAGTAAACATAGGGCGATTTGTACTAGTGAAGTCAAGGAATCATTCCGGGAAGAACTAAGAACCATAGGGAAAGTGCCTATACTAGGGACGACAAATTAAAGGTTAGGTTTGATGATCCGGACCCCGGTACACTTTTGCAGCTGGCCATGGTCGTATCCGGTGGATGTATTGATTCTTGTGGGTAAATTGCACCAACTCTGCAGAGTGTAATCTATTCGAATAGACGTGTCGACGGTCAAGGACGATTGGAAAGGTGATTGCAAGGAGTACCCTTGGGTTGGATTTGAGGAAAACAAATGGATATGACTTGGTCACGAAGAGGAAATGCGAGCAAGTTTGTTTTGACCAGAGATGGTCAAAAAAATTTAAAAAGGATTTTTCACTAAAACTGTTTTCAAAAAGGTTTTTAACAAGGTTATGGAGATTTCTAGACTTTTCCAAAAGGAGACATGTTTTCAAAAATCATTTTCAACAAAGATATAGATGTGCCACATTTTAGGCTTTTCAAAAAAAAAGTAGTGTAGATCTACCTTGCCATAGCCAAATGTGCATTATCTTTGTTTACCTTATCTCAGTGGTCTTGGGATTACATTCAAAAGTACTCATGGCTTTGTCCCTGGCTATTGAATTGGCCAAATTTCCATGTGCTAAGGAAGGAGATGTTGAAGTCTATGCGAGCTAGGTCGTCTTCCCTATCAGTTGCTTGTAGGTTAAGGCTTGACATGGGCTCTGCGCTTGAAGACTTCCGCTATTGATGTTTGTAATCACCATAATGTCAATACTGTAAGTTTTGTACTCGGTATTTTCTAGATGTTGTAATGATACTAGTCGGTTATGCTCATGACTCACTGATCATGGGAATGTGAATTGCATGCATAATGGGGATTCTAGGACTTTAAAACTAAGGTCCCACAGATAATGGTATTAGAGCCATCCTAACTGTAGGAGACCTTAGTTAGCATGGACGTTAGACATGACAACCACTATTTTTGAAAAAACCAACTTTCAAAAATTACTTTCTCGAAATATTTTCGAAAGATTTCCTAGTTTATCTTCTCTGATTTAAACTATTCGAAAATGGATTACTCTATATCTCATCTTCCTTCAAAAATTCCGTTTCAAAAACAAGTCCTGCTTGGAGACTATGAAGACGGAGATCCCGAGATGACAAGAAACAAAGACAAGAAAACAAAAGGAGCTACCCCCGAAGACAGACACTACAAGATCTCCCCACCCATGGAGTCCTTCATCACCCCCAGATGGATCAAGTACGGCACGGACGACCCAGATGGCAAGACAGAAGTCAAGACCTTTAGCAACGTCCGTACTTAGAGAAATACCATCAATATAGGATTCCCTTATGGCGCGTAGTCCCAGCTTAGTATCTATGGTACGCTTTGTTTTCTTGTCATGTGCTTATACGATGCTTGAAATGTGTGGCTTGTCTACCTCTGATCATTTGACCCTATCACTTAGACCACCTTGTTTGTAGATCCCGACACCAACACCCATACTCCTGTAAAATGAAGCCTCTCCTCAGTAGGATGGCAACCAAAGAGTACCACGTCAAATTCACCTCGCCTAACCTGTCATTACCCCCTCACCGTGAGGCCTAAATCCTTGCTAGACCTGCTCATTGACAACCATAGTACCCTCTGGTTCTGTACTCTTCTAGTTCCACTGTTTTGAACCCTGAAGGATAACCTCTTAACACCTGTTACTTCCATAGTTAGCAAGCTTACCACCAACAGGAAATCCCTAAATATGGCCATGAAGATCGGAGACCCGAAGAAGGCATGCAGCCGTTGCGGAGAAGGACATCAAGCCAGCCAATGTTTAGGCAACTTCCCAAACTATGGGTGTAACATCCCAAAAATACTAAACTTGGATCAATCAAACTTTAATCTTCAAAATTAGGGTTAACAAAAACTTTTCTAAATAAAAATATGAAAGCATGCATGTGTGTATGCATTCCAATTTGGATTATTTTGAATTGCCTTATTTGTGTGTTTCTTTGCTTGGAAAATGATTCTTAGGTGAAATAAACATCATCTAAACAATCCACACACTTTTCCCAAAGACAAATAAATCAAAACAAACAAAATGAGTGAATGGTCATTTTGACCAATTTAACTCCCATGCCTACTTTGGCTGTCTCAAACTTTCAGAACTTAACAGAAACTTGTTTGGATCTTTGCACCCCTTGATAGTACTCATAACAAAGTATCAAGGCCCACTTTGTGATCATCCAGAAACATTCAAATGCATAGTTTAAATGACAGTTTAAAATTGAATCTTTATCATATGGGAAGATCCCACTTTTTCAAAAAACACTCAAACAAGCTCAACTTTCAAAACCCAAGCATCTGCAGACTCATCAGCACCAACCTAGCACACACACCAAAAATCTTTTCATAATTCAAAACTTGAGTTCATGCGGCCATTTCATCAAACACCTTGTAGATACAAATCAAACAAAATCTAAACACTATTTGGAGCAGTGATTTGAGCCTAACTTGTTCCCTCTCTGGACACCACTAGCCTTAGTAGATCATCTAACAACCTAAACTAATCTCTAGCACTACTGTAAGCTAGCCATTGCCATCAATGGTGAGCAGGCCAAGTGCACCCTTGCCACCCACATGTCGACAGCGAGCTAGGAGAAGCACCAAGCCTAGCCAACATGTCTGGGAGCAAGCTAACACCCCACCGCCACTCCTGTCAGCTCGAACCTTGCGGCCCTGGACCACACCGCCTGAACCATGCCAAGCTCGCCAGCAACCATGCCGAGAGCGCGCCCCGTGCGCCACGCTCGGCAGATGCCCACAGACCGCGCGCCGCCCTCGCCGCGTGCATACGTGATCACCACCGTCCCAGCAACCCCGCAGACATGCTCGTTCGCCGCCGCACGGACCACGCGTGCTGTGCGCCATAAAAAGTTCCGTCGACGCCAGCAGAGCACCGCGTTCGACCAATCCGCCGCCCATGCCTCGCCACGTGTCGTTGAGCTTCGCCAGGAGCACGACCGCCCCGCCGCCCACGCCGATAGCCCTCTGTGCCGTCGACCACGACGAGCTCACCTTGCGCCCATCGGTCCCCTCGCGCCACTATAAATAGAGGCTACCCCAGCCGAATTGAGCACACCATCTCACTCCCCTCTCCTCACTGATCGTTCCACCCCATTCTCGGAGCAAGGCGAGCAGCGCATCGCCGGAATTTCACCGAAGCCCGCCGCTGCTGGAGAAGAAGGGAGCCAGCGATTGGAGCCACCCCAGGAGAAGCTACCGGTACCAGGAGGTTCGCCGTCGTCGACTTCGTTGTTCGCCCGCCTCGCCGACCCTTGCCTGAGCCCCGGTGAGCCCCCGACGACCCCCACCTGCCGCGTTAGGGTTCTGTCTCGCCGGTGTTGCCCGACGTGGACGATGAACCAGGGCCGTTAGATTAGAACCAGATCCTGCGGCTCACATTGCCCCGTACCGCTTCGCACCCCCTTGTCTCACTGACGCGTGGGGACAGCAACTTAACCAGCCCGTGTAAGCGCTGTGCTTAGTAGGCCGGCTCAGTATCGTTTCCCGCGCATCCTAGTTGTTTGAATTTAACTTTTTCCATTCAAGTTCAAACCTAGTTCTGTACCCATTTTCAAAAATCAACCCAGCTCGATTCAGTGAACCAAATTAGATGAAACCAATTTTGTTAGAAAGGTCTGGAAATGCTGAATCCAAGCCCGTTGTATTCAAATCATTTGAATCTATAGATCAACCTTGGTAAAAATAACAAGGCAAAACATTTTCTGCATTCAAACATTTTTCAAATTTAAACCATAATAGCTTTTGAGTTGATTCCAACTCTCAAAAATCACATTTGATCATACCTTTAAGAATATATAAAAACATTTGGGTTTACTTACAGAAATAATGTTCAAGTAATAAAAGAATGCCACATAGGCATTTCTAGTCACTTTATTTAAGTAAAATAAAAGGTTAAACCTTATTAAATTGTGACACCACTTTAAATCACATTCCCATGGACTAAAATATGTGGTGATGACATGTGTCAACATGATCCCATGTTTGGTTTGGAGAATATTAAATCTTAAGTAGTTTTCCAATGAGTAGAAATTACTTTTCTAAAAATAAAAGGAATTAAACCAAGCTTTAATCTTGTAATGTTAGTGATGATGCTAGATCATCTATAGGACCCTTTTGTGTGATGATTGAAAATAGTTAAGTATTGTTTGATGATTGTGTACCTCGTATTTATTTATAGACGCTAGTACCGACCAAGGATATGAGGAAGAAGGAGGATACTACGAAGAAGAAGCCAAGGAGAAGTTCAACCACTGCTCTGCACAAGGCAAGCCAATACTTGCAAGCTATTAAGTTAGCAAGCTTATACTGATACTTGTGCAAGCTAACACTTGCAAGATACTATACCTATGCAATCAAATACTTGCTTGTTACCATGCCAACTATATGCCTTAAGCATATATGATCATAACCACTTGATAAACCAACCCTAGTTTTACTTACAAGCTTTACTTTATTTCTTTATCAAAGCTAGTACTTAGAGTTTACTTAAGTGAATTGTAGATACTAGAATGATAATTGAAGGTTGCATAAAGAGCATGAAACTTGGCCTAAGCTAGATAATCTTTACGTCATCCTAAGGCATGAGATTGAACTTAGTTAAACTCCACTAGTTACCACCCCTCATTAGTACTTACCCCCACTTGTAGATGCTAGTGCTAAGCATAAAACCTGATCAACTTAGATGGGAATACTTCATGGAAAAATGGTTATGAAAACCTTGTAATGATGGATCATTCTATTGAAATGTTTTGGACATGTGTTTCCGAACACCAGATGATTTATGGTGATGAAAATGTTGAGGCACGAGCCTTAGCCCTTTATAAAACTGATGGTTGTCTGGATGCGATACCATTCCAATTTTACCGTACAACCACAATACCCGACAATTGGGTAGGGCTTGACTGGAAACTTATATACCTTAGTATTGGTTCCCTCACGGACAAGGTCTGAGCTGAGGCTACCTTGTGAAGATTGTCCACCTGTGCAGTACCCAAGATGACAGTTGGTCATGGTTGGGAGGCCAAACTCACAGGAGAGGTGCTTATACTAGGGCATGTAATTGAAAGGTTAGGATTGATTATCCGCATACTGAGTATGGTGAATTCAGGATTTCTTCCTGACAGATGTATCGAATGTTGTGGTGAAAGTGTACAATCTCTGCAGAGTGTCAAACTATTCGAATAGTCGCGTCCGCGGTTATGGACAGTTGGAGTGGCCATACTATTCCCCCGTCAGATGTTTTCAAAATGACTTGTGAAATGAGTTGAGACTTGACTTGAACACAATAGAGTTGTGATATGAAATACAAGTTTCCACTTAGGTGTTATAAAACTTCAACTAGCATTCGTTGCTTCTAAACTTAGTAGATGTAAATCTGGCTTTTTGCAAAACAACCCTAGAGCTTAGTGTCCTACTACAAAAAACCCCTTCACTTGTTAGTATTAGTTTGCGAGTACTTAAAGAGTACTCATGGCTTTGTCCCTGGCTATTCCCGTGGCCAGACTATGAAGAGGAGTACCTGGAGGATGGAACCCAGGAAGGTTACGACAACTAGGATCATCTCCCATCGTCAGCATTGCCTGTGACCCCGAAGATGGAGCTTCGCCTACGCTATCGTTATTATTACGTTATTCCGCTGCTAGAATTGTATTAAGAACTGGATCATGAGATCCTTATTTGTGTAAGACCTTATGTATGGTTTGTAATGGATGATGTACTGTGGTATCCAATTCTGTTATGTCTCACAAAAATGGTAATCCTAGGATTGCGATGTATGGCATAACAGGCATCTGGGATTAAAAATCCGGTTGTTGACAATGGGGCCCCCATCCTCCAGTGGACTGGCCAACCCAGCTAGTCACATGTTTCCTCTATGAAGGTCAAGACCATTTTCCAGTCAACTGTCCCTTATACCTCCTGATTGGCAAGGCCCGTCAACTCCCATGCATGAACATTGGGAAGTAATCAAGAGAGGCACGTTCCAAGAAATGTACTTGCTTATCATGTGATAAACTGGGTCACTAAAGCCGAGAGTTTCCCCAACATGGCCTAGACAACACTCCCACAAAGGCGAATCCCAAAATATCCGCTACTACCTTAAAGATTCCAAAGCAAGCCCAAGGAGGATCTGAAATCAAGCAAATCGTTTTTTACACATGCGGAGAACTGAGCCACTTTGCTCGGGCATGTCCCACCCAACCCTAGATGGCCCCGATGCAAAAAGATCTGGTACCTAAGAAGGACAAGAAAAAACGAGACCCTCGAGCCAGAAGAATCAGGAAGCCGCTATCCCCAGAACCTCCTCCTCCTCTAAGAACACACTTCCTGAGGAGAAACCTCCAACCCCAGAATGGCGCCAAGACTCAAGAAGTTCCCCTGGAGTAGTCCCTCGTCCCCTGCAGCTCACCCGACTAGCTCAGGGTAGATCTATGTATCATCCCCAAATCCATTTTGTAAAATTCTAAGTGCTCCGAAGCTCAGTAGCACAGACCTGTTTTGTAATACCTTAAGTACCATCGCTGCTGGTCGGCATAGACCTACTAATCTATGCATAAAATCTGCTTGCTATTACGCTAGTCTGAGGTTCCCTTTTTCGTGTTTTACCCAGACATTTCATCAGACTAAACCCGGAATGCCCTCATCCCATAGGACCTCCTTCCGAGACCTCCACCTAAAAACTGGCATCCTCCCATCTAGATGCCTCTCTAGACAGGTCAGACGCCTCTCAAGAAGCCGTATCTACAAGGTCTACAGAAGATACCCATTTCCGGATGAAAGGTGCAGCGCTCCCCAACATGGACCTGCAACTCCAATAAAGAAGGTCTGCGACTTCACCAAGCCATGTAGTCTCGCTCTAAGGGGGAAAGACTGCCTATTTTCCACAAAACCAGAATAACGCCGAGAATCGACCCCTAGTCGTCGTTAGGAGATGACCCTCCCCTAAAGTGGAATCATGGACCCGACAAAGATGGTCAACAATTGGCACTTCTCCAGAATCAGAAGATAGTCCGGGAAAGTCCCCCACCCAAAGGTAGACCTTCCAGCCAACCCTTCCGACATCTCAATACCAAGAATGGAGAAAAGCTGATTTCAGCAATAAAGGATCGAAGAAGGCTCAAATCATTGTCTCGCCTCCAGAAGAACAAATAGAGTCGATGTGAAACCTACCTAGAATTGTCCTAAGGGAAAAAGACTGCGCCTTTTCCACTTGTTTAACCTAAACACTTAAACCGAAGCCACTCGACTCAGACCCATAGCTAACCAATCCCGTTTGTTGTAAAATCCTTTTATCAAAACTTCCACTGCTGAAAATTTTTAATCCGATGTTCTCACCCAACCCTACCTCTCTCGAATATTGGGACGAGATTCTTTTAAGGGGGAAAGGTCTGTAACATCCCAATTTCAGCAACCCTGATTTGTTGTCCAAAAGGAAAAATCCAGGGGAACAAAAACTTTTTCTTGTTAAGTGTTGCAATGTTTTCTTACTTGTTTGCCTATGTTCATATATCTGATTGTGTACTAGAAGTTATACTCCTTACCTCAACATTAGTTGGCAAAAACTATTTTACAAAAGAGATGTCTTGGCTCACCTTTCATATTCTCAAATGTTTTGGCATTTCAAACTTGAGCCAAGATCACTTTGACACAACAAAATATTTTACTAGCTTCTATTTAACAAATCTATGGAGACCTACATATAATCTCCTTATGTTTTCAAGACAGAGCATTCAACTACTCTTATATCTAGGTTTTCCAAAACCTTTTCTAAAACCTTTTCATTCCAATCTTGGTAGAAATACAAGAGGTTATTATCTTACTTAAAAATCCAACCTCTTCAAAACACCCATGCTTACCTCAAGCTAGGCTTGATGGTAACCTTAGTATTAGTAGTGGATAAGTTTGATAAGATGAGTTGCATTGATCTACTGTCTGATGAATTGCCTTGATCTACTTATTGTCTTGTGTGCTTAGGAACTAGAGTGAGATAATCTAGTAGCTCATCCCTTAGGACCCAATCTATGCTTGAGATCAGCACTCTCAAACCAATCATCCCAAACTGGATCTATCCTTAGCCACCCAAGTGACTCTCTAATCTACTAACACAGATCAATCCTGAGCTAATCCTTTGCATTAGCCTTCAACTTATCAAAGACCAAGAATAAGTATGAAGTCACCCCATTCAGGTTATATTGCAATATCATCCACTTGATGACAATATTAAACCCTTGCATCCTCTCCAACTCTTTCACTCTTTCATAATAGTCCGAATCCACAAATCTGCCAAATTTGGCTAAGTTTGAAATGCTTAACTAGATTCAATCTTTGCAAATCCACCTACTCCAACCTATGTGCATTCTTGAGAGTGTACTTTAACCATCTTGTAGTACATAATGTGTATTACCAAATCCCACTCTTGCCCTGGTCTAAACCATTATGTTAGTCACTCATCCTTCATGGTTTTTTAGTCAAGATAATAATCTTTTCTGCAAATCTTATCATCTTGCCTACTTCGACACAAGCTCTCATCCATATTCCACCTCACCTTGACAAACTATTTGCATGGTTATGACCTACTAACCATGGTCTATCAATAAACCCTTCACTTGTTTCCAATGGAGCTTTGTTCTTCTTAAACCCACCTGGTTTATGAGGCATCATGACTCATCTGCTATGGCAGCCTTATTTTCAACAAAGTTTGCCATCACTCCTAAACCACCTCAAATGCAACCAAGTAAAACACTTGCTAACATAATCATCTATATAAATTGGTCTAACTATCCATATATCCTTGTACCAAGTTGAGCTCCGAGCTCAGTAATCAAACCATGTTTAGGTGGCATAAAATATCAAAATCCTAGATCCTTCAACATCTAGTTTCTTTACTTTTAAGGTAGAACTTGAAAACACAAGTTGTCTCATGATAGATACTTAAAGTTGGCATCATCCACCTTGGATATAAACATTTACCAAATAATTCCATCATTATTTGGAACCTAAAACTATTTGAATTCCATCCTTTGCAAAATCTTCAAAACCTTTCCTATAAAGGAAAGTTTGTTTTTCTCCAAACTACTATGCTAACTCAAGGAACATTTGAGGCCTATACATCATACCCTATCTTCCCACCTCAAAAATAAATATTTGTGAGATCCTTTATTATTCCTTTGGCCCTTTCTCTTAAATGGCAAAAACAAGAAATAATTCTTTGAAAATACCTTTCTTTCTAAATAAATTCCAAGAAAATTCTATGATATGTGTTATGGTATATAGAACCATATCACACCAGAAACCCACCTTGCCTAATGTAAAAATATCATACTAGCTTCTATAAACCATTTCTGCACTTTTTTAATAAATGATTTTAAGTGGACACTTACATCATGGAAAAATCTGAAACAATTTCTAGGAAGGTACCTTAACCTCATCTATCGACCAATACCATTTCCCCACCATGTCCAATGAAAGTTTCTAGACTTCCTTCATAACCATCGTTTTGATCATAATTGCAAAGTAAGCAAACCCACTAATCAAAAATCATCAACCCACATCAACTTTGTCAAGAAACCTTGCACAACACACCTCTCACCCCTCTGGTCGAGCTAGCACTATGGCATGCCACTGTAGCACGTCCTCCCCTTGTCCTTAGTGCTTGGAAGAGAAGAGAAACAAATGTTTGGTGTTTAATACTCCCTTGTAGCTGCTACCACTCCCTCCATGTCATAAACCAGACAAGAAACCACACCTCACCTCTCTCCACACGCCCACAAGAAATCATCCCTGGTTTTTCCCTCTCAATTGCTCTCCATAGGACATGTCCACCATACACCACTCCCTCTTTTGTTTATAAGGCAAGGAGCCACCCCAGATCTCCCCCTTCTCCTCACTTACACCCAGAGCTCCACCTCCCTCTCCCTTGCTCTACCTTGCCGGAGAGAGAGAAAGAAGGGCTTCGGCCGACTCAAGAAATCGAGCAAGGTTCTTCACCCTATTGCTCCCCACTCTGCATGTCACTCTCATGAACGCCCCTTGCTCTCCTGGTTCTAACTATGCCCTTATTTTCAACATGCAGCAGCCCCTGGAGCAGCGTCGGAGAGCTCCTAAAGATTCCCTTCGACCGTCCTCGTGGGAACTCCTTCCCAAAAGCGATCAGCGCTATGACGCCCATCCCCCATCTCCTTGTTGTCGACTGCGTTGCCTCGTCACCTCCCCGACTCCTCCGGCACCCTCTGGTGAGCTCCCCCGCCCTTCCACGACTTACGTAGGGTTCTGGCGAGCAGTGCCTTTAACGCAGAGACAATGACACAGGGGTTGTCGATGCCCACTAGATCGAACGGCCCACAGCGTCGTGTACCCCTTCGTCGCACTCTGCCGCTGACGGCGGGGTCCCACCTGTCAGTTCAAGCGAAGCCGCACGCACTCCCACGGCCCCGTAGTGGGTCAATTGCTCCCCTGTGTGGCCCGGTCCCCTCAGATCCGGCCCACACTCCTTCTATTTCTTTTTCTTTAAGCAAATTCCCAGATCTGTTTGTCTACCTGTTGGTTTAAATCAATTTGAAATTGGAAAATAACTTCACATATCCAGATCTAAATTTTCCAAGACACAAGAACAAATTATCTAACTTACAGTGCCCTTGGTTGGCCCAATTACCGTATAGAGAATTTATAGTAAATCCAATAATCAGAAGTATCCTTTACACTATTAAATTCTTTCTATGAGATTTAAAACTCCAAATGATCTTACTCCTTTTTGTATTGGAAGGTATGTTGTATATCTTGCATGTACCATTGGCCCCATAATATTTTGCTTCCCAATCTACCATTGGTAAAAATAACAGAAACAACACATTTATGACTTTAGTAATTTCTACAGGTCAAACCAAAATGGGTATTGACCTAATTCCAACTCCCAGTACACTTTCATACCAATATCTATCACACCGTAGGAGCCTATAATTTTCTAAGCCATTGTTGATTTATTGAGAATTAAACTATTATATGTATAGTTAATTCACCAATAAAATCACTACATTATTTATGTAAAACCAAAAAGGGTGATTTCACATTATTCATAAAGGTATTGTAACTAAATACCATGTTTCCATGGAATCACATCAAAAGCTCCTGTAGAATAAATCTGGTCAAAAAGACAAATACCTTGCAAAACTGCCTTTGGGAATTTCATGAGGGCATTTTGGTAAATATTTTTAAGCGATTCCAGCTCCCATTAAATCATTCCATCAAACCTTACCTAACCATCCATTTAAATAATTTTTGGAGCTCCATAACTATACTGGTGATTTATTTCCTAAAACTAGAGTTTTATCCACTAGAAAATTCATTATCAATCAACAGTAATTGATAAACTAGTGAAACCACTTTTGTTGGTTTAATTTTATCAATACCGTTCTGATGATATCATTTTTTTCCAATGTTGTTATTAAGAATATGTCCTTGATCCAAAACTCCTCTCTTAGGTAGTTTCTAGACTATAAACCCTAAAGGATCATCTTCCAATTCCTCCAAGTCTTTTACCAATATCATCAAACCAATCATCCAGCACCCTACTATTTTATAGCATGTGGTTATCCTTTGCTTGTTGTATGTATTTATGCATGTATTCCTTGTACTTATTAATGCATTGTTTGTATGCATGTTTGTGCAATAACAATGATAGTTGCGATTGCTTGACACCGAGAAGAAGGAAGCATCGAATCATTATTATTATCGTGGTATTTTGGTATTCTGGTATTATATTGAAGAAGCTCAGGGACCTCTCACTGGTCATAGGCAAGCCACCATTCCTGAATCCAGATACTTGCCTTATGCCTTTTTGTACTCGTTTTATATTGGGTTTATAAACTTCATTATTGCTTGCATTTTTCCGCTTTACAAATACTGCGTGCATAACTTGGATCTTCCAAGTTATGAATTAGTGTCCATTAGGACTCCTACCCTTGTTGACACCCATCTTTACCCCTTTAGATTGAGGTTAGGATGCTTAGCATCCTTCCTCCTTGGAAACTACGGTTTTCGATGATAAACACTATATTGTTTTTTACCATACCACAAAGTTTTCAAAATAAAACCCTTCGAAAGAGGAATCATTTCCGAGTGGATATTTTATCAAAGAAAAGAATGAAGAAAAGAAGGAGAAAGTCGAGCAAGAGAAAGAGAAGGGATGTTCTACGCCTTTACTAAAACAGTTTATTCGAGCAACCACATTACCCTAGGTGTGACTCGGGGCTAGCTTGTAGTTTGTCTTCCTTAGCAAGGGCAGTGCTAAAGGGAATATGCCCTGAGAGGCAATAATAAAGTGTTTATTATGTGTATTCCAAGTATATGATAGATGTTTATTTTTCATGCTATAATTGTATTAATACGGAAACGTTAATACATGTGTGTTTAATAAACAAACAGAAAGTTCCTAGTTATGCCTCTCTCATAAACTAGCTCGTTGATTAACAAGATGATCAAGGTTTCCTGATCATGGACATTGGATGTTGTTAATAACAGGATCACAACATTAGTGTAATGATGTGATGAACATTCATCCGAAGTATAGCATTACGATCAAAGTCATTGAGTTTATATTGCTATAACAACTTACGAAGTGATCCTAATCCTTAGACCATGAGATCATGTCAATCACTAACACCGGAAGAGTTTCTTGATAACATCAAACGTCACCGTAATGGGGTGATTATAAAGATGGATTCAGAACTAATAAAGTGTTATGTTGAGGCTCATGGATCGAGAGTGGAATTTGTTCATCCCGATGGCGGATAGATATACTCTGGGCCCTCTGATATCACATTGATTAGCTTGCAAGCAAGTGATTTTATCACTAGAATGTTACGGAGCGAGAAAAGAGTGCATGTCGATGCGAGATCAAACTAGGTATGGAGATACCGATGATCGAATCTCGGACATGTAATATATCGTGAAACAAAGGGATTAAGATACTAGCGTAAAAGGTTCCGCGATCACAAGAAAGTCATCGTTGAATGTGTGGAGTCAAGATGGGTCTCCAGATCCCGCTTCGATTATTGATCCGAGAGGGTCTCGATCATGTCGCATTATTCACGAACCGTAGGGTGACACATAAGAGACCGACATCCAATTGGAGCAAATGTTTCATGCCGAAAGAATAAACAAGCAGGAATTTATTTCACTAGATATCAAAACAGGTTTTTGGGTGAAATTGCATAAAGTGGTTATGCATGTGAAATGGAATTCTAGCAAGGGGTTATTTGTGAATGTTTGTCATTAAAGTAATTGACAAAATTCTGAATAAAATAAAAGAGTTTTATTTAATGAGAGTTTGCATTAAATTTGGTGGAAATTTAATGGGAATTTGAGTGGACTTTTGAGTGGAGGAATTTAAAGGAATTTTGTGAGTGGAGTGTCCACCCACATGAAGAGGGGGAGGGCAAGGGGCAGCCCCCATGCAGCCACCCCTTGGGGTCCCCCTCCTCCTATAAAGAGCCCCCCTCTCCTTGTCTCTCACACCTCCTCGTGAAGGATCTCTCCCCTCTAGAATTTATCCCCATGGTCTCGGACTAGCGAGATACATGTTCCCGGTGGCTATTCGGCAAGAAAGAGTCGTGCTTCCGCTGCATCGCTGGGCGAGGCGGAGGTTGCTCGGTGCCTCGAGCGTGTGTGCGAGCACGGATCTTGATTTCTTTGCGCTAGGACTTCCTCTCGATCTTGAGATCGGCAAGAGATCGTCTACATCAACCACGAGTTGAAATCGTTAAGCTTTGTCGGTCTTCAAGGGTATGTTCTCTACGGATATACATCCGCCCGTTGTTTGTATCTAGTAGATAGATCTTGGTACATAGTTCGCATCGTAGGAAATTTTTTGTTTTCTATGCTGCGAACCCTACGATGTCGAGCCGGATCTATGCGTAGATGCTTTACACAGGTAGTACACATATGAGTATGTGGGCGATGATGATCATGTTGTTGCTCCTTTGTTGTAATTTTGGATATTGGTGGCATAGTGGGATGAAGCGGCCCGGACAAACTTTACATGTCCTCGCACATGAGACCTGTTCCACGCTTGACATGCAACTAGTTTGCATAAGTGGCTAGCGGGTGTATGTCTCTCCTACTATAGTCAATATCTATTTTGCAAGCGAGTTGTCAACAATTTGATTATCCTTGTTGTGGTTCATGTTCGTAGGTAAGAACGGTTCTATCTCGAAAGCCCTAAGCCACGTAAAACTTGCAATGGATAAATTAGAGGCGTCTAGTTTAGATTGTTCTTTGGGCTAGTGTTATGATATGGTAGTGTTGTAAGTAGAAGTATGAGATGATACTCTTACAACACACATAGCGTGTAAACTCCATAGACCTTGGATTTACACATATAGGTATGATAGTGATCATACCACGATGCACATGATAGAGATCATATGCGGGAACCATAACATTTCACTAATAAACATGTGATGTTTGATAGCATCTTATATTGCTTGTTTAGCGCTTTGTTAGCATAATAAGATGATCCCTCATTTAAATATCAAGATAAGAATGTGTTCTTCCTTTAGTATGCACCGATTATGTTTAACGCTCCAAGACATCACGTGATGATCGGGTGTTCTTGGATCCACGACCATATTTGGTGTAAAAGCAGTTACACCTGAATACTAAGGTTCTAACTTGGCGAGCCTAGCATGTACAGACATGGCCTCGGAACACGGACCGAAAGGTTAAGCATGAGTCATATAGTTGATATGATGCCCATTTGATGCTCGCCTTTGAAGCTATACCAACTCACGTGATGATCGGACTTGGTATAATGGATTTGGTCCATGTAATCACCAAAAAGGCACGAGGGATGTCGTTTTTGAGTGGGAGTTCATTCGTAATATGGATTAGTTGAACTCAATCTATCATACACTTAGTCTAAACTTTACAAATTCTGTTGTAGATGGCACCACCTGCTTTTAATTTCAATGTGTTCATGGAGAAAGAGAAACTAGCAACGAACGGTAGCAACTTTACCGAATGGGCCATGAATTTGAGGATTCTCCTCTCTGCTGCACAAAAGCAATATGTGCTAGAAGCGCCGTTAGGCCCCCCACCTTTTGATGATGCCCCTGACGAGGAGAAGAATGTCTATTAGACTCGTCAGGAGGACCACAACTTAGTTCATTGCGGCATATTGTATGGGCTAGAGTCGGAACTTCGAAAGCGTTTCGAAAATGGCAATGCATTTGATATAATGGGTCAGTTGAAAATGATTTTCAACACACATGCTGCTGTAGAGAGCTACAACGCTTCAGAAAAGTTCTTTAGCTGCATGATGGAAGAGCACAACTCCGTTAGTGAGCATGTACTCAAGATGTCGATTCTGGATAAGCTTGTGTCCTTGGGAATATCGATTCCCATTGACTTAGGCATCCATCGTGTTCGGTCTACGCCACCTAGCTATAAGATCTTCGTGATGAACTATAATATGCAAGGCATGAAGAAGTCTCTCCCGAGCTTACATCAATGCTTAAAAGCTGCAAGTGGAGATCAAAAGGAACATCAAGTGTTGATGATCAATAGGAACACTGGTTTCAAGAAAGACAAGAAGGAAAAGCGGAAGGGAAGTAAGGTCGGCAAGTCTTGTCGTGCACGAAAAGAAACGAGTTGGACCTAAGTCCGATACCGAGTGTTACTATTGTAAGGGACGAAGCGCAAGCGCCCCAAGTATCTGGCGGACAAGAAGGCGGCAAGGCAAACAAAGGTATATATGATATACATGTTATTGATGTGTACTTGACTAGTGCTCGCAGTAGCACCTGGGTATTTGATACCGGTTCAGTTGCTAATATTTGTAACTCGAATCAGGGGATGCGAAACAAGCGAACGCTAGCAAGGGGTGAGGTCAAGATGCGTGTCGGCAATGGATCAAGCGTTGATGTGATCGCTGTCGGAACGCTACCTCTCCACTTGCTGTCGGGATTAGTTATAAACTTGAATAATTGTTATCGGTGCACTAAGCATGAACATTGTATCTGGATCGTGTTTGATGCGAAGTGGTTATTCATTTAAATCCGAGAACAATGGTTGTTCCATTTATATGAATGAAATCTTTTATGGCCATGCACCGATGATGAATGGTTTATTTCTTTTAGATCTCGATGATAATGTTACACATATTCATAATGTTGATGCTAAGAAGATTAAACTTAATGATGATATATCCGCATATATGTGTAATCGCGTCTAGGTCATATTGGCGTTAACGCATGAAGAAGCTCCATTCGGATGGACTTTTGGAATCACTTGATTATGAATCATTTGATACATGTGAGCCATGCCTTATGGGCAAGATGACTAGAACGCCGTTTTCGGTTTAATGGAGCAGGCGGATTTGTTGGAAATTATACATTCTGATGTATGTGGTCCAATGAGTGTGTCGGCGCGAGGTGGATATCGTTATTTTGTTACTTTCACGGATGATTTGAGTAGATACGGTTATATCTACTTGATGAAACACAAGTCTGAAACCTTTGAAAAGTTCAAGGAATTTCAGAATGAAGTGGAAAATCATCGTAATAGAAAGATCAAATTTCTATGTTCCGACCATGGAGGTGAGTATCTAAGTTACGAGTTTAGCACTCACATGAAAGAGTGTGGAATTGTTTCACAACTCACACCTGCCGGAACACCACGGAGAAATGGTGTGTCGGAACGTCATAATCGTACTTTATTAGATATGGTTCGATCTATGATGTCTCTGACGGACTTGCCGTTGTCATTTTGGGGTTATGCACTAGAAACTGCTGCATTCACTTTAAATCGGGCACCATCTAAATCCGTTGAAAAGACACCGTATGAATTGTGGTTTGAAACAAACCTAAGTCATCTTTTCTTAAAGTTTGGGGATGCGATGTTTATGTGAAGAAACTTCAACCGGATAAACTCGAACCCAAAGCGGAAAAATGCGTCTTCATAGGATACCCTAAGGAAACTATTGGGTATTCCTTCTATCACAGATCTGAGGGCAAGGTTTTTGTTGCCAAGAATGGATCCTTTCTAGAGAAAGAGTTTCTTGCGAAAGGTGTGAGTAGTCAGAAAATAGAACTCGAAGAGGTTATTGAACCTTCTCTTCAAAGTATGGCGAGTAGCGCAGCGCCGGAAGTTGTTCCGGAGTTGGCTCCACCTGTTGAAGAGGGAACTAATGATAATGATCATGAAACTCGAAGAGAGTACTACCGAACCTCGCAGGTCAAGCGACGCCAGCGTGCGGCTCAGACGGAAATCCTGTCATGAATTTCATGGTTGATGAAAATAATGACCCTGCGACGTATGAAGAAGCGATGATGAGCCAGGATTCCAACAAATGGTTAGAAGCCATGAAATCCGAGATGGAATCCATGTATGAAAATCAAGTTTGGAACTTGGTGGAATTACCTCACGACCGAAAGGCCATGGAGAACAAATGGATTTTCAAAAGGAAAAGCGTCTTTGATGGTAATGTGACCGTCTATAAAGCTCGACTTGTCGCAAAGGGGTTTCGACAAATTCAAGGAGTTGACTACGATGAGGCATTCTCTCCGTGGCGATGCTAAAGTCATTAGGATTATGTGAGCAATTGCTGCATATTTCGATTATGAGATATGGCAGATGGATGTCAAAACCGCGTTTCTCAATGGTAATATTGAAGAAGAGTTGTATATGATACAACCAAAGGGTTTTGTCGATCCTAAGGATGCTAACAAGGTGTGCAAGCTTCAACGATCCATCTATGGATTGAAGCAAGCATCCTGAAGTTGGAATCTCCGCTTTGATGAGGTGATCAAAGAGTTTGGCTTTGTCCAAACTTATGGACAGGCTTGTATTTACAAGAAAGTGAGTGGGAGCAATGTGGCATTTCTGATATTATATGTGGATGACATATTATTGATCGGAAATGATATAGATCTTTAAGCAGTGTTAAAAGTTATCTAACGACAAATTTTCAATGAAAGACCTAGGTGAGCGTCATACATATTAGGCATAAAGATCTATAGAGATAGATCTAGGCGCCTAATAGGCTATCATAAAGTACATACCTTGATAAGATTTTAAAGAAGTTTAAAATGGACGGAAGAAGGGTTCTTACCTATGTTGCAAGGAAAGACATTGAGTAAGACTCAAAGTCCGGCTTGGCGGAAGAAAGAGATAATGGACAAAGTCCCTATGCTTCAGCCATAGGCTCTATAATGTCGCCATGCTATGTACAAGACCGGATGTGGCACATGCTATTAGTTTGACTAGTAGGTACCAATCGGATCCAGTTGAACCTTTGGATAGCGGTCAAGAATATCCTTAAGTACTTACGAAGAACTAAGGATATGTTTCTTGTATCTGAAGGTGAAGAAGAGCTAAATCGCTAAGTGTTATGTTGGCGCTAGCTTTGACACCGATCTAGATGACTCTAAGTCTCAATCCGGATCGTTTTTCTCATGAATGGCGGGCGGTTAGTTGGAGGAGCTCCAAACAACTGTGGTAGCAGGATCAACAACGGAGGCGAATATGTTCTTTGCTTGAGCGGCTCGGAAGCGATTTGGATGAAGGAGTTCATATCCGAACTAGGAGTGGTTGCAAACGCGTTGGACCCAATGGTGATCTATTGTGACAACAATGGTGCCATTGCCAATGCCAAAGAACCAAGGTCTCACAAGCATTCCAAGCATATTAAGCGCCGGTTTCACTCCATCCGCGAGCATGTCAAGGATGGAGATATAAAGATTTGTAAAGTACATACGGATCTCAATGTAGCAGATCCGTTGACTAAAACTCTCCCTAGAGAAAAACATGATCAACACCAAAACTCAATGGGTGTTAGATTTATCACTATGTAACTAGATTATTGTCTCTAGTGCAAGTGGGAGACTGAAGGGAATATGCCCTGAGAGGCAATAATAAAGTGTTTATTATGTGTATTCCAAGTATATGATAGATGTTTATTTTGCATGCTATAATTGTATTAATACGGAAACGTTAATACATGTGTGTTTCATAAACAAACAGAAAGTTCCTAGTTATGCCTCTCTCATAAACTAGCTCGTTGATTAACAAGATGATCAAGGTTTCCTGATCATGGACATTGGATGTTGTTAATAACGGGATCACAACATTAGTGCAATGATGTGATGAACATTCATCCGAAGTATAGCATTACGATCAAAGTCATTGAGTTTATATTGCTATAACAACTTACGAAGTGATCCTAATCCTTAGACCATGAGATCATGTCAATCACTAACACAGGAAGAGTTTCTTGATAACATCAAATGTCACACCGTAACAGGGTGATTATAAAGATGGATTCAGAAATAATAAAGTGTTATGTTGAGGCTCATGGATCGAGAGTGGAATTTTTTCATCCCGATGACGGATAGATATACTCTGGGCCCTCTCGGTGATATCACATTGATTAGCTTGCAAGCAAGTGATTTGATCACTAGAATGTTATATCACGGGAACGAGAAAAGAGTGCATGTCGGTAACAAGATCAAAATAGGTATGGAGATACCGATGATCGAATCTCGGACATGTAATATATCGTGAAACAAAGGGATTAAGATACTAGCGTAAAAGGTTCCGACGATCACAAGAAAGTCATCGTTGAATGTGTGGGAGTTAGTATGGGTCTCCAGATCCCGCTTCTGATTATTGATCCGAGAGGGGTCTCGATCATGTCCACATTATTCACGAACCGTAGGGTGACACACTTAAGAGACACCGACATCCAATTGGAGCAAATGTTTCATGCTGAAAGAATAAACAAGCGCAGGAATTTATTTCACTAGATACCGAAACAGGTTTTCGTGTGAAATTGCATAAAGTGGTTATGCATGTGAAATGGAATTATAGCAAGGGGTTATTTGTGAATGTTTGTCATTAAAGTAATTGACAAAATTCTGAATAAAATAAAAGAGTTTTATTTAATGAGAGTTTGCATTAAATTTGGTGGAAATTTAATGGGAATTTGAGTGGACTTTTGAGTGGAGGGAATTTAAAGGAATTTTGTGAGTGGAGTGTCCACCCACATGAAGAGGGGAGGGAAAGGGAGCAGCCCCATGCGCCGGCCACCCCCTTGGGGTTCCCCCTCCTCCTATAAAAGGAGCCCCCCTCCTCACTTGTCTCTCACACCTCCTCGTGAAGGATCTCTCTCCCCCTCTAGAATTTATCCCCCATGGTCTCGGACTAGCGAGATACATGTTCCCGGTGGCTATTCGGCAAGAAAGAGTTGTGCTTCCACTGCATGCTGGAGCGAGGAGGTGGAGGTTTCTCGGTGCCTCGAACGTGTGTGCGAGCACGGATGCGCTGCTGATTTGCGGCGCTAGGACTTCCTCTCGATCTTGAGATCGGCAAGAGATCGTCTACATCAACCACGAGTTGAACTCATTAAGCTTTGTCGGTCTTCAAGGGTATGTTCTCTACGGATATACATCCGCCCGTTGTTTGTATCTAGTAGATAGATCTTGGTACATAGTTCCCATCGTAGGAAAATTTTTGTTTTCTATGCTGCGAACCCTACAAGTGCCATAACGCATACAAGGGGCTTGTGACCCTAAAGGGATGTAGACTCAGACTAGTTAAGTCAAGTACTCGTTCCGGGGAGAACTAAGCAGCATAGGGAAAGTGCCTATACTAGGGACGACAAATGATAGTTTAGGTTTGATTATCCAGACCCCCATACACTTGTGTAGCAGGCCATGGTCGTATCCCGGTGGATGTATTGATTGTTGTGGGTAAAGTGCACCAACTCTGCAGAGTATAATCTATTCGAATAGCTGTGTCCATGGTCAAGGACGGTTGGAAAGGTGATTTCTAGGATTACCATTAGGTTGGATTTGAGGAAAAGAAAAGGATGTGATTTGGTCACGAAGAGGAAATGCGAGAAATTTTTGTTTTGATCAGAATAGACGAAAATGTTTTAAAATGGTTTTTCACTAAAACTATTTTCAAAAAGGTTTTTAACAATGTTATGAAGATGACCAGACTTTTCCAAAAGGAGACATGTTTTCAAAACTCTTTTTCAACAAAGATATAGATATGCCACATTTTAGGCTTTTCAAAAACAAATGTAGTGTAGAGCTACCTCGCCACATCCAAATGTGCATTATCTTTGTTTACCTTATCTCAGTAGTCTTGCGAGTACATTCAAAAGTACTCCTGGCTTTGTCCCTGGCTATTTACTTGGCCAGATTTCTAGATGCTAAGGAAGGAGATTTTAACGTCTATGCGAGCTAGGCCGTCTTCCTAGTCAGTTGCTATAGGTTAAGGCTTGACATGGGCTCTGCACTTGAAGACTTCCGCTATTGATGTTTTTAATCGCCATAATGGAAATACTGTAAGTTTTGTACTTGGTATTTTCTGGACGTTGTAATGATACTAGTCGGTTATGCTCATGACTCACTGGTCATCCGAACATGAATTGCAGGCATAACAGGAATTCTTAGACTGTAAATCCGGGGTCCCATAATAACATTTCAAAAATATTTATTTTTAAAATGGGAAGATAGGGTATAATATGTAGGCCTCAATGGTGCCTTAATTTGGCAAAGTGTTTTGGAGAAAAACAAACTTTCTTTTATAGAGGGAGTTTTGAAGATTTGTAAAAGACAAGAGTTAAATAGTTTTAGGGCTAGAAATAATCATGGAAAATAATTGTTAAAACCTTATATTCAAGGTAGATGATGTCAACATTTTGTACCATCATTTGCAACCTTGGTTTTCGAAAATCAAACTTTATTTTGAAACAAAACAAGGGATAGAGGGTCTTGGGTAGTAATATTTTTATACCATCTAAACCTTGTTGGATTAAGGAGCTCAGAGCTCCCCTTGGGTCATAGTATAGATGGATATATATAACAAGTTTGGTAGATGAGTATGGTACAAACATTTGATAATGAGCATGTTTGCGAGATTATAGGATTGATGCCACACTTTGTTGAAAATAGGAATGCCAAAAAAGATTATCATTTAGCCTCCAAAACCATGTGGTTTTAAGAAGCACAGAGCTCCAATGGGAACAAGGGAAGTTTGGGTTGATAGTAGATATTTAGTAGATCACAACCATGCAAAGAGTTGGTCCAAGGAAGATAGCATGGATATATGAGCTTCTATCAAAGTAGGCATGATGATAAGATTTGCAGAAACAGATCATTTTCTTGTTAGCAAAACCATCAAGAACAAGTGGGTCAAAGATGATCTAGCCAAGGTAAAGAGTGGTATTTTGAAGTCCTTATGATGGTTTGCAAGATGTTTAAAGTGCCTTTCCATAAATGCACAAGGATTGAGAATGGTGGAGATTCAGAGATGTGATGTTGATAACATTTCAGACTAAGTCATTTTTGGCAGATTTAGGGTTTTTGACCATGTTACAAGAGGAGATGATTTTGAGAGGATGGAAGGTTCCAAAATCAATCTAAAGGGGATGATATTGGAGATTACATTGAGTATAATGGATACATGCTTGTAATTGGTATTCATTGGCTTGTATGCTAATAGAAAAGATTATCTCTAAATTGATATGGTTAAGGGGATTAGAGGGTCACCTTAGTGACTAAAGATAGATCAAGCTTTGTACACTTGGTTAAGAATTGTGTTCCTTAATCTAGTTGGTTCCTAGAGGATGACCTCCTATAGTATCTCACTCTAGTTCCTAAGCAAACAAGTCATCAACACACAGCAGATCAAAGGAACCTAACTTAGCAAGCAAACCAAGGCAATCTTCTTACCAACATATTAACTCTACTACTAAGGGTACCATAAAGCTTAGCTTGAGGTAGGGATTGTTATTTTTAAAACGTTGTGCTTAGAAGTAAGATAAGAATCTCTTGGTACTTCTACCAATAGTGGAATCCAAATGGTTTTGAAAACCTAGGGGTAAGTGTAGTTGGAAGTTCTGTCTTGAAAACCTAAGGAGATTATATCATATAGATCTCCATAGTTTTGTTAAATAGAAGCTAAGAAATAATTGTTGTTGCAAGGTAATATTGGATCAGTTTTTGAAGTGCCAGAACATTTGAGAATATTTAAAACAAGCCACAACTAATCATGTTTGATAAAATTGGGATGTTACAGACCTTTCCCCTTACACTACAAGAAATCTGCTCACTGGTGACTTTTTTTAATGACCAAGGGATTTTTGGTCATAGATCTATGACCATTCTGAATCAATTGGTCGTAGGAAATTTTGGAGGGTCCAAACCTTGAAAAATGACGACCAATTTAGACAAGAAGTTCATGATGTCCTCACACAAAAAGGTCATAGATAGATAGGACTGGTTTGGAGACTTTTATTTGGTACACTATGACCAATTTAAATGGTCGTTATGGTTAAATTCCGAGATTTTTTTTTACAGAATTGCTAACTCAGCAATATCACCTTCATGTCATGTCCATGTGTTAGTTTTTGCTTACTTGTCTTATCTACATGGCATATGGGACCACCGAGGTGCTAGCATATGGAAATTATTCAAATAAAAAAGAAGACTCCATGGGGATCGAACTGCCCACCTCAAGAACTCCCAACGCGAGCCTAACAACTACACCAATCGACTCATTGGTGCCAGATAGGAAGCTCGACCAACTTTAACCACCATCGTGTGATAGAGTGTGGAAATTATTCCACAAAAAGAGAACTAGTGGGAATAACATGCAAAAAGGAGCACCCAGCGATCGAACCAACAACCTCCTTCTTTAATAAAAGTGACCTAACTAACACACCACCGTTAACTTCGTGTTATAATAGCAAGATCGACCTCCTTTAAATTGTTTCTCATTTTGGCTGCAGGAATAATATGGCAAAAAGGAGAACACATGGCTCAAACTCATGATCTCCTCCTCTAACCACACCGACCTAACCACCACAACATCACATACTACGTGTCATACTAAACCTGCAAGACCTATTTAAACATTTAAAAGTCGGGTTGGGCTTGGGCAGGAAAAAGAGGGCCGACTAGGCCACCGACGAATGTAGAAGTCAGGAGCTATTCCCGTAGCTAGGCCACTAGCGGATGTAAAAGTCAGGAGCTATTCCCACAGCTAGGACACCAGCCGATATACCATTAGAAGGTCAGTTTTGGGTGGGAATTGTGGGCTTCTTATAAGTTTTGGGCCTACATAAACAGAGGGGCTTGAAAAAAATTAAGAACTCTAGAAATATAAATTCAACTTTAATTTTGCTATGACATCGGATTAAGATGATATAAATATCATTTTGGTTTATCTCAAAGATATGTGTAACCTTCATGTTGGCGACTTTCTCATTTTATGTCATCCCGAGTGTATGGTCTATCTTTTTTGTTCTCGTGCACTCAAAATGCAATCAAAACAGTGACATGAACATTCTTTGTTAGGGGTTGAAACTTTCTAAACTTTTGGTGGATCTGTGATGAAATATCACATTTTGAACGTAGAAATGATTTTTGGAAAAAATCATGAGCATTATATCATGTACATGTAGTTTAAATCGGACATGCTTCCTACCGATTCGGTAGACATTTTTCTTTTTCACGAGGGGTTGGCGGAAAGGTTTGAGATACCCCTATTTAGACATTTTCCATGTAACATGCTCTAGTATTTTTGAAAAATATTGTGGTTGCATTTTGACTTATCCATTTGGTGGTTGCTTCACGAAACGCCACATTTTTCGTACTCGGAAAATGGAAAATACATTTTTGAGCGACGAGAAGAAAAAACTTCCTCCTACAACACTTTTCGCCATCCCAATATGCTCATGAGTGCACAATATGGAAACATTATGACAAACTATGCCATGATTCTTGACATAATATTGGTCGTTTGACTTGAAAGCCATGAAACCTCGAAAATGATAGGTGATTTCTGAAAAGTTTTTTTGAGATATTTACAATATACCAAGTTTGGTATTTTTCCTTGCAACTATGTCACATAATATGACAACATGCGAAGGTTGTACCTTGTTTGGACCATTTTTGAATTTCTTATGCCTGTGTAAAACTATGGTCAAAACGGTGGGCAAGACTGTTCATAGCTAGGGGATGAGCCTTGTCAACACCCGGATTTTTCAATCCTAGATGCCTGTTATGCCATACATCGCAATCCCAGGATTACCATTTTTGCGAGACATAACAGAATTGGATACCATAGTACTTCATCCATTACAACGATACATAAGTTCTTACACAAATAGGGATCTCATGATCCAGTTCTTAATACAACATCAAGCAGCGGAATACGTAATAATAACGGTAGCATAGGCGAAGCTCCATCTTCGGGGTCACAGGCAATGCTGACGATGGGAGATGATCCTAGTTGTCGTAACCTTCCTGGGGTCCATCCTCCAGGTACTCCTCTTCATAGTCTGGCCATGGGAATAGCCAGGGACAAAGCCATGAGTACTCTTTAAGTACTCGCAAACTAATACTAACAAGAGAAGGGTTTTTTTGGATAATAGGACACTAGGCTCTAGGGTTGTTTTGCAAAAAGCCAGGTTTATCTCTACTAAGTTTCAAAGCTAGTCACAATTTTATAGTTCCTAAATAGGATCTTGTAATTCAGGTCACAACTCTGTTGTGGTCAAGTCAAAGTCTCAATTCGTTTCACAAGTCATTTTGAAAAGTCTGACAGGGGAACAGTATGGCCACTCCAACTGTCCATAACCGCGGACGCGGCTATTCGAATAGTTTGACACTCTGCAGAGATTGTACACTTTCACCACAACATTCGATACATCCGTCAGGAACAAATCCTGAATTCACCATACTCAGTATGCGGATAATCAATCCTAACCTTTCGATTACACGCCCTAGTATAAGCACCTCTCCTGTGAGTTTGGCCTCCCAACCATGACCACTGTCATCTTGGGTACTGCACAGGTGGACAATCTTCACAAGGTAGCCTCAGCTCAGACCTTGGCCGGGAGGGAACTAATACTAAGGTATATAAGTTTCCAGTCAAGCCCTACCCAATATTCGGGTATTGTGGTTGTACGCAAAAATTGGAATGGTATCGCATCCAGACAACCATCAGTTTTATAAAGGGCTAAGGCTCATGCCTCAACATTTTCATCACCAAAATCATCAAGTGTTTGGAAACACATGTCCAAAACATTTCAATAGAATGATCCATCATTCCAAGGTTTTCATAACCATTTTTCCACCAAGTATTCCCATCTACAGTTGATCAAGTTTTATGCTTAGCACTAGCATCTACAGGTGGGGGTGGTACTAATGAGGGGTGGTAACTAGTGGAGTTTCACTAAGTCCAACATTATATCTTAGGCGGATATCAAGGTTTCTAGCTTAGGCCAAATTTTATGCTCTTTGAGCAACCTTCAGCACAACTGTCTAGTATCTACCAAACTCTTAGGTAGACTCTAAGTAAGCATTGATAAAGAAATAAAGTAAGAAGCTTGCCATAAAACTAGGATTGGTTTAGCAAGTAGGTATGATCGCATATGCTTAAGGCATATAGTATTCATACCACAATTATGGGTTTGTGGCATCAGTAGGGTATCTTGCAAGTGTTAGCTTGCATTGGTATAGTATCAGCTTGCATCAATATCAGTATAAGCTTGCCTTGTGCAGAGCAGTGGTTGAAGTTCTCCTCGGCTTCCTCTTCGTAGTATCCTCCTTCCTCCTCGTAGTATCCTTGGTGCATTTACTAGCGTCTATGAATAAATACGAGGTACACAATCACCAAACAATACTTAACTACTTGCAATCATCACACACAAGGGTCCTATAGATGATCTAGCATCATCTCTAACATTACAAGGTTAAAGCTTGGTTTAAAACTTCTTATTTTTAGAAAAGTAATTTCTACTCATTGAAAAACTACTTAAGATTTAATATTCTCCAAACTAAACATGGGATCATTTTGACACATGTCATCACCACATGTTGTAGTCCATGGGAATGTGATTTAAAGTAGTGTCACAATTTAATAAGGTTTTACCCTTTTATTTCAATTAATTAAAGTGGCTAGAAATGCTTATGAAGCATTCTTTTATTACTTGAACATTATTTCTGCAAGTAAACCTATATATTTTTATATATTCTGAAAGGTATGGTTAAATGTGATTTTTGAGAGTTGGAATCAACTCAAAAGCTTTTATGGTTTAAATTTGAAAAATGTTTGAATGCAGAAAAGCTTTTGCCTTGTTATTTTTGCTATGGGTGATCTACAGATCCAAATTACTTGAATCCAACGGGCTTGTATTAAGAATTCACAGACCTTTCCAACAAAATTGGTTTCATTCAATTTGGTGCACTAAATCGATTTGGGTTGATTTTTGAAGTTGGGTACAGAAGTGTGTTTGAAATTAAAAAGAAAATGTTGAATTTGAATTGCTGGGTTGCGCGGGAAATTCTAACGGGCCGGCCTGCTAAGCACAGGGCTCCCGCGGGCTGCGTAAGTGGGTGTCCCCACTCGTCAGTGACACGGGGTTGGGCGAAGCGATATGGGGCAACGTGGATCGTTTGATCTAGTTCTAATCCAACGGCTGAGGGTCATCGTCGACGCGAGACAACTCCGGCGAGAACGAAACCTAGCACGGCCAGTGGGGGGTGCTAGGGGCTCACCGGGGTATGGGCGAGGGTCGGCAAGGCGGGCGAACGACGAAGTCGACGACGGCGAACCTCCTGGTACCGGTGGCTTCTTCTGGGGCGGCTCCAATCGCTGGCTCCCTTCTTCTCCGGCGTGGCGGGCTCAGTGAAATTCGGCGAGGTGGTGCTCGGCTTGCTCTGAGGATGGTGTGGCACGGTCAGTGGGGAGAGGGGAGTGAGATGGTGTGAAGAAATCGTGCGGGGGTGGCCTCTATTTATAGTCGGCGAGGGACCGTCACGCAAAGGTGAGTTAAATCGAAGCGACGTTCTGGCGACTAATGGCATGGGCAAGGGTAGGGGACGGTGCTGTGTCTCTTGGCGATGCTCAACGACATGATCGCGAGGCATGGGTCGGTGCGGTTTGGTGCAGAGCAGGCGGCGCTCTCTGGCAGGCGGCGTCTTCGACGGTGGCGGTGGTCATATGTACCAGGGCAAGCAGGGGATGTCTGGCGGTCTCCTGGGTCGGTGGTGATCGTGTATGCACGCGGTGAGGGCGGCGCGCGGTCTATGGGTGATGGTCGAGGGTGCGCTCTGGCGCACGCTCGGCATGGTCTGAGCGTGTCTCGTGCGCGTGGTCCAGGGCTTGGCAACGCTCGCGGCTGGGACAGGCAGTGGCGGTGGACGGTGGGCTGCCTCCTAGACAAGGTTGGCACGACTAGTTCTTCCTCTAGCCTGCTGTCCACAATGGGGTGACATGGGGGTGCTCGGCTGTTCACCATTAATGACAATGGCAAGCTCACAGGGGTGCTAGTGTTGGGCTAATCTTTCTAGATGATCTCTTTGGGTTGTGTGAGCTAACTAGGGAACAAGTTAGGCTCAAAACACTGCACACTATAGTGTTTGATGTTTTATTTGATTTGTGTCTGCAACCTGTTTGATGAAATGGCCGCATGAAATCAAGTTTTGAATTTTGAAAAGATTTTTGGTGGGTTTGCTAGATTGGTTCTGGTGAGTCTGCAGATGCTTGGGTTTTGAAAGTTGAGCTTGTTTGGGTGGGTTTTGGAAAAGTGGAATCTTCCCATATGAAGAAGATTCAATTTTGAATTGTCATTTAAACTATGCATTTGAAAGTTTCTGGATAATCACAAAGTGGGCCTTGATACTCTGTTATGAGTACATTCAAGGGGTGCAAAGATCCAGAAAGGTTTCTGTTAGGTTTTGAAAGTTTGAGACAGCCAAAGTAGGCATGGGAGTTAAATTGGTCAAAATGACCATTCACTTAATATATTTGTTTTGATTTACTTGTCTTTAGGAAAGGTGTGGGAAATGTTTTAGATGATGTTATTTTCACCTAAGAAACATTTTACAAGCAATGGTTCACACAAACAAGGTGGTTTTTAAAGAAATTCAAAATCCATGCATACACATATACATGCATTCATGAATTCATTTAGAAAAGTTTTTTGTTAACCCTAAACTTGATGATTAGTGTTTTGATGATCTAAGTTTGATATTTTTGGGATGTTACAAGCCTCGCTAAACTTGCATCGAATCTTTGATAAAATAGAATACTGTGAGTGTAAAAATGTTTTTTTTCAAAAAATCACCAGCATTAGATAATGTACCCATAGTTCAAATCGGATCCACTTCCTCCCGATTCGGAAGTCATTAGTCTTTTTCATCAGGGGTGGATAGAAATGTTTGAGATACCCCGGTTCGGATATTGTCCATGTAAGGTGGTCTAATATTTTTGGAAAATGGGGTAGTAGCATTTTGAATTAGCCATTTGGTGGATGTTTCACAAAACTGCCTGTTTTTCCACTCAAAAAATGAAAAATGGTTTTTCCGTCAGACTAAAAGGAAAATTCCTCGGGAAACATTATTCGACATCCCATGATACAGATGTATGCACAATATGAGCACATTATCAAAAACTATGTCGTGATTCTGGCCATAACATTGATTGTTTGACCTGAAAGCCATGAAACCTCGAACAAAATAGATCATTTCTGTGAATTTTTTTTCGAGATGCAATCAATATACCAAGTTTGGTATTTTTTATTGCAACTATGTCACATAATATGACAACACGCGAAGGATTTACCTTGTATGGACCATTTTTGAATTTCTGATGCATGTTTCAAACTATGGTCAAAATGGCGGGCATGAATGTTCATAGCTAGGGGATGAACCTCGCTAAAATTGCATTCAATCTTTGATAAAATTTCCTACTGTGAGCCTAAAAATGATTCTTTTTCAAAAAATTACCAGCATTAGATAATGTACCCGTAGTTCAAACAGATCCACTTCCTGCCGATTCGACAGTCATATGTGTTTTTCACCAGGGGTTTGAGATACCCCAGTTGAGACATTGTCCATGTAAGGTGGTCTAGTATTTTTGGAAAATGGGGTAGTAACATTTTGAATTATACATTTGGTGGGTGCTTCACAAAACACCTCGTTTTTTCCGCTCGGAAAATGGAAAATGGTTTTTCCGTCAGGCGTAAAGGAAAACTTCCTCCTGCAACGTTGTTCTCCATCCCATGATACACATGCATGCACAATATGAGCACATTATCTCAAACTATGCCACGATTCTGGCCATAACATTCGCCGTTTGACCCGAAAGGCATGAAACCTCGAACAAGATAGGTCATTTTTGTGAATTTTTTTCGAGATGCAATCAATATACCAAGTTTTGTATTTTTCCTTGCAACTATGTCACATAATATGACATCACGCGAAAGATTTACCTTGCTTGGATCATTTTTGAATTTATTATGCATGTTTCAAACTATGGTCAAAACGACGGGCACGAATGTTCATAGCTAGGGGATGAGCCTCGCTAAACTTGCATTGAATCTCGGATAAAATAGCATACTGTGAGTCTAAAAATGATTTTTTCAAAAAATCACCAGCATTAGATAATGTATCGGTAGTTTAAATCGGATCAACTTCCTATCGATTCGGTAGTCATTTGTCTTTTTCATCATGGGTGGATGGAAATATTTGAGATATCCCGGTTGGGACATTTTCCATGTAAGATCGTCTAGTATTTTTGGAAAATTGGGTAGTAAGATTTTGAATTAGCCATTTGGTGGCTGCTTCACAAAACGGCCCGTTTCTTCCGCTTGAAAAATGGAAAATGGTTTTCTCCGTCAGACTAAATGGAAAATTCCTCCTGAAACATTATTCGCCATCCCATGATACACATGCATGCATAATATGAGCATATTATCACAAACTATGTCACGATTCTGGCCATAACATTGATTGGTTAACCCGAAAACCTTGAAACCTCGAACAAAATAGGTCATTTCTGTAAAAACAAATTTGAGATGCAATCAATATACCAAGTTTGGTATTTTTTTCTTGCAACTATGTCACATAATATGATAACACGCGAAGGATTTACCTTGTTTGGACCATTTTTGAATTTCTTATGCCTGTTTAAAACTATGGTCAAAGCGGCGGGCATGAATGTTCATAGCTAGGGGATGAACCTCGCTAATATTGCATTCAATCTCTGATAAAATAGCATACTGTGAGTCTAAAAATGATTTTTTTCAAAAAATTACCAGCATTAGATAATGTACGCGTAGTTCAAATCAGATCCACTTCCTGCCGATTCGGCAGTCATATGTCTTTTTCACCAGGGTTTTGAGATACCCCAGTTGAGACATTGTCCATGTAAGGTGATCTAGTATTTTTAGAAAATGGGGTAGTAACATTTTAAATTAGCCATTTGGTGGGTGCTTCACAAAACATCTCGTTTTTTCCGCTCGGAAAATGGAAAATGGTTTTTCCGGAAAACTTCTTCCTGCAACATTGTTTTCCGTCCCATGATACACATGCGTGCACAATATGAACACATTATCTCAAACTATGCCGCGATTCTGGCCATAACATTGGCCGTTTGACCCGAAAGCCATGAAACCTCGAACAAGATAGGTCATTTTTGTGAATGTTTTTTCGAGATGCAATCAATATACCAAGTTTAGTATTTTTCCTTGCAACTATGTTATATAATATGACATCACGCGAAAGATTTACCTTGCTTCGACCATTTTTTAATTTATTATGCATGTTTCAAACTATGGTCAAAATGACGGGCACGAATGTTCATAGCTAGGGGATAAGCCTCGCTAAACTTGCATTGAATCTCGGATAAAATAGCATACTGTGAGTCTAAAAATGATATTTTCAAAAAATCACTAGCATTAGATAATATACCCGTAGTTTAAATCGGATCCACTTCCTATCGATTCGGCAGTCATTTGTCTTTTTCATCATGGGTGGATGGAAATATTTGAGATATCCCGGTTGGGACATTTTCCATGTAAGGTCGTCTATTATTTTTGGAAAATGGGGTACTAATATTTTGAATTAGCCATTTGGTGGATGCTTCACAAAACGTCCTGTTTTTTCCGCTCAAAAAATGGAAAATGGTTTTTTCCGTCAGACTAAAAGGAAAATTCCTCCTGAAACATTATTCGCCATCTTATGATACACATGCATACACAATATGAGAACATTATCACAAACTATGTCGCGATTCTGGACATAACATTGATCGTTTGACCCGAAAGCCATGAAACCTCGAACAAAATAGGTCATTTTTGTGAAAAAAAAATCGAGATGCAATCAATATACCAAGTTTGGTATTTTTTCCATGCAACTATGTCACATAATATGACAACACGCGAATGATTTACCTTGTTTGGACCATTTTTTAATTTCTTATGCCTGTTTCAAACTATGGTCAAAGCGGCGGGCATGAATGTTCATAGCTAGGGGATGAACCTCGCTAAAATTGCATTCAATCTCTGATAAAATAGCATACTCTAAGTCTAAAATTGATTTTTTTCAAAAAATTACCAGCATTAGATAATGTACCCATAGTTCAAATCAGATCCACTTCCTGTTGATTCGGTAGTCATTTGTCTTTTTCACGAGGGGTTTTAGATACCCTAGTTGAGACATTGTCCATGTATGGTGGTCTAGTATTTTTGGACAATGGGATAGTAAAATTTTGAATTAGCCATTTGGTGGTTGCTTCACAAAACACCTCGTTTTTTCTGCTCGGAAAATGGAAAATGGTTTTTCCGTCAGCCATAAAGGGAAACTTCCTCCTGAAACATTGTTCGCCATCCCATGATACACATTCTTGCACAATATGAGCATATTATCACAAACTATGTCGCGATTCTAGCCATAACATTGGTCGTTTGACTCGAAAGCCATGAAACCTCGAACACGATAGGTCAATTTTGTGAAGGTTTTTTGAGATGCAATCAATATAGCGAGTTTAGTATTTTTCCTTGCAACTATGTCACATAATATGATATCACGCGAAAGATTTACCTTGCTTGGACCATTTTTGAATTTGTTATGCCTGTTTCAAACTATGCTCAAAACGATGAGAATGAATGTTCATACCTTGGGGATGAGCCTCACTAAAATTGCATTGAATATCTGCTAAAATATCATACTGTGAGTCTAAAAATGATTTTTTCAAAAAATCACCATCATTAGATAATGTACCCGTAGTTCAAATCGGATCCACTTCCTACCAATTCGGAATTCATTTGTCTTTTTCATCATGGGTGGATGGAAATATTTGAGATATCCCGGTTGGGACATTTTCCATGTAAGGTGGTCTAGTATTTTTGTAAAATGGGGTAGTAACATTTTGGATTAGCCATTTGGTGGCAGCTTCACAAAACGCCCCGTTTCTGCTCAAAAAATGGAAAATGGTTTTTCCGTCAGATGAAAAGGAAAACTTCCTCCTGCAACATTGTTCGCCATCCCATGATATACATGTGTGCACAATATAAGCACATTATCACAAATTATGCCGTGATTCTGTCCATAACATTGGTTGTTTGACCCGAAAGATATGAAACCTCGAACAAGATAGGTCATTTTTGTGAATGTTTTTTCGAGATGCAATTAATATACCATGTTTGGTATTTTTTCTTGCAACTATGTCACATAATATGACAATACGCAAAGGATTTACCTTGCTTGGACTATTTTTGAATTTCTTATGCCTGTTTCAAACTATGGTCAAAACAGCGAGCATGGATGTTCATAGCTAGGGGATGAGCCTTGCTAAACTTGCATTGAATCTCTGATAAAATAGCGTACTATGAGTCTAAAAATGATTTTGCAAAAAATCACCAACATTAGATAATGTACACGTAGTTCAAATCGGATCCACTTCCTACCGATTCGGCAGTCATTTGTTTTTTTTCACCAGGGGTGGACGGAAATATTTGAGATATCCTGGTTTGGACATTTTCCATGTAAGGTAGTCTAGTATTTTTTAAAAATGGGGTAGTAATATTTTGAATTAGCCATTTGATGACTGCTTCACAAAACGACCCGTTTTTTCGCTCGGAAAATGGAAAATGGTTTTTCCATCAGACGAAAAGGAAAACTTCCTCCTGCAAAATTGTTCACCATCCCATCATACACATGCGTGCCTAATATAAATATATTATTACAATCTATGTCGCGATTCTGGCTATAAAACGATGCAAGGCAAAGGTTGGCTTCAAGATGCGTTATAAAGCTAGCCAATTAAAATAAAGTATCAGACTACCCGTGGATCACCTTACTGAAGTATATCTGATTGTGTCCATCCAACGTCGCGATATTTCATCTCCCGCTCAGAATTTTCCCCCGTCTCCCGTTCCCCCTCGTCACCCCATGTAAAATGTCCGAATGACCCTGCAGTTCCCATAGTCTTGCAGCTGAGAAGTGATCAGGGGTATTTTAGTGAAATCCTCTCCCCAAGCCCTAATCCCCTCAGGCCCTCGTGCCCCTTCGTCATCTTCCCAGATCCCTCCGCCACTTCTTACTTCCCGGCCCCGTCACCCACCACGACGGCTCGCAAGATTTGGCCACGGAGTCGCGGGCCACGACACCCCTCCCCCTCTTCCATCGTCACCTGTGAACGCATCCCTCAACAACACTGGTGTGATTCGATGCGCGCTGATCTCACATTTTTCTTGATGTTTTTTCAGGTACGGAGGCGTGCGGACTCGGCAGCGACGGCGGGTGGGGCGCAACCCAGTGCCAGATCAGGGCGGCGACGACAGGTGGGGAGCCAATCGAGGGCGGCGAAGGCAGGTGGGGCACCAGATCGAGGACGACGGAGCCGGACCGAGGTGCCAGCAGTGAGCTCTTCGCGAGTGTCCAGTCGGGTCAACCGCAAATCTCGCCGGCGGTATGTGCAGCACAAGGGCATCAGGAGTGTTCAGAAGAGAAGATGGTGTACTCTATGTGGGCGCCGCCACCTACATCTGTGAGCTCCGCAAATACGCTGATGTCACCTCCGAATTTGCCTGGCCTTTCCAAACCATGACGATGACCACTACAATTTCGCCTCCATGTACAGAACATGGTGAGTCCAATTTCCGCTCTGTAGTCTTTGTCACTAGTCTTGATTCCAATGCCATGTGATTGATCAGATCATGATTTGTCAGTGTGTAGTCTTGCAACTTATCTATCTTTTAAGGACAAATTTTAGGAATTCATGTTCTGTAAGACTGATGCCTATGTTTTAGTCGAGATGCCTGGCTTCAGTAGGAGAGTACTGAAATGGTTTTTTTTGCATCATTACTACACGGTGTTATGTATCACAAATGGACCTCAATTTTTACTCAGTAGAACTGAACTTCAAGCTGCAAATAGGTGGCAATAGTGAATATATGCATGGTCCATAATGGTGTAGGTTGGGTTGCTACTAATTTAATCAAGATGTATAGCACAGGGCCACTTCTCTACATACATGTGTAAGATTAATATTATTAAAATTATTAACTGTATGGTTTAGATCGATGCAGGCTCCATGTTAGTATATTTAACATGTACTTATATCTCTTTTATTCATGATTGTAGACCGGTAGCCCTATCTGGTGGTTTGGTATAAATTCTTTGGTTACAATATTAAATGGCGGGCATATTTAAACAAAATAAAGTCAAATAATTTGACACAAAGGGAGTTCATGGTATTTGTATGCTAGTAGTACGCTGTTCAGATTGTTTTTGTGCCAAGTGATACTATGTTGGATTTTCTGCAACTGCATTGCATCTGCTGCATCTTCCAAAGATTACAAAATACTTAGTTGTTGGTTTAGGCTAAGAAAGGTGTCCAATCTAATGAATATGTGCTTGTGCCGATGTGCTTCTGCCAATTGTATTTATGTTTGTATGTATGGAACTCAACCATTGCATTGCTATTTGTATGGCATATTCTGTATTGTGAATTCTTAACAATTGGATTAAGCTAATATTAAGGAATAGTCAAGCTAGAACAGGGTTATTAGCTTCTTGAGTATACATTATATCCTTACTACACCCTATCAGTTTGTTTTTGGAGTTTCAGAAGTATAGCAATGGGAAGCAAGAAGGTGAAATCGGGGAGCTGCACATCCTTGCATAAGGGGATGAGGTGGATGATTTGGACATGTTCGACATGGAGCTCGTCGAGGAGCTCGTACAACCCCTACTTGACGGATACACCCTTCACCCCAACTTATTATTCCTGTGCATGTATGCCCTTTTTTTGTCTGTTTCCTATAGAAATGCGTCCTGTTGTTCCTGCAAAAATAATTGAGTGTTGTAAGTACTATTGTACTTGTAGACTTGTAGTGATCAAGGACCTGTTAGGTATTGGCCAGCATATAGATTGGTTCAGGTTTCTAGTAGGTTGGTCAGCATATAGCAATCAGCTGATTGGTTCTCCATGAATTTGCTATAGGTTGATGGATTCTTGGATGAGCTAGACTGGTTCAGTCATTTTGTGCCTTGTATTGTGTGTGCGTGTTGCAGGACGAGTGATAGTGGAACAACCTGGAGCTGGATAACATCAAGGAAAAGACGAGGGAGGACTTGGATAAGATCAAGCTCAACAAGCAACTCCTTATCTATATCAGGGTACACTTGGGGAACATTAGTTACATGTACATTGAAATAGTCATAACTCAACATTCCATGTTTATTAGATGAGATTGAGATCCCCTTTGTGGAGTTGTGATATTTTACTTAGCGGTGATCGATCACTAGGGCATCTATGTTTTTGTACCTATCAATCAACGCTAGTATGCAAGCTTCATCATACCAGTAAGGGTCCCCTATCAGTAATGTTTGTTATGCCTGGTTGTGGTAGCAGGTTGGCAATGTTCATGATCACACCTAACTAATCTTGTGGACATTTATTTATCAGCATATTCCTCTTCTTGCACTATATAAATTACTAAAAGATATGCCCTTTTTAATCCTGACCTATAGCCTTCTTAATCCTCAAAAAAAATCTGTAAGCTATTCATCCTATTCTTTATATAGCAACAACTATGTATAGCCACTCTTAAATTTGTCATGAATCTGTATGCATTTTGGTTTAATGATCTTATGGTTATTTGATTTTGCAAAAATTTCTTGCTGCTACTGTTGTTCTTCATGATGAAGAATCTTTGATACAGTATGTCTATGCAACACGATTTCGTGGACTATGCTGATTCCAATATTCCATAAAAAATTGTAGGCAGGCAGCAAAATCTCAGGTGGATGGATCAGCCAAAAAGATGAACATACCGTGGGATGTGAGGTTTGGTTCCTCCCATTTGTAGTTATCGTTGACATATGGATCAACTGCTGATGAAACAGTTCTCTTGTGCATCTTCTCTCAACACTTGTTGTATGTGAGTGCTTTGGTTCCTGCTAGTATTATTTGCTTGGTTATTTAGATTTTCATCCGATAATGGCTTCCTCAGAGGAAAAACTTATGTATATTACTAGAACGGCATGTCCTTCTGTTTGGTGGATATATTATCATTGTTATTATTGTTCATGTGTGAGATGAATCTTGGTTTTTTTAGTATCTTGAAGTAAATTACTGTGTTATTTGGATATGCGGCTTCTTGCTGTAATTAAACTTTACACTTCATCTTTTAACAAGATCATACTGAGGGATCTAATGTTGTTTTACATAGTTGTGATCACACCTGAATTGAAAAGATGGTGTATGGAATGTTCAGTAAATATGTAAATTAATGTGTTAATGCTACAGGGAATGTCTCCTCGGAAGATGATTTTTCTTTTTTTAATAGTTCATGCCTGGATGTTACAAGTTAGCCACCTGAATGTTGCTGGATGTTTAGTGTTCTCCGGACGAGTTGTGAACTATGTCCTGATTGTATTGTGAACCATGTCCTGATTCATAAACCAAGAATATTGTAGGTTATACTTTTATAGTTGTTTATATTACTGGGTGTTGTAAACAATGTCCTGATTGTAGGAGATGTTCTAATCTTGGTTTCC